>OZ022456.1:204124-1670374 GCA_963989345.1 Clangula hyemalis | reverse complement strand
TGACCCGGACCCTGACACTGACCGTAAACGTGACCCTGACACGGATTTTGACACTAACCCTGACCATGACCCTGAACTTAACCCTGAGCCTAACCCTGAGCCTGACCCTGAGTCTGACGCTGACCCTGACCCTGACCCCGACCCTGACCCTGACAATGCCCTGATTCCGACCCTGACCCTGACCCTAATCCTCATGGTGACCCTGAATTCGGCCCTGACCCTGGCCCTGACCCTGACCCTACACCTCACACTGAACCTGACCCTGACCCTGACCCTGACCCTAACCCTGACATTGACCGTAACCCTGATTCTGACCCTGACCCTGACCCTGACAGTAACCCTGACCCTGACCATGACACTGAACCTAACCCTGACCCTGACCTACACCCTGAACTTGACCTTGACCCTGATCCTGACCCTGACCCTGATACTGATACTGACCCTGAACCTAACCGTACTCCTGACCCTGACCCTAACACTTACCCTGACGTTAAACCTGACCTGACCCTGACCCTAACCCTAAACATCACCCTGACCCTAACCCTGACCCTGATGCTGACCGTGACCCTGACACTGACCCTGAACCTGACTCTGAACCTGACCCTACCCCTGACCGTGACCCTAAACCTGACCCTGACCCTGACCTTGTCATTAACCCTGAACTTGACCCTGACCCTGACACTAAACCTGACCTTAGCCCTGACCCTAACTTTGACACTGAACCTGACCCTAACCCTGACCCTGACCCTTACACTTTCCCCGACCCTGACCCTAACCCAGACCCTGACGCTGACCCTGACCCTGACCGTGACCCTAACCCTGACCCTGACCCTGACCCTAAGTCTGACCGTGACCCTGACCCTGATCCTGACACTGACCCTAACACTGACCCTGACCCTGACCCTGATCCTGACACAGACCCTAACACTGACCCTGACCCTGTACCTGATCCTAAGTCTGACCGTGAACCTGACCCTGACCTTGACCCTGACCCTAACCCTGACCCTAAATCTGAACCTTACCCTGACCCTGACACTGTCCCTAACCCAGACCCTGACCCTGACCCTGACACTAACCATAAACATGACCCTGACACTGATTTTGACACTAACACTGTCCCTGACCCTGACCCTGAACCTGACCCTAACCCTGACCCTGACCCTGAGTCTGACGCTGACCCTGACCCTGACACTGACCATGACCCTGACAATGCCCTGATTCCGATCCTGACCCTGACCCTGACGCTAACCGTGACCCTGACCCTTACTTTGGCCCTGACCCTGGCCCTGACCCTGACCCTACACCTGACCCTGACACTGACCCTGACCCTGACCGTGACCCTGATACTGACCCTGAACCTAACACTACCCCTGACCCTGACACTGACCCTGACCCTGACCCTAAACCTGACCTAACCTTGACCCCGGTCCTGACCCTGACCCTAAACCTCACCCTGACACTAACCTTGACCCTGACCCAAAATTCTGACCGTGACCCTAACCCTGACCCTGAACGTGACCCTGACCCTAAATCTGACCGTGACCTTGACCATGACCCTGACCCTGAACCTAACACTGACCCTGACCCTGACCCTGAATCTGACCCTGAACCTAACCCTGAACCTGAACCTTACCCTGACCCTTAACCTGACCCTGACCCTGACCCTGACCATGAACCTAACCCTGACCCTGACCTTGACCCTGACTCTAACCCTGACCCTAAATCTGAACCTGACCCTGACCCTGACACTGTCCCTAACCCAGACCCTGACCCTGACCCTGACACTGACCATAAATATGACCCTGACACTGATTTTGACACTAACCCTGTCCCTGACCCTGACCCTGAACCTGACCCTAACCCTGACAATGACCCTGAGTCTGACGCTGAACCTGACACAGACCCTGACCCTTACCCTGACAATGACCCTGACCCTAACCCTGAATATAACCCTGACCGTAACACTGACCTTGACCCTGACCTTGACCCTGACCCTAACTCTGAACCTGATCCTGACCCTGACCCTGACCCTGACCCTGACCGTGACCCTGATACTGACCCTGAACCTAACACTACCCCTGACCCTGACCCTGACCCTGACCCTGACCCTGACCCTGACCCTAAACCTGACCTAACCTTGACCCCAACCCTGACCCTGACCCTAAACCTAACCCTGACACTAACCTTGACCCTGACCCAAAATTCTGACGGTGACCCTGACCCTGACCCTAACCCTGACCCTGAACCTGACCTTGACCCTGAACCTAACCCTGACCGTGACCCTGACTCTGACCCTGACCCTAAATCTGAACCTGACCCTGACACTGTCCCTAACCCTGACACTGACCCTGACACTGAACGTTACCCTGACTCTAAATATGACAGTGACCTTGACCTTGACCCTGACCCTGACACTGACACTGACCATGACCCTAACCCTGACATTGACCCTGACACTGACCCTGCCCCTAAGCCTGACCTGAGCCTGACCCTCACTCTGACCCTGACCCTGACCCTGACCTACAACCTGAACCTGACACTGAACCTGACCTGACCCTCAACCTGACCCTGATCCTGACCTTGACCCTAACTGTGACCCTGAACCTGACCCTAAACCTGAACCTGACCCTGACCCTGACCCTGATCTTGAACCTTACCCTATGTCTGACCGTGACCCTGACCGTGAACCTGACCCTCGCCCTGACCCTGAACCTGACCTTGACCCTGACCCTGATCATGACCCTGACACTGACCCTGACCTTGACACTTACACTAACCCTGACCCTGACCCTGACCCAAACCCTGATGTTGACCCTAACAATGACACTGACCCTGACCCTAAACCAGACCTGACCCTGACCCTGACACTGACCCTGACCCTGAAATTTACTCTGACACTGACCCTGACCCTGAACCTGACCATGACCCTAACCCTGATTCTACCTCTGACCCTGACCCTAACACTGAACCTGACCCTGACCCTAAACCTGACCTGACCCTGACCCTGACCCTAAACCTCAACCTGACTCTAACCTTGACCCTGACCCTGACCCTGACCCTGACCCTGACCCTGACCGTGACCCTGACAATGCCCTGACCCTGACCCAAACCCTGACCCTGACCCTGACCCTGACTGTTACCCTAACCCTGAACCTGACCCTGACCCAGACCTTGACCCTGAACCTGACCCTGTCTTTGAACCTGAACCCGACCCTGACCGTGACCCTGATCCTAAGTCTGACCTTGACCCTGAACGTGTCCCTGACCCTGACCCTGACCCAAACCCTGACCCTAACCCTGACCGTGACCCTGACTGTGACCCTGACCCTGACCCTAAATCTGAACCTGACCCTGACTCTGACACTGACCCTAACACTGACTTTGACCCGGACCCTGACACAGACCGTAAACGTGACCCTGACAATGATTTTGACACTAACCCTGACCATGACCCTGAACTTAACCCTGAGCCTAACCCTGAGCCTGACCCTGAGTCTGACGCTGACCCTGACCCTGACCCTGACCCTGAACTTGATCCTGACCCTAACCCTGAACATGACCCTGACCCTGACCCTAACCCTGACACTGACCCTGTCCCTGACCCTGACACTAAACCAGACCCTCAACCTGATCCTCAACCTGTCCTGACCCTGAACCTGATACTGACCCTGAACCTAAGTCTGACTGTGACCCTAACCCTTACCCTAATTCTGACCGTGACCCTGATCATGACCTTGACCCTGACCCTGACCCTAACCCTGACCGTGACCCTAACACTGACCCTGACCCTGTCATTTACCCTGACCCTAAGTCTGACCCTGACCTTAACACTAAACCAGAACTGACCCTACCCCTTACCCTGACCCTGACACTGACCCTGAACATGACCTTGACACTAAGTCTGACTGAGACCCTGACCGTGACCCTGAACCTCAAACTGACCCTGACCCTAACCCTGACCTTGACCCTGACCCTGAACCTGACCCTGACCCTCGCCCTGACGCTGACTCTACCCCTGACCCTGACCCTGACCCTCACTCTGACCCTAACCCTTGTCCTGACCCTGACCCTGACTCTGACCCTGACCCTGACCTTGAACCTGACCCTGACCTTAACCCTGACCCTGACCCTGTCCCTGATTCTAAGAAATACCGTGACCCTGACCCTGACCATCACCCTGGCCTGACCCTGACCCTTACCTTGACCCTGACCCTGAACGTCACCCTGACCCTGACCCTGACACTGACCCTGACCCTGACCGTTATGCTGATCCTGACCCTGATGCTGACCCTGACTCTGAACTACACCCTGAACTTGACCATAACCGTGACCCTGACCCTGACTCTGACCCTGACCGGGACCCTGACCGTGACCCTGAAACTAACCCTACCCCTGACCTTGACCCTGAACCTGACCCTAAACCTGACCTGACCCTGACCCTGACACTGACAGTGACCCTGACACTGACCGTGACCCTGACCGTGACCTTAACCCTGACCCTGACAGTGACCCTGACCCTGATCCTTACCCTACCCCTGCCCCTTACCCTGACCTTAATCGTGACCCTGACCGTAAAACTGACCGTGACCCTAACCCTGATCCTGAACCTGACCTTAATTCTGAACCTGACCCTGACGCTGACCCTGAACCTAACCCTGATTCTGACCCTGACCCTGACCCTGACCCTGAAACTAACCCTGACCATGACCCTGACTCTGACCCTGACCCTAACCCTGACCCTGACCCTGACCCCGACCATGACGCTGACAATGCCCTGATTCCGACCCTGACCCTGACCCTGACGCTAAATGTGACCCTGACCCTTACTTTGGCCCTGACCCTGGCCCTGACCCTGACCCTACACCTGACCCTGACACTGACCCTGACCCTTAACCTGACCATAACCCTGACCGTGACACTGACCCTGACCCTGACCGTGACCCTGATACTGATCATGAACCTAACACTACACCTGACCCTGACCCTGACCCTGACCGTGACCCTGACCCTGACCCTGACCCTGACCCTAAACCTGACCTAACCTTGACCCCGGTCCTGACCCTGACCCTAAACCTCACCCTGACACTAACCTTGACCCTGACCCAAAATTCTGACCGTGACCCTAACCCTGACCCTGAACGTGACCCTGACCCTAAATCTGACCGTGACCTTGACCTTGACCCTGACCCTGAACCTAACACTGACCCTGACCCTGACCCTGAATCTGACCCTGAACCTAACTCTGAACCTGAACCTTACCCTGACCCTTAACCTGACACTGAACCTGACCTGACCCTGACCCTGACCCTGACCTTGACCCTAAATTTGATCCTGACCCTGACCCTAAACCTGACCCTGACCCTGACTCTGACAGTGACCCTGAACCTGACCATATGTCTGACCGTGACCCTGACCGTGAACCTGACCCTCGCGCTGACCCTGAACCTGACCTTGACCCTGACCCTGAAAATGACCATGACACTGACCCTGACCTTGACCCTTACACTAACACTGACCCTGACCCTGACCCAAACCCTGATGCTGACCCTAACAATGACACTGACCCTGACCATAAACCTGACCTGACACGGACGCTGACACTGACCGCGACCCTGAAATTTACTCTGACACTGACCCTGACCCTGAACCTGATCCTGACCCAAACCCTGACCCTAACCCTGACCCTGACCCTGACTCTAAACCAGACACTGACCCTAAATCTGAACCTGACCCTGACTCTGACACTGACCCTAACACTGACTTTGACCCGGACCCTGACACTGACCGTAAACGTGACCCTGACACGGATTTTGACACTAACCCTGACCATGACCCTGACCCTAAAGCTGAGCCTAACCCTGAGCCTGACCCTGAGCCTGATGCTGACCCTGACCCTGACCCTGACAATAACACTTACACTGACACTGACCCTGAACCTGACCTTGGCCCTGAACCTGATCCTACCCCTGACCCTGACCCTAACACTGAACCTGACCCTGACCCTAAACCTGACATGACCCTGACCCTGACCCTGACCCTAAACCTCACACTGACTCCAACCTTGACCCTGACCCTGACCCTGAACCTGACATTAACCCTAACCCTGACACTGACCCTGATCATGAACCTGACCCTGACCCTGACCCTAACCCTGACATTGACCGTAACCCTGATTCTGACCCTGACCCTGACCCTGACACTGACCCTGACCCTGATCCTGACCCTACCCCTGCCCCCTAACCTGACCCTGACCCTGACCCTGACTGTTACCTTAACCCTGAACCTGACCCTGACCCAGACCTTGACACTGAACCTGACCCTGTCTTTGAACCTGAACCCGACCCTGACCGTGACCCTGACCCTAAGTCTGACCTTGACCCTGACCCTGACCCTGACCTGACCCTGACCATGACCCTAACACTGATACTGACCCTGAACCTAACCCTACCCCTGACCCTGACCCTGATTGTGGCCCAAAACATGACATGACACTGGCCCTGACCCTGACCCTGACCCTGACAGTGACCCTGACCCTGATCCTGACCCTACCCCTGCCCCTTACCCTGACCTTAATCGTGACCCTGACCGTAACACTGACCGTGACCCTGACCCTGACCCTGACCGTGACCCTAACCCTGACCCTGACCCTGACCCTAAGTCTGACCGTGACCCTGACCCTGATCCTGACACTGACCCTAACACTGACCCTGACCCTGACCCTGATCCTGACACAGACCCTAACACTGACCCTGACCCTGTACCTGATCCTAAGTCTGACCGTGACCCTCACCCTGACCATGAACCTAACCCTGACCCTGACCTTGACCCTGACCCTAACCCTGACCCTAAATCTGAACCTGACCCTGACCCTGACACTGTCCCTAACCCAGACCCTGACCCTGACCCTGACACTGACCATAAATATGACCCTGACACTGATTTTGACACTAACCCTGTCCCTGACCCTGACCCTGAACCTGACCCTAACCCTGACCCTGACCCTGAGTCTGACGCTGACCCTGACACAGACCCTGACCCTGACCCTGACCATGACCCTGACAATGCCCTGATTCCGATCCTGACCCTGACCCTGACGCTAAACGTGACCCTGACCCTTACTTTGGCCCTGACACTGGCACATACCATGACCCTACACCTGACCCTGACACTGACCCTGAACCTAAACCTGACCATAACCCTGACCGTGACACTGACCTTGACCCTGACCTTGACACTAACTCTGAACCTGATCCTGACCCTGACCCTGACCCTGACCCTGACCCTAACCCTGACCGTGACCCTGATACTGACCCTGAACCTAACACTACCCCTGACCCTGACCCTGACCCTGACCCTGACCCTGACCCTAAATCTGACCTAACCTTGACCTCGGCCCTGACCCTGACCCTAAACCTCACCCTGACATTAACATTGACCATGACCCAAAATTATGACCGTGACCCTGAACGTGAACCTGACCCTAAATCTGACTGTGACCTTGACCTTGACCCTGACCCTGAACCTAACCCTGACCCTGACCCTTACCCTGACCTTTAACCTGACCCTGAACCTGACACTGACCATGACCCTAACCCTGACACTGACCCAGACCCTGAACCCGACCTACAATCTGAACCTGACACTGAACCTGACCTGACCCTGACCCTGACAGTGACCCTGAACCTGACCCTATGTCTGACTGTTACCCTGACCGTGAACCTGACCCTCGCCCTGACCCTGAACCTGACCTTGACCCTGACCCTGATCATGACCCTGACACTGACCCTGACCTTGACCCTTACACTAACATTGACCCTGACCCTGACCCAAACCCTGATGTTGACCCTAACAATGACACTGAACCTGACCCTAAACCAGACCTGACCCTGACCCTGACCCTGACCCTAAACCTCACCCTGACTCTAACCTTGACCCTGACCCTGACCCCTACCCTGACCCTGACCCAGACCCTGACCCTGACTGTTACCCTAACCCTGAACCTGACCCTGACCCAGACCTTGACCCTGAACCTGACCCTGTCTTTGAACCTGAACCCTACCCTGACTGTGACCCTGACCCTAAGTATGACGTTGACCCTGAACCTGTCCCTGACTCTTACCCTGACCCAAACCCTGACACTAACCCTGACCGTGACCCTGACTGTGACCCTGACCCTAACCCTAAATCTGAACCTGATCCTGACTCTGACACTGACCCTAACCCTGACCCCAAATTTGACCGTGACCCTAACCCTGACCCTGACCCTGACTCTGACCCTGACCTTGAACCTGACCCTGACCTTAACCCTGACCCTGAACTTGTCTCTGATTCTAAGAAATACCGTGACCCTGACCCTGACCCTCACCCAGGCCTGACCCTGATCCTGACCTTGACCCTGACCCTGAACATCACCCTGACCCTGACTCTGAAACTAACCCTGACCGTGACCCTGACTCTGACCCTGACCCTAAATCTGAACCTGACCCTGATCCTGACCCTGACACTGTCCCTAACCCTGACCCTGACCCTGACCCTGACACTGACCCTAAACGTAACCCTGACACTGATTTTGACACTAACCCTGTCCCTGACCCTGACCCTGAACCTGACCCTAACCCTGACACTGACCCTGAGTCTGATGCTGACCCTGACCCTGACCCTGACGCTAACCGTGACCCTGACCCTTACTTTGGCCTTTACCCTGGCCCTGACCCTGACTCTACACCTGACCCTGACACTGACCCTGACCCTAAACCTCACCCTGACACTAACCTTGACCCTGACCCCTACCCTGACCCTGACCCTGACCCTGATCCTGGCACTAAACCTGACCTAACCTTGACCCCGGTCCTGACCCTGACCCTAAACCTCACCCTGACACTAACCTTGACCCTGACCCAAAATTATGACCGTGACCCTGAACGTGAACCTGACCCTAAATCTGACCGTGACCTTGACCTTGACCCTGACCCTGAACCTAACCCTGACCCTGACCCTTACCCTGACCTTTAACCTGACCCTGAACCTGACACTGACCATGACCCTAACCCTGACACTGACCCAGACCCTGAACCCGACCTACAATCTGAACCTGACACTGAACCTGACCTGACCCTGACCCTGACCGTGACCCTGACCTTGACCCTAACTGTGACCCTGACACTGACCCTAAACCTGAACCTGACCCTGACCCTGACAGTGACCCTGAACCTGACCCTATGTCTGACTGTTACCCTGACCGTGAACCTGACCCTCGCCCTGACCCTGAACCTGACCTTGACCCTGACCCTGATCATGACCCTGACACTGACCCTGACCTTGACCCTTACACTAACATTGACCCTGACCCTGACCCAAACCCTGATGTTGACCCTAACAATGACACTGAACCTGACCCTAAACCAGACCTGACCCTGACCCTGACCCTGACCCTAAACCTCACCCTGACTCTAACCTTGACCCTGACCCTGACCCCTACCCTGACCCTGACCCAGACCCTGACCCTGACTGTTACCCTAACCCTGAACCTGACCCTGACCCAGACCTTGACCCTGAACCTGACCCTGTCTTTGAACCTGAACCCTACCCTGACTATGACCCTGACCCTAAGTCTGACCTTGACCCTGAACGTGTCCCTGACCCTGACCCTGACCCAAACCCTGACCCTAACCCTGACCGTGACCCTGACTGTGACCCTAACCCTGACCCTAAATCTGAACCTGACCCTGACTCTGACACTGACCCTAACACTGACTTTGACCCGGACCCTGACACAGACCGTAAACGTGACCCTGACAATGATTTTGACACTAACCCTGACCATGACCCTGAACTTAACCCTGAGCCTAACCCTGAGCCTGACCCTGAGTCTGACGCTGACCCTGACCCTGACCCTGACCCTGAACTTGATCCTGACCCTAACCCTGAACATGACCCTGACCCTGACCCTAACCCTGACACTGACCCTGTCCCTGACCCTGACACTAAACCAGACCCTCAACCTGATCCTCAACCTGTCCTGACCCTGAACCTGATACTGACCCTGAACCTAAGTCTGACTGTGACCCTAACCCTTACCCTAATTCTGACCGTGACCCTGATCATGACCTTGACCCTGACCCTGACCCTAACCCTGACCGTGACCCTAACACTGACCCTGACCCTGTCACTTACCCTGACCCTAAGTCTGACCCTGACCTTAACACTAAACCAGACCTGACCCTACCCCTTACCCTGACCCTGACACTGACCCTGAACATGACCTTGACACTAAGTCTGACTGAGACCCTGACCGTGACCCTGAACCTCAAACTGACCCTGACCCTAACCCTGACCTTGACCCTGACCCTGAACATGACCTTGACACTAAGTCTGACTGAGACCCTGACCGTGACCCTGAACCTCAAACTGACCCTGACCCTAACCCTGACCTTGACCCTGACCCTGAACCTGACCCTGACCCTCGCCCTGACGCTGACCCTACCCCTGACACTGACCCTGACCCTCACTCTGACCCTAACCCTTGTCCTGACCCTGACCCTGACTCTGACCCTGACCCTGACCTTGAACCTGACCCTGAACATCACCCTGACCCTGACCCTGTCCCTGATTCTAAGAAATACCGTGACCCTGACCCTGACCATCACCCTGGCCTGACCCTGACCCTTACCTTGACCCTGACCCTGAACGTCACCCTGACCCTGACCCTGACACTGACCCTGACCCTGACCGTTATGCTGATCCTGACCCTGATGCTGACCCTGACTCTGAACTACACCCTGAACTTGACCATAACCGTGACCCTGACCCTGACTCTGACCCTGACCGGGACCCTGACCGTGACCCTGAAACTAACCCTACCCCTGACCTTGACCCTGAACCTGACCCTAAACCTGACCTGACCCTGACCCTGACACTGACAGTGACCCTGACACTGACCGTGACCCTGACCGTGACCTTAACCCTGACCCTGACAGTGACCCTGACCCTGATCCTTACCCTACCCCTGCCCCTTACCCTGACCTTAATCGTGACCCTGACCGTAAAACTGACCGTGACCCTAACCCTGATCCTCAACCTGACCTTAATTCTGAACCTGACCCTGACGCTGACCCTGAACCTAACCCTGATTCTGACCCTGACCCTGACCCTGACCCTGAAACTAACCCTGACCGTGACCCTGACTCTGACCCTGACCCTAAATCTGAACCTGACCCTGACCCTGATCCTGACACTGTCCCTAACCCTGACCCTGACCCTGACCCCGACCATGACGCTGACAATGCCCTGATTCCGACCCTGACCCTGACCCTGACGCTAAATGTGACCCTGACCCTTACTTTGGCCCTGACCCTGGCCCTGACCCTGACCCTACACCTGACCCTGACACTGACCCTGACCCTAAACCTGACCATAACCCTGACCGTGACACTGACCCTGACCCTGACCGTGACCCTGATACTTATCATTAACCTAACACTACACCTGACCCTGACCCTGACCCTGACCGTGACCCTGACCCTGACCCTGACCCTGACCCTAAACCTGACCTAACCTTGACCCCGGTCCTGACCCTGACCCTAAACCTCACCCTGACACTAACCTTGACCCTGACCCAAAATTCTGACCGTGACCCTAACCCTGACCCTGAACGTGAACCTGACCCTAAATCTGACCGTGACCTTGACCTTGACCCTGACCCTGAACCTAACACTGACCCTGACCCTGACCCTGAATCTGACCCTGAACCTAACTCTGAACCTGAACCTTACCCTGACCCTTAACCTGACACTGAACCTGACCTGACCCTGACCCTGACCTTGACCCTAAATTTGATCCTGACCCTGACCCTAAACCTGACCCTGACCCTGACTCTGACAGTGACCCTGAACCTGACCATATGTCTGACCGTGACCCTGACCGTGAACCTGACCCTCGCGCTGACCCTGAACCTGACCTTGACCCTGACCCTGAAAATGACCATGACACTGACCCTGACCTTGACCCTTACACTAACACTGACCCTGACCCTGACCCAAACCCTGATGCTGACCCTAACAATGACACTGACCCTGACCATAAACCTGACCTGACACGGACGCTGACACTGACCGCGACCCTGAAATTTACTCTGACACTGACCCTGACCCTGAACCTGATCCTGACCCAAACCCTGACCCTAACCCTGACCCTGACCCTGACTCTAAACCAGACACTGACCCTAAATCTGAACCTGACCCTGACTCTGACACTGACCCTAAAACTGACTTTGACCCGGACCCTGACACTGACCGTAAACGTGACCCTGACACTGATTTTGACACTAACCCTGACCATGACCCTGACCCTAAAGCTGAGCCTAACCCTGAGCCTGACCCTGAGCCTGATGCTGACCCTGACCCTGACCCTGACAATAACACTTACACTGACACTGACCCTGAACCTGACCTTGGCCCTGAACCTGATCCTACCCCTGACCCTGACCCTAACACTGAACCTGACCCTGACCCTAAACCTGACATGACCCTGACCCTGACCCTGACCCTAAACCTCACACTGACTCCAACCTTGACCCTGACCCTGACCCTGAACCTGACATTAACCCTAACCCTAACACTGACCCTGATCATGAACCTGACCCTGACCCTGACCCAAACCCTGACATTGACCGTAACCCTGATTCTGACCCTGACCCTGACCCTGACACTGACCCTGACCCTGATCCTGACCCTACCCCTGCCCCCTAACCTGACCCTGACCCTGACCCTGACTGTTACCTTAACCCTGAACCTGACCCTGACCCAGACCTTGACCCTGAACCTGACCCTGTCTTTGAACCTGAACCCGACCCTGACCGTGACCCTGACCCTAAGTCTGACCTTGACCCTGACCCTGACCCTGACCTGACCCTGACCATGACCCTAACACTGATACTGACCCTGAACCTAACCCTACCCCTGACCCTGACCCTGATTGTGGCCCAAAACATGACATGACACTGGCCCTGACCCTGACCCTGACCCTGACAGTGACCCTGACCCTGATCCTGACCCTACCCCTGCCCCTTACCCTGACCTTAATCGTGACCGTGACCGTAACACTGACCGTGACCCTGACCCTGACCCTGACCGTGACCCTAACCCTGACCCTGACCCTGACCCTAAGTCTGACCGTGACCCTGACCCTGATCCTGACACTGACCCTAACACTGACCCTGACCCTGTACCTGATCCTAAGTCTGACCGTGACCCTGACCCTGACCATGAACCTAACCCTGACCCTGACCTTGACCCTGACCCTAACCCTGACCCTAAATCTGAACCTGACCCTGACCCTGACACTGTCCCTAACCCAGACCCTGACCCTGACCCTGACACTGACCATAAATATGACCCTGACACTGATTTTGACACTAACCCTGTCCCTGACCCTGACCCTGAACCTGACCCTAACCCTGACCCTGACCCTGAGTCTGACGCTGACCCTGACACAGACCCTGACCCTGACCCTGACCATGACCCTGACAATGCCCTGATTCCGATCCTGACCCTGACCCTGACGCTAAACGTGACCCTGACCCTTACTTTGGCCCTGACACTGGCACATACCATGACCCTACACCTGACCCTGACACTGATCCTGAACCTAAACCTGACCATAACCCTGACCGTGACACTGACCTTGACCCTGACCTTGACACTAACTCTGAACCTGATCCTGACCCTGACCCTGACCCTGACCCTGACCCTAACCCTGACTGTTACCCTAACCCTGAACCTGACCCTGACCCAGACCTTGACCCTGAACCTGACCCTGTCTTTGAACCTGAACCCTACCCTGACTGTGACCCTGACCCTAAGTATGACGTTGACCCTGAACCTGTCCCTGACTCTTACCCTGACCCAAACCCTGACACTAACCCTGACCGTGACCCTGACTGTGACCCTGACCCTGACCCTAAATCTGAACCTGATCCTGACTCTGACACTGACCCTAACCCTGACCCCAAATTTGACCGTGACCCTAACCCTGACCCTGACCCTGACTCTGACCCTGACCTTGAACCTGACCCTGACCTTAACCCTGACCCTGAACTTGTCTCTGATTCTAAGAAATACCGTGACCCTGACCCTGACCCTCACCCAGGCCTGACCCTGATCCTGACCTTGACCCTGACCCTGAACATCACCCTGACCCTGACTCTGAAACTAACCCTGACCGTGACCCTGACTCTGACCCTGACCCTAAATCTGAACCTGACCCTGATCCTGACCCTGACACTGTCCCTAACCCTGACCCTGACCCTGACCCTGACACTGACCCTAAACGTAACCCTGACACTGATTTTGACACTAACCCTGTCCCTGACCCTGACCCTGAACCTGACCCTAACCCTGACACTGACCCTGAGTCTGATGCTGACCCTGACCCTGACCCTGACGCTAAACGTGACCCTGACCCTTACTTTGGCCTTTACCCTGGCCCTGACCCTGACTCTACACCTGACCCTGACACTGACCCTGACCCTAAACCTCACCCTGACACTAACCTTGACCCTGACCCCTACCCTGACCCTGACCCTGACCCTGATCCTGGCACTAAACCTGACCTAACCTTGACCCCGGTCCTGACCCTGACCCTAAACCTCACCCTGACACTAACCTTGACCCTGACCCAAAATTATGACCGTGACCCTGAACGTGAACCTGACCCTAAATCTGACCGTGACCTTGACCTTGACCCTGACCCTGAACCTAACCCTGACCCTGACCCTTACCCTGACCTTTAACCTGACCCTGAACCTGACACTGACCATGACCCTAACCCTGACACTGACCCAGACCCTGAACCCGACCTACAATCTGAACCTGACACTGAACCTGACCTGACCCTGACCCTGACCGTGACCCTGACCTTGACCCTAACTGTGACCCTGACACTGACCCTAAACCTGAACCTGACCCTGACCCTGACAGTGACCCTGAACCTGACCCTATGTCTGACTGTTACCCTGACCGTGAACCTGACCCTCGCCCTGACCCTGAACCTGACCTTGACCCTGACCCTGATCATGACCCTGACACTGACCCTGACCTTGACCCTTACACTAACATTGACCCTGACCCTGACCCAAACCCTGATGTTGACCCTAACAATGACACTGAACCTGACCCTAAACCAGACCTGACCCTGACCCTGACCCTGACCCTAAACCTCACCCTGACTCTAACCTTGACCCTGACCCTGACCCCTACCCTGACCCTGACCCAGACCCTGACCCTGACTGTTACCCTAACCCTGAACCTGACCCTGACCCAGACCTTGACCCTGAACCTGACCCTGTCTTTGAACCTGAACCCTACCCTGACTGTGACCCTGACCCTAAGTATGACGTTGACCCTGAACCTGTCCCTGACTCTTACCCTGACCCAAACCCTGACACTAACCCTGACCGTGACCCTGACTGTGACCCTGACCCTGACCCTAAATCTGAACCTGATCCTGACTCTGACACTGACCCTAACCCTGACCCCAAATTTGACCGTGACCCTAACCCTGACCCTGACCCTGACTCTGACCCTGACCTTGAACCTGACCCTGACCTTAACCCTGACCCTGAACTTGTCTTTGATTCTAAGAAATACCGTGACCCTGACCCTGACCCTCACCCAGGCCTGACCCTGATCCTGACCTTGACCCTGACCCTGAACATCACCCTGACCCTGACTCTGAAACTAACCCTGACCGTGACCCTGACTCTGACCCTGACCCTAAATCTGAACCTGACCCTGATCCTGACCCTGACACTGTCCCTAACCCTGACCCTGACCCTGACCCTGACACTGACCCTAAACGTAACCCTGACACTGATTTTGACACTAACCCTGTCCCTGACCCTGACCCTGAACCTGACCCTAACCCTGACACTGACCCTGAGTCTGATGCTGACCCTGACCCTGACCCTGACGCTAAACGTGACCCTGACCCTTACTTTGGCCTTTACCCTGGCCCTGACCCTGACTCTACACCTGACCCTGACACTGACCCTGACCCTAAACCTCACCCTGACTCTAACCTTGACCCTGACCCTGACCCCTACCCTGACCCTGACCCAGACCCTGACCCTGACTATTACCCTAACCCTGAACCTGACCCTGACCCTGACCCTGACCCTGACCGTGACTTTGATACTGACCCTGAACCTAACACTAAGCCTGACCCTGACCCTGACCCTGACCCTGATCCTGGCACTAAACCTGACCTAACCTTGACCCCGGTCCTGACCCTGACCCTAAACCTCACCCTGACACTAACCTTGACCCTGACCCAAAATTATGACCGTGACCCTGAACGTGAACCTGACCCTAAATCTGACCGTGACCTTGACCTTGACCCTGACCCTGAACCTAACCCTGACCCTGACCCTTACCCTGACCTTTAACCTGACCCTGAACCTGACACTGACCATGACCCTAACCCTGACACTGACCCAGACCCTGAACCCGACCTACAATCTGAACCTGACACTGAACCTGACCTGACCCTGACCCTGACCGTGACCCTGACCTTGACCCTAACTGTGACCCTGACACTGACCCTAAACCTGAACCTGACCCTGACCTTGACAGTGACCCTGAACCTGACCCTATGTCTGACTGTTACCCTGACCGTGAACCTGACCCTCGCCCTGACCCTGAACCTGACCTTGACCCTGACCCTGATCATGACCCTGACACTGACCCTGAACCAGACCCTTACACTAACACTGACCCTGACCCTGACCCAAACCCTGATGTTGACCCTAACAATGACACTGAACCTGACCCTAAACCAGACCTGACCCTGACCCTGACCCTGACCCTAAACCTCACCCTGACTCTAACCTTGACCCTGACCCTGACCCCTACCCTGACCCTGACCCAGACCCTGACCCTGACTGTTACCCTAACCCTGAACCTGACCCTGACCCAGACCTTGACCCTGAACCTGACCCTGTCTTTGAACCTGAACCCTACCCTGACTGTGACCCTGACCCTAAGTATGACGTTGACCCTGAACCTGTCCCTGACTCTTACCCTGACCCAAACCCTGACACTAACCCTGACCGTGACCCTGACTGTGACCCTGACCCTGACCCTAAATCTGAACCTGATCCTGACTCTGACACTGACCCTAACCCTGACCCCAAATTTGACCGTGACCCTAACCCTGACCCTGACCCTGACTCTGACCCTGACCTTGAACCTGACCCTGACCTTAACCCTGACCCTGAACTTGTCTTTGATTCTAAGAAATACCGTGACCCTGACCCTGACCCTCACCCAGGCCTGACCCTGATCCTGACCTTGACCCTGACCCTGAACATCACCCTGACCCTGACTCTGAAACTAACCCTGACCGTGACCCTGACTCTGACCCTGACCCTAAATCTGAACCTGACCCTGATCCTGACCCTGACACTGTCCCTAACCCTGACCCTGACCCTGACCCTGACACTGACCCTAAACGTAACCCTGACACTGATTTTGACACTAACCCTGTCCCTGACCCTGACCCTGAACCTGACCCTAACCCTGACACTGACCCTGAGTCTGATGCTGACCCTGACCCTGACCCTGACGCTAAACGTGACCCTGACCCTTACTTTGGCCTTTACCCTGGCCCTGACCCTGACTCTACACCTGACCCTGACACTGACCCTGACCCTAAACCTCACCCTGACACTAACCTTGACCCTGACCCTGACCCTGACCCTGACCCTGACCCTGATCCTGGCACTAAACCTGACCTAACCTTGACCCCGGTCCTGACCCTGACCCTAAACCTCACCCTGACACTAACCTTGACCCTGACCCAAAATTATGACCGTGACCCTGAACGTGAACCTGACCCTAAATCTGACCGTGACCTTGACCTTGACCCTGACCCTGAACCTAACCCTGACCCTGACCCTTACCCTGACCTTTAACCTGACCCTGAACCTGACACTGACCATGACCCTAACCCTGACACTGACCCAGACCCTGAACCCGACCTACAATCTGAACCTGACACTGAACCTGACCTGACCCTGACCCTGACCGTGACCCTGACCTTGACCCTAACTGTGACCCTGACACTGACCCTAAACCTGAACCTGACCCTGACCCTGACAGTGACCCTGAACCTGACCCTATGTCTGACTGTTACCCTGACCGTGAACCTGACCCTCGCCCTGACCCTGAACCTGACCTTGACCCTGACCCTGATCATGACCCTGACACTGACCCTGAACCAGACCCTTACACTAACACTGACCCTGACCCTGACCCAAACCCTGATGTTGACCCTAACAATGACACTGAACCTGACCCTAAACCAGACCTGACCCTGACCCTGACCCTGACCCTAAACCTCACCCTGACTCTAACCTTGACCCTGACCCTGACCCCTACCCTGACCCTGACCCAGACCCTGACCCTGACTGTTACCCTAACCCTGAACCTGACCCTGACCCAGACCTTGACCCTGAACCTGACCCTGTCTTTGAACCTGAACCCTACCCTGACTGTGACCCTGACCCTAAGTATGACGTTGACCCTGAACCTGTCCCTGACTCTTACCCTGACCCAAACCCTGACACTAACCCTGACCGTGACCCTGACTGTGACCCTGACCCTGACCCTAAATCTGAACCTGATCCTGACTCTGACACTGACCCTAACCCTGACCCCAAATTTGACCGTGACCCTAACCCTGACCCTGACCCTGACTCTGACCCTGACCTTGAACCTGACCCTGACCTTAACCCTGACCCTGAACTTGTCTCTGATTCTAAGAAATACCGTGACCCTGACCCTGACCCTCACCCAGGCCTGACCCTGATCCTGACCTTGACCCTGACCCTGAACATCACCCTGACCCTGACTCTGAAACTAACCCTGACCGTGACCCTGACTCTGACCCTGACCCTAAATCTGAACCTGACCCTGATCCTGACCCTGACACTGTCCCTAACCCTGACCCTGACCCTGACCCTGACACTGACCCTAAACGTAACCCTGACACTGATTTTGACACTAACCCTGTCCCTGACCCTGACCCTGAACCTGACCCTAACCCTGACACTGACCCTGAGTCTGATGCTGACCCTGACCCTGACCCTGACGCTAAACGTGACCCTGACCCTTACTTTGGCCTTTACCCTGGCCCTGACCCTGACTCTACACCTGACCCTGACACTGACCCTGACCCTAAACCTCACCCTGACACTAACCTTGACCCTGACCCTGACCCTGACCCTGACCCTGACCCTGATCCTGGCACTAAACCTGACCTAACCTTGACCCCGGTCCTGACCCTGACCCTAAACCTCACCCTGACACTAACCTTGACCCTGACCCAAAATTATGACCGTGACCCTGAACGTGAACCTGACCCTAAATCTGACCGTGACCTTGACCTTGACCCTGACCCTGAACCTAACCCTGACCCTGACCCTTACCCTGACCTTTAACCTGACCCTGAACCTGACACTGACCATGACCCTAACCCTGACACTGACCCAGACCCTGAACCCGACCTACAATCTGAACCTGACACTGAACCTGACCTGACCCTGACCCTGACCGTGACCCTGACCTTGACCCTAACTGTGACCCTGACACTGACCCTAAACCTGAACCTGACCCTGACCCTGACAGTGACCCTGAACCTGACCCTATGTCTGACTGTTACCCTGACCGTGAACCTGACCCTCGCCCTGACCCTGAACCTGACCTTGACCCTGACCCTGATCATGACCCTGACACTGACCCTGACCTTGACCCTTACACTAACACTGACCCTGACCCTGACCCAAACCCTGATGTTGACCCTAACAATGACACTGAACCTGACCCTAAACCAGACCTGACCCTGACCCTGACCCTGACCCTAAACCTCACCCTGACTCTAACCTTGACCCTGACCCTGACCCCTACCCTGACCCTGACCCAGACCCTGACCCTGACTGTTACCCTAACCCTGAACCTGACCCTGACCCAGACCTTGACCCTGAACCTGACCCTGTCTTTGAACCTGAACCCTACCCTGACTGTGACCCTGACCCTAAGTATGACGTTGACCCTGAACCTGTCCCTGACTCTTACCCTGACCCAAACCCTGACACTAACCCTGACCGTGACCCTGACTGTGACCCTGACCCTGACCCTAAATCTGAACCTGATCCTGACTCTGACACTGACCCTAACCCTGACCCCAAATTTGACCGTGACCCTAACCCTGACCCTGACCCTGACTCTGACCCTGACCTTGAACCTGACCCTGACCTTAACCCTGACCCTGAACTTGTCTCTGATTCTAAGAAATACCGTGACCCTGACCCTGACCCTCACCCAGGCCTGACCCTGATCCTGACCTTGACCCTGACCCTGAACATCACCCTGACCCTGACTCTGAAACTAACCCTGACCGTGACCCTGACTCTGACCCTGACCCTAAATCTGAACCTGACCCTGATCCTGACCCTGACACTGTCCCTAACCCTGACCCTGACCCTGACCCTGACACTGACCCTAAACGTAACCCTGACACTGATTTTGACACTAACCCTGTCCCTGACCCTGACCCTGAACCTGACCCTAACCCTGACACTGACCCTGAGTCTGATGCTGACCCTGACCCTGACCCTGACGCTAAACGTGACCCTGACCCTTACTTTGGCCTTTACCCTGGCCCTGACCCTGACTCTACACCTGACCCTGACACTGACCCTGACCCTAAACCTCACCCTGACTCTAACCTTGACCCTGACCCTGACCCCTACCCTGACCCTGACCCAGACCCTGACCCTGACTATTACCCTAACCCTGAACCTGACCCTGACCCTGACCCTGACCCTGACCGTGACTTTGATACTGACCCTGAACCTAACACTAAGCCTGACCCTGACCCTGACCCTGACCCTGATCCTGGCACTAAACCTGACCTAACCTTGACCCCGGTCCTGACCCTGACCCTAAACCTCACCCTGACACTAACCTTGACCCTGACCCAAAATTATGACCGTGACCCTGAACGTGAACCTGACCCTAAATCTGACCGTGACCTTGACCTTGACCCTGACCCTGAACCTAACCCTGACCCTGACCCTTACCCTGACCTTTAACCTGACCCTGAACCTGACACTGACCATGACCCTAACCCTGACACTGACCCAGACCCTGAACCCGACCTACAATCTGAACCTGACACTGAACCTGACCTGACCCTGACCCTGACCGTGACCCTGACCTTGACCCTAACTGTGACCCTGACACTGACCCTAAACCTGAACCTGACCCTGACCCTGACAGTGACCCTGAACCTGACCCTATGTCTGACTGTTACCCTGACCGTGAACCTGACCCTCGCCCTGACCCTGAACCTGACCTTGACCCTGACCCTGATCATGACCCTGACACTGACCCTGAACCAGACCCTTACACTAACACTGACCCTGACCCTGACCCAAACCCTGATGTTGACCCTAACAATGACACTGAACCTGACCCTAAACCAGACCTGACCCTGACCCTGACCCTGACCCTAAACCTCACCCTGACTCTAACCTTGACCCTGACCCTGACCCCTACCCTGACCCTGACCCAGACCCTGACCCTGACTGTTACCCTAACCCTGAACCTGACCCTGACCCAGACCTTGACCCTGAACCTGACCCTGTCTTTGAACCTGAACCCTACCCTGACTGTGACCCTGACCCTAAGTATGACGTTGACCCTGAACCTGTCCCTGACTCTTACCCTGACCCAAACCCTGACACTAACCCTGACCGTGACCCTGACTGTGACCCTGACCCTGACCCTAAATCTGAACCTGATCCTGACTCTGACACTGACCCTAACCCTGACCCCAAATTTGACCGTGACCCTAACCCTGACCCTGACCCTGACTCTGACCCTGACCTTGAACCTGACCCTGACCTTAACCCTGACCCTGAACTTGTCTCTGATTCTAAGAAATACCGTGACCCTGACCCTGACCCTCACCCAGGCCTGACCCTGATCCTGACCTTGACCCTGACCCTGAACATCACCCTGACCCTGACTCTGAAACTAACCCTGACCGTGACCCTGACTCTGACCCTGACCCTAAATCTGAACCTGACCCTGATCCTGACCCTGACACTGTCCCTAACCCTGACCCTGACCCTGACCCTGACACTGACCCTAAACGTAACCCTGACACTGATTTTGACACTAACCCTGTCCCTGACCCTGACCCTGAACCTGACCCTAACCCTGACACTGACCCTGAGTCTGATGCTGACCCTGACCCTGACCCTGACGCTAAACGTGACCCTGACCCTTACTTTGGCCTTTACCCTGGCCCTGACCCTGACTCTACACCTGACCCTGACACTGACCCTGACCCTAAACCTCACCCTGACTCTAACCTTGACCCTGACCCTGACCCCTACCCTGACCCTGACCCAGACCCTGACCCTGACTATTACCCTAACCCTGAACCTGACCCTGACCCTGACCCTGACCCTGACCGTGACTTTGATACTGACCCTGAACCTAACACTAAGCCTGACCCTGACCCTGACCCTGACCCTGATCCTGGCACTAAACCTGACCTAACCTTGACCCCGGTCCTGACCCTGACCCTAAACCTCACCCTGACACTAACCTTGACCCTGACCCAAAATTATGACCGTGACCCTGAACGTGAACCTGACCCTAAATCTGACCGTGACCTTGACCTTGACCCTGACCCTGAACCTAACCCTGACCCTGACCCTTACCCTGACCTTTAACCTGACCCTGAACCTGACACTGACCATGACCCTAACCCTGACACTGACCCAGACCCTGAACCCGACCTACAATCTGAACCTGACACTGAACCTGACCTGACCCTGACCCTGACCGTGACCCTGACCTTGACCCTAACTGTGACCCTGACACTGACCCTAAACCTGAACCTGACCCTGACCCTGACAGTGACCCTGAACCTGACCCTATGTCTGACTGTTACCCTGACCGTGAACCTGACCCTCGCCCTGACCCTGAACCTGACCTTGACCCTGACCCTGATCATGACCCTGACACTGACCCTGAACCAGACCCTTACACTAACACTGACCCTGACCCTGACCCAAACCCTGATGTTGACCCTAACAATGACACTGAACCTGACCCTAAACCAGACCTGACCCTGACCCTGACCCTGACCCTAAACCTCACCCTGACTCTAACCTTGACCCTGACCCTGACCCCTACCCTGACCCTGACCCAGACCCTGACCCTGACTGTTACCCTAACCCTGAACCTGACCCTGACCCAGACCTTGACCCTGAACCTGACCCTGTCTTTGAACCTGAACCCTACCCTGACTGTGACCCTGACCCTAAGTATGACGTTGACCCTGAACCTGTCCCTGACTCTTACCCTGACCCAAACCCTGACACTAACCCTGACCGTGACCCTGACTGTGACCCTGACCCTGACCCTAAATCTGAACCTGATCCTGACTCTGACACTGACCCTAACCCTGACCCCAAATTTGACCGTGACCCTAACCCTGACCCTGACCCTGACTCTGACCCTGACCTTGAACCTGACCCTGACCTTAACCCTGACCCTGAACTTGTCTCTGATTCTAAGAAATACCGTGACCCTGATCCTGACCCTCACCCAGGCCTGACCCTGATCCTGACCTTGACCCTGACCCTGAACATCACCCTGACCCTGACTCTGAAACTAACCCTGACCGTGACCCTGACTCTGACCCTGACCCTAAATCTGAACCTGACCCTGATCCTGACCCTGACACTGTCCCTAACCCTGACCCTGACCCTGACCCTGACACTGACCCTAAACGTAACCCTGACACTGATTTTGACACTAACCCTGTCCCTGACCCTGACCCTGAACCTGACCCTAACCCTGACACTGACCCTGAGTCTGATGCTGACCCTGACCCTGACCCTGACGCTAAACGTGACCCTGACCCTTACTTTGGCCTTTACCCTGGCCCTGACCCTGACTCTACACCTGACCCTGACACTGACCCTGACCCTAAACCTCACCCTGACTCTAACCTTGACCCTGACCCTGACCCCTACCCTGACCCTGACCCAGACCCTGACCCTGACTATTACCCTAACCCTGAACCTGACCCTGACCCTGACCCTGACCCTGACCGTGACTTTGATACTGACCCTGAACCTAACACTAAGCCTGACCCTGACCCTGACCCTGACCCTGATCCTGGCACTAAACCTGACCTAACCTTGACCCCGGTCCTGACCCTGACCCTAAACCTCACCCTGACACTAACCTTGACCCTGACCCAAAATTATGACCGTGACCCTGAACGTGAACCTGACCCTAAATCTGACCGTGACCTTGACCTTGACCCTGACCCTGAACCTAACCCTGACCCTGACCCTTACCCTGACCTTTAACCTGACCCTGAACCTGACACTGACCATGACCCTAACCCTGACACTGACCCAGACCCTGAACCCGACCTACAATCTGAACCTGACACTGAACCTGACCTGACCCTGACCCTGACCGTGACCCTGACCTTGACCCTAACTGTGACCCTGACACTGACCCTAAACCTGAACCTGACCCTGACCCTGACAGTGACCCTGAACCTGACCCTATGTCTGACTGTTACCCTGACCGTGAACCTGACCCTCGCCCTGACCCTGAACCTGACCTTGACCCTGACCCTGATCATGACCCTGACACTGACCCTGAACCAGACCCTTACACTAACACTGACCCTGACCCTGACCCAAACCCTGATGTTGACCCTAACAATGACACTGAACCTGACCCTAAACCAGACCTGACCCTGACCCTGACCCTGACCCTAAACCTCACCCTGACTCTAACCTTGACCCTGACCCTGACCCCTACCCTGACCCTGACCCAGACCCTGACCCTGACTGTTACCCTAACCCTGAACCTGACCCTGACCCAGACCTTGACCCTGAACCTGACCCTGTCTTTGAACCTGAACCCTACCCTGACTGTGACCCTGACCCTAAGTATGACGTTGACCCTGAACCTGTCCCTGACTCTTACCCTGACCCAAACCCTGACACTAACCCTGACTGTGACCCTGACTGTGACCCTGACCCTGACCCTAAATCTGAACCTGATCCTGACTCTGACACTGACCCTAACCCTGACCCCAAATTTGACCGTGACCCTAACCCTGACCCTGACCCTGACTCTGACCCTGACCTTGAACCTGACCCTGACCTTAACCCTGACCCTGAACTTGTCTCTGATTCTAAGAAATACCGTGACCCTGACCCTGACCCTCACCCAGGCCTGACCCTGATCCTGACCTTGACCCTGACCCTGAACATCACCCTGACCCTGACTCTGAAACTAACCCTGACCGTGACCCTGACTCTGACCCTGACCCTAAATCTGAACCTGACCCTGATCCTGACCCTGACACTGTCCCTAACCCTGACCCTGACCCTGACCCTGACACTGACCCTAAACGTAACCCTGACACTGATTTTGACACTAACCCTGTCCCTGACCCTGACCCTGAACCTGACCCTAACCCTGACACTGACCCTGAGTCTGATGCTGACCCTGACCCTGACCCTGACGCTAAACGTGACCCTGACCCTTACTTTGGCCTTTACCCTGGCCCTGACCCTGACTCTACACCTGACCCTGACACTGACCCTGACCCTAAACCTCACCCTGACTCTAACCTTGACCCTGACCCTGACCCCTACCCTGACCCTGACCCAGACCCTGACCCTGACTATTACCCTAACCCTGAACCTGACCCTGACCCTGACCCTGACCCTGACCGTGACTTTGATACTGACCCTGAACCTAACACTAAGCCTGACCCTGACCCTGACCCTGACCCTGATCCTGGCACTAAACCTGACCTAACCTTGACCCCGGTCCTGACCCTGACCCTAAACCTCACCCTGACACTAACCTTGACCCTGACCCAAAATTATGACCGTGACCCTGAACGTGAACCTGACCCTAAATCTGACCGTGACCTTGACCTTGACCCTGACCCTGAACCTAACCCTGACCCTGACCCTTACCCTGACCTTTAACCTGACCCTGAACCTGACACTGACCATGACCCTAACCCTGACACTGACCCAGACCCTGAACCCGACCTACAATCTGAACCTGACACTGAACCTGACCTGACCCTGACCCTGACCGTGACCCTGACCTTGACCCTAACTGTGACCCTGACACTGACCCTAAACCTGAACCTGACCCTGACCCTGACAGTGACCCTGAACCTGACCCTATGTCTGACTGTTACCCTGACCGTGAACCTGACCCTCGCCCTGACCCTGAACCTGACCTTGACCCTGACCCTGATCATGACCCTGACACTGACCCTGAACCAGACCCTTACACTAACACTGACCCTGACCCTGACCCAAACCCTGATGTTGACCCTAACAATGACACTGAACCTGACCCTAAACCAGACCTGACCCTGACCCTGACCCTGACCCTAAACCTCACCCTGACTCTAACCTTGACCCTGACCCTGACCCCTACCCTGACCCTGACCCAGACCCTGACCCTGACTGTTACCCTAACCCTGAACCTGACCCTGACCCAGACCTTGACCCTGAACCTGACCCTGTCTTTGAACCTGAACCCTACCCTGACTGTGACCCTGACCCTAAGTATGACGTTGACCCTGAACCTGTCCCTGACTCTTACCCTGACCCAAACCCTGACACTAACCCTGACCGTGACCCTGACTGTGACCCTGACCCTGACCCTAAATCTGAACCTGATCCTGACTCTGACACTGACCCTAACCCTGACCCCAAATTTGACCGTGACCCTAACCCTGACCCTGACCCTGACTCTGACCCTGACCTTGAACCTGACCCTGACCTTAACCCTGACCCTGAACTTGTCTCTGATTCTAAGAAATACCGTGACCCTGATCCTGACCCTCACCCAGGCCTGACCCTGATCCTGACCTTGACCCTGACCCTGAACATCACCCTGACCCTGACTCTGAAACTAACCCTGACCGTGACCCTGACTCTGACCCTGACCCTAAATCTGAACCTGACCCTGATCCTGACCCTGACACTGTCCCTAACCCTGACCCTGACCCTGACCCTGACACTGACCCTAAACGTAACCCTGACACTGATTTTGACACTAACCCTGTCCCTGACCCTGACCCTGAACCTGACCCTAACCCTGACACTGACCCTGAGTCTGATGCTGACCCTGACCCTGACCCTGACGCTAAACGTGACCCTGACCCTTACTTTGGCCTTTACCCTGGCCCTGACCCTGACTCTACACCTGACCCTGACACTGACCCTGACCCTAAACCTCACCCTGACTCTAACCTTGACCCTGACCCTGACCCCTACCCTGACCCTGACCCAGACCCTGACCCTGACTATTACCCTAACCCTGAACCTGACCCTGACCCTGACCCTGACCCTGACCGTGACTTTGATACTGACCCTGAACCTAACACTAAGCCTGACCCTGACCCTGACCCTGACCCTGATCCTGGCACTAAACCTGACCTAACCTTGACCCCGGTCCTGACCCTGACCCTAAACCTCACCCTGACACTAACCTTGACCCTGACCCAAAATTATGACCGTGACCCTGAACGTGAACCTGACCCTAAATCTGACCGTGACCTTGACCTTGACCCTGACCCTGAACCTAACCCTGACCCTGACCCTTACCCTGACCTTTAACCTGACCCTGAACCTGACACTGACCATGACCCTAACCCTGACACTGACCCAGACCCTGAACCCGACCTACAATCTGAACCTGACACTGAACCTGACCTGACCCTGACCCTGACCGTGACCCTGACCTTGACCCTAACTGTGACCCTGACACTGACCCTAAACCTGAACCTGACCCTGACCCTGACAGTGACCCTGAACCTGACCCTATGTCTGACTGTTACCCTGACCGTGAACCTGACCCTCGCCCTGACCCTGAACCTGACCTTGACCCTGACCCTGACCCTGACCCTGACACTGACCCTAAACGTAACCCTGACACTGATTTTGACACTAACCCTGTCCCTGACCCTGACCCTGAACCTGACCCTAACCCTGACACTGACCCTGAGTCTGATGCTGACCCTGACCCTGACCCTGACGCTAAACGTGACCCTGACCCTTACTTTGGCCTTTACCCTGGCCCTGACCCTGACTCTACACCTGACCCTGACACTGACCCTGACCCTAAACCTCACCCTGACTCTAACCTTGACCCTGACCCTGACCCCTACCCTGACCCTGACCCAGACCCTGACCCTGACTATTACCCTAACCCTGAACCTGACCCTGACCCTGACCCTGACCCTGACCGTGACTTTGATACTGACCCTGAACCTAACACTAAGCCTGACCCTGACCCTGACCCTGATCCTGGCACTAAACCTGACCTAACCTTGACCCCGGTCCTGACCCTGACCCTAAACCTCACCCTGACACTAACCTTGACCCTGACCCAAAATTATGACCGTGACCCTGAACGTGAACCTGACCCTAAATCTGACCGTGACCTTGACCTTGACCCTGACCCTGAACCTAACCCTGACCCTGACCCTAACCCTGACACTGACCCAGACCCTGAACCCGACCTACAATCTGAACCTGACACTGAACCTGACCTGACCCTGACCCTGACCGTGACCCTGACCTTGACCCTAACTGTGACCCTGACACTGACCCTAAACCTGAACCTGACCCTGACCCTGACAGTGACCCTGAACCTGACCCTATGTCTGACTGTTACCCTGACCGTGAACCTGACCCTCGCCCTGACCCTGAACCTGACCTTGACCCTGACCCTGATCATGACCCTGACACTGACCCTGAACCAGACCCTTACACTAACACTGACCCTGACCCTGACCCAAACCCTGATGTTGACCCTAACAATGACACTGAACCTGACCCTAAACCAGACCTGACCCTGACCCTGACCCTGACCCTAAACCTCACCCTGACTCTAACCTTGACCCTGACCCTGACCCCTACCCTGACCCTGACCCAGACCCTGACCCTGACTGTTACCCTAACCCTGAACCTGACCCTGACCCAGACCTTGACCCTGAACCTGACCCTGTCTTTGAACCTGAACCCTACCCTGACTGTGACCCTGACCCTAAGTATGACGTTGACCCTGAACCTGTCCCTGACTCTTACCCTGACCCAAACCCTGACACTAACCCTGACCGTGACCCTGACTGTGACCCTGACCCTGACCCTAAATCTGAACCTGATCCTGACTCTGACACTGACCCTAACCCTGACCCCAAATTTGACCGTGACCCTAACCCTGACCCTGACCCTGACTCTGACCCTGACCTTGAACCTGACCCTGACCTTAACCCTGACCCTGAACTTGTCTCTGATTCTAAGAAATACCGTGACCCTGACCCTGACCCTCACCCAGGCCTGACCCTGATCCTGACCTTGACCCTGACCCTGAACATCACCCTGACCCTGACTCTGAAACTAACCCTGACCGTGACCCTGACTCTGACCCTGACCCTAAATCTGAACCTGACCCTGATCCTGACCCTGACACTGTCCCTAACCCTGACCCTGACCCTGACCCTGACACTGACCCTAAACGTAACCCTGACACTGATTTTGACACTAACCCTGTCCCTGACCCTGACCCTGAACCTGACCCTAACCCTGACACTGACCCTGAGTCTGATGCTGACCCTGACCCTGACCCTGACGCTAAACGTGACCCTGACCCTTACTTTGGCCTTTACCCTGGCCCTGACCCTGACTCTACACCTGACCCTGACCCTGACCCTGACACTGACCCGGACCCTAACCCTGAACCTGACCGTGACCCTGATTCTGATCCTGACCCTGACATTTATCCTAACCCCGACCCTGACCCTGACCCTAAGTCTACACCGTGAACCTGACCCTGACCCTGACCCTGACCATGACCCTGACCCTGACACTGACCATGACCCTGACCATGACCCTGACCCTGACCCTAAACCTGACCTGAACCTGAACCTAACCCTGACCCTATCCCTGACGGTGACCCTGACCCTGACCCTGACCCTGACCCTAACTCGGAACCTGACCCTGACCCTGACCCTTAGACTGAACTTAACCCTGACCCTGACCTATACCCTGAACTTGACCTTGACGCTGACCCTGAACCTGACCCTCACCCTGACCCTGGACCTGACCTTGACCCTGACCATGACCATGACCCTGACACTGACCCTGACCTTGACCCAAACGCTAACACTTACCCTGAACCTACCCCTGACCCTTACCCTGACAGTAACCCTGACTCTGAACTTATCCCTGAACCTTACCCTGTCCCTGACACTAACCCTGACCCTGAACCTACCCCTGACCCTGACCCTCACCCTGATCCTAAACCTTACCTGCCCGTGACCCTGACACTGACCCTGACCCTAAGTGTGACCGTGACCCAGACCCTGACCTGACCGTGACCCTCACCCTGACCGTGACCCTGACAGTGACCCTGACCTTGACCATGGCACTGACCTTTACTCTAACCCTGACCCTGACTCTTACCCTGATCCTGACCCTGACCATGACCTTGACCCTGACCCTGACTTTGACCATGACCTTGACCCTGACCCTGACAGTGCCCTGACTCCGACCCTGACCCTGACCCTGACCCTAATCCTGATCGTGACCCTGAATTTGGCACTGACCCTGGCCCTGACCCTAACTCTACACCTGACCCTGAACCTGACCCTGACCCTGACCCTAACCCTGACCCTATCCCTGAAGGTGACCCTGACCCTGACCCTGACCCTGACCCTAACTCGGAACCTGACCCTGACCCTGACCCTTAGACTGAACTTAACCCTGACCCTGACCTACACCCTGAACTTCAACTTGACCCTGACCGTGAACCTGACCCTCACCCTGACCCTGACCCTGATCCTGACCTTGACCCTGACACTGACCCTGACCCTAACCCTGACCCTGAACTGGATCCTGACCCTAACCCTGACCCTGACCCTGACCCTGACCCTAACCCTGACCCTAACCCTGACCCCTACCCTGACAATGCCCTGACACCTACCCTGACCCTGACCCTGACCCTGACTGTTACCCTAACCCTGAACCTGACCCTGACCCAGACCTTGACCCTGAACCTGACCCTGTCTTTGAACGTGAACCCGACCCTGACCGTGACCCTGACCCTAAGTCTGACCTTGACCCTGACCCTGACCCTGACCCTGACCCTGACCCTGACCCTAACACTGACCCTGACCCTGAACCTAACCCTATCCCCTGACCCTGACCCTGACCATGACCCTAAAACTGACATGACCCTGACCCTAACCTTGACGCTGATGGTGACCCTGACCCTGACCCTGACCCTAACCCTATCCCTGACCCTGACCATTACCCTCACCCTGAACCTGACCTGACCCTGACCCTGACACTGACCCGGACCCTAACCCTGAACCTGTCCGTGACCCTGATTCTGACCCTGACCCTGACCGTGATCCTGACCCTGACCCTGACCCTGAAACTGACCCTGACCCTGACCCTGACCCTACTCCTGCCCCTTACCCTGACCCTAACCGTGACCCTGACCCTAACACTGACCCTGAAGCTGACCCTGACCCTGACATTTATCCTAACCCCGACCCTGACCCTGAACCTGACCTTGACCCTGACCATGACCATGACCCTGACACTGACCCTGACCTTGACCCTTACACTAACACTTACCCTGAACCTACCCCTGACCCTGACCCTGACCGTGACAGTAACCCTGACCCTGAACCTACCCCTGAACCTTACCCTGACCCTGACCCTGATCCTGACCTTGACACTGACCCTGACCCTTACCCTGACCCTCACCCTAAACCTGACCATGACCCTGACCCTGACCTTGAACTTTACCTTGATCTTCACCCTGACCTTGATTCTGAACCTGACCCTAAGTCTGACTGTAACCCTTACCCTGACCCTGACTCTGACCTTGACACTGATTCTTACACTGACCGTGACCCTGACGCTGACTCTGACCCTGACCCTGACCCTGACCCTGAACCTGATCATGAACCTAACCCTTACCCTGACCCTGACTCTACCCCTGACCCTGACATTGACCATTGCCCTGACCCTAAGTCTGAATTTGACCCTGACTCTGACCCTGTCCCTGACCCTGACCCTAACCCTGACCCTGACCATGAACCTAATCCTGACCTTGACCCTGACCCTGATTCTGAACCTGTCCCTGACCCTGACACTGAACCTGAACAGGACACTGACCCTGAACCTGACCCTGACTTTGACCTTGAACTTGACCTTGACCTTGACATTGACCTTGTCACTGAACTTGAACCTGACCAAGACCCTGAACCTAAGTCTGAACGTGACCCTGAAAGTGCACCTGACCCTGAGCCTGACCCTACCCCTGACCCTGACCTTGACCCTAACCCTGACCCTAATTCTGACCCTGACCCTAAACCTGACGCTGAAACTCACCCTGACCCTGACCCTAACCCTGAACATGAACCTGAACCTGACCTTGATATTGACCCTGGCCCTGATCTTGACCTTGAACTGTACCTTGACCTTTACCCTGACCGTGACACTGACCCTGAATCTAACACAGACCCTGAACCTTAATCTTAACTTGACCTTGACACTGACCCTGAACTTTACTTTGACCTTTACCATGATCCTAACCCTGACCCTGACCCTGAACCCGACCTTGACCTTGACCTTGACCCTGACCCTGACACTGACCTTTACCTTGACCCTGACCATGAATTTGACCCTGACCTTGACCTTGACCCTAACCCTGACCTTGAACTTGACCTTGACCCTGACCTTGACATTGACACTGACCCTGAACCTAAACCTGACCCTGATTCTGACCCTGACCTTGACCTTGACCCTGACCCTGACCCTTACCCTGTTTCTGACCCTAACCCTGACCCTATCCCTGACCGTGACCCTGACCCTGACCCTGACCCTAAACCTGACCCTGACCCTGACCCTGACCCTGACCCTAAACCTGACCCTATCCCTGACCGTGACCCTGACCCTGACACTGACCTTAAACCTGACCCTGACCCTGACCCTGACCCAGACCCCAAACCTGACCCTAACAATGCCCAGACTCAGACCCTGACCCTGACCCTGACCCTGACCCTAATCCTGATCTTGACCCTGAATTTGGCACTGACCCTGGCCCTGACCCTAACTCTACACCTGACCCTGAACCTGACCCTAAACCTGACCCTATACCTGACGGTGACCCTGACCCTGACCCTGACCCTGACCCTAACTTGGAACCTGACCCTGACCCTGACCCTTAGACTGAACTTAACCCTGACCCTGACCTACACCCTGAACTTCACCTTGACCCTGACCGTGAACCTGACCCTCACCCTGACCCTGACCCTGACCCTGACCTTGACCCTGACACTGACCCTGACCCTAACCCTGACCCTGAACTGGATCCTGACCCTAACCCTGAACATGACCCTGACCCTGACCCTAACCCTGACACTGACCCTGGCCCTGACCCTGACCCTGACCCTAAACCTCACCCTGACTCTAACATTGACCCTGACCCTGACCCTGAACCTGACCCTGACCCTAATCCTGATCGTGACCCTGAATTTGGCACTGACCCTGGCCCTGACATTAACCCTAACCCTGACACTGACCCTGATCATGAACCTGACCCTGACCCTGACCTTAACCCTGACACTGACCGTGACCCTGATTCTGACCCTGACCCTGACCGTGACCCTAACCCTGACCCTGACCCTGACAGTGAACCTGACCCTGATCCTGACTCTAACCCTGCCCCTTACCCTGACCTTAATCGTGACCCTGACCGTAACACTGACCGTGACCCTGACCCTGACCCTGACCTTGACCCTAACCCTGACCCTGACCCTGACCCTGACCCCTACCCTGACAATGCCCTGACACCTACCCTGACCCTGACCCTGACCCTGACCCTGACTGTTACCCTAACCCTGAACCTGACCCTGACCCAGACCTTGACCCTGAACCTGACCCTGTCTTTGAACGTGAACCCGACCCTGACCGTGACCCTGACCCTAAGTCTGACCTTGACCCTGACCCTGACCCTGACCCTGACCCTGACCCTGACCCTAACACTGACCCTGACCCTGAACCTAACCCTATCCCCTGACCCTGACCCTGACCATGACCCTAAACCTGACATGACCCTGACCCTAACCTTGACGCTGATGGTGACCCTGACCCTGACCCTGACCCTAACCCTATCCCTGACCCTGACCATTACCCTCACCCTGAACCTGACCTGACCCTGACCCTGACACTGACCCGGACCCTAACCCTGAACCTGTCCGTGACCCTGATTCTGACCCTGACCCTGACCGTGATCCTGACCCTGACCCTGACCCTGAAACTGACCCTGACCCTGACCCTGACCCTACTCCTGCCCCTTACCCTGACCCTAACCGTGACCCTGACCCTAACACTGACCCTGAAGCTGACCCTGACCCTGACATTTATCCTAACCCCGACCCTGACCCTGACCCTAAGTCTACACCATGAACCTGACCCTGACTCTGACCCTGACCATGACCCTGACCCTGACCCTGACCTTGACCCTGACCATGACCCTGACCCTGACCCTGACATTAACCCTAACCCTGACACTGACCCTGATCATGAACCTGACCCTGACCCTAACCTTAACACTGTGAGGAATATTTTAACAATTCGTGTCCATAAAGAAAAGTCCTGTCTGCTTCTGTCTGCTTCGGGGCCCTGCAATGGCAGCCAGATTCCTGAACCACAGATGCAGTGTGTCCCAGTCTCCCCCTCATTCTAGTCAATTTATCAAGTCTTCAGAAAATACTCCTCAAATTCTTGAGCTTGTTTGCTTTTGTTATTCCGGATTTCTATTTCTAGCAGTTACAGCCTTTTTCCTATTGTTTTGTCTTCTTCGAAATTAACTTAACACGGCTATAGGTGTGACTGTCCCTGTAAATAGCTGGTAGGGAATGTTTTAATTACTTGTGAAGTGTCAATAAGAAAGCTATTTGTGTTTGTATGACTTCTTTGATGTCTGGGAGCCTCGGAATAGCTGATAACAACTAGTGACTGTTATGGAACACTATGCAGGCCTCTGATATCTGGCCAGGAGTCCAAGAGATTAAGAAGAAGAAAAAAAGGAAGCTGAAGGACGGCTAGGAGACAAGACCTGCAGGGGATGCTGTATAAACTTGACACGGTGCCAAAGGAGTACAAAGGGGAAGGACAAGAAAAAAACTTGGAGAGGAAGACTACTAGCCTTCAGCATGAAAGACCCCCAGAGGGACCACCGGAGACTGATGCGCATGCTCCAGTAGGAGGGACTGGACCCCGGAAGCTAATTAGAATAACCTATTTTTTTTAGAAGTAGTAATGAATATGTATTAGTCTAGGAGTATAAAAATCGGTTACTTGATGTGGCTGGTGTGCGTCCTGGTGGAGCGGAGACTCCCGGTGCACCCAGCACTGTTTGCTTACCTCTATTCTCTTAATAAATCCTATTTTCTTATTTAAACCTATTTTGAAGACTGAGCCATTTTTAACAATTTGGGGGCTCGTCCGGGATGGCTATGGTTCCTGAACCCTGATTTGATCCAGGAGAGGCACCCCACCATTTGGTGGCTCCTGTTTGAGTCGGGTCGGGACTAATGCCATCCTGAACCTGAATAAAGGTAAGCAAAGAATTTGATTTTTTGAGCTCCCTTGCCGGCTGCATTGTTGGTCGTTTTTTCCCGTAATTCTGCGCGCGAAGATCCGGACGAAGACGACGGAGTCGTAAGCGTTTGCGGATACCGTTCAGTTGGGTAAAGGTGCGGTTGCTAGTGTTTGTGTGTGAGAGTGTAACTGAGACTTCTAACGTCAGTGTGGAGGTCTTTTTTTTTGTTGTTTTCTCACCGGTTCTAATCTCCTGGAGGGGGGCTTAGCCGGTGAAAGGATTGATTCTATAGGAGTGATTCCTATAGAATTCTGGACACGTGGGTGGGTGACAGGTCCTAAACCCCCTGCAAGACACTCTCACTGAGGGCAACCAAGGGCTGTGGGAATTGCCACTATTAAAATTCCCAGATGGGTCAGAAAAAATCGAGGACCAAGGACCGAGAAGGGAGCAAATTACCAGATATACCACCAGAAAGTCCATTAGGAATAATGATTGGAAATTGGAACAATAGGGGCCCCAGAAAAATTAAAAAGAGTAAATTAAAAATGACCCAGTATTATATGATAGAATGACCAAAAGAACTCTTAAGACCCCATGTATTTTGATCCACGGAGGACGGGGTCTGTCAGGCTTTGAACATTAATAGTAGAATACCCATGGATCCGGAAAAGAGCAAGCTGAAACATTGGAATTAGAAATTAGAGAGCAATTGATTAAGAATGAATATGTGCTACATTTGTGCCTGTGCTGCACTTGTACCTCCAGATAACAGGAGCCTCTCGGACCCCGAGAACCAGATCTAAAACAACCACATGGTTCGGACTTTAATCAAGGGGTCTGAGATAAGGAGGACTGTTCACAAAGGGACAGGTTATGCAGATGTATAGGAATGTTCATGTATATGTAACTCTTTACTAGATATAACCAAAGCAAGTTGCCACGTTAGGCGTGCACGACTTTGGTGGGACTACCCGCCCTGTGCCGCCCAGAACTGAGTAAACGTACCTACTTTACAATCTTACTGATCGTGGAGTCAGCTTTCTGTGAGTCATTTTGTCATCTTTCTGTGAGCTAGGCAGGAGATACTCTGCTCGGCTGCGGGATCAGCTGCGGAGCGGACGCCCCTAGGTGCACCCCGAGTGTTTTGCTCGGAGGGGACTCCACTCTCAGCTGCTCACCACAGGAGCAAAGATCTCCTGAAACTGCAGACAAACGGCATGTTTTCAGCTGCTGGAGGGATACTAACTGGAGTGTTAATAATTGTATGTGTTATTTTTAAATGTCCAGGTATTTTGTGTTGAAAGTATTTGTGTAAGTGCAAGGGTTTGAAACAAAGTGTTACAAGTCACTTCACGAAGAACACAGTCAGAGACAATACTTGTTTGATTGGTTAACATTCTAAATTATATTCTTGTGGTGTGAATGAGGTGTGCTAGAGGCCTCTCTGTGTGATTGCTGTGTGAGTGAGCGAGTACAGAGTTCTGATCCGTATTCTCCGCAAAGGGAGTGGGCGGAGACGAACGAAGTGAAAAAGTTTTATCCAAGTTTTGAGTGGTGGTGCCTAATATATGGGCCTGGCGGTGTATCTTGTGATCCTATTTTTGCTCTTAAATGCTTTGAGTGTGACAGTGAAAACGCGGGAGCCCGGAGCGGCGCCGGGAGATCGCAGCGGCGCCGGGCGACCCGAGAGACACGGAGAGACCTGACAGAAGCCGAAAAACACGGGAAATTGAAGTAATCGCGGTGAGACACGGGATATCCGAGATCGAGTTGCTACGGGAGACCAGAGGCGTCGGTGGACAACGGCAGCCGACCCTCACCCTCACCGTGTGGCGAGTTGGCACATAGCAGCGGGGCGGAGATCAGGACCCTGCAGCCTGTCTGGCGTAACCATGGAGGCAGCAGCGGCTGTGCTGCTTCTCTCTAGCATTCTTTTTATGAGAGGTTTATCTTGCAATGCAAAAAAAGAGTATTCGTCCCCAGATCGGTGTTATAACTGTTATAACTATGTTTCTGGATAACATTCCGTGGGGTTGCCACATTCTACGGATTACTAATGACGATTTAGCTCTATTATGGGGCAGGAGTGCAGAGACGCAGATTACACTGCCAAATGACCACCGGCAGGCTCTTTCACAAATAGCTTCTAAGGTTGCAGCTGGCACTGCCTGCAGCCGTATAGCAGACGTTACACTCTCTTTCCTAACTAGTAATCATGTGTCTCATCCATTTGTGGTGGATGGTCAGTGGCAAAAAGAAAAGGGAGAAGGGGGCTGACTGATTCATTTCTTTGGTAGTTCGGGCTTGAGCCCTGGGAATTTGGTAAGAAGGGGGAGAGCGAGTTTATTTAGGCATCAATACCATTTAAACCCCCATATTGACGGATACACAGGAGTGATTCCTTGTTTTGTATGGGCTTACTAACAAAGTGCATGAGAAAAATTCGGTCCTGTTGAAATGTAAATTTTTGTGGAAAAGGTGATAAAGTTTGTCTAGAAGACTGGAGACTGCGTGCTTCAGCTGTTTTCCTGAAGTTCCGTGGATTTATGATTGAAACTGGGCACAGAAAGCAAGGGGACTTTCACTAAGTATTGCAATCAGTGGTGGCCACTATATAAACTAAATGGCCACTTTATAGATCAATCGACTATAACACTATCTTGCAATTAATGTTGTTTTTGAGGAGAGAAGGAAAATAGGATTAAATGTCTCATACTGATATGTTGTTTCAGCATCTTAGAGGAAAAGAGTGGAATTAAGTTGGCCCCTGACTGAGCCTTTGGTGTTGGCATGAGAAAAGTACAGGCTGGAGACAGATAAAGGAAGGGTTAAAAGAGTTGCTGAAGGTGTTAAAGGTGTGACATGTAGTGTTTAACAGAGCTGTTTGAAGTTGAATGAGCAGGGGAAGAGGATGTAGGAATGTTAATAGTTCTGCCTCAACAGGAGGCTGTGATCCCAAAATCACCAGTGTGAGCCCTTTGGGGCAGAGGGACCATGATGGGTGCGAGAGAGTTGTCATGGACACAGAAAAGCAACGAACTCTTAAAACAACCTGAGTTTATGAGTGAGCTCAGATTGCCAATGGGACCGCTCAGGGAACTGTTGACAATTGCATTCCCCTGACCGGCCCCACGCTGGGACTATAGTCACCCCGGAAATAATGAACGGTAAATACCAAAATCTGGTTAAATTGGGAATTGAGAATCTGTTCCAACAAGATCCAAAAGAAACCCCTATGGAATTTTTGACTGACTCTGGAATGCAATGGAAAACAAAACAAAACAAACAAACGAAACTGGAGAAAATAGGGGCTAAATTAGAACAAGGAAAATAGACTCTGCCAGACAGATGAGAGATATTGCCAAAGGCTTATGCGAAGCAAATATTGGGATGTTCGCATGCACGAACACATTGGGGTACAAAGGTGTTAAGTGATCATTTACTAAAACAATTTGGGTGCATTGTTTTTTTTTTTGAAATAGCAAAGCAAATCACACAAGGTTGTTTAACTTGTCAAAGAACAAATAAGAAAATATTTCGACAAGAGACTGCAGGAGGAAGAAAAACAGCTTATCGGCCTTTCGAGAGAGTACAAGTTGATTTTACTGAATTGCCCAAAGTAGGGAGAATAAAATATTTATTGGTAATTGTGGATCATTTAACATAATGGGTAGAAGCTTATCCCGTGGCACGAGCCACGGCACAAGTGGTGGCAAAAATTTTATTGGAACACCTAATACCTAGATATGGGATAATCCAGTACATTGATTCTGACCAGGGCACACACTTCTAAAATAATAAAATTACTATGTCAATCATTGGGTATTCAGTGGGAATATCATACTCCGTGGCACCCACAAAGTTCAGGAAAAGTAGAAAGAATGAATCAAACGATAAAACAGCAATTGGCTAAATTAATGATTGAGACACAAATGCCTTGGATTCGATGCTTACCATTAGCACTTCTAAAACATCAGAACCAAACCACATAATAAGACTGGATTATCACCATATGAAATGTTATATGGTATGCCTTATTCACAGGGGATGCCTCTGGGAGACAATGTAGTTGAGGATCGTAGCATCCAGAAATATATAGTTACTATTGGGAAAAGACTGCAAGAACTGAGAGAAATTGGAATACTGGCTCAGACACCACCTTTAGGATTCGCTATTCATCAAATTCAGCCAGGGGACAAGGTCTTAATAAAATCTTGGAAAGAAGAATCATTACAACCCCGGTGGGAGGGACCGTATCTTGTTTTACTTACCACCGAAACAGCTGTGAGAACAGCAGAAAGGGGTTGGACCCATGCATCCAGAGTAAAAGGACCAGTAAATACCAAAGCTTGGAGGGTTGAGTCTGCTCCTGGGGAACTGAAGTTAAAGCTAAAAAAGGACTAATGTTCTGGCAATAAGGCTCGAAGAAGGGGACAAGCCTACAACGAATAAAGGGGAGAAGGCAAGACCGGGGCAGGACTCTCCACTGCAGTGTGTATAATGTGTATAGTCTACCGAGGGAGGCAACCCCTACGGGTATTGACTGCCGAATGTGAGGGCCTCGACCGGACTTCTCCCACACTGAAAGTCAAGCTGTCCCAGAAAGAAAAGAGAAACAAACGAGCGAATGAATAAATATATGTATATAGTAAAAGTTTTTTTACCTAAAAAAAAGTTTTTTTTTTAACCTATTGTAATTAGTTTTCCAGGAGCTGGACCACCCTCAGAGGCTGAACAGTGACCCGAGCTCAAATAGATCCTGGAGGTGGATCCAACCCCTATACTTGAAGGTATTTTTCACACCCCTACGATATTCTCTGAATGACGCAGAAGGATGTTATATTTTCTGGTACTATTCATACAAGGGCAATTGAGCTATGGTAATAACTTTTTTATTCTGGGAGAGGAAGTAGCTAAAGCTTTTAATCTTAGCAATTGCTGGGTTTGTGGAGGACCAGGGGGAGCTGAAAGTTGGCCCTGGGTAGCTGGCCCAGTTGAGCCTAAGTGGTGGGTTAGCAATTTGAGTGAAGTTCATAAGGGAACCCAATTTTGGAGAGATGAAGGGGGCCCGTGGCCATTGCATTCATCAGAAAAAGGTATATACTGTTTAAACAGAACAGGAACAGTAAAGGTAGGAAAAAGCATTTGTAAATGGACTCTGTCCCCTGGATATGAATGTACTGATCCTGAATATAGACCTATAAACTGTACAACAAGTAAAGGGAAATGGAATGCTACACATGTCCAGCTAAAAAATGGGACTTGGCTGAAGTGCTCATCTAAGGAATTTTTTGGACCTGGATGTAAGGCCATGGCGAGAGCCCAATCAAAAGGACAATTCGATGTTCAAATTTTGAGTTGTCAGCATGATAACACCACTAGGGAGCAACATGTGGTAAGAGTCTACCGCTGGAGGTGGCAAAATGAGAACGGGACACAAGCGTTTTTTAAACATTTTTGGTCAGCTCGTAATGTAACAAGTCGTGAAGGGGAACTTAGCTGTAATTGTGAGTGGGAATCTGGTGTGGGGGCTTGGAAGTGTATATATACAAGTACCAATGAAGCGGACATTGTAACGGGACCACTTGGTAATAAGAATACTTTGTATTTTCATACCCCAAGAAATAAAAAGGAATGGGATGGTCCTTTTCCGAATGGGACATGGGCTTTAAAAGGACATTATTGGGTATGTGACAAACAGGCCTATAAAAAGCTACCAAAGGACTGGTCAGGAATATGCTATGTGGGGTACATAAGACCCTTATTCTTCTTATTATCACAAATACAAGGAAAACACTTAGGAGTAAAATTATATGATGATCTCAATAGGGAAAAACGATATATTGATGCCTCTTTAGCTGGAGGTAGTGCCCAAAAATGGAGAGAAAATGAGTGGCCTCCTGAAAGAATCATACAGTATTATGGACCAGCTACCTGGAACCCGAATGAAGTAATATCTGGGGCCCGAGAACCTATTTATAATCTAAATCGAATAATTAGGTTACAAGCTGTCCTTGAAATAATAACCAATCAAACAGCAACAGCTCTAGACCTCTTGGCTGACCAGTCTACCCAAATGAGGAATGCTATTTTTCAACATAGAATGGTTTTAGACTATCTACTAGCAGAAGAGGGGGGTGTGTGTGGTAAATTAAACGATTCTAATTGTTGCTTACAAATTGACGATAACGGAAAAGTAGTTAAGAAGATAACCAAAGAAATTAGAAAATTGGCCCATGTCCCAGCACAAACCTGGAAGGATATGGAATGGAATTTATTTTCATAGCTGCCTGGCGGACCATGGGTTAAAAGAGTATTATTTTTTTTGTTTTGTAGTGTAATGACGCTATTGTTTATACCTTGTATGATACCTTGCCTTACATTATTAATACACTGGGTGATAAATAGTACATTTGTAATAACTTCATTAAAAAGGGAAGGGGATATGTCAATTATGATGCTTAAGGATTGTACCCTCCAAGAACGGATTGATGAAATCCGATTATTAACAACAGAAAAGACACGAATTGAGGATGTTAAAAAGAAGATAAGGGATTGTGAGGAATATTTTAACAATTCGTGTCCATAAAGAAAAACCCTGTCTGCTTCTGTCTGCTTCGGGGCTCTGCAATGGCAGCCAGATTCCTGAACCACAGATGCAGTGTGTCCTAGTCTCCCCCTCATTCTAGTCAATTTATCAAGTCTTCAGAAAATACTCCTCAAATTCTTGAGCTTGTTTGCTTTTGTTATTCCGGATTTCTATTTCTAGCAGTTACAGCCTTTTTTTCTGTTGTTTTGTCTTCTTCAAAATTAACTTAACACAGCTATAGGTGTGACTGTCCTTGTGAATGGCTGGTGAAGAATGTTTTAATTTCTTGTGAAGTGTCAATAAGAAAGCTATTTGTGTTTATATGACTTCTTTGATGTCCGGGAGCCTCAGAATAGCTGATAACAACTAGTGACTATTATGGAACACTATGCAGGCCTCTGATATCTGGCCAGGTGTCCAAGAGATTAAGAAGAAGCTGAAGGACGGCTAGGAGACAAGACCTGCACGGGATGCTGTATAAACTTGACACAGTGCCAAAGGAGTACAAAGGGGAAGGACAAGAAAAAAACTTGGAGAGGAAGACTACTAGCCTTCAGCATGAAAGACCCCCAGAGGGACCACCGGAGACTGATGCGCATGCTCCAGTAGGAGGGACTGGACCCCGGAAGCTAATTAGAATAACCTATTTTTTTTAGAAGTAGTAATGAATATGTATTAGTCTAGGTGTATAAAAATCGGCTACTTGATGTAGCTGATGTGCGTCCTGGTGGAGCGGAGACTCCCGGTGCACCCAGCGCTGTTTGCTTACGTCTATTCTCTTAATAAATCCTATTTTCTTATTTAAACCTATTTTGAAGACTGAGCCATTTTTAACAACCCTGACCCTGACCCTGATCCTACCCCTGACCCTGAACCTGACCCTGACCCCTATCCTGACACTAACCCTGACCCTGACCCTGAACCTGAACCTGACCCTGTCTTTGAACCTGACCCTGACCTTAACCCTGAACCTGACCCTCAACCTGACGCTGATTCTAACACTGAACCTACCCCTGACCCTGACGCTGATTCTAACACTGAACCTACCCCTGACCCTGACCCTGACCAATACCCTAAGGCTGACCGGACCCTGACCCTGAATCTGACCGTGACCCTGACCCTGAACCTAACACTGACCCTGGCCGTGACCCTGACCATGACCCTGAACCTGACCCTGATCATGACCCTGACCCTGACCTTGACACTGACCCTGACCCTGACCCTGATACTGACCTTTAACTTGAACCTGATCCTGTCCCTGACCCTAAGTCTGACCGTGACACTGACCCTGACCCTGACCCTGACCCTGAACCTGACCCTAACCCTGGCCGTGACCCTGACCATGACCGTGACCCTGACCCTGACCCTCATCCTACCCCTGACCCTGAACCTGACCCTGACACTTAACCTAGCCCTGACCCTGACCCTGACCCTGACGCTGACTCTGACCATGACCCTGACCTGAACCTGACCCTGACCGTGACACTTACCCTGACCCTGATCATGAACCTGAACCTGACACTGACCCTAACCCTAACCCTGAACCTTACCCTAAACCTGACCCTAACCCTGACCATAACCCTGACCCTGAAGCTCACCCTGAACCTAACCCTGACCCCGACCCTGAACCTGAACCTGACCCTGACTTTAACCCTGACCAGGACCCTGTCCCTGACACTATATCTGACCGTGACCCTGAACCTGAACATGACCCTGAACCTCACCTTGACCCTGACACTGACCCTGACCCTAAGTCTGACCCTGACACTGACCCAGATCATGACCCTGACCCTGACCGTGACCCTGACCCTGACCCTGACCCTTACCGTGACCATGACACTGACGTGACCCAGACCCTGATACTGACCTTAAACTTGACCCTGATCCTGTCCCTGACCCTAAGTCTGACAGTGACCATGACCCTGACCCTGACACTGACCCTGACCTTGACCCTTACGCTGACCCTGACCCTGATCATGACCCTGACTCTGACACTGACACTGACCCTGACCATAACCCTGACCCTGAACCTGACCCTAACCCTGACCCTAACGCTGACCCTGAACGTGACCCTGACCCTGACACTGACACTGACCCTGACCCTGAACCTGACCCTAAGTCTGATCGTGACCCTGAACCTGACCCTGACCCTGAACCTGAACCTGATCCAGACGTTGACCCTAAACCTGACCCTGACCCTAACCCTGACGCTGACCCTGGACTTGACCCTGACCCTGATCATGACCCTGACCCTGATCATGACCCTGACCCTGACCCTGACCTTGACCTTGACCTTTACGCTGATGCTGACCCTGACCCTGACCCTGACCTTGACCTTTACGCTGATACTGACCCTGATCATGACTCTGACCCTGACCCTGACACTGACGTTGACCCTGACCTTGACCCTGACCCTAACACTGACACTGACGCTGACTCCAACCCTCACCCTGACCCTAACCCTGACCCTGACCCAGACCCTTAACCTAATACTGAACCTGACCCTGACCCTGACGCTGACCCTGACCCTGACCCTGACCCTATCAATAAACTTGACCCTGAACCTGACCCTGACCCTGACCCTGACAAAAACCCTGACCCTGACCCTGACACTAAACCGGACCCTGACCCTTACCCTGACCAAGACCCTGACCCTAACCCTCACCCTGAACCTGTCGCTGACCCTAAGTCTGACCGTGACACTGACCCGGACACTGACCCTGACCCTGACCCTGACCCTGACCCTGAACCTAAACCTACCCCTGACTCTGACCCTGACCCTGACCCTGACCCTGACCCTTACACCGACCCTGACCTTAACCCTGAACCTAACCCTGACTGTGACCTTGACCCATACCCTAAACCTGACCTGACACTGAGCCTAACCCTGACCTTGATCCTGACCCTAACGCTGACCCTGACCCTGACCCTGACCCTAAGCCTGACCCTACCCCTGGCCCTGACACTGACACTGACCCTGACTCAAAACCTGACGTGACCCTGAAACTGACCTTGACCCTGAACCTCACACTGACCCCGACCCTAACTCTGACCCCGACCCTGAACCAGACATTGACCCTAACCCTGACAATGACCCTGACCCTGACCCTGACACTGGACTTGACCCTGACCCTACCCCTGACCCTGAACGTGACCCTGACCTTGATCACGACACTGACCCTGATACTGACCCTGACCCTGATGTTGAACATGACACTAACCCTAACACAAACCCTGACACTGACTTGACCCCGACCCTGACCCTGACCTTAAACCTGACCCTGACCCTGTCCCGCACCCTAAGTCTGACCGTGACGCTGACCCTGACCCTGACCCTGAACCTGACCTTGACCCTTACCCTGACCCTGTCCCTGATGATGACCCTGACCATGACCCTGACCCTGACACTGACCCTGACACTGACGTTGACCCTGATCCTGACCCTACCCTGACCCTGACGCTGACTCCAGCCCTGACCCTGACCCTAACCCTGACCCTGTCCTTGACCCTGACTCAGACCCTTACCCTAACACTGACCCTGAACCTTACCTGACCCTGACTCTATACCTGAACTGAACCTGACCCTGACCCTGACACTGACCTGACCCTGATCCTGACATTGACCCTGAACCTGACCCTAACCTTGACCCTGCCCCTGCCCCTGCCCCTGCCCCTAAACATGACCCTGACCCTTAACCTGACACTGACCCTGACCGAACCCTGACCCTGACCATGACCCAGACCGTGACACTAACCCTGACCCTGAACCTGACCCTGACCCTAAGTCTAACGGTGAACCTGACCCTGACATTGAATCTGAACCTGACTCTGATCCTTATCATGACCCTGACCCTGACACTGACCCTGACACTGAACTCGACACTGACCCTGACCCTGACACTGACCCTGACCCTGACCCCGACCCTGACCCTGACCCTGACCCTGAACCTAACCCTACCCCTGACTCTGACCCTGACCCTGACCCTGACCCTAAACCTGACCCTTACCCTGATCCTGAACCTGACCCTGACCCTGAACCTAAACCTGAACCTGACCTTTACCCTGAAGGTGATCCTGACCTTAACCCTGACCCTGACCTGTTCCCTGACCATAAGTCTGACCGTTACATTGAACCTGACCCTGACCTTGACCCTGAACCTGACCCTGACTCTGACCCTTACCGTGACCATGACACTGACGTGACCCAGACCCTGATACTGACCTTAAACTTGACCCTGATCCTGTCCCTGACCCTAAGCCTGACCTTGACCCTTACGCTGACCCTGACACTGATCATGACCGTGACTCTGACACTGACCCTGACCCTGACCATAACCCTGACCCTGACCCTGACCCTGACCCTGACCCTGACCATAACCCTGACCCTGACCCTGACACTGACCCTGACACTGACCCTGACCCTGACCCTGACCCTGACCCTGACCCTGATCATGACCCTGACTCTGACACTGACCCTGACCCTGACCATAACCCTGACCCTGACCCTGACCCTGACACTGACCCTGACCTTGAACCTTACGCTGACCCTGACCCTGATCATGACCCTGACCCTAACACTGACCCTGACCCTGACCATAACCCTGACCATAACCCTGACCCTGACCCTGACCCTGACCCTGACACTGACCTGACCCTGAACCTGACTTGACCCTACAACTGAACTTGACCCTGACCCTGACCCTGACCCTGACCCTGACCCTGACCCTGAAACTGACCCTGACCCTGACCCTGACCCTGACCCTGACCCTGACCCTAAACGTGACCTGACCCTGACACTGACCCTGACCCTGACCCTAAACGTGACCTGACCCTGAAACTGACCCTGACACTGACCCTAACCCTGGACCTGACCCTGACCCTGATCTTGACGCTGACCCTGACCCTGACCCTGACCCTGACCTTAACCCTGAACCTGACCCTGACTCTGACCCTGACGCTGGCTCTAACGCTGAACCTACCCCTTACCCTAACTCTGACCAATACCCTAAAGATGACCTGACCCTGACCCTGACCCGGACCATGACAATGACCCTCACCCTAACCTTGACCCTAAGTCTGACCACGACCCTGAACGTGACCCTGACACGCATCCTGACCATGACACTGACCTTGACCCTGACCCTGACCCTGACCTTGATCCTGACCCTAACGCTGACCCTGAACGTGACCCTGACCCTGAACCTAACCCTGACCGTACCCCTGACCCTGACACTGAAACTGACCCTGACCCTAAACCTGACCCTACGTCTGACCGTGACCCTGACCCTAACCCTGACACTGACCCTGACCCTGACCCTGACCCTGACCCAGACATTGACCCTAACCCTGACCCTGACCCTGACCCTGAACCTGACCCTAAGTCTGATTGTGACCCTGAACCTGACCCTGACCCTGAACCTGATCCAGACATTGACCCTAAACCTGACCCAGACCCTAACCCTGACGCTGACCCTGGACTTGACCCTGACCCTGATCATGACCCTGACCCTGATCATGACCCTGACCCTCACACTGACCCTGACCCTGACCTTGACCTTTACGCTGATACTGACCCTGATCATGACCCTGACCCTGACCCTGACCCTGACCCTGACCCTGACCCTAAGCCTGACCGCGACCCTGACCGTGACCCTGACCCTAACTCTGAACCTGACCCTAACTCGGAACCTGACCCTGACCCTGACCCTAAGCCTGACCCTACCCCTGACCCTGACACTGACACTGACCCTGACTCTAAACCTGACGTGACCCTGAAACTGACCCCGACCCTGAACCTGACCCTGACCCAGACATTGACCCTAACCCTGACAATGACCCTGACCCTGACCCTGACACTGGCCTTGACCCTGACCCTACCCCTGACCCTGAACGTGACCCTGACCTTGATCACGACACTGACCCTGATACTGACCCTGACCCTGACGTTGACCCTGACACTGACCCTAACACAAACCCTGACACTGACTTGACCCCGACCCTGACCCTGACCTTAAACCTGACCCTGACCCTGTCCCGGACCCTAAGTCTGACCGTGACGCTGACCCTGACCCTGACCCTGAACCTGACCTTGACCCTTTCCCTGACCCTGTCCCTGATGATGACCTTGACCCTGCCCCTGCCCCTGCCCCTGCCCCTGCCCCTGCCCCTGCCCCTGCCCCTAAACATGACTCTGACCCTTATCCTGACCCTGACCCTGACCGAACCCTGACCCTGACCATGACCCAGACCGTGACACTAACCCTGACCCTAAACCTGACCCTGACCCTAAGTCTAATGGTGAACCTGACCCTGACATTGAATCTGAACCTGACTCTGATCCTTATCATGACCCTGACCCTGACACTGACCCTGACACTGAACTCGACACTGACCCTGACACTGACCCTGACCCTGACCCTGACCCTGACCCCGACCCTGACCCTGACCCTGAACCTAACCTTACCCCTGACTCTGACCCTGACCCTTACCCTGACCCTAAACCTGACCCTTACCCTGATCCTGAACCTGACCCTGACCCTGAACCTAAACCTGAACCTGACCTTTACCCTGAAGGTGACCCTGACCTTAACCCTGACCCTGACCTGTTCCCTGACCCTAAGTCTGACCGTTACATTGAACCTGACCCTGACCTTGACCCTGAACCTGACCCTGACCCTGACCCTAAGCCTGATCCTGAACCCGACCCTGACCCTGAACCTGATCCTGAACATAACCCTGACCCTGACCCTGACCCTATATCTGACCCTGACCCTGACCCTGAACCCTACCCTGAACCTAACCCTGACCCTGACCTGACCCTGACCGGGACCCTGACCCTGAACCTAACCCTGAACCTGAACCTGACCCTCAATGTGACACTGACCTTAAACCTGACCCTGACCTGTTCCCTGATTCTAAGTCTGACCGTTACATTGAACCTAACCTTGACCCTGACCCTGATCCTGACCCTAAGTCTGACCGCGACCCTGACTGTGACCCTGACCCTCACACTGACCCCGACCCTGACTCTTACCTTGATCCTGTCCCTGACTCTACCCCTGACACACCCTGACCCTTACCCTGACTCTGACCCTAGCCCTGACTCTGACTCTGACCATGACCCAGAATCTGGCCCTGACCCTGACACTGACCCTGACCCTGAACCTGACCTTGACCCTACAACTGAACTTGACCCTGACCCTGAACTTGACAATGACCCTGACCCTGACCCTGAACGTGACCCCGACCCTGACCCTGAAACTGACCCTGACCCAGACCCCGACCCTTACCCTGACAATGCCCTGACTCCGACCCTGACCCTGGCCCTGACCCTAAGTCTACACCTGACCCTGAACCTGACCCTGACCCTGATCCTAACCCTGACCCTATCCATGACCGTGACCCTGACCCTAACTCTGAACCTGACCCTAACTCGGAACCTGACCCTGACCCTGACCCTGACACTGAACTTAACCCTGACCCTGACCTACACCCTGAACTTGACCTTGAACGTGACCGTGACCCTGACCCTCACCCTGACCCTGACCCTGACCCTGACCTTGACCCTGAACCTGACCATGATCCTGACCCTGACCTTAACCCTGAACCTGACCCTGACACTGACCCTTACCCTGACCCTGAACCTGACCCTGACCCTGACCCTGACCCTAAACAATACCCTAAAGCTGACCTGACCCTGACCCTGACCATGACACTGACACTCACCCTGACCTTGACCCTAAGTCTAACCGCGACCCTGAACGTGACCCTGACACTCACCCTGACCCTGACCCTGACCCTGATCCAGACATTGACCCTAATCCTGACCCTGACCCTGACCCTGACGCTGATCCTGGACTTGACCCTGACCCTACCCCTGACCCTGACCCTGACCCTGATCATGACCCTGACACTGACCCTGACCCTGACCCTGACCCTTACCGTGACCATGACATTGACATGACCCAGACCCTGATACTGACCTTATACTTGACCCTGATCCTGTCCCTGACCCTAAGTCTGACCGTGACCCTGACCCTGACCCTGACCCTGACCTTGACCCTGACCCTGACCCTGACCCTGACCCTAACCCTGACCCTGACCCTAACCCTGACCCTGACCCTAACCCTGACCCTCATCCTACCCCTGACCCTGAACCTGACCCTGACCCTGACCCTGACCCTGACCCTGACCCTAACCCTGGCCGTGACCCTGACCCTGACCGTGACCCTGACCCTGACCCTCATCCTACCCCTGACCCTGAACCTGACCCTGACCCTGACCCCTATTCTGAACCTAAATCTGACCTGACCTTAACCCTAAGTATGACAATAACACAGACCCTGACCCTGATCCTGACCCTGACCCTTAACCTAGCCCTGACCCTGACCCTGACGCTGACTCTGACCGTGACCCTGACCCTGACCATGACCCTGACCTGAACCTGACCCTGACCTTGACACTTACCCTGACCCTGACCCTGATCATGAACCTGAACCTGACACTGACCCTAACCCTAACCCTGAACCTTACCCTAACCCTGACCCTAACCCTGACCATAACCCTGACCCTGAAGCTCACCCTGAACCTAACCCTGACCCTGACCCTGAACCTGACCCTGACTTTAACCCTGACCCTGACCCTGTCCCTGACACTATATCTGACCGTGACCCTGAACCTGACCATGACCCTGAACCTCACCTTGACCCTGACACTGACCCTGACCCTAAGTCTGACCCTGACCCTGACCCTGATCTTGACCCTGAACCTGACCATGACCCTGACCCTGACCTTAACCCTGAACCTGACCCTGATGCTGACTCTAACACTGAACCTACCCCTGACCCTGACCCTGACCAATACCCTAAAGCTGACCTGACCCTGACCCTGACTCTGACCGTGACCCTGGCCCTGAACCTAACCCTGATCCTGACCCTGAACCTAACCCTGAACCTGACCCTGACCCTGAACCTTACCCTCACATTAACCCTGACACTGACCTGTTCCCTGACCCTAAGTCTGACCGTTACATTGAACCTGAACCTGACCCTGAACCTGACCTTAACCCTAACCCTGACCCTGACCCTGACCATGACCCTGACCATGACCTTAACCCTGAACCTGACCCTGACCCTGACGCTGGCTCTAACGCTGAACCTACCCCTGACCCTGACCAATACCCTAAAGCTGACCTGACCCTGACCCTGACCCTGACCATGACACTGACACTCACCCTGACCTTGACCCTAAGTCTGACCGCGACCCTGAACGTGACCCTGACACTCACCCTGACCCTGACACTGACCCTGACCCAGACATTGACCCTAATCCTGACCCTGACCCTGACCCTGACGCTGATCCTGGACTTGACCCTGACCCTACCCCTGACCCTGACCCTGACCCTGACCCTGATCATGACCCTGACCCTGACACTGACCCTGACCCTAAACCTGACCCTACGTCTGACCGTGACCCTGACCCTAAACCTGACACTGACCCTGACCCTGACCCTGACCCTGACCCAGACATTGACCCTAACCCTGACCCTGACCCTGACCCTGACCCTGACACTGACTTGACCCAGACCCTGATAGTGACCTTAAACTTGACCCTGACCCTGTCCCTGACCCTAAGTCTGACCCTGACCATAACCCTGACACTGACCCTGACCCTGACCCTGACCCAGACAATGACCCTAACCCTGACCCTGAACCTGACCCTGAACCTCACCCTAAGTCTGATTGTGACCCTGAACCTGACCCTGACCCTGAACCTGAACCTGATCCAGACATTGACCCTAAACCTGACCCTGACCCTAACCCTGATGCTGACCCTGGACTTGACCTTGACCTTTACGCTGATGCTGACCCTGACCCTGACCCTGACTCTGACCTTGACCTTTACGCTGATACTGACCCTGATCATGACCCTGACCCTGACCCTGACACTGACCTTGACCCTGACCTTGACCCTGACCCTAACCCTGACACTGATGCTGACTCCAACCCTCACCCTGACCCTAACCCTGACCCTGACCCAGACCCTTAACCTAATACTGAACCTGACCCTGACCCTGACCCTGACCCTGACCCTGACCCTGAACCTTACCCTGACCCTGAACCCTAAACCTGACCCTGACCCTGACCCTGACCCTTACACCGACCCTGAACTTAACCCTGAACCTAACCCTGACTGTGACCCTGACCCATACCCTAAACCTGACCTGACACTGAGCCTAACCCTGACCTTGATCCTGACCCTAACGCTGACCCTGACCCTGACTCTGACCCTAAGCCTGACCCTACCCCTGACCCTGACACTGACACTGACCCTGACTCTAAACCTGACGTGACCCTGAAACTGACCTTAACCCTGAACCTGACACTGAACCCGACCCTAACTCTGACCCCGACCCTGAACCTGACCCTGACCCAGACATTGACCCTAACCCTGACAATGACCCTGACCCTGACCCTGACACTGGCCTTGACCCTGACCCTACCCCTGACCCTGAACGTGACCCTGACCTTGATCACGACACTGACCCTGATACTGACCCTGACCCTGACGTTGACCCTGACACTGACCCTAACACAAACCCTGACACTGACTTGACCCCGACCATGACCCTGACCTTAAACCTGACCCTGACCCTCTCCCGGACCCTAAGTCTGACCGTGACGCTGACCCTGACCATGACCCTGAACCTGACCTTGACCCTTACCCTGACCATGTCCCTGATGATGACCCTGACCATGACCCTGACCCTGACACTGACCCTGACACTGACGTTGACCCTGACCCTGACCCTAATCCTGACCCTGACGCTGACTCCAGCCCTGACCCTGACCCTAACCCTGACCCTGACCATGACCCAGACCGTGACACCAACCCTGACCCTGAACCTGACCCTGACCCTAAGTCTAACGGTGAACCTGACCCTGACATTGAATCTGAACCTGACCCTGACTCTGACCCTGACCCTGACCCTGACCCCGACCCTGACCCTGACCCTGACCATGACCCTGAACCTCACCCTACCCCTGACTCTGACCCTGACCCTGACCCTAAACCTGACCCTTACTCTGACCCTGACCCTGACCCTGACCCTAAACCTGACCCTTACTCTGACCCTGACCCTGACCCTGACCCTGACTCTGACCTTGACCTTTACGCTGATACTGACCCTGATCATGACCCTGACCCTGACCCTGACACTGACCTTGACCCTGACCTTGACCCTGACCAAGACCCTGACACTGACGCTGACTCCAACCCTCACCCTGACCCTAACCCTGACCCTGACCCAGACCCTTAACCTAATACTGAACCTGACCCTGACCCTGACCCTGACCCTGACCCTGACCCTGACCCTGAACCTTACCCTGACCCTGAACCCTAAACCTGACCCTGACCCTGACCCTGACCCTTACACCGACCCTGAACTTAACCCTGAACCTAACCCTGACTGTGACCCTGACCCATACCCTAAACCTGACCTGACACTGAGCCTAACCCTGACCTTGATCCTGACCCTAACGCTGACCCTGACCCTGACTCTGACCCTAAGCCTGACCCTACCCCTGACCCTGACACTGACACTGACCCTGACTCTAAACCTGACGTGACCCTGAAACTGACCTTAACCCTGAACCTGACACTGAACCCGACCCTAACTCTGACCCCGACCCTGAACCTGACCCTGACCCAGACATTGACCCTAACCCTGACAATGACCCTGACCCTGACCCTGACACTGGCCTTGACCCTGACCCTACCCCTGACCCTGAACGTGACCCTGACCTTGATCACGACACTGACCCTGATACTGACCCTGACCCTGACGTTGACCCTGACACTGACCCTAACACAAACCCTGACACTGACTTGACCCCGACCCTGACCCTGACCTTAAACCTGACCCTGACCCTGTCCCGGACCCTAAGTCTGACCGTGACGCTGACCCTGACCATGACCCTGAACCTGACCTTGACCCTTACCCTGACCCTGTCCCTGATGATGACCCTGACCATGACCCTGACCCTGACACTGACCCTGACACTGACGTTGACCCTGACCCTGACCCTAATCCTGACCCTGACGCTGACTCCAGCCCTGACCCTGACCCTAACCCTGACCCTGACCATGACCCAGACCGTGACACCAACCCTGACCCTGAACCTGACCCTGACCCTAAGTCTAACGGTGAACCTGACCCTGACATTGAATCTGAACCTGACCCTGACCCTGACCCTGACCCTGACCCCGACCCTGACCCTGACCCTGACCATGACCCTGAACCTAACCCTACCCCTGACTCTGACCCTGACCCTGACCCTAAACCTGACCCTTACTCTGACCCTGACCCTGACCCTGACCCTAAACCTGACCCTTACCCTGATCCTGAACCTGACCCTGACCCTGAACCTAAACCTGAACCTGACCTTTACCCTGAAGGTGACCCTGACCTTAACCCTGACCCTGACCTGTTCCCTGACCCTAAGACTGACCGTTACATTGAACCTGACCCTGAACTTGACCCTGACCCTGACCCTGACCCTAAGTCTGACCGCGACCCTGACCGTGACCCTGACACTCACACTGACCCTGACCCTGACTCTTACCTTGATCCTGTCCCTGACCCTACCCCTGACACTACCCTGACCCTTACCCTGACTCTGACCCTAGCCCTGACTCTGACTCTGACCATGACCCAGAACCTGGCCCTGACCCTGACACTGACCCTGACCCTGAACCTGACCCTACGTCTGACCGTGACCCTGACCCTAACCCTGACACTGACCCTGACCCTGACCCTGACCCTGACCCAGACATTGACCCTAACCCTGACCATGAACCTGACCCAGACACTGACACTGACTTGACCCAGACCCTGATAGTGACCTTAAACTTGACCCTGACCCTGTCCCTGACCCTAAGTCTGACCCTGACCATAACCCTGACACTGACCCTGACCCTGACCCTGACCCTGAACCTGACCCTAAGTCTGATTGTGACCCTGAACCTAACCCTGACCCTGACCCTGAAGCTGAACCTGATCCAGACATTGACCCTAAACCTGACCCTGACCCTAACCCTGACGCTGACCCTGGACTTGACCCTGACCCTGACCATGACCCTGACCCTGATCATGACCCTGACCCTAACCCTGACCCTGTCCTTGACCCTGACTCAGACCCTTACCCTAACACTGACCCTGAACCTTACCTGACCCTGACTCTATACCTGAACTGAACCTGACCCTGACCCTGACACTGACCTGACCCTGATCCTGACATTGACCCTGAACCTGACCCTAACCTTGACCCTGCCCCTGCCCCTGCCCCTGCCCCTGCCCCTAAACATGACCCTGACCCTTAACCTGACACTGACCCTGACCAAACCCTGACCCTGACCATGACCCAGACCGTGACACTAACCCTGACCCTGAACCTGACCCTGACCCTAAGTCTAACGGTGAACCTGACCCTGACATTGAATCTGAACCTGACTCTGATCCTTATCATGACCCTGACCCTGACACTGACCCTGACACTGAACTCGACCCTGACCCTGACCCTGACCCTGACCCTGACCCCGACCCTGACCCTGACCCTGACCCTGACCCTGAACCTAACCCTACCCCTGACTCTGACCCTGACCCTGACCCTAAACCTGACCCTTACTCTAACCCTGACCCTGACCCTGAACCTAAACCTGACCCTTACCCTGATCCTGAACCTGACCCTGACCGTGAACCTAAATCTGAACCTGACCTTTACCCTGAAGGTGACCCTGACCTTAACCCTGACCCTGACCAGTTCCCTGACCCTAAGTCTGACCGTTACATTGAACCTGACCCTGACCTTGACCCTGAACCTGACCCTGACCCTGACCATGACCCTAAGCCTGATCCTGAACCCGACCCTGACCCTGAACCTGATCCTGAACATAACCCTGACCCTGACCCTGACCCTATATCTGACCCTGACTCTGACCCTGAACCCTACCCTGAACCTAACCCTGACCCTGACCTGACCCTGACCCTGACCCTGAACCTAACCCTGAACCTGAACCTGAACCTGACCCTCAACGTGACACTGACCTTAAACCTGACCCTGACCTGTTCCCTGATTCTAAGTCTGACCGTTACATTGAACCTGACCTTGACCCTGACCCTGACCCTGACCCTGACCCTAAGTCTGACCGCGACCCTGACCGTGACCCTGACCCTCACACTGACCCCGACCCTGAATCTTACCTTGATCCTGTCCCTGACCCAACCCCGACACTACCCTGACCCTTACCCTGACTCTGACCCTAGCCCTGACTCTGACTCTGACCATGACCCAGAACCTGGTCCTGACCCTGACACTGACCCTGACCCTGAACCTGACCTTGACCCTACAACTGAACTTGACCCTGACCCTGAACTTGACAATGACCCTGACCCTGACCCTGAACGTGACCCCGACCCTGACCCTGACCCTGACCCAGACCCCGACCCCGACCCTTACCCTGACAATGCCCTGACTCCGACCCTGACCCTGGCCCTGACCCTAAGTCTACACCTGACCCTGAACCTGACCCTGACCCTGACCCTAACCCTGACCCTGACCCTGACCGTGACCCTGACCCTAACTCTGAACCTGACCCTAACTCGGAACCTGACCCTAACCCTGACCCTGACACTGAACTTAACCCTGACCCTGACCTACACCCTGAACTTGACCATGAACGTGACCGTGACCCTGACACTGACCCTGACCCTTACTCTGACCCTGAACTTAATCCTGACCCTAACCCTGACCCTGACCCTGTCCCTGACACTATATCTGACCGTGACCCTGAACCTGACCATGACCCTGACCCTGACCCTGATCTTGATCCTGAACCTGACCATGACCCTGACCCTGACCTTAACCCTGAACCTGACCCTCAACCTGACGCTGATTCTAACACTGAACCTACCCCTGACCCTGACCCTGACCAATAACCTAAAGCTGACCTGACACTGACCCTGACTCTGACCGTGACCCTGACCCTGAATCTAACCCTGACCCTGACACTTACCCTGACCCTTACCCTGACCCTGACCCTGACCCTGACCCTTACCAATACCCTAAAGCTGACCTGACCCTGACCCTGACCCTGACCATGACACTGACACTCACCCTGACCTTGACCCTAAGTCTGACCGCGACCCTGAACGTGACCCTGACACTCACCCTGACCCTGAACCTGACCCTGATCCAGACATTGACCCTAATCCTGACCCTGACCCTGACACTGACGCTGACCCTGGACTTGACCCTGACCCTACACCTGACCCTGACTTTTACCTGATCATGACCCTGACCCTGACCCTGACCCTGACCCTGACCCTGACCCTTACCGTGACCATGACACTGACGTGCCCCAGACCCTGATACTGACCTTAAACTTGACCCTGATCCTGTCCCTGACCCTAATTCTGACCGTGACCCTGACCCTGACCCTGACCCTGACCCTGACCTTGACCCTTACGCTGACCCAGACATTGACCCTAACCCTGACCCTGACCCTGAACCTCACCCTAAGTCTGATTGTGACCCTGAACCTAACCCTGACCCTGACCCTGACCCTGTACCTGAACCTGATCCAGACATTGACCCTAAACCTGACCCTGACCCTAACCCTGACGCTGACCCTGGACTTGACCCTGACCCTGATCATGACCCTGACCCTGATCATGACCCTGACCCTGACACTGACCCTGACCTTGAACTTGACCTTTACGCTGATGCTGACCCTGACCCTGACCCTGACCCTGACCATGACCTTGACCTTTACGCTGATACTGACCCTGATCATGACCCTGACCCTGACCCTGACACTGACCTTGACCCTGACCTTGACCCTGACCCTAACCCTGACACTGACGCTGACTCCAACCCTCACCGTGACCCTGACCCTGACCCTGACACTGACCCTGACCCTGAACCCTAAACCTGACCCCGACCCTGACCCTGACCCTGACCCTAACCCTGGCCGTGACCCTGACCCTGACCGTGACCCTGACCCTGACCCTCATCCTACCCCTGACCTTGAACCTGACCCTGACCCTGACCCCTATTCTGAACCTAAATCTGACCTGACCCTAACCCTAAGTATGACAATAACACAGAACCTTACCCTGAACCTGACCCTGACCCTGACGCTGACTCTGACCGTGACCCTGACCCTGACCATGACCCTGACCTGAACCTGACCCTTACCCTTAACCTAGCCCTGACCCTGACCCTGATCATGAACCTGAACCTGACACTGACCCTAACCCTAAACCTGAACCTTACCGTAACCCTGACCCTAACCCTGACCATAACCCTGACCCTGAAGCTCACCCTGAACCTAACCCTGACCCTGACCCTGACCCTGAACCTGACCCTGATTTAAACCCTGAACCTGAGCCTGTCCCTGACACTATATCTGACTGTGACCCTGAACCTGACCATGACCCTGAACCTCACCTTGACCCTGACACTGACCCTGACCCTAAGTCTGACCCTGACCCTGACCCTGACCCTGATCTTGACCCTGAACCTGACCATGACCCTGACCCTGACCTTAACCCTGAACCTGACCCTGACCCTGACCTTAACCCTGAACCTGACCCTGACCCTGACTCTAACACTGAACCTACCCCTGACCCTGACCCTGACCAATACCCTAAAGCTGACCTAACCCTGACCCTGACTCTGACCGTGACCCTGACCCTGAACATAACCCTGATCCTGACCCTGAACCTAACCCTGAACCTGACCCTGAACCTTACCTTCACCTTAACCCTGACACTGACCTGTTCCCTGACCCTAAGTCTGACCATTACATTGAACCTGAACCTGACCCTGAACCTGACCTTGACCCTAACCCTGACCCTGACCCTGACCATGACCCTGACGCTGGCTCTAACGCTGAACCTACCCCTGACCCTGACCAATACCCTAAAGCTGACCTGACCCTGACCCTGACCCTGACCATGACACAGACACTCACCCTGACCTTGACCCTAAGTCTGACCGCAACCCTGAACGTGACCCTGACACTCACCCTGACCCTGACCCTGACCCTGACATTGACCCTAATCCTGACCCTGACCCTGACCCTGACGCTGATCCTGGACTTGACCCTGACCCTACCCCTGACCCTGACCCTGACCCTGACCCTGATCATGACCCTGACCCTGACCCTGACCCTGACCCTGACCCTTACCGTGACCATGACACTGACGTGACCCAGACCCTGATACTGACCTTAAACTTGACCCTGACCCTGTCCCTGACCCTAAGTCTGACAGTGACCATGAACCTGAACCTGACCATGACACTGACCTTGACCCTTACGCTGACCCTGACCCTGATCATGACCCTGACTCTGACACTGACCCTGACCCTGACCATAACCCTGACCCTGACCCTGACCCTAACCCTGACCCTGACCCTAATGCTGACCCTGACACTGACCCTGACCCTGACCCTAAACGTGACCTGACCCTGAAACTGACCCTGACACTGACCCTGACCCTGGACCTGACCCTGACCCTGATCTTGACGCTGACCCTGACCCTGACCCTGACCCTGACCTTAACCCTGAACCTGACTCTGACCAATACCTTAAAGATGACCTGACCCTGACCCTGACCCGGACCATGACAATGACCCTCACCCTAACCTTGACCCTAAGTCTGACCACGACCCTGAACGTGACCCTGACACTCATCCTGACCATGACACTGACCTTGACCCTGACCCTGACCTTGATCCTGACCCTAACGCTGACCCTGAACGTGACCCTGACCCTGACCCTAACCCTGACCGTACCCCTGACCCTGACACTGAAACTGACCCTGACCCTAAACCTGAGCCTACGTCTGACCGTGACCCTGACCCTAAACCTGACACTGACCCTGACCCTGACCCTGACCCAGACATTGACCCTAACCCTGACCCTGACCCTGACCCTGACACTGACACTGACTTGACCCAGACCCTGATAGTGACCTTAAACTTGACCCTGACCCTGTCCCTGACCCTAAGTCTGACCCTGACCATAACCCTGACACTGACCCTGACCCTGACCCTGACCCTGACCCAGACATTGACCCTAACCCTGACTCTGACCCTGACCCTGAACCTGACCCTAAGTCTGATTGTGACCCTGAACCTAACCCTGACCCTGACCCTGAACCTGAACCTGATCCAGACATTGACCCTAAACCTGACCCTGACCCTAACCCTGACGCTGACCCTGGACTTGACCCTGACCCTGATCATGACCCTGACTCTGATCATGACCCTGACCCTGACACTGACCCTGACCTTGACCTTGACCTTTACGCTGATGCTGACCCTGACCCTGACCCTGACCTTGACCTTTACGCTGATACTGACCCTGATCATGACCCTGACCCTGACCCTGAACCTAACCCTACCCCTGACTCTGACCCTGACCCTGACCCTGACCCTAAACCTGACCCTTACCCTGATCCTGAACCTGACCCTGACCCTGAACCTAAACCTGAACCTGACCTTTACCCTGAAGGTGACCCTGACCTTAACACTGACACTGACCTGTTCCCTGACCCTAAGTCTGACCGTTACATTGAACCTGACCCTGACCTTGACCCTGAACCTGACCCTGACCCTGACCCTAACCCTGATCCTGAACCCGACCCTGACCCTGAACCGGATCCTGAACATAACCCTGACCCTGACCCTGACCCTATATCTGACCCTGACCCTGAACCCTACCCTGAACCTAACCCTGACCCTGACCTGACCCTGACCCTGACCCTGAACCTAACCCTGAACCTGAACCTGAACCTGACCCTCAACGTGACACTGACCTTAAACCTGACCCTGACCTGTTCCCTGATTCTAAGTCTGACCGTTACATTGAACCTGACCTTGACCCTGACCCTGACCCTGACCCTGACCCTAAGTCTGACCGCGACCCTGACCGTGACCCTGACCCTCACACTGACCCCGACCCTGACTCTTACCTTGATCCTGTCCCTGACCCTACCCCTGACACTACCCTGACCCTTACCCTGACTCTGACCCTAGCCCTGACTCTGACTCTGACCATGACCCAGAACCTGGTCCTGACCCTGACACTGACCCTGACCCTGAACCTGACCTTGACCCTACAACTGAACTTGACCCTGACCCTGAACTTGACAATGACCCTGGCCCTGACCCTAACTCTACACCTGACCCTGAACCTGACCCTGACCCTGACCCTAACCCTGACCGTGACCCTGACCCTAACTCTGAACCTGACCCTAACTCGGAACCTGACCCTGACCCTGACACTGACACTGAACTTAACCCTGACCCTGACCTACACCCTGAACTTGACCTTGAACGTGACCGTGACCCTGACCCTCACCCTGACCCTGACCCTGACCTTGACCTTGACCCTGACACTGACCCTGACCCTAACTCTGACCCTGAACTTAATCCTGACCCTAACCCTGACCCTGTCCCTGACACTATAACTGACCGTGACCCTGAACCTGACCATGATCCTGACCCTGACCCTGATCTTGACCCTGAACCTGACCATGACCCTGACCCTGACCTTAACCCTGAACCTGACCCTGACCCTGACGCTGATTCTAACACTGAACCTACCCCTGACCCTGACCCTGACCAATACCCTAAAGCTGACCTGACCCTGACCCTGACTCTGACCGTGACCCTGACCCTGAACCTAACCCTGACCCTGACCCTTACCCTGACCCTGACCCTGACCCTGACCCTGACCCTAACCAATACCCTAAAGCTGACCTTACCCTGACCCTGACCCTGACACTGACACTCACCCTGACCTTGACCCTGAGTCTAACCGCAACCCTGAACGTGACCCTGACATTCACCCTGACCCTGACCCTGACACTGATCCAGACATTGACCCTAATCCTGACCCTGACCCTGACACTGACGCTGACCCTGGACTTGACCCTGACCCTACCCCTGACCCTGACCCTGACCCTGACCCTGATCATGACCCTGACCCTGACCCTGACACTGACCCTGACCCAGACCCTGACCCTTAACGTGACCATGACACTGACGTGCCCCAGACCCCGATACTGACATTAAACTTGACCCTGATCCTGTCCCTGACCCTAAGTCTGACAGTGACCCTGACCCTGACACTGACCCTGACCTTGACCCTTACGCTGACCCTGACCCTGATCATGACCCTGACTCTGACACTGACCCTGACCCTGACCATAACCCTGACCCTGACCCTCATCCTACCCCTGACCCTGAACCTGACCCTGACCCTGGCCGTGACCCTGACCCTGACCGTGACCCTGACCCTGACCCTCATCCTACCCCTGACCCTGGACCTGACCCTGACCCTTAACCTAGCCCTGACCCTGACCCTGACGCTGACTCTGACCGTGACCCTGACCCTGACCATGACCCTGACCTGAACCTGACCCTGACCTTGACACTTACCCTGACCCTGACCCTGATCATGAACCTGAACCTGACACTGACCCTAACCCTAACCCTGACCCTTAACCTAGCCCTGACCCTGACCCTGACGCTGACTCTGACCGTGACCCTGACCCTGACCATGACCCTGACCTGAACCTGACCCTGACCTTGACACTTACCCTGACCCTGACCCTGATCATGAACCTGAACCTGACACTGACCCTAACCCTAACCCTGGACCTTACCCTAACCCTGACCCTAACCCTGACCATAACCCTGACCCTGAAGCTCACCCTGAACCTAACCCTGACCCTGACCCTGACCCTGAACCTGACCCTGACTTTAACCCTGACCCTGACCCTGTCCCTGACACTATATCTGACCGTGACCCTGAACCTGACCATGACCCTGAACCTCACCTTGACCCTGACACTGACCCTGACCCTAAGTCTGACCCTGACCCTGACCCTGACCCTGATCTTGACCCTGAACCTGAACATGACCCTGACCCTGACCTTAACCCTGAACCTGACCCTGACGCTGACTGAAACACTGAACCTACCCCTGACCCTGACCCTGACCAATACCCTAAAGCTGACCTGACCCTGACTCTGACCGTGACCCTGACCCTGAACCTAACCCTGATCCTGACCCTGAACCTAACTCTGAACCTGACCCTGACCCTGAACCTTACCCTCACCTTAACCCTGACACTGACCTGTTTCCTGACCCTAAGTCTGACCGTTACATTGAACCTGAACCTGACCCTGAACCTAACCTTGACCCTAACCCTGACCCTGACCCTGAACCTGACCCTGACCATGACCTTAACCCTGAACCTGACCCTGACCCTGACGCTGGCTCTAACGCTGAACCTACCCCTGACCCTGACCAATACCCTAAAGCTGACCTGACCCTGACCCTGACCCTGACCCTGACCATGACACTGACACTCACCCTGACCTTGACCCTAAGTCTGACCACGACCCTGAACGTGACCCTGACACTCACCCTGACCCTGACACTGACCCTGACCCAGACATTGACCCTTACGCTGACCCTGACCCTGATCATGACCCTGACTCTGACACTGACCCTGACCCTGACCATAACCCTGACCCTGAACCTGACCCTGACCCTAACCCTGACCCTACCACTGACCCTGACAATGACCCTGACCCTGACCCTAAACGTGACCTGACCCTGAAACTGACCCTGACACTGACCCTGACCCTGGACCTGACCCTGACCCTGATCTTGACGCTGACCATGACCCTGACCCTGACCCTGACATTAACCCTGAACCTGACCCTGACTCTGACCCTGATAGTGACCTTAAACTTGACCCTGACCCTGTCTCTGACCCTAAGTCTGACCCTGACCATAACCCTGACACTGCCCCTGACCCTGACCCTGACCCTGACCCAGACATTGACCCTAACCCTGACAATGACCCTGACCCTGACCCTGACACTGGCCTTGACCCTGACCCTACCCCTGACCCTGAACGTGACCCTGACCTTGATCACGACACTGACCCTGATACTGACCCTGACCCTGATGTTGACCCTGACACTGACCCTAACACAAACCCTGACACTGACTTGACCCCGACCCTGACCCTGACCTTAAACCTGACCCTGACCCTGTCCCGGACCCTAAGTCTGACCGTGACGCTGACCCAGACCTTGACCCTGAACCTGACCTTGACCCTTTCCCTGACCCTGTCCCTGATGATGACCCTGACCATGACCCTGACCCTGACACTGACCCTGACACTGACGTTGACCCTGACCCTGACCCTAACCCTGACCCTGACGCTGACTCCAGCCCTGACCCTGACCCTAACCCTGACCCTGTCCTTGACCCTGACTCAGACCCTTACCCTAACACTGACCCTGAACCTTACCTGACCCTGACTCTATACCTGAACTGAACCTGACCCTGACCCTGACACTGACCTGACCCTGATCCTGACATTGACCCTGAACCTGACCCTAACCTTGACCCTGCCCCTGCCCCTGCCCCTGCCCCTGCCCCTAAACATGACCCTGACCCTTTAACCTGACACTGACCCTGACCGAACCCTGACCCTGACCATGACCCAGACCGTGACACTAACCCTGACCCTGAACCTGACCCTGACCCTAAGTCTAACGGTGAACCTGACCCTGACATTGAATCTGAACCTGACTCTGATCCTTATCATGACCCTGACCCTGACACTGACCCTGACACTGAACTCGACACTGACCCTGACCCTGACCCTGACCCTGACCCTGACCCTGACCCCGACCCTGACCCTGACCCTGACCCTGAACCTAACCCTACCCCTGACTCTGAGCCTGACCCTGACCCTGACCCTAAACCTGACCCTTACCCTGATCCTGAACCTGACCCTGACCCTGAACCTAAACCTGAACCTGACCTTTACCCTGAAGGTGACCCTGACCTTAACACTGACACTGACCTGTTCCCTGACCCTAAGTCTGACCGTTACATTGAACCTGACCCTGACCTTGACCCTGAACCTAACCCTGACCCTGACCCAAACCCTGATCCTGAACCCGACCCTGACCCTGAACCGGATCGTGAACATAACCCTGACCCTGACCCTGACCCTATATCTGACCCTGACCCTGACCCTGAACCCTACCCTGAACCTAACCCTGACCCTGACCTGACCCTGACCCTGACCCTGAACCTAACACTGAACCTGAACCTGAACCTGACCCTCAACGTGACACTGACCTTAAACCTGACCCTGACCTGTTCCCTAATTCTAAGTCTGACCGTTACATTGAACCTGACCTTGACCCTGACCCTGACCCTGACCCTGACCCTAAGTCTGACCGCGACCCTGACCGTGACCCTGACCCTCACACTGACCCCGACCCTGACTCTTACCTTGATCCTGTCCCTGACCCTACCCCTGACACTACCCTGACCCTTACCCTGACTCTGACCCTAGCCCTGACTCTGACTCTGACCATGACCCAGAACCTGGTCCTGACCCTGACACTGACCCTGACCCTGAACCTGACCTTGACCCTACAACTGAACTTGACCCTGACCCTGAACTTGACAATGACCCTGACCCTGACCCTGAACGTGACCCCGACCCTGACCCTGACCCTGACCCAGACCCCGACCCTTACCCTGACAATGCCCTGACTGCGACCATGACCCTGGCCCTGACCCTAACTCTACACCTGACCCTGAACCTGACCCTGACCCTGACCCTAACCCTGACCGTGACCCTGACCCTAACTCTGAACCTGACCCTAACTCGGAACCTGACCCTGACCCTGACACTGAACTTAACCCTGACCCTGACCTACACCCTGAACTTGACCTTGAACGTGACCGTGACCCTGACCCTCACCCTGACCCTGACCCTGACCTTGACCTTGACCCTGACACTGACCCTGACCCTAACTCTGACCCTGAACTTAATCCTGACCCTAACCCTGACCCTGTCCCTGACACTATAACTGACCGTGACCCTGAACCTGACCATGACCCTGACCCTGACCCTGATCTTGATCCTGAACCTGACCATGACCCTGACCCTGACCTTAACCCTGAACCTGACCCTGACCCTGACGCTGATTCTAACACTGAACCTACCCCTGACCCTGACCCTGACCAATACCCTAAAGCTGACCTGACCCTGACCCTGACTCTGACCGTGACCCTGACCCTGAACCTAACCCTGACCCTGACCCTTACCCTGACCCTGACCCTGACCCTGACCCTAACCCTAACCAATACCCTAAAGCTGACCTTACCCTGACCCTGACCCTGACCATGACTATGACATTCACCCTGACCGTGACCCTAAGTCTAACCGCAACCCTGAACGTGACCCTGACATTCACCCTGACCCTGACCCTGACACTGATCCAGACATTGACCCTAATCCTGACCCTGACCCTGACCCTAACCCTGACCCTAATTCTGACCCTGACCCTAAACCTGACGCTGAAACTCACCCTGACCCTGACCCTAACCCTGAACAAGAAACCGAACCTGACCTTGATATTGACCCTGGCCCTGACCTTGACCTTGAACTGTACCTTGACCTTTACCCTGACCGTGACACTGACCCTGAATCTAACACAGACCCTGAACCTTAATCTTAACGTGACCTTGAACCTGACCCTGAACTTTACTTTGACCTTTACCATGATCCTAACCCTGACCCTGACCCCGAACCCGACCTTGACCTTGACCTTGACCCTGACCCTGACCCTGACCTTTACCTTGACCCTGACCATGACCCTGACCCTGACCTTGACCTTGACCCTAACCCTGACCTTGAACTTGACCTTGACCCTGACCTTGACCTTCACATTGACACAGACCCTGACCCTAAACCTGACCCTGATTCTGACCCTGACCTTGACCTTGACCCTGACCCTGACCCTTACCCTGTTTCTGACACTAACCCTGACCCTGACCCTGACCCTGACCCTGACACTGACATTGACCTTGACCCTGACCCTGACCCTTACCCTGTTTCTGACACTAACCCTGACCCTGACCCTGACCCTGACCCTAACCATGACCCTATCCCTGACCGTGACCCTGACCCTAACCCTGACCCTATCCCTGATCGTGAGCCTGACCCTGAACCTGACCCTGACAATGCCCTGATTCCAACACTGAACCTGACCCTGACCCTGACCCTACCCCTGACCCTGACACTGACCCTGACCATAAACCTGACCATAACCCTGACCGTGACACTGACCCTAAACCTGACCCTGACCCTAAATCTGAACCTGATCCTGACCCCGACCCTGACCCTGACCCTGACCCTGACCGTGACCCTGATACTGACCCTGAACCTAACACTACCCCTGACCCTGACCCTGACCCTGACCCTGAAATTGACTCTGGCACTAAACCTGACCTGACCCTGACCCTGGACCTGACCCTGACCCTGAAACTCACCCTGACACTAACCTTGACCCTGAATCTGACCCTGAACCTAGCCCTGACCATGACCCTTACCCTGACCCTTAACCTGACCCTGACACTGACACTGACGATGATGCTAACCCTGACCCTGACCCTGACCCTGACCCTGCCCCTAAACCTGATTTGACCCTGACCCTCACTCTGAACCTGACCCTGACCCTGACCTTCAACCTGAACCTGACACTGAACCTGACCTGACCCTGACCCTGACCTTGACCCTAACTTTGACCCTGACCCTGACCCTAAACCTGACCCTGACACTGACACTGACAGTAACCCTGAACCTGACCCTATGTCTGACCGTGAACCTGACCGTGAACCTGACCCTCGCCCTGACCCTGAACCTGACCTTGACCCTAACCCTGATCATGACCCTGACACTGACCCTGACCCTGACACTAACACTGACCCTGACCCTGACCCAAACCCTGATGCTGACCCTAACAATGACACTGACCCTGACCCTAAACCAGACCTGACCCTGACCCTGACACTGACCCTGACCCTGAAATTTACTCTGACACTGACCCTGACCCTGAACCTGACCATGATCCTAACCCTGATCCTACCCCTGACCCTGACCCTAACACTGAAACTGACCCTGACCCTAACCTTACCTGACCTGACCCTGACCCTGACCCTGACCCTGACCCTGACCCTGACCCTGAACGTTACCCTGACCCTGAACTTGACCCTGACCCTGACATTAACCCTAACCCTGACACTGACCCTGATCCTGACCCTGACCCTGACCCTGACCCTGACCCTTACACTGACCGTGACCCTGATTCTGACCCTGACCCTGACCCTGACCCTGACCCTGACATTGACCATTGCCCTGACCCTAAGTCAGAATTTGACCCTGACTCTGACCCTGTCCCTGACCCTGACCCTAACCCTGACCCTGACACTGAACCTAATCCTGACCTTGACCCTGACCCTGATTCTGAACCTGTCCCTGACCCTGACACTGAACCTGAACCGGACACTGACCCTGAACCTGACCCTGACTTTGACCTTGAACTTGACCTTGACTTGTCACTGACCTTGTCACTGAACTTGAACCTGACCAAGACCCTGAACCTAAGTCTGAACGTGACCCTGAAAGTGCACCTGACCCTGAGCCTGACCCTACCCCTGACCCTGACCTTGACCCTTAACCTGACCCTGACACTGAACCTGACCCTAATTCTGACCCTGACCTTTACATTGACCCTGACCCTGACCCTTACCCTGTTTCTGACCCTAACCCTGACCCTGACCCTGACCGTGACCCTAACCCTGACCCTATCCCTGACCGTGACCCTGACCCTGACCCTGACCCTGAACATGAAACTGAACCTGACCTTGATATTGACCCTGGCCCTGACCTTGACCTTGAACTGTACCTTGACCTTTACCCTGACCGTGACACTGACCCTGAATCTAACACAGACCCTGAACCTTAATCTTAACGTGACCTTGACCCTGACCCTGAACTTTACTTTGACCTTTACCATGATCCTAACCCTGACCCTGACTCCGAACCCGACCTTGACCTTGACCTTGACCCTGACCCTGACCCTGACCTTTACCTTGACCCTGACCATGACCCTGACCCTGACCTTGACCTTGACCCTAACCCTGACCTTGAACTTGACCTTGACCCTGACCTTGACCTTGATATTGACACTGACCCTGAACCTAAACCTGACCCTGATTCTGACCCTGACCCTGACCCTTACCCTGTTTCTGACCCTAACCCTGACCCTGACCCTGACCCTGACCCTAAACCTGACCCTATCCCTGACCGTGACCCTGACCCTGACCCTGACCCTGACCCTGAACCTGACCCTGACAATGCCCTGATTCCAACACTGAACCTGACCCTGACAATGACCCTGATCCTGGCACTAAATCTGACCTGACCCTGACCCCGGCCCTGACCCTGACCCTGAAACTCACCCTGACACTAACCTTGACCCTGACCCAAAATTCTGACCGTGACACTGACCCTGACCCTGAACGTAAACCTGACCCTAAATCTGACCGTGACCTTGACCTTGACCCTGACCCTGAACCTAACAATGACCCTGACCCTGACCCTGACCCTGAACCTAACCCTGACCCTGACCCTTACCCTGACCCTTAACCTGACCCTGACACTGACACTGACCATGACGCTAACCCTGACCCTGACCCTGACCCTGACCCTGCCCCTAAACCTGATTTGACCCTGACCCTCACTCTGAACCTGACCCTGACCCTGACCTTCAACCTGAACCTGACACTGAACCTGACCTGACCCTGACCCTGACCTTGACCCTGACCTTGACCCTAACTGTGACCCTGACCCTGACCCTAAACCTGACCCTAACCCTGACACTGACAGTGATCCTGAACCTGACCCTATGTCTGACCGTGACCCTGACCGTGAACCTGACCCTCGCCCTGACCCTGAACCTGACCTTGACCCTAACCCTGATCATGACCCTGACACTGACCCTGACCCTTACACTAACACTGACCCTGACCCTGACGCTGACCGTGACCCTGACACTGACCCTGAACCTGACTCTGAAACTTACCCTACCCCTGACCCGACTCTAAACCTGACCCTGACCTGAACCAGACCTTGACATTAACCCTGAACTAGACCCTGACCCTGACACTAACACTGACCCTAACTTTGACACTGAACCTAACCCTAACCCTGACCCTGACCCTGACACTTTCCCCGACCCTGACCCTAAACCAGACCCTGACGCTGACCCTGACCGTGACCGTGACCCTAACCCTAACCGTGACACAGACCCTGACCGTGACCCTAACGCTGACCCTGACCCTGACCTTGACCCTGACCTTAACCATGACCGTGACCCTGTACCTGATCCTAAGTCTGACCGTGACCCTGACCATGACCCAGACTCTAACCCTGACCCTGACCCTGACCTTGACCCTGACCCTAACCCTGACCCTGAACCTGACCCTGACCCTGACCCTGACCCTGACCCTGAACTTAACCCTGACCGTGACCCTGACTCTGACCCTGACCCTAAATCTGAACCTGACCCTGACACTGTCCCTAACCCTGACACTGACCCTGACACTGACCCGGACCCTGACCCTAAACCTGACCTAACCTTGACCCCGGCCCTGACCCTGACCCTTAACCTCACCCTGACACTAACCTTGACCCTGACCCAAAATTCTGACCGTGACTCTTTCCCTGACACTGAACGTTACCCTGACACTAAATATGACAGTGACCTTGACCTTGACCCTGACCTGAACCTAAAACTGACCATGACCCTGACCCTGACCCTATCCCTGACCCTGACCCTGCCCCTAAGCCTGACCTGACCCTGTCCACTCACTCTTACCCTGACCCTGACACTCACCTTCAGCCTGAACCTGACACTGAACCTGACCTGACCCTGACCCTGACCCTGACCTTGACCCTACCTTTGACCCTGACCCTGACCCTAAACCTGACCCTGACCCTGACCCTGATCATGACCCTGACACTGAACCTGACCCTGACCCAAACCCTGATGCTGACCTTAACAATGACATTGACCCTGACCCTAAACCTGACCTGACCCTGACCCTGACACTGACCGCGACCCTGAAATTTACTCTGACACTGACCCTGAACCTGATTCTGACCCTAACCCTGACCCTGACCCTGACCCTAAACCTGACCCTGTCCCTGACCCTGAACCTGACCCTGTCCCTGAACCTAACCCAGATCCTGACCCTGACCATGACCCTGAACCTGACCCGGAATTTGAACCTGAACTTGACCCTGACCCTGACCCTGATCCTGACCCTGACCCTGACCCTAACACTGACACTGACACTGACCCTGAACCTGACCCTGGCCCTGAACCTGATCCTACCCCTGACCCTGACCCTAACACTGACCCTGACCCTGACCCTAAACCTGACATGACCCTGACCCTGACACTGACCCTAAACCTCAGCCTGACTCTAACCTTGACCCTGACCCTGACCTTGACCCTGACCCTGACCCTGACCCTGACCCAGACCCTGACCCTGAACCTGACCCTGACATTAACCCTAACCCTGACACTGACCCTGATCATGAATCTGACCCTGACCCTGACCCTGACACTGACCGTGACCCTGATTCTGACCCTGACCCTGACACTGACAGTGACCCTGACCCTGATCCTGACCCTACCCCTGCCCCCTAACATGACCCTGACCCAAACCCTGACAGTTACCCTAACCCTGAACCTTACCCTGACCCAGACCTTGACCCTGAACCTGACCCTGTCTTTGAACCTGAACCCGACCCTGACCGTGACCCTGACCCTAAGTCTGACCTTGACCCTGACCCTGACCCTGACCTGACCCTGACCATGACCCGAACACTGATACTGACCCTGAACCTAACCCTACCCCTGACCCTGACCCTGACCCTGACCGTGACCCTAAACATGACATGACCCTGACCCTGACCCTGACAGTGACCCTGACCCTGATCCTGACCCTACCCCTGCCCCTTACCCTGACCTTAATCGTGACCCTGACCGTAACACTGACCGTGACCTTGACCATGACCCTGAACTTGACCATAACCCTGACCCTGACCCTGACCACTAACCTGACAATGCTCTGACCCCTAACCCGACCCTGACCCAGACCTTAACCCTGACAGTGACCCTGACACTGACCCTGCCCCTAAGCCTGACCTGACCCTGACCCTCACTCTGATCCTGAACCTAACCCTGACCCTAACACTGACTTGGACCCTGACCCTAACCCTGAACCTAACCCTGACCCTGTCCCCGACCCTGACCCTAACCCTGACCCTGACGCTGACCATGACCCTGACACTGACACTGAACCTGACTCTGAACCTGACCCTACCCCTGACCGTGACCCTAAACCTGACCCTGACCCTGACCTTGAAATTAAACCTGAACTTGACCCTGACCCTGACACTAAACCTGACCCTAACCCTGACCCTAACTTTGACACTGAACCTGACCCTAACCCTGACCCTGACCCTGACACTTTCCCCGAACCTGACCCTAACCCAGACCCTGACGTTGACCCTGACCCTGACCATGACCCTAACCCTGACCCTGACCCTGACCCTAAGTCTGACCGTGACCCTGACCCTGATCCTGACACTGACCCTAACACTGACCCTGACCCTGACCCTGATCCTGACACAGACCATAACACTGACCCTGACCCTGTAGCTGATCCTAAGTCTGACCGTGACCCTGACCCTGACCCTGATCATGACCCTGACACTGAACCTGACCCTGAAATTTACTCTGACACTGACCCTGACCCTGAACTTTACCCTGACCGTGACCCTGACCCTGACCGTGACTTTGACCCTAAACCTGACCCTGTCCCTGACCCTGACCCTGACCCTGTCCCTGAACCTAACGAGATCCTGACCCTGACCATGACCGTGAACCTGACCCGGAATTTGAACCTGAACTGGACCCTGACCCTGACCCTGATACTGACCCTGACCCTGACCCTGACCCTAACACTGACCCTGACCCTGACCCTAAACCTGACATGACCCTGACCCTGACCCTGAACCTAAACCTCACCCTGACCCTGACCTTGACCCTGACCCTGACATTAACCCTAACCCCGACACTGACCCTGATCATGAACCTGACCCTGACCCTGACAGTGACCCTGACCCTGATCCTGAACCTACACCTGCCCCCTAACCTGACCCTGACCCTGACTGTTACCCTAACCCTGAACCTGACCCTGACCCAGACCTTGACACTGAACCTGACCCTGTCTTTGAACCTGAACCCGACCCTGACTGTGACCCTGACCCTAAGTCTGACCTTGACCCTGACCCTGACCTGACCCTGACCATGACCCTAACACTGATACTGACCCTGAACCTAACCCTACCCCTGACCCTGACCCTGACCGTGACCCTAAACATGACATGACCCTGACCCTGACCCTGACAGTGACCCTGACCCTGATCCTGACCCTACCCCTGCCCCTTACCCTGACCTTAATCGTGACCCTGACCGTAACACTGACCGTGACCCTGACCATGACCCTGAACTTGACCCTAACCCTGACCATGACCCTGACCCTGACCCTGAACCTGACCTTAATTCTGAACCTGACCCTAACGCTGACCCTGAACCTAAACCTGACCCTGACCCTAACCCTGACCCTAACACTGACTTGGACCCTGACCCTAACCCTGAACCTAACCCTGACCCTGTCCCCGACCCTGACCCTAACCCTGACCCTGAACCTGACATTAACCCTAACCCTGACACTGACCCTGATCATGAACCTGACCCTGACCCTGACCCTGACCCTAACCCTGACATTGACCGTAACCCTGATTCTGACCCTGAACCTGACCCTGACCCTGACCCTGACAGTGACCCTGACCCTGATCCTGACCCTACCCCTGCCCCCTAACCTGACCCTGACCCTGACCCTGACTGTTACCCTAACCCTGAACCTGACCCTGACCCAGACCTTGACACTGAACCTGACCCTGTCTTTGAACCTGAACCCGACCCTGACCGTGACCCTGACCCTAAGTCTGACCTTGACCCTGACCCTGACCCTGACCTGACCCTGACCATGACCCTAACACTGATACTGACCCTGAACCTAACCCTACCCCTGACCCTGACCCTGACCATGGCCCTAAACATGACATGACCCTGACCCTGACCCTGACAGTGACCCTGACCCTGATCCTGACCCTACCCCTGCCCCTTACCCTGACCTTAATCGTGACCCTGACCGTAACACTGACCGTGAGCCTGACCATGACCCTGAACTTGACCCTAACCCTGACACTGACCCTGACCCTGACCCTGACCACTAACCTGACAATGCTCTGACCCCTACCCTGACCCTGACCCTGACCCTAAATTTGACCGTGACCCTAACCCTGACCCTGACCCTGACCCTAACTCTGAACCTGACCCTGACCCTGACCATGACACTGAACCTAACCCTGACCCTGACCTACACCCTGAACTTGACCTTGACCCTGATCCTGACCCTGACCCTGACCGTGACCCTGATACTGACCCTGAACCTAACCGTACTCCTGACCCTGACCCTAACACTTACCCTGACCCTAAACCTGACCTGACCCTGACCCTAACCCTAAACATCACCCTGACTCTAACACTGACCCTGAACTTAAAATTCTGGCTGTGACCCTGACCCTCAACTCTGACCCTGACCCTGACCCTAACCCTAACCGTGACCCTGAACCTCAACTCTGACCGTGAACCTGACCCTGACCCTGACCTTGACCCTGACCCTGAACCTGACCCTGACACTGACCCTGCCCCTAAACCTGACCTGTCCCTGACCCTGAACCTGACCCTGACCCTTATCCTGAACGTTACCCTGAATTTGGCACTGACCCTGGCCCTGACCCTGACTCTACACCTGACCCAGAACTTGACACTGACCCTGACCCTAACCTTGACCCTGACCCTAACCCTGACCCTAAATCTGAACCTGACCCTGTCCCTGACCCTGACACTAAACCAGACCCTCACCCTGACCCTGACCCTGACCCTGACCCTGAACCTGATACTGACACTGAACCTCAGTCTGACTGTGACCCTAACCCTTACCCTAATTCTGACCGTGACCCTGATCATGACCTTGACCCTGACCCTGACTCTAACCCTGACCCTTGCCCTAACACTGACCCTGACCCTGTCACTTACCCTGACCCTAAGTCTGACCCTGACCTTAACACTAAACCAGACCCTGACCCTACCACTTTCCCTGAGCCTGACACTGACCCTGAACATGACCTTGACACTGTCTGACTGAGACCCTGACCGTGACCCTGAACCTCAAACTGACCCTGACCCTAACCCTGACCTTGACCCTGACCCTCACTCTGACCCTAACCCTTGTCCTGACCCTGACCCTGACTGTGACCCTGAATATAAACCTGACCCTGACCCTGACCCTGACCCTGAACATAAACCTGACCTTGACCCTGAACCTGACCCTGAACTTAACCCTGAACCTGACCCTGACCCTGACCCTGACCTTGAACCTGACCCTGACCTTAACCCTGACCCTGACCCTGTCCCTGATTCTAAGAAATACCGTGACCCTGACCCTGACCATCACCCTGGCCTGACCCTGAACTTGACCTTGACCCTGACCCTGAACATTACCCTGACCCTGACCCTGACACTTACACTGACCCTGACCGTTACGCTGATCCTGACCCTGATGCTGACCCTGACTCTGAACTACACCCTGAACTTGACCATAACCGTGACCCTGACCCTGACTCTGACCCTGACCGGGACCATGACCGTGACCCTGAAACTAACCCTACCCCTGACCCTGATCCTGACCCTGACACTAAACCTGACCCTGACAGTGACCCTGACACTGACAGTGACCCTGACCGTGACCTTAACCCTGACCCTGACAGTGACCCTGACCCTGATCCTTACCCTACCCCTGCCCCTTACCCTGACCTTAATCGTGACCCTGACCGTAACACTGACCGTGACACTGACCCTGACCCTGAACCTGACCTTAATTCTGAACCTGACCCTGACGCTGACCCTGAACCTAACCCTGATTCTGACCCTGACCCTGACCCTGACCCTGAAACTAACCCTGACCCTGACCCTGACTCTGACCCTGACCCTAAATCTGAACCTGACCCTGATCCTGACCCTGACACTGTCCATACCCCTGTCCCTAACCCTGACCCTGAACCTGACCCTAACCCTGACACTGACCCTGACCCTGAACCTGACCCTGACCCTGACCCCGACCATGACCCTGACAATGCCCTGATTCCGACCCTGACCCTGATCCTGACGCTAACCGTGACCCTGACCCATACTTTGGCCTTGACCCTTGCCCTGACAATGACCCTACACCTGACCCTGACCCTGACCCTGACCCTAACTCTGAACCTGATCCTGACCCTGACCCTGACCCTGACCCTGACCTTGACTCTAAACCTGACCTAACCTTGACCCCGGTCCTGACCCTGACCCTAAACCTCACCCTGACACTAACCTTGACCCTGACCCAAAATTCTGACCGTGACACTAACCCTGAACCTGAACGTGAACCTGACCCTAAATCTGACCGTGACCTTGACCTTGACCCTGACCCTGAACTTAACACTGACCCTGACCCTGACCCTGACACTGACCATGACCCTAACCCTGACCCTGACCCTGACACTGACCCTGCCCCTAAGCCTGACCTGACCCTGACTCTGAACCAGACACTGACCCTAAATCTGAACCTGACCCTGACTCTGACACTGACCCTAACACTGACTTTGACACGGACCCTGACACTGACCATAAACGTGACCCTGACACTGATTTTGAAACTAACCCTTACCATGACCCTGACCCTAAACCTGATCATAACCCTGAGCCTGACCCTGAGAATGACGCTGACCCTTACCCCGACCCTGACCCTGACAATGCCGTGATTCTGACCCTGACCCTGACCCTGACCCTGATACTAATCCTGATGTTGACCCTGAATTTGGCCCTGACCCTGGCCCTGACCCTGACCCTACACCTCACACTGAACCTGACCCTGACCCTGACCCTAACCCTGACCCTAAATTTGACTGTGACCCTAACCCTGACCCTGACCATGACCCTAACTCTGAACCTGACCCTGACCATGACACTGAACCTAACCCTGACCCTGACCTACACCCTGAACTTGAACTTGACCCTGATCCTGACCCTGACCCTGACCGTGACCATGATACTGACCCTGAACCTATCCCTACTCCTGACCCTGACTCTAACACTGACCCTGACCTTAAAACTCTGACCGAGACCCTGAACCTGACCCTGACCCTGACCGTGACCCTGAACCTAATTCTGACCGTGAACCTGACCCTGACCCTGACCTGACCATGACCCTGACCCTGAACCTGACACTGACACTGACCCTGCACCTAAACCTGACCTGTCCCTGACCCTCACCCTGACCCTGACCATGACTCTGACCCTAAACCTGACCCTGACCCTGACACTGACGCTTACCCTAACCCTGACCCTGACCCTGACCCTGACCCTAGCCCTGACTCTGACTCTGACCCTGACCCAGACCCTGACCCTTACCCTGACACTGACCCTGGCCCTGAACCTGACCTTGACCCTACAACTGAACTTGACCCTGACCCTGACCCTGACCCTGACCCTGAAACTGACCCTGACCCTGACCCTGACCCTGTCCCTGACCCAGACCCCGAACCTGACCCTGAAAATGCCCTGACTCCGACCCTGACCCTGACCCTGACCCTGACCCTAATCCTGATCTTGACCCTGAATTTGGCACTGACCCTGGCCCTGACCCTAACTCTACACCTGACCCTGAACCTGACCCTGACCCTGACCCTAACCCTGACCCTATCCCTTACGGTGACACTGACCCTGACCCTGACCCTGACCCTAACTTGGAACCTGACCCTGACCCTGACCCTTAGACTGAACTTAACCCTGACCCTGACCTACACCCTGAACTTGACCTTGACCCTGACCGTGACCCTGACCCTGACCCTGACTCTGACCCTAACCCTGACCTTGACCCTGACACTGACCCTGACCCTAACTCTGACCCTGAACTGGATCCTGACAGTAAACCTGAACATGACCCTGACCCTGACCCTAACCCTGACACTGACCCTGTCCCTGACCCTGACCCTGACCCTGAACCTGACCCTGAACCTGACGCTGACCCTGAACGAGACCCTGAGCCTGACCTTGACCCTGACCCTGACATTAACCCTAACCCTGACACTGACCCTTATCATGAACCTGACCCTGACCCTGACCTTAACCCTGACACTGACCCTGACAGTGAACCTGACCCTGATGCTGACTCTACCTCTGCCCCTTACCCTGACCTTAATCGTGACGCTGACCGTAACACTGACCGTGACCCTAACCCTGACCCTGACCTTGACCCTAACCCTGACCCTGACCCTGACCTCTACCCTGACAATGCCCTGACCCCTACCCTGACCCTGACCCTGACTGTTACCCTAACCCTGAACCTGACCCTGTCTTTGAACGTGAACCCGACCCTGACCGTGACCCTGACCCTAAGTCGGACCTTGACCCTGACCCTGACCCTGACCCTGACCCTAACACTGACCCTGACCCTGAACCTAAACCTATCCCCTGACCCTAACCCTGACCATGACCCTAAACCTGACATGACCCTGACCCTGACCCTGACCTTGACGCTGATGGTGACCCTGACCCTGACCCTGATCCTAACCCTATCCCTGACCCTGACCATTACCCTCACCCTGAACCTGACCTGACCCTGACCCTGACACTGACCCGGAACCTAACCCTGAACCTGACTGTGACCCTGATTCTGACCCTGAGCCTGACCCTGACCCTGACCCTGACCCTGAAACTGACAGTGAACCTGACCCTGCCCCTGACTCTACTCCTACCCCTTACCCTGACCCTAACCGTGACCCTGACCCTAACACTGACCCTGAAGCTGACCCTGACCCTGACATTTATCCTAACCCCGACCCTGACCCTGACCCTAAGTCTACACCGTGAACCTGACCCTGACTCTGACGCTGACCATGACCCTGACCCTGACCCTGACCTTGACCCTGACCATGACCCTGACCCTGACCCTAAACCTGACCTGAACCTGACCCTGACCTTGACCTTGACCCTGACTTAACCCTGACACTGAATATCTCCCTGACCCTGACCCAAACCCTAACCCTGTTCCTATCTTTGACTGTGACCCTAACCCTGACCCTGACCCTGACCCTAACTCTGAAACTGAACCTTAACCTGACCATGACACTGAACCTAACCCTGACCCTGACCAACACCCTGAACTTGACCTTGACCCTGCCCAGACCCTGACCCTGACCCTGACACTGACCTGACCCTGAACCTGACCTTGACCCTACAACTGAACTTGACCCTGACCCTGACCCTGACCCTGACCCTGACCCTGAAACTGACCCTGACCCTGACCCTGACCCTGACCCTGACCCTGACCCTGACCCAGACCCCAAACCTGACCCTGACGGTGACCCTGAACCTGACCCTAACTCGGAACCTGACCCTGACCCTGACCCTAATCCTGATCGTGACCCTGAATTTGGCCCTGACCCTGGCCCTGACCCTAACTCTACACCTGGCCCTGAACCTGACCCTTAGACTGAACTTAACCCTGACCCTGACCTACACCCTGAAATTGACCTTGATCCTGACCGTGAACCTGACCCTCACCCTGACCCTGACCCTGACCCTGACCTTGACCCTGACACTGACCCTGACCCTAACCCTGACCCTGAACTGGATCCTGACCCTAACCCTGAACATGACCCTGACCCTGACCCTAACCCTGACACTGACCCTGTCCCTGACCCTGACCCTGACCCTAACCCTGACACTGACCCTGACCATGACCCTGACCCTGACCCTAAACCTGACCTGAACCTGACCCTGACCTTGACCTTGACCCTGACTTAACCCTGACACTGAATATCTCCCTGACCCTGACCCAAACCCTAACCCTGTTCCTATCTTTGACTGTGACCCTAACCCTGACCCTGACCCTGACCCTAACTCTGAAACTGAACCTTACCCTGACCATGACACTGAACCTAACCCTGACCCTGACCAACACCCTGAACTTGACCTTGACCCTGCCCAGACCCTGACCCTGACCCTGACACTGACCTGACCCTGAACCTGACCTTGACCCTACAACTGAATTTGACCCTGACCCTGACCCTGACCCTGACCCTGAAACTGACCCTGACCCTGACCCTGACCCTGACCCTGACCCTGACCCTGACCCAGACCCCAAACCTGACCCTAACAATGCCCTGACTCCGACCCTGACCCTGACCCTGACCCTGACCCTAATCCTGATCGTGACCCTGAATTTGGCACTGACCCTGGCCCTGACCCTAACTCTACACCTGGCCCTGAACCTGACCCTTAGACTGAACTTAACCCTGACCCTGACCTACACCCTGAAATTGACCTTGATCCTGACCGTGAACCTGACCCTCACCCTGACCCTGACCCTGACCCTGACCTTGACCCTGACACTGACCCTGACCCTAACCCTGACCCTGAACTGGATCCTGACCCTAACCCTGAACATGACCCTGACCCTGACCCTAACCCTGACACTGACCCTGTCCCTGACCCTGACCCTGACCCTAAACCTCACCCTGACTCTAACCTTGACCCTGACCCTGACCCTAAACCTCACCCTGACTCTAACCTTGACCCTGACCCTGACCCTGACCCTGACCCTGACCCTGACCGTGACCCTGACCCTGACCTTGACCCTGACCCTGACATTAACCCTAACCCTCACCCTGACCCTGATCATGAACCTGACCCTGACCCTGACCGTGACCCTAACCCTGACCCTGACCCTGACAGTGACCCTGACCCTGATCCTGACTCTAACCCTGCCCCTTACTCTGACCTTAATCGTGACCCTGACCGTAACACTGACCGTGACCCTGACCCTGACCCTGACCTTGACCCTAACCCTGACCCTGACCCTGACCCTGACCCCTACCCTGACAATGCCCTGACCCCTACCCTGACCCTGACCCTGACTGTTACCCTAACCCTGAACCTGACCCTGACCCAGACGTTGACCCTGAACCTGACCCTGTCTTTGAACGTGAACCCGACCCTGACCGTGACCCTGACCCTAAGTCTGACCTTGACCCTGACTTGACCCTGACCATGAACCTAACACTGATACTGACCCTGAACCTAACCCTACCCCTGACCCTGACACTGACCGTGACCCTAAACATGACATGACCCTGACCCTGACCCTGACCCTGACAGTGACCCTGACAGTGACCCTGACCTTGACGCTGATGGTGACCCTGACCCTGACCGTGACCCTAACTCTGACCCTGACCCTGACAGTGAACCTGACCCTGATCCTGACTCTAACCCTGCCCCTTACCCTGACCTTAATCGTGACCCTGACCGTAACACTGACCGTGACCCTGACCCTGACCTTGACCCTAACCCTGACCCTGACCCTGACCCTGACCCCTACCCTGACAATGCCCTGACCCCTACCTTGAATCTGACCCTGACTGTTACCCTAACCCTGAACCTGACCCTGACCCAGACCTTGACCCTGAACCTGACCCTGTCTTTGAACGTGAACCCGACCCTGACCGTGACCCTGACCCTAAGTCTGACCCTGACCCTGACCTGACCCTGACCATGACCCTAACACTGATACTGACCCTGAACCTAACCCTACCCCTGACCCTGACCCTGACCGTGACCCTAAACATGACATGACCCTGACCCTGACCCTGACAGTGACCCTGACCCTGACCCTGACCTTGACGCTGATGGTGACCCTGACCCTGACCCTGACCCTAACCCTATCCCTGACCCTGACCATTACCCTCACCCTGAACCTGACCTGACCCTGACCCTGACACTGACCCGGACCCTAACCCTGAACCTGACCGTGACCCTGATTCAGACCCTGACCCTGACCGTGATCCTGACCCTGACCCTGACCCTGAAACTGACCCTGACCCTGCCCCTGACCCTACTCCTGCCCCTTACCCTGACCCTAACCGTGACCCTGACCCTAACACTGACCCTGAAGCTGACCCTGACCCTGACATTTATCCTAACCCCGACCCTGACCCTGACCCTAAGTCTACACCGTGACCCTGACCCTGACTCTGACCCTGACCATGACCCTGACCCTGACCCTGACCTTGACCCTGACCCTGACCCTAACTCGGAACCTGACCCTGACACTAACCCTGACCCTGAACTGGATCCTGACCCTAACCCTGAACATGACCCTGACCCTGACCCTAACCCTGACACTGACCCTGGCCCTGACCCTGGCCCTGACCCTAAACCTCACCCTGACTCTAACCTTGACCCTGACCCTGACCCTGACCCTGACCGTGACCCTGACCCTGACCTTGACCCTGACCCTGACATTAACCCTAACCCTGACACTGACCCTGATCATGAACCTGACCCTGACCCTGACCTTAACCCTGTGGGGAATATTTTAACAATTCGTGTCCATAAAGAAAAGTCCTGTCTGCTTCTGTCTGCTTCGGGGCCCTGCAATGGCAGCCAGATTCCTGAACCACAGATGCAGTGTGTCCCAGTCTCCCCCTCATTCTAGTCAATTTATCAAGTCTTCAGAAAATACTCCTCAAATTCTTGAGCTTGTTTGCTTTTGTTATTCCGGATTTCTATTTCTAGCAGTTACAGCCTTTTTCCTATTGTTTTGTCTTCTTCGAAATTAACTTAACACGGCTATAGGTGTGACTGTCTTTGTCAATAGTTGGTAGGGAATGTTTTAATTACTTGTGAAGTGTCAATAAGAAAGCTATTTGTGTTTGTATGACTTCTTTGATGTCTGGGAGCCTCGGAATAGCTGATAACAACTAGTGACTGTTATGGAACACTATGCAGGCCTCTGATATCTGGCCAGGAGTCCAAGAGATTAAGAAGAAGAAAAAAAGGAAGCTGAAGGACGGCTAGGAGACAAGACCTGCAGGGGATGTTGTATAAACTTGACACGGTGCCAAAGGAGTACAAAGGGGAAGGACAAGAAAAAAACTTGGAGAGGAAGACTACTAGCCTTCAGCATGAAAGACCCCCAGAGGGACCACCGGAGACTGACGCGCATGCTCCAGTAGGAGGGACTGGACCCCGGAAGCTAATTAGAATAACCTATTTTTTTAGAAGTAGTAATGAATATGTATTAGTCTAGGAGTATAAAAATCGGTTACTTGATGTGGCTGGTGTGCGTCCTGGTGGAGCGGAGACTTCCGGTGCACCCAGTGCTGTTTGCTTACCTCTATTCTCTTAATAAATCCTATTTTCTTATTTAAACCTATTTTGAAGACTGAGCCATTTTTAACAACCCTGACACTGACCGTGACCCTAACCCTGACCCTGACACTGACAGTGAACCTGACCCTGACCCTGACCCTGAACGTGACCCTGACCCTGACCTTAATCGTGACGCTGACCGTAACACTGACCGTGACCCTGACCCTAAGTCTGACCTTGACCCTAAACCTGAACCTGACCCTTACCCTGACCCCTACCCTGACAATGCCCTGACCCCTACCCTGACCCTGACCCTGACCCTGACTGTTACCCTAACCCTGAACCTGACCCTGACCCAGACCTTGACCCTGAACCTGACCCTGTCTTTGAACCTGAACCCGACACAGACCGTGACCCTGACCCTAAGTCTGACCTTGACCCTGACCCTGACCCTGACCCTAACACTGACCCTGACCCTGAACCTAACCCTACCCCTGACCCTGACCCTGACGATGACCCTAAACCTGACGTGACCCTGACCCTGACCCTGACCCTGACCTTGACGCTGATGGTGACCCTGACCCTGACCCTGACCCTGATCCTAACCCTATCCCTGACCCTGACCATTACCCTCACCCTCAACCTGACCTGACCCTGACCCTGACACTGACCCGGACCCTAACCCTGAACCTGACCGTGACCCTGATTCTGACCTTGACCCTGACCGTGACCCGGACCCTGACCCTGACCCTGACAGTGACCCTGAGTCTGCCCCTGACCCTACTCCTACCCCTTACCCTGACCCTAACCGTGACCCTGAACCTTACACTGACCCTGAAGCTGACCCTGACCCTGACACTGACCCTGAAGCTGACCCTGACCCTGACATTTATCCTAACCCCGACCCTGACCCTGACCCTAAGTCTACACCGTGACCCTGAACCTGACCCTGACTCTGACCCTGACCATGACCCTGACCCTGACCCTAACACTGACCCTGACCCTGAACCTAACCCTATCCCATGACCCTGACCCAGACCATGACCCTAAACCTGACATGACCCTGACCCTGACCCTGACCTGACCTTGACACCGATGGTGACCCTGACCCTGACCCTGACCCTGACCCTGACCCTGAACCTGACCCTGACCCTGACCATTACCCTCACCCTGAACCTGACCTGACCCTGACCCTGACACTGACCTGGACCCTAACCCTGAACCTGACCGTGACCCTGATTCTGACCCTGACCCTGACCGTGACCCTGACCCTGACCCTGACCCTGACCGTGACCGTGACCCTGACTCTGACCCTGACAATGCCCTGACTCCAACCCTGACCCTGACCCTGACCCTGACCCTAATCCTGATCGTGACCCTGAATTTGGCACTGACCCTGGCCCTGACCCTGACTCTGACCCTGAGCCTGACCTTGACCCTACAACTGAACTTGACTTTGACCCTGACCCTGATACTGACCCTGACCCTGACCCTGACCCTGACCCTAACTCGGAACCTGACCCTGACCCTGACCGTTAGACTGAACTTAACCCTGACCCTGACCTACACCCTGAACTTGACCTTGACCCTGACCGTGAACCTGACCCTGACTCTGACCCTGACCCTGACCTTGACCCTGACCCTAACCCTGACCCTAAATCTGAACCTGGCCCTGACCCTGACCCTGACCCTGATCCTGACCCTGACCCTAACCCTGACCCTGACCCTGACCCTAACCCTGACCGTGACACTGACCCTGACCCTGACCTTGACCCTGACCCTGACCCTGACCCTAACCCTGAACCTAACCCTGACCGTGACCCTGACTTTTACCCTGACCCTAAATCTGACCCTGACCCTGACACTGTCCCTAACCCTGACACTGTCCCTAACCCTGACACTGACCCTAAACCTGACCTAACCTTGACCCCGGCCCTGAACCTGACCCTTAACCTCACCCTGACACTAACCTTGACCCTGACCCAAAATTCTGACCGTGACCCTTACCCTAACACTGAACGTTACCCTGACTCTAAATATGACAGTGACCTTGACCTTGACCCTGACCTGAACCTAAAACTGACCATGACCCTGACCCTAACCCTATCATTGACACTGACCCTGCCCATAAGCCTGACCTGACCCTGACCCTCAGTCTGACCCTGACCCTGACCCTCACCTTCAGCCTGAACCTGACACTGAACCTGACCTGACCCTGACCCTTTCCCTGACCTTGACCCTACTTTTGACCCTGACCCTGACCCTAAACCTGACCCTGACCCTGACCCTGATCATGACCCTGACACTGACCCTGACCCTGACCCTGACCCTGACCCAAACCCTGATGCTGACCTTAACAATGACACTGACCCTGACCCTAAACCTGACCTGACCCTAACCCTGACCCTGAAATTTATTCTGACACTGACCCTGAACCTGATTTAGACCCTAACCCTGACCTTGACCCTGACCCTGACCCTGAACTTTATCCTGACTGTGACCCTGACCCTGACCCTAACCTTGACCCTAAACCGGACCCTGTCCCTGACCCTGATGCTGACCCTGACCTTAAATCGCACCGTGACCCTGACCCTGACCCTAAACCTGACCCTGACCCTGACCCTGATCATGACCCTGACACTGAACCTGACCCTGACCCAAACCCTGATGCTGACCTTAACAATGACATTGACCCTGACCCTAAACCTGACCTGACCCTGACCCTGACACTGAACGCGACCCTGAAATTTACTCTGACACTGACCCTGAACCTGATTCTGACCCTAACCCTGACCCTGACCCTGACCCTAAACCTGACCCTGTCCCTGACCCTGAACCTGACCCTGTCCCTGAACCTAACCCAGATCCTGAACCTGACCATGACCCTGAACCTGACCCGGAATTTGAACCTGAACTTGACCCTGACCCTGAACCTGATCCTGACCCTGACCCTGACCCTAACACTGACACTGACACTGACCCTGAACCTGACCCTGGCCCTGAACCTGATCCTACCCCTGACCCTGACCCTAACACTGACCCTGACCCTGACCCTAAACCTGACATGACCCTGACCCTGACTCTGACCCTAAACCTCAGCCTGACTCTAACCTTGACCCTGACCCTGACCTTGACCCTGACCCTGACCCTGACCCTGACCCAGACCCTGACCCTGAACCTGACCCTGACATTAACCCTAACCCTGACACTGACCCTGATCATGAATCTGACCCTGACCCTGACCCTGACCCTAACCCTGACACTGACCGTGACCCTGATTCTGACCCTGACCCTGACAGTGACCCTGACCCTGATCCTGACCCTACCCCTGCCCCCTAACATGACCCTGACCCAAACCCTGACAGTTACCCTAACCCTGAACCTTACCCTGACCCAGACCTTGACCCTGAACCTGACTCTGTCTTTGAACCTGAACCCGACCCTGACCGTGACCCTGACCCTAAGTCTGACCTTGACCCTGACACTGACCCTGACCTGACCCTGACCATGACCCGAACACTGATACTGACCCTGAACCTAACCCTACCCCTGACCCTGACCCTGACCCTGACCGTGACCCTAAACATGACATGACCCTGACCCTGACCCTGACAGTGACCCTGACCCTGATCCTGACCCTACCCCTGCCCCTTACCCTGACCTTAATCGTGACCCTGACCGTAACACTGACCGTGACCTTGACCATGACCCTGAACTTGACCCTAACCTTGACCCTGACCCTGACCACTAACCTGACAATGCTCTGACCCCTAACCCGACCCTGACCCAGACCTTAACCTGACAGTGACCCTGACACTGACCCTGCCCCTAAGCCTGACCTGACCCTGACCCTCACTCTGATCCTGAACCTAACCCTGACCCTAACACTGACTTGGACCCTGACCCTAACCCTGAACCTAACCCTGACCCTGTCCCCGACCCTGACCCTAACCCTGACCCTGACACTGAACCTAATCCTGACCTTGACCCTGACCTTGATTCTGAACCTGTCCCTGACCCTGACACTGAACCTGAACCGGACACTGACCCTGAACCTGACCCTGACTTTGACCTTGAACTTGACCTTGACCTTGTCACTGACCTTGTCACTGAACTTGAACCTGACCAAGACCCTGAACCTAAGTCTGAACGTGACCCTGAAAGTGCACCTGACCCTGAGCCTGACCCTACCCCTGACCCTGACCTTGACCCTTAACCTGACCCTGACACTGAACCTGACCCTAATTCTGACCCTGACCTTTACATTGACCCTGACCCTGACCCTTACCCTGTTTCTGACCCTAACCCTGACCCTGAACCTGACCGTGACCCTAACCCTGACCCTATCCCTGACCGTGACCCTGACCCTGACCCTGACCCTGAACATGAAACTGAACCTGACCTTGATATTGACCCTGGCCCTGACCTTGACCTTGAACTGTACATTGACCTTTACCCTGACCGTGACACTGACCCTGAATCTAACACAGACCCTGAACCTTAATCTTAACGTGACCTTGACACTGACCCTGAACTTTACTTTGACCTTTACCATGATCCTAACCCTGACCCTGACTCCGAACCCGACCTTGACCTTGACCTTGACCCTGACCCTGACCCTGACCCTGACCTTTACCTTGACCCTGACCATGAATTTGACCCTGACCTTGACCTTGACCCTAACCCTGACCTTGAACTTGACCTTGACCCTGACCTTGACCTTGATATTGACACTGACCCTGAACCTAAACCTGACCCTGATTCTGACCCTGACCTTGACCTTGACCCTGACCCTGACCCTGACCCTTACCCTGTTTCTGACCCTAACCCTGACCCTGACCCTGACCCTGACCCTAAAACTGACCCTATCCCTGACCGTGACCCTGACCCTGACCCTGACCCTGACCCTGAACCTGACCCTGACAATGCCCTGATTCCAACACTGAACCTGACCCTGACACTGACCCTGATCCTGGCACTAAATCTGACCTGACCCTGACCCCGGCCCTGACCCTGACCCTAAATCTCACCCTGACACTAACCTTGACCCTGACCCAAAATTCTGACCGTGACACTGACCCTGACCCTGAACGTAAACCTGACCCTAAATCTGACCGTGACCTTGACCTTGACCCTGACCCTGAACCTAACACTGACCCTGACCCTGACCCTGAATCTGACCCTGAACCTAACCCTGACCCTGACCCTTACCCTGACCCTTAACCTGACCCTGACACTGACACTGACAATGACGCTAACCCTGACCCTGACCCTGACCCTGACCCTGCCCCTAAACCTGATTTGACCCTGACCCTCACTCTGAACCTGACCCTGACCCTGACCTTCAACCTGAACCTGACACTGAACCTGACCTGACCCTGACCCTGACCTTGACCCTGACCTTGACCCTAACTTTGACCCTGACCCTGACCCTAAACCTGACCCTAACCCTGACACTGACAGTGACCCTGAACCTGACCCTATGTCTGACCGTGACCCTGACCGTGAACCTGACCCTCGCCCTGACCCTGAACCTGACCTTGACCCTAACCCTGATCATGACCCTGACACTGACCCTGACCCTTACACTAACACTGACCCTGACCCTGACGCAAACCCTGATGCTGACCCTAACAATGACACTGACCCTGACCCTAAATGAGACCTGACCCTGACCCTGACACTGACCCTGACCCTGAAATTTACTCTGACACTGACCCTGACCCTGAACCTGACCATATCCTAACCCTGATCCTACCCCTGACCCTGACCCTAACACTGACCCTGACCCTGACCCTGACCCTGAATGTTAACCTGACCCTGACCCAAAACCTCACCCTGACTCTAACCTTGACCCTGACCCTGACCCTGAACCTGACCCTGACCCTGACCCTGAACATGACCCTGAGCCTGAACTTGACCATGACCCTGACATTAACCCTAACCCTGACCCTGACCCTGATCATAAACCTGACCTTGACCCTGACCCTGACCCTAACCCTGACACTGACCGTGACACTGATTCTGACCCTGACCCTGAACCTGACCCTGACCGTGACCCTGACCCTGACAGTGACCCTGACCCTGATCCTGACCCTACCCCTGCCCCTTACCCTGACCTTATTATTGACCCTGACGGTAACACTGACCCTGACTGTGACCCTGACCCTGACCCTAACCCTAACCCTGACCCTGACCCTGACCCTGACCCTGACCCCTACCCTGACAATGCCCTGACCCCTACCCTGACCCTGACCCTGACTGTGACCCTGAACCTTACCCTGACCCTGACCCTGACACTGACCCTGACCCTGACACTAACCCTGACCGTGACCCTGACCCTGACCCTGACCCTGACCCTGACCCTGACCCAGACACTGACAGTGACCCTGACCCTGATCCTGACCCTGACCCTGTCCCTAACACTGACTTGGACCCTGACCCTGACGCTGACCGTGACCCTGACACTGACCCTGAACCTGATTCTGAAACTTACCCTACCCCTGACCCGACTCTAAACCTGACCCTGACCTGAACCAGACCTTGACATTAACCCTCAACTAGACCCTGACCCTGACACTAACACTGACCCTAACTTTGACACTGAACCTAACCCTAACCCTGACACTGACCCTGACACTTTCCCCGACCCTGACCCTAAACCAGACCCTGACGCTGACCCTGACCGTGACCGTGACCATGACCCAAACCCTAACCGTGACACAGACCCTGACCGTGACCCTAACGCTGACCCTGACCCTGACCTTGACCCTGACCTTAACCATGACCGTGACCCTAACGCTGACCCTGACCCTGACCTTGACCCTGACCTTAACCATGACCGTGACCCTGTACCTGATCCTAAGTCTGACCGTGACCCTGACCATGACCCAGACCCTAACCCTGACCCTGACCCTGACCTTGACCCTGACCCTAACCCTGACCCTAAATCTGAACCTGACCCTGACCCTGACCCTGACCCTGACCCTGACCCTGAACTTAACCCTGACCGTGACCCTGACTCTGACCCTGACCCTAAATCTGAACCTGACCCTGACACTGTCCCTAACCCTGACACTGACCCTGACACTGACCCGGACCCTGACCCTAAACCTGACCTAACCTTGACCCCGGCCCTGACCCTGACCCTTAACCTCACCCTGACACTAACCTTGACCCTGACCCAAAATTCTGACCGTGACTCTTTCCCTGACACTGAACGTTAACCTGACACTAAATATGACAGTGACCTTGACCTTGACCCTGACCTGAACCTAAAACTGACCATGACCCTGACCCTGACCCTATCCCTGACCCTGACCCTGCCCCTAAGCCTGACCTGACCCTGTCCACTCACTCTTACCCTGACCCTGAAACTCACCTTCAGCCTGAACCTGACACTGAACCTGACCTGACCCTGACCCTGACCCTAACCTTGACCCTACCTTTGACCCTGACCCTGACCCTAAACCTGACCCTGACCCTGACCCTGATCATGACCCTGACACTGAACCTGACCCTGACCCAAACCCTGATGCTGACCTTAACAATGACATTGACCCTGACCCTAAACCGGACCTGACCCTGACCCTGACACTGACCGCGACCCTGAAATTTACTCTGACACTGACTCTGAACCTGATTCTGACCCTAACCCTGACCCTGACCCTAAACCTGACCCTGTCCCTGACCCTGAACCTGACCCTGTCCCTGAACCTAACCCAGATCCTGACCCTGACCATGACACTGAACCTGACCCGGAATTTGAACCTGAACTTGACCCTGACCCTGACCCTGATCCTGACCCTGACCCTGACCCTAACACTGACACTGACACTGACCCTGAACCTGACCCTGGCCCTGAACCTGATCCTACCCCTGACCCTGACCCTAACACTGACCCTGACCCTGACCCTAAACCTGACATGACCCTGACCCTGACACTGACCCTAAACCTCAGCCTGACTCTAACCTTGACCCTGACCCTGACCTTGACCCTGACCCTGACCCTGACCCTGACCCAGACCCTGACCCTGACCCTGACCCTAACGCTGACACTGACCGTGACCCTGATTCTGACCCTGACCCTGACACTGACAGTGACCCTGACCCTGATCCTGACCCTACCCCTGCCCCCTAACATGACCCTGACCCAAACCCTGACAGTTACCCTAACCCTGAACCTTACCCTGACCCAGACCTTGACCCTGAACCTGACCCTGTCTTTGAACCTGAACCCGACCCTGACCGTGACCCTGACCCTAAGTCTGACCTTGACCCTGACACTGACCCTGACCTGACCCTGACCATGACCCGAACACTGATACTGACCCTGAACCTAACCCTACCCCTGACCCTGACCCTGACCCTGACCGTGACCCTAAACATGACATGACCCTGACCCTGACCCTGACAGTGACCCTGACCCTGATCCTGACCCTACCCCTGCCCCTTACCCTGACCTTAATGGTGACCCTGACCGTAACACTGACCGTGACCTTGACCATGACCCTGAACTTGACCCTAACCCTGACCCTGACCCTGACCACTAACCTGACAATGCTCTGACCCCTAACCCGACCCTGACCCAGACCTTAACCCTGACAGTGACCCTGACACTGACCCTGCCCCTAAGCCTGACCTGACCCTGACCCTCACTCTGATCATGAACCTAACCCTGACCCTAACACTGACTTGGACCCTGACCCTAACCCCGAACCTAACCCTGACCCTGTCCCCGACCCTGACCCTAACCCTGACCCTGACGCTGACCGTGACCCTGACACTGACACTGAACCTGACTCTGAACCTGACCCTACCCCTGACCGTGACCCTAAACCTGACCCTGACCCTGACCTTGAAATTAAACCTGAACTTGACCCTGACCCTGACACTAAACCTGACCCTAACCCTGACCCTAACTTTGACACTGAACCTGACCCTAACCCTGACCCTGACCCTGACACTTTCCCCGACCCTGACCCTAACCCAGACCCTGACGTTGACCCTGACCCTGACCCTGACCCTGATCCTGACACAGACCATAACACTGACCCTGACCCTGTAGCTGATCCTAAGTCTGACCGTGACCCTGACCCTGACCCTGATCATGACCCTGACACTGAACCTGACCCTGAAATTTACTCTGACACTGACCCTGACCCTGAACTTTACCCTGACCGTGACCCTGACCCTGACCGTGACTTTGACCCTAAACCTGACCCTGTCCCTGACCCTGACCCTGACCCTGTCCCTGAACCTAACGAGATCCTGACCCTGACCATGACCGTGAACCTGACCCGGAATTTGAACCTGAACTGGACCCTGACCCTGACCCTGATACTGACCCTGACCCTGACCCTGACCCTAACACTGACACTGACCCTGACCCTGACCCTGACCCTGACCCTGACCCTGACCCTAACACTGACCCTGACCCTGACCCTAAACCTGACATGACCCTGACCCTGACCCTGAACCTAAACCTCACCCTGACCCTGACCCTAAACCTGACCCTGACATTAACCCTAACCCCGACACTGACCCTGATCATGAACCTGACCCTGACCCTGACAGTGACCCTGACCCTGATTTTGAACCTACACCTGCCCCCTAACCTGACCCTGACCCTGACTGTTACCCTAACCCTGAACCTGACCCTGACCCAGACCTTGACACTGAACCTGACCCTGTCTTTGAACCTGAACCCGACCCTGACTGTGACCCTGACCCTAAGTCTGACCTTGACCCTGACCCTGACCTGACCCTGACCATGACCCTAACACTGATACTGACCCTGAACCTAACCCTACCCCTGACCCTGACCCTGACCGTGGCCCTAAACATGACATGACCCTGACCCTGACCCTGACAGTGACCCTGACCCTGATCCTGACCCTACCCCTGCCCCTTACCCTGACCTTAATCGTGACCCTGACCGTAACACTGACCGTGACCCTGACCATGACCCTGAACTTGACCCTAACCCTGACCATGACCCTGACCCTGACCCTGAACCTGACCTTAATTCTGAACCTGACCCTAACGCTGACCCTGAACCTAAACCTGACCCTGACCCTAACCCTGACCCTAACACTGACTTGGACCCTGACCCTAACCCTGAACCTAACCCTGACCCTGTCCCCGACCCTGACCCTAACCCTGACCCTGAACCTGACATTAACCCTAACCCTGACACTGACCCTGATCATGAACCTGACCCTGACCCTGACCCTGACCCTAACCCTGACATTGACCGTAACCCTGATTCTGACCCTGAACCTGACCCTGACCCTGACCCTGACAGTGACCCTGACCCTGATCCTGACCCTACCCCTGCCCCCTAACCTGACCCTGACCCTGACCCTGACTGTTACCCTAACCCTGAACCTGACCCTGACCCAGACCTTGACCCTGAACCTGACCCTGTCTTTGAACCTGAACCCGACCCTGACCGTGACCCTGACCCTAAGTCTGACCTTGACCCTGACCCTAAGTCTGACCTTGACCCTGACCCTGACCCTGACCTGACCCTGACCATGACCCTAACACTGATACTGACCCTGAACCTAACCCTACCCCTGACCCTGACCCTGACCATGGCCCTAAACATGACATGACCCTGACCCTGACCCTGACAGTGACCCTGACCCTGATCCTGACTCTAACCCTGCCCCTTACCCTGACCTTAATCGTGACCCTGACCGTAACACTGACCGTGAGCCTGACCATGACCCTGAACTTGACCCTAACCCTGACCCTGACCCTGACCACTAACCTGACAATGCTCTGACCCCTACCCTGACCCTGACCCTGACCCTAAATTTGACCGTGACCCTAACCCTGACCCTGACCCTGACCCTAACTCTGAACCTGACCCTGACCCTGACCATGACACTGAACCTAACCCTGACCCTGACCTACACCCTGAACTTGACCTTGACCCTGATCCTGACCCTGACCCTGACCGTGACCCTGATACTGACCCTGAACCTAACCGTACTCCTGACCCTGACCCTAACACTTACCCTGACCCTAAACCTGACCTGACCCTGACCCTAACCCTAAACATCACCCTGACTCTAACACTGACCCTGAACTTAAAATTCTGACTGTGACCCTGACCCTCAACTCTGACCCTGACCCTGACCCTAACCCTAACCGTGACCCTGAACCTCAACTCTGACCGTGAACCTGACCCTGACCCTGACCTTGACCCTGACCCTGAACCTGACCCTGACACTGACCCTGCCCCTAAACCTGACCTGTCCCTGACCCTGAACCTGACCCTGACCCTTATCCTGAACGTTACCCTGAATTTGGCACTGACCCTGGCCCTGACCCTGACTCTACACCTGACCCAGAACTTGACACTGACCCTGACCCTAACCTTGACCCTGACCCTAACCCTGACCCTAAATCTGAACCTGACCCTGTCCCTGACCCTGACACTAAACCAGACCCTCACCCTGACCCTGACCCTGACCCTGACCCTGAACCTGATACTGACACTGAACCTCAGTCTGACTGTGACCCTAACCCTTACCCTAATTCTGACCGTGACCCTTGCCCTAACACTGACCCTGACCCTGTCACTTACCCTGACCCTAAGTCTGACCCTGACCTTAACACTAAACCAGACCCTGACCCTACCACTTTCCCTGAGCCTGACACTGACCCTGAACATGACCTTGACACTGTCTGACTGAGACCCTGACCGTGACCCTGAACCTCAAACTGACCCTGACCCTAACCCTGACCTTGACCCTGACCCTCACTCTGACCCTAACCCTTGTCCTGACCCTGACCCTGACTGTGACCCTGAATATAAACCTGACCCTGACCCTGACCCTGACCCTGAACATAAACCTGACCTTGACCCTGAACCTGACCCTGAACTTAACCCTGAACCTGACCCTGACCCTGACCCTGACCTTGAACCTGACCCTGACCTTAACCCTGACCCTGACCCTGTCCCTGATTCTAAGAAATACCGTGACCCTGACCCTGACCATCACCCTGGCCTGACCCTGAACTTGACCTTGACCCTGACCCTGAACATTACCCTGACCCTGACCCTGACACTTACACTGACCCTGACCGTTACGCTGATCCTGACCCTGATGCTGACCCTGACTCTGAACTACACCCTGAACTTGACCATAACCGTGACCCTGACCCTGACTCTGACCCTGACCGGGACCATGACCGTGACCCTGAAACTAACACTACCCCTGACCCTGATCCTGACCCTGACACTAAACCTGACCCTGACAGTGACCCTGACACTGACAGTGACCCTGACCGTGACCTTAACCCTGACCCTGACAGTGACCCTGACCCTGATCCTTACACTAACCCTGCCCCTTACCCTGACCTTAATCGTGACCCTGACCGTAACACTGACCGTGACACTGACCCTGACCCTGAACCTGACCTTAATTCTGAACCTGACCCTGACGCTGACCCTGAACCTAACCCTGATTCTGTCCCTGACCCTGACCCTGACCCTGAAACTAACCCTGACCCTGACCCTGACTCTGACCCTGACCCTAAATCTGAACCTGACCCTGATCCTGACCCTGACACTGTCCATACCCCTGTCCCTAACCCTGACCCTGAACCTGACCCTAACCCTGACACTGACCCTGACCCTGAACCTGACCCTGACCCTGACCCTGACCATGACCCTGACAATGCCCTGATTCCGACCCTGACCCTGATCCTGACGCTAACCGTGACCCTGACCCTTACTTTGGCCTTGACCCTTGCCCTGACAATGACCCTACACCTGACCGTGACCCTGACCCTGACCCTAACTCTGAACCTGATCCTGACCCTGACCCTGACCCTGACCCTGACCTTGACTCTAAACCTGACCTAATCTTGACCCCGGTCCTGACCCTGACCCTAAACCTCACCCTGACACTAACCTTGACCCTGACCCAAAATTCTGACCGTGACACTAACCCTGAACCTGAACGTGAACCTGACCCTAAATCTGACCGTGACCTTGACCTTGACCCTAACCCTGAACTTAACACTGACCCTGACCCTGACCCTGACACTGACCATGACCCTAACCCTGACCCTGACCCTTACTCTGATCCTTAACCTGACCCTGACACTGACACTGACCATGACCCTGACCCTGACCTGACCCTTACTCTGATCCTTAACCTGACCCTAACCCTGACACTGACCCTGCCCCTAAGCCTGACCTGACCCTGACTCTGAACCAGACACTGACCCTAAATCTGAACCTGACCCTGACTCTGACACTGACCTTAACACTGACTTTGACACGGACCCTGACACTGACCATAAACGTGACCCTGACACTGATTTTGAAACTAACCCTTACCATGACCCTGACCCTAAACCTGATCATAACCCTGAGCCTGACCCTGAGAATGACGCTGACCCTTACCCCGACCCTGACCCTGACAATGCCGTGATTCTGACCCTGACCCTGACCCTGACCCTGATACTAATCCTGATGTTGACCCTGAATTTGGCCCTGACCCTGGCCCTGACCCTGAACCTACACCTCACACTGAACCTGACCCTGACCCTGACCCTAACCCTGACCCTAAATTTGACTGTGACCCTAACCCTGACCCTGACCATGACCCTAACTCTGAACCTGACCCTGACCATGACACTGAACCTAACCCTGACCCTGACCTACACCCTGAACTTGAACTTGACCCTGATCCTGACCCTGACCCTGACCGTGACCATGATACTGACCCTGAACCTATCCCTACTCCTGACCCTGACTCTAACACTGACCCTGACCTTAAAACTCTGACCGAGACCCTGAACCTGACCGTGACACTGACCCTGACCCTGACCGTGACCCTGAACCTAATTCTGACCGTGAACCTGACCCTGACCCTGACCTGACCATGACCCTGACCCTGAACCTGACACTGACACTGACCCTGCACCTAAACCTGACCTGTCCCTGACCCTCACCCTGACCCTGACCATGACTCTGACCCTAAACCTGACCCTGACCCTGACACTGACGCTTACCCTAACCCTGACCCTGACCCTGACCCTAGCCCTGACTCTGACTCTGACCCTGACCCAGACCCTGACCCTTACCCTGACACTGACCCTGGCCCTGAACCTGACCTTGACCCTACAACTGAACTTGACCCTGACCCTGACCCTGACCCTGACCCTGAAACTGACCCTGACCCTGACCCTGACCCTGTCCCTGACCCAGACCCCGAACCTGACCCTGACAATGCCCTGACTCCGACCCTGACCCTGACCCTGACCCTGACCCTAATCCTGATCTTGACCCTGAATTTGGCACTGACCCTGGCCCTGACCCTAACTCTACACCTGACCCTGAACCTGACCCTGACCCTGACCCTAACCCTGACCCTATCCCTTACGGTGACACTGACCCTGACCCTGACCCTGACCCTAACTCGGAACCTGACCCTGACCCTGACCCTTAGACTGAACTTAACCCTGACCCTGACCTACACCCTGAACTTGACCTTGACACTGACCGTGACCCTGACCCTAACCCTGACCCTCACCCTGACCCTGACCTTGACCCTGACACTGACGTGACCCTAACTCTGACCCTGACCCTGACCCTGACCTCTACCCTGACAATGCCCTGACCCCTACCCTGACCCTGACCCTGACTGTTACCCTAACCCTGAACCTGACCCTGTCTTTGAACGTGAACCCAACCCTGACCGTGACCCTGACCCTAAGTCTGACCTTGACCCTGACCCTGACCCTGACCCTGACCCTAACACTGACCCTGACCCTGAACCTAAACCTATCCCCTGACCCTGACCCTGACCCTAAACCTGACATGACCCTGACCCTGACCCTGACCTTGACGCTGATGGTGACCCTGACCCTGACCCTGATCCTAACCCTATCCCTGACCCTGACCATTACCCTCACCCTCAACCTGACCTGACCCTGACCCTGACACTGACCCGGAACTTAACCCTGAACCTGACTGTGACCCTGATTCTGACCCTGAGCCTGACCCTGACCCTGACACTGACCCTGACCCTGACCCTGAAACTGACAGTGAACCTGACCCTGCCCCTGACCCTACTCCTACCCCTTACCCTGACCCTAACCGTGACCCTGACCCTAACACTGACCCTGAAGCTGACCCTGACCCTGACATTTATCCTAACCCCGACCCTGACCCTGACCCTAAGTCTACACCATGAACCTGACCCTGACTCTGACGCTGACCATGACCCTGACCCTGACCCTGACCTTGACCCTGACACTGACCCTGACCCTAACCCTGACCCTGAACTGGATCCTGACCCTAACCCTGAACATGACCCTGACCCTGACCCTAACCCTGACACTGACCCTGTCCCTGACCCTGACCCTGACCCTAACCCTGACACTGACCCTGACCATGACCCTGACCCTGACCCTAAACCTGACCTGAACCTGACCCTGACCTTGACCTTGACCCTGACTTAACCCTGACACTGAATATCTCCCTGACCCTGACCCAAACCCTAACCCTGTTCCAATCTTTGACTGTGACCCTAACCCTGACCCTGACCCTGACCCTAACTCTGAAACTGAACCTTACCCTGACCATGACACTGAACCTAACCCTGACCCTGACCAACACCCTGAACTTGACCTTGACCCTGCCCAGACCCTGACCCTGACCCTGACACTGACCTGACCCTGAACCTGACCTTGACCCTACAACTGAATTTGACCCTGACCCTGACCCTGACCCTGAAACTGACCCTGACCCTGACCCTGACCCTGACCCTGACCCTGACCCTGACCCAGACCCCAAACCTGACCCTGACGGTGACCCTGACCCTGACCCTAACTCGGAACCTGACCCTGACCCTGACCCTAATCCTGATCGTGACCCTGAATTTGGCACTGACCCTGGCCCTGACCCTAACTCTACACCTGGCCCTGAACCTGACCCTTAGACTGAACTTAACCCTGACCCTGACCTACACCCTGAAATTGACCTTGATCCTGACCGTGAACCTGACCCTCACCCTGACCCTGACCCTGACCCTGACCTTGACCCTGACACTGACCCTGACCCTAACCCTGACCCTGAACTGGATCCTGACCCTAACCCTGAACATGACCCTGACCCTGACCCTAACCCTGACACTGACCCTGTCCCTGACCCTGACCCTGACCCTAAACCTCACCCTGACTCTAACCTTGACCCTGACCCTGACCCTGACCCTAAACCTCACCCTGACTCTAACCTTGACCCTGACCCTGACCCTGACCCTGACCCTGACCGTGACCCTGACCCTGACCTTGACCCTGACATTAACCCTAACCCTGACCCTGACCCTGATCATGAACCTGACCCTGACCCTGACCGTGACCCTAACCCTGACCCTGACCCTGACAGTGAACCTGACCCTGATCCTGACTCTAACCCTGCCCCTTACTCTGACCTTAATCGTGACCCTGACCGTAACACTGACCGTGACCCTGACCCTGACCCTGACCTTGACCCTAACCCTGACCCTGACCCTGACCCTGACCCCTACCCTGACAATGCCCTGACCCCTACCCTGACCCTGACCCTGACTGTTACCCTAAACCTGAACCTGACCCTGACCCAGACCTTGACCCTGAACCTGACCCTGTCTTTGAACGTGAACCCGACCCTGACCGTGACCCTGACCCTAAGTCTGACCCTGACCCTGACCTGACCCTGACCATGAACCTAACACTGATACTGACCCTGAACCTAACCCTACCCCTGACCCTGACCCTGACCGTGGCCCTAAACATGACATGACCCTGACCCTGACCCTGACCCTGACAGTGACCCTGACAGTGACCCTGACCTTGACGCTGATGGTGACCCTGACCCTGACCCTGACCCTAACCCTATCCCTGACCCTGACCATTACCCTCACCCTGAACCTGACCTGACCCTGACCCTGACACTGACCCGGACCCTAACCTTGAACCTGACCGTGACCCTGACCTAACCCTGACACTGACCCTGTCCCTGACCCTGACCCTGACCCTAAACCTCACCCTGACTCTAACCTTGACCCTGACCCTGACCCTGACCCTGACCCTGACCCTGACCTGACCCTGACCCTGACCTTGACCCTGACCCTGACATTAACCCTAACCCTGACTCTGACCCTGATCATGAAACTGACCCTGACCCTGACCCTAACCCTGACACTGACCGTGACCCTGATTCTGACCCTGACCCTGACCGTGACCCTAACCCTGACCCTGACCCTGACAGTGAACCTGACCCTGATCCTGACTCTAACCCTGCCCCTTACCCTGACCTTAATCGTGACCCTGACCGTAACACTGACCGTGACCCTGACCCTGACCTTGACCCTAACCCTGACCCTGACCCTGACCCTGACCCCTACCCTGACAATGCCCTGACCCCTACCTTGAATCTGACCCTGACTGTTACCCTAACCCTGAACCTGACCCTGACCCAGACCTTGACCCTGAACCTGACCCTGTCTTTGAACGTGAACCCGACCCTGACCGTGACCCTGACCCTAAGTCTGACCCTGACCCTGACCTGACCCTGACCATGACCCTAACACTGATACTGACCCTGAACCTAACCCTACCCCTGACCCTGACCCTGACCGTGACCCTAAACATGACATGACCCTGACCCTGACCCTGACCCTGACAGTGACCCTGACCCTGACCTTGACGCTGATGGTGACCCTGACCCTGACCCTGACCCTAACCCTATCCCTGACCCTGACCATTACCCTCACCCTGAACCTGACCTGACCCTGACCCTGACACTGACCCGGACCCTAACCCTGAACCTGACCGTGACCCTGATTCTGACCCTGACCCTGACCGTGATCCTGACCCTGACCCTGACCCTGAAACTGACCCTGACCCTGCCCCTGACCCTACTCCTGCCCCTTACCCTGACCCTAACCGTGACCCTGACCCTAACACTGACCCTGAAGCTGACCCTGACCCTGACATTTATCCTAACCCCGACCCTGACCCTGACCCTAAGTCTACACCGTGACCCTGACCCTGACTCTGACCCTGACCATGACCCTGACCCTGACCCTGACCTTGACCCTGACCCTGACCCTAACTCGGAACCTGACCCTGACACTAACCCTGACCCTGAACTGGATCCTGACCCTAACCCTGAACATGACCCTGACCCTGACCCTAACCCTGACACTGACCCTGGCCCTGACCCTGGCCCTGACCCTAAACCTCACCCTGACTCTAACCTTGACCCTGACCCTGACCCTGACCCTGACCGTGACCCTGACCCTGACCTTGACCCTGACCCTGACATTAACCCTAACCCTGACACTGACCCTGATCATGAACCTGACCCTGACCCTGACCTTAACCCTGTGAGGAATATTTTAACAATTCGTGTCCATAAAGAAAAGTCCTGTCTGCTTCTGTCTGCTTCGGGGCCCTGCAATGGCAGCCAGATTCCTGAACCACAGATGCAGTGTGTCCCAGTCTCCCCCTCATTCTAGTCAATTTATCAAGTCTTCAGAAAATACTCCTCAAATTCTTGAGCTTGTTTGCTTTTGTTATTCCGGATTTCTATTTCTAGCAGTTACAGCCTTTTTCCTATTGTTTTGTCTTCTTCGAAATTAACTTAACACGGCTATAGGTGTGACTGTCTTTGTCAATAGTTGGTAGGGAATGTTTTAATTACTTGTGAAGTGTCAATAAGAAAGCTATTTGTGTTTGTATGACTTCTTTGATGTCTGGGAGCCTCGGAATAGCTGATAACAACTAGTGACTGTTATGGAACACTATGCAGGCCTCTGATATCTGGCCAGGAGTCCAAGAGATTAAGAAGAAGAAAAAAAGGAAGCTGAAGGACGGCTAGGAGACAAGACCTGCAGGGGATGTTGTATAAACTTGACACGGTGCCAAAGGAGTACAAAGGGGAAGGACAAGAAAAAAACTTGGAGAGGAAGACTACTAGCCTTCAGCATGAAAGACCCCCAGAGGGACCACCGGAGACTGACGCGCATGCTCCAGTAGGAGGGACTGGACCCCGGAAGCTAATTAGAATAACCTATTTTTTTAGAAGTAGTAATGAATATGTATTAGTCTAGGAGTATAAAAATCGGTTACTTGATGTGGCTGGTGTGCGTCCTGGTGGAGCGGAGACTCCCGGTGCACCCAGTGCTGTTTGCTTACCTCTATTCTCTTAATAAATCCTATTTTCTTATTTAAACCTATTTTGAAGACTGAGCCATTTTTAACAACCCTGACACTGACCGTGACCCTAACCCTGACCCTGACCCTGACAGTGAACCTGACCCTGACCCTGACCCTGACCCTGACTGTTACCCTAACCCTGAACCTGACCCTGACCCAGACCTTGACCCTGAACCTGACCCTGTCTTTGAACCTGAACCCGACACAGACCGTGACCCTGACCCTAAGTCTGACCTTGACCCTGACCCTGACCCTGACCCTAACACTGACCCTGACCCTGAACCTAACCCTACCCCTGACCCTGACCCTGACGATGACCCTAAACCTGACGTGACCCTGACCCTGACCCTGACCCTGACCTTGACGCTGATGGTGACCCTGACCCTGACCCTGACCCTGATCCTAACCCTATCCCTGACCCTGACCATTACCCTCACCCTCAACCTGACCTGACCCTGACCCTGACACTGACCCGGACCCTAACCCTGAACCTGACCGTGACCCTGATTCTGACCTTGACCCTGACCGTGACCCGGACCCTGACCCTGACCCTGACAGAGACCCTGAGTCTGCCCCTGACCCTACTCCTACCCCTTACCCTGACCCTAACCGTGACCCTGACCCTTACACTGACCCTGAAGCTGACCCTGACCCTGACATTTATCCTAACCCCGACCCTGACCCTGACCCTAAGTCTACACCGTGACCCTGAACCTGACCCTGACTCTGACCCTGACCATGACCCTGACCCTGACCCTAACACTGACCCTGACCCTGAACCTAACCCTATCCCATGACCCTGACCCAGACCATGACCCTAAACCTGACATGACCCTGACCCTGACCCTGACCCTGACCTTGACACCGATGGTGACCCTGACCCTGACCCTGACCCTGACCCTGAACCTGACCCTGACCCTGACCATTACCCTCACCCTGAACCTGACCTGACCCTGACCCTGACACTGACCCGGACCCTAACCCTGAACCTGACCGTGACCCTGATTCTGACCCTGACCCTGACCCTGACCGTGACCCTGACCCTGACTCTGACCCTGACAATGCCCTGACTCCAACCCTGACCCTGACCCTGACCCTGACCCTAATCCTGATTGTGACCCTGAATTTGGCACTGACCCTGGCCCTGACCCTGACTCTGACCCTGACCCTGACTTTGACCCTATAACTGAACCTGACTTTGACCCTGACCCTGACCCTAATCCTGATCGTGACCCTGAATTTGGCACTGACCCTGGCCCTGACCCTGACTCTGACCCTGAGCCTGACCTTGACCCTACAACTGAACTTGACATTGACCCTGACCCTGATACTGACCCTGACCCTGACCCTGACCCTGACCCTAACTCGGAACCTGACCCTGACCCTGACCCTTAGACTGAACTTAACCCTGACCCTGACCTACACCCTGAACTTGACCTTGACCCTGACCGTGAACCTAACCCTGACTCTGACCCTGACCCTGACCTTGACCCTGACCCTAACCCTGACCCTAAATCTGAACCTGGCCCTGACCCTGACCCTGACCCTGATCCTGACCCTGACCCTAACCCTGACCCTGACCCTGACCCTAACCCTGACCGTGACACTGACCCTGACCCTGACCTTGACCCTGACCCTGACCCTAACCCTGAACCTAACCCTGACCGTGACCCTGACTTTTACCCTGACCCTAAATCTGACCCTGACCCTGACACTGTCCCTAACCCTGACACTGTCCCTAACCCTGACACTGACCCTAAACCTGACCTAACCTTGACCCCGGCCCTGAACCTGACCCTTAACCTCACCCTGACACTAACCTTGACCCTGACACAAAATTCTGACCGTGACCCTTACCCTAACACTGAACGTTACCCTGACTCTAAATATGACAGTGACCTTGACCTTGACCCTGACCTGAACCTAAAACTGACCATGACCCTGACCCTGACCCTATCCCTGACACTGACCCTGCCCATAAGCCTGACCTGACCCTGACCCTCAGTCTGACCCTGACCCTGACCCTCACCTTCAGCCTGAACCTGACACTGAACCTGACCTGACCCTGACCCTTTCCCTGACCTTGACCCTACTTTTGACCCTGACCCTGACCCTAAACCTGACCCTGACCCTGACCCTGATCATGACCCTGACACTGACCCTGACCCTGACCCTGACCCTGACCCAAACCCTGATGCTGACCTTAACAATGACACTGACCCTGACCCTAAACCTGACCTGACCCTAACCCTGACCCTGAAATTTATTCTGACACTGACCCTGAACCTGATTTAGACCCTAACCCTGACCTTGACCCTGACCCTGACCCTGAACTTTATCCTGACTGTGACCCTGACCCTGACCCTAACCTTGACCCTAAACCTGACCCTGTCCCTGACCCTGAACCTAACTCTGTCCCTGAACCTAACCCAGATCCTGACCCTGACCATGACCCTGAAACTGACCCGGAATTTGAACCTGAACTTGACCCTGACCCTGACCCTGAACCTGATCCTGACCCTGACCCTGACCCTGACCCTAACACTGACACTGACACTGACCCTGAACCTGACCTTGGCCCTGAACATGATCCTACCCCTGACCCTGACCCTAACACTGACCCTGACCCTGACCCTAAACCTGACATGACCCTGACCCTGACCCTGACCCTAAACCTCACCCTAACTCTAACCTTGACCCTGACACTGACCCTGACCTTGACCCTGACCCTGACCCTGAACGTGACCCTGACATTGACCTTTACCCTGACCCTGATATTAACCCTAACCCTGACACTGACCCTGATCATGAACCTGACCCTGACCCTGACCCTAACCCTGACACTGACCGTGACCCTGATTCTGACCCTGACCCTGACCCTAACTCTGAACCTGACCCTGACAATGACCCTGAACCTGAACCTAACCCTGACTCTCACCCTGAACCTCACCCTGACCGTGACCCTGACCCTAAGTCTGAACTTAACCCTGACCCTGACCTACACCCTGAACTTGACCTTGACCCTGACCGTGAACCTGACCCTGACCCTGACCCTGACCCTGACTCTGACCCTAACCCTGACCCTGACCCTGACACTGAACCTAACCCTGACCGTGACCCTGACCCTGACCCTGAACCTGACTTTGACCCTGACACTCTCCCTAACCCTGACACCGTCCCTAACCCTGACACTAACCCGGACCCTGACCCTGAACTTTATCCTGATTGTGACACTGAACCTGACCCTGACCTTGACCCTAAACCTAACCCTGTCCCTGAACCTAACCCAGATCCTGACCCTGACCATGACCCTGAACCTGACCCGGAATTTGAACCTGACCTTGACCCTGACCCTGACCCTGAACGTGACCCTGACCCTGACCTTTACCCTGACCCTGACATTAACCCTAACCCTGACACTGACCCTGATCATGAACCTGACCCTGACCCTGACCCTAACCCTGACACTGACCGTGACCCTGATTCTGACCCTGACCCTGACCCTAACCCTGACACTGACCGTGACCCTGATTCTGACCCTGACCCTGACCCTAACTCTGAACCTGACCCTGACAATGACCCTGAACCTGAAACTAACCCTGACTCTCACCCTGAACCTCACCCTGACCGTGACCCTGACCCTAAGTCTGAACTTAACCCTGACCCTGACCTACAACCTGAACTTGACCTTGACCCTGACCGTGAACCTGACCCTGACCCTGACCCTGACCCTGACCCTGACCCTAACCCTGACCCTGACCCTGACCTTTACCCTGACCCTAACCCTGATTCTAAATCTGAACCTGACCCTGACCCTGACCCTGACCCTGACCCTGACCCTGAACCTAACCCTGACCGTGACACTGACCCTGACCCTGACCCTGAACCTGACTTTGACCCTGACACTGTCCCTAACCCTGACACCGTCCCTAACCCTGACACTGACCCGGACCCTGACCCTAAACCTGACCTAACCTTGACCCCGGCCCTGAACCTGACCTTTAACCTCACCCTGACACTAACCTTGACCCTGACCCAAAATTCTGACCGTGACCCTTACCCTAACACTGAACGTTACCCTGACTCTAAATATGACAGTGACCTTGACCTTGACCCTGACCTGAAACTAAAACTGACCATGACCCTGACCCTAAGCCTGACCTGAACCTGACCCTCACTCTGACCCTGACCCTGACCCTCACCTTCAGCCTGAACCTGACACTGAATCTGACCTGACCCTGACCCTGACCCTGACCTTGACCCTACTTTTGACCCTGACCCTGACCCTAAACCTGACCCTGACCCTGATCATGACCCTGACACTGAACCTGACCCTGACCCATACCCTGATGCTGACCTTAACAATGACACTGACCCTGACCCTAAACCTGACCTGACCCTGACCCTGACACTGACCCTGACCCAGAAATTTATTCTGACACTGACCCTGAACCTGATTCTGACCCAAACCCTGACCCTGACCCTCACCCTGACCCTGATCTTTATCCTGACTGTGACCCTGACCCTGACCCTGACCTTGACCCTAAACCTGACCCTGTCCCTGACCCTGAACCTGACCCTGTCCCCGAACCTAACCCAGATCCTGACCCTGACCATGACCCTGAACCTGACCCGGAATTTGAACCTGAACTTGACCCTGACCCTGACCCTGACCCTGACCCTGACCCTGACCCTAACACTGACCCTGACCCTGACCCTGGCCCTGAACCTGATCCTACACCTGACCCTGACCCTAACACTAACCCTGACCCTGACCCTAAACCTGACATGACGCTGACCCTGACCCTGACCCTAAACCTCACCCTGACTCTAACCTTGACCCTGACCCTGACCCTGACCTTGACCCTGACCCTGACCCTGACCTTGACCCTGACCCTGACCCTGAACGTGACCCTGACCCTGAACTTCACCCTGACCCTGACATTAACCCTAACCCTGACACTGACCCTGATCATGAACCTGACCCTGACCCTGACCCTGACCCTAACCCTGACACTGACCGTGACCCTGATTCTGACCCTGACCCTGACCCTAACTCTGAACCTGACCCTGACCCTGACCCTGAACCTAACCCTGACCGTGACACTGACCCTGACCCTGACCCTGAACCTGACTTTGACCCTGACACTGTCCCTAACCCTGACACCGTCCCTAACCCTGACACTGACCCGGACCCTGACCCTAAACCTGACCTAACCTTGACCCCGGCCCTGAACCTGACCTTTAACCTCACCCTGACACTAACCTTGACCCTGACCCAAAATTCTGACCGTGACCCTTACCCTAACACTGAACGTTACCCTGACTCTAAATATGACAGTGACCTTGACCTTGACCCTGACCTGAAACTAAAACTGACCATGACCCTGACCCTAAGCCTGACCTGAACCTGACCCTCACTCTGACCCTGACCCTGACCCTCACCTTCAGCCTGAACCTGACACTGAATCTGACCTGACCCTGACCCTGACCCTGACCTTGACCCTACTTTTGACCCTGACCCTGACCCTAAACCTGACCCTGACCCTGATCATGACCCTGACACTGAACCTGACCCTGACCCATACCCTGATGCTGACCTTAACAATGACACTGACCCTGACCCTAAACCTGACCTGACCCTGACCCTGACACTGACCCTGACCCAGAAATTTATTCTGACACTGACCCTGAACCTGATTCTGACCCAAACCCTGACCCTGACCCTCACCCTGACCCTGATCTTTATCCTGACTGTGACCCTGACCCTGACCCTGACCTTGACCCTAAACCTGACCCTGTCCCTGACCCTGAACCTGACCCTGTCCCCGAACCTAACCCAGATCCTGACCCTGACCATGACCCTGAACCTGACCCGGAATTTGAACCTGAACTTGACCCTGACCCTGACCCTGACCCTGACCCTGACCCTGACCCTAACACTGACCCTGACCCTGACCCTGGCCCTGAACCTGATCCTACACCTGACCCTGACCCTAACACTAACCCTGACCCTGACCCTAAACCTGACATGACGCTGACCCTGACCCTGACCCTAAACCTCACCCTGACTCTAACCTTGACCCTGACCCTAACACTGACCTTGACCCTGACCCTGACCCTGACACTGACCTTGACCCTGACCCTGACCCTGAACGTGACCCTGACCCTGAACTTCACCCTGACCCTGACATTAACCCTAACCCTGACACTGACCCTGATCATGAACCTGACCCTGACCCTGACCCTGACCCTAACCCTGACACTGACCGTGACCCTGATTCTGACCCTGACCCTGACCCTAACTCTGAACCTGACTTTGACAATGACCCTGAACCTGAACCTAACCCTGACTCTCACCCTGAACCTCACCCTGACCGTGACCCTGACCCTAAGTCTGACCGTAACTCTGACCCTAACCCTGATTCTCACCCTGAACCTGACCTTGACCGTGAGCCTGACCCTTACCCTGACCCTGACCCAGAAGCTGGCCCTGACCCTGACCCTACCCCTGACCCTGACCCTGACCCTGACCCTGACCCTGACCCTGACCCTAAACCTAACCTAACCCTGACCCTGATCCTGACCCTGAATCTTACCCTAACCCTGACCCTGAAACTGTCCCTGACCCTGATGCTGACCCTGACCTTAAGTCGCACCGTGACCCTGACCCTGACCCTGACCCTGAACCTGACTTTGACCCTGACACTGATTTTGACCCTGACCCTGACCCTGACCCTGACCCTGAACCTGACTTTGACCCTGACACTGATTTTGACCCTGACCCTGACCCTAACCCTGACCCTGACCCTGATATTGACTCTGAACCTAAACCTGACCCTTACACTGATTTTGACCCTAACGCTGATCCTGACCCTGACCCTGACCCTGACCATAAACCTGACACTGACCCTGAGTCTGACGCTGAAACTGACCTTGATTATAACCCTGAACCTGACCTTGACCATAACCCTGACCCTGACCCTGACCCTTATCCTGACCCTAAGTCTGACAGTGACCCTACACCTGACCATGAACCTGACCCTGACCCTGACCCTACACCTGACCCTTAACCTGACCCTGACCCTGACCCTGACCCTGACCCTAAACCTGACCTAACCCTGACCCTGACCCTAACCCTGACTGTTACCCTATCCCTGAACCTGACCCTGACCCAGAACTTTACCCTGAACCTGACCCTGTCTTTGAACATGAACCCGTCCCTGACCGTGACCCTGAACTTAGTTTGACCTTGACCCTGACCCTGACCCTGAACTTGACCCTGACCATGACCCTAACACTGATACTGACCCTGAACCTAACCCTACCCCAGACCCTGACCCTGACCGTGACCCTAAATGTGACATGACCCTGACCCTGACCCTGACCCTGACCTTGACGCTGATGGTGACCCTGACCCTGACCCTGATCCTAACCCTAACCTTGACCCTGACCCTGACCCTGAACGTGACCTGACCCTGACCCTTACACTAACCCTGACCCTAACCCTGAACCTGACCCTACTCCTGCCCCTTACCCTGACCCTAACCGTGCCCCAGAACCTAACACTGACCCTGAAGCTGACCCTGACCCTGACATTTATCCTAACCCCGACACTGACCCTGACCCTAAGTCTGACCGTGACCCTGACCCTGACTCTGACCCTGACAATGACCCTGCCCTGACCCTGACCTTGACCCTGACCATGACCCTGACCCTGACCCTAAACCTGACCTGAACCTGACCCTGACCCTGACCCTGACCCTGACCCTCACCTTCAGCCTGAACCTGACACTGAATCTGACCTGACCCTGACCCTGACCCTGACCTTGACCCTACTTTTGACCCTGACCCTGACCCTAAACCTGACCCTGACCCTGATCATGACCCTGACACTGAACCTGACCCTGACCCATACCCTGATGCTGACCTTAACAATGACACTGACCCTGACCCTAAACCTGACCTGACCCTGACCCTGACACTGACCCTGACCCAGAAATTTATTCTGACACTGACCCTGAACCTGATTCTGACCCAAACCCTGACCCTGACCCTCACCCTGACCCTGATCTTTATCCTGACTGTGACCCTGACCCTGACCCTGACCTTGACCCTAAACCTGACCCTGTCCCTGACCCTGAACCTGACCCTGTCCCCGAACCTAACCCAGATCCTGACCCTGACCATGACCCTGAACCTGACCCGGAATTTGAACCTGAACTTGACCCTGACCCTGACCCTGACCCTGACCCTGACCCTGACCCTAACACTGACCCTGACCCTGACCCTGGCCCTGAACCTGATCCTACACCTGACCCTGACCCTAACACTAACCCTGACCCTGACCCTAAACCTGACATGACGCTGACCCTGACCCTGACCCTAAACCTCACCCTGACTCTAACCTTGACCCTGACCCTGACCCTGACCTTGACCCTGACCCTGACCCTGACCTTGACCCTGACCCTGACCCTGAACGTGACCCTGACCCTGAACTTCACCCTGACCCTGACATTAACCCTAACCCTGACACTGACCCTGATCATGAACCTGACCCTGACCCTGACCCTGACCCTAACCCTGACACTGACCGTGACCCTGATTCTGACCCTGACCCTGACCCTAACTCTGAACCTGACCCTGACCCTGACCCTGAACCTAACCCTGACCGTGACACTGACCCTGACCCTGACCCTGAACCTGACTTTGACCCTGACACTGTCCCTAACCCTGACACCGTCCCTAACCCTGACACTGACCCGGACCCTGACCCTAAACCTGACCTAACCTTGACCCCGGCCCTGAACCTGACCTTTAACCTCACCCTGACACTAACCTTGACCCTGACCCAAAATTCTGACCGTGACCCTTACCCTAACACTGAACGTTACCCTGACTCTAAATATGACAGTGACCTTGACCTTGACCCTGACCTGAAACTAAAACTGACCATGACCCTGACCCTAAGCCTGACCTGAACCTGACCCTCACTCTGACCCTGACCCTGACCCTCACCTTCAGCCTGAACCTGACACTGAATCTGACCTGACCCTGACCCTGACCCTGACCTTGACCCTACTTTTGACCCTGACCCTGACCCTAAACCTGACCCTGACCCTGATCATGACCCTGACACTGAACCTGACCCTGACCCATACCCTGATGCTGACCTTAACAATGACACTGACCCTGACCCTAAACCTGACCTGACCCTGACCCTGACACTGACCCTGACCCAGAAATTTATTCTGACACTGACCCTGAACCTGATTCTGACCCAAACCCTGACCCTGACCCTCACCCTGACCCTGATCTTTATCCTGACTGTGACCCTGACCCTGACCCTGACCTTGACCCTAAACCTGACCCTGTCCCTGACCCTGAACCTGACCCTGTCCCCGAACCTAACCCAGATCCTGACCCTGACCATGACCCTGAACCTGACCCGGAATTTGAACCTGAACTTGACCCTGACCCTGACCCTGACCCTGACCCTGACCCTGACCCTAACACTGACCCTGACCCTGACCCTGGCCCTGAACCTGATCCTACACCTGACCCTGACCCTAACACTAACCCTGACCCTGACCCTAAACCTGACATGACGCTGACCCTGACCCTGACCCTAAACCTCACCCTGACTCTAACCTTGACCCTGACCCTAACACTGACCTTGACCCTGACCCTGACCCTGACACTGACCTTGACCCTGACCCTGACCCTGAACGTGACCCTGACCCTGAACTTCACCCTGACCCTGACATTAACCCTAACCCTGACACTGACCCTGATCATGAACCTGACCCTGACCCTGACCCTGACCCTAACCCTGACACTGACCGTGACCCTGATTCTGACCCTGACCCTGACCCTAACTCTGAACCTGACTTTGACAATGACCCTGAACCTGAACCTAACCCTGACTCTCACCCTGAACCTCACCCTGACCGTGACCCTGACCCTAAGTCTGACCGTAACTCTGACCCTAACCCTGATTCTCACCCTGAACCTGACCTTGACCGTGAGCCTGACCCTTACCCTGACCCTGACCCAGAAGCTGGCCCTGACCCTGACCCTACCCCTGACCCTGACCCTGACCCTGACCCTGACCCTGACCCTGACCCTAAACCTAACCTAACCCTGACCCTGATCCTGACCCTGAATCTTACCCTAACCCTGACCCTGAAACTGTCCCTGACCCTGATGCTGACCCTGACCTTAAGTCGCACCGTGACCCTGACCCTGACCCTGACCCTGAACCTGACTTTGACCCTGACACTGATTTTGACCCTGACCCTGACCCTGACCCTGACCCTGAACCTGACTTTGACCCTGACACTGATTTTGACCCTGACCCTGACCCTAACCCTGACCCTGACCCTGATATTGACTCTGAACCTAAACCTGACCCTTACACTGATTTTGACCCTAACGCTGATCCTGACCCTGACCCTGACCCTGACCATAAACCTGACACTGACCCTGAGTCTGACGCTGAAACTGACCTTGATTATAACCCTGAACCTGACCTTGACCATAACCCTGACCCTGACCCTGACCCTTATCCTGACCCTAAGTCTGACAGTGACCCTACACCTGACCATGAACCTGACCCTGACCCTGACCCTACACCTGACCCTTAACCTGACCCTGACCCTGACCCTGACCCTGACCCTAAACCTGACCTAACCCTGACCCTGACCCTAACCCTGACTGTTACCCTATCCCTGAACCTGACCCTGACCCAGAACTTTACCCTGAACCTGACCCTGTCTTTGAACATGAACCCGTCCCTGACCGTGACCCTGAACTTAGTTTGACCTTGACCCTGACCCTGACCCTGAACTTGACCCTGACCATGACCCTAACACTGATACTGACCCTGAACCTAACCCTACCCCAGACCCTGACCCTGACCGTGACCCTAAATGTGACATGACCCTGACCCTGACCCTGACCCTGACCTTGACGCTGATGGTGACCCTGACCCTGACCCTGATCCTAACCCTAACCTTGACCCTGACCCTGACCCTGAACGTGACCTGACCCTGACCCTTACACTAACCCTGACCCTAACCCTGAACCTGACCCTACTCCTGCCCCTTACCCTGACCCTAACCGTGCCCCAGAACCTAACACTGACCCTGAAGCTGACCCTGACCCTGACATTTATCCTAACCCCGACACTGACCCTGACCCTAAGTCTGACCGTGACCCTGACCCTGACTCTGACCCTGACAATGACCCTGCCCTGACCCTGACCTTGACCCTGACCATGACCCTGACCCTGACCCTAAACCTGACCTGAACCTGACCCTGACCCTGACCTTGACCCTGACTTAATCCTGACACTGAATATCTCCCTGACCCTGACCCTAACCCTGACCCTAACCCTGACCGTGACCCTGACTCTAACCCTGACCCTGACCCTAAATCTGAACCTGAACCTGACTCTGACACTGACCCTAACACTGACTTTGACCCGAACCCTGACACTGACCCTAAACGTGACCCTGACACTGATTTTGACACTAACCCTGACCATGACCCTGACCCTGACCCCGACCCCGACACTGAACCTGATCTGAACCTGACCCTGACATTGACCCTAACCTTGACCCTGACCCTGACCCTAAACCTGACCCTGACCCTGACCGTGACCGTGACACTGAACCTGACCCTAAGTCTGACCGTGACCCTGACTGTGAACATGATCCTCGCCCTGACCCTGAACCTGATCTTGACCCTGACCCTCACCATGACCCTGATACTGACCCTGACCTTGACCCTTACACTAACACTGACCCTGAACCGACCCCTGACCTTGACCCTGACCCTGACCCTCACCCTGATCCTAAACCTTACCTGCCCGTGACCCTGACACTGACCCTGAACCTAAGTGTGACCGTGACCCAGACCCTGACTTGACCGTGAACCTGACCCTGACCGTGACCCAGACCCTGACCCTGACCCTGACCTTGACCATGAAACTGACCTTTACTCTAACCCTGACCCTGACACTTACCCTGATCATGACCCTGACCATGACCTTGACCCTGACCCTGACATTGACCATGACCTTGACCCTGACCCTGACAATGCCCTGACTCCGACCCTGACCCTGACCCTAAGTCTGACCGCGACCCTGACCGTGACCCTGACCCTCACACTGACCCTGACCCTGAATCTTACCTTGATCCTGTCCCTGACCCTACCCCTGACCCTACCCTGACCCTTACCATGACTCTGACCCTAAACCTGACTCTGACTCTGACCCTGACCCAGACCCTGACCCTGACCCTGACACTGACCCTTACCCTGAACCTGACCTTGACCCTACAACTGAACTTGATCCTGAACCTGAGCCTGACACTGACCCTGAACCTAACCCTGACCCTGAACCTGACCCTAATCCTGATCGTGACCCTGAATTTGGCACTGACCCTGGCCCTGACCCTGACTCTACACCTGACCCTGACCCTGACCCTGACCCTAACTCGGAACCTGACCCTGACCCTGACCCTGAGAATGAACTTAACCCTAACCCTGACCTACACCCTGAACTTGACCTTGACCCTGACCGTGAACCTGACCCTCACCCTGACACTGACCCTTAGCCTGACCTTGACCCTGACACTGACCCTGAACCTCACACTGACCCTGAATTTGATCCTGACCCTAATCCTAAACATGACCCAGACCCTGACCCTACGCCTGACCCTGACCCTCAACCTGATCCTAAACCTGTCCTGAAACTGAACCTGATACTGACCCTGAACCTAAGTCTGACTGTGACCCTGACCCTGAACCTAAGTCTGACTGTTACCCTGACCCTTACCCTAATTCTGACCGTGACCCTGATCATGACCTTGACCCTTAATCTGACCCTAACCCTGACCATTGCCCTAACACTGACCCTGACCCTGACCCTTACGCTGACCCTAAGTCTGACCCTGACCTTAACACTAAACCAGACCCTGACCCTACCCCTTACCCTGACGCTGACCCTGACCCTGAACATGACCTTGACACTAAGTCTGACCGAGACCTTGACCGTGACACTGAAACTCACACATACCCTGACCCTGACGCTGACTCTAACCCTGACCCTCACCCTGACCCTGAACCTAAACCTGACCTGATCCTGACCCTGAACATGACGCTGACAATAAGCCTGACAACTACCCTGACCGTGACCTTGAGCCTCACCCTGACCCTGACCCTGACCCTGACCTTGACCCTGACACTGACCCTGACCCTAACCCTAACCCTGACCCTGAATTTGATACTGACCCTAACACTGAACATGACCCTGACCCTAAACCTCACCCTGACCCTAATCCTTACCCTAACCCTGACACTGACCCTGACCCTGACCCTGACCCTGACCCCGAACCTGACCCTGAACTTAAACCTGAACCTGACCCTGACCTTGACCCTGACCCTGACCTTGAACCTGACCCTGAACTTAACCATGACCCTGACCCTGTCCCTGATTCTAAGACTTACCGTGACCGTGACCCTGACCCTCACCCTGGCCTGACCCTGACCCTGACCCTGGACATCACCCTGACCTTCACCCTGACACTGACACTGACCCTAACACTGAGAGTGACCCTGACACTGACCCTGACCCTCAACCTAAATCTGAACGTGACCCTGACCCTGACCCTGACCTTAACCTAACTCTGACCCTGACCCTGACCCTGACCCTGACCCTGACCCTGACCCTGACCCTAACCCTGACCCTAAACCAGACCTGACCCTGACCCTGACACTGACCTTGAACCTGACCCTGACCCTGACCCTAACCCTGACCTTAAACGTGACCTGACCCTGACCCTGACCCTGACTTTGACCCTGACTTAAGCCTGACATTGATTTTGATCCTGACCCTGACCCTGACCCTGACCCTGACCCTGACCCTGACCCAAACCCTGACCCTGACCCTAAACATGACCCTGACACTGATTTAGACACTAACCCTAACCATGACCATGACCCTGACCCTGACCCTGACCCTAACCCTTACACTGACCCTGAGTCTGATGCTGACCCTGACCCTGACCCAGACCCCGACCCTGACCGTGACAATGCCCTGACTCCGACCCTGACCCTGACCCTGACCCTGACCCTGACCCTAATCCTGATCGTGACCCTGAATTTGGCACTGAACCTGGCACTGACCCTTACTCTACACCTGACCCTGAACCTGACCCTGACCCTGACCCTAACCCTGATCCTATCTTTGACCGTGACCCTAACCCTGACCCTGACCCTGACCCTAACTCTGAACCTGACCCTGACCGTGACACTGAACCTAACCCTTACCTGACCTACACCCTGAACTTGACCTTGACCCTGACCGTGACACTTACCCTCACCCTGACCCTGACCCTGACCTTGACCCTGACACTGACCCTAACCCTAACCCCATCCCTGAACTTGATCCTGACCCTAATACTGAACATGACCCTGACCCAGACCCTAACCCTGACACTGACCCTAACCCCGACCCTCAACCTGATCCTAAACCTGTCCTGACCCTGACCCTGATACTGACCCTGAAACTAAGTCTGACTGTGACCCTGAAGCTTACCCTAATTCTGACCGTGACCCTGATCATGACCTTGACCCTGACCCTGACCCTAACCCTGACACTTACCCTAACACTGACTCTGACCCTCGCCCTGACGCTGACTCTACCCCCGACCCTGACCCTCACCCTGAACCTAACACTTACCCTGACCCTGACCCTCACCCTGACCCTGAACCTGACCCTGACCCTGACCTTGAACCTGACCCTGACCTTAAGCCTGACCCTGACCCTGTCCCTGATTCTAAGTCTTAACGTGACCGTGACCCTGACCCTCACCCTGGACTGACCCTGACCCTGAACATCACCCTGACCCTAACACTGAATTTGACCCTGAAACTTAATCTGACCAAAAACCCTGAACCTGACCCTGACACTGACCCTGGCCCTGACCCTAAACCTGACCTGATCTTGAACCTGATCCTGACCCTGACATTGACCCAGATTCTGACCCTGACCCTTACCCTGACCCTGACCCTGACCCTAAGTCTGTCCGTGACCCTGACACTGCCCTGACCCTAAGTCTGACCGTGACCCTAACCCTGAGCCTGACCCTGACCCTGACCCTGACCTTGACCCTGACCCTGACACTGAACCTAAAACTGACCTTTACCTTGACCCTGACCCTGAACGTAAACCTCACCCTGACCCTAACCCTGACCCTCACCCTGACCATGACCCTGACCCTAACCAAGACCCTGAACGTGACCCTGACCTGACCCTGATACTAAGCCTGAACCTGAACCTGACCCTGTCCCTAAAACTGGCCTGACCCTGACCCTGACCATAACCCTGAACCTGACCCTGACACGGACCCTAACCCTGACCCTGAAGCTGACCCTGAAGCTGACCCTGCCCCTAACCCTGACCCTGACACTAACCCTGACCCTAAAGCTGACCCTGTCCCCGACTCTGATCCTCACCCTGATCCTGACGCTGACCGTGACCCTGACATTGATCCTGACCCTGACTCTGAATCTTATCCTACCCCTGTGCCAGACCCTGACCCTAAACCTGACCCTGACACTGACCCTGACCTTGACACTAACCCTGAACCTGACTCTGACCCTGACCCTAATCCTTACCCTGACCCTGACCCTGAACCTAAACCTGACTTGAACCTGACCCTAACCCTGACCCTGATCCTGACCCTAACCCTGACCCTGAACATGACCCTACCCCTGACCCTAACCCTGACCCTTTCCCCGACCCTGACTCTAACCCTGACCCTGACACTGACCGTGAACCTGACCGTGACCCTAACCCTGACCCTGACCCAGACACTAACACTGACCTTGACCCTGACCCTGACCCTGACTTTGACCCTGACCTTAACCCTTACCCTGACCCTGTCCCTGATCTTAAGTCTGACCGCGACCATGACCCTGAACATCACTCTGAAACTGACCCTGACACTGACACTGACCCTGACAGTTACGCTGACCCTGACCCTGACCCTGACCCTGACCCTGACCCTGACCTTGACCCTGACCCTGAACATCACCCTGACCCTGACCCTGACACTGACACTGACTTTGACCGTTACGCTGATCCTGACCCTGATGCTGAACCTGACACTGACCCTAACCCTGAGAGTGACCCTGACACTGATCCTAAATCTGAACTTGACCCTAACCCTGACACTGAACCTAACCCTGAACCTGACCCTGACCCTGACCGTGACCCTTACCCTAAGTCTGACTGTGACCGTGTCCCTGACCCTGACCCTGGCCCTGAACCTGACCTACACCCTGAACTTGACCATAACCCTGACCCTGACCCTGACCCTGACAGTGACCCTGACCCTGCCCCTTAACCTGACCTTAATCGTGACCTTGACCGTAAAACTGACCGTGACCCTGACCCTGACCCTGACCCTAACCCTGACCCTTACCCTGACCCCTATCCTGACAATGCCCTGACCCCTACCCTGACCCTGACCCTGACCCTGATTGTGACCCTGACCCTGACCCTGACCCTAACCCTGACCGTGACCCTGACCATGACCCTGAACTTGACACTAACTCTGAACCTGACCCCGACGCTGACCCTGAACATAACCCTGACCCTGAACCCAACCCTGACCCTAACACTGACTTGGACCCGGACCCTAACCCTGAACCTAACACTGACCCTGTCCAAGACCCTGACCCTAACCCTGACCCTGACGCTGACCCTGACCCTGACCCTGACCCTGACCCTGACCCTGAACCTAACCCTGACCGTGACCCTGACTTTTACCCTGACCCTAAATCTGACCCTGACCCTGACACTGTCCCTAAACCTGACACTGACCCTGACCCTGACCCTAAACCTGACCTAACCTTGACCCCGGCCCTGAACCTGACCCTTAACCTCACCCTGACACTAACCTTGACCCTGACCCAAAATTCTGACCGTAACCCTTACCCTAACACTGAACGTTACCCTGACAATAAATATGACAGTGACCTTGACCTTGACCCTGACCTGAACCTAAAACTGACCATGACCCTGACCCTGACCCTATCCCTGAGACTGACCCTGCCCCTAAGCCTGACCTGACCCTGACCCTCAGTCTGACCCTGACCCTGACCCTCACCTTCAGCCTGAACCTGACACTGAACCTGACCTGACCCTGACCCTGACCCTGACCTTGACCCTACTTTTGACCCTGACCCTGACCCTAAACCTGACCCTGACCCTGACACTGATCATGACCCTGACACTGAACCTGAACCTGACCCAAACCCTGATGCTGACCTTAACAATGACACTGACCCTGACCCTAAACCTGACCTGACTCTGACCCTGACACTGACCCTGACCCTGACCCTGAACATTATCTTGACTGTGACCCTGACCCTGACCCTGACCTTGACCCTAAACCTGACCCTTTCCCTGACCCTGAACCTGACCCTGTCCCTGAACCTAACCCAGATCCTGACCCTGACCATGACCCTGAACCTGACCCGGAATTTGAATTTGAACTTGACCCTGACCCTGACCCTGACCCTGACCCTGATCCTGATCCTGACCCTGACCCTGACCATAACACTGACACTGACCCTGACCCTGACCCGGAACCTGGCCCTGAACCTAATCCTACACATGACCTTGACCCTAACACTAACCCTGACCTGACCCTAAACCTGACATGACCCTGACCCTGACCCTGACCCTAAACCTCACCCTGACTCTAACCTTGACCCTGACCCTGACCCTGACCTTGACCCTGACCCTGACCTTGACCCTGACCCTTACATTAAACCTAACCATGACACTGACCCTGATCATGAACCTGACCCTGACCCTGACCCTGACCCTAACCCTGACACTGACCGTGACCCTGATTCTAACCCTGACCCTGACCCTGACAGTGACCCTGACCCTGATCCTAACCCTACCCCTGCCCCGTAACCTGACCCTGACCCTGACTGTTACCCTAACCCTGAACCTCACCCTGACCCAGACCTTGACCCTGAACCTGACCCTGTCTTTGAACCTGAACCCGACCCTGACCGTGACCCTGACCCTAAGTATGACCTTGACCCTGACCCTGACCCTGACCTGACCCTGACCATGACCCTAATACTGATACTGACCCTGAACCTTACCCTAACCCTGACCCTGACCCTGACCATGACCCTGAACTTGACCCTAACCCTGACCCTGACCCTGACCACTAACCTGACAATGCTCTGACCCCTACCCCGACCCTGACCCTGACCCTAACCCTGACCGTGACCCTGACCCTGACCCTGAACCTGACCTTAATTCTTAACATGACCCTGACGCTGACCCTGAACCTAACCCTGACCCTGACCCTAACCCTGACCCTAACACTGACTTGGACCCTGACCCTAACCCTGAACCTAACCCTGACCCTGTCCCCGACCCTGACCCTAACCCTGACCCTGACGCTGACCGTGACCCTGACACTGACCCTGAACCTGACTCTGAACCTGACCCTACCCCTGACCGTGACCCTAAACCTGACCCTGACCCTGACCTTGACATTAACCCTGAACTTGACCCTGACCCTGACACTAAATCTGACCTTAACCCTGACCCTAAATTTGACACTGAACCTGACCCTAACCATGACCCTGACCCTGACACTTTCCCCGACCCTGACTCTAACCCAGACCCTGACGCTGACCCTGACCCTGACCGTGACCCTAACCATGACCCTGACCCTGATCCTAAGTCTGACCGTGACCCTGACCCTGATCCTGACACTGACCCTAACACTGACCCTGACCCTGACCCTGATCCTGACACAGACCCTAACACTGACCCTGACCCTGTACCTGATCCTGTCTGACCGTGACCCTGACCCTGACCATGAACCTAACCCTGACCCTAAATCTGAACCTGACCCTGACCCTGACACTGTCCCTAACCTAGACCCTGACCCTGACACTGACCATGACCCTGAGAATGCCCTGATTCTGATCCTGACCCTGACCCTGATGCTAACCGTGACACTGACCCTTACTTTGGCCCTGACCCTGACCCTGACCCTACACCTGACCCTGACACTGACCCTGACCATAAACGTGACCATAACCCTGACTTTAACCCTGACCCTGACCCTCACCCTAACTCTGAACCTGATCCTGACCCTGACCCTGACCCTGACCCTGACCCTGACCATGACCCTGACCCTGACCCTGACCCTAAACCTGACCTAACCTTGACCCCGGCCCTGACCCTGACCCTAAACCTCACCCTGACACTAACCTTGACCCTGACCCAAAATTCTGACCGTGACCCTGACCCTGACCCTGAACGTGAACCTGACCCTAAATCTGACCGTGACCTTGACCTTGACCCTGACCCTGAACCTAACACTGACCCTGACCATGAATCTGGCCCTGAACCTAACCCTGAACCTGAACCTTACCCTGACCCTTAACCTGACCCTGACACTGACACTAACCATGACCCTTACCTTGACATTGACCCTGACACTGACCCTGCCCCTAAGCCTGACCTGACCCTGACCCTCACTCTGACCCTGACCCTGACCCTGACCTACAACCTGAACCTGACACTGAACCTGACCTGACCCTGACCCTTACCCTAACCCTGACCGTGACCCTAATACTGACCCTGACCCTGTCACTTACCCTGACCCTAAGTCTGACCCTGACCTTAACACTAAACCAGACCTGACCCTGGCCCTGAACCTGACCCTAACCCTGACCCTGACCCTAACACTGACCCTGACCCTGACCCTAAACCTGACATGACCCTGACCCTGACCCTGACCATGAACCTAACCCTGACTCTGACCTTGACCCTGACCCTAACCCTGACCCTAATTCTGAACCTGACCCTGACCCTGATATTGTCCCTAACCCAGACCCTGACTCTGACCCTGACACTGACCATAAATATGACCCTGACACTGATTTTGACACTAACCCTGATTCTGACCCTGACCCTGACCCTGACCCTAACACTGACACTGACACTGACCCTGACCCTGACCCTGGCCCTGAACCTGACCCTAACCCTGACCCTGACCCTAACACTGACCCTGACCCTGACCCTAAACCTGACATGACCCTGACCCTGACCCTGACCATGAACCTAACCCTGACTCTGACCTTGACCCTGACCCTAAACCTGACCCTAATTCTGAACCTGACCCTGACCCTGACATTGTCCCTAACCCAGACCCTGACTCTGACCCTGACACTGACCATAAATATGACCCTGACACTGATTTTGACACTAACCCTGTCCCTGTCCCTGACCCTGACCCTGACCCTGACCCTAAACCTGACCTAACCTTGACCCCTGCCCTGACCCTGACCCTAAACCTCACCCTGACACTAACCTTGACCCTGACCCAAAATTCTGACCGTGACCCTGACACTGACCCTGAAAGTGACCCTGATCCTGACCTTGACCCTGACCCTGAACCTAACACTGACCCTGACCCTGACCCTGAATCTGACCCTGAACCTAACCCTGAACCTGACCCTTACCCTGACCCTTAACCTGACCCTGACACTGACACTGACCATGACCCTAACCGTGATATTGACCCTGACACTGACCCTGCCCCTAAGCCTGACCTGACCCTGACCCTCACTATGACCCTGACCCTGACCCTGACCTACAACCTGAACCTGATACTGAACCTGACCTGACCCTGACCCTGACCCTGATCCTGACCTTCACCCTAACTGTGACCCTGACCCTGACCCTAAACCTGAACCTGACCCTGACCCTGACCCTGATCCTGAACCTGACCCTATGTCTGACCGTGACCCTGACCGTGAACCTGACCCTCGCCCTGACCCTGAACCTGACTTTGACCCTGACCCTGATAATGACCCTGACACTGACCCTGACCTTGACCCTTACACTAACACTGACCCTGACCCTGACCCAAACCCTGATGTTGACCCTAACAATGACACTGACCCTGACCCTAAACCAGACCTGACCCTGACCCTGACACTGACCCTGACCCTGAAATTTACTCTGACACTGACCCTGACCCTGAACCTGACCATGACCCTAACCCTGATCCTAACCCTGACCCTGACCCTGACCCTGAACATGACCCTGACCCTGACCCTGACCCTTATCCTGATCGTTACCCTGAATTTGGCACTGACCCTGGCCCTGACCCTGACTCTACACATGACCCAGAACCTGACACTGACCCTGACCCTAAGCCTGACCCTGTCCCTGACCGTGACCCTAACCCTGACCCTGAGCTACACAATGAACTTGACTTTGACCCTGACCCTGACCCTGACCCTGACACTGACCCTGACTCTAACGCTGACCCTGAACTTGATCCTGACCCTAACCCTGAACGTGACCCTGACCCTGACCCTAACCCTGACACTGACCCTGTCCCTGACCCTGACACTAAACCAGACCCTCAACCTGATCCTAAACCTGTCCTGACCCTGAACCTGATACTGACCCTGAACCTAAGTCTGACTGTGACCCTAACCCTTACCCTAATTCTGACCGTGACCCTGATCATGACCTTGACCCTGACCCTGACCCTAACCCTGACCGTGACCCTAACACTGACCCTGACCCTGTCACTTACCCTGACCCTAAGTCTGACCCTGACCTTAACACTAAACCAGACCTGACCCGACCCCTTACCCTGACCCTGACACTGACCCTGAACATGACCTTGACACTAAGTCTGACTGAGACCCTGACCGTGACCCTGAACCTCAAACTGACCCTGACCCTAACCCTGACGTTGACCCTGACCCTGAACCTGACCCTGACCCTCGCCCTGACGCTGACTCTACCCCTGACACTGACCCTGACCCTCACTCTGACCCTAACCCTTGTCCTGACCCTGACCCTGACTCTGACCCTGACCCTGACCTTGAACCTCACCCTGACCTTAACCCTGACCCTGACCCTGTCCCTGATTCTAAGAAATACCGTGACCCTGACCCTGAACATCACCCTGACCCTGACCCTGACACTTACACTGACCCTGACCGTTACGCTGATCCTGACCCTGATGCTGACCCTGACTCTGAACTACACCCTGAACTTGACCATAACCGTGACCCTGACCCTGACTCTGACCCTGACCGGGACCCTGACCGTGACCCTGAAACTAACCCTACCCCTGACCCTGACCCTGACCCTGACCCTAAACCTGACCTGACCCTGACCCTGACACTGACAGTGACCCTGACACTGACCGTGACCCTGACCGTGACCTTAACCCTGACCCTGACAGTGACCCTGACCCTGATCCTTACCCTACCCCTGCCCCTTACCCTGACCTTAATCGTGACCCTGACCGTAACACTGACCGTGACCCTGACCCTGACCCTGAACCTGACCTTAATTCTGAACCTGACCCTGACGCTGACCCTGAACCTAACCCTGATTCTGACCCTGACCCTGACCCTGACCCTGAAACTAACCCTGACCGTGACCCTGACTCTGACCCTGACCCTAAATCTGAACCTGACCCTGACCCTGACCCTGACACTGTCCCTAACCCTGACCCTGACCCCGACAATGACCCTAAACGTAACCCTGACACTGATTTTGACACTAACCCTGTCCCTGACCCTGACCCTGAACCTGACCCTAACCCTGACCCTGACCCTGACCCTGAGTCTGATGCTGACCCTGACCCTGACCCTGACCCCGACCATGACCCTGACAATGCCCTGATTCCCACCCTGACCCTGACCCTGACGCTAAACGTGACCCTGACCCTTACATTGGCCCTGACCCTGGCCCTGACCCTGACCCTACACCTGACCCTGACACTGACCCTGACCCTAAACCTGACCATAACCCTGACCGTGATACTGACCCTGACCCTGACCGTGACCCTGATACTGATCATGAACCTAACACTACCCCTGACCGTGACCCTGACCCTGAACCTGACCCTGACCCTGACCTTGACCCTAAACCTGACCTAAACTTGACCCCGTCCCTGACCCTGACCCTAAACCTCACCCTGACACTAACCTTGACCCTGACCCAAAATTCTGACTGTGACCCAACCCTGACCCTGAACGTGACCCTGACCCTAAATCTGACCGTGAACTTGACCCTGAATCTGACCCTGACCCTGAACCTAACACTGACCCTGACCCTGACCCTTAACCTGACCCTGAACCTGACACTGACCATGACCCGAACCCTGACCCTGACCCTGACACTGACCCTGCCCCTAAGCCTGACCTGACCCTGACCCTCACTCTGAACCAGACCCTGACTCTGAACTACAACCTGAACCTGACACTGAACCTGACCTGACCCTGACCCTGACCCTGACCTTGACCCTAACTTTGACCCTGACACTGACCCTAAACCTGACCCTGACCCTGACTTAGACAGTGACCCTGACATTGACCCGAACCTTGACCCTGACCCTAAACCTGACCCTCACCCTGACCCTGACCGTGACACTGAACCTGACCCTAAGTCTGACCGTGACCCTGACCGTGACCATGACCCTCACCATGAACCTGAACCTGACCTTGACACTGATCCTGACCATGACCCTGACACTGACCCTTACCTTGACCCAAACACTAACACTTACCCTGAACCTACCCCTGACCCTGACCCTGACAGTAACCCTGACCCTGAACCTACCCCTGACCCTGACCCTGACCCTCACCCTCACCCTGATCCTAAACCTTACCTGCCCGTGACCCTGACCCTAAGTGTGACCGTGAACCAGACCCTGACCTGACCGTGATCCTGACCCTGACCGTGACCCTGACCGTGACCCTGACCTTGACCATGACACTGACCTTTACTCTAAACCTGACCCTGATTCTTATCCTGATCCTGACCCTGACCATGACCTTGACCCTGACCCTGAATTTGACCATGACCTTGGCCCTGACCCTGACAGTGCCCTGACTCCGACCCTGAACCTAAGTCTCACCGCGACCCTGACCGTGACCCTGACCCTCACACTGACCCTGACCCTGACTCTTACATTGATCCTGACCCTACCCCTGACCCTACCCTGACCCTGACCCTGACTCTGACTCTGACCCTGACCCTGACCCTGACCCTGACCCTAGCCCTGACTCTGACTCTGACCCAGACCCAGACCCTGACCCTGACACTGACTCTGACCCTGAACCTGACCTTGACCCTACAACTGAACATGACCCTGACCCTGACACTGACCCTGAACGTGAACCTTACCCTGACCTTGACCCTGACCCTGACACTGACTCTGACCCTGACCCTGATATTGAACCTGACCTGACCCTGACATTGACCCTAACCTTGACCCAGAACCTGACCCTAAACCTGACCCTGACCCTGATCCTGACACTGAACCTGACCTGACCCTGACCCTGACCCTGACATTGACCCTAACCTTGACCCTGACCCTGACACTGAACCTGACCCTGACCCTGACCGTGACACTGAACCTGACCCTATGTCTGACCGTGACCCTGACTGTGACCATTACCCTCACCCTGACCCTTAACCTGACCTTGACCCTGACCATGACCATGACCCTGACACTGACCCTGACCTTGACCCTTACACTAACACTTACCCTGAACCTACCCCTGACCCTGACCCTGACCGTGACAGTAACCCTGACCCTGAACCTACCCCTGAATCTTACCCTGACCCTGACCCTGACCCTGACCCTGACCCTGATCCTGACCTTGACACTGACCCTGACCCTTACCCTGACCCTCACCCTAAACCTGACCATGACCCTGACCCTGACCTTGAACCTTACCCTGAACCTGAACCTTACACTCAAATTCACCTTGACCTTGACCCTGACCTTGAACTTGACCTTGACCTTCACCCTGACCTTGATTCTAAACCTGACCCTAAGTCTGACTGTAACCCTTACCCTGACCCTGACCTTGACACTGACTCTTACACTGACCGTGACCCTGACCCTGACCCTGACCCTGAACCTGATCATGAACCTAACCCTTACCCTGACCCTGACTCTACCCCTGACCCTGACATTGACCATTGCCCTGACCCTAAGTCTGAATTTGACCCTGACCCTGACCCTAACCCTGACCCTGACCATGAACCTAACCCTGACCTTGACCCTGACCCTGATTCTGAACCTGTCCCTGACCCTGACACTGAACCTGAACCGGACACTGACCCTGAACCTGACCCTGACTTTGACCTTGAACTTGACCTTGACCTTGACATTGACCTTGTCACTGAACTTGAACCTGACCAAGACCCTGAACCTAAGTCTGAACGTGACCCTGAAAGTGCACCTGACCCTGAGACTGACCCTAACCCTGACCCTGACCTTGACCCTTAATCTAACCCTGACCCTGAACCTGACCCTAATTCTGACCCTGACCTTGACCTTGACCCTGACCCAGACCCTTACCCTGTTTCTGACCCTAAACCTGACGCTGACCCTGACCCTAACCCTGACCCTAATTCTGACCCTGACCCTGACCGTGACCCTGACCCTGACCCTGACCCTGAACATGAAACTGAACCTGACCTTGATATTGACCCTGGCCCTGAACTTGACCTTGAACTGTACCTTGACCTTTAACCTGACCGTGACACTGAACCTAAATCTAACACAGACCCTGAACCTTAATCTTAACGTGACCTTGACCCTGACCCTGAACTTTACTTTGACCTTTACCATGATCCTAACCCTGACCCTGACCCCGAACCCGACCTTGACCTTGACCTTGACCCTGACCCTGACCCTGACCTTTACCTTGACCCTGACCATGACCCTGACCCTGACCTTGACCTTGACCCTAACCCTGACCCTGACCTTGACCTTGACCCTGACCCTGACCCTTACCCTGTTTCTGACCCTAACCCTGACCCTGACCCTGACCCTGACCCTAACCCTGACCCTATCCCTGACCGTGACCCTGACCCTAACCCTGACCCTAAATCTGACCCTGACCCTGACCCTGACCCTAAACCTGACACTATCCCTGACCGTGACCCTGACCCTGACACTGACCTTAAACCTGACCCTGAACCTGACCCTGACAATGCCCTGATTCCAACACTGAACCTGACCCTGACCCTGACCCTGATCCTGGCACTAAATCTGACCTGACCCTGACCCCGGCCCTGACCCTGACCCTAAATCTCACCCTGACACTGACCTTGACCCTGACCCAAAATTCTGACCGTGACACTGAACCTGACCCTGAACGTAAACCTGACCCTAAGTCTGACCTTGACCCTGACACTGACCTGACCCTGACCATGACCCTAACACTGATACTGACCCTGAACCTAACCCTACCCCTGACCCTGACCCTGACCGTGACCCTAAACATGACATGACCCTGACCCTGACCCTGACAGTGACCCTGACCCTGACCCTGACAGTGACCCTGACCCTGATCCTGACCCTACCCCTGCACCTTACCCTGACCTCAATCGTGACCCTGACCGTAACACTGACCGTGACCCTGACCCTGACCCTGACCCTGACCATGACCCTGACCCTGACCCTGACCCTGACCCTGACCCTGACCCTGACACTAACTCTGAACCTGACCCTGACGCTGACCCTGAACCTAACCCTGACCCTGAACCTAACCCTGACCCTAACACTGACTTGGACCCTGACCCTAACCCTGAACCTAACCCTGACCCTGTCCCCGACCCTGACCCTAACCCTGACCCTGATGCTGACCGTAACCCTGACACTGACCCTGAACCTGACTTTGAAACTTACCCTACCCATGACCTCGACTCTAAACCTGACCCGGACCTGACCCAGACCTTGACATTAACCCTGAACTAGACCCTGACCCTGACACTAACACTGACCCTAACTTTGACACTGAACCTGACCCTAACCCTGACCCTGACCCTGACACTTTCCCCGACCCTGACCCTAAACCAGACCCTGACGCTGACCCTGACCGTGACCGTGACCCTAACCCTGACCGTGACACAGACCCTGACCGTGACCCTAACGCTGACCCTGACCCTGACCTTGACCCTGACCTTAACCATGACAGTGACCCTGTACCTGATCCTAAGTCTGACCGTGACCCTGACCATGACCCAGACCCTAACCCTGAACCTGACCCTGACCCTGACCCTGACCCTGACCCTGAACTTAACCCTGACCGTGACCCTGACTCTGACCCTGACCCTAAATCTGACCCTGACCGTGACACTGTCCCTAACCCTGACACTGACCCTGACACTGACCCTAAACCTGACCTAACCTTGACCCCCGCCCTGAACCTGACCCTTAACCTCACCCTGACACTAACCTTGACCCTGACCCAAAATTCTGACCGTGACTCTTACCCTGACGCTGACCGTGACCCTGACACTGACCCTGAACCTGACTCTGAACCTGACCCTACCCCTGACCGTGACCCTAAACCTGACCCTGAACTGACCCTGACCTTGAAATTAAACCTGAACTTGACCCTGACAATGACACTAAACCTGACCCTAACCCTAACCCTAACTTTGACACTGAACCTGACCCTAACCCTGACCCTGACCCTGACACTTTCCCCGACCCTGACCCTAACCCAGACCCTGACGTTGACCCTGACCCTGACCATGACCCTAACCCTGACCCTGACCCTGACCCTAAGTCTGACCGTGACCCTGACCCTGATCCTGACACTGACCCTAACACTGACCCTGACCCTGACCCTGATCCTGACACAGACCATAACACTGACCCTGTAGCTGATCCTAAGTCTGACCGTGACCCTGACCCTGACCCTGATCATGACCCTGACACTGAACCTGACCCTGAAATTTACTCTGACACTGACCCTGACCCTGAACTTTACCCTGACCGTGACCCTTACCCTGACCGTGACCTTGACCCTAAACCTGACCCTGTCCCTGACCCTGACCCTGACCCTGTCCCTGAACCTAACCCAGATCCTGACCCTGACCATGACCGTGAACCTGACCCGGACTTTGAACCTGAACTGGACCCTGACCCTGACCCTGATCCTGACCCTGACTCTGACCCTGACTCTGACCCTAACACTGACACTGACACTGACCCTGATCCTGACCCTGGCCCTGAACCTGATCCTACCCCTGACCCTGACCCTAACACTGACCCTGACCCTGACCCTAAACCTGACATGACCCTGACCCTGACCCTGAACCTAAAAATCACCCTGACCCTGACCTTGACCCTGACCCTGACATTAACCCTAACCCCGACACTGACCCTGATCATGAACCTGACCCTGATCCTGACCCTGACTGTTACCCTAACCCTGAACCTGACCCTGACCCAGACCTTGACACTGAACCTGACCCTGTCTTTGAACCTGAACCCGACCCTGACTGTGACCCTGATCCTAAGTCTGACCGTGACCCTGACCCTGACCATGAACCTAACCCTGACCCTGACCCTGACCCTGACCCTAAACCTGACATAACCTTGACCCCGGCCCTGACCCTGACCCTAAACCTCACCCTGACACTAACCTTGACCCTGACCCAAAATTCTGACCGTGACGCTGACCCTGACCCTGAACGTGACCCTGACCCTAAATCTGACCGTGACCTTGACCTTGACCCTGACCCTGAACCTAACACTGACCCTGACCCTGACCCTGAATCTGACCCTGAACCTAACCCTGAACCTGAACCTTACCCTGTCCCTTAACCTGACCCTGAACCTGACACTGACCATGACCCTAACCCTGACCCTGACCCTGACACTGACACTGCCCCTAAGCCTGACCTGACCCTGACCCTCACTCTGAACCTGACCCTGACCCTGAACTACAATCTGAACCTGATACTGAACCTGACCTGACCCTGACCCTGACCCTGACCTTGACCCTAACTTTGATCCTGACCCTGACCCTAAACCTGACCCTGACCTTGACTCTGACAGTGACCCTGAACCTGACCCTATGTCTGACCGTGACCCTGACCGTGAACCTGACCCTCGCGCTGACCCTGAACCTGACCTTGACCCTGACCCTGATCATGACCATGACACTGACCCTGACCTTGACCCTTACACTAACACCGACCCTGGCCCTGACCCAAACCCTGATGCTGACTGTAACAATGAAAATGACCCTGACCATAAACCTGACCTGACCCTGGCCCTGACACTGACCGCGACCCTGAAATTTACTCTGACCCTGACCCTGACCATGAACCTGATCCTGACACTAACCCTGACCCTGAACTTTACCCTGAACTTTACCCTGATCGTGACCCTGACCCTGACCTTGACCCTAAACCTGACCCTGTCCCTGACCCTCACTCTGACCATGTCCCTGAACCTAACCCAGATCCTGACCTGAACTTGACCCTGACCCTGACTTTGACCCTGACTTAACCCTGACACTGAATATCTCCCTGACCCTGACCCTGACACAAACCCTGACCCTAAACCTGACCCTGAACCTGACTCTGAACCAGACACTGACCCTAACACTGACTTTGACCCGGACCCTGACACTGACCGTAAACGTGACCCTGACACTGATTTTGACACTAAACCTTACCATGACCCTGACCCTAAACCTGAGCCTAACCCTGAGCCTGACCCTGAACCTGATCCTGACCCTGAACCTGACCCTGACCCTAACACTGACACTGACACTGACCCTGAACCTGACCTTGGCCCTGAACCTGTTCCTACCCCTGACCCTGACCCTAACACTGAACCTGACCCTGACCCTAAACCTGACATGACCCTGACCCTGACCCTGACACTAAACCTCAACCTGACTCTAACCTTGACCCTAACCCTGACCCTGACCCTGACCCAGACCCTGACCCTGAACCTGACATTAACCCTAACCCTGACACTGACCCTGATCATGAACCTGACACTGACCCTAACCCTGACATTGACCGTAACCCTGATTCTGACCCTGACCCTGACCCTGACAGTGACCCTGACCCTGATCCTGACCCTACCCCTGCCCCCTAAACTGACCCTGACCCTGACCCTGACTGTTACCCTAACAATGAACCTGACCCTGACCCAGACCTTGACCCTGAACCTGACCCTGTCTTTGAACCTGAACCCGACCCTGACCGTGACCCTGACCCTAAGTCTGACCTTGACCCTGACCCTGACACTGACCTGACCCTGACCATGACCCTAACACTGATACTGACCCTGAACCTAACCCTACCCCTGACCCTGACCCTGACCGTGGCCCTAAACATGACATGACCCTGACCCTGACCCTGACAGTGACCCTGACCCTGACCCTGACCCTGACCACTAACCTGACAATGCTCTGACCCCTACCCTGACCCTGACCCTGACCCTAACCCTGACCGTGACCCTGACCCTGAACCTGACCTTAATTTTGAACCTGACCCTGACGCTGACCCTGAACCTAACCCTGACCCTGACCCTAACCCTGACCCTAACACTGACTTGGACCCTGACCCTAACCCTGAACCTAACCCTGACCCTGTCCCCGACCCTGACCCTAACCCTGACCCTGACGCTGACCGTGACCCTGACACTGACCCTGAACCTGACTCTGAACCTGACCCTACCCCTGACCGTGACCCTAAACCTGACCCTGACCCTGACCTTGACATTAACCCTGAACTTGACCCTGACCCTGACACTAAACCTGACCTTAACCCTGACCCTAACTTTGACACTGAACCTGACCCTAACCCTGACCCTGACCCTGACACTTTCCCCGAACCTGACCCTAACCCAGACCCTGACGCTGACCCTGACCCTGACCGTGACCCTAACCCTGACCCTGACCCTGACCCTAAGTCTGACCGTGACCCTGACCCTGATCCTGACACTGACCCTAACACTGACCCTGACCCTGACCCTGATCCTGACACAGACCCTAACACTGACCCTGACCCTGTACCTGATCCTAAGTCTGACCGTGACCCTGACCCTGACCATGAACCTAACCCTGACCCTGACCTTGACCCTGACCCACACCCTGACCCTAAATCTGAACCTGACCCTGACCCTGACACTGTCCCTAACCCAGACCCCGACCCTGACCCTGACACTAACCATAAATATGACCCTGACACTGATTTTGACACTAACCCTGTCCCTGACCCTGACCCTGAACCTGACCCTAACCCTGACCCTGACCCTGAGTCTGACGCTGACCCTGACACAGACCCTGACCTGACCCTGACCATGACCCTGACAATGCCCTGATTCCGATCCTGACCCTGACCCTGACGCTAACTGTGACCCTGACCCTTACTTTGGCCCTGACCCTGGCCCTGACCATGACACTACACCTGACCCTGACACTGACCCTGACCCTAAACCTGACCATAACCCTGACCGTGACACTGACCTTGACCCTGACCTTGACCCTAACTCTGAACCTGATCCTGACCCTGACCCTGACCCTGACCCTGACCCTGATACTGACCCTGAACCTAACACTACCCCTCACCCTGACCCTGACCCTGACCCTGACCCTGACCCTAAATCTGACCTAACCTTGACCCCGGCCCTGACCCTGATCCTAAACCTCACCCTGACACTAACCTTGACCCTGACCCAAAATTATGACCGTGACCCTGAACGTGACCCTGACCCTAAATCTGACCGAGACCTTGACCTTGACCCTGACCCTGAACCTAACCCTGACCCTGACCCTTACCCTGACCTTTAACCTGACCCTGAACCTGACACTGACCATGACCCTAACCCTGACACTGACCCAGACCCTGAACCTGACCTACAACCTGAACCTGACACTGAACCTGACCTGACCCTGACCCTGACCGTGACCCTGACCTTGACCCTAACTGTGACCCTGACCCTGACCCTAAACCTGAACCTGACCCTGACCCTGACAGTGACCCTGAACCTGACCCTATGTCTGACTGTGACCCTGACCGTGAACCTGACCCTCGCCCTGACCCTGAACCTGACCTTGACCCTGAACCTGATCATGACCCTGACACTGACCCTGACCTTGACCCTTACACTAACACTGAACCTGACCCTGAACCAAACCCTGATGTTGACCCTAAAAATGACACTGAACCTGACCCTAAACCAGACCTGACCCTGACCCTGACTCTAACCTTGACCCTGACCCTGACCCTAAACCTCACCCTGAACGTGACCCTGAGCCTGACCTTGACTCTGACCCTGACATTAACCCTAACCCTGACCCTGACCCTGATCATGAACCTGACCCTGACCATAACCCTGACACTAACCGTGACCCTGATTCTGACCCTGACCCTGACCGTGACCCTAACCCTGACCCTGACCCTGACAGTGACCCTGACCCTGATCCTGACCCTACCCCTGCCCCTCAACCTGACCTTAATCGTGACTCTGACCGTAACACTGACCCTGACCCTGACCCCTACCCTGACAATGCCCTGACCCCTACCCTGACCCTGACCCAGACCCTGACCCTGACTGTTACCCTAACCCTGAACCTGATCCTGACCCAGACCTTGACCCTGAACCTGACCCTGTCTTTGAACCTGAACCCGACCCTGACCGTGACCCTGACCCTAAGTCTGACCTTGACCCTGAGCCTGACCCTGAGCCTGACCCTGAGTCTGACGCTGACCCCGACCCTGACCCTGACAATGCCCTCATTCCGACCCTGACCCTGACCCTAATCCTGATAGTGACCCTGAATTCGGCCCTGACCCTGGCCCTGACCCTGACCCTACACCTCACACTGAACCTGACCCTGACCCTGACCCTAACCCTGGCCCTAAATTTGACCATGACCCTAACCCTGACCCTGACCCTGACCGTAACTCTGAACCTGACCCTGACCCTGACCATGACACTGAACCTAACCCTGACCCTGACCTACACCCTGAACTTGACCTTGACCCTGATCCTGACCCTGACCCTGACCGTGACCCTGATACTGACCCTGAACCTAACCGTACTCCTGACCCTGACCCTAACACTTAGCCTGACCCTAAACCTGACCTGACCCTGACCCTAACCCTAAACATCACCCTGACTCTAACACTGACCCTGAACTTAAAATTCTGACTGTGACCCTGACCCTCAACCCTGACCCTGACCCTGACCCTAACCCTAACCATGACCCTGAACCTAAGTCTGACCGTGAACCTGACCCTGACCCTGACCTTGACCCTGACCCTGACCCTGACCCTGACACTGACCCTGCCCCTAAACCTGACCTGTCCCTGACCCTGAACCTGACCCTGACCCTTATCCTGAACATTACCCTGAATTTGGCACTGACCCTGGCCCTGACCCTGACTCTACACCTGACCCAGAACCTGACACTGACCCTGACCCTAACCCTGACCCTGAACTTGACCCTGACCCTAACCCTGACACTGACCCTGTCCCTGACCCTGACACTAAACCAGACCCTCACCCTGACCCTGACCCTGACCCTGACCCTGAACCTGATACTGACCCTGAACCTAAGTCTGACTGTGACCCTAACCCTTACCCTAATTCTGACCGTGACCCTGATCATGACCTTGACCCTGACCCTGACCCTAACCCTGACCCTTACCCTAACACTGACCCTGACCCTGTCACTTACCCTGACCCTAAGTCTGACCCTGACCTTAACACTAAACCAGACCCTGACCCTACCACTTTCCCTGAGCCTGACACTGACCCTGAACATGACCTTGACACTGTCTGACTGAGACCCTGACCGTGACCCTGAACCTCAAACTGACCCTGACCCTAACCCTGACCTTGACCCTGACCCTCACTCTGACCCTAACCCTTGTCCTGACCCTGACCCTGACTCTGACCCTGAATATAAACCTGACCCTTACCCTGACCCTGACCCTGAACATAAACCTGACCTTGACCCTGAACCTGACCCTGAACTTAACCCTGAACCTGACCCTGACCCTGACCCTGACCTTGAACCTGACCCTGACCTTAACCCTGACCCTGACCCTGTCCCTGATTCTAAGAAATACCGTGACCCTGACCCTGACCATCACCCTGGCCTGACCCTGAACCTGACCTTAACCCTGACCCTGAACATTACCCTGACCCTGACTCTGACACTTACACTGACCCTGACCGTTACGCTGATCCTGACCCTGATGCTGACCCTGACTCTGAACTACACCCTGAACTTGACCATAACCGTGACCCTGACCCTGACTCTGACCCTGACCGGGACCATGACCGTGACCCTGAAACTAACACTACCCCTGACCCTGATCCTGACCCTGACACTAAACCTGATCCTGACAGTGACCCTGACACTGACCGTGACCCTGACCGTGACCTTAACCCTGACCCTGACAGTGACCCTGATCCTTACCCTACTCCTGCCACTTACCCTGACCTTAATCGTGACCATGACCGTAACACTGACCGTGACACTGACCCTGACCCTGAACCTGACCCTGACGCTGACCCTGAACCTAACCCTGATTCTGACCCTGACCCTGACCCTAACCCTGAAACTAACCCTGACCCTGACCCTGACTCTGACCCTTACCCTAAATCTGAACCTGACCCTGACCCTGACACTGTCCCTAACCCTGTCCCTGACCCTGACCCTGAACCTGACCCTAACCCTGACACTGACCCTGAGTCTGATGCTGACCGTGACCCTGAACCCGACCATGACCCTGACAATGCCCTGATTCCGACCCTGACCCTGACCCTGACGCTAACCGTGACCCTGACCCTTACTTTGGCCCTGACCCTGGCCCTGAACATGACCCTACACCTGACCCTGACCCTGACCCTGACCCTAACTCTGAACCTGATCATGACCCTGACCCTGACCCTGACCCTGACCGTGACCCTGATACTGACCCTGAACCTAACACTACCCCTGACCCTGACCCTGACCCTGACCCTGACCCTGACCCTGACCTTGACCCTAAACCTGACCTAACCTTGACCCCGGTCCTGACCCTGACCCTAAACCTCACCCTGACACTAACCTTGACCCTGACCCAAAATTCTGACCGTGACACTAAACCTGACCCTGAACGTGACCCTGACCCTAAATCTGACCGTGACCTTGACCTTGACCCTGACCCTGAACCTAACACTGACCCTGACCCTGACCCTGACACTGACCATGACCCTAACCCTGACCCTGACCCTGACACTGACCCTGCCCCTAAGCCTGACCTGACCCTGACCCTCACTCTGACACTGACCCTGACCTACAACCTGGCCCTGACACTTACCCTGACCCTAAGTCTGACTCTGACCTTAACACTAAACCAGACCCTGACACTAACACTGACCCTGACCCTGACCCTGACCCAAACCCTGACCCTAACCCTGACCGTGACCCTGACTGTGACCCTGAACCTGACCCTAAATCTGAACCTGACCCTGACTCTGACACTGACCCTAACACTGACTTTGACCCGGACCCTGACACTGACCGTAAACGTGACCCTGACACAGATTTTGACACTAACCCTGACCATGACCCTGACCCTAAACCTGATCATAACCCTGAGCCTGACCCTGAGACTGACGCTGACCCTTACCCCGACCCTGACCCTGACAATGCCCTGATTCTGACCCTGACCCTGACCCTGACCCTGATACTAATCCTGATGTTGACCCTGAATTCGGCCCTGACCCTGGCCCTGACCCTGACCCTACACCTCACACTGAACCTGACCCTGACCCTGACCCTAACCCTGACCCTAAATTTGACTGTGACCCTAACCCTGACCCTGACCATGACCCTAACTCTGAACCTGACCCTGACCATGACACTGAACCTAACCCTGACCCTGACCTACACCCTGAACTTGACCTTGACCCTGATCCTGACCCTGACCCTGACCGTGACCATGATACTGACCCTGAACCTATCCCTACTCCTGACCCTGACTCTAACACTGGCCCTGACCATAAAACTCTGACCGAGACCCTGACCCTGACCCTGACACTGACCCTGACCCTGACCGTGACCCTGAACCTAATTCTGACCGTGAACCTGACCCTGACCCTGACCTGACAATGACCCTGACCCTGACCCTGACACTGACCCTGCCCCTAAACCTGACCTGTCCCTGACCCTCACCCTGACCCTGACCCTAACCCTTACCCTGACCCTGACACTGAACCTGACCTGACCCTGACCCTGACCCTGACATTGACCCTAACCTTGACCCTGACCCTGACCCTAAACCTGACCCTGACCCTGACCCTGACACTGAACCTGACCTGACCCTTACCCTGACCCTGACATTGAACCTAACGTTGACCCTGACCCTAAACATGACCCTGACCCTGACACTGACCCTGACCCTAAACCTGACCCTAACCCTGACCCTGACCGTGACACTGAACCTTACACTAAGTCTGACCGTGACCCTGACCATTACCCTCACCCTGAACCTGACCTGACCCTGACCCTGACACTGACCCGGACCCTAACCCTGAACCTGACCATGACCCTCACCCTGACACTGAACCTGACCTTGACCCTGACCCTGACCATGACCCTGACACTGAACCTACCCCTGAACCTTACCCTGACCCTGACACTAACCCTGACCCTGAACCTACCCCTGACCCTGACCCTGACCCTTACCATGACTCTGACCCTGATCCTAAGCCTTACCTGCCCATAACACTGACACTGACCCTAAGTGTGACCGTGACCCAGACCCTGACCTGACCGTGACCCTGACCCTGACCGTGACCCTGACGGTGACCCTGCCCTTGACCATGACACTGACCTTTAAAATAATCCTGACCCAGCCTCTTATCAATATCCTGACCCTGACCATGACCTTGACCCTGACCCTGACTTTGACCATGACCTTGACCCTGACCCTGACAATGCCCTGACTCCGACCCTGACCCTGACCCTAAGTCTGACCACGACCCTGACCGTGACACTGACCCTCACACTGACCCTGACCCTGAACCTGATTCTTACCTTGATCCTGTCCCTGAACCTACCCCTGACCCTACCCTGACCCTTACCATGACTCTGACCCTAAACCTGACCCTGACCCTGACACTGACTCTTACCCTAACCCTGACCCTGACCCTGACCCTGACCCTAGCCCTGACTCTGACTCTGACCCTGACCCAGACCCTGACCCTGACCCTGACACTGACCCTGGCCCTGAACCTGACCTTGACCCTACAACTGAACTTGACCCTGACCCTGACCCTGACACTGACCCTGACCCTGAAACTGACCCTGACCCTGACCCTAAACCTGACCCTGACCCTGACCCAGACCCCGAACCTGACCCTGACAATGCCCTGACTCCGAACCTGACCCTGACCCTGACCCTGAACCTAATCCTGATCGTGACCCTGAATTTGGCACTGACCCTGGCCCTGACCCTAACTCTACACCTGACCCTGACCCTGACCCTTAGACTGAACTTAACCCTGACCCTGACCTACACCCTGAACTTGACCTTGACCCTGACCGTGAACCTGACACTCACACTGACCCTCACCCTGACCCTGTCCCTGACCCTGACCCTGACACTAAACCTCACCCTGACTCTAACCTTGACCCTGACCCTGACCCTGAACCTGACCCTGAACCTGACGCAGACCCTGAATGTGACCCTGAGCCTGACCTTGACCCTGACCCTGACATTAACCCTAACCCTGACACTGACCCTGACCCTGAACCTAACCCTATCCCCTGACCCTGACCCTGACCATGACCCTAAACCTGACATGACCCTGACCCTGACCATGACCCTGACTTGACGCTGATGGTGACCCTGACCCTGACCCTGACCCTAACCCTGAACCTGACCGTGACCCTGATTCTGACCCTGACCCTAACGGTGACCCTGACCCTGACCCTGACCCTGAAGCTGACCCTGACCCTGACATTTATCCTAACCCCGACCCTGACCCTGACCCTAAGTCTACACCGTGAACCTGACCCTGACTCTGACGCTGACCATGACCCTGACCCTGACCCTGACCTTGACCCTGACCATGACCCTGACCCTGACCCTAAACCTGACCTGAACCTGACCCTGACCTTGACCCTGACTTAACCCTGACACTGAATATCTCCCTGACCCTGACCCTGATTCTAACCCTGATCCTATCTTTGACCGTGACCCTAACCCTGACCCTGACCCTAACTCTGAAACTGAACCTTACCCTGACCATGACACTGAACCTAACCCTGACCCTGACCAACACCCTGAACTTGACCTTGACCCTGACCGTGACCCTGACCCTGAACCTGACCTTGACCCTACAACTGAACTTGACCCTGACCCTGACCCTGACCCTGACACTGACCCTGACACTGAATCTAACCTTACCCTGACCCTGACCCTGACATTGACCCTAACCTTGACCCAGACCCTGACCCTAAACCTGACCCTGACCCTGATCATGACACTGAACCTGACCTGACCCTGACCCTGACCCTGACATTGACCCGAAACTTGACCCTGACCCTAAACCTGACCCTCACCCTGACCCTGACCGTGACACTGAACCTGACCCTAAGTCTGACCGTGACCCTGACCGTGACCATTACCCTCACCCTGACCCTGAACCTGACCTTGACCCTGACCATGACCATGACCCTGACACTGACCCTGACCTTGACCCTTACACTAACACTTACCCTGAACCTACCCCTGACCCTGACCCTGACCGTGACAGTAACCTTGACCCTGAACCTATCCCTGAACCTTACCCTGACCCTGAACCTGACCCTGACACTAGCCCTGACTCTGACATTGAACCTGACATGACCCTGACATTGACCCTAACCTTGAACATGACCCTGACACTAAACCTGACCCTGACATGATCATGACACTGAACCTGACCTGACCCTGAACCTGACCCTGACATTGACCCTTAACCTGACCCTGACCATGAACCTGACCCTGACCCTGACCTTTATCTTGACCCTGACCATGACCCTGACCCTGACCTTGACCTTGACCCTAACTGTGACCTTGAAATTGACCTTGATCCTGACCTTGACCTTAACATTGACACTGACTCTGACCCTAAACCTGACCCTGATTCTGACCCTGACCTTGACCTTGACCCTGACCCTGACCCTTACACTGTTTCTGACCCTAACCCTGACCCTGAACCTGACCCTGACCCTAACCCTGACCCTATCCCTGACCGTGACCCTGACCCTGACCCTGACCCTAAACCTGACCCTGACCCTGACCCTGACCCTAACCCTGACCCTGACCCTGACCCTGACAGTGACACTGAACCTGACCCTAAGTCTGACCATGACCCTGACTGTGACCATGACCCTCACCCTGACTCTGAACCTGACCTTGACCCTGACCATGAACATGACCCTGACACTGACCCTGACCTTGACCAAAACACTAACACTTACCGTGAACCTACGCCTGACCCTGACCCTAAGTGTGACCGTGAACCAGACCCTGACCTGACCGTGACCCTGACCCTGACCGTGACCCTGACCGTGACCCTGACCTTGACCATGACACTGACCTTTACTCTAACCCTGACCCTGACTCTTACCCTGATCCTGACCCTGAAACTGACCCTGAACCTGACCCTGACCTTGACCCTGACCCTGACACTGACTCTGACCCTGACCCTAACATTGAACCTGACCTGATCCTGACATTGACCCTAACCTTAAACATGACCCTGACACTAAACCTGACCCTGACGTGATCATGACACTGAACCTGACCTGACCCTGAACCATACCCTGACATTGACCCTAACCTTGACCCTGACCCTAACACTGAACCTGACCCTGACCCTGACCCTGACCATGATCCTGACCTTGACACTGACCCTGACCCTGACCCTGACCCTGACCATGATCCTGACCTTGACACTGACCCTGACCCTGACCTTTACCTTCACCCTGACCATGACCCTGACCCTGACCTTGACCTTGACCCTGACCCTGACGCTGACCTTTACCTTGACCCTGACCATGACCCTGACCCTGACCCTAAACCTGACCTGAACCTGACCCTGACCTTGACCTTGACCCTGACTTAACCCTGACACTGAATATCTCCCTGACCCTGACCCAAATCCTAACCCTGTTCCTATCTTTGACCGTGACCCTAACCCTGACCCTGACCCTGACCCTAACTCTGAAACTGAACCTTACCCTGACCATGACACTGAACCTACCCCTGACCCTGACCAACACCCTGAACTTGACCTTGACCCTGACCCAGACCCTGACCCTGACCCTGACACTGACCTGACCCTGAACCTCACCTTGACCCTACAACTGAACTTGACCCTGACCCTGACCCTGACCCTGACCCTGAAACTGACCCTGACCCTGACCTTGACCCTGACCCTGACCCTGACCCTGACCCTGACCCTGACCCAGACCCCAAACCTGACCCTGACAATGCCCTGACTCCGACCCTGACACTGACCCTAATCCTGATCGTGACCCTGAATTTGGCACTGACCCTGACCCTGACCCTAACTCTACACCTGACCCTGAACCTGACCCTGACCCTGACCCTAACCCTGACCCTATCCCTGACCGTGACCCTGACCCTGACCCTGACCCTGACCCTGACCCTAACACTGACCCTGACCCTGACCCTTAGACTGAACTTAAACCTGACCCTGACCTACACCCTGAACTTGACCTTGACCCTGACCGTGAACCTGACCCTCACCCTGACCCTAACCCTGACCCTGACCTTGACCCTGACACTGACCCTGACCCTAACCCTGACCCTGAACTGGATCCTGACCCTAACCCTGACCCTGACCCTGACCCTGACCCTGACCCTGACCCTGACCGTGACCCTGATTCTGACCCTACCCCTGACCGTGACCCTAACCCTGACCCTGACCCTGACAGTGAACCTGACCCTGATCCTGACTCTAACCCTGCCCCTTACCCTGACCTTAATCGTGACCCTGACCGTAACACTGACCGTGACCCTGACCCTGACCCTGAGCTTGACCCTAACCCTGACCCTGACCCTGACCCCTACCCTGACAATGCCCTGACCCCTACCTTGAATCTGACCCTGACTGTTACCCTAACCCTGAACCTGACCCTGACCCAGACCTTGACCCTGAACCTGACCCTGTCTTTGAACGTGAACCTGACCCTGACCTTGACCTGACCCTGACCATGACCCTAACACTGATACTGACCTTGAACCTAACCCTACCCCTGACCCTGACCCTGACCGTGGCCCTAAACATGACATGACCCTGACCCTGACAGTGACCCTGACCCTGACCCTGACCCTGACCTTGACGCTGATGGTGACCCTGACCCTGGCCCTGACCCTAACCCTATCCCTGACCCTGACCATTACCCTCACCCTGAACCAGACCTGACCCTGACCGTGACACTGACCCGGACCCTAACCCTGAACCTGACCGTGACCCTGATTCTGACCCTGTCCCTGACCGTGATCCTGACCCTTACCCTGACCCTGAAACTGACCCTGACCCTGACCCTGACCCTACTCCTGCCCCTTACCCTGACCCTAACTGTGACCCTGACCCTAACACTGACCCTGAACTTAAGTCTGACTGTGACCCCAACCCTTACCCTAATTCTGACCGTGACCCTGATCATGACCTTGACCCTGACCCCGACCCTAACCCTGACCCTTACCCTAACACTTACCCTGACCCTGATCATGACCTTGACCCTGACCCTCACCCTAACCCTGACCGTGACCCTAACACTGACCCTGACCCTGTCACTTACCCTGACCCTAAGTCTGACCCTGACCTTAACACTAAATCAGACCTGACCCTACCCCTTAACCTGACCCTGACACTGACCCTGAACATGACCTTGACACTAAGTCTGACAGAGACCCTAACCGTGACCCTGAACCTCAAACTGACCCTGACCCTAACCCTGACCTTGACCCTGACCCTGAACCTGACCCTGACCCTCGCCCTGACGCTGACTCTACCCCTGACCCTGACCCTGACCCTCACTCTGACCCTAACCCTTGTGCTGACCCTGACCCTGACTCTGACCCTGACCCTGACCTTGAACCTGACCCTGACCTTAACCCTGACCCTGACCCTGTCCCTGATTCTAAGAAATACCGTGACCCTGACCCTGACCATCACCCTGGCCTGACCCTGACCCTTACCTTGACCCTGACCCTGAACATCACCCTGACCCTCACCCTGACCCTGACCCTGACCCTGACCCTGACCCTGACCGTTACGCTGATCCTGACCCTGATGTTGACCCTGACTCTGAACTACACCCTGAACTTGACCATAACCGTGACCCTGACCCTGACTCTGACCCTGACCTGGACCCTGACCGTGACCCTGAAACTAACCCTACCCCTGACCCTGACCCTGACCCTGACCCTAAACCTGACCTGACCCTGACCCTGACACTGACAGTGACCCTGACACTGACCGTGACCCTGACCGTGACCTTAACCCTGACCCTGACAGTGACCCTGACCCTGATCCTTACCCTACCCCTGCCCCTTACCTGACCTTAATCGTGACCCTGACCGTAACACTGACCGTGACCCTGACCCTGACCCTGAACCTGACCTTAATTCTGAACCTGACCCTGACGCTGACCCTGAACCTAACCCTGATTCTGACCCTGACCCTGACCCTGACCCTGAAACTAACCCTGACCGTGACCCTGACTCTGACACTGACCCTAAATCTGAACCTAACCCTGACCCTGACCCTGACCCCGACAATGACCCTAAACGTAACCCTGACACTGATTTTGACACTAACCCTGACTCTGACCCTGACCCTGAACCTGACCCTAAACCTGACACTGACCCTGAGTCTGACGCTGACCCTGACACTGACCCTGACCCTGACCCTGACCAAGACCCTGACAATGCCCTGATTCCGATCCTGACCCTGACCCTGACGCTAAACGTGACCCTGACCCTTACTTTGGCCCTGACCCTGGCCCTGACCCTAAACCTGACCATAACCCTGACCGTGACACTGAAACTGACCCTGACCGTGACCCTGATACTGATCATGAACCTAACACTACCCCTGACCCTGACCCTGACCCTGACCCTGACCCTGACCCTGACCCTGACCCTGACCCTGACCCTGACCCTGACCCTAAACCTGACCTAACCTTGACCCCGGCCCTGACCCTGACCCTAAACCTCACCCTGACACTAACCTTGACCTTGACCCAAAATTCTGACCGTGACCCTAACCCTGACCCTGAACGTGACCCTGACCCTAAATCTGACCGAGACCTTGACCTTGACCCTGACCCTGAACCTAACACTGACCCTGACCCTGAATCTGACCCTGAACCTAACCCTGACCCTTACCCTGATCCTTAACCTGACCCTGAACCTGACACTGACCATGACCCTAACCCTGACCCTGCCCCTGACACTGACCCTGCCCCTAAGCCTGACCTGACCCTGAACCTCACTCTGACCCTGACCCTGACCCTGACCTACAACCTGAACCTGACACTGAACCTGACCTGACCCTGACCCTGACCCTGACCTTAACCCTAACTTTGATCCTCACCCTGACCCTAAACCTGACCCTGACCCTGACTCTGACAGTGACAGTGACCCTGACCATATGTCTGACCGTGACCCTGACCGTGAACCTGACCCTCGCGCTGACCCTGAACCTGGCCTTGACCCTGACCCTGATCATGACCATGACACTGACCCTGACCTTGACCCTTACACTAACACTGACCCTGACCCTGACCCAAACCCTGATGTTGACCCTAACAATGACACTGACCCTGAACATAAACCTGACCAGACCCTGACCCTGACACTGACCGCGACCCTGAAATTTACTCTGACACTGACCCTGACCATGAAACTGATCCTGACACTAACCCTGACCCTGACCCTGAACTTTACCCTGATCGTGACCCTGACCCTGGCCCTGACCTTGACGCTAAACCTGACCCTGACCCTGACGCTAACCTTGACCCTGACCCTTACTTTGGCCCTGACCCTGGCCCTGACCATGACCCTACACCTGACCCTGACCATGACCCTAACCCTAAACCTGACCATAACCCTGACCGTGACACTGACCCTGACCCTGATCCTGACCCTGACCCTGACCCTGACCCTGACCCTGACCCTAAACCTGACCTAACCTTGACCCCGGCCCTGACCCTGGCCCTAAACCTCACCCTGACACTAACCTTGACCCTGACCCAAAATTCTGACCGTGACCCTGATCCTGACCCTGACCCTGAACCTAACACTGACCCTGACCCTGACCCTGACCCTGACCCTGAACCTAACCCTGACCCTGACCCTTACCCTGACCCTTAACCTGACCCTGACACTGACCATGACCCTAACCCTGACATTGACCCTGACACTGACCCTGCCCCTAAGCCTGACCTGACCCTGACCCTCACTCTGACCCTGACCCTGACCCTGACCTACAACCTGAACCTGACACTGAACCTGAGCTGACCCTAACCCTGTCCCTGATCCTGACCTTGACCCTAACTGTGACCCTGACCCTGACCCTAAACCTGAACCTGACCCTGACCCTGACCCTGACCCTGATCCTGAACCTGACCCTATGTCTGACCGTGACCCTGACCGTGAACCTGACCCTCGCCCTGACCCTGAACCTGACCTTGACCCTAACCCTGATCATGACCCTGACACTGACCCTGACCTTGACCCTTACACTAACACTGACCCTGACCCTGACCCAAACCCTGATGTTGACCCTAACAATGACCCTGACCCTGACCCTAAACCAGACCTGACCCTGACCCTGACCATGACCCTAACCCTGACCGTGACCCGGACCCTGAACCTGACCTTAATTCTGAACCTGACCCTGAACCTAAACCTGACCATGACCCTAACCCTGACCCTAACACTGACTTGGACCCTGACCCTAACCCTGAACCTAACCCTGACCCTGTCCCCGACCCTGACCCTAACCCTGACCCTGACGCTGACTGTGACCCTGACACTGACCCTGAACCTGACTCTGAACCTGACCCTACCCCTGACCGTGACCCTAAACCTGACCCTGACCCTGACATTAACCCTGAACTTGACCCTGACCCTGACACTAAACCTGACCTTAACCCTGACCCTGTGAGGAATGTTTTAACAATTCGTGTCCATAAAGAAAAATCCTGTCTGCTTCTGTCTGCTTCGGGGCTCTGCAATGGCAGCCAGATTCCTGAACCACAGATGCAGTGTGTCCCAGTCTCCCCCTCATTCTAGTCATTTTATCAAGTCTTCAGAAAATACTCCTCAAATTCTTGAGCTTGTTTGCCTTTGTTATTCCGGATTTCTATTTCTAGCAGTTACAGCCTTTTTCCTATTGTTTTGTCTTCTTCGAAATTAACTTAACACGGCTATAGGTGTGACTATCCTTGTGAATGGCGGGTGAAGAATGTTTTAATTACTTGTGAAGTGTCAATAAGAAAGCTATTTGTGTTTGTATGTCTTCTTTGATGTCCGGGAGCCTCAGAATAGCTGATAACAACTAGTGACTATTATGGAACACTATGCAGGCCTCTGATATCTGGCCAGGAGTCCAAGAGATTAAGAAGAAGAAAAAAAGGAAGCTGAAGGATGGCTAGGAGACAAGACCTGCAGGGGATGCTGTATAAACTTGACACGGTGCCAAAGGAGTACAAAGGGGAAGGACAAGAAAAAAACTTGGAGAGGAAGACTACTAGCCTTCAGCATGAAAAACCCCCAGAGGGACCACCGGAGACTGATGCGCATGCTCCAGTAGGAGGGACTGGACCCCGGAAGCTAATTAGAATAACCTATTTTTTTTAGAAGTAGTAATGAATATGTATTAGTCTAGGAGTATAAAAATTGGTTACTTGATGTGGCTGGTGTGCGTCCTGGTGGAGCGGAGACTCCCGGTGCACCCAGCGCTGTTTGCTTACCTCTATTCTCTTAATAAATCCTATTTTCTTATTTAAACCTATTTTGAAGACTGAGTCATTTTTAACAATTTGGGGGTTCGTCCGGGATGGCTATGGTTCCTGAACCCTGATTTGATCCAGGAGAGGCGCCCCACCATTTGGTGGCTCCTGTTTGAGTCGGGTCGGGACTAATGCCATCCTGAACCTGAATAAAGGTAAGCAAAGAATTTGATTTTTTGAGCTCCCTTGCCGGCTGCATTGTTGGTCATTTTTTCCCGTAATTCTGCGCGCGAAGATCCGGACGAAGACGACGGAGTCGTAAGCGTTTGCGGATACCGTTCGGTTGGGTAAAGGTGCGGTTGCTAGTGTTTGTGTGTGAGAGTGTAACTGAGACTTCTAACGTCAGTGTGGAGGTCTTTTTTTTTGTTGTTTTCTCACCGGTTCTAATCTCCTGGAGGGGGGCTTAGCCGGTGAAAGGATTGATTCTATAGGAGTGATTCCTATAGAATTCTGGACACGTGGGTGGGTGACAGGTCCTAAACCCCCTGCAAGACACTCTCACTGAGGGCAACCAAGGGCTGTGGGAATTGCCACTATTAAAATTCCCAGATGGGTCAGAAAAAATCGAGGACCAAGGACCGAGAAGGGAGCAAATTACCAGATATACCACCAGAAAGTCCATTAGGAATAATGATTGGAAATTGGAACAATAGGGGCCCCAGAAAAATTAAAAAGAGAAAATTAAAAATGACCCAGTATTATATGATAGAATGACCAAAAGAACTCTTAAGACCCCATGTATTTTGATCCACGGAGGACGGGGTCTGTCAGGCTTTGAACATTAATAGTAGAATACCCGTGGATCCGGAAAAGAGCAAGCTGAAACATTGGAATTAGAAATTAGAGAGCAATTGATTAAGAATGAATATGTGCTACATTTGTGCCTGTGCTGCACTTGTACCTCCAGATAACAGGAGCCTCTCGGACCCCGAGAACCAGATCTAAAACAACCACATGGTTCGGACTTTAATCAAGGGGTCTGAGATAAGGAGGACTGTTCACAAAGGGACAGGTTATGCAGATGTATAGGAATGTTCATGTATATGTAACTCTTTACTAGATATAACCAAAGCAAGTTGCCACGTTAGACGTGCACGACTTTGGTGGGACTACCCGCCCTGTGCCGCCCAGAACTGAGTAAACGTACCTACTTTACAATCTTACTGATCGTGGAGTCAGCTTTCTGTGAGTCATTTTGTCATCTTTCTGTGAGCTAGGCAGGAGATACTCTGCTCGGCTGCGGGATCAGCTGCGGAACGGACGCCCCTAGGTGCATCCTGAGTGTTTTGCTCGGAGGGGACTCCACTCTCAGCTGCTCACCACAGGAGCAAAGATCTCCTGAAACTGCAGACAAACGGCATGTTTTCAGCTGCTGGAGGGATACTAACTGGAGTGTTAATAATTGTATGTGTTATTTTTAAATGTCCAGGTATTTTGTGTTGAAAGTATTTGTGTAAGTGCAAGGGTTTGAAACAAAGTGTTACAAGTCACTTCACGAAGAACACAGTCAGAGACAATACTTGTTTGATTGGTTAACATTCTAAATTATATTCTTGTGGTGTGAATGAGGTGTGCTAGAGGCCTCTCTGTGTGATTGCTGTGTGAGTGAGGGAGTACAGAGTTCTGATCCGTATTCTCCGCAAAGGGAGTGGGCGGAGACGAACGAAGTGAAAAAGTTTTATCCAAGTTTTGAGTGGTGGTGCCTAATATATGGGCCTGGCGGTGTATCTTGTGATCCTATTTTTGCTCTTAAATGCTTTGAGTGTGACAGTGAAAACGCGGGAGCCCGGAGCGGCGCCGGGAGATCGCAGCGGCGCCGGGCGACCCGAGAGACACGGAGAGACCTGACAGAAGCCGGAAAACGCGGGAAATTGAAGTAATCGCGGTGAGACACGGGACATCCGAGATCGAGTTGCTACGGGAGACCAGAGGCGTCGGTGGACAACGGCAGCCGACCCTCACCCTCACCGTGTGGCGAGTTGGCACATAGCAGCGGGGCGGAGATCAGGACCCTGCAGCCTGTCTGGCGTAACCATGGAGGCAGCAGCGGCTGTGCTGCTTCTCTCTAGCATTCTTTTTATGAGAGGTTTATCTTGCAATGCAAAAAAAGACTATTCGTCCCCAGATCAGTGTTATAACTGTTATAACTATGTTTCTGGATAACATTCCGTGGGGTTGCCACATTCTACGGATTACTAATGACGATTTAGCTCTATTATGGGGCAGGAGTGCAGAGACGCAGATTACACTGCCAAATGACCACCGGCAGGCTCTTTCACAAATAGCTTCTAAGGTTGCAGCTGGCACTGCCTGCAGCCGTATAGCAGACGTTACACTCTCTTTCCTAACTAGTAATCATGTGTCTCATCCATTTGTGGTGGATGGTCAGTGGCAAAAAGAAAAGGGAGAAGGGGGCTGACTGATTCATTTCTTTGGTAGTTCGGGCTTGAGCCCTGGGAATTTGGTAAGAAGGGGGAGAGCGAGTTTATTTAGGCATCAATACCATTTAAACCCCCATATTGACGGATACACAGGAGTGATTCCTTGTTTTGTATGGGCTTACTAACAAAGTGCATGAGAAAAATTCGGTCCTGTTGAAATGTAAATTTTTGTGGAAAAGGTGATAATGTTTGTCTAGAAGACTGGAGACTGCGTGCTTCAGCTGTTTTCCTGAAGTTCCGTGGATTTATGATTGAAACTGGGCACAGAAAGCAAGGGGACTTTCACTAAGTATTGCAATCAGTGGTGGCCACTATATAAACTAAATGGCCACTTTATAATCAATCGACTATAACACTATCTTGCAATTAATGTTGTTTTTGAGGAGAGAAGGAAAATAGGATTAAATGTCTCATACTGATATGTCGTTTCAGCATCTTAGAGGAAAAGAGTGGAATTAAGTTGGCCCCTGACTGAGCCTTTGGTGTTGGCATGAGAAAAGTACAGGCTGGAGACAGATAAAGGAAGGGTTAAAAGAGTTGCTGAAGGTGTTAAAGGTGTGACATGTAGTGTTTAACAGAGCTGTTTGAAGTTGAATGAGCAGGGGAAGAGGATGTAGGAATGTTAATAGTTCTGCCTCAACAGGAGGCTGTGATCCCAAAATCACCGGTGTGAGCCCTTTGGGGCAGAGGGACCATGATGGGTGCAAGAGAGTTGTCATGGACACAGAAAAGCAACGAACTCTTAAAACAACCTGAGTTTATGAGTGAGCTCAGATTGCCAATGGGACCGCTCAGGGAACTGTTGACAATTGCATTCCCCTGACCGGCCCTACGCTGGGACTATAGTCACCCCGGAAATAATGAACGGTAAATACCAAAATCTGGTTAAATTGGGAATTGAGAATCTGTTCCAACAAGATCCAAAAGAAACCCCTATGGAATTTTTGACTGACTCTGGAATGCAATGGAAAACAAAACAAAACAAACAAACGAAACTGGAGAAAATAGGGGCTAAATTAGAACAAGGAAAATAGACTCTGCCAGACAGATGAGAGATATTGCCAAAGGCTTATGCGAAGCAAATATTGGGATGTTCGCATGCACGAACACATTGGGGTACAAAGGTGTTAAGTGATCATTTACTAAAACAATTTGGGTGCATTGTTTTTTTTTTTTTGAAATAGCAAAGCAAATCACACAAGGTTGTTTAACTTGTCAAAGAATAAATAAGAAAATATTTCAACAAGAGACTGCAGGAGGAAGAAAAACAGCTTATCGGCCTTTCGAGAGGGTACAAGTTGATTTTACTGAATTGCCCAAAGTAGGGAGAATAAAATATTTATTGGTAATTGTGGATCATTTAACATAATGGGTAGAAGCTTATCCCGTGGCACGAGCCACGGCACAAGTGGTGGCAAAAATTTTATTGGAACACCTAATACCTAGATATGGGATAATCCAGTACATTGATTCTGACCAGGGCACACACTTCTAAAATAATAAAATTACTATGTCAATCATTGGGTATTCAGTGGGAATATCATACTCTGTGGCACCCACAAAGTTCAGGAAAAGTAGAAAGAATGAATCAAACGCTAAAACAGCAATTGGCTAAATTAATGATTGAGACACAAATGCCTTGGATTCGATGCTTACCATTAGCACTTCTAAAACATCAGAACCAAACCACATAATAAGACTGGATTATCACCATATGAAATGTTATATGGTATGCCTTATTCACAGGGGATGCCTCTGGGAGACAATGTAGTTGAGGATCGTAGCATCCAGAAATATATAGTTACTATTGGGAAAAGACTGCAAGAACTGAGAGAAATTGGAATACTGGCTCAGACACCACCTTTAGGATTCGCTATTCATCAAATTCAGCCAGGGGACAAGGTCTTAATAAAATCTTGGAAAGAAGAATCATTACAACCCCGGTGGGAGGGACCGTATCTTGTTTTACTTACCACCGAAACAGCTGTGAGAACAGCAGAAAGGGGTTGGACCCATGCATCCAGAGTAAAAGGACCAGTAAATACCAAAGCTTGGAGGGTTGAGTCTGCTCCTGGGGAACTGAAGTTAAAGCTAAAAAAGGACTAATGTTCTGGCAATAAGGCTCGAAGAAGGGGACAAGCCTACAACGAATAAAGGGGAGAAGGCAAGACTGGGGCAGGACTCTCCACTGCGGTGTGTATAATGTGTATAGTCTACCGAGGGAGGCAACCCCTACGGGTATTGACTGCCGAATGTGAGGGCCTCGACCGGACTTCTCCCACACTGAAAGTCAAGCTGTCCCAGAAAGAAAAGAGAAACAAACGAGCGAATGAAAAAATATATGTATATAGTAAGAGTTTTTTTTTTAACCTATTGTAATTAGTTTTCCAGGAGCTGGACCACCCTCAGAGGCTGAACAGTGACCCGAGCTCAAATAGATCCTGGAGGTGGATCCAACCCCTATACTTGAAGGTATTTTTCACACCCCTACGATATTCTCTGAATGACGCAGAAGGATGTTATATTTTCTGGTACTATTCATACAAGGGCAATTGAGCTATGGTAATAACTTTTTTATTCTGGGAGAGGAAGTAGCTAAAGCTTTTAATCTTAGCAATTGCTGGGTTTGTGGAGGACCAGGGGGAGCTGAAAGTTGGCCCTGGGTAGCTGGCCCAGTTGAGCCTAAGTGGTGGGTTAGCAATTTGAGTGAAGTTCATAAGGGAACCCAATTTTGGAGAGATGAAGGGGGCCCGTGGCCATTGCATTCATCAGAAAAAGGTATATACTGTTTAAACAGAACAGGAACAGTAAAGGTAGGAAAAAGCATTTGTAAATGGACTCTGTCCCCTGGATATGAATGTACTGATCCTGAATATAGACCTATAAACTGTACAACAAGTAAAGGGAAATGGAATGCTACACATGTCCAGCTAAAAAATGGGACTTGGCTGAAGTGCTCATCTAAGGAATTTTTTGGACCTGGATGTAAGGCCATGGCGAGAGCCCAATCAAAAGGACAATTCGATGTTCAAATTTTGAGTTGTCAGCATGATAACACCACTAGGGAGCAACATGTGGTAAGAGTCTACCGCTGGAGGTGGCAAAATGAGAACGGGACACAAGCGTTTTTTAAACATTTTTGGTCAGCTCGTAATGTAACAAGTCGTGAAGGGGAACTTAGCTGTAATTGTGAGTGGGAATCTGGTGTGGGGGCTTGGAAGTGTATATATACAAGTACCAATGAAGCGGACATTGTAACGGGACCACTTGGTAATAAGAATACTTTGTATTTTCATGCCCCAAGAAATAAAAAGGAATGGGATGGTCCTTTTCCGAATGGGACATGGGCTTTAAAAGGACATTATTGGGTATGTGACAAACAGGCCTATAAAAAGCTACCAAAGGACTGGTCAGGAATATGCTATGTGGGGTACATAAGACCCTTATTCTTCTTATTATCACAAATACAAGGAAAACACTTAGGAGTAAAATTATATGATGATCTCAATAGGGAAAAACGATATATTGATGCCTCTTTAGCTGGAGGTAGTGCCCAAAAATGGAGAGAAAATGAGTGGCCTCCTGAAAGAATCATACAGTATTATGGACCAGCTACCTGGAACCCGAATGAAGTAATATCTGGGGCCCGAGAACCTATTTATAATCTAAATCGAATAATTAGGTTACAAGCTGTCCTTGAAATAATAACCAATCAAACAGCAACAGCTCTAGACCTCTTGGCTGACCAGTCTACCCAAATGAGGAATGCTATTTTTCAACATAGAATGGTTTTAGACTATCTACTAGCAGAAGAGGGGGGTGTGTGTGGTAAATTAAACGATTCTAATTGTTGCTTACAAATTGACGATAACGGAAATGTAGTTAAGAAGATAACCAAAGAAATTAGAAAATTGGCCCATGTCCCAGCACAAACCTGGAAGGATATGGAAGGGAATTTATTTTCATAGCTGCCTGGCGGACCATGGGTTAAAAGAGTATTATTTTTTTTGTTATGTAGTGTAATGACGCTATTGTTTATACCTTGTATGATACCTTGCCTTACATTATTAATACACTGGGTGATAAATAGTACATTTGTAATAACTTCATTAAAAAGGGAAGGGGATATGTTAATTATGATGCTTAAGGATTGTACCCTCCAAGAACGGATTGATGAAATCCGATTATTAACAACAGAAGAGACACGAATTGATGATGTTAAAAAGAAGATAAGGGATTGTGAGGAATATTTTAACAATTCGTGTCCATAAAGAAAAACCCTGTCTGCTTCTGTCTGCTTCGGGGCTCTGCAATGGCAGCCAGATTCCTGAACCACAGATGCAGTGTGTCCCAGTCTCCCCCTCATTCTAGTCAATTTATCAAGTCTTCAGAAAATACTCCTCAAATTCTTGAGCTTGTTTGCTTTTGTTATTCCGGATTTCTATTTCTAGCAGTTACAGCCTTTTTTTCTGTTGTTTTGTCTTCTTCGAAATTAACTTAACACAGCTATAGGTGTGACTGTCCTTGTGAATGGCTGGTGAAGAATGTTTTAATTTCTTGTGAAGTGTCAATAAGAAAGCTATTTGTGTTTATATGACTTCTTTGATGTCCGGGAGCCTCAGAATAGCTGATAACAACTAGTGACTATTATGGAACACTATGCAGGCCTCTGATATCTGGCCAGGTGTCCAAGAGATTAAGAAGAAGCTGAAGGACGGCTAGGAGACAAGACCTGCAGGGGATGCTGTATAAACTTGACACAGTGCCAAAGGAGTACAAAGGGGAAGGACAAGAAAAAAACTTGGAGAGGAAGACTACTAGCCTTCAGCATGAAAAACCCCCAGAGGGACCACCGGAGACTGACGCGCATGCTCCAGTAGGAGGGACTGGACCCCGGAAGCTAATTAGAATAACCTATTTTTTTTTAGAAGTAGTAATGAATATGTATTAGTCTAGGTGTATAAAAATCGGCTACTTGATGTGGCTGGTGTGCGTCCTGGTGGAGCGGAGACTCCCGGTGCACCCAGCGCTGTTTGTTACCTCTATTCTCTTAATAAATCCTATTTTCTTATTTAAACCTATTTTGAAGACTGAGCCATTTTTAACAACCCTGACCCTGACCCTGATCCTACCCCTGACCCTGAACCTGACCTTGATCCCTATCCTGAACCTAAACCTGACCTGATCCTAACCCTAAGTCAGACAATAACACAGACCCTGACCCTAACCCTGACCCTGACCCTGAACCTGAACCTGACACTGAATTTAAACCTGACCCTGACCCTGTCCCTGACACTATATCTGACCGTGACCCTGAACCTGACCATGACCCTGACCCTGACCCTGATCTTGACCCTGAACCTGACCATGACCCTGACCCTGAACTTAACCCTGAACCTGACCCTGACCCTGACGATGATTCTAACACTGAACCTACCCCTGACCCTGACGCTGATTCTAACACTGAACCTACCCCTGACCCTGACCCTGACCAATACCCTAAAGCTGACCTGACCCTGACCCTGACTCTGACCGTGACCCTGACCCTGAACCTAACCCTGACCCTGACCCTTACCCTGACCCTGACCCTAAGCCTGACCCTGACCCTGAGCCTAACCAATACCCTAAAGCTGACCTGACCCTGACCCTGACCCTGACCATGACACTGACGCTGACCCTGGACTTGACCCTGACCCTACCCCTGACCCTGACCCTGACCCTGATCATGAACCTGACCCTGACCCTGACACTGACCCTGACCCTGACCCTTACCGTGACCATGACACTGACGTGACCCAGACCCTGATACTGACCTTTAACTTGACCCTGATCCTGTCCCTGACCCTAAGTCTGACCGTGACCCTGACCCTGACCCTGACCCTGACCTTGAACCTTACGCTGACCCTGACCCTGATCATGACCCTGACTCTGACACTGACCCTGACCCTGACCATAACCCTGACCCTGACCCTGACCCTGACCCTGACCCTGACCCTAACCCTGGCCGTGACCCTGACCCTGACCCTGACCCTCATCCTACACCTGAACCTGAACCTGACCCTGACCCTTAACCTAGCCCTGAACCTGACCCTGACCCTGATGCTGACTCTGACCGTGACCCTGACCCTGACCATGACCCTGACCTGAACCTGACCCTGACCTTGACACTTACCCTGACCCTGATCATGGACCTGAACCTGACACTGACCCTAACCCTAACCCTGAACCTTACCCTAACCCTGACCCTAACCCTGACCATAACCCTGACCCTGAAGCTCACCCTGAACCTAACCCTGACCCTGACCCTGAACCTGAACCTGACCCTGACTTTAACCCTGACCCTGTCCCTGACACTATATCTGACCGTGACCCTGAACCTGACCATGACCCTGACCCTGACCCTGATCTTGACCCTGAACCTGACCATGACCCTGACCCTGACCTTAACCCTGAACCTGACCCTGACCATGACGATGATTCTAACACTGAACCTACGCCTGATCCTGACGCTGATTCTAACACTGAACCTACCCCTGACCCTGACCCTGACCAATACCCTAAAGCTGACCTGACCCTGACCCTGACTCTGACCGTGACCCTGACCCTGAACCTAACCCTGATCCTGACCCTGAACCTAACCCTGAACCTGACCCTGACCCTGAACCTTACCCTCACCTTAACCCTGACACTGACCTGTTCCCTGACCCTAAGTCTGACCGTTACATTGAACCTGAACCTGACCCTGAACCTGACCTTGACCCTAACCCTGACCCTGACCCTGACCATGACCCTGACCATGACCTTAACCCTGAACCTGACCCTGACCCTGACGCTGGCTCTAACGCTGAACCTACCCCTGACCCTGACCAATACCCTAAAGCTGACCTGACCCTGACCCTGACCCTGACCATGACACTGACACTCACCCTGACCTTGACCCTAAGTCTGACCGCGACCCTGAACGTGACCCTGACACTCACCCTGACCCTGACACTGACCCTGACCCAGACATTGACCCTAATCCTGACCCTGACCCTGACCCTGACGCTGATCCTGGACTTGACACTGACCCTACCCCTGACCCTGACCCTGACCCTGACCCTGATCATGACCCTGACCCTGACACTGACCCTGACCCTGAACATGACCCTGACCCTGACCCTTACCGTGACCATGACACTGACACTGACCCTGACCCTGACCATAACCCTGAACCTGACCCTAAACCTGACCCTGACCCTAACGCTGAACCTACCCCTGACACTGACACTGACCCTGACCCTGACCCTAAACGTGACCTGACCCTGAAACTGACCCTGACACTGACCCTGACCCTGGACCTGACCCTGACCCTGATCTTGACTCTGACCCTGACCCTGACCCTGACCCTGACCTTAACCCTGAACCTGACCCTGACTCTGACCCTGACGCTGGCTCTAACGCTGAACCTACCCCTTACCCTGACCCTGACCAATACCCTAAAGATGACCTGACCCTGACCCTGACCCGGACCATGACAATGACCCTCACCCTAACCTTGACCCTAAGTCTGACCACGACCCTGAACGTGACCCTGACACTCATCCTGACCATGACACTGACCTTGACCCTGACCCTGACCTTGATCCTGACCCTAACGCTGACCCTGAACATGACCCTGACCCTGACCCTAACCCTGACCGTACCCCTGACCCTGACACTGAACCTGACCCTGACCCTAAACCTGACCCTACGTCTGACCGTGACCCTGACCCTAACCCTGACACTGACTCTGACCCTGACCCTGACCCTGACCCAGACATTGACCCGAACCCTGACCATGAACCTGACCCTGACACGGACACTGACTTGACCCAGACCCTGATAGTGACCTTAAACTTGACCCTGACCCTGTCCCTGACCCTAAGTCTGACCCTGACCATAACCCTGACACTGACCCTGACCCTGACCCTGACCCTGACCCAGACATTGACCCTAACCCTGACCCTGACCCTGAACCTGACCCTAAGTCTGATTGTGACCCTGAACCTAACCCTGACCCTGACCCTGAAGCTGAACCTGATCCAGACATTGACCCTAAACCTGACCCTGACCCTAAACCTGACGCTGACCCTGGACTTGACCCTGACCCTGATCATGACCCTAACCCTGATCATGACCCTGACCCTCACACTGACCCTGATCTTGACCTTGACCTTTACGCTGATGCTGACCCTGACCCTGACCCTGACCCTGACACTATATCTGACCGTGACCCTGAACCTGACCATGACCCTGAACCTCACCTTGACCCTGACACTGACCCTGACCCTAAGTCTGACCCTGACCCTGACCCTGACCCTGATCTTGACCCTGAACCTGACCATGACCCTGACCCTGACCTTAACCCTGAACCTGACCCTGACCCTGACTCTAACACTGAACCTACCCCTGACCCTGACCCTGACCAATACCCTAAAGCTGACCTGACCCTGACCCTGACTCTGACCGTGACCCTGACCCTGAACCTAACCCTGATCCTGACCCTGAACCTAACCCTGAACCTGACCCTGACCCTGAACCTTACCCTCACCTTAACCCTGACACTGACCTGTTCCCTGACCCTAAGTCTGACCGTTACATTGAACCTGAACCTGACCCTGAACCTGACCTTGACCCTAACCCTGACCCTGACCCTGACCATGACCTTAACCCTGAACCTGACCCTGACCCTGACGCTGGCTCTAACGCTGAACCTACCCCTGACCCTGACCAATACCCTAAAGCTGACCTGACCCTGACCCTGACCCTGACCATGACACTGACACTCACCCTGACCTTGACCCTAAGTCTAACCACGACCCTGAACGTGACCCTGACACTCACCCTGACCCTGACCCTGACCCTGATTCAGACATTGACCCTAATCCTGACCCTGACCCTGACCCTGACGCTGATCCTGGACTTGACCCTGACCCTACCCCTGACCCTGACCCTGACCCTGATCATGACCCTAACCCTGACCCTGACCCTGACCCTGACCCTGACCCTGACCCTGACCTTTACGCTGATACTGACCCTGATCATGAACCTGACCCTGACCCTGACACTGACCTTGACCATGACCTTGACCCTGACCCTAACCCTGACACTGACGCTGATTCCAACCCTCACCCTGACCCTAACCCTGACCCTGACCCAGACCCTTAACCTAATACTGAACCTGACCCTGACACTGACCCTGACCCTGACACTGACACTGAACCTGACCATAACCCGGGCCGTGACCCTGACCCTGACCGTGACCCTGACCCTGACCCTCATCCTAACCCTGACCCTGAACCTGACCCTGACCCTGACCCCTATTCTGAACCTAAATCTGACCTGACACTAACCCTAAGTATGACAATAACTCAGACCCTGACCCTGAACCTGACCCTGACCCTTAACCTAGCCCTGACCCTGACCCTGACCCTGACCCTGACCCTGAACCTGACTCTGACCCTGACCCTGACCTTGACACTTACCCTGACCCTGACCCTGATCATGAACCTGAACCTGACACTGACCCTAACCCTAACCCTGAACCTTACCCTAACCCTGACCCTAACCCTGACCATAACCCTGACCCTGAAGCTCACCCTGAACCTAACCCTGACCCTGACCCTGACCCTGAACCTGACCCTGACTTTAACCCTGACCCTGACCCTGTCCCTGACACTATATCTGACCGTGACCCTGAACCTGACCATGACCCTGAACCTCACCTTGACCCTGACACTGACCCTGACCCTAAGTCTGACCCTGACCCTGACCCTGACCCTGATCTTGACCCTGAACCTGACCATGACCCTGACCCTGACCTTAACCCTGAACCTGACCCTGACGCTGACTCTAACACTGAACCTACCCCTGACCCTGACCCTGACCAATACCCTAAAGCTGACCTGACCCTGACCCTGACTCTGACCGTGACCCTGACCCTGAACCTAACCCTGATCCTGACCCTGAACCTAACTCTGAAGCTGACCCTGACCCTAAACCTTACCCTCACCTTAACCCTGACACTGACCTGTTCCCTGACCCTAAGTCTGATCGTTACATTGAACCTAAACCTGACCCTGAACCTGACCTTGACCCTAACCCTGACCCTGACCATGACCATGACCTTAACCCTGAACCTGACCCTGACCCTGACGCTGGCTCTAACGCTGAACCTACCCCTGACCCTGACCAATACCCTAAAGCTGACCTGACCCTGACCCTGACCCTGACCATGACACTGACACTCACCCTGACCTTGACCCTAAGTCTGACCGCGACCCTGAACGTGACCCTGACACTCACCCTGACCCTGACACTGACCCTGACCCAGACATTGACCCTAATCCTGACCCTGACACTGACCCTGACGCTGATCCTGGACTTGACCCTGACCCTACCCCTGACCCTGACCCTGACCCTGACCCTGATCATGACCCTGACCCTGACACTGACCCTGACCCTGAACCTGACCCTGACCCTGACCCTTACCGTGACCATGACACTGACGTGACCCAGACCCTGATACTGACCTTAAACTTGACCCTGATCCTGTCCCTGACCCTAAGTCTGACAGTGACCATGACCCTGACCCTGACACTGACCCTGACCTTGACCCTTACGCTGACCCTGACCCTGATCATGACCCTGACTCTGACACTGACCCTGACCCTGACCCTGACCCTGACCCTGACCCTAACGCTGACCCTGACACTGACCCTGACCCTGACCCTAAACGTGACCTGACCCTGAAACTGACCCTGACACTGACCCTGACCCTGGACCTGACCCTGACCCTGATCTCGACGCTGACCCTGACCCTGACACTGACCTCAAACCTGAACCTGACCCTGACTCTGACCCTGACGCTGGCTCTAACGCTGAACCTACCCCTTACCCTGACCCTGACCAATACCCTAAAGATGACCTGACCCTGACCCTGACCCGGACCATGACAATGACCCTCACCCTAACCTTGACCCTAAGTCTGACCACGACCCTGAACGTGACCCTGACACTCATCCTGACCATGACACTGACCTTGACCCTGACCCTGACCTTGATCCTGACCCTAACGCTGACCCTGAACGTGACCCTGACCCTGACCCTAACCCTGACCGTACCCCTGACCCTGACACTGAACCTGACCCTGACCCTAAACCTGACCCTACGTCTGACCGTGACCCTGACCCTAACCCTGACACTGACTCTGACCCTGACCCTGACCCTGACCCAGACATTGACCCGAACCCTGACCATGAACCTGACCCTGACACGGACACTGACTTGACCCAGACCCTGATAGTGACCTTAAACTTGACCCTGACCCTGTCCCTGACCCTAAGTCTGACCCTGACCATAACCCTGACACTGACCCTGACCCTGACCCTGACCCTGACCCAGACATTGACCCTAACCCTGACCCTGAACCTGACCCTCAACGTGACACTGACCTTAAACCTGACCCTGACCTGTTCCCTGATTCTAAGTCTGACCGTTACATTGAACCTGACCTTGACCCTGACCCTGACCCTGACTCTGACCCTACCACTGACCCTGACCCTAACCCTGACCCTGACCCTAAACGTGACCTGACCCTGAAACTGACCCTGACACTGACCCTGACCCTGGACCTGACCCTGACCCTGATCTTGACGCTGACCCTGACCCTGACCCTGACCCTGACCTTAACCCTGACTCTGACCCTGACGCTGGCTCTAACGCTGAACCTACCCCTTACCCTGACCCTGACCAATACCCTAAAGATGACCTGACCCTGACCCTGACCCGGACCATGACAATGACCCTCACCCTAACCTTGACCCTAAGTCTGACCACGACCCTGAACGTGACCCTGACACTCATCCTGACCATGACACTGACCTTGACCCTGACCCTGACCTTGATCCTGACCCTAACGCTGACCCTGAACGACCCTGACCCTGACCCTAACCCTGACTGTACCCCTGACCCTGACACTGAAACTGACCCTGACCCTAAACCTGACCCTACGTCTGACCGTGACCCTGACCCTAACCCTGACACTGACTCTGACCCTGACCCTGACCCTGACCCAGACATTGACCCGAACCCTGACCATGAACCTGACCCTGACACGGACACTGACTTGACCCAGACCCTGATAGTGACCTTAAACTTGACCCTGACCCTGTCCCTGACCCTAAGTCTGACCCTGACCATAACCCTGACACTGACCCTGACCCTGACCCTGACCCTGACCCAGACATTGACCCTAACCCTGACCCTGACCCTGACCCTGAACTTGACCCTAAGTCTGATTGTGACCCTGAACCTAACCCTGACCCTGACCCTGAAGCTGAACCTGATCCAGACATTGACCCTAAACCTGACACTGACCCTGACCCTGACCCTGAACCTAACCCTGACCCTGACCCTGAAGCGGAACCTGATCCAGACATTGACCCTAAACCTGACCCTGATCCTAACCCTGACGCTGACCCTGGACTTGACCCTGACCCTGATCATGACCCTGACCCTGATCATGACCCTGACCCTCACACTGACCCTGACCTTGACCTTGACCTTTACGCTGATGCTGACCCTGACCCTGACCCTGACCCTGACCCTGACCTTTACGCTGATACTGACCCTGATCATGACCCTGACCCTGACCCTGACCCTGACCCTGTCCCTGACACTATATCTGACCGTGACCCTGAACCTGACCATGACCCTGAACCTCACCTTGACCCTGACACTGACCCTGACCCTAAGTCTGACCCTGACCCTGACCCTGACCCTGATCTTGACCCTGAACCTGACCATGACCCTGACCCTGACCTTAACCCTGAACCTGACCCTGACCCTGACTCTAACACTGAACCTACCCCTGACCCTGACCCTGACCAATACCCTAAAGCTGACCTGACCCTGACCCTTACTCTGACCGTGACCCTGACCCTGAACCTAACCCTGAACCTGACCCTGACCCTGAACCTTACCCTCACCTTAACCCTGACACTGACCTGTTCCCTGACCCTAAGTCTGACCGTTACATTGAACCTGAACCTGACCATAACACTGACCATGACCTTAACCCTGAACCTGACCCTGACCCTGACGCTGGCTCTAACGCTGAACCTACCCCTGACCCTGACCAATACCCTAAAGCTGACCTGACCGCGACCCTGAACGTGACCCTGACACTCACCCTGACCCTGACACTGACCCTGACCCAGACAATGACCCTAATCCTGACCCTGACCCTGACCCTGACGCTGATCCTGGACTTGACCCTGACCCTACCCCTGACCCTGACCCTGATCATGACCCTGACCCTGACACTGACCCTGACCTTGACCCTTACGCTGACCCTGACCCTGATCATGACCCTGACTCTGACACTGACCCTGACCCTGACCATAACCCTGACCCTGACCCTAACGCTGACCCTGACACTGACCCTGACCCTGACCCTAAACGTGACCTGACCCTGAAACTGACCCTGACACTGACCCTGACCCTGGACCTGACCCTGACCCTGATCTTGACGCTGACCCTGACCCTGACCCTGACCCTGACATTAACCCTGAACCTGACCCTGACTCTGACCCTGACGCTGGCTCTAATGCTGAACCTACCCCTTACCCTGACCCTGACCAATACCCTAAAGATGACCTGACCCTGACCCTGACCCAGACCATGACAATGACCCTCACCCTAACCTTGACCCTAGGTCTGACCACGACCCTGAACGTGACCCTGACACTCATCCTGACCATGACACTGACCTTGACCCTGACCCTGACCTTGATCCTGACCCTAACGCTGACCCTGAACGTGACCCTGACCCTAACCCTGACCGTACCCCTGACCCTGACACTGAAACTGACCCAGACATTGACCCTAACCCTGACCATGAACCTGACCCTGACACTGACACTGACTTGACCCAGACCCTGATAGTGACCTTAAACTTGACCCTGACCCTGTCCCTGACCCTAAGTCTGACCCTGACCATAACCCTGACCCTGACCCTGACCCTGACCCTGAACCTGACCCTGACCCTGACCCTGAACCTAACCCTGACCCTGACCCTGAAGCTGAACCTGATCCAGACATTGACCCTAAACCTGACCCTGATCCTAACCCTGACGCTGACCCTGGACTTGACCCTGACCCTGATCATGACCCTGACCCTGATCATGACCCTGACCCTCACACTGACCCTGACCTTGACCTTGACCTTTACGCTGATGCTGACCCTGAACCTGACCCTGACCCTGACCTTGACCTTTATGTTGATACTGAACCTGATCATGACCCTGACCCTGACCCTGACACTGACCTTGACCCTGACCTTGACCCTAACCCTAACCCTGACACTGACGCTGACTCCAACCCTCACCCTGACCCTAACACTGACCCTGACCCAGATCCTTAACCTAATACTGAACCTGACCCTGACCCTGACCCTGACCGTGACCCTGAACCCTAAACCTGACCCTGACCCTGACACTGACCCTTACACCGACCCTGACCTTAACCCTGAACCTAACCCTGACTGTGACCCTGACCCATACCCTAAACCTGACCTGACACTGAGCCTGACCCTGACCTTGATCCTGACCCTAAGCCTGACCCTACCCCTGACCCTGACCCTGACACTGACCCTGACTCTAAACCTGACACTGACCCCGACTCTAACTCTGACCCCGACCCTGAACCTGACCCTGACCCAGACATTGACCCTAACCCTGAAAATGACCCTGACCCTGACCCTGACCCTGACACTGGCCTTGACCCTGACCCTACCCCTGACCCTGAACGTGACCCTGACCTTGATCACGACACTGACCCTGATACTGACCCTGACCTTGACGTTGACCCTGACACTGACCCTAACACAAACCCTGACACTGACTTGACCCCGACCCTGACCCTGACCTTAAACCTGACCCTGACCCTGTCCCGCACCCTAAGTCTGACCGTGACGCTGACCCTGACCCTGAACCTGACCTTGACCCTTACCCTGACCCTGTCCCTGATGATGACCCTGACCATGACCCTGACCCTGACACTGACCCTGACACTGACGTTGACCCTGACCCTGACCCTAACCCTGACCCTGACGCTGACTCCAGCCCTGGCCCTGACCCTAACCCTGACCCTGTCCTTGACCCTGACTCAGACCCTTACCCTAACACTGACCCTGAACCTTACCTGACCCTGACTCTATACCTGAACTGAACCTGACCCTGACCCTGACACTGACCTGACCCTGATCCTGACATTGACCCTGAACCTGACCCTAACCTTGACCGTGACCCTGACCCTAACCCTGAACCTGCCCCTAAACATGACCCTGACCCTTAACCTGACACTGACCCTGACCGAACCCTGACCCTGACCATGACCCAGACCGTGACACTAACCCTGACCCTGAACCTGACCCTGAGTCTAACGGTAAACCTGACCCTGACATTGAATCTGAACCTGACTCTGATCCTTATCATGACCCTGACCCTGACACTGACCCTGACACTGACCCTGACACTGACCCTGACCCTGACCCTGACCCCGACCCTGAACCTAACCCTACCCCTGACTCTGACCCTGACCCTGACCCTAAACCTGACCCTTACTCTGACCCTGACCCTGACCCTGACCCTAAACCTGACCCTTACCCTGATCCTGAACCTGACCCTGACCCTGAACCTAAACCTGAACCTGACCTTTACCCTGAAGGTGACCCTGACCTTAACCCTGACCCTGACCTGTTCCCTGACCCTAAGTCTGACCGTTACATTGAACCTGACCCTGACCTTGACCCTGAACCTGACCCTGACCCTGACCCTAACCCTGATCCTGAACCCGACCCTGACCCTGAACCTGATCCTGAACATAACCCTGACCCTGACCCTGACCCTATATCTGACCCTGACCCTGACCCTGACCCTGAACCTAACCCTGAACCTGAACCTGAACCTGACCCTCAACGTGACACTGACCTTAAACCTGACCCTGACCTGTTCCCTGATTCTAAGTCTGACCGTTACATTGAACCTGACCTTGACCCTCACCCTGACCCTGACCCTGACCCTAAGTCTGACCGCGACCCTGACCGTGACCCTGACCCTCACACTGACCCTGACCCTGACTCTTACCTTGATCCTGTCCCTGACCCTACCCCTGACACTACCCTGACCCTTACCCTGACTCTGACCCTAGCCCTGACTCTGACTCTGACCATGACCCAGAACCTGGCCCTGACCCTGACACTGACCCTGACCCTGAACCTGACCTTGACCCTATAACTGAACTTGACCCTGACCCTGAACTTGACAATGACCCTGACCCTGACCCTGAACGTGACCCCGACCCTGACCCTGACCCTGACCCTGACCCTGACCCAGACCCCGCCCCTTACCCTGACAATGCCCTGACTCCGACCCTGACCCTGGCCCTGAACCTAACTCTACACCTGACCCTGAACCTGACCCTGACCCTGACCCTAACCCTGACCCTATCCCTGACCGTGACCCTGACCCTAACTCTGAACCTGACCCTATCTCGGAACCTGACCCTGACCCTGACCCTGACACTGAACTTAACCCTGACCCTGACCTACACCCTGAACTTGACCGTGAACGTGACCGTGACCCTGACACTGACCCTGACCCTAACTCTGACCCTGAACCTTATCCTGACCCTAACCCTGACCCTGACCCTGTCCCTGACACTATATCTGACCGTGACCCTGAACCTGACCATGACCCTGACCCTGACCCTGATCTTGACCCTGACCCTGACCTTAACCCTGAACCTGACCCTGACCCTGACGCTGATTCTAACACTGAACCTACCCCTGACCCTGACCCTGACCAATACCCTAAAGCTGATCTGACCCTGACCCTTACCCTAACCCTGACCCTGACCCTGACCCTGACCCTGACCCTGACCCTGACCAATACCCTAAAGCTGACCTGACCCTGACCATGACACTGACACTCACCCTGACCTTGACCCTAAGTCTAAGCGCGACCCTGAACGTGACCCTGACACTCACCCTGACCCTGAACCTGACCCTGATCCAGACATTGACCCTAATCCTGACCCTGACCCTGACCCTTACCAATACCCTAAAGCTGACCTGACCCTGACCATGACACTGACACTCACCCTGACCTTGACCCTAAGTCTAAGCGCGACCCTGAACGTGACCCTGACACTCACCCTGACCCTGAACCTGACCCTGATCCAGACATTGACCCTAATCCTGACCCTGACCCTGACACTGACGCTGACCCTGGACTTGACCCTGACCCTACCCCTGACCCTGACCCTGACCTGATCATAACCCTGACCCTGACCCTGACCCTGACCCTGACCCTGACCCTGACCCTTACCGTGACCATGACACTGACGTGACCCAGACCCTGATACTGACCTTAAACTTGACCCTGATCCTGTCCCTGACCCTAAGTCTGACCGTGACCCTGACCCTGACCCTGAGCCTGACCTTGACCCTTACGCTGACCCTGACCCTGATCATGACCCTGACTCTGACACTGACCCTGACCCTGACCCTGACCCTGACCCTGAACCTGACCCTGACCCTAACCCTGACCCTACCACTGACCCTGACCGTGACCCTGACCCTGACCCTCATCCTACCCCGACCCTGAACCTGACCCTGACCCTGACCCCTATCCTGAACCTAAATCTGACCTGACCCTAACCCTAAGTATGACAATAACACAGACCCTGACCCTGAACCTGACCCTGACCCTTAACCTAGCCCTGACCCTGACCCTGACCCTGACCCTGACTCTGACCGTGACCCTGACCCTGACCATGACCCTGACCTGAACCTGACCCTGACCTTGACACTTACCCTGACCCTGACCCTGATCATGAACCTGAACCTGACACTGACCCTAACCCTAACCCTGAACCTTACCCTAACCCTGACCCTAACCCTGACCATAACCCTGACCCTGAAGCTCACCCTGAACCTAACCCTGACCCTGACCCTGTCCCTGACACTATATCTGACCGTGACCCTGAACCTGACCATGACCCTGAACTTCACCTTGACCCTGACACTGACCCTGACCCTAAGTCTGACCCTGACCCTGACCCTGATCTTGACCCTGAACCTGACCATGACCCTGACCCTGACCTTGACCCTGAACCTGACCCTGACCCTGACCCTAACCCTGATCCTGAACCCGACCCTGACCCTGAACCTGATCCTGAACATAACCCTGACCCTGACCCTGACCCTATATCTGACCCTGACCCTGACCCTGACCCTGAACCTAACCCTGAACCTGAACCTGAACCTGACCCTCAACGTGACACTGACCTTAAACCTGACCCTGACCTGTTCCCTGATTCTAAGTCTGACCGTTACATTGAACCTGACCTTGACCCTCACCCTGACCCTGACCCTGACCCTAAGTCTGACCGCGACCCTGACCGTGACCCTGACCCTCACACTGACCCTGACCCTGACTCTTACCTTGATCCTGTCCCTGACCCTACCCCTGACACTACCCTGACCCTTACCCTGACTCTGACCCTAGCCCTGACTCTGACTCTGATCATGACCCAGAACCTGGCCCTGACCCTGACACTGACCCTGACCCTGAACCTGACCTTGACCCTATAACTGAACTTGACCCTGACCCTGAACTTGACAATGACCCTGACCCTGACCCTGAACGTGACCCCGACCCTGACCCTGACCCTGACCCTGACCCTGACCCAGACCCCGCCCCTTACCCTGACAATGCCCTGACTCCGACCCTGACCCTGGCCCTGAACCTAACTCTACACCTGACCCTGAACCTGACCCTGACCCTGACCCTAACCCTGACCCTATCCCTGACCGTGACCCTGACCCTAACTCTGAACCTGACCCTATCTCGGAACCTGACCCTGACCCTGACCCTGACACTGAACTTAACCCTGACCCTGACCTACACCCTGAACTTGACCGTGAACGTGACCGTGACCCTGACACTGACCCTGACCCTAACTCTGACCCTGAACCTTATCCTGACCCTAACCCTGACCCTGACCCTGTCCCTGACACTATATCTGACCGTGACCCTGAACCTGACCATGACCCTGACCCTGACCCTGATCTTGACCCTGACCCTGACCTTAACCCTGAACCTGACCCTGACCCTGACGCTGATTCTAACACTGAACCTACCCCTGACCCTGACCAATACCCTAAAGCTGATCTGACCCTGACCCTTACCCTAACCCTGACCCTGACCCTGACCCTGACCCTGACCAATACCCTAAAGCTGACCTGACCCTGACCATGACACTGACACTCACCCTGACCTTGACCCTAAGTCTAAGCGCGACCCTGAACGTGACCCTGACACTCACCCTGACCCTGAACCTGACCCTGATCCAGACATTGACCCTAATCCTGACCCTGACCCTGACACTGACGCTGACCCTGGACTTGACCCTGACCCTACCCCTGACCCTGACCCTGACCTGATCATAACCCTGACCCTGACCCTGACCCTGACCCTGACCCTGACCCTGACCCTGACCCTTACCGTGACCATGACACTGACGTGACCCAGACCCTGATACTGACCTTAAACTTGACCCTGATCCTGTCCCTGACCCTAAGTCTGACCGTGACCCTGACCCTGACCCTGAGCCTGACCTTGACCCTTACGCTGACCCTGACCCTGATCATGACCCTGACTCTGACCCTGACCCTGACCCTGACCCTGACCCTGAACCTGACCCTGACCCTAACCCTGACCCTACCACTGACCCTGACCGTGACCCTGACCCTGACCCTCATCCTACCCCGACCCTGAACCTGACCCTGACCCTGACCCCTATCCTGAACCTAAATCTGACCTGACCCTAACCCTAAGTATGACAATAACACAGACCCTGACCCTGAACCTGACCCTGACCCTTAACCTAGCCCTGACCCTGACCCTGACCCTGACCCTGACCCTGACCCTGACTCTGACCGTGACCCTGACCCTGACCATGACCCTGACCTGAACCTGACCCTGACCTTGACACTTACCCTGACCCTGACCCTGATCATGAACCTGAACCTGACACTGACCCTAACCCTAACCCTGAACCTTACCCTAACCCTGACCCTAACCCTGACCATAACCCTGACCCTGAAGCTCACCCTGAACCTAACCCTGACCCTGACCCTGTCCCTGACACTATATCTGACCGTGACCCTGAACCTGACCATGACCCTGAACCTCACCTTGACCCTGACACTGACCCTGACCCTAAGTCTGACCCTGACCCTGACCCTGATCTTGACCCTGAACCTGACCATGACCCTGACCCTGACCTTAACCCTGAACCTGACCCTGACCCTGACTCTAACCCTGAACCTACCCCTGACCCTGACCCTGACCAATACCCTAAAGCTGACCTGACCCTGACCCTGACCCTGACCGTGACCCTGACCCTGAACCTAACCCTGATCCTGACCCTGAACCTAACCCTGAACCTGACCCTGACCCTGGACCTTACCCTCACCTTAACCCTGACACTGACCTGTTCCCTGACCCTAAGTCTGACCGTTACATTGAACCTGAACCTGACCCTGAACCTGACCTTGACCCTGACCCTGACCCTGACCATGACCCTGACCATGACCTTAACCCTGAACCTGACCCTGACCCTGACACTGGCTCTAACGCTGAACCTACCACTGACCCTGACCAATACCCTAAAGCTGACCTGACCCTGACCCTGACCCTGACCATGACACTGACACTCACCCTGACCTTGACCCTAAGTCTGACCGCGACCCTGAACGTGACCCTGACACTCACCCTGACCCTGACACTGACCCTGATCCAGACATTGAACCTTACGCTGACCCTGACCCTGATCATGACCCTGACTCTGACCCTGACCCTGACCCTAACAATAACCCTGACCCTGAACCTGACTCTGACCCTAACCCTGACCCTACCACTGACCCTGACCCTAACCCTGACCCTGACCCTAAACGTGACCTGACCCTGAAACTGACCCTGACACTGCCCCTGACCCTGGACCTGACCTTGACTCTGATCTTGACGCTGACCCTGACCCTGACCCTGACCTTAACCCTGAACCTGACCCTGACTCTGACCCTGACGCTGGCTCTAACGCTGAACCTACCCCTGACCCTGACCCTGACCAATACCCTAAAGCTGACCTGACCCTGACCCTGACCCGGACCATGACAATGACCCTCACCCTAACCTTGAACCTAAGTCTGACCACGACCCTGACCCTGACCCTGACACTCATCCTGACCATGACACTGACCTTGAACCTGACCCTGACCTTGATCCTGACCCTAACGCTGACCCTGAACGTGACCCTGACCCTGACCCTAACCCTGACCGTACCCCTGACCCTGACACTGAAACTGACCCTGACCCTAAACCTGACCCTACGTCTGACCGTGACCCTGACCCTAACCCTGACACTGACCCTGACCCTGACCCTGACCCTGACCCAGACATTGACCCTAACCCTGACCATGAACCTGACCCTGACACTGACTTGACCCAGACCCTGATAGTGACCTTAAACTTGACCCTGACCCTGTCCCTGACCCTAAGTCTGACCCTGACCATAACCCTGACACTGACCCTGACCCTGACCCTGACCCTGACCCAGACATTGACCCTAACCCTGACCCTGACCCTGACCCTGAACCTGACCCTAAGTCTGATTGTGACCCTGAACCTAACCCTGACCCTGACCCTGAACCTGAACTTGATCCAGACATTGACCCTAAACCTGACCCTGACCCTAACCCTGACGCTGACCCTGGACTTGACGTTGACCTTTACGCTGATACTGACCCTGATCATGACCCTCACCCTGACCTTGACCTTGACCTTTACGCTGATACTGACCCTGATCATGACCCTGACCCTGACCCTGACACTGACCTTGACCCTGACCTTGACCCTGACCCTAACCCTGACTCTGAATCTTACATTGATCCTGACCCTACCCCTGACCCTACCCTGACCCTGAACCTGACCCTGACCCTGACCCTGACCCTGACACTGACTCTGAACCTGAACCTGACCTTGACCCTACAACTGAATTTGACCCTGATCCTGACCCTGACACTGACCCTGACCCTGAACCTGACCCTGACCTTGACCCTGACCCTGACCCTGACACTGACTCTGACCCTGACATTGAACCTGACCTGACCCTGACATTGACCCTAACCTTGAACATGACCCTGACACTAAACCTGACCCTGAAGGGATCATGACACTGAACCTGACCTGACCCTGAACCTGACCCTGACATTGACCCTAACCTTGACCCTGACCCTGACCCTAACACTGAACTTACCCTGACCCTGACCGTGACACTGAACCTGACCCTAAGTCTGACCGTGACCCTGACCGTGACCATGACCCTGACACTGACCCTGACCTTGACCCTTACACTAACACTTACCCTGAACCTACCCCTGACCCTGACCCTGACCGTGACAGTAACCCTGACCCTGAACCTACCCCTGAACCTTACCCTGACGCTGACCCTGACCCTGACCCTGACCCTGAACCTGACCTTGACCCTGACCATGACCATGACCCTGACACTGACCCTGACCTTGAACCTTACACTAACACTTACCCTGAACCTACCCCTGACCCTGACCCTGACCGTGACAGTAACCCTGACCCTGAACCTACCCCTGAACCTTACCCTGACCCTGACCCTGACCCTGACCCTGAACCTGATCCTGACCTTGACACTGACCCTGACCCTTACCCTGACCCTCACCCTAAACCTGACCATGACCCTGACCCTGACCTTGAACCTTACCCTGAACCTGAACCTTACACTCAACTTCACCTTGACCTTGACCCTGACCTTGAACTTGATCTTGACCTTCACCCTGACCTTGATTCTGAACCTGACCATAAGTCTGACTGTAACCCTTACCCTGACCCTTACACTGACCGTGACCCTGACCCTGACCCTGACTCTGACCCTGACCCTGACCCTGACCCTGACCCTGACCCTGACCCTGACCCTGACCCAGAACCTGATCATGAACCTAACCCTTACCCTGACCCTGACTCTTCCCCTGACCCTGACATTGACCATTGCCCTGACCCTAAGTCTGAATTTGACCCTGACTCTGACCCTGTCCCTGACCCTGACCCTAACCCTGACCCTGACACTGAACCTAATCCTGACCTTGACCCTGACCCTGATTCTGAACCTGTCCCTGACCCTGACACTGAACCTGAACCGGACACTGACCCTCAACCTGACCCTGACTTTGACCTTGAACTTGACCTTGACCTTGACATTGACCTTGTCACTGAACTTGAACCTGACCAAGACCCTGAACCTAAGTCTGAACGTGACCCTGAAAGTGCACCTGACCCTGAGCCTGACCCTACCCCTGACCCTGACCTTCACCCTTAACCTGACCCTGACCCTGAACCTGACCCTGACCCTGACCCTAACCCTGACCCTAATTCTGACCCTGACCCTAAACCTGACGCTGAAACTCACCCTGACCCTGACCCTAACCCTGAACATGAACCTGAACCTGACCTTGATATTGACCCTGGCCCTGACCTTGACCTTGAACTGTACCTTCACCTTTACCCTGACCGTGACACTGACCCTGAATCTAACACAGACCCTGAACCTTAATGTTAACGTGACCTTGACCCTGACCCTGAACTATACTTTGACCTTTACCATGATCCTAACCCTGACCCTGACCCCGAACCCGACCTTGACCTTGACCTTGACCCTGACCCTGACCCTGACCTTTACCTTGACCCTGACCATGAATTTGACCCTGACCTTGACCTTGACCCTAACCCTGACCTTGAACTTGACCTTGACCGTGACCTTGACCTTGACATTGACACTGACCCTGACCCTAAACCTGACCCTGATTCTGACCCTATCCTTGACCGTGACCCTGACCCTAACCCTGACCCTATCCCTGACCGTGACACTGACCCTGACCCTGAACCTGACCCTGACAATGCCCTGATTCCAACACTGAACCTGACCCTGACTCTGACCCTACCCCTGACCCTGACACTGACCCTGACCATAAACCTGACCATAACCCTGACCGTGACACTGACCCTAAAACTGACCCTGACCCTAAACCTGACCCTGACCCTAACTCTGAACCTGATCCTGACCCCGACCCTGACCCTGACCCTGACCCTGACCGTGACCCTGATACTGACCCTGAACCTAACACTACCCCTGACCCTGACCCTGACCCTGACCCCGACCCTGAACCTAACCCTACCCCTGACTCTGACCCTGACCCTGACCCTAAACCTGACCCTTACTCTGACCCTGACCCTGACCCTGACCCTAAACCTGACCCTTACCCTGATCCTGAACCTGACCCTGACCCTGAACCTAAACCTGAACCTGACCTTTACCCTGAAGGTGACCCTGACCTTAACCCTGACCCTGACCTGTTCCCTGACCCTAAGTCTGACCGTTACATTGAACCTGACCCTGACCTTGACCCTGAACCTGACCCTGACCCTGACCCTAACCCTGATCCTGAACCCGACCCTGACCCTGAACCTGATCCTGAACATAACCCTGACCCTGACCCTGACCCTATATCTGACCCTGACCCTGACCCTGACCCTGAACCTAACCCTGAACCTGAACCTGAACCTGACCCTCAACGTGACACTGACCTTAAACCTGACCCTGACCTGTTCCCTGATTCTAAGTCTGACCGTTACATTGAACCTGACCTTGACCCTCACCCTGACCCTGACCCTGACCCTAAGTCTGACCGCGACCCTGACCGTGACCCTGACCCTCACACTGACCCTGACCCTGACTCTTACCTTGATCCTGTCCCTGACCCTACCCCTGACACTACCCTGACCCTTACCCTGACTCTGACCCTAGCCCTGACTCTGACTCTGATCATGACCCAGAACCTGGCCCTGACCCTGACACTGACCCTGACCCTGAACCTGACCTTGACCCTATAACTGAACTTGACCCTGACCCTGAACTTGACAATGACCCTGACCCTGACCCTGAACGTGACCCCGACCCTGACCCTGACCCTGACCCTGACCCTGACCCAGACCCCGCCCCTTACCCTGACAATGCCCTGACTCCGACCCTGACCCTGGCCCTGAACCTAACTCTACACCTGACCCTGAACCTGACCCTGACCCTGACCCTGACCCTGACCCTATCCCTGACCGTGACCCTGACCCTAACTCTGAACCTGACCCTATCTCGGAACCTGACCCTGACCCTGACCCTGACACTGAACTTAACCCTGACCCTGACCTACACCCTGAACTTGACCGTGAACGTGACCGTGACCCTGACACTGACCCTGACCCTAACTCTGACCCTGAACCTTATCCTGACCCTAACCCTGACCCTGACCCTGTCCCTGACACTATATCTGACCGTGACCCTGAACCTGACCATGACCCTGACCCTGACCCTGATCTTGACCCTGACCCTGACCTTAACCCTGAACCTGACCCTGACCCTGACGCTGATTCTAACACTGAACCTACCCCTGACCCTGACCCTGACCAATACCCTAAAGCTGATCTGACCCTGACCCTTACCCTAACCCTGACCCTGACCCTGACCCTGACCCTGACCCTGACCCTGACCAATACCCTAAAGCTGACCTGACCCTGACCATGACACTGACACTCACCCTGACCTTGACCCTAAGTCTAAGCGCGACCCTGAACGTGACCCTGACACTCACCCTGACCCTGAACCTGACCCTGATCCAGACATTGACCCTAATCCTGACCCTGACCCTGACACTGACGCTGACCCTGGACTTGACCCTGACCCTACCCCTGACCCTGACCCTGACCTGATCATAACCCTGACCCTGACCCTGACCCTGACCCTGACCCTGACCCTGACCCTGACCCTGACCCTTACCGTGACCATGACACTGACGTGACCCAGACCCTGATACTGACCTTAAACTTGACCCTGATCCTGTCCCTGACCCTAAGTCTGACCGTGACCCTGACCCTGACCCTGAGCCTGACCTTGACCCTTACGCTGACCCTGACCCTGATCATGACCCTGACTCTGACACTGACCCTGACCCTGACCCTGACCCTGACCCTGAACCTGACCCTGACCCTAACCCTGACCCTACCACTGACCCTGACCGTGACCCTGACCCTGACCCTCATCCTACCCCGACCCTGAACCTGACCCTGACCCTGACCCCTATCCTGAACCTAAATCTGACCTGACCCTAACCCTAAGTATGACAATAACACAGACCCTGACCCTGAACCTGACCCTGACCCTTAACCTAGCCCTGACCCTGACCCTGACCCTGACCCTGACCCTGACCCTGACCCTGACCCTGACTCTGACCGTGACCCTGACCCTGACCATGACCCTGACCTGAACCTGACCCTGACCTTGACACTTACCCTGACCCTGACCCTGATCATGAACCTGAACCTGACACTGACCCTAACCCTAACCCTGAACCTTACCCTAACCCTGACCCTAACCCTGACCATAACCCTGACCCTGAAGCTCACCCTGAACCTAACCCTGACCCTGACCCTGTCCCTGACACTATATCTGACCGTGACCCTGAACCTGACCATGACCCTGAACCTCACCTTGACCCTGACACTGACCCTGACCCTAAGTCTGACCCTGACCCTGACCCTGATCTTGACCCTGAACCTGACCATGACCCTGACCCTGACCTTAACCCTGAACCTGACCCTGACCCTGACTCTAACACTGAACCTACCCCTGACCCTGACCCTGACCAATACCCTAAATCTGACCTGACCCTGACCCTGACCCTGACCGTGACCCTGACCCTGAACCTAACCCTGATCCTGACCCTGAACCTAACCCTGAACCTGACCCTGACCCTGGACCTTACCCTCACCTTAACCCTGACACTGACCTGTTCCCTGACCCTAAGTCTGACCGTTACATTGAACCTGAACCTGACCCTGAACCTGACCTTGACACTAACCCTGAACCTGACCCTGACTCTGACCCTGACGCTGGCTCTAACGCTGAACCTGACCTTGACCCTTTCCCTGACCCTGTCCCTGATGATGACCCTGACCATGACCCTGACCCTGACACTGACCCTGACACTGACGTTGACCTTGACCCTGACCCTAACCCTGACCCTGACGCTGACTCCAGCCCTGACCCTGACCCTAACCCTGACCCTGTCCTTGACCCTGACTCAGACCCTTACCCTAACACTGACCCTGAACCTTACCTGACCCTGACTCTATACCTGAACTGAACCTGACCCTGACCCTGACACTGACCTGACCCTGATCCTGACATTGACCCTGAACCTGACCCTAACCTTGACCCTGCCCCTGCCCCTGCCCCTGCCCCTGCCCCTAAACATGACCCTGACCCTTAACCTGACACTGACCCTGACCGAACCCTGACCCTGACCATGACCCAGACCGTGACACTAACCCTGACCCTGAACCTGACCCTGACCCTAAACCTGACCCTTACTCTGACCCTGACCCTGACCCTGACCCTAAACCTGACCCTTACCCTGATCCTGAACCTGACCCTGATTCTGAACCTAAACCTGAACCTGACCTTTACCCTGAAGGTGACCCTGACCTTAACCCTGACCCTGACCTGTTCCCTGACCCTAAGTCTGACCGTTACATTGAACCTGACCCTGACCTTGACCCTGAACCTGACCCTGACCCTGACCCTAAGCCTGATCCTGAACCCGACCCTGACCCTGACCCTCATCCTACCCCTGACCCTGACCCTGACCCTATATCTGACCCTGACCCTGACCCTGAACCCTACCCTGAACCTAACCCTGACCCTGACCTGACCCTGACCCTGACCCTGAACCTAACCCTGAACCTGAACCTGAACCTGACCCTCAACGTGACACTGACCTGAAACCTGACCCTGACCTGTTCCCTGATTCTAAGTCTGACCGTTGCATTGAACCTGACCTTGACCCTCACCCTGACCCTGACCCTGACCCTAAGTCTGACCGCGACCCTGACCGTGACCCTGACCCTGACACTGACCCTGACCCTGACCCTGACCCAGACCCCGCCCCTTGCCCTGAAAATGCCCTGACTCAGACCCTGACCCTGGCCCTGAACCTAACTCTACACCTGACCCTGAACCTGACCCTGACCCTGACCCTAACTCTGAACCTGACCCTAACTCGGAACCTGACCCTGAAACTGACCCTGACACTGAACTTAACCCTGACCCTGACCTACACCCTGAACTTGACCTTGAACATGACCGTGACCCTGACCCTCACCCTGACCGTGACCCTGACACTGACCTTGACCCTGACAATGACCCTGACCCTAACTCTGACCCTGAACTTAATCCTGACCCTAACCCTAACCCTGACCCTGTCCCTGACACTATATCTGACCGTGACCCTGAACCTGACCATGACACTGACCCTGACCTTAACCCTGAACCTGACCCTGACCCTTACCGTGACCATGACACTGACGTAACCCAGACCCTGATACTGACCTTAAACTTGACCTTGATCCTGTCCTTGACCCTAAGTCTGACCATGACCCTGACCCTGACCCTGACCCTGACCCTGACCTTGACCCTTACGCTGACCCTGACCCTGATCATGACCCTGACTCTGACACTGACCCTGACCCTGACCATAATCCTGAACCTAACCTTAACCTTCACCCTAACCCTGACCCTAACCCTGGCCGTGACCCTGACCCTGAACCTGACCCTGACCCTGACCCCTATCCTGAACCTAAATCTGACCTGACCCTAATCCTAAGTATGACAATAACACAGACCCTGACCCTGAACCTGACCCTGACCCTTAACCTAGCCCTGACCCTGACCCTGACCCTGACCCTGACCCTGACCCTGACGCTGATTCTGACCGTGACCCTGACCCTGACCATGACCCTGACCTGAACCTGACCCTGACCTTGACACTTACCCTTACCCTGACCCCTATCCTGAACCTAAATCTGACCTGACCCTAACCCTAAGTATGACAATAACTCAGACCCTGACCCTGAACCTGACCCTGACCCTTAACCTAGCCCTGACCCTGACCCTGACCATGACCCTGACCTGAACATGACCCTGACCTTGACACTTACCCTGACCCTGACCCTGATCATGAACCTGAACCTGACACTGACCCTAACCCTAACCCTGAACCTTACCCTAACCCTGACCCTAACCCTGACCATAACCCTGACCCTGAAGCTCACCCTGAACCTAACCCTGACCCTGACCCTGACCCTGAACCTGACCCTGACTTTAACCCTGACCCTGACCCTGTCCCTGACACTATATCTGACCGTGACCCTGAACCTGACCATGACCCTGAACCTCACCTTGACCCTGACACTGATCCTGACCCTAAGTCTGACCCTGACCCTGACCCTGACCCTGATCTTGACCCTGAACCTGACCATGACCCTGACCCTGACCTTAACCCTGAACCTGACCCTGACCCTGACTCTAACACTGAACCTACCCCTGACCCTGACCCTGACCAATACCCTAAAGCTGACCTGACCCTGACCCTGACTCTGACCGTGACCCTGACCCTGAACCTAACCCTGATCCTGACCCTGAACCTAACTCTGAACCTGACCCTGACCCTGAACCTTACCCTCACCTAACCCTGACACTGACCTGTTCCCTGACCCTAAGTCTGACCGTTACATTGAACCTGAACCTGACCCTGAACCTGACCTTGACCCTGACCCTGACCCTGACCATGACCCTGACCATGACCTTAACCCTGAACCTGACCCTGACCCTGACACTGGCTCTAACGCTGAACCTACCACTGACCCTGACCAATACCCTAAAGCTGACCTGACCCTGACCCTGACCCTGACCATGACACTGACACTCACCCTGACCTTGACCCTAAGTCTGACCGCGACCCTGAACGTGACCCTGACACTCACCCTGACCCTGACACTGACCCTGACCCAGACATTGAACCTTACGCTGACCCTGACCCTGATCATGACCCTGACTCTGACCCTGACCCTGACCCTAACAATAACCCTGACCCTGAACCTGACTCTGACCCTAACCCTGACCCTACCACTGACCCTGACCCTAACCCTGACCCTGACCATAAACGTGACCTGACCCTGAAACTGACCCTGACACTGCCCCTGACCCTGGACCTGACCTTGACTCTGATCTTGACGCTGACCCTGACCCTGACCCTGACCTTAACCCTGAACCTGACCCTGACTCTGACCCTGACGCTGGCTCTAACGCTGAACCAACACCTGACACTGACCCTGACCAATACCCTAAAGATGACCTGACCCTGACCCTGACCCAGACCATGACAATGACCCTCACCCTAACCTTGAACCTAAGTCTGACCACGACCCTGACCCTGACCCTGACACTCATCCTGACAATGACACTGACCTTGAACCTGACCCTGACCTTGATCCTGACCCTAACGCTGACCCTGAACGTGACCCTGACCCTGACCCTAACCCTGACCGTACCCCTGACACTGAAACTGACCCTGACCCTAAACCTGACCCTACGTCTGACCGTGACCCTGACCCTAACCCTGACACTGACCCTGACCCTGACCCTGACCCTGACCCAGACATTGACCCTAACCCTGACCATGAACCTGACCCTGACACTGACTTGACCCAGACCCTGATAGTGACCTTAAACTTGACCCTGACCCTGTCCCTGACCCTAAGTCTGACCCTGACCATAACCCTGACACTGACCCTGACCCTGAAGCTGAACCTGATCCAGACATTGACCCTAACCCTGACCCTGACCCTGACCCTGAACCTGACCCTAAGTCTGATTGTGACCCTGAACCTAACCCTGACCCTGACCCTGAACCTGAACCTGATCCAGACATTGACCCTAAACCTGACCCTGACCCTAACCCTGACGCTGACCCTGGACTTGACCCTGACCCTGATCATGACCCTGACCCTGATCATGACCCTGACCCTGACACTGACCCTGACCTTGACCTTTACGCTGATACTGACCCTGATCATGACCCTGACACTGACCTTGACCCTGACCTTGACCCTGACCCTAACCCTGACCCTGACCCAAACCCTTAACCTAATACTGAACCTGACCCTGACCCTGACCCTGACCCTATCCATAACCTTGACCCTGAACCTGACACTGACCCTGACCCTGACAATAACCCTGACCCTGACCTTGACACTAAACCGGACCCTGACCCTTACCCTGACCAAGACCCTGACACTAACCCTCACCCTGAACCTGCCGCTGATCCTAAGTCTGACCGTGACACTGACCCGGACACTGACCCTGACACTTACCCTGACCCTGAACCTAAACCTACCCCTGACTCTGACCCTGACCCTGACCCTGACCCTGACCCTGACCCTGACCCTGACCCTGAACCTTACCCTGACCCTGAACCCTAAACCTGACCCTGACCCTGACACTGACCCTTACACCGACCCTGACCTTAACCCTGAACCTAACCCTGACTGTGACCCTGACCCATACCCTAAACCTGACCTGACACTGAGCCTAACCCTGACCTTGATCCTGACCCTAACGCTGACCCTGACCCTGACCCTAAGCCTGACCCTACCCCTGACCCTGACCCTGACACTGACCCTGACTCTAAACCTGACGTGACCCTGAAACTGACCTTGACCCTGAACCTGACACTGACCCCGACCCTAACTCTGACCCCGACCCTGAACCTGACCCTGACCCAGACATTGACCCTAACCCTGACAATGACCCTGACCCTGACCCTGACACTGGCCTTGACCCTGACCCTACCCCTGACCCTGAACGTGACCCTGACCTTGATCACGACACTGACCCTGATACTGACCCTGACCTTGACGTTGACCCTGACACTGACCCTAACACAAACCCTGACACTGACTTGACCCCGACCCTGACCCTGACCTTAAACCTGACCCTGACCCTGTCCCGGACCCTAAGTCTGACCGTGACGCTGACCCTGACCCTGACCCTGACCCTGACCCTTACCCTGACCCTGACCCTGACCCTGACCCTGACCCTGACCCTAACCAATACCCTAAAGCTGACCTGACCCTGACCCTGACCATGACACTGACCCTGATCTTGACCCTGAACCTGAACATGACCCTGACCCTGACCTTGACCCTAACCCTGACCCTGACCCTGACCATGACCCTGACCATGACCTTAACCCTGAACCTGACCCTGACCCTGACGCTGGCTCTAACGCTGAACCTACCCCTGACCCTGACCAATACCCTAAAGCTGACCTGACCCTGACCCTGACCCTGACCCTGACCATGACACTGACACTCACCCTGACCTTGACCCTAAGTCTGACCGCGACCCTGAACGTGACCCTGACACTCACCCTGACCCTGACACTGACCCTGACCCAGACATTGACCCTAATCCTGACCCTGACACTGACCCTGACGCTGATCCTGGACTTGACCCTGACCCTACCCCTGACCCTGACCCTGACCCTGACCCTGACCCTGACCCTGATCATGACACTGACCCTGACCCTGACCCTGACCCTGACCCTGACCCTTACCGTGACCATGACACTGACGTGACCCAGACCCTGATACTGACCTTAAACTTGACCCTGATCCTGTCCCTGACCCTAAGTCTGACAGTGACCATGACCCTGACCCTGACACTGACCCTGACCTTGACCCTTACGCTGACCCTGACCCTGATCATGACCCTGACTCTGACACTGACCCTGACCCTGACCATAACCCTGACCCTGACCCTGACCCTAACCCTGACCCTGACCCTAACGCTGACCCTGACACTGACCCTGACCCTGACCCTAAACATGACCTGACCCTGAAACTGAACCTGACACTGACCCTGACCCTGGACCTGACCCTGACCCTGATCTTGACGCTGACCCTGACCCTGACCCTGACCTTAACCCTGAACCTGACCCTGACTCTGACCCTGACGCTGGCTCTAACGCTGAACCTACCCCTTACCCTGACCCTGACCAATACCCTAAAGATGACCTGACCCTGACCCTGACCCGGACCATGACAATGACCCTCACCCTAACCTTGACCCTAAGTCTGACCACGACCCTGAACGTGACCCTGACACTCACCCTGACCATGACACTGACCTTGACCCTGACCCTGACCTTGATCCTGACCCTAACGCTGACCCTGAACGTGACCCTGACCCTGACCCTAACCCTGACCGTACCCCTGACCCTGACACTGAAACTGACCCTGACCCTAAACCTGACCCTACGTCTGACCGTGACCCTGACCCTAACCCTGACACTGACTCTGACCCTGACCCTGACCCTGACCCAGACATTGACCCTAACCCTGACCATGAACCTGACCCTGACACTGACACTGACTTGACCCAGACCCTGATAGTGACCTTAAACTTGACCCTGACCCTGTCCCTGACCCTAAGTCTGACCCTGACCATAACCCTGACACTGACCCTGACCCTGACCCTGACCCTGACCCAGACATTGACCCTAACCCTGACCCTGACCCTGACCCTGAACCTGACCCTAAGTCTGATTGTGACCCTGAACCTAACCCTGACCCTGACCCTGAAGCTGAACCTGATCCAGACATTGACCCTGACCCTGACCCTGACCCTGACCCTGAACCTGACCCTAAGTCTGATTGTGACCCTGAACCTAACCCTGACCCTGACCCTGAACCTGAACCTGATCCAGACATTGACCCTAAACCTGACCCTGACCCTAACCCTGACGCTGACCCTGGACTTGACCCTGACCCTGATCATGACCCTGACCCTGATCATGACCCTGACCCTGACACTGACCCTGACCTTGACCTTTACGCTGATACTGACCCTGATCATGACCCTGACACTGACCTTGACCCTGACCTTGACCCTGACCCTAACCCTGACCCTGACCCAAACCCTTAACCTAATACTGAACCTGACCCTGACCCTGACCCTGACCCTATCCATAACCTTGACCCTGAACCTGACACTGACCCTGACCCTGACAATAACCCTGACCCTGACCTTGACACTAAAACGGACCCTGACCCTTACCCTGACCAAGACCCTGACACTAACCCTCACCCTGAACCTGCCGCTGATCCTAAGTCTGACCGTGACACTGACCCGGACACTGACCCTGACACTTACCCTGACCCTGAACCTAAACCTACCCCTGACTCTGACCCTGACCCTGACCCTGACCCTGACCCTGACCCTGACCCTGAACCTTACCCTGACCCTGAACCCTAAACCTGACCCTGACCCTGACACTGACCCTTACACCGACCCTGACCTTAACCCTGAACCTAACCCTGACTGTGACCCTGACCCATACCCTAAACCTGACCTGACACTGAGCCTAACCCTGACCTTGATCCTGACCCTAACGCTGACCCTGACCCTGACCCTAAGCCTGACCCTACCCCTGACCCTGACCCTGACACTGACCCTGACTCTAAACCTGACGTGACCCTGAACCTGACCTTGACCCTGAACCTGACACTGACCCCGACCCTAAGTCTGACCCCGACCCTGAACCTGACCCTGACCCAGACATTGACCCTAACCCTGACAATGACCCTGACCCTGACCCTGACACTGGCCTTGACCCTGACCCTACCCCTGACCCTGAACGTGACCCTGACCTTGATCACGACACTGACCCTGATACTGACCCTGACCCTGACGTTGACCCTGACACTGACCCTAACACAAACCCTGACACTGACTTGACCCCGACCCTGACCCTGACCTTAAACCTGACCCTGACCCTGTCCCGGACCATAAGTCTGACCGTGACGCTGACCCTGACCCTGACCCTGAACCTGACCTTGACCCTGACCCTGACCCTGTCCCTGATGATGATCCTGACCATGACCCTGACCCTGACACTGACCCTGACACTGACGTTGACCCTGACCCTGACCCTAACCCTGACCCTGACGCTGACTCCAGCCCTGACCCTGACCCTAACCCTGACCCTGTCCTTGACCCTGACTCAGACCCTTACCCTAACACTGACCCTGAACCTTACCTGACCCTGACTCTATACCTGAACTGAACCTGACCCTGACCCTGACACTGACCTGACCCTGATCCTGACCTTGACCCTGAACCTGACCCTGACCCTGGCCGTGACCCTGACCCTGACCGTGACCCTGACCCTGACCCTCATCCTACCCCTGACCCTGAACCTGACCCTGACCCTTAACCTAGCCCTGACCCTGACCCTGACACTGACGCTGACTCTGACCGTGACCCTGACCCTGACCATGACCCTGACCTGAACCTGACCCTGACCTTGACACTTACCCTGACCCTGACCCTGATCATGAACCTGAACCTGACACTGACCCTAACCCTAACCCTGAACCTTACCCTAACCCTGACCCTAACCCTGACCATAACCCTGACCCTGAAGCTCACCCTGAACCTAACCCTGACCCTGACCCTGACCCTGAACCTGACCCTGACTTTAACCCTGACCCTGACCCTGTCCCTGACACTATATCTGACCGTGACCCTGAACCTGACCATGACCCTGAACCTCACCTTGACCCTGACACTGACCCTGACCCTAAGTCTGACCCTGACCCTGACCCTGACCCTGATCTTGACCCTGAACCTGACCCTGACGCTGACTCTAACACTGAACCTACCCCTGACCCTGACCCTGACCGACACCCTAAAGCTGACCTGACCATGACCCTGAATCTGACCGTGACCCTGACCCTGAACCTAACCCTGATCCTGACCCTGAACCTAACTCTGAACCTGACCCTGACCCTGAACCTTACCCTCACCTTAACCCTGACACTGACCTGTTCCCTGACCCTAAGTCTGACCGTTACATTGAACCTGAACCTGACCCTGAACCTGACCTTGACCCTAACCCTGACCCTGACCCTGACCATGACCCTGACCATGACCTTAACCCTGAACCTGACCCTGACCCTGACGCTGGCTCTAACGCTGTACCTACCCCTGACCCTGACCAATACCCTAAAGCTGACCTGACCCTGACCCTGACCCTGACCCTACCACTGACCCTGACACTGACCCTGACCCAGACATTGACCCTTACGCTGACCCTGACCCTGATCATGACCCTGACTCTGACACTGACCCTGACCCTGACCATAACCCAGACCCTGAACCTGACCCTGACCCTAACCCTGACCCTACCACTGATCCTGACACTGACCCTGACCCTGACCCTAAACGTGACCTGACCCTGAAACTGACCCTGACACTGACCCTGACCCTGGACCTGACCCTGACCGTGATCTTGACGCTGACCCTGACCCTGACCCTGACCCTGACCCTGACCTTAACCCTGAACCTGACCCTGACTCTGACCCAGATAGTGAACTTAAACTTGACCCTGACCCTGTCCCTGACCCTAAGTCTGACCCTGACCATAACCCTGACACTGACCCTGACCCTGACCCTGACCCTGACCCAGACATTGACCCTAACCCTGACCCTGACCCTGACCCTGAACCTGACCCTAAGTCTGATTGTGACCCTGAACCTAACCCTGACCCTGACCCTGAACATGAACTTGATCCAGACATTGACCCTAAACCTGACCCTGACCCTAACCCTGACGCTGACCCTGGACTTGACGTTGACCTTTACGCTGATACTGACCCTGATCATGACCCTCACCCTGACCTTGACCTTGACCTTTACGCTGATACTGACCCTGATCATGACCCTGACCCTGACACTGACCTTGACCCTGACCTTGACCCTGACCCTAACCCTGACTCTGAATCTTACATTGATCCTGACCCTACCCCTGACCCTACCCTGACCCTGAACCTGACCCTGACCCTGACCCTGACCCTGACACTGACTCTGACCCTGAACCTGACCTTGACCCTACAACTGAATTTGACCCTGATCCTGACCCTGACACTGACCCTGACCCTGAACCTGACCCTGACCTTGACCCTGACCCTGACACTGACTGTGACCCTTGCCCTGACATTGAACCTGACCTGACCCTGACATTGACCCTAACCTTGAACATGACCCTGACACTAAACCTGACCCTGAAGGGATCATGACACTGAACCTGACCTGACCCTGAACCTGACCCTGACATTGACCCTAACCTTGACCCTGACCCTGACCCTAACACTGAACTTACCCTGACCCTGACCGTGACACTGAACCTGACCCTAAGTCTGACCGTGACCCTGACCGTGACCATGACCCTGACACTGACCCTGACCTTGACCCTTACACTAACACTTACCCTGAACCTACCCCTGACCCTGACCCTGACCGTGACAGTAACCCTGACCCTGAACCTACCCCTGAACCTTACCCTGACGCTGACCCTGACCCTGACCCTGACCCTGAACCTGACCTTGACCCTGACCATGACCATGACCCTGACACTGACCCTGACCTTGAACCTTACACTAACACTTACCCTGAACCTACCCCTGACCCTGACCCTGACCGTGACAGTAACCCTGACCCTGAACCTACCCCTGAACCTTACCCTGACCCTGACCCTGACCCTGACCCTGAACCTGATCCTGACCTTGACACTGACCCTGACCCTTACCCTGACCCTCACCCTAAACCTGACCATGACCCTGACCCTGACCTTGAACCTTACCCTGAACCTGAACCTTACACTCAACTTCACCTTGACCTTGACCCTGACCTTGAACTTGATCTTGACCTTCACCCTGACCTTGATTCTGAACCTGACCATAAATCTGACTGTAACCCTTACCCTGACCCTTACACTGACCGTGACCCTGACCCTGACCCTGACTCTGACCCTGACCCTGACCCTGACCCTGACCCTGACCCAGAACCTGATCATGAACCTAACCCTTACCCTGACCCTGACTCTTCCCCTGACCCTGACATTGACCATTGCCCTGACCCTAAGTCTGAATTTGACCCTGACTCTGACCCTGTCCCTGACCCTGACCCTAACCCTGACCCTGACACTGAACCTAATCCTGACCTTGACCCTGACCCTGATTCTGAACCTGTCCCTGACCCTGACACTGAACCTGAACCGGACACTGACCCTCAACCTGACCCTGACTTTGACCTTGAACTTGACCTTGACCTTGACATTGACCTTGTCACTGAACTTGAACCTGACCAAGACCCTGAACCTAAGTCTGAACGTGACCCTGAAAGTGCACCTGACCCTGAGCCTGACCCTACCCCTGACCCTGACCTTCACCCTTAACCTGACCCTGACCCTGAACCTGACCCTGACCCTGACCCTAACCCTGACCCTAATTCTGACCCTGACCCTAAACCTGACGCTGAAACTCACCCTGACCCTGACCCTAACCCTGAACATGAACCTGAACCTGACCTTGATATTGACCCTGGCCCTGACCTTGACCTTGAACTGTACCTTCACCTTTACCCTGACCGTGACACTGACCCTGAATCTAACACAGACCCTGAACCTTAATGTTAACGTGACCTTGACCCTGACCCTGAACTATACTTTGACCTTTACCATGATCCTAACCCTGACCCTGACCCCGAACCCGACCTTGACCTTGACCTTGACCCTGACCCTGACCCTGACCTTTACCTTGACCCTGACCATGAATTTGACCCTGACCTTGACCTTGACCCTAACCCTGACCTTGAACTTGACCTTGACCCTGACCTTGACCTTGACATTGACACTGACCCTGACCCTAAACCTGACCCTGATTCTGACCCTATCCTTGACCGTGACCCTGACCCTAACCCTGACCCTATCCCTGACCGTGACACTGACCCTGACCCTGAACCTGACCCTGACAATGCCCTGATTCCAACACTGAACCTGACCCTGACTCTGACCCTACCCCTGACCCTGACACTGACCCTGACCATAAACCTGACCATAACCCTGACCGTGACACTGACCCTAAAACTGACCCTGACCCTAAACCTGACCCTGACCCTAACTCTGAACCTGATCCTGACCCCGACCCTGACCCTGACCCTGACCCTGACCGTGACCCTGATACTGACCCTGAACCTAACACTACCCCTGACCCTGACCCTGACCCTGACCCTGAACCTGACTCTGGCACTAAACCTGACCTGACCCTGACCCTGGCCCTGACCCTGACCCTGAAACTCACCCTGACACTAACCTTGACCCTGACCCAAAATTATGACCGTGACCCTGACACTGACCCTGAACGTGAACCTGACTCTAAATCTGACCATGACCTTGACCTTGACCCTGACCCTGAACCTAACACTGACCCTGACCCTGACCCTGAATCTGACCCTGAACCTAGCCCTGACCCTGACCCTTACCCTGACCCTTAACCTGACCCTGACACTGACACTGACCATGACACTAACCCTGACCCTGACCCTGACACTGCCCCTAAACCTGATTTGACCCTGACCCTCACTCTGAACCGGACACTGACCCTGACCTTCAACCTGAACCTGACACTGAACCTGACCTGACCCTGACCCTGACCCTGACCTTGACCCTAACTTTGACCGTGAACCTGAGCCTAAACCTGACCCTGACCCTGACACTGACAGTGACCCTGAACCTGACCCTATGTTTGACCGTGACCCTGACCGTGACCATGACCCTGACACTGACCCTGACCTTGACCCTTACACTAACACTTACCCTGAACCTACCCCTGACCCTGACCCTGACCGTGACAGTAACCCTGACCCTGAACCTACCCCTGAACCTTACCCTGACGCTGACCCTGACCCTGACCCTGACCCTGAACCTGACCTTGACCCTGACCATGACCATGACCCTGACACTGACCCTGACCTTGAACCTTACACTAACACTTACCCTGAACCTACCCCTGACCCTGACCCTGACCGTGACAGTAACCCTGACCCTGAACCTACCCCTGAACCTTACCCTGACCCTGACCCTGACCCTGACCCTGAACCTGATCCTGACCTTGACACTGACCCTGACCCTTACCCTGACTCTCACCCTAAACCTGACCATGACCCTGACCCTGACCTTGAACCTTACCCTGAACCTGAACCTTACACTCAACTTCACCTTGACCTTGACCCTGACCTTGAACTTGATCTTGACCTTCACCCTGACCTTGATTCTGAACCTGACCATAAGTCTGACTGTAACCCTTACCCTGACCCTTACACTGACCGTGACCCTGACCCTGACCCTGACTCTGACCCTGACCCTGACCCTGACCCTGACCCTGACCCAGAACCTGATCATGAACCTAACCCTTACCCTGACCCTGACTCTTCCCCTGACCCTGACATTGACCATTGCCCTGACCCTAAGTCTGAATTTGACCCTGACTCTGACCCTGTCCCTGACCCTGACCCTAACCCTGACCCTGACACTGAACCTAATCCTGACCTTGACCCTGACCCTGATTCTGAACCTGTCCCTGACCCTGACACTGAACCTGAACCGGACACTGACCCTCAACCTGACCCTGACTTTGACCTTGAACTTGACCTTGACCTTGACATTGACCTTGTCACTGAACTTGAACCTGACCAAGACCCTGAACCTAAGTCTGAACGTGACCCTGAAAGTGCACCTGACCCTGAGCCTGACCCTACCCCTGACCCTGACCTTCACCCTTAACCTGACCCTGACCCTGAACCTGACCCTGACCCTGACCCTAACCCTGACCCTAATTCTGACCCTGACCCTAAACCTGACGCTGAAACTCACCCTGACCCTGACCCTAACCCTGAACATGAACCTGAACCTGACCTTGATATTGACCCTGGCCCTGACCTTGACCTTGAACTGTACCTTCACCTTTACCCTGACCGTGACACTGACCCTGAATCTAACACAGACCCTGAACCTTAATGTTAACGTGACCTTGACCCTGACCCTGAACTATACTTTGACCTTTACCATGATCCTAACCCTGACCCTGACCCCGAACCCGACCTTGACCTTGACCTTGACCCTGACCCTGACCCTGACCTTTACCTTGACCCTGACCATGAATTTGACCCTGACCTTGACCTTGACCCTAACCCTGACCTTGAACTTGACCTTGACCCTGACCTTGACCTTGACATTGACACTGACCCTGACCCTAAACCTGACCCTGATTCTGACCCTATCCTTGACCGTGACCCTGACCCTAACCCTGACCCTATCCCTGACCGTGACACTGACCCTGACCCTGAACCTGACCCTGACAATGCCCTGATTCCAACACTGAACCTGACCCTGACTCTGACCCTACCCCTGACCCTGACACTGACCCTGACCATAAACCTGACCATAACCCTGACCGTGACACTGACCCTAAAACTGACCCTGACCCTAAACCTGACCCTGACCCTAACTCTGAACCTGATCCTGACCCCGACCCTGACCCTGACCCTGACCCTGACCGTGACCCTGATACTGACCCTGAACCTAACACTACCCCTGACCCTGACCCTGACCCTGACCCTGAACCTGACTCTGGCACTAAACCTGACCTGACCCTGACCCTGGCCCTGACCCTGACCCTGAAACTCACCCTGACACTAACCTTGACCCTGACCCAAAATTATGACCGTGACCCTGACACTGACCCTGAACGTGAACCTGACTCTAAATCTGACCATGACCTTGACCTTGACCCTGACCCTGAACCTAACACTGACCCTGACCCTGACCCTGAATCTGACCCTGAACCTAGCCCTGACCCTGACCCTTACCCTGACCCTTAACCTGACCCTGACACTGACACTGACCATGACACTAACCCTGACCCTGACCCTGACACTGCCCCTAAACCTGATTTGACCCTGACCCTCACTCTGAACCGGACACTGACCCTGACCTTCAACCTGAACCTGACACTGAACCTGACCTGACCCTGACCCTGACCCTGACCTTGACCCTAACTTTGACCGTGAACCTGAGCCTAAACCTGACCCTGACCCTGACACTGACAGTGACCCTGAACCTGACCCTATGTTTGACCGTGACCCTGACCGTGACCATGACCCTGACACTGACCCTGACCTTGACCCTTACACTAACACTTACCCTGAACCTACCCCTGACCCTGACCCTGACCGTGACAGTAACCCTGACCCTGAACCTACCCCTGAACCTTACCCTGACGCTGACCCTGACCCTGACCCTGACCCTGAACCTGACCTTGACCCTGACCATGACCATGACCCTGACACTGACCCTGACCTTGAACCTTACACTAACACTTACCCTGAACCTACCCCTGACCCTGACCCTGACCGTGACAGTAACCCTGACCCTGAACCTACCCCTGAACCTTACCCTGACCCTGACCCTGACCCTGACCCTGAACCTGATCCTGACCTTGACACTGACCCTGACCCTTACCCTGACTCTCACCCTAAACCTGACCATGACCCTGACCCTGACCTTGAACCTTACCCTGAACCTGAACCTTACACTCAACTTCACCTTGACCTTGACCCTGACCTTGAACTTGATCTTGACCTTCACCCTGACCTTGATTCTGAACCTGACCATAAGTCTGACTGTAACCCTTACCCTGACCCTTACACTGACCGTGACCCTGACCCTGACCCTGACTCTGACCCTGACCCTGACCCTGACCCTGACCCTGACCCAGAACCTGATCATGAACCTAACCCTTACCCTGACCCTGACTCTTCCCCTGACCCTGACATTGACCATTGCCCTGACCCTAAGTCTGAATTTGACCCTGACTCTGACCCTGTCCCTGACCCTGACCCTAACCCTGACCCTGACACTGAACCTAATCCTGACCTTGACCCTGACCCTGATTCTGAACCTGTCCCTGACCCTGACACTGAACCTGAACCGGACACTGACCCTCAACCTGACCCTGACTTTGACCTTGAACTTGACCTTGACCTTGACATTGACCTTGTCACTGAACTTGAACCTGACCAAGACCCTGAACCTAAGTCTGAACGTGACCCTGAAAGTGCACCTGACCCTGAGCCTGACCCTACCCCTGACCCTGACCTTCACCCTTAACCTGACCCTGACCCTGAACCTGACCCTGACCCTGACCCTAACCCTGACCCTAATTCTGACCCTGACCCTAAACCTGACGCTGAAACTCACCCTGACCCTGACCCTAACCCTGAACATGAACCTGAACCTGACCTTGATATTGACCCTGGCCCTGACCTTGACCTTGAACTGTACCTTCACCTTTACCCTGACCGTGACACTGACCCTGAATCTAACACAGACCCTGAACCTTAATGTTAACGTGACCTTGACCCTGACCCTGAACTATACTTTGACCTTTACCATGATCCTAACCCTGACCCTGACCCCGAACCCGACCTTGACCTTGACCTTGACCCTGACCCTGACCCTGACCTTTACCTTGACCCTGACCATGAATTTGACCCTGACCTTGACCTTGACCCTAACCCTGACCTTGAACTTGACCTTGACCCTGACCTTGACCTTGACATTGACACTGACCCTGACCCTAAACCTGACCCTGATTCTGACCCTATCCTTGACCGTGACCCTGACCCTAACCCTGACCCTATCCCTGACCGTGACACTGACCCTGACCCTGAACCTGACCCTGACAATGCCCTGATTCCAACACTGAACCTGACCCTGACTCTGACCCTACCCCTGACCCTGACACTGACCCTGACCATAAACCTGACCATAACCCTGACCGTGACACTGACCCTAAAACTGACCCTGACCCTAAACCTGACCCTGACCCTAACTCTGAACCTGATCCTGACCCCGACCCTGACCCTGACCCTGACCCTGACCGTGACCCTGATACTGACCCTGAACCTAACACTACCCCTGACCCTGACCCTGACCCTGACCCTGAACCTGACTCTGGCACTAAACCTGACCTGACCCTGACCCTGGCCCTGACCCTGACCCTGAAACTCACCCTGACACTAACCTTGACCCTGACCCAAAATTATGACCGTGACCCTGACACTGACCCTGAACGTGAACCTGACTCTAAATCTGACCATGACCTTGACCTTGACCCTGACCCTGAACCTAACACTGACCCTGACCCTGACCCTGAATCTGACCCTGAACCTAGCCCTGACCCTGACCCTTACCCTGACCCTTAACCTGACCCTGACACTGACACTGACCATGACACTAACCCTGACCCTGACCCTGACACTGCCCCTAAAACTGATTTGACCCTGACCCTCACTCTGAACCGGACCCTGACCCTGACCTTCAACCTGAACCTGACACTGAACCTGACCTGACCCTGACCCTGACCCTGACCTTGACCCTAACTTTGACCGTGAACCTGAGCCTAAACCTGACCCTGACCCTGACACTGACAGTGACCCTGAACCTGACCCTATGTTTGACCGTGACCCTGACCGTGAACCTGACCCTCGCCCTGACCTGAACCTGACCTTGACCCTAACCCTGATCATGACCCTGACACTGATCCTGACCCTGTCACTAACACTGACCCTGACCCAAACCCTGATGCTGACCCTAACAATGACACTGACCCTGACCCTAAACCAGACCTGACCCTGACCCTGACACTGACCCTGACCCTGAAATTTACTCTGACACTGACCCTGAACCTGAACCTGACCATGATCCTAACCCTGATCCTACCCCTGACCCTGACCCTAACACTGAAACTGACCCTGACCCTGACCCTGACCCTGACCGTGAACTTTACCCTGACCCTGAACTTGACCCTGACCCTGACCCTAACCCTGACCCTGACCCTGACCCTAAACCTGACATGACCCTGACCCTGACCCTGACCATGAACCTAACCCTGACTCTGACCTTGACCCTGACCCTAACCCTGACGCTAAATCTGAACCTGACCCTGACCCTGACATTGTCCCTAACCCAGACCCTGACTCTGACCCTGACACTGACCATAAATATGACCCTGACACTGATTTTGACACTAACCCTGTCCCTGTCCCTGACCCTGACCCTGACCCTGACCCTAAACCTGACCTAACCTTGACTCCGGCCCTGACCCTGACCCTAAACCTCACCCTGACACTAACCTTGACCCTGACCCAAAATTCTGACCGTGACCCTGACACTGACCCTGAAAGTGACCCTGACCCTGACCCTAGCCCTGACTCTGACTCTGACCCAGACCCAGACCCTGACCCTGAACCTAACCCTGAACCTGACCCTTACACTGACCCATAACCTGACCCTGACACTGACCATGACCCTAACCCTGATATTGACCCTGACACTGACCCTGCCCCTAAGCCTGACCTGACCCTGACCCTCACTCTGACCCTGACCCTGACCCTGACCTACAACCTGAACCTGACACTGAACCTGACCTGACCCTGATCCTGACCCTGATCCTGACCTTGACCCTAACTGTGACCCTGACCCTGACCCTAAACCTGACCCTGACCCTGACCCTGACCCTGATCCTGAACCTGACCCTATGTCTGACCGTGACCCTGACCGTGAACCTGACCCTCGCCCTGACCCTGAACCTGACTTTGACCCTGACCCTGATCATGACCCTGACACTGACCCTGACCTTGACCCTTACACTAACACTGACCCTGACCCTGACCCAAACCCTGATGTTGACCCTAACAATGACACTGACCCAGACCCTAAACCAGACCTGACCCTGACCCTGACACTGACCCTGACCCTGAAATTTACTCTGACACTGACCCTGACCCTGAACCTGACCATGATCCTAACCCTGATCCTACCCCTGACCCTGACCCTAACACTGAAACTGACCCTGACCCTGACCCTGACCCTGACCGTGAACTTTACCCTGACCCTGAACTTGACCCTGACCCTGACCCTAACCCTGACCCTGACGCTGACCCTAAACCTGACATGACCCTGACCCTGACCCTGACCATGAACCTAACCCTGACTCTGACCTTGAACCTGACCCTAACCCTGACGCTAAATCTGAACCTGACCCTGACCCTGACATTGTCCCTAACCCAGACCCTGACTCTGACCCTGACACTGACCATAAATATGACCCTTACACTGATTTTGACACTAACCAGGTCCCTGTCCCTGACCCTGACCCTGACCCTGACCCTAAACCTGACCTAACCTTGACTCCGGCCCTGACCCTGACCCTAAACCTCACCCTGACACTAACCTTGACCCTGACCCAAAATTCTGACCGTGACCCTGACACTGACCCTGAAAGTGACCCTGACCCTGACCCTGACCCTAGCCCTGACTCTGACTCTGACCCAGACCCAGACCCTGACCCTGAACCTAACCCTGAACCTGACCCTTACACTGACCCATAACCTGACCCTGACACTGACACTGACCATGACCCTAACCCTGATATTGACCCTGACACTGACCCTGCCCCTAAGCCTGACCTGACCCTGACCCTCACTCTGACCCTGACCCTGACCCTCACCTACAACCTGAACCTGACACTGAACCTGACCTGACCCTGATCCTGACCCTGATCCTGACCTTGACCCTAACTGTGACCCTGACCGTGACCCTAAACCTGAACCTGACCCTGACAGTGACCCTGATCCTGAACCTGACCCTATGTCTGACCGTGACCCTGACCGTGAACCTGACCCTCGCCCTGACCCTGAACCTGACTTTGACCCTGACCCTGATCATGACCCTGACACTGACCCTGACCTTGACCCTTACACTAACACTGACCCTGACCCTGACCCAAACCCTGATGTTGACCCTAACAATGACACTGACCCAGACCCTAAACCAGACCTGACCCTGACCCTGACACTGACCCTGACCCTGAACCTGACCATGACCCTAACCCTGATCCTACCCCTGATTCTGACCCTAACACTGAACCTGACCCTGACCCTAAACCTGACCTGACCCTGACCCTGACCCTGACCCTAAACCTCACCGTGACTCTAACCTTGACGCTGACCCTGACCCTGAACCTGACCCTGACCCTGACCCTGACCCTTATCCTGATCGTTACCCTGAATTTGGCACTGACCCTGGCCCTGACCCTGACTCTACACCTGACCCAGAACCTGACCCTGACCTTGACCCTGACACTGACCCTGACCCTAACCCTGACCCTGAACTTGATCCTGACCCTAACCCTGAACATGACCCTGACCCTGACCCTAACCCTAACCGTGACCCTGAACCTAAGTCTGACCGTGAACCTGACCCTGACCCTGACCCTGACCCTGACCCTGACACTGACCCTGCCCCTAAACCTGACCTGACCCTGACCCTGACCCTGACCCTGACCCTGACCCTTATCCTGATCGTTACCCTGAATTTGGCACTGACCCTGGCCCTGACCCTGACTCTACACCTGACCCAGAACCTGACACTGACCCTGACCCTAACCCTGACCCTGTCCCTGACCGTGACCCTAACCCTGACCCTGACCTACACAATGAACTTGACTTTGACCCTGACCGAGACCCTGACCCTCACCCTGACCCTGACCCTGACCCTGACCTTGACCCTGACACTGACCCTGACCCTAACCCTGACCCTGAACTTGATCCTGACCCTAACCCTGAACATGACCCTGACCCTGACCCTAACCCTGACACTGACCCTGTCCCTGACCCTGACACTAAACCAGACCCTCAACCTGATCCTAAACCTGTCCTGACCCTGAACCTGATACTGACCCTGAACCTAAGTCTGACTGTGACCCTAACCCTTACCCTAATTCTGACCGTGACCCTGATCATGACCTTGACCCTGACCCTGACCCTAACCCTGACCGTGACCCTAACACTGACCCTGACCCTGTCACTTACCCTGACCCTAAGTCTGACCCTGACCTTAACACTAAACCAGACCTGACCCTACCCCTTACCCTGACCCTGACACTGACCCTGAACATGACCTTGACACTAAGTCTGACTGAGACCCTGACCGTGACCCTGAACCTCAAACTGACCCTGACCCTAACCCCGACCTTGACCCTGACCCTGAACCTGACCCTGACCCTCGCCCTGACGCTGACTCTACCCCTGACACTGACCCGGACAATCACTCTGACCCTAACCCTTGTCCTGACCCTGACCCTGACTCTGACCCTGACCCTGACCTTGAACCTGACCCTGACCTTAACCCTGACACTGACCCTGTCCCTGATTCTAAGAAATACCGTGACCCTGACCCTGACCATCACCCTGACCCTGACCCTGACCCTGACCCTCACCCTGACCCTGACCGTTACGCTGATATTGACCCTGATGCTGACCCTGACTCTGAACTACACCCTGAACTTGACCATAACCGTGACCCTGACCCTGACCCTGACCCTGACCCTAAACCTGACCTGACCCTGACCCTGACACTGACAGTGACCCTGACACTGAGCGTGACCCTGACCGTGACCTTAACCCTGACCCTGACAGTGACCCTGACCCTGATCCTTACCCTACCCCTGCCCCTTACCCTGACCTTAATCGTGACCCTGACCGTAACACTGACCTTGACCCTGACCATGACCCTGAACCTGACCTTAATTCTGAACCTGACCCTGACCCTGACCCTGAACCTAACCCTGATTCTGACCCTGACCCTGACCCTGACCCTGAAACTAACCCTGACCCTGACCCTGACTCTGACCCTGACCCTAAATCTGAACCTGACCCTGACCCTGACCCTGACACTGTCCCTAACACTGACCCTGACCCCGACAATGACCCTAAACGTAACCCTGACACTGATTTTGACACTAACCCTGTCCCTGACCCTGACCATGAACCTGACACCAACCCTGAACCTGACCCTAACTCTGACCCTGACCCTGACACAGACCCTGACCCTGACCCTGACCATGACCCTGACAATGCCCTGATTCCGACCCTGACCCTGACCCTGACGCTAAACGTGACCCTGACCCTTACATTGACCCTGACCCTGGCCCTGACCCTGACCCTCACCCTGACACTAACCTTGACCCTAACCCAAAATTCTGACTGTGACCCTAACCCTGACCCTGAACGTGACCCTGACCCTAAATCTGACCGTGACCTTGACCCTGAATCTGACCCTGAACCTAACCCTGAACCTGAACCTTACCCTGAACCTTAACCTGACTTTGAACCTGACACTGACCATGACCCTAATGCTGACACTGACCCTGACACTGACCCTGCCCCTAAGCCTGACCTGACCCTGACACTCACTCTGAACCTGAACCTGACCCTGAACTACAACCTGAACCTGACACTGAACCTGACCTGACCCTGACCCTGACCCTGACCTTGACCCTAACTGTGACCTTGACACTGACCCTAAACCTGACCCTGACCCTGACTTAGACAGTGACCCTGACATTGACCCGAACCTTGACCCTGACCCTAAACCTGACCCTCACCCTGACCCTGACCGTGACACTGAACCTGACCCTAAGTCTGACCGTGACCCTGACCGTGACCATGACCCTCACCATGAACCTGAACCTGACCTTGACACTGATCCTGACCATGACCCTGACACTGACCCTTACCTTGACCTAAACACTAAAACTTACCCTGAACCTACCCCTGACCCTGACCCTGACCCTGACAGTAACCCTGACCCTGAACCTATCCCTGAACCTTACCCTGACCCTGACACTAACCCTGACCCTGAACCTACCCCTGACCCTGACCCTGACCCTGACCCTGACCTTGATCCTAAACCTTACCTGCCCATGACCCTGACCCTAAGTGTGACCGTGACCCAGACCCTGACCTGACCGTGATCCTGACCCTGACCGTGACCCTGACCGTGACCCTGACCTTGACCATGACACTGACCTTTACTCTAACCCTGACCCTGACTCTTATCCTGATCCTGACCCTGACCATGACCTTGACCCTGACCCTGACTTTGACCATGACCTTGGCCCTGACCCTGACAGTGCCCTGACTCCGACCCTGACCCTAAGTCTCACCGCGACCCTGACCGTGACCCTGAAACTCACACTGACCCTGACCCTGACCCTGACTCTTATATTGATCCTGACCCTACCCTGACCCTAGCCCTGACTCTGACTCTGACCCAGACCCAGACCCTGACCCTGACACTGACTCTGACACTGAACCTGAACATGAACCTTACCCTGACCTTGACCCTGACCCTGACACTGACTCTGACCCTGACATTGAACCTGACCTGACCCTGACATTGACCCTAACCTTGAACATGACCCTGACACTAAACCTGACCCTGACGTGATCATGACACTGAACCTGACCTGACCCTGAACCTGACCCTGACATTGACCCTAACCTTGACCCTGACCCTGACCCTAACACTGAACCTGACCCTGACCCTGACCGTGACACTGAACCTGACCCTAAGTCTGACCGTGACCCTGACTGTGACCATTACCCTCACCCTGACCCTGAACCTGACCTTGACCCTGACCATGACCATGACCCTGACACTGACCCTGACCTTGAACCTTACACTAACACTTACCCTGAACCTACCCCTGACCCTGACCCTGACCGTGACAGTAACCCTGACCCTGAACCTACCCCTGAACCTTACCCTGACCCTGACCCTGACCCTGACCCTGATCCTGACCTTGACACTGACCCTGACCCTTACCCTGACCCTCACCCTAAACCTGACCATGACCCTGACCCTGACCTTGAACCTTACCCTGAACCTGAACCTTACACTAAACTTCACCTTGACCTTGACGCTGACCTTGAACTTGACCTTGACCTTCACCCTGACCTTGATTCTAAACCTGACCCTAAGTCTGACTGTAACCCTTACCCTGACCCTGACCTTGACACAGATTCTTACACTGAACGTGACCCTAACCCTGACCCTGACTCTGACCCTGACCCTGATCATGAACCTAACCCTTACCCTGACCCTGACTCTACCCCTGACCCTGACATTGACCATTGCCCTGACCCTAAGTCTGAATTTGACCCTGACCCTGACCCTACCCCTGACCCTGACCATGAACCTAACCCTGACCTTGACCCTGACCCTGATTCTGAACCTGTCCCTGACCCTGACACTGAACCTGAACCGGACACTGACCCTCAACCTGACCCTGACTTTGACCTTGAACTTGACCTTGACCTTGACATTGACCTTCTCACTGAACTTCAACCTGACCAATACCCTGAACCTAAGTCTGAACGTGACCCTGAAAGTGCACCTGACCCTGAGCCTGACCCTACCCCTGACCCTGACCTTGACCCTTAACCTGACCCTTTCCCTGAACCTGACCCTAATTCTGACCCTGACCTTGACCTTGACCCTGACCCTGACCCTTACCCTGTTTCTGACCCTAACCCTGACCCTGACCCTGACCCTAACCCTGACCCTAATTCTGACCCTGACCCTGACCGTGACCCTGACCCTGACCCTGACCCTGAACATGAAACTTAACCTGACCTTGATATTGACCCTGGCCCTGACCTTGACCTTGAACTGTACCTTCACCTTTACCCTGACCGTGACACTGACCCTGAATCTAACACAGACCCTGAACCTTAATCTTAACGTGACCTTGACCCTGACCCTGAACTTTACTTTGACCTTTACCATGATCCTAACCCTGACCCTGACCCCGAACCCGACCTTGACCTTGACCTTGACCCTGACCCTGACCCTGACCTTTACCTTGACCCTGACCATGACCCTGACCCTGACCTTGACCTTGACCCTAACCCTGACCTTGAACTTGACCTTGACCCTGACCTTGACCTTGACATTGACACTGACCCTGACCCTAAACCTGACCCTGATTCTGACCCTGACCTTGACCTTGACCCTGACCCTGACCCTTACCCTGTTTCTGACCCTAACCCTGACCCTGACCCTGACCCTGACCCTAACCCTGACCCTATCCCTGACCGTGACCCTGACCCTGACCCTGACCCTAAACCTGACCCTGACCATGACCCTGACCCTGACCCTGACCCTAAACCTGACCCTATCCCTGACCGTGACCCTGACCCTGACAATGCCCTGATTCCAACACTGAACCTGACCCTGACACTGACCCTGACCATAACCCTGACCGTGACACTGACCCTAAACCTGACCCTGACCCTAACCCTGAACCTGATCCTGACCCCGACCCTGACCCTGACCCTGACCCTGACCGTGACCCTGATACTGACCCTGAACCTAACACTACCCCTGACCCTGACCCTGACCCTGACCCTGACCGTGACCCTGACCCTGATCCTGGCACTAAATCTGACCTGCCCTGACCCCGGCCCTGACCCTGACCCTAAATCTCACCCTGACACTAACCTTGACCCTGACCCAAAATTCTGACCGTGACACTAAACCTGACCCTGAACGTGACCCTGACCCTAAATCTGACCGTGACCTTGACCTTGACCCTGACCCTGAACCTAACACTGACCCTGACCCTGACCCTGAATCTGACCCTGAACCTAACCCTAACCCTGACCCTGAACCTTACCCTGACCCTTAACCTGACCCTGACACTGACACTGACCATGACGCTAACCCTGACCCTGACCCTGACACTGACCCTGCCCCTAAACCTGATTTGACCCTGACCCTCACTCTGAACCTGACCCTGACCCTGACCTTCAACCTGAACCTGACACTGAACCTGACCTGACCCTGACCCTGACCCTAAACCTGACCCTGACCCTGACACTGACAGTGACCCTGAACCTGACCCTATGTCTGACCATGACCCTGACCGTGAACCTGACCCTCGCCCTGACCCTGAACCTGACCTTGACGCTAACCCTGATCATGACCCTGACACTGACCCTGACCCTTACACTAACACTGACCCTGACCCTGACCCAAACCCTGATGCTGACCCTAACAATGACACTGACCCTGACCCTAAACCAGACCTGACCCTGACCCTGACACTGACCCTGACCCTGAAATTTACTCTGACACTGACCCTGACCCTGAACCTGACCATATCCTAACCCTGATCCTACCCCTGACCCTGACCCTAACACTGAACCTGACCCTGACCCTAAACCTGACCTGACCCTGACCCTGACCCTGACCATAAACCTCACCCTGACTCTAACCTTGACCCTGACCCTGACCCTGAACCTGACCCTGACCCTGACCCTGAACGTGACCCTGAGCCTGAACCTGACCCTGATCCTGACCCTGAACCTAACCCTGACCCTGAACCTAACCCTGACCCTAACACTGACTTGGACCCTGACCCTAACCCTGAACCTAACACTGACCCTGTCCCCGACCCTGACCCTAACCCTGACCCTGACGCTGACCGTGACCCTGACACTGACCCTGAACCTGACTTTGAAACTTACCCTACCCCTGACCCCGACTCTAAACCTGACCCTTTCCTGACCCAGACCTTGACATTAACCCTCAACTAGACCCTGACCCTGACACTAACACTGACCCTAACTTTGACACTGAACCTGACCCTAACCCTGACCCTGACCCTGACACTTTCCCCGACCCTGACCCTAAACCAGACCCTGACGCTGACCCTGACCGTGACCGTGACCCTAACCCTGACCGTGACACAGACCCTGACCGTGACCCTAACGCTGACCCTGACCCTGACCTTGACCCTGACCCTTAACCATGACCGTGACCCTGTACCTGATCCTAAGTCTGACCGTGACCCTGACCATGACCCAGACCCTAACCCTGAGCCTGACACTGACCTTGACCCTGACCCTAACCCTGACCCTAAATCTGAACCTGACCCTGACCCTGACCCTGACCCTGACCCTGACCCTGACCCTGACACTGACCGTGACCCTGACTCTGACCCTGACCCTAAATCTGACCCTGACCCTGACACTGTCCCTAACCCTGACACTGACCCTGACACTGACCCGGACCCTGACCCTAAACCTGACCTAACCTTGACCCCGGCCCTGACCCTGACCCTTAACCTCACCCTGACACTAACCTTGACCCTGACCCAAAATTCTGACCGTGACTCTTACCCTGACACTGAACGTTACCCTGACACTAAATATGACAGTGACCTTGACCCTGACCTGAACCTAAAACTGACCATGACCCTGACCCTGACCCTATCCCTGACCCTGACCCTGCCCCTAAGCCTGACCTGACCCTGACCACTCACTCTGACCCTAACCCTGACCCTGACCCTGACCCTAACACTGACCCTGACCCTGACCCTGATCCTGACACAGACCATAACACTGACCCTGACCCTGTACCTGATCCTAAGTCTGACCGTGACCCTGACCCTGACCCTGATCATGACCCTGACACTGAACCTGACCCTGAAATTTACACTGACACTGACCCTGACCCTGAAATTTACCCTGACCGTGACCCTGACCCTGACCGTGACCTTGACCCTAAACCTGACCCTGTCCCTGACCCTGACCCTGACCCTGTCCCTGAACCTAACCCAGATCCTGACCCTGACCATGACCGTGAACCTGACCCGGACTTTGAACCTGAACTGGACCCTGACCCTGACCCTGACCCTGATCCTGACCCTGACCCTGACCCTGACCCTAACACTGACACTGAAACTGACCCTGACCCTGACCCTGGACCTGAACCTGATCCTACCCCTGACCCTGACCCTAACACTGACCCTGACCCTGACCCTAAACCTGACATGACCCTGACCCTGACCCTGAACCTAAACCCTGATTCTGACCCTGACCTTGACCCTGACCCTGACATTAACCCTAACCCCGACACTGACCCTGATCATGACCCTGACCCTGACAGTGACCCTAACCCTGAACCTGACCCTGACCCAGACCTTGACACTGAACCTGACCCTGTCTTTGAACCTGAACCCGATCCTGACTGTGACCCTGACCCTAAGTCTGACCTTGACCCTGACCCTGACCTGACCCTGACCATGACCCTAACACTGATACTGACCCTGAACCTAACCCTACCCCTGACCCTGACCCTGACCGTGACCCTAAACATGACATGACCCTGACCCTGACCCTGACCCTGACAGTAACCCTGACCCTGATCCTGACCCTACCCCTGCCCCTTACCCTGACCTTAATCGTGACCCTGACCGTAACACTGACCGTAACCCTGACCATGACCCTGAACTTGACCCTAAACCTGACCATGACCCTGACCCTGACCCTGAACCTGACCTTAATTCTGAACCTGACCCTGACGCTGACCCTGAACCTAAACCTGACCCTGACCCTAACCCTGACCCTAACACTGACTTGGACCCTGACCCTAACCCTGAACCTAACCCTGAACCTGTCCCCGACCCTGACCCTAACCCTGACCCTGATGCTGACCGTGACCCTGACACTGACTCTGAACCTGACTCTGAACCTGAGCCTACCCCTAACCATGACCCTAAACCTGACCCTGACCCTGACCTTGACATTAACCTTGAACTTGACCCTGACCCTGACACTAAACCTGACCTTAACCCTGACCCTAACTTTGACACTGAACCTGACCCTAACCATGACCCTGACCCTGACACTTTCCCCGACCCTGACCATAACCCAGACCCTGACGCTGACCCTGACCCTGACCGTGACCCTAAACCTCACCATGAACCTGACCATAAGTCTGACCGTGACCCTGACCCTGATCCTGACACTGACCCTAACACTGACCCTGACCCTGACCCTGATCCTGACACAGACCATAACACTGACCTTGACCCTGACTCTGACACTGACCATAAACATGACCCTGACACTGATTTTGACACTAACCCTGTCCCTGACCCTGACCCTGAACCTGACCATGATCCTAACCCTGATCCTACCCCTGACCCTGACCCTAACACTGAAACTGACCCTGACCCTAAACCTGACCCTGTCCCTGAACTTGACCCTGACCCTGGCACTGAACCTAAACCTCACCCTGACCCTGACCTTGACCCTGACCCCGACATTAACCCTAACCCCGACACTGACCCTGATCATGACCCTGACCCTGACAGTGACCCTAACCCTGAACCTGACCCTGACCCTGATCCTGACACAGACCATAACACTGACCTTGACCCTGACTCTGACACTGACCATAAACATGACCCTGACACTGATTTTGACACTAACCCTGTCCCTGACCCTGACCCTGAACCTGACCCTAACCCTGACCCTGACCCTGAGTCTGACGCTGACCCTGACCCTGACCCTGACCATGACCCTGACAATGCCGTGATTCCGATCCTGACCCTGACCCTGACGCTAACCGTGACCCTGACCCTGACCCTGACCTTGACCCTGACCCCGACATTAACCCTAACCCCGACACTGACCCTGATCATGACCCTGACCCTGACAGTGACCCTAACCCTGAACCTGACCCTGACCCTGATCCTGACACAGACCATAACACTGACCTTGACCCTGACTCTGACACTGACCATAAACATGACCCTGACACTGATTTTGACACTAACCCTGTCCCTGACCCTGACCCTGAACCTGACCCTAACCCTGACCCTGACCCTGAGTCTGACGCTGACCCTGACCCTGACCCTGACCATGACCCTGACAATGCCGTGATTCCGATCCTGACCCTGACCCTGACGCTAACCGTGACCCTGACCCTTACTTTGGCCCTGGCCCTGACCCTGACCCTGACCCTAACTCTGAACCTGATCCTGACCCTGACCCTGACCCTGACCGTGACCCTGATACTGACCCTGAACCTAACACTACCCCTGACCCTGACCCTGACCCTGACCCTGACCCTGACCCTGACCCTGACCCTGACCCTAAACCTGACATAACCTTGACCCCGGCCCTGACCCTGACCCTAAACCTCACCCTGACACTAACCTTGACCCTGACCCAAAATTCTGACCGTGACTCTGACACTGACCCTGAACGTGACCCTGACCCTAAATCTGACCCTGAACCTAACCCTGAACCTGAACCTTACCTTGACCCTTAACCTGACCCTGAACCTGACACTGACCATGACCCTAACCCTGACCCTGACCTTGACCCTAACTTTGATCCTGACCCTGACCCTAAACCTGACCCTGACCTTGACTCTGACAGTGACCCTGAACCTGACCCTATGTCTGACCGTGACCCTGACCGTGAACCTGACCCTCGCGCTGACCCTGAACCTGACCTTCACCTTGACCCTGATCATGACCATGACACTGACCCTGACCTTGACCCTTACACTAACACCGACCCTGGCCCTGACCCAAACCCTGATGCTGACCCTAACAATGACACTGACCCTGACCCTAAAGCAGACCTGACCCTGACCCTGACACTGACCCTGACCCTAAAATTTACTCTGACACTGACCCTGACCATGAACCTGATCCTGACACTAACCCTGACCCTGACCCTGAACCTGAACTTTACCCTGATCGTGACCCTGACACTGACCTTGACCCTAAACCTGACCCTGACCCTGACCCTGACCATGTCCCTGAACCTAACCCAGATCCTGACCTGAACTTGATCCTGACCCTGACCCTGACCCTGACCCAAACCCTGACCCTAACCCTGACCGTGACCCTGACTCTGAACCAGACACTGACCCTAAATCTGAACCTGACCCTGACTCTGACACTGACACTAACACTGACTTTAAACGTGACCCTGACACTGATTTTGACACTAACCCTTACCATGACCCTGAACCTAAACCTGAGCCTAACCCTGAGCCTGACCCTGAGTCTGATGCTGACCCTGACCCTGACCCTGACCCTGACCCTAACACTGACTCTAACCTTGACCCTGACCCTGACCCTGACCCTGACCCAGACCCTGACCCTGAACCTGACATTAACCCTAACCCTGACACTGACCCTGATCATGAACCTGACCCTGTCCCTGACCCTGACCCTGACCATGTCCCTGAACCTAACCCAGATCCTGACCTGAACTTGACCCTGAACCTGACCTTGGCCCTGAACCTGATCCTACCCCTGACCCTGACCCTAACACTGAACCTGACCCTGACCCTAAACCTGACATGACCCTGACCCTGACCCTGACCCTAAACCTCACCCTGACTCTAACCTTGACCCTGACCCTGACCCTGACCCTGACCCAGACCCTGACCCTGAACCTGACATTAACCCTAACCCTGACACTGACCCTGATCATGAACCTGACCCTGACCCTGACCCTGACCCTAACCCTGACATTGACCGTAACCCTGATTCTGACCCTGACCCTGACCCTGACCCTGACCCTGACAGTGACCCTGACCCTGATCCTGACCCTACCCCTGCCCCCTAACCTGACCCTGACCCTGACCCTGACTGTTACCCTAACCCTGAACCTGACCCTGACCCAGACCTTGACCCTGAACCTGACCCTGTCTTTGAACCTCAACCCGACCCTGACCGTGACCCTGACCCTGTCTGACCTTGACCCTGCCCCTGACCCTGATCCTGACTCTACCCCTGCCCCTTACCCTGACCTTAATCGTGACCCTGACCGTAACACTGACCGTGACCCTGACCATGACCCTGAACTTGACCCTAACACTGACCCTGACCCTGACCACTAACCTGATAATGCTCTGACCTCCACCCTGACCCTGACCCTGACCCTAACCCTGACCGTGACCCTGACCCTGACCCTGAACCTGACTCTGAACCTGACCCTACCCCTGACCGTGACCCTAAACCTGACCCTGACCCTGACCTTGACATTAACCCTGAACTTGACCCTGACCACTAACCTGACAATGATCTGACCCCTACCCTGACCCTGACCCTGACCCTAACCCTGACCGTGACCCTAACACTGACCCTGACCCTGTCACTTACCCTGACCCTAAGTCTGACCCTGACCTTAACACTAAACCTGACCCTGACCCTACCCCTTACCCTGACCCTGACACTGACCCTGAACATGACCTTGACACTGTCTGACTGAGACCCTGACTGTGACCCTGACCCTGACTCTGACCCTGAATATAAACCTGACCCTGACCCTGACCCTGACCCTGAACATAAACCTGACCTTGACCCTGAACCTGACCCTGAACTTAACCCTGAACCTGACCCTGACCCTGAAGCTGACCCTGACCCTGACATTTATCCTAACCCTGACCCTGACCCTGACCCTGACCCTGAAGCTGACCCTGACCCTGACATTTATCCTAACCCTGACCCTGACCCTGACCCTGTCCCTGATTCTAAGAAATACCGTGACCCTGACCCTGACCATCACCCTGGCCTGACCCTGAACCTGACCTTGACCCTGACCCTGAACATTACCCTGACCCTGACCCTGACACTTACACTGACCCTGACCGTTACGCTGATCCTGACCCTGATGCTGAACCTGACTCTGAACTACACCCTGAACTTGACCATAACCGTGACCCAGAACCTGACTCTGACCCTGACCGGGACCATGACCGTGACCCTGAAACTAACACTACCCCTGACCCTGATCCTGACCCTGACACTAAACCTGACCCTGACAGTGACCCTGACACTGACCGTGACCCTGAGCGTGACCTTAACCCTGACCCTGACAGTGACCCTGACCCTGATCCTTACCCTACCCCTGCCCCTTACCCTGACCTTAATCGTGACCCTGACCGTAACACTGACCGTGACACTGACCCTGACCCTAACCCTTACCCTGACCCTTAACCTGACCCTGACACTGACACTGACCATGACCCTAACCCTGACCCTGACCCTGACACTGACCCTGCCCCTAAGCCTGACCTGACCCTCACCCTCACTCTGACCCTGACCCTGACCTACAACCTGAACCTGACACTGAACCTGACCTGACCCTGACCCTGACCCTGACTCTGACAGTGACCCTGAACCTGACCATATGTCTGACCGTGACCCTGACCGTGAAACTGACCCTCGCCCTGACCCTGAACCTGACCTTGACCCTGACCCTGATCATGACCCTGACTTTGACCCTGACCTTGACCCTTACACTAACACTGACTTTAACCCTGACCCAGACCCTGATGCTGACCCTAACAATGACACTGACCCTGACCATAAACCTGAGCAGACCCTGACCCTGACACTGACCGCGACCCTGAAATTTACTCTGACACTGACCCTGACCCTGAACCTGATCCTGACACTAACCCTGACCCTGACCCTGACCCTGTCCATGAACCTAACCCAGATCCTGACCCTGAACATGACCCTGAACCTGACCCGGACTTTGAACCTGAACTTGACCCTGACCCTGAGCCTGATCCTGACCCTGACCCTGACCCTGACCCTAACACTGACACTGACCCTGACCCTGACCCTGACCCTGAACCTGAACCTGATCCTACACCTGACCCTGACCCTGACCCTAAACCTGACATGACCCTGACCCTGACCCTGACCCTAAACCTCACCCTGACTCTAACCTTGACCCTGACCCTTACCCTGAACCTGACCCTGACCCTGACCCTGAACGTGACCCTGACCTTGACCCTGACCCTGACATTAACCCTAACCCTGACACTGACCCTGATCATGAACCTGACCCTGACCCTGACCTTAACCCTGACACTGACCGTGACCCTGACCTTAAACCTGACACTGACCGTGACCCTGACCCTGACCCTAACCCTGACCCTTGCCCTAACACTGACCCTGACCCTGACACTTACCCTGACCCTAAGTCTGACCCTGACCTTAACACTAAACCAGACCCTGACACTAACACTGACCCTGACCCTGACCCTGAACCTGACCCTGACCCTGACCCTGACCCTGACCCTAAACCTGACCGTGACCCTGACTGTGACCCTGACCCTGACCCTAAATCTGAACCTGACCCTGACTCTGACACTGACCCTAACACTGACTTTGACCCGGACCCTGACACTGACCGTAAACGTGACCCTGACACTGACCCTAAACTAACCCTTACCATGACCCTGACCCTAAACCTGATCATAACCCTGAGCCTGACCCTGAGACTGACGCTGACCCTTACCCCGACCCTGACCCTGACAATGCCCTGATTCTGACCCTGACCCTGACCCTGACCCTGATACTAATCCTGATGTTGACCCTGAATTCGGCCCTGACCCTGGCCCTGACCCTGACCCTACACCTCACACTGAACCTGACCCTGACCCTAACCCTGACCCTGACCCTGACCCAAACCCTGACCCTAAACCTGACCGTGACCCTGACTAAATTTGACTGTGACCCTAACCCTGACCCTGACCCTGACCCTGACTCTGAACCTGACCCTGACCATGACACTGAACCTAACCCTGACCCTGACATACACCCTGCACTTGAACTTGACCCTGATCCTGACCCTGACCCTGACCGTGACCATGATACTGAACCTGAACCTATCCCTACTCCTGACCCTGAGTCTAACACTGACCCTGACCTTAAAACTCTGACCGAGACCCTGACCCTGACCCTGACACTGACCCTGACCCTGACGCTGACCCTGAACGTGACCCTGAGCCTGACCTTGACCCTGACCCTGACATTAACCCTAGCCCTGACACTGACCCTGACCCTGAACCTAACCCTATCCCCTGACCCTGACCCTGACCATGACCCTAAACCTGACATGACCCTGACCATGACCCTGACCCTGACCTTGACGCTGATGGTGACCCTGACCTTGACCCTGACCCTGACCCTAACCCTATCCCTGACCCTGACCATTACCCTCACCCTGAACCTGACCCGACCCTGACCCTGACACTGACCCGGACCCTAACCCTGAACCTGACCGTGACCCTGATTCTGACCCTGACCCTGACGGTGACCCTGACCCTGACCCTGACCCTGAAGCTGACCCTGACCCTGACATTTATCCTAACCCTGACCCTGACCCTGACCCTAAGTCTACACCGTGAACCTGACCCTGACTCTGACCCTGACCCTGACCTTGACCTTGACCCTACACTGAACTTGACCCTGAACCTGACCCTGACCCTGACACTGACCCTGACCCTGAAACTGACCCTGACCCTGACCCTGACCCTGACCATGACCCTGACCCTGACCCTGACCCTGACCCAGACCCCAAACCTGACCCTGACAATGCCCTGACTCCGACCCTGACCCTGACCCTGACCCTGACCCTAATCCTGATCGTGACCCCGAATTTGGCACTGACCCTGGCCCTGACCCTTACCCTGACCCTTAACCTGACCCTGACCCTGACCCTGACCCTGACTCTGACCCTGACAATGAACCTGACCCTGACCCTAGCCCTGACTCTGACTCTGACCCAGACCCAGACCCTGACCCTGACACTGACTCTGACCATAAACCTGACCTTGACCCTATATCTGAACTTAACTCTGACCCTGACCCTGACACTGACCCTGACCCTGAACCTGACCCTGACCTTGACCCTGACCCTGACACTGACTCTGACCCTGACCCTGACCCTGACATTGAACCTGACCTGACCCTGACATTGACCCTAACCTTGAACGTGACCCTGACACTAAACCTGACCCTGACATGATCATGACACTGAACCTGACCTGACCCTGAACCTGACCCTGACATTGACCCTAACCTTGACACTGACCCTGACCCTAACACTGAACCTGACCCTGACGCTGACCCTGACCATGATCCTGACCTTGACACTGACCCTGACCCTTACCCTGACCCTCACCCTAAACCTGACCATGACCCTGACCCTGACCTTGAACCTTACCCTGAACCTGAACCTTACACTCAACTTCACCTTGACCTTGACCCTGACCTTGAACTTGACCTTGACCTTCACCCTGACCTTGATTCTGAACCTGACCCTAAGTCTGACTGTAACCCTTACCCTGACCCTGACTCTGACCTTGACACTGACCCTTACACTGACCGTGACCCTGACCCTGACCCTGACTCTGACCCTGACCCTGACCCTGATCATGAACCTAACCCTTACCCTGACCCTGACTCTACCCCTGACCCTGACATTGAACATTGCCATGACCTTAAGTCTGAATTTGACCCTGACTCTGACCTGTCCCTGACCCTGACCCTAACCCTGTCCCTGACCATGAACCTAATCCTGACCTTGACCCTGACCCTGATTCTGAACCTGTCCCTGACCCTGACACTGAACCTGAACCGGACACTGACCCTCAACCTGACCCTGACTTTGACCTTGAACTTGACCTTGACCTTGACAATGACCTTGTCACTGAACTTGAACCTGACCAAGACCCGGAACCTAAGTCTGAACGTGACCCTGAAAGTGCACCTGACCCTGAGCCTGACCCTACCCCTGACCCTGAACTTGACCCTTAACCTGACCCTGAACCTGAACCTGACCCTGACCCTGACCCTAACCTTTTCCTTGACCCTGACCATGACCCTGACCCTGACCCTGACCCTAACTGTGACCTTGAAATTGACCTTGACACTGACCTTGACCTTGACATTGACACTGACCCTGACCCTAAACCTGACCCTGATTCTGACCCTGACCTTGACCTTGACCCTGACCCTGACCCTTACACTGTTTCTGACCCTAACCCTGACACTGACCCTGACCCTGACCCTAACCCTGACCCTATCCCTGACCGTGACCCTAACCCTGACCCTGACCCTAAACCTGACCCTGACCCTGACCCTAACACTGACCCTATCCCTGACCGTGACCCTGACCCTGACACTGACCTTAAACCTGACCCTGACCGTGACACTGAACCTGACCCTAAGTCTGACCATGACCCTGACCGTGACCATGACCCTCACCCTGACTCTGAACCTGACCTTGACCCTGACCATGAACATGACCCTGACACTGACCCTGACCCTGACCCTGACATTGACCCTGACCTGATCCTGACACTGACCCTGACCTTGACCCTGACCCTGACACTGACTCTGACCCTGACCCTGACATTGAACCTGACCTGATCCTGACATTGACCCTAACCTTGAACATGACCCTGACACTAAACCTGACCCTGACGTGATCATGACACTGAACCTGACCTGACCCTCAACCTGACCCTGACATTGACCCTAACATTGACCCTGACCCTGACCCTAACACTGAACCTGACCCTGACCCTGACCCTGACCATGATGCTGACCTTGACACTGACCCTGACCCTGACCTTTACCTTGACCCTGACCATGACCCTGACCCTGACCTTGACCTTGACCCTGACACAGACCCTGACCTTTACCTTGACCCTGAACATGACCCTGACACTGACCTTGACCTTGACCCTAACCCTGACCTTGAACTTGACCTTGACCCTGACCTTGACCTTGACGTTGACACTGACCCTGACCCTTACCCTGTTTCTGACCCTAACCCTGACCCTGACCCTGACCCTGACCCTAACCCTGACCCTAGCCCTGACTCTGACTCTGACCCTGACCCAGACCCTGACCCTGATCCTAACCGTGACCCTGACCCTAACACTGACCCTGAAGCTGACCCTGACCCTGACATTTATCCTAACCCCGACCCTGACCCTGACCCTAAGTCTACACCGTGACCCTGACCCTGACTCTGACCCTGACCATGACCCTGACCCTGACCTTGACCCTGACCCTGACCCTAACTCGGAACCTGACCCTGACCCTAACCCTGACCCTGAACTGGATCCTGACCCTAACCCTGAACATGACCCTGGCCCTGAACTTGACCTTGAACTGTACCTTCACCTTTACCCTGACCGTGACACTGACCCTGAATCTAACACAGACCCTGAACCTTAATCTTAACGTGACCTTGACCCTGACCCTGAACTTTACTTTGACCTTTACCATTATCCTAACCCTGACCCTGACCCTGAACCCGACCTTGACCTTGACCTTGACCCTGACCCTGACCCTGACCTTTACATTGACCCTGACAATGACCCTGACCCTGACCTTGACCTTGACCCTAACCGTGACCTTGAACTTGACCTTGACCCTGACCTTGACCTTGACATTGACACTGACCCTGACCCTAAACCTGACCCTGATTCTGACCCTGACCTTGACCTTGACCCTGACCGTGACCCTTACCCTGTTTCTGACCCTAACCCTGACCCTGACCCTGACCCTGACCCTAACCCTGACCGTATCCCTGACCGTGACCCTGACCCTGACCCTGACCCTAAACCTGACCCTGACCCTGACCCTGACCCTAAACCTGACCCTATCCCTGACCGTGACCCTGACCCTGACCCTGACCTTAAACCTGACCCTGACCCTGACCCTGACCCAGACCCCGAACCTGACCCTGACAATGCCCAGACTCCAACCCTGACCCTGACCCTGACCCTGACACTAATCCTGATCGTGACCCTGAATTTGGCACTGACCCTGGCCCTGACCCTAACTCTACACCTGACCCTGAACCTGACCCTGACCCTAACCCTGACCCTATCCCTGACGGTGACCCTGACCCTGATCCTGACCCTGACCCTAACTCGGAACCTGACCCTGACCCTGACCCTTAGACTGAACTTAACCCTGACCCTGACCTACACCCTGAACTTCACCTTGACCCTGACCGTGAACCTGACCCTCACCCTGACCCTGACCCTGACCCTGACCTTGACCCTGACACTGACCCTGACACTTACTCTGACCCTGAACTGGATCCTGACCCTAACCCTGAACATGACCCTGACCCTGACCCTAACCCTGACCCTGTCCCTGACACTGACCCTGTCCCTGACCCTGACCCTGACCCTAAACCTCACCCTGACTATAACCCTGAGCCTGACCTTGACCCTGACCCTGACATTAACCCTAACCCTGACACTGACCCTGATCATGAACCTGACCCTGACCCTGAGCTTAACCCTGACACTGACCGTGACCCTGATTCTGACCCTGACCCTGACCGTGACCCTAACCCTGACCCTGACCCTGACAGTGAACCTGACCCTGATCCTGACTCTAACCCTGCCCCTTACCCTGACCTTAATCGTGACCCTGACCGTAACACTGACCGTGACCCTGACCCTGACCCTGACCTTGACCCTAACCCTGACCCTGACCCTGACCCTGACCCCTACACTGACAATGCCCTGACCCCTACCTTGAATCTGACCCTGACTGTTACCCTAACCCTGAACCTGACCCTGACCCAGACCTTGACCCTGAACCTGACCCTGTCTTTGAACGTGAACCCGAACCTGACCGTGACCCTGACCCTAAGTCTGACCTTGACCCTGACCCTGACCCTGACCCTGACCCTGACCCTGACCCTAACATTGACCCTGACCCTGAACCTAACCCTATCCCCTGACCCTGACCCTGACCATGACCCTAAACCTGACATGACCCCGACCCTGACCCTGACCTTGACGCTGATGGTGACCCTGACCCTGACCCTGACCCTAACCCTATCCCTGACCCTGACCATTACCCTCACCCTGAACCTGACCTGACCCTGACCCTGACACTGACCCGGACCCTAACCCTGAACCTGACCGTGACCCTGATTCTGACCCTGACCCTGACCGTGATCCTGACCCTGACCCTGACCCTGAAACTGACCCTGACCCTGACCCTACTCCTGCCCCTTACCCTGACGCTAACCGTGACCCTGACCCTAACACTGACCCTGAAGCTGACCCTGACCCTGACATTTATCCTAACCCCGACCCTGACCCTGACCCTAAGTCTACACCATGAACCTGACCCTGACTCTGACCCTGACCCTGACCCTGACCCTGACCCTGACCGTGACCCTGACCCTGACCTTGACCCTGACCCTGACATTAACCCTAACCCTGACACTGACACTGATCATGAACCTGACCCTGACCCTGACCTTAACCCTGTGAGGAATATTTTAACAATTCGTGTCCATAAAGAATAGTCCTGTCTGCTTCTGTCTGCTTCGGGGCCCTGCAATGGCAGCCAGATTCCTGAACCACAGATGCAGTGTGTCCCAGTCTCCCCCTCATTCTAGTCAATTTATCAAGTCTTCAGAAAATACTCCTCAAATTCTTGAGCTTGTTTGCTTTTGTTATTCCGGATTTCTATTTCTAGCAGTTACAGCCTTTTTTCTGTTGTTTTGTCTTCTTCGAAATTAACTTAACACGGCTATAGGTGTGACTGTCCCTGTAAGTAGCTGGTAGGGAATGTTTTAATTACTTGTGAAGTGTCAATAAGAAAGCTATTTGTGTTTGTATGACTTCTTTGATGTCTGGGAGCCTCGGAATAGCTGATAACAACTAGTGACTGTTATGGAACACTATGCAGGCCTCTGATATCTGGCCAGGAGTCCAAGAGATTAAGAAGAAGAAAAAAAGGAAGCTGAAGGATGGCTAGGAGACAAGACCTGCAGGGGATGCTGTATAAACTTGACACGGTGCCAAAGGAGTACAAAGGGGAAGGACAAGAAAAAAACTTGGAGAGGAAGACTACTAGCCTTCAGCATGAAAAACCCCCAGAGGGACCACCGGAGACTGACGCGCATGCTCCAGTAGGAGGGACTGGACCCCGGAAGCTAATTAGAATAACCTATTTTTTTTAGAAGTAGTAATGAATATGTATTAGTCTAGGAGTATAAAAATCGGTTACTTGATGTGGCTGGTGTGCGTCCTGGTGGAGCGGAGACTCCCGGTGCACCCAGCGCTGTTTGCTTACCTCTATTCTCTTAATAAATCCTATTTTCTTATTTAAACCTATTTTGAAGACTGAGCCATTTTTAACAACCCTGACACTGACCGTGACCCTAACCCTGACCCTGACCCTGACAGTGAACCTGACCCTGATCCTGACTCTACCCCTGCCCCTTACCCTGACCTTAATCGTGACCCTGACCGTAACACTGACCGTGACCCTGACCCTAAGTCTGACCTTGACCCTAACCCTGACCCTGACCCTTACCCTGACCCCTACCCTGACAATGCCCTGACCCCTACCCTGACCCTGACCCTGACCCTGACTGTTACCCTAACCCTGAACCTGACCCTGACCCAGACCTTGACCCTGAACCTGACCCTGTCTTTGAACGTGAACCCGACACAGACCGTGACCCTGACCCTAAGTCTGACCTTGACCCTGACCCTGACCCTGAACCTAACACTGACCCTGACCCTGAACCTAACACTATCCCCTGACCCTGACCCAGACCATGACCCTAAACCTGACATGACCCTGACCCTGACCCTGACCCTGACCTTGACACCGATGGTGACCCTGACCCTGACCCTGAACCTGACCCTGACCCTGACCATTACCCTCACCCTGAACCTGACCTGACCCTGACCCTGACACTGACCCGGACCCTAACCCTGAACCTGACCGTGACCCTGATTCTGACCCTGACCCTGACCGTGACCCTGACCCTGACCCTAAACCTGACCTGAACCTGACCCTGACCTTGACCTTGACCCTGACTTAACCCTGACACTGAATATCTCCCTGACCCTGACCCTGACCCTAATCCTGATCCTATTTTTTACCATGACCCTAACCCTGACCCTGACCCTGACCCTAACCCTAACTCTGAAACTGAACCCCTGAACATGACACTAAACCTAACCCTGACCCTGACCAACACCCTGAACTTGACCTTGACCCTGACCCAGACCCTGACCCTGACCCTGACACTGACCCTGACCCTGACCCTGAAATTGACCCTACAACTGAACTTGACCCTGACCCTGACCCTGACACTGACCCTGACCCTGAAACTGACCCTGACCCTGACCCTAAACCTGACCCTGACCCTGACCCTGACCCAGACCCCGAACCTGACCCTGACAATGCCCTGACTCCAACCCTGACCCTGACCCTGACCCTGACCCTAATCCTGATCGTGACCCTGAATTTGGCACTGACCCTGGCCCTGACCCTGACTCTGACCCTGACCCTGACCTTGACCCTACAACTGAACTTGACTTTGACCCTGACCCTGACCCTAATCCTGATCGTGACCCTGAATTTGGCACTGACCCTGGCCCTGACCCTGACTCTGACCCTGACCCTGACCTTGACCCTACAACTGAAATTGACTTTGACCCTGACCCTGATACTGACCCTGACCATGACCCTGACCCTGACCCTTAGACTGAACTTAACCCTGACCCTGACCTACACCCTGAACTTGACCTTGACCCTGACCGTGAACCTGACCCTGACTCTGACCCTGACCCTGACCTTGACACTGACCCTAACCCTGACCCTAAATCTGAACCTGGCCCTGACCCTGACCCTGACCCTGACCCTGACCCTGACAAAAACCTAACCCTGACCCTGACCCTGACCTTGACCCTGACCCTAACCCTGACCGTGACACTGACCCTGACCCTGACCTTGACCCTGACACTGACCCTGACCCTGAACCTAACCCTGACCGTGACCCTGACTTTTACCCAGACCCTAAATCTGACCCTGACCCTGACACTGTCCCTAACCCTGACACTGTCCCTAACCCTGACACTGACCTGGACCCTGACCCTAAACCTGACCTAACCTTGACCCCGGCCCTGACCCTGACCCTTAACCTCACCCTGACACTAACCTTGACCCTGACCCAAAATTCTGACCGTGACCCTTACCCTGACACTGAACGTTACCCTGACTCTAAATATGACAGTGACCTTGACCTTGACCCTGACCTGAACCTAAAACTGACCATGACCCTGACCCTATCCATGACACTGACCCTGCCCCTAAGCCTGACCTGAACCTGACCCTCACTCTGACCCTGACCCTGACCCTCACCTTCAGCCTGAACCTGACACTGAACCTGACCTGACCCTGACCCTGACCTTGACCCTACTTTTGACCCTGACCCTGACCCTAAACCTGACCCTGACCCTGAACATGACCTTGAGACTGAACCTGACCCTGACCCAAACCCTGATGCTGACCTTAACAATGACACTGACCCTGACCCTAAACCTGACCTGACCCTGACCCTGACACTGACCCTGACCCTGAAATTTATTCTGACACTGACCCTGAACCTGATTCTGACCCTAACCCTGACCCTGACCCTGACCCTGACCCTGAAATTTATCCTGACTGTGACCCTGACCCTGACCCTGACCTTGACCCTAAACCTGACCCTGTCCCTGACCCTGAACCTGACCCTGTCCCTGAACCTAACCCAGATCCTGACCCTGACCATGACCCTGAACCTGACCCGGAATTTGAACCTGAACTTGACCCTGACCCTGATCCTGACCCTGACCCTGATCCTGACCCTGACCCTGACCCTAACACTGACCCTGACCCGGACCCTGGCCCTGAACCTGATCCTACACCTGACCCTGACCCTAACACTAACCCTGACCCTGACCCTAAACCTGACATGACGCTGACCCTGACCCTGACCCTAAACCTCACCATGACTCTAACCTTGACCCTGACCCTGACCCTGACCTTGACCCTGACCCTGACCCTGAACGTGACCCTGACCCTGAACTTGACCCTGACCCTGACATTAACCCTAACCCTGACCCTGACCCTGATCATGAACCTGACCCTGACCCTGACCCTAACTCTGAACCTGACCCTGACAATGACCCTGAACCTGAACCTAACCCTGACTCTCACCCTGAACCTCACCCTGACCGTGACCCTGACCCTAAGTCTGACCGTGACTCTGACCCTAACCCTGATTCTCACCCTGAACCTGACCTTGACCGTGAGCCTGACCCTTACCCTGACCCTGACCCTGAAGCTGGCCCTGACCCTGACCCTAAACCTAACCTAACCCTGACCCTGATCCTGACCCTGAATCTTACCCTAACCCTGACCCTGAACCTGACCCTGACCCTGATGCTGACCCTGACCTTAAGTCGGACCGTGACCCTGACCCTGACCCTGACCCTGACCTTGACGCTGATGGTGATCCTGACCCTGACCCTGATCCTAACCCTAACCTTGACCCTGACCCTGATCCTGAACCTGAACGTGACCTGACCCTGACCCTGACACTAACCCTGACCCTAACCCTGAACCTGACCCTACTCCTGCCCCTTACCCTGACCCTAACCGTGCCCCAGAACCTAACACTGACCGTGAAGCTGACCCTGACCCTGACATTTATCCTAACCCCGACACTGACCCTGACCCTAAGTCTGACCGTGACCCTGACCCTGACTCTGACCCTGACAATGACCCTGCCCTGACCCTGAACTTGACCCTGAACCTAATACTAGCCCTGACCCTGACCCTAAACCTGACCTGAACCTGACCCTAACCCTGACCTTGACCCTGACTTAATCCTGACACTGAATATCTCCCTGACCCTGACCCTAACCCTGACCCTAACCCTGACCGTGACCCTGACTCTGACCCTGACCCTGACCCTAAATCTGAACCTGAACCTGACTCTGACACTGACCCTAACACTGACTTTGACCCGAACCCTGACACTGACCCTAAACGTGACCCTGACACTGATTTTGACACTAACCCTGACCATGACCCTGACCCTGACCCTAAACCTGACCCTGACTGTGACCGTGACACTGAACCTGACCCTAAGTCTGACCGTGACCCTGACTGTGAACATGATCCTCGCCCTGACCCTGAACCTGATCTTGACCCTGGCCCTCACCATGACCCTGATACTGACCCTTACCTTGACCCTTACACTAACACTGACCCTGAACCTACCCCTGACCTTGACCCTGACCCTGACCCTCGCCCTGATCCTAAACCTTACCTGCCCATGACCCTGACACTGACCCTGAACCTAAGTGTGACCGTGACCCAGACCCTGACCTGACCGTGACCCTGACCCTGACCCTGACCCTGACCCTGACCCTGAACTTAAACCTGACCCTGACCCTGACTCTGACCCTGACCTTGAACCTGACCCTGAACTTAACCATGACCCTGACCCTGTCCCTGATTCTAAGTCTTACCGTGACCCTGACCCTGACCCTCACCCTGGCCTGACCCTGACCCTGACCTTGACCCTGACCCTGGACATCACCCTGACCTTGACCCTGACACTGACACTGACCCTAACACTGAGAGTGACCCTGACACTGACCCTGACCCTCAACCTAAATCTGAACGTGACCCTGACCCTGACCATGACCTTAACCTAACTCTGACCCTGACCCTGACCCTGACCCTGACCCTGACCCTGACCCTGACCCTAACCCTGACCTTAAACCTGACCTGACCCTGACCCTGACCCTGACCTTGAACGTGACCCTGACCCTGACCCTAACCCTGACCTTGACCCTGCCTTAAGCCTGACATTGATTTTGACCCTGACCCTGACCCTGACCCTGACCCTGACCCAAACCCTGACCCTAAGCCTGACCGTGACCCTGACTCTGACCCTTACCCTGATGCTAAAACTGAACCTGACCCTGACTCTGACCCTGACCCGGACCCTGACACTGACCCTAAACATGACCCTGACACTGATTTAGACACTAACCCTAACCATGACCATGACCCTGACCCTGACCCTGACCCTAACCCTTACTCTGACCCTGAGTCTGATGCTGACCCTGACCCTGACCCAGACCCCGACCCTGACCGTGACAATGCCCTGACTCCGACCCTGACCCTGACCCTAACCCTGACCCTGACCCTGACCCTAATCCTGATCGTGACCCTGAATTTGGCACTGAACCTGGCACTGACCCTTACTCTACACCTGACCCTGAACCTGACCCTGACCCTGACCCTAACCCTGATCCTATCTTTGACCGTGACCCTAACCCTGACCCTGACCCTGACCCTAACTCTGAACCTGACCCTGACCATGACACTGAACCTAACCCTTACCTGACCTACACCCTGAACTTGACCTTGACCCTGACCGTGACACTTACCCTCACCCTGACCCTGACCCTGACCTTGACCCTGACACTGACCCTGACCCTAACCCCATCCCTGAACTTGATCCTGACCCTAACCCTGAACATGACCGTGACCCAGACCCTAACACTGACACTGACCCTAACCCTGACCCTCAACCTGATCCTAAACCTGTCCTGACCCTGAACCTGATACTGACCCTGAAACTAAGTCTGACTGTGACCCTGACCCTTACACTAATTCTGACCGTGACCCTGATCATGACCTTGACCCTGACCCTGACCCTAACCCTGACACTTACCCTAACACTGACCCTGACCCTCGCCCTGACGCTGACTCTACCCCCGACCCTGACCCTCACCCTGAACCTAACACTTACCCTGACCCTGACCCTGACCGAGAACCTGATCCTGACCCTGAACCTAAACCTGACCCTCACCCTGACCCTGAACCTGACCCTGACCCTGACCTTGAACCTGACCCTGACCTTAACCCCGACCCTGACCCTGTCCCTGATTCTAAGTCTTAACGTGACCGTGACCCTGACCCTCACCCTGGCCTGACCCTGACCCTGAATATCACCCTGACCCTAACACTGAATTTGACCCTGAAACTTAATCTGACCAAAAACCCTGAACCTGACCCTGACACTGACCCTGGCCCTGACCCTGACCCTACACCTGACACTAACCCTAACCCTGACCCTGACCCTAAACCTGACCTGATCCTGAACCTGATCTTGAACCTGACATTGACCCTGATTCTGACCCTGACCCTTACCCTGACCCTGACCCTGACCCTAAGTCTGTCCGTGACCCTGACACTGCCCTGACCCTAAGTCTGACCGTGACCCTAACCCTGAGCCTGAGCCTGACCCTGACCCTGACCTTGACCCTGACCCTGACACTGAACCTAAAACTGACCTTTACCTTGACCCTGACCCTGAACGTAAACCTCACCCTGACCCTAACCCTGACCCTCACCCTGACCATGACCCTGACCCTAACCCTGACCCTGACCGTGGCCCTGACCCTGACCCTCACACTGACCCTGTCCCTGTCCCTGACCATAAGTGTGACCGTGACCCTAACCCTGAGCCTGAGCCTGACCCTGACCCTGACCCTGACATTGACCCTGACCCTTACCTGACCCTGACCCTGACCATGACCCTGACCCTTACCCTTACCCTGACCTTGAACTTCAACCTGACCCTGACCCTGACCCTAACCAAGACCCTGAACGTGACCCTGACCTGACCCTGATACTAAGCCTGAACCTGAACCTGACCCTGTCCCTAAAACTGACCTGACCCTGACCCTGACCATAACCCTGAACCTGACCCTGACACGGACCCTAACCCTGACCCTGAAGCTGACCCTGAAGCTGACCCTGCCCCTAACCCTGACCCTGACACTAACCCTGACCCTAAACCTGACCCTGTCCCCGACTCTGATCCTCACCCTGATCCTGACGCTGACCGTGACCCTGACACTGATCCTGACCCTGACTCTGAACCTGATCCTACCCCTGTGCCAGACCCTGATCCTAAACCTGACCCTGACACTGACCCTGACCTTGACACTAACCCTGAACCTGACTCTGACCCTGACCCTAATCCTTACCCTGACCCTGACCCTGAACCTAAACCTGACTTGAACCTGACCCTAACCCTGACCCTGATCCTGACCCTAACCCTGACCCTGAACATGACCCTAACCCTGACCCTAACCCTGACCCTTTCCCCGACCCTGACTCTAACCCTGACCCTGACACTGACCGTGAACCTGACCGTGACCCTAACCCTGACCCTGACCCAGACACTAACACTGACCTTGACCCTGACCCTGACCCTGACTTTGACCCTGACCGTGACCCTGACCCTAACCCTCACCCTGACCCTAACCCTTACCCTGACCCTGACCCTGACCCTGACCCTAAACCTGACCCTGACCCTGAACTTGAACATGACCCTGAACTTAACCATGACCCTGACCCTGTCCCTGATTCTAAGTCTTACCGTAACCCTGACCCTGACCCTGACCTTGACCCTGACCGTGACCTTGACCCTGACCCTGAACATCACCCTGACCCTGACACTGATACTGACTTTGACCGTTACGCTGATCCTGAACCTGATGCTGACCCTGACACTGACCCTAACCCTGAGAGTGACCCTGACACTGACCCTGACACTGAACCTAACCCTGAACCTGACCCTGACCCTGACCGTGACCCTTACCCTAAGTCTGACTGTGACCGTGTCCCTGACCCTGACCCTGGCCCTGAACCTGACCTTACACCCTGAACTTGACCATAACCCTGACCCTGACCCTGACCCTGACACTGACCCTGAACCTGACCCTGACTGTGACCCTGAACCTGACCCTGACTGTGACCCTGATTCTGACCCTGACCCTGACCCTGACCTTGAACCTGACCCTGACCCTGAACCTGACCCAGACCCTGACCCTGACCCTAACCCTGACCCTGACTTTGACGCTGAGTCTGACCCTGAACCTGACCCTGACCGTACACCTGACCCTGCCTCTGACCCTGAAACTGACCATAACACTGACCATGAACCTGACCCTAACCCTTACCCTGACCCTGACCCTGACACTTATCCTGACCCTAAGTCTGACAGTGCCCTACCCCGGAACCTGACCATGACCCTGTCCCTAATTCTGAATTTTACCCTGACCCTGACCCTACACCTGAATCAGACCCTGACCATGACCCTGACCCTCAACCTGACCAAACCATGATCCTGACCCTGATCCTGACTCTTACCCTAACCCTGACATTGACCCTGACCCTGACCCTGACCCTGACCCTGACCGTGACCCGGACCCTGACCCTGAACATAACCCTAACCCTGACCCTGACTCTGACCCTGACCCTAAACCTGACCTGACCCTGACCCTGACCCTGACCCTGACCCTGACCCTAAACCTGACCCTGACTGTGACCGTGACACTGAACCTGACCCTAAGTCTGACCGTGACCCTGACTGTGAACATGATCCTCGCCCTGACCCTGAACCTGATCTTGACCCTGGCCCTCACCATGACCCTGATACTGACCCTTACCTTGACCCTTACACTAACACTGACCCTGAACCTACCCCTGACCTTGACCCTGACCCTGACCCTCGCCCTGATCCTAAACCTTACCTGCCCATGACCCTGACACTGACCCTGAACCTAAGTGTGACCGTGACCCAGACCCTGACCTGACCGTGACCCTGACCCTGACCCTGACCCTGACCCTGACCCTGAACTTAAACCTGACCCTGACCCTGACTCTGACCCTGACCTTGAACCTGACCCTGAACTTAACCATGACCCTGACCCTGTCCCTGATTCTAAGTCTTACCGTGACCCTGACCCTGACCCTCACCCTGGCCTGACCCTGACCCTGACCTTGACCCTGACCCTGGACATCACCCTGACCTTGACCCTGACACTGACACTGACCCTAACACTGAGAGTGACCCTGACACTGACCCTGACCCTCAACCTAAATCTGAACGTGACCCTGACCCTGACCATGACCTTAACCTAACTCTGACCCTGACCCTGACCCTGACCCTGACCCTGACCCTGACCCTGACCCTAACCCTGACCTTAAACCTGACCTGACCCTGACCCTGACCCTGACCTTGAACGTGACCCTGACCCTGACCCTAACCCTGACCTTGACCCTGCCTTAAGCCTGACATTGATTTTGACCCTGACCCTGACCCTGACCCTGACCCTGACCCAAACCCTGACCCTAAGCCTGACCGTGACCCTGACTCTGACCCTTACCCTGATGCTAAAACTGAACCTGACCCTGACTCTGACCCTGACCCGGACCCTGACACTGACCCTAAACATGACCCTGACACTGATTTAGACACTAACCCTAACCATGACCATGACCCTGACCCTGACCCTGACCCTAACCCTTACTCTGACCCTGAGTCTGATGCTGACCCTGACCCTGACCCAGACCCCGACCCTGACCGTGACAATGCCCTGACTCCGACCCTGACCCTGACCCTAACCCTGACCCTGACCCTGACCCTAATCCTGATCGTGACCCTGAATTTGGCACTGAACCTGGCACTGACCCTTACTCTACACCTGACCCTGAACCTGACCCTGACCCTGACCCTAACCCTGATCCTATCTTTGACCGTGACCCTAACCCTGACCCTGACCCTGACCCTAACTCTGAACCTGACCCTGACCATGACACTGAACCTAACCCTTACCTGACCTACACCCTGAACTTGACCTTGACCCTGACCGTGACACTTACCCTCACCCTGACCCTGACCCTGACCTTGACCCTGACACTGACCCTGACCCTAACCCCATCCCTGAACTTGATCCTGACCCTAACCCTGAACATGACCGTGACCCAGACCCTAACACTGACACTGACCCTAACCCTGACCCTCAACCTGATCCTAAACCTGTCCTGACCCTGAACCTGATACTGACCCTGAAACTAAGTCTGACTGTGACCCTGACCCTTACACTAATTCTGACCGTGACCCTGATCATGACCTTGACCCTGACCCTGACCCTAACCCTGACACTTACCCTAACACTGACCCTGACCCTCGCCCTGACGCTGACTCTACCCCCGACCCTGACCCTCACCCTGAACCTAACACTTACCCTGACCCTGACCCTGACCGAGAACCTGATCCTGACCCTGAACCTAAACCTGACCCTCACCCTGACCCTGAACCTGACCCTGACCCTGACCTTGAACCTGACCCTGACCTTAACCCCGACCCTGACCCTGTCCCTGATTCTAAGTCTTAACGTGACCGTGACCCTGACCCTCACCCTGGCCTGACCCTGACCCTGAATATCACCCTGACCCTAACACTGAATTTGACCCTGAAACTTAATCTGACCAAAAACCCTGAACCTGACCCTGACACTGACCCTGGCCCTGACCCTGACCCTACACCTGACACTAACCCTAACCCTGACCCTGACCCTAAACCTGACCTGATCCTGAACCTGATCTTGAACCTGACATTGACCCTGATTCTGACCCTGACCCTTACCCTGACCCTGACCCTGACCCTAAGTCTGTCCGTGACCCTGACACTGCCCTGACCCTAAGTCTGACCGTGACCCTAACCCTGAGCCTGAGCCTGACCCTGACCCTGACCTTGACCCTGACCCTGACACTGAACCTAAAACTGACCTTTACCTTGACCCTGACCCTGAACGTAAACCTCACCCTGACCCTAACCCTGACCCTCACCCTGACCATGACCCTGACCCTAACCCTGACCCTGACCGTGGCCCTGACCCTGACCCTCACACTGACCCTGTCCCTGTCCCTGACCATAAGTGTGACCGTGACCCTAACCCTGAGCCTGAGCCTGACCCTGACCCTGACCCTGACATTGACCCTGACCCTTACCTGACCCTGACCCTGACCATGACCCTGACCCTTACCCTTACCCTGACCTTGAACTTCAACCTGACCCTGACCCTGACCCTAACCAAGACCCTGAACGTGACCCTGACCTGACCCTGATACTAAGCCTGAACCTGAACCTGACCCTGTCCCTAAAACTGACCTGACCCTGACCCTGACCATAACCCTGAACCTGACCCTGACACGGACCCTAACCCTGACCCTGAAGCTGACCCTGAAGCTGACCCTGCCCCTAACCCTGACCCTGACACTAACCCTGACCCTAAACCTGACCCTGTCCCCGACTCTGATCCTCACCCTGATCCTGACGCTGACCGTGACCCTGACACTGATCCTGACCCTGACTCTGAACCTGATCCTACCCCTGTGCCAGACCCTGATCCTAAACCTGACCCTGACACTGACCCTGACCTTGACACTAACCCTGAACCTGACTCTGACCCTGACCCTAATCCTTACCCTGACCCTGACCCTGAACCTAAACCTGACTTGAACCTGACCCTAACCCTGACCCTGATCCTGACCCTAACCCTGACCCTGAACATGACCCTAACCCTGACCCTAACCCTGACCCTTTCCCCGACCCTGACTCTAACCCTGACCCTGACACTGACCGTGAACCTGACCGTGACCCTAACCCTGACCCTGACCCAGACACTAACACTGACCTTGACCCTGACCCTGACCCTGACTTTGACCCTGACCGTGACCCTGACCCTAACCCTCACCCTGACCCTAACCCTTACCCTGACCCTGACCCTGACCCTGACCCTAAACCTGACCCTGACCCTGAACTTGAACATGACCCTGAACTTAACCATGACCCTGACCCTGTCCCTGATTCTAAGTCTTACCGTAACCCTGACCCTGACCCTGACCTTGACCCTGACCGTGACCTTGACCCTGACCCTGAACATCACCCTGACCCTGACACTGATACTGACTTTGACCGTTACGCTGATCCTGAACCTGATGCTGACCCTGACACTGACCCTAACCCTGAGAGTGACCCTGACACTGACCCTGACACTGAACCTAACCCTGAACCTGACCCTGACCCTGACCGTGACCCTTACCCTAAGTCTGACTGTGACCGTGTCCCTGACCCTGACCCTGGCCCTGAACCTGACCTTACACCCTGAACTTGACCATAACCCTGACCCTGACCCTGACCCTGACACTGACCCTGAACCTGACCCTGACTGTGACCCTGAACCTGACCCTGACTGTGACCCTGATTCTGACCCTGACCCTGACCCTGACCTTGAACCTGACCCTGACCCTGAACCTGACCCAGACCCTGACCCTGACCCTAACCCTGACCCTGACTTTGACGCTGAGTCTGACCCTGAACCTGACCCTGACCGTACACCTGACCCTGCCTCTGACCCTGAAACTGACCATAACACTGACCATGAACCTGACCCTAACCCTTACCCTGACCCTGACCCTGACACTTATCCTGACCCTAAGTCTGACAGTGCCCTACCCCGGAACCTGACCATGACCCTGTCCCTAATTCTGAATTTTACCCTGACCCTGACCCTACACCTGAATCAGACCCTGACCATGACCCTGACCCTCAACCTGACCAAACCATGATCCTGACCCTGATCCTGACTCTTACCCTAACCCTGACATTGACCCTGACCCTGACCCTGACCCTGACCCTGACCGTGACCCGGACCCTGACCCTGAACATAACCCTAACCCTGACCCTGACTCTGACCCTGACCCTAAACCTGACCTGACCCTGACCCTGACCCTGACCCTGACCCTGACAATGACCGTGACACTGATTCTGACCCTACCCCTGTCCCTTACCCTGACCTTAATTGTGACCCTGACCGTAACACTGACCCTGACCCTGACCCTGACCCTGACACCTACCCTGACCCTGACCCTGACCCTTAACCCTGACCGTGACTTTGACCCTGACCCTGAACCTGACCCTAACTATGAACCTGACTCTGACGCTGACCCTGAACCTAACCCTGACCCTGACCCTGACTCTAACACTGACTTGGACCCTGACCCTAAACCTGAACCTAACCCTGAACCTGTCCCTGACCCTGAACCTAACCCTGACCCTGACGCTGACCGTGACCCTGACACTGACCCTGAACCTGAATCTGAACCTGACTCTAACCCTGACCCTGACCCTAAACCTGACCCTGACCCTAACCCTAACCTTGATATTAACTCTGAACTTGCCCCTGACCCTGACACTAACAATGACCCTAACCCTGACATTAAACCTGACCTGAACCTGACCCTGACCCTGACCCTGACACTTTCCCCGACTCTGACCCTAACCCAGACCCTGACGCTGACCCTGACCCTGACCGTGACCCTAACCCTGAGCATGACCCTGACCCTGATCCTGACACTGACACTAACACTGACCCTGACTCTGACCCTGACCCTAACCATGACCCTAAATCTGAACCTGACGCTGACCCTGAACCTGACCCTGAACCTAACCCTGACCGTGACCCTGACTCTGACCCTGACCCTAAATCTGAACCTGCCCCTGCCCCTGACCCTGACACTGTCCCTAACCCTGACCCTGACCCTGACACTGACCCTAAACGTGACCCTGACACTGATTTTGACACTAACCCTGTCCCTGACCCTGACCCTGAACCTGAAAATAACCATGACCCTGACCCTGAGTCTGACGCTGACCCTGACAATGCCCTGATTCCAACACTGAACCTGACCCTGACCCTGACCCTACCCCTGACACTGACACTGACCCTGACCATAAACCTGACCATAACCCTGACCGTGACACTAACCTTGACCCTGACCCAAAATTCTGACAGTGACACTGACCCTGACCCTGAACGTGAACCTAAACCTAAATCTGACCATGACCTTGACCTTGACCCTGACCCTGAACCTAACACTGACCCTGACCCTGACCCTGAATCTGACCCTGAACCTAACCCTGACCCTGACCCTTACCCTGACCCTTAACCTGACCCTGAAACTGACACTGACCATGACGCTAACCCTGACCCTGACCCTGACCCTGACCCTGCCCCTAAACCTGATTTGACCCTGACCCTCACTCTGAACCTGACCCTGACCCTGACCTTCAACCTGAACCTGACACTGAACCTGACCTGACCCTGACCCTGACCCTGACCTTGACCCTAACTTTTACCCTGACCCTGACCCTAAACCTGACCCTGACCCTGACACTGACAGTGACCCTGAACCTGACCCTATGTCTGACCGTGACCCTTACCGTGAACCTGACCCTCGCCCTGACCCTGAACCTGACCTTGACCCAAACCCTGATGCTGACCCTAACAATGACACTGACCCTGACCCTAAACCAGACCTGACCCAGACCCTGACACTGACCATGATCCTAACCCTGATCCTACCCCTGACCCTGACACTGACAGTGACCCTGAAACTGACCCTGACCCTGACCGTGACCTTAACCCTGACCCTGACAGTGACCCTGACCCTGATCCTTACCCTACCCCTGCCCCTTACCCTGACCTTAATCGTGACCCGGACCGTAACACTGACCGTGACCTTGACCCTGACCCTGAACCTGACCTTAATTCTGAACCTGACCCTGACCCTGACCCTGAAACTAACCCTGACCGTGACCCTGACCCTAAATCTGAACCTGACCCTGACCCTGACCCTGACACTGTCCCTAACCCTGACCCTGACCCTGACCCTGACCCTGACACTGTCCCTAACCCTGACCCTGACCCTGACCCCGACAATGACCCTAAACGTAACCCTGACACTGAATTTGACACTAACCCTGTCCCTGACCCTGACCCTGAACTTGACCCTAACCCTGACACTGACCCTGAGACTGACGCTGACCATGACCCTGACCCTGACCCTGACACTGACAATGACCCTGACAATGCCCTGATTCCGACCCTGACCCTGACGCTAAACGTGACCCTGACCCTTACTTTGGCCATGACCCTGCCCCTACACCTGACCCTGACACTGACACTGACCCTAAACCTGACCATAACCCTGACCGTGACACTGACCCTGACCCTGACCGTGACCCTGATACTGATCATGAACCTAACACTACTCCTGACCCTGACCCTGACCTTGACCCTGACCCTAAACCTGACCTAACCTTGACCCCGGTCCTGACCCTGACCCTAAACCTCACCCTGATACTAACCTTGACATTGACCCTAAGTCTGACCTTGACCCTGACCCTGACCCTGACCTGACCCTGACCATGACCCTAACACTGATACTGACCCTGAACCTAACCCTACCCCTGACCCTGACCCTGACCGCGGCCCTAAACATGACATGACCCTGACCCTGACTCTGACAGTGACCCTGACCCTGATCCTGACCCTACCCCTGCCCCTTACCCTGACCTTAATCGTGACCCTGACTGTAACACTGACCGTGACCCTGACCATGACCCTGAACTTGACCCTAACCCTGACCCTGACCCTGACCACTAACCTGACAATGATCTGACCCCTACCCTGACCCTGACCCTGACCCTAACCCTGACCGTGACCCTGACCCTGACCCTCAACCTGACCTTAATTCTGAACATAACCCTGACGCTGACCCTGAACCTAAACCTGACCATGACCCTAACCCTGACCCTAACACTGACTTGGACCCTGACCCTAACCCTGAACCTAAACCTGTTCCTGTCACCGACCCTGACCCTAACCCTGACCCTGACGCTGACCCTGAACCTGACTCTGAACCTGACCCTACCCCTGACCGTGACCCTAAACCTGACCCTGACCCTGACCTTGACATTAACCCTGAACTTGACCCTGACCCTGACACTAAACCTGACCTTAAACCTGACCCTAAATTTGACTCTGAACCTGACCCTAACCATGACCCTGACCCTGACACTTTCCCCGACCCTGACCCTAACCCAGACCCTGACGCTGACCCTGACCCTGACCGTGACCCTAACCCTGACCCTGACCCTGACCCTAAGTCTGACCATGACCCTGACCCTGATCCTGACACTGACCCTAACACTGACCCTGACCCTGACCCTGATCCTGACACAGACCCTAACATTGACCCTGACCCTGTACCTGATCCTAAGTCTGACCGTGACCCTGACCCTGACCATGAACCTGACCCTGTCCCTGACCATGGACCTAACCCTGACCCTGACCTTGACCCTGACCCTAACCCTGACCCTAAATCTGAACCTGACCCTGACCCTGACACTGTCCCTAACCCAGACCCTGACCCTGACCCTGACACTGACCATAAACATGACCCTGACACTGATTTTGACACTAACCCTGTCCCTGACCCTGACCCTGAACCTGACCCTAACCCTGACCCTGAGTCTGACGCTGACCCTGACACAGACCCTGACCCTGACCTTGACCATGACCCTGACAATGCCCTGATTCCGATCCTGACCCTGACCCTGATGCTAACCGTGACCCTGACCCTTAATTTGGCCCTGAACCTGGCCCTGACTATGACCCTACACCTGACCCTGACACTGACCCTGACCCTAAACCTGACCATAACCCTGACCGTGACACTGACCTTGACCCTGACCCTAACTCTGAACCTGATCCTGACCCTGACCCTGACCCTAAACCTGACCTAACCTTGACCCCGGCCCTGACCCTGACCCTAACCTTACCCTGACACTAACCTTGACCCTGACCAAAAATTCTGACCGTGACCCTGACCCTGACCCTGAACGTGACCCTGACCCTAAATCTGACCGTGACCTTGACCTTGACCCTGACCCTGAACCTAACACCGACCCTGACCCTGAATCTGACCCTGAACCTAACCCTGAACCTGAACCTTACCCTGACCCTTAACCTGACCCTGACACTGACACTGACCATGACCCTAACCCTGACATTGACCCTGACACTGACCCTGCCCCTAAGCCTGACCTGACCCTGACCCTCACTCTGACCCTGACCCTGACCCTGACCTACAACCTGAACCTGACACTGAACCTGACCTGACCCTGACCCTGACCCTGATCCTGACCTTGACCCTAACTGTGACCCTGACCCTGATCCTAAACCTAAACCTGACCCTGACCCTGACCCTGATCCTGAACCTGACCCTATGTCTGACCGTGACCCTGACCGTGAACCTGACCCTCGCCCTGACCCTGAACCTGACCTTGACCCTGACCCTGATCATGACCCTGACACTGACCCTGACCTTGACCCTTACACTAACACTGACCCTGACCCTGACCAAATCCTGATGTTGACCCTAACAATGACACTGACCCTGACCCTAAACCAGACCTTACCCTGACCCTGACACTGACCCTGACCCAAAAATTTACTCTGACACTGACCCTGAACCTGAACCTGACCATGACCCTAACCCTGATCCTACCCCTGACCCTGACCCTAACACTGAACCTAACCCTGACCCTAAACCTGACCTGACCCTGACCCTGACCCTGACCCTAAACCTCACCCTGACTCTAACCTTGACCCTGACCCTGACCCTGAACTTGACCCTGACCCTGACCCTGAACGTGACCCTGAGCCTGACCTTGAACCTGACCCTGACATTAACCCTAACCCTGACACTGACCCTGATCATGAACCTGACCCTGACCCTGACCCTAACCCTGACACTAACCGTGACCCTGATTCTGACCCTGACCCTGACCGTGACCCTAACCCTGACCCTGACACTGACAGTGACCCTGACCCTGATCCTGACCCTACCCCTGCCCCTTACCCTGACCTTAATCGTGACCCTGACCGTAACACTGACCGTGACCCTGACCCTGACCCTGACCCCTACCCTAACAATGCCCTGACCCCTACCCTGACCCTGACCCAGACCCTGACCCTGACTGTTACCCTAACCCTGAACCTGACCCTGACCCAGACCTTGACCCTGAACCTGACCCTGTCTTTGAACCTGAACCCAACCCTGACCGTGACTCTGACCCTAAATCTGACCTTGACCCTGAACCTGACCCTGACCCTGATCCTGACCCAAGCCCTGACCCTAACCCTGACCGTGACCCTGACTGTGACCCTGAACCTGACCCTAAATCTGAACCTGACCCGGACCCTGACACTGACCGTAAACGTGACCCTGACACGGATTTTGACACTAACCCTGACCATGACCCTGAAATTAACCCTGAGCCTAACCCTGAGCCTGACCCTGAGTCTGATGCTGACCCTGACCCTGTACCTGACCCTGACCCTAACACTGACACTGACACTGACCCTGAACCTGACCTTGGCTCTGAACCTGATCCTACCCCTGACCCTGACCCTAACACTGAACCTGACCCTGACCCTAAACCTGACATGACCCTGACCCTGACCCTGACCCTAAACCTCACCCTGACTCTAACCTTGGCCCTGACCCTGACCCTGACCCTTGCCCAGACCCTGACCCTGAACCTGACATTAACCCTAACACTGACATTGACCCAGATCATGAACCTAACCCTGACCTTGACCCTGACCCTAACCCTGACATTGACCGTAACCCTGATTCTGACCCTGACCCTGACCCTGACCCTGACAGTGACCCTGAACTTGACCCTGACCCTGACACTAAACCTGACCTTAACCCTGACCCTAACACTGATACTGACCCTGAAGCTAACCCTACCCCTGACCCTGACCCTGACCGTGGCCCTAAACATGACATGACCCTGACCCTGACCCTGACAGTGACCCTGACCCTGATCCTGACCCTACCCCTGCCCCTTACCCTGACCTTAATCGTGACCCTGACCGTAACACTGACCGTGACCCTGACCATGACCCTGAACTTAACCCTAACCCTGACCCTGACCCTGACCACTAACCTGACAATGCTCTGACCCCTACCCTGACCCTGACCCTGACCCTAACCCTGACCCTGACCCTGAACCTGACCTTAATTCTGAACATGACCCTGACGCTGACCCTGAACCTAAACCTGACCATGACCCTAACTCTGACCCTAACACTGACTTGGACCCTGACCCTAACCCTGAACCTAACACTGACTTGGACCCTGACCCTAACCCTGAACCTAACCCTGACCCTGTCCCCGACCCTGACCCTAACCCTGACCCTGACGCTGACCGTGACCCTGACACTGACCCTGAACCTGACTCTGAACCTGACCCTACCCCTGACCGTGACCCTAAACCTGACCCTGACCCTGACACTAAACCTGACCGTAACCCTGACCCTAACTTTGACACTGAACCTGACCCTAACCATGACCCTGACCCTGACACTTTCCCCGACCCTGACCCTATCCCAGACCCTGACGCTGACCCTGACCGTGACCGTGACCCTAACCCTGACCCTGACCCTGACCCTAAGTCTGACCGTGACCCTGACCCTGATCCTGACACAGACCCTAACACTGACCCTGACCCTGTACCTGATCCTAAGTCTGACCGTGACCCATGACCCTGACCATGAACCTGACCCTGTCCCTGACCATGGACCTAACCCTGACCATGACCTTGACCCTGACCCTAACCCTGACACTAAATCTGAACATGACCCTGACCCTGACACTGTCCCTAACCCAGACCCTGACCCTGACCCTGACACTGACCATAAATATGACCCTGACACTGATTTTGACACTAACCCTGTCCCTGTCCCTGACCCTGACCCTGAACCTGACCCTAACCCTGACCCTGACCCTGAGTCTGACGCTGACCCTGACACAGACCCTGACCCTGACCTTGACCATGACCCTGACAATGCCCTGATTCCGATCCTGACCCTGACCCTGATGCTAACCGTGACCCTCACCCTTACTTTGGCCCTGACCCTGGCCCTGACCATGACCCTACACCTGACCCTGACACTGACCCTGACCCTAAACCTGACCATAACCCTGACCGTGACACTGACCTTGACCCTGACTTTAACCCTGAATCTAACTCTGAACCTGATCCTGACCCTGACCCTGACCCTGACCCTGACCGTGACCCTGATACTGACCCTGAACCTAATACTAGCCCTGACCCTGACCCTAACCCTGACCCTGACCCTAACCCGGACTGTTACCCTAACCCTGAACCTGACCCTGACCCAGACCTTGACCCTGAACCTGACCCTGTCTTTGAACCTGAACCCGACCCTGACCGTGACCCTGACCCTAAGTCTGACCTTGATCCTGAACCTGTCCCTGACCCTGACCCTGACCCAAACCGTGACCCTAAACCTGACAGTGACCCTGACTGTGACCCTGAACCTGACCCTAAATCTGAACCTGACCCTGACTCTGACACTGACCCTAACACTGACTTTGACCCGGACCCTGACACTGACCGTAAACGTGACCCTGACACGGATTTTGACACTAACCATGACCATGACCCTGAACTTAACCCTGAGCCTAACCCTGAGCCTGACCCTGACCCTGAAGCTGACCCTGACCCTGACCCCGACCCTGACCCTGACAATGCCCTGATTCCGACCCTGACCCTGACCCTAATCCTGATGGTGACCCTGAATTCGGCCCTGACCCTGGCCCTGACCCTGACCCTACACCTCACACTGAACCTGACCCTGACCCTGACCCTAACCCTGACCCTAAATTTGACCATGACCCTAACCCTGACCCTGACCTACACGCTGAACTTGACCTTGACCCTGATCCTGCCCCTGCCCTGACCCTTATCCTGATCGTTACCCTGAATTTGGCACTGACCCTGGCCCTGACCCTGACTCTACACCTGACCCAGAACCTGACACTGACCCTGACCCTAACCCTGACCCTATCCCTGACTGTGACCCTAACCCTGACCCTGACCTACACAATGAACTTGACTTTGACCCTGACCGAGACCCTGACCCTCACCCTGACCCTGACCTTGACCCTGACACTGACCCTGTCCCTGACCCTGACACTAAACCAGACCCTCAACCTGATCCTAAACCTGTCCTGACCCTGAACCTGATACTGACCCTGAACCTAAGTCTGACTGTGACCCTAACCCTTACCCTAATTCTGACCGTGACCCTGATCATGACCTTGACCCTGACCCTGACCCTAACCCTGACCGTGACCCTAACACTGACCCTGACCCTGTCACTTACCCTGACCCTAAGTCTGACCCTGACCTTAACACTAAACCAGACCTGACCCTACCCCTTACCCTGACCCTGACACTGACCCTGAACATGACCTTGACAATAAGTCTGACTGAGACCCTGACCGTGACCCTGAACCTCAAACTGACCCTGACCCTAACCCTGACCTTGACCCTGACCCTGAACCTGACCCTGACCCTCGCCCTGACGCTGACTCTACCCCTGACACTGACCCTGACCCTCACTCTGACCCTAACCCTTGTCCTGACCCTGACCCTGACTCTGACCCTGACCCTGACCTTGAACCTGACCCTGAACATCACCCTGACCCTGACCCTGTCCCTGATTCTAAGAAATACCGTGACCCTGACCCTGACCATCACCCTGGCCTGACCCTGACCCTTACCTTGAGGCTGACACTAAACATCACCCTGACCCTGACCCTGACACTGACACTGACCATGACCGTTACGCTGATCCTGACCCTGATGCTGACCCTGACTCTGAACTACACCCTGAACTTGACCATAACCGTGACCCTGACCCTGACTCTGACCCTGACCAGGACCATGACCGTGACCCTGAAACTAAACCTACCCCTGACCCTGACCCTGACCCAGACCCTAAACCTGACCTGACCCTGATCCTGACAATGACAGTGACCCTGACCCTGATCCTTACCCTACCCCTGCCCCTTACCCTGACCTTAATCGTGACCCTGACCGTAACACTGACCGTGACCCTGAACATGACCCTGAACCTGACCTTAATTCTGAACCTGACCCTGACGCTGACCCTGAACCTAACCCTGATTCTGACTCTGACCCTGACCCTGACCCTGAAACTAACCCTGACCCTGACCCTGACACTGACCCTGACCCTAAATCTGAACCTGACCCTGACCTTGACCCTGACACTGTCCCTAACACTGACCCTGAACCTGACCCTGACCCTGAACCTGACCCTAAACCTGACCCTGACCCTGAGTCTGACGCTGACCCTGACCCTGACCCCGACCATGACACTGACAATGCCCTGATTCCGACCCTGACCCTGACCCTGACGCTAAACGTGACCCTGACCCTTACTTTGGCCTTGACCCTGGCCCTGACCCTGACCCTACACCTGACCGTGACACTGACCCTGACCCTAAACCTGACCATAACCCTGACCGTGACACTGACCCTGACCCTGACCCTGACCCTAACTCTGAACCTGATCCTGACCCTGACCCTGACCCTGATCCTGACCCTGGCCCTGACCCTGAACCTGATCCTACAACTAATCCTGACCCTGACCCTAAACCTGACATGACCCTGACCCTGACCCTGACCCTAAACCTCACCCTGACTCTAACCTTGACCCTGACCCTGACACTTACCCTGACCCTAAGTCTGACCCTGACCTTAACACTAAACCAGACCCTGACACTAACACTGACCCTGACCATGACCCTGACCCTGACCCTGACCTTGACCCTGACCATGACCCAGACCCTGACCCTATACCTGACCTGAACCTGACCCTGACCCTGACTTTGACCCTGACTTAAACCTGACACTGAATATCTCCCTTACCCTGACCCTGACCCTGACCCTGACCCAAACCCTGACCCTAAACCTGACCGTGACCCTGACTCTGACCCTGACCCTGACCCTAACTCTGAACCTGACTTTGACCATGACACTGAACCTAACCCTGACACTGACCTGCACCCTGAACTTGAACTTGACCCTGATCCTGAACCTGACCCTGACCGTGACACTGATACTGACCCTGAACCTAACCCTACACCTTACCCTGACTCTAACACTGACCCTGACCTTAAAACTCTGACCGAGACCCTACCCATGACACTGACACTGACCCTGACCCTGACCCTAAACGTGACCTGACCCTGACCCTGACCCTGACCCTGACACTGAACCTGACCCTGACCCTGACCCTGAACTTGACCCTGACCCTGACTTGGACACTAACCCTGACCCTGACCCTGAACGTGACCCTGACCCTGAACTTGATTCTGACCCTGACATTAACCCTAACCCTGACACTGACCCTGATCATGAACCTGACCCTGACCCTGACCCTGACCCTGACCCTGACAGTGACCCTGATTCTGACCCTGACCCTGACCCTGACCTGACCCTGACCATGACCCTAACACTGATACTGACCCTGAACCTAACCCTACCCCTGACCCTGACCCTGACCGTGACCCTAAACATGACATGACCCTGACCCTGACCCTGACAGTGACCCTGACCCTGATCCTGATCCTACCCCTGCCCCTTACCCTGACCTTAATCGTGACCCTGACCGTAACACTGACCGTAACCCTGACCCTGACCCTGACCCTGACCCTGACCACAAACCTGACAATGCTCTGACCCCTACCCCGACCCTGACCCTAACCCTGACCGTGACCCTGACCCTGACCCTGAACCTAACCTTAATTCTGAACCTGACCCTGACGCTGACCCTGAACATAACCCTGACCCTGAACCTAACCCTGACCCTAACACTGACTTGGACCCTGACCCTAACCCTGAACCTAACCCTGACACTGTCCCCGACCCTGACCCTAACCCTGACCCTGACGCTGACCGTGACCCTGACACTGACCCTGAACCTGACCTTAATTCTGAACATGACCCTGACGCTGACCCTGAACATAACCCTGACCCTGAACCTAACCCTGACCCTAACACTGACTTGGACCCTGACCCTAACCCTGAACCTAACCCTGACCCTGTCCCCGACCCTGACCCTAACCCAGACCCTGACACTGACCCTGAACCTGACTCTGAACCTTACCCTACCCCTGACCGTGACCCTAAACCTGATTTGACCCTGACGCTCACAATGAACCTGACCCTGACCCTGACATTCAAACTGAACCTGACATTGAACCTGACCTGACCCTGACCCTGAACCTGACCTTGACCCTAACCCTGATCATGACCCTGACACTGACCCTGACCCTGACACTAACACTGACCCTGACCCAAACCCTGATGCTGACCCTAACAATGACACTGACCCTGACCCTAAACCAGACCTGACCCTGACCCTGACACTGACCCTGACCCTGAAATTTACTCTGACACTGACCCTGACCCTGAACCTGACCATGATCCTAACCCTGATCCTACCCCTGACCCTGACCCTAACACTGAAACTGAACCTGACCCTAAACCTGACCCTGTCCCTGAACTTGACCCTGACCCTGGCACTGAACCTAAACCTCACCCTGACCCTGACCTTGACCCTGACCCCGACATTAACCCTAACCCCGACACTGACCCTGATCATGAACCTGACCCTGACCCTGACAGTGACCCTGACCCTGATCCTGACCCTAACCCTGCCCCCTAACCTGACCCTGACCCTGACCCTGACTGTTACCCTAACCCTAAACCGGACCCTGACCCAGACCTTGACCCTGAACCTGACCCTGTCTTTGAACCTGAACCCGACCCTGACCGTGACCCTGACCCTAAGTCTGACCTTGACCCTGACCCTGACCCTGACCTGACCCTGACCATGACCCGAACACTGATACTGACCCTGAACCTAACCCTACCCCTGACCCTGACCCTGACCGTGACCCTAAACATGACATGACCCTGACCCTGACCCTGACAGTGACCCTGACCCTGATCCTGATCTTACCCCTGCCCCTTTCCCTGACCTTAATCGTGACCCTGACCGTAACACTGACCGTGACCTTGACCATGACCCTGAACTTGACCCTAACCCTGACCCTGACCCTGACCACTAACCTGACAATGCTCTGACCCCTACCCTGACCCTGACCCTGACGCTGACCCTGAACATAACCCTGACCCTGAACCTAACCCTGACCCTAACACTGACTTGGACCCTGACCCTAACCCAGACCCTGACGCTGACCCTGACCGTGACCGTGACCCTAACCCTGACCCTGACCCTGATCCTAAGTCTGACCGTGACCCTGACCCTGATCCTGACACTGACCCTAACACTGACCCTGACCCTGTACCTGATCCTAAGTCTGACCGTGACCCTGACCCTGACCCTGAACCTAACCCTGACCCTGACCCTAACCCTGACCCTAAATCTGAACCTGACCCTGACCCTGACCCTGACACTGTCCCTAACCCAGACCCTGACCCTGACACTGACCATAAACATGACCCTGACACTGATTTTGACACTAACCCTGTCCCTGACCCTGACCCTGAACCTGACCATGATCCTAACCCTGATCCTACCCCTGACCCTGACCCTAACACTGAAACTGACCCTGACCCTAAACCTGACCCTGTCCCTGAACTTGACCCTGACCCTGAGTCTGACGCTGACCCTGACCCTGACACTGACCATGACCCTGACAATGCCCTGATTCCGATCCTGACCCTGACCCTGACGCTAACCGTGACACTGACCCTTACTTTGGCCCTGACCCTGGCCCTGACCCTGACCCTAAACCTGACCATAACCCTGACTTTGACCCTGACCCTGACCCTGAACCTAACTCTGAACCTGATCCTGACCCTGATCCTGACCCTGACCCTGACCCTGACCATGACCCTGACACTGACCCTGAACCTAACACTACCCCTGACCCTGACCCTGACCCTGACCCTGACCCTGACCCTAAACCTGACCTAACCTTGACCCCGGCCCTGACCCTGACCCTAAACCTCACCCTGACACTAACCTTGACCCTGACCCAAAATTCTGACCGTGACCCTGACCCTGACCCTGAACGTGAACCTGACCCTAAATCTGACCGTGACCTTGACCTTGACCCTGACCCTGAACCTAACACTGACCCTGACCCTGAATCTGACCCTGAACCTAACCCTGACCCTGACCCTTACCCTGACCCTTAACCTGACCCTGACACTGACACTGACCATGACCCTAACCCTGACATTGACCCTGACACTGACCCTGCCCATAAAACTGACATGAGCCTGACCCTCACTCTGACCCTGACCCTGACCCTGACCTACAACCTGAACCTGACACTGAAACTGACCTGACCCTGACCCTGACTTTAACCCTGACCCTTACCCTAACACTGACCCTGACTCTGTCACTTACCCTGACCCTAAGTCTGACCCTGACCTTAACACTAAACCAGACCTGACCCTACCCCTTACCCTGACCCTGACACTGACCCTGAACATGACCTTGACACTAAGTCTGACTGAGACCCTGACCGTGACCCTGAACCTCAAACTGACCCTGACCCTAACCCTGACCTTGACCCTGACCCTGAACCTGACCCTGACCCTCGCCCTGACGCTGACTCAACCCCTGACACTGACCCTGACCCTCACTCTGACCCTAACCCTTGTCCTGACCCTGACCCTGACTCTGACCCTGACCCTGAATTTAAACCTGACCCTGACCTTAACCCTGACCCTGACCCTGTCCCTGATTCTAAGAAATACCGTGACCCTGACCCTGACCATCACCCTGGCCTGACCCTGACCCTTACCTTGACGCTGACCCTGAACATCACCCTGACCCTGACCCTGACACTGCCACTGACCCTGACCGGGACCCAGACCGTGACACTGAAACTAACCCTACCTCTGACCCTGACCCTGACCCTTACCCTAAACCTGACCTGACCCTGACCGTGACACTGACAGTGACCCTGACACTGACCGTGACCCTGACCGTGACCTTAACCCTGACCCTGACAGTGACCCTGACCCTGATCCTTACCCTACCCCTGCCCCTTACCCTGACCTTAATCGTGACCCTGACCGTAACACTGACCGTGACCGTGACCCTGACCCTGAACCTGACCTTAATTCTGAACCTGACCCTGACGCTGACCCTGAACCTAACCCTGATTCTGACCCTGACCCTGACCCTGACGCTGAAACTAATTCTGACCCTGACCCTGACTCTGACCCTGAACCTAAATCTGAACCTGACCCTGACCCTGACACTGTCCCTAACCCTGACCCTGACCCTGACCCCGACAATGACCCTAAACGTAACCCTGACACTGATTTTGACACTAACCCTGTCCCTGACCCTGACCCTGAACCTGACCCTAACCCTGACACTGACCCTGAGTCTGACGCTGACCATGACCCTGACACTGACCCTGACCCCGACCATGACCCTGACAATGCCCTGATTCCGACCCTGACCCTGACCCTGGCGCTAAACGTGACCCTGACCCTTACTTTGGCCCTGACCCTGGCCCTGACCCTGACCCTACACCTGACCCTGACACTGACCCTGACCCTAAACCTGACCTAACCTTGACCCCGGTCCTGACCCTGACCCTAAACCTCACCCTGACACTAACCTTGACCCTGACCCAAAATTCTGACCGTGACCCTAACCCTGACCCTGAACGTGACCCTGACCCTAAATCTGACCGTGACCTTGACCTTGACCCTGACCCTGAACCTAACACTGACCCTGACCCTGCCCCTGAATCTGACCCTGAACCTAAGCCTGAACCTGAATCTTACCCTGACCCTTAACCTGACCCTGAACCTGACACTGACCATGACCCTAACCCTGACATTGACCCTGACACTGACACTGCCCCTAAGCCTGACCTGACCCTGACCCTCACTCTGAACCTGACCCTGACCCTGACCTACAACCTGAACCTGACACTGAACCTGACCTGACCCTGACCTTGACCCTAACTTTGACCCTGACCCTGACCCTAAACCTGACCCTGACCCTGACTCTGACAGTGACCCTGAACCTGACCATATGTCTGACCGTGACCCTGACCGTGAACCTGACCCTCGCGCTGACCCTGAACCTGACCTTGACCCTGACCCTGATCATGACCCTGACACTGACCCTGACCTTGACCCTTACACTAACACTGACCCTGGCCCTGACCAAACCCTGATGCTGACCCTAACAATGACACTGACCCTGACCATAAACCTGACCTGACCCTGACCCTGACACTGACCGCCACCCTGAAATTTACTCTGATACTGACCCTGACCATGAACCTGATCCTGACACTAAACCTAACCCTGACCATGTCCCTGAACCTAAGCCAGATCCTGACCTGAACTTGACCCTGACCCTGACCTTGACCCTGACTTAACCCTGACACTGAATATCTCCCTGACCCTGACCCTGACCCAAACCCTGACCCTAACCCTGACCGTGACCCTGACTGTGACCCTGACCCTGACCCTAAATCTGAACCTGACCCTGACTCTGACACTGACCCTAACACTGACTTTGACCCGGACCCTGACACTGACAGTAAACGTGACCCTGACAATGATTTTGACACTAACCCTTACCATGACCCTGACCCTAAACCTGATCCTAACCCTGAGCCTGACCCTGAGTCTGATGCTGACCCTGACCCTGACCCTGACCCTAACACTGAACCTGACCCTGACCCTAAACCTGACATGACCCTGACCCTGACCCTGACCCTAAACCTCACCCTGACTCTAACCTTGACCCTGACCCTGACCCTGACCCAGACCCTGACCCTGAACCTGACATTAACCCTAACCCTGACACTGACCCTGATCATGAACCTGACCCTGACCCTGACCCTGACCCTGACAGTGACCCTGACCCTGATCCTGACCCTGACCCTGACCTTGACACTGAACCTGACCCTGTCTTTTAACCTGAACCCGACCCTGACCGGGACCCTGACCGTAAGTCTGACCTTGACCCTGACCCTGACCCTGACCTGACCCTGACCATGACCCTAACACTGATACTGACACTGAACCTAACCCTACCCCTGACCCTGACCCTGACGTTGGCCCTAAACATGACATGACCCTGACCCTGACCCTGACAGTGACCCTGACCCTGATCCTGAACCTACCCCTGCCCCTTACCCTGACCTTAATCGTGACCCTGACCGTAACACTGACCGTGACCCTGATTCTGACCCTGACCCTGACCCGAACCGTGACATTGACCGTAACCCTGATTCTGACCCTGACCCTGAACCTGAACTTGACCCTAACCCTAACCCTGACCCTGACCTTGACCCTGACCCTAACCCTGACCCTAAATCTGAACCTGACCCTGACCCTGACACTGACATTGACCCTGAACCTGACCCTATGTCTGACCGTGACCCTGACCGTGAACCTGACCCTCGCCCTGACCCTGAACCTGACCTTGACCCTAACCCTGATCATGACCCTGACACTGACCCTGACTTTGACACTAACACTGACCCTGACCCAAACCCTGATGCTGACCCTAACAATGACACTGACCCTGACCCTAAACCAGACCTGACCCTGACCCTGACACTGACCCTGACCCTGAAATTTACTCTGACACTGACCCTGACCCTGAACCTGACCATGATCCTAACCCTGATCCTACTCCTGACCCTGACCCTAACACTGAAACTGACCCTGACCCTAAACCTGACCTGACCCTGACCCTGACCCTGACCCTAACCCTGACACTGACCCTGACCCTGATTCTGACCCTGACCCTGACCCTGACAGTGACCCTGACCCTGATCCTGACCCTACCCCTGCCCCTTAACCTGACCTTAATCGTGACCCTGACCGTAACACTGACCGTGACCCTGACCCTGATTGTGACCCTGACCCTGACCCTGACCCTGACCCTGACCCTGACCCTAACCCTGACCGTGACCCTGACGCTGACCCTGAACCTAACCCTGATTCTGACCCTGTCCCTAACACTGACTTGGACCCTGACCCTGACCCTGAACCTAAAACCTGACCCTGTCCCCGACCCTGACCCTAACCCTGACCCTGACGCTGACCGTGACCCTGACACTGACCCTGAACCTGACTCTGAACCTGACCCTACCCCTGACCGTGACCCTAACACTGAACCTGACCCTGACCCTAACCCTGAACGTGACCCTGACCCTGAACGTGACCCTGACCCTGAACTTGACCCTTACACTAACACTGACCCTGGCCCTGACCCAAACCCTGATGCTGACTCTAACAATGACACTGACTTTGACCATAAACCTGACCTGACCCTGACCGCGACCCTGAAATTTACTCTGACACTGACCCTGACCATGAACCTGATCCTGACACTAACCCTGACCCTGACCCTGAACCTGAACTTTACCCTGATCGTGACCCTGACCCTGACCCTGACCTTGACCCTAAACCTGACCCTGTCCCTGACTCTGACCCTGACCATGCCCCTGAACCTAACCCAGATCCTGACCTGAACTTGACCCTGACCCTGACCTAGACCATGACTTAACCCTGACACTGAATATCTCCCTGACCCTGACCCTGACCCAAACCCTGACCCTAACCCTGACCGTGACCCTGACTCTGAACCAGACACTGACCCTAAATCTGAACCTGACCCTGACTCTGACACTGACCCTAACACTGACTTAGACCTGGACCCTGACACTGACCGTAAACGTGATCCTGACACTGATTTTGACACTAACCCTGACCATGACCCTGACCCTAAACCTGAGCCTAACCCTGAGCCTGACCCTGACTCTGATTCTGACCCTGACCCTGACCCTGACCCTGACCCTAACACTGACACTGACACTGACCCTGAACCTGACCTTGGCCCTGAACCTGATCCTACCCCTGACCCTGACCTTAACACTGAACCTGACCCTGACCCTGACCCTGACCTGACCCTGACCATGACCCTAACACTGATACTGACCCTGAACCTAAGCCTACCCCTGACCATGACCCTGACCGTGGCCCTAAACATGACATGACCCTGACCCTGACCCTGACAGTGACCCTGACCCTGATCCTGACCCTACCCCTGCCCCTTACCCTGACCTTAATCGTGACCCTGACCGTAACACTGACCGTGACCCTGACCATGACCCTGAACTTGACCCTAAACCTGACCCTGATCCTGACCACTAACCTGAAAATGCTCTGACCCCTACCCTGACCCTGACCCTGACCCTAACCCTGACCGTGACCCTGACCCTGACCCTCAACCTGACCTTAATTCTGAACCTGACCCTGACGCTGACCCTGAACCTAAACCTGACCATGACCCTAACCCTGACCCTAACACTGACTTGGACCCTGACCCTAACCCTGAACCTAAACCTGTTCCTGTCACCGACCCTGACCCTAACCCTGACCCTGACGCTGACCCTGAACCTGACTCTGAACCTGACCCTACCCCTTACCGTGACCCTAAACCTGACCCTGACCCTGACCCTGACCTTGAAATTAACCCTGAACTTGACCCTGACCCTGACACTAAACCTGACCTTAAACCTGACCCTAAATTTGACACTGAACCTGACCCTAACCATGACCCTGACCCTGACACATTCCCCGACCCTGACCCTAACCCAGACCCTGACGATGACCCTGACCCTGACCGTGACCCTAACCCTGACCCTGACCCTAACCCTAAGTCTGACCGTGACCCTGACCCTGATCCTGACACTGACCCTAACACTGACCCTGACCCTGACCCTGAACGTGACCCTGACCCTGACCTTGATCCTGACCCTGACATTAACCCTAACCCTGACACTGACCCAGATCATGAACCTGACCCTGACCCTGACCCTGACCCTAAACCTGACATGACCCTGACCCTGACCCTGACCCTAAACCTCACCCTGACTCTAACCTTGACCCTGACCCTGACCCTGACCCTGACCCAGACCCTGACCCTGACATTGACCGTAACCCTGATTCTGACCCTGACCCTGACCCTGACCCTGACAGTGACCCTGACCTGATCCTGACCCTGACCCTGACCCTAAACCTGACATGACCCTGACCCTGACCCTGACCCTAAACCTCACCCTGACTCTAATCTTGACCCTGACCCTGACCCTGAACCTGACCCTGACCCTGACCCTGACCCTGAACGTGACCCTGAGCCTGAACTTGACCCTGACCCTGACATTAACCCTAACCCTGACCCTGACCCTGATCATGAACCTGACCCTGACCCTAACCCTGACACTAACCGTGACCCTGATTCTGACCCTGACCCTGACCGTGACCATAACCCTGACCCTGACCCTGACCCTGACACTGAACCTAACCCTGACCCTGACCTACACCCTGAACTTGACCTTGACCCTGATCCTGACCCTGACCCTGACCGTGACCCTGATACTGACCCTGAACCTAACCGTACTCCTGACCCTGACCCTAACACTTACCCTGACCCTAAACCTGACCTGACCCTGACCCTAACCCTAAACATCACCCTGACTCTAACACTGACCCTGAACTTAAAATTCTGACTGTGACCCTGACCCTCAACCCTGACCCTGACCCTGACCCTAACCCTAACCGTGACCCTGAACCTGTCTGACCGTGAACCTGACCCTGACCCTGACCTTGACCCTGACCCTGACCCTGACCCTTATCCTGATCGTTACCCTGAATTTGGCACTGACCCTGGCCCTGACCCTGACTCTACACCTGACCCAGAACCTGACACTGACCCTGACCCTAACCCTGACCCTATCCCTGACCGTGACCCTAACCCTGACCCTGACCTACACAATGAACTTGACTTTGACCCTGACCGTGACCCTGACCCTCACCCTGACCCTGACCCTGACCCTGACCCTGACCTTGACCCTGACACTGACCCTGACCCTAACCCTGACCCTGAACTTGATCCTGACCCTAACCCTGAACATGACCCTGTCCCTGACCCTGACACTAAACCAGACCCTCAACCTGATCCTCAACCTGTCCTGACCCTGAACCTGATACTGACCCTGAACCTAAGTCTGACTGTGACCCTAACCCTTACCCTAATTCTGACCGTGACCCTGATCATGACCTTGACCCTGACCCTGACCCTACCCCTGACCGTGACCCTAACACTGACCCTGACCCTGTCACTTACCCTGACCCTAAGTCTGACCCTGACCTTAACACTAAACCAGACCTGACCCTACCCCTTACCCTGACCCTGACACTGACCCTGAACATGACCTTGACAATAAGTCTGACTGAGACCCTGACCGTGACCCTGAACCTCAAACTGACCCTGACCCTAACCCTGACCTTGACCCTGACCCTGAACCTGAACCTGACCCTCGCCCTGACGCTGACTCTACCCCTGACACTGACCCTGACCCTCACTCTGACCCTAACCCTTGTGCTGACCCTGACCCTGACTCTGACCCTGACCCTGACCTTGAACCTGACCCTGACCTTAACCCTGACCCTGACCCTGTCCCTGATTCTAAGAAATACCGTGACCCTGACCCTGACCATCACCCTGGCCTGACCCTGACCCTTACCTTGAGGCTGACACTAAACATCACCCTGACCCTGACCCTGACCCTGACCCTGACCCTGACCGTTACGCTGATCCTTACCATGATGCTGACCCTGACTCTGAACTACACCCTGAACTTGACCATAACCGTGACCCTGACCCTGACTCTGACCCTGACCGGGACCCTGACCGTGACCCTGAAACTAACCCTACCCCTGACCCTGACCCTGACCCTGACCCTAAACCTGACCTGACCCTGACCCTGACACTGACAGTGACCCTGACACTGACCGTGACCCTGACCGTGACCTTAACCCTGACCCTGACAGTGACCCTGACCCTGATCCTTACCCTACCCCTGCCCCCTAACCTGACCCTGACCCTGACCCTGACTGTTACCCTAACCCTGAACCTGACCCTGACCCAGACCTTGACACTGAACCTGACCCTGTCTTTGAACCTGAACCCGACCCTGACCGTGACCCTGACCCTAAGTCTGACCTTGACCCTGACCCTGACCCTGACCTGACCCTGACCATGACCCTAACACTGATACTGACCCTGAACCTAACCCTACCCCTGACCCTGACCCTGACCGTGGCCCTAAACATGACATGACCCTGACCCTGACCCTGACAGTGACCCTGACCCTGATCCTGACCCTACCCCTGCCCCTTATCCTGACCTTAATCGTGACCCTGACCGTAACACTGACCGTGACCCTGACCCTGACCCTGAACTTGACCCTAACCCTGACCCTGACCCTGACCACTAACCTGACAACGCTCTGACCCCTACCCTGACCCTGACCCTGACCCTAACCCTGACCCTGACCCTGACCCTGACCCTCAACCTGACCTTAATTCTGAACCTGACCCTGACGCTGACCCTGAACCTAAACCTGACCATGACCCTAACCCTGACCCTAACACTGACTTGGACCCTGACCCTAACCCTGAACCTAATTCTGTTCCTGTCACCGACCCTGACCCTAACCCTGACCCTGACGCTGACCCTGAACCTGACTCTGAACCTTACCCTACCCCTTACCGTGACCCTAAACCTGACCCTGACCCTGACCCTGACCTTGAAATTAACCCTGAACTTGACCCTGACCCTGACACTAAACCTGACCTTAAACCTGACCCTAACCATGACCCTGACCCTGACACATTCCCTGACCCTGACCCTAACCCAGACCCTGACGATGACCCTGACCCTGACCGTGACCCTAACCCTGACCCTGACCCTAACCCTAAGTCTGACCGTGACCCTGACCCTGATCCTGACACTGACCCTAACACTGACCCTGACCCTGACCCTGAACGTGACCCTGACCCTGACCTTGATCCTGACCCTGACATTAACCCTAACCCTGACACTGACCCTGATCATGAACCTGACCCTGACCCTGACCCTGACCCTAAACCTGACATGACCCTGACCCTGACCCTGACCCTAAACCTCACCCTGACTCTAACCTTGACCCTGACCCTGACCCTGACCCTGACCCTGACCCAGACCCTGACCCTGACATTGACCGTAACCCTGATTCTGACCCTGACCCTGACCCTGACAGTGACCCTGACTTGATCCTGACCCTGACCCTGACCCTAAACCTGATCCTGACCCTAACCCTGACACTGACCCTGTCCCTGACCCTGACCCTGACCCTAAACCTCACCCTGACTCTAATCTTGACCCTGACCCTGACCCTGAACCTGACCCTGACCCTGAACCTGACCCTGAACGTGACCCTGAGCCTGAACTTGACCCTGACCCTGACATTAACCCTAACCCTGACCCTGACCCTGATCATGAACCTGACCCTGACCCTAACCCTGACACTAACCGTTACCCTGATTCTGACCCTGACCCTGACCGTGACCCTAACCCTGACCCTGACCCTGACCCTGACCCTGACAGTGACCCTGACCCTGACCCTAAACCTCACCCTGACTCTAACCTTGACCCTGACCCTGACCCTGAACCTGACCCTGACCCTGACATTAACCCTAACCCTGACCCTGACCCTGATCATGAACCTGACCCTGACCCTAACCCTGACACTAACCGTGACCCTGATTCTGACCCTGACCCTGACCGTGACCCTAACTCTGACCCTGACCCTGATAGTGACCCTGACCCTGATCCTGACCCTACCCCTGCCCCTTAACCTGACCTTAATCGTGACCCTGACCGTAACACTGACCGTGACCCTGACCCTGACCCTGACCCTGACCCCTACCCTGACAATGCCCTGACCCCTACCCTGACCCTGACCCAGACCCTGACCCTGACTGTTACCCTAACCCTGAATCTGACCCTGAACCTGACCCTGTCTTTGAACCTGAACCCGACCCTGACCCAAACCCTGACCCTAACCCTGACTGTGACCCTGACCTTGAACCTAAATCTGAACCTGACCCTGACTCTGACACTGACCCTAACACTGACTTTGACCCGGACCCTGACACGGATTTTGACACTAACCCTGACCATGACCCTGAACTTAACCCTGAGCCTAACCCTGAGCCTGACCCTGAGTCTGACGCTGACCCTGACCCTGACCGTGACACAGACCCTGACAATGCCCTGATTCCGACCCTGACCCTGACCCTAATCCTGATGGTGACCCTGAATTCGGCCCTGACCCTGGCCCTGACCCTGACCCTACACCTCACACTGAACCTGACCCTGACCCTGACCCTAACCCTGACCCTAAATTTGACCGTGACCCTAACGCTGATACTGACCCTGACCCTAACTCTGAACCTGACCCTGACCCTGACCATGACACTGAACCTAACCCTGACCCTGACCTACACCCTGAACTTTACCTTGACCCTGATCCTGACCCTGACCCTGACCGTGACCCTGAAACTGACCCTGAACCTAACCCTACTCCTGACCCTGACCCTAACACTTACCCTAACGTTAAACCTGACCTGACCCTGACCCTAACCCTTAACATCACCCTGACTCTAACACTGACCCTGAAATTAAAATTCTGACTGTGACCCTGACCCTCAACCCGACCCTGACCTTGACCCTAACCCTAACCGTGACCCTGACCCTGACACTGACCCTGCTCCTAAACCTGACCTGTCCCTGAACCTGACCCTGACCCTGACCCTGAAACTTATCCTGATCGTTACCCTGAATTTGGAACTGACCCTGGCCCTGACCCTGACCCTGAACTTGATCCTGACCCTAACCCTACCCCTGACCCTACCCTGACCCTTACCATGACTCTGACCCTAAACCTGACCCTGACTCTGACCCTGACTCTTACCCTAACCCTGACCCTGACCCTGACCCTGACCCTAGCCCTGACTCAGACTCTGACCCTGACCCAGACCCTGACCCTGACCCAGACACTGACCCTGGCCCTGAACCTGACCTTGACCCTACAACTGAACTTGACCCTGACCCTGACCCTGACCCTGACCCTGAAACTGACCCTGACCCTGACACTGACCCTGACCCTGTCCCTGACCCAGACCCCGAACCTGACCCTGACAATGCCCTGACTCCGACCCTTACCCTGACCCTGACCCTGACCCTGACACTGACCCTGACCCTGAAATTTACTCTGACACTGACCCTGACCCTGAACCTGACCATGATCCTAACCCTGATCCTACCCCTGACCCTGACCCTAACACTGAAACTGACCCTGACCCTAAACCTGACCTGACCCTGACCCTGACCCTGACCCTGACCCTGACCGTGACCCTGACCCTGACATTAACCCTAACCCTGACCCTGACCCTGATCATGAACCTGACCCTGACCCTGACCCTGACCCTAACCCTGACACTGACCCTGACCCTGACAGTGACCCTGACCCTGATCCTGACCCTACCCCTGCCCCTTACCCTGACCTTAATCGTGACCCTGACGGTAACACTGACCGTGACCCTGACCCTGACTGTGACCCTGACCCTGACCCTGAACCTGTCACTAACTCTGAACCTGACCCTGACACTGACCCTGAACCTAACCCTGATTCTGACCCTGTCCCTAACACTGACTTGGACCCTGACCCTAACCCTGAACCTAACACTGACCCTGTCCCCGACCCTGACCCTAACCCTGACCCAGACGCTGACCGTGACCCTGACACTGACCCTGAACCTGACTTTGAAACTTAACCTACCCCTGACCCCGACTCTAAACCTGACCCGGACCTGACCCAGAACTTGACATTAACCCTGAACTAGACCCTGACCCTGACACTAACACTGACCCTAACCCTGACCTGAACCTGACCCTGACCCTAACCCTGACCCTAACCCTGACCCTAACTTTGACACTGAACCTGACCCTAACCCTGACCCTGACCCTGACGCTTTCCCCGACCCTGACCCTAAACCAGACCCTGACCCTAACCCTGACCGTGACACAGACCCTGACCGTGACCCTAACGCTGACCCTGACCCTGACCTTGACCCTGACCTTAACCATGACCGTGACCCTGTACCTGATCCTAGGTCTGACCGTGACCGTGACCCTGACCCAGACCCTAACCCTGACCCTGACCCTGACCTTGACCCTGAACCTAACCCTGACCGTGACCCTGACTCTGACCCTGACCCTAAATCTGAACCTGACCCTGACACTGTCCCTAACCCTGACACTGACCCTGACACTAAACGTTACCCTGACTCTAAATATGACAGTGACCTTGACCTTGACCCTGACCTGAACCTAAAACTGACCCTGACCCTGACCCTGACCCTATCCCTGACACTGACCCTGCCCCTAAGCCTGACCTGACCCTGACCCTCACTCTGACCCTGACCCTGACCCTCACCTTCAGCCTGAACCTGACACTGAACCTGACCTGACCCTGACCCTGACCTTGACCCTACTTTTGACCCTGACCCTGACCCTAAACCTGACCCTGACCCTGACCCTGATCATGACCCTGACACTGAACCTGACCCTGACCCAAACCCTGATGCTGACCTTAACAATGACACTGACCCTGACCCTACACCTGACCTGACCCTGACCCTGACACTGACCCTGACCCTGACCCTAAACATGACATGACCCTGACCCTGACCCTGACAGTGACCCTGACCCTGATCCTGATCCTACCCCTGCCCCTTACCCTGACCTTAATCGTGACCCTGACCGTAACACTGACCGTAACCCTGACCCTGACCCTGACCCTGACCCTGACCCTGACCACAAACCTGACAATGCTCTGACCCCTACCCCGACCCTGACCCTAACCCTGACCGTGACCCTGACCCTGACCCTGAACCTAACCTTAATTCTGAACCTGACCCTGACGCTGACCCTGAACATAACCCTGACCCTGAACCTAACCCTGACCCTAACACTGACTTGGACCCTGACCCTAACCCTGAACCTAACCCTGACACTGTCCCCGACCCTGACCCTAACCCTGACCCTGACGCTGACCGCGACCCTGACACTGACCCTGAACCTGACCTTAATTCTGAACATGACCCTGACGCTGACCCTGAACATAACCCTGACCCTGAACCTAACCCTGACCCTAACACTGACTTGGACCCTGACCCTAACCCTGAACCTAACCCTGACCCTGTCCCCGACCCTGACCCTAACCCAGACCCTGACACTGACCCTGAACCTGACTCTGAACCTTACCCTACCCCTGACCGTGACCCTAAACCTGATTTGACCCTGACGCTCACAATGAACCTGACCCTGACCCTGACATTCAAACTGAACCTGACATTGAACCTGACCTGACCCTGACCCTGAACCTGACCTTGACCCTAACCCTGATCATGACCCTGACACTGACCCTGACCCTGACACTAACACTGACCCTGAACCAAACCCTGATGCTGACCCTAACAATGACACTGACCCTGACCCTAAACCAGACCTGACCCTGACCCTGACACTGACCCTGACCCTGAAATTTACTCTGACACTGACCCTGACCCTGAACCTGACCATGATCCTAACCCTGATCCTACCCCTGACCCTGACCCTAACACTGAAACTGAACCTGACCCTAAACCTGACCCTGTCCCTGAACTTGACCCTGACCCTGGCACTGAACCTAAACCTCACCCTGACCCTGACCTTGACCCTGACCCCGACATTAACCCTAACCCCGACACTGACCCTGATCATGAACCTGACCCTGACCCTGACAGTGACCCTGACCCTGATCCTGACCCTAACCCTGCCCCCTAACCTGACCCTGACCCTGACCCTGACTGTTACCCTAACCCTAAACCGGACCCTGACCCAGACCTTGACCCTGAACCTGACCCTGTCTTTGAACCTGAACCCGACCCTGACCGTGACCCTGACCCTAAGTCTGACCTTGACCCTGACCCTGACCCTGACCTGACCCTGACCATGACCCTAACACTGATACTGACCCTGAACCTAACCCTACCCCTGACCCTGACCCTGACCGTGACCCTAAACATGACATGACCCTGACCCTGACCCTGACAGTGACCCTGACCCTGATCCTGATCTTACCCCTGCCCCTTTCCCTGACCTTAATCGTGACCCTGACCGTAACACTGACCGTGACCTTGACCATGACCCTGAACTTGACCCTAACCCTGACCCTGACCCTGACCACTAACCTGACAATGCTCTGACCCCTACCCTGACCCTGACCCTGACGCTGACCCTGAACATAACCCTGACCCTGAACCTAACCCTGACCCTAACACTGACTTGGACCCTGACCCTAACCCAGACCCTGACGCTGACCCTGACCGTGACCGTGACCCTAACCCTGACCCTGACCCTGATCCTAAGTCTGACCGTGACCCTGACCCTGATCCTGACACTGACCCTAACACTGACCCTGACCCTGTACCTGATCCTAAGTCTGACCGTGACCCTGACCCTGACCCTGAACCTAACCCTGACCCTGACCCTAACCCTGACCCTAAATCTGAACCTGACCCTGACCCTGACCCTGACACTGTCCCTAACCCAGACCCTGACCCTGACACTGACCATAAACATGACCCTGACACTGATTTTGACACTAACCCTGTCCCTGACCCTGACCCTGAACCTGACCATGATCCTAACCCTGATCCTACCCCTGACCCTGACCCTAACACTGAAACTGACCCTGACCCTAAACCTGACCCTGTCCCTGAACTTGACCCTGACCCTGAGTCTGACGCTGACCCTGACCCTGACACTGACCATGACCCTGACAATGCCCTGATTCCGATCCTGACCCTGACCCTGACGCTAACCGTGACACTGACCCTTACTTTGGCCCTGACCCTGGCCCTGACCCTGACCCTAAACCTGACCATAACCCTGACTTTGACCCTGACCCTGACCCTGAACCTAACTCTGAACCTGATCCTGACCCTGATCCTGACCCTGACCCTGACCCTGACCATGACCCTGACACTGACCCTGAACCTAACACTACCCCTGACCCTGACCCTGACCCTGACCCTGACCCTGACCCTAAACCTGACCTAACCTTGACCCCGGCCCTGACCCTGACCCTAAACCTCACCCTGACACTAACCTTGACCCTGACCCAAAATTCTGACCGTGACCCTGACCCTGACCCTGAACGTGAACCTGACCCTAAATCTGACCGTGACCTTGACCTTGACCCTGACCCTGAACCTAACACTGACCCTGACCCTGAATCTGACCCTGAACCTAACCCTGACCCTGACCCTTACCCTGACCCTTAACCTGACCCTGACACTGACACTGACCATGACCCTAACCCTGACATTGACCCTGACACTGACCCTGCCCATAAAACTGACATGAGCCTGACCCTCACTCTGACCCTGACCCTGACCCTGACCTACAACCTGAACCTGACACTGAAACTGACCTGACCCTGACCCTGACTTTAACCCTGACCCTTACCCTAACACTGACCCTGACTCTGTCACTTACCCTGACCCTAAGTCTGACCCTGACCTTAACACTAAACCAGACCTGACCCTACCCCTTACCCTGACCCTGACACTGACCCTGAACATGACCTTGACACTAAGTCTGACTGAGACCCTGACCGTGACCCTGAACCTCAAACTGACCCTGACCCTAACCCTGACCTTGACCCTGACCCTGAACCTGACCCTGACCCTCGCCCTGACGCTGACTCAACCCCTGACACTGACCCTGACCCTCACTCTGACCCTAACCCTTGTCCTGACCCTGACCCTGACTCTGACCCTGACCCTGACCTTAAACCTGACCCTGACCTTAACCCTGACCCTGACCCTGTCCCTGATTCTAAGAAATACCGTGACCCTGACCCTGACCATCACCCTGGCCTGACCCTGACCCTTACCTTGACGCTGACCCTGAACATCACCCTGACCCTGACCCTGACATTGCCACTGACCCTGACCGGGACCCAGACCGTGACACTGAAACTAACCCTACCTCTGACCCTGACCCTGACCCTTACCCTAAACCTGACCTGACCCTGACCGTGACACTGACAGTGACCCTGACACTGACCGTGACCCTGACCGTGACCTTAACCCTGACCCTGACAGTGACCCTGACCCTGATCCTTACCCTACCCCTGCCCCTTACCCTGACCTTAATCGTGACCCTGACCGTAACACTGACCGTGACCGTGACCCTGACCCTGAACCTGACCTTAATTCTGAACCTGACCCTGATGCTGACCCTGAACCTAACCCTGATTCTGACCCTGACCCTGACCCTGACGCTGAAACTAATTCTGACCCTGACCCTGACTCTGACCCTGAACCTAAATCTGAACCTGACCCTGACCCTGACACTGTCCCTAACCCTGACCCTGACCCTGACCCCGACAATGACCCTAAACGTAACCCTGACACTGATTTTGACACTAACCCTGTCCCTGACCCTGACCCTGAACCTGACCCTAACCCTGACACTGACCCTGAGTCTGACGCTGACCATGACCCTGACACTGACACTGACCCCGACCATGACCCTGACAATGCCCTGATTCCGACCCTGACCCTGACCCTGGCGCTAAACGTGACCCTGACCCTTACTTTGGCCCTGACCCTGGCCCTGACCCTGACCCTACACCTGACCCTGACACTGACCCTGACCCTAAACCTGACCTAACCTTGACCCCGGTCCTGACCCTGACCCTAAACCTCACCCTGACACTAACCTTGACCCTGACCCAAAATTCTGACCGTGACCCTAACCCTGACCCTGAACGTGACCCTGACCCTAAATCTGACCGTGACCTTGACCTTGACCCTGACCCTGAACCTAACACTGACCCTGACCCTGCCCCTGAATCTGACCCTGAACCTAAGCCTGAACCTGAATCTTACCCTGACCCTTAACCTGACCCTGAACCTGACACTGACCATGACCCTAACCCTGACATTGACCCTGACACTGACACTGCCCCTAAGCCTGACCTGACCCTGACCCTCACTCTGAACCTGACCCTGACCCTGACCTACAACCTGAACCTGACACTGAACCTGACCTGACCCTGACCTTGACCCTAACTTTGACCCTGACCCTGACCCTAAACCTGACCCTGACCCTGACTCTGACAGTGACCCTGAACCTGACCATATGTCTGACCGTGACCCTGACCGTGAACCTGACCCTCGCGCTGACCCTGAACCTGACCTTGACCCTGACCCTGATCATGACCCTGACACTGACCCTGACCTTGACCCTTACACTAACACTGACCCTGGCCCTGACCAAACCCTGATGCTGACCCTAACAATGACACTGACCCTGACCATAAACCTGACCTGACCCTGACCCTGACACTGACCGCCACCCTGAAATTTACTCTGATACTGACCCTGACCATGAACCTGATCCTGACACTAAACCTAACCCTGACCATGTCCCTGAACCTAAGCCAGATCCTGACCTGAACTTGACCCTGACCCTGACCTTGACCCTGACTTAACCCTGACACTGAATATCTCCCTGACCCTGACCCTGACCCAAACCCTGACCCTAACCCTGACCGTGACCCTGACTGTGACCCTGACCCTGACCCTAAATCTGAACCTGACCCTGACTCTGACACTGACCCTAACACTGACTTTGACCCGGACCCTGACACTGACAGTAAACGTGACCCTGACAATGATTTTGACACTAACCCTTACCATGACCCTGACCCTAAACCTGATCCTAACCCTGAGCCTGACCCTGAGTCTGATGCTGACCCTGACCCTGACCCTGACCCTAACACTGAACCTGACCCTGACCCTAAACCTGACATGACCCTGACCCTGACCCTGACCCTAAACCTCACCCTGACTCTAACCTTGACCCTGACCCTGACCCTGACCCAGACCCTGACCCTGAACCTGACATTAACCCTAACCCTGACACTGACCCTGATCATGAACCTGACCCTGACCCTGACCCTGACCCTGACAGTGACCCTGACCCTGATCCTGACCCTGACCCTGACCTTGACACTGAACCTGACCCTGTCTTTTAACCTGAACCCGACCCTGACCGGGACCCTGACCGTAAGTCTGACCTTGACCCTGACCCTGACCCTGACCTGACCCTGACCATGACCCTAACACTGATACTGACACTGAACCTAACCCTACCCCTGACCCTGACCCTGACGTTGGCCCTAAACATGACATGACCCTGACCCTGACCCTGACAGTGACCCTGACCCTGATCCTGAACCTACCCCTGCCCCTTACCCTGACCTTAATCGTGACCCTGACCGTAACACTGACCGTGACCCTGATTCTGACCCTGACCCTGACCCGAACCGTGACATTGACCGTAACCCTGATTCTGACCCTGACCCTGAACCTGAACTTGACCCTAACCCTAACCCTGACCCTGACCTTGACCCTGACCCTAACCCTGACCCTAAATCTGAACCTGACCCTGACCCTGACACTGACATTGACCCTGAACCTGACCCTATGTCTGACCGTGACCCTGACCGTGAACCTGACCCTCGCCCTGACCCTGAACCTGACCTTGACCCTAACCCTGATCATGACCCTGACACTGACCCTGACTTTGACACTAACACTGACCCTGACCCAAACCCTGATGCTGACCCTAACAATGACACTGACCCTGACCCTAAACCAGACCTGACCCTGACCCTGACACTGACCCTGACCCTGAAATTTACTCTGACACTGACCCTGACCCTGAACCTGACCATGATCCTAACCCTGATCCTACTCCTGACCCTGACCCTAACACTGAAACTGACCCTGACCCTAAACCTGACCTGACCCTGACCCTGACCCTAACCCTGACACTGACCCTGACCCTGATTCTGACCCTGACCCTGACCCTGACAGTGACCCTGACCCTGATCCTGACCCTACCCCTGCCCCTTAACCTGACCTTAATCGTGACCCTGACCGTAACACTGACCGTGACCCTGACCCTGATTGTGACCCTGACCCTGACCCTGACCCTGACCCTGACCCTGACCCTAACCCTGACCGTGACCCTGACGCTGACCCTGAACCTAACCCTGATTCTGACCCTGTCCCTAACACTGACTTGGACCCTGACCCTGACCCTGAACCTAAAACCTGACCCTGTCCCCGACCCTGACCCTAACCCTGACCCTGACGCTGACCGTGACCCTGACACTGACCCTGAACCTGACTCTGAACCTGACCCTACCCCTGACCGTGACCCTAACACTGAACCTGACCCTGACCCTAACCCTGAACGTGACCCTGACCCTGAACGTGACCCTGACCCTGAACTTGACCCTTACACTAACACTGACCCTGGCCCTGACCCAAACCCTGATGCTGACTCTAACAATGACACTGACTTTGACCATAAACCTGACCTGACCCTGACCGCGACCCTGAAATTTACTCTGACACTGACCCTGACCATGAACCTGATCCTGACACTAACCCTGACCCTGACCCTGAACCTGAACTTTACCCTGATCGTGACCCTGACCCTGACCCTGACCTTGACCCTAAACCTGACCCTGTCCCTGACTCTGACCCTGACCATGCCCCTGAACCTAACCCAGATCCTGACCTGAACTTGACCCTGACCCTGACCTAGACCATGACTTAACCCTGACACTGAATATCTCCCTGACCCTGACCCTGACCCAAACCCTGACCCTAACCCTGACCGTGACCCTGACTCTGAACCAGACACTGACCCTAAATCTGAACCTGACCCTGACTCTGACACTGACCCTAACACTGACTTAGACCTGGACCCTGACACTGACCGTAAACGTGATCCTGACACTGATTTTGACACTAACCCTGACCATGACCCTGACCCTAAACCTGAGCCTAACCCTGAGCCTGACCCTGACTCTGATTCTGACCCTGACCCTGACCCTGACCCTGACCCTAACACTGACACTGACACTGACCCTGAACCTGACCTTGGCCCTGAACCTGATCCTACCCCTGACCCTGACCTTAACACTGAACCTGACCCTGACCCTGACCCTGACCTGACCCTGACCATGACCCTAACACTGATACTGACCCTGAACCTAACCCTACCCCTGACCATGACCCTGACCGTGGCCCTAAACATGACATGACCCTGACCCTGACCCTGACAGTGACCCTGACCCTGATCCTGACCCTACCCCTGCCCCTTACCCTGACCTTAATCGTGACCCTGACCGTAACACTGACCGTGACCCTGACCATGACCCTGAACTTGACCCTAAACCTGACCCTGATCCTGACCACTAACCTGAAAATGCTCTGACCCCTACCCTGACCCTGACCCTGACCCTAACCCTGACCGTGACCCTGACCCTGACCCTCAACCTGACCTTAATTCTGAACCTGACCCTGACGCTGACCCTGAACCTAAACCTGACCATGACCCTAACCCTGACCCTAACACTGACTTGGACCCTGACCCTAACCCTGAACCTAAACCTGTTCCTGTCACCGACCCTGACCCTAACCCTGACCCTGACGCTGACCCTGAACCTGACTCTGAACCTGACCCTACCCCTTACCGTGACCCTAAACCTGACCCTGACCCTGACCCTGACCTTGAAATTAACCCTGAACTTGACCCTGACCCTGACACTAAACCTGACCTTAAACCTGACCCTAAATTTGACACTGAACCTGACCCTAACCATGACCCTGACCCTGACACATTCCCCGACCCTGACCCTAACCCAGACCCTGACGATGACCCTGACCCTGACCGTGACCCTAACCCTGACCCTGACCCTAACCCTAAGTCTGACCGTGACCCTGACCCTGATCCTGACACTGACCCTAACACTGACCCTGACCCTGACCCTGAACGTGACCCTGACCCTGACCTTGATCCTGACCCTGACATTAACCCTAACCCTGACACTGACCCAGATCATGAACCTGACCCTGACCCTGACCCTGACCCTAAACCTGACATGACCCTGACCCTGACCCTGACCCTAAACCTCACCCTGACTCTAACCTTGACCCTGACCCTGACCCTGACCCTGACCCTGACCCAGACCCTGACCCTGACATTGACCGTAACCCTGATTCTGACCCTGACCCTGACCCTGACCCTGACAGTGACCCTGACCTGATCCTGACCCTGACCCTGACCCTAAACCTGACATGACCCTGACCCTGACCCTGACCCTAAACCTCACCCTGACTCTAATCTTGACCCTGACCCTGACCCTGAACCTGACCCTGACCCTGACCCTGACCCTGAACGTGACCCTGAGCCTGAACTTGACCCTGACCCTGACATTAACCCTAACCCTGACCCTGACCCTGATCATGAACCTGACCCTGACCCTAACCCTGACACTAACCGTGACCCTGATTCTGACCCTGACCCTGACCGTGACCATAACCCTGACCCTGACCCTGACCCTGACACTGAACCTAACCCTGACCCTGACCTACACCCTGAACTTGACCTTGACCCTGATCCTGACCCTGACCCTGACCGTGACCCTGATACTGACCCTGAACCTAACCGTACTCCTGACCCTGACCCTAACACTTACCCTGACCCTAAACCTGACCTGACCCTGACCCTAACCCTAAACATCACCCTGACTCTAACACTGACCCTGAACTTAAAATTCTGACTGTGACCCTGACCCTCAACCCTGACCCTGACCCTGACCCTAACCCTAACCGTGACCCTGAACCTGTCTGACCGTGAACCTGACCCTGACCCTGACCTTGACCCTGACCCTGACCCTGACCCTTATCCTGATCGTTACCCTGAATTTGGCACTGACCCTGGCCCTGACCCTGACTCTACACCTGACCCAGAACCTGACACTGACCCTGACCCTAACCCTGACCCTATCCCTGACCGTGACCCTAACCCTGACCCTGACCTACACAATGAACTTGACTTTGACCCTGACCGTGACCCTGACCCTCACCCTGACCCTGACCCTGACCCTGACCCTGACCTTGACCCTGACACTGACCCTGACCCTAACCCTGACCCTGAACTTGATCCTGACCCTAACCCTGAACATGACCCTGTCCCTGACCCTGACACTAAACCAGACCCTCAACCTGATCCTCAACCTGTCCTGACCCTGAACCTGATACTGACCCTGAACCTAAGTCTGACTGTGACCCTAACCCTTACCCTAATTCTGACCGTGACCCTGATCATGACCTTGACCCTGACCCTGACCCTACCCCTGACCGTGACCCTAACACTGACCCTGACCCTGTCACTTACCCTGACCCTAAGTCTGACCCTGACCTTAACACTAAACCAGACCTGACCCTACCCCTTACCCTGACCCTGACACTGACCCTGAACATGACCTTGACAATAAGTCTGACTGAGACCCTGACCGTGACCCTGAACCTCAAACTGACCCTGACCCTAACCCTGACCTTGACCCTGACCCTGAACCTGAACCTGACCCTCGCCCTGACGCTGACTCTACCCCTGACACTGACCCTGACCCTCACTCTGACCCTAACCCTTGTGCTGACCCTGACCCTGACTCTGACCCTGACCCTGACCTTGAACCTGACCCTGACCTTAACCCTGACCCTGACCCTGTCCCTGATTCTAAGAAATACCGTGACCCTGACCCTGACCATCACCCTGGCCTGACCCTGACCCTTACCTTGAGGCTGACACTAAACATCACCCTGACCCTGACCCTGACCCTGACCCTGACCCTGACCGTTACGCTGATCCTGACCATGATGCTGACCCTGACTCTGAACTACACCCTGAACTTGACCATAACCGTGACCCTGACCCTGACTCTGACCCTGACCGGGACCCTGACCGTGACCCTGAAACTAACCCTACCCCTGACCCTGACCCTGACCCTGACCCTAAACCTGACCTGACCCTGACCCTGACACTGACAGTGACCCTGACACTGACCGTGACCCTGACCGTGACCTTAACCCTGACCCTGACAGTGACCCTGACCCTGATCCTTACCCTACCCCTGCCCCCTAACCTGACCCTGACCCTGACCCTGACTGTTACCCTAACCCTGAACCTGACCCTGACCCAGACCTTGACACTGAACCTGACCCTGTCTTTGAACCTGAACCCGACCCTGACCGTGACCCTGACCCTAAGTCTGACCTTGACCCTGACCCTGACCCTGACCTGACCCTGACCATGACCCTAACACTGATACTGACCCTGAACCTAACCCTACCCCTGACCCTGACCCTGACCGTGGCCCTAAACATGACATGACCCTGACCCTGACCCTGACAGTGACCCTGACCCTGATCCTGACCCTACCCCTGCCCCTTATCCTGACCTTAATCGTGACCCTGACCGTAACACTGACCGTGACCCTGACCCTGACCCTGAACTTGACCCTAACCCTGACCCTGACCCTGACCACTAACCTGACAACGCTCTGACCCCTACCCTGACCCTGACCCTGACCCTAACCCTGACCCTGACCCTGACCCTGACCCTCAACCTGACCTTAATTCTGAACCTGACCCTGACGCTGACCCTGAACCTAAACCTGACCATGACCCTAACCCTGACCCTAACACTGACTTGGACCCTGACCCTAACCCTGAACCTAATTCTGTTCCTGTCACCGACCCTGACCCTAACCCTGACCCTGACGCTGACCCTGAACCTGACTCTGAACCTTACCCTACCCCTTACCGTGACCCTAAACCTGACCCTGACCCTGACCCTGACCTTGAAATTAACCCTGAACTTGACCCTGACCCTGACACTAAACCTGACCTTAAACCTGACCCTAACCATGACCCTGACCCTGACACATTCCCCGACCCTGACCCTAACCCAGACCCTGACGATGACCCTGACCCTGACCGTGACCCTAACCCTGACCCTGACCCTAACCCTAAGTCTGACCGTGACCCTGACCCTGATCCTGACACTGACCCTAACACTGACCCTGACCCTGACCCTGAACGTGACCCTGACCCTGACCTTGATCCTGACCCTGACATTAACCCTAACCCTGACACTGACCCAGATCATGAACCTGACCCTGACCCTGACCCTGACCCTAAACCTGACATGACCCTGACCCTGACCCTGACCCTAAACCTCACCCTGACTCTAACCTTGACCCTGACCCTGACCCTGACCCTGACCCTGACCCAGACCCTGACCCTGACATTGACCGTAACCCTGATTCTGACCCTGACCCTGACCCTGACCCTGACAGTGACCCTGACCTGATCCTGACCCTGACCCTGACCCTAAACCTGATCCTGACCCTAACCCTGACACTGACCCTGTCCCTGACCCTGACCCTGACCCTAAACCTCACCCTGACTCTAATCTTGACCCTGACCCTGACCCTGAACCTGACCCTGACCCTGAACCTGACCCTGAACGTGACCCTGAGCCTGAACTTGACCCTGACCCTGACATTAACCCTAACCCTGACCCTGACCCTGATCATGAACCTGACCCTGACCCTAACCCTGACACTAACCGTGACCCTGATTCTGACCCTGACCCTGACCGTGACCCTAACCCTGACCCTGACCCTGACCCTGACCCTGACAGTGACCCTGACCCTGACCCTAAACCTCACCCTGACTCTAACCTTGACCCTGACCCTGACCCTGAACCTGACCCTGACCCTGACATTAACCCTAACCCTGACCCTGACCCTGATCATGAACCTGACCCTGACCCTAACCCTGACACTAACCGTGTGAGGAATGTTTTAACAATTCGTGTCCATAAAGAAAAGTCCTGTCTGCTTCTGCTTCTGTCTGCTTCGGGGACCTGCAATGGCAGCCAGATTCCTGAACCACAGATGCAGTGGGTCCCAGTCTCCCCCTCATTCTAGTCAATTTATCACGTCTTCAGAAAATACTCCTCAAATTCTTGAGCTTGTTTGCTTTTGTTATTCCGGATTTCTATTCCTAGCAGTTACAGCCTTTTTCCTGTTGTTTTGGCTATCGGTGTGACTGTCTCTGTCAATAGTTGGTAGGGAATGTTCTAATCACTTGTGAAGTGTCAATAAGAAAGCTATTTGTGTTTGTATGACTTCTTTGATGTCCGGGAGCCTCAGAATAGCTGATAACAACCAGTGACTGTTATGGAACACTATGCAGGCCTCTGATATCTGGCCAGATATCCAAGGAAGCTGAAGGACGGCTAGGAGACAAGACCTGCAGGGGATGCTGTATAAACTTAACACGGTGCCAAAGGAGTAAAAAGGGGAAGGACAAGAAAAAAACTCGAAGAGGAAGACTACTAGCCTTCAGCATGAAAGACCCCCAGAGGGACCACCGGAGACTGATGCGCATGCTCCAGTAGGAGGGACTGGACCCCGGAAGCTAATTAGAATAACCTATTTTTTTTTAGAAGTAGTAATGAATATGTATTAGTCTAGGTGTATAAAAATCGGCTACTTGATGTGGCTGGTGTGCATCCTGGTGGAGCGGAGACTCCCGGTGCACCCAGCGCTGTTTGCTTACCTCTATTCTTCTAATAAATTCTATTTTTTTATTTAATCCTATTTTGGAGACTGAGCCATTTATAACAATTTGGGGGCTCGTCCGGGATGGCTATGGTTCCTGAACCCTGATTTGATCCAGGAGAGGCGCCCCACCATTTGGTGGCTCCTGTTTGAGTCGGGTCGGGACTAATGCCATCCTGAACCTGAATAAAGGTAAGCAAAGAATTTGATTTTTTGAGCTCCATTGCCGGCTGTATTGTTGGTCGTTTTTTCCCGTAATTCTGCGCGCGAAGATCCGGACGAAGACGACGGAGTCGTAAGTGTTTGTGGATACCGTTCGGTTGGGTAAAGGTGCGGTTGCTAGCGTCTGTGTGTGAGAGTGTAACTGAGACTTCTAACGTCAGTGTGGAGGTCTTTTTTTTTGTTGTTGTTGTTTTCTCACCGGTTCTAATCTCCTGGAGGGGGGCTTAGCCGGTGAAAGGATTGATTCTATAGAAGTGGTTCCTATAGAATTCTGGACACGTGGGTGGGTGACAGGTCCTAAACCCCCTGCAAGACACTCTCACTGAGGGCAACCAAGGGCTGTGGGAATTGCCACTATTAAAATTCCCAGATGGGTCAGAAAAAATCGAGGACCAAGGACCGAGAAGGGAGCAAATTACCAGATATACCACCAGAAAGTCCATTAGGAATAATGATTGGAAATTGGAACAACAGGGGCCCCAGAAAAATTAAAAAGAGTAAATTAAAAATGACCCAGTATTATATGATAGAATGACCAAAAGAACTCTTAATACCCCATATATTTTGATCCACGGAGGACGGGGTCTGTCAGGCTTTGAACACTAATAGTAGAATACCCGTGGATCCGGAAAAGAGCAAGCTGAAACATTGGAATTAGAAATTAGAGAGCAATTGATTAAGAATGAATATGTGCTACATTTGTGCCTGTGTTGCACTTATACCTCCAGATAACAGGAGCCTCTCGGACCCTGAGAACCAGATCTAAAACAACCACATGGTTCGGACTTTAATCAAGGGGTCTGAGATAAGGAGGACTGTTCACAAAGGGACAGGTTATGCATATGTATAGGAATGTTCATGTATATGTAGCTCTTTGCTAGATATAACTAAAGCAAGTTGCCACGTTAGGCGTGCACGACTTTGGTGGGACTACCTGCCCTGTGCCGCCCAGAACTGAGTAAACGTACCTACTTTACAATCTTACTGATTGTGGAGTCAGCTTTCTGTGAGTCATTTTGTCATCTTTCTGTGAGCTAGGCAGGAGATACTCTGCTCGGCTGCGGGATCAGCTGCGGAGCGGACGCCCCTAGGTGCACCCCGAGTGTTTTGCTCGGAGGGGACTCCACTCTCAGCTGCTCACCACAGGAGCAAAGATCTCCTGAAACTGCAGACAATCGGTATGTTTTCAGCTGCTGGAGGGATACTAACTGGAGTGTTAATAATTGTATGTGTTATTTTTAAATGTCCAGGTATTTTGTGTTGAAAGTATTTGTGTAAGTGCAAGGGTTTGAAATAAAGTGTTACAAGTCACTTCACGAAGAACACAGTCAGAGACAATACTTGTTTGATTGGTTAACATTCTAAACTATATTCTTGTGGTGTGAATGAGGTGTGCTAGAGGCCTCTCTGTGTGATTGCTGTGTGAGTGAGCGAGTACAGAGTTCTGATCAGTATTCTCCGCAAAGGGAGTGGGCGGAGACGAACGAAGTGAAAAAGTTTTATCCAAGTTTTGAGTGGTGGTGCCTAATATATGGGCCTGGCGGTGTATCTTGTGATCCTATTTTTGCTCTTAAATGCTTTGAGTGTGACAGTGAAAACGGGGGAGCCCGGAGCGGCGCCGGGAGATCGCAGCGGCGCTGGGCGACCCGAGAGACACGGAGAGACCTGACAGAAGCCGGAAAACGCGGGAAATTGAAGTAATCGCGGTGAGACGCGGGACATCCGAGATCGAGTTGCTACGGGAGACCAGAGGCGTCGGTGGACAACGGCAGTCGACCCTCACCCTCACCGTGTGGCGAGTTGGTACATAGCGGCGGGGCGGAGATCAGGACCCTGCAGCCTGTCTGACGTAACCATGGAGGCAGCAGCGGCTGTGCTGCTTCTCTCTAGCATTCTTTTTATGAGAGGTTTATCTTGCAATGCAAAAAAAGACTATTCGTCCCCAGATCGGTGTTATAACTGTTATAACTATGTTTCTGGATAACATTCCGTGGGGTTGCCACATTCTACGGATTACTAATGACGATTTAGCTCTGTTGTGGGGCAGGAGTGCAGAGACGCAGATTACACTGCCAAATGACCACCGGCAGGCTCTTTCACAAATAGCTTCTAAGGTTGCAGCTGGCACTGCCTGCAGCGGTATAGCAGACGTTACACTCTCTTTCCTAACTAGTAATCATGTGTCTCATCCATTTGTGGTGAATGGTTAATGGCAAAAAGAAAAGGGAGAAAGGGGCTGACTGATTCATTTCTTTGGTAGTTCGGGCTTGAGCCCTGGGAATTTGGTAAGAAGGGGGAGAGCGAGTTTATTTAGGCATCAATACCATTTAAACCCCCATATTGACGGATACACAGGAGTGATTCCTTGTTTTGTATGGGCTTACTAACAAAGTGCATGAGAAAAATTCGGTCCTGTTGAAATCTAAATTTTTGTGGAAAAGGTGATAATGTTTGTCTAGAAGACTGAAGGCTGCGTGCTTCAGCTGTTTTCCTGAAGTTCCGTGGATTTATGATTGAAACGGGGCACAGAAAGCAAGGGGACTTTCACTAAGTATTGCAATCAGTGGTGGCCACTATATAAACTAAATGGCCACTTTATAATCAATCGACTATAACACTATCTTGCAATTAATGTTGTTTTTGAGGAGAGAAGGAAAATAGGATTAAATGTCTCATACTGATATGTTGTTTCAGCATCTTAGAGGAAAAGAGTGGAATTAAGTTGGCCCCTGACTGAGCCTTTGGTGTTGGCATGAGAAAAGTACAGGCTGCAGACAGATAAAGGAAGTGTTAAAAGAGTTGCTGAAGGTGTTAAAGGTGTGGCATGTAGTGTTTAACAGAGCTTTTTGAAGTTGAATGAGCAGGAGAAGAGGATGTAGGAATGTTAATAGTTCTGCCTCAACAGGAGGCTGTGATCCCAAAATCACCGGTGTGAGCCCTTTGGGGCAGAGGGACCATGATGAGTGCGAGAGAGTTGTCATGGACACAGAAAAGCAACGAACTCTTAAAACAACCTGAGTTTATGAGTGAGCTCAGATTGCCAATGGGACCGCTCAGGGAACTGTTGACAATTGCATTCCCCTGACCGGCCCCACGCTGGGACTATAGTCACCCCGGAAATAATGAACAGTACATACCAGAATCTGGTTAAATTGGGAATTGAGAATCTGTTCCAACAAGATCCAAAAGAGACCCCTATGGAATTTTTGACTGACTCTGGAATGCAATGGAAAACAAAACAAAACAAACAAACGAAACTGGAGAAAATAGGGGCTAAATTAGAACAAGGAAAATGGACTCTGCCAGACAGATGAGAGATATTGCCAAAGGCTTATACGAAGCAAATATTGGGACGTTTGCATGCACGAACACATTGGGGTACAAAGGTGTTAAGTGATCATTTACTAAAACAATTTGGGTGCATTGTTTTTTTTTTTTTTTTTTTTTTTTTTTTTTGAAATAGCAAAGCAAATCACACAAGGTTGTTTAACTTGTCAAAGAATAAATAAGAAAATATTTCAACAAGAGACTGCAGGAGGAAGAAAAACAGCTTATCGGCCTTTCGAGAGAGTACAAGTTGATTTTACTGAATTGCCCAAAGTAGGGAGAATAAAATATTTATTGGTAATTGTGGATCATTTAACATAATGGGTAGAAGCTTATCCCGTGGCACGAGCTACGGCACAAGTGGTGGCAAAAATTTTATTGGAACACCTAATACCTAGATATGGGATAATCCAGTACATTGATTCTGACCAGGGCACACACTTTATTTCTAAAATAATAAAATTACTATGTCAATCATTGGGTATTCAGTGGGAATATCATACTCCGTGGCACCCACAAAGTTCAGGAAAAGTAGAAAGAATGAATCAAACGATAAAACAGCAATTGGCTAAATTAATGATTGAGACACAAATGCCTTGGATTCGATGCTAACCATTAGCACTTCTAAACATCAGAACTAAACCACATAATAAGACTGGATTATCACCATATGAAATGTTATATGGTATGCCTTATTCACAGGGGATGCTTCTGGGAGACAATGTAGTTGAGGATCGTAGCATCCAGAAATATATAGTTACTATTGGGAAAAGATTGCAAGAACTGAGAGAAATTGGAATACTGGCTCAGACACCACCTTTAGGATTCGCTATTCATCAAATTCAGCCAGGGGACAAGGTCTTAATAAAATCTTGGAAAGAAGAATCATTACAACCCTGGTGGGAGGGACCGTATCTTATTTTACTTACCACTGAAACAGCTGTGAGAACAGCAGAAAGGGGTTGGACCCATGCATCCAGAGTAAAAGGACCAGTAAATACCAAAGCTTGGAGGGTTGAGTCTGCTCCTGGGGAACTGAAGTTAAAGCTAAAAAAGGACTAATGTTCTGGTAATAAGGCTCGAAGAAGGGGACAAGCCTACAACAAATAAAGGGGAGAAGGCAAGACCGGGGCAGGACTCTCCACTGCGGTGTGTATAATGTGTATAGTCTACCGAGGGAGGCAACCCCTACGGGTATTGACTGCCGAGTGTGAGGGCCTCGACCGGACTTCTCCCACACTGAAAGACAAGCTGTCCCAGAAAGAAAAGAGAAACAAACGAGCGAATGAAAAAATATATGTATAGTAAGAGTTTTTTTAACCTATTGTAATTAGTTTTCCAGGAGCTGGACCACCCTCAGAGGCTGAACAGTGACCCAAGCTCAAATAGATCCTGGAGGTGGATCCAACCCCTATACTTGAAGGTATTTTTCACACCCCTACGATATTCTCTGAACGACGCAGAAGGATGTTATATTTTCTGGTACTATTCATACAAGGGCAATTGAACTATGGTAATAACTTTTTTATTCTGGGAGAGGAAGTAGCTAAAGCTTTTAATCTTAGCAATTGCTGGTTTGTGGAGGACCAGGGGGAGCTGAAAGTTGGCCCTGGGTAGCTGGCCCAGTTGAGCCTAAGTGGTGGGTTAGCAATTTAAGTGAAGTTCATAATAAAACCCAATTTTGGAGAGATGAAGGGGGCCTGTGGCCATTGCATTCATCAGAAAAAGGTATATACTGTTTAAACAGAACAGGAACAGTAAAGGTAGGAAAAAGCATTTGTAAATGGACTCTGTCCCCTGGATATGAATGTACTGATCCTGAATGTAGACATATAAACTGTACAACAAGTAAAGGGAAATGGAATGCTACACATGTCCAGCTAAAAAATGGGACTTGGCTGAAATGCTCATCTAAGGAATTTTTTAGACCTGGATGTAAGGCCATGGCGAGAGCCCAATCAAAAGGACAATTCGACGTTCAAATTTTGAGTTGTCAGCGTGATAACACCACTAGGGAGCAACATGTGGTAAGAGTCTACCGCTGGAGGTGGCGAAATGAAAACGGGACACAAGCGTTTTTTAAACATTTTTGGTCAGCTCGTAATGTAACAAGTCGTGAAGGTGAACTTAGCTGTAATTGTAAGTGGGAATCTTATGTGGGGGCTTGGAAGTGTATATATACAAGTACCAATGGAGCGGACATTGTAACAGGACCACTTGGTAATAAGAATACTTTGTATTTTCATGCCCCAAGAAATAAAAAGGAATGGGATGGTCCTTTTCCGAATGGGACATGGGCTTTAAAAGGACATTATTGGGTATGTGGCAAACAGGCCTATAAAAAGCTACCAAAGGACTGGTCAGGAATATGCTATGTGGGGTACATAAGACCCTTATTCTTTTTTTTATCACAAATACAAGGAAAACACTTAGGAGTAAAATTATATGATGATCTTAATAGGGAAAAACGATATATTGATGCCTCTTTAGCTGGAGGTAGTGCCCAAAAATGGAGAGAAAATGAGTGGCCTCCTGAAAGAATCATACAGTATTATGGACCAGCTACCTGGAACCCGAATGAAGTAATATCTGGGGCCCAAGAACCTATTTATAATCTAAATCGAATAATTAGGTTACAAGCTGTCCTCGAAATAATAACCAATCAAACAGCAACAGCTCTAGACCTCTTGGCTGACCAGTCTACCCAAATGAGGAATGCTATTTTTCAACATAGAATGGTTTTAGACTATCTACTAGCAGAAGAGGGGGGTGTGTGTGGTAAATTAAACGATTCTAATTGTTGCTTACAAATTGACGATAACGGAAAAGTAGTTAAGAAAATAACCAAAGAAATTAGAAAATTGGCCCATGTCCCAGCACAAACCTGGAAGGATATGGAATGGGATTTATTTTCATGGCTGCCTGGTGGACCGTGGGTTAAAAGAGTATTATTTTTTTTGTTATGTAGTGTAATGACACTATTGTTTATACCTTGTATGATACCTTGCCTTACATTATTAATACACCGGGTGATAAATAGTACATTTGTAATAACTTCATTAAAAAGGGAAGGGGATATGTCAATTATGATGCTTAAGGATTGTACCCTCCAAGAACGGATTGATGAAATCCAATTATTAACAACAGAAGAGACACGAATTGAGGATGTTAAAAAGAAGATAAGGGATTGTGAGGAATGTTTTAACAATTCGTGTCCATAAAGAAAAGTCCTGTCTGCTTCTGCTTCTGTCTGCTTCGGGGACCTGCAATGGCAGCCAGATTCCTGAACCACAGATGCAGTGGGTCCCAGTCTCCCCCTCATTCTAGTCAATTTATCACGTCTTCAGAAAATACTCCTCAAATTCTTGAGCTTGTTTGCTTTTGTTATTCCGGATTTCTATTCCTAGCAGTTACAGCCTTTTTCCTGTTGTTTTGGCTATCGGTGTGACTGTCTCTGTCAATAGTTGGTAGGGAATGTTCTAATCACTTGTGAAGTGTCAATAAGAAAGCTATTTGTGTTTGTATGACTTCTTTGATGTCCGGGAGCCTCAGAATAGCTGATAACAACCAGTGACTGTTATGGAACACTATGCAGGCCTCTGATATCTGGCCAGATATCCAAGGAAGCTGAAGGACGGCTAGGAGACAAGACCTGCAGGGGATGCTGTATAAACTTAACACGGTGCCAAAGGAGTAAAAAGGGGAAGGACAAGAAAAAAACTCGAAGAGGAAGACTACTAGCCTTCAGCATGAAAGACCCCCAGAGGGACCACCGGAGACTGATGCGCATGCTCCAGTAGGAGGGACTGGACCCCGGAAGCTAATTAGAATAACCTATTTTTTTTTAGAAGTAGTAATGAATATGTATTAGTCTAGGTGTATAAAAATCGGCTACTTGATGTGGCTGGTGTGCATCCTGGTGGAGCGGAGACTCCCGGTGCACCCAGCGCTGTTTGCTTACCTCTATTCTTCTAATAAATTCTATTTTTTTATTTAATCCTATTTTGGAGACTGAGCCATTTATAACAACCGTGACCCTGATTCTGACCCTGACCCTGACCGTGACCCTAACTCTGACCCTGACCCTGATAGTGACCCTGACCCTGATCCTGACCCTACCCCTGCCCCTTAACCTGACCTTAATCGTGACCCTGACCGTAACACTGACCGTGACCCTGACCCTGACCCTGACCCTGACCCCTACCCTGACAATGCCCTGACCCCTACCCTGACCCTGACCCAGACCCTGACCCTGACTGTTACCCTAACCCTGAATCTGACCCTGAACCTGACCCTGTCTTTGAACCTGAACCCGACCCTGACCCAAACCCTGACCCTAACCCTGACTGTGACCCTGACCTTGAACCTAAATCTGAACCTGACCCTGACTCTGACACTGACCCTAACACTGACTTTGACCCGGACCCTGACACGGATTTTGACACTAACCCTGACCATGACCCTGAACTTAACCCTGAGCCTAACCCTGAGCCTGACCCTGAGTCTGACGCTGACCCTGACCCTGACCGTGACACAGACCCTGACAATGCCCTGATTCCGACCCTGACCCTGACCCTAATCCTGATGGTGACCCTGAATTCGGCCCTGACCCTGGCCCTGACCCTGACCCTACACCTCACACTGAACCTGACCCTGACCCTGACCCTAACCCTGACCCTAAATTTGACCGTGACCCTAACGCTGATACTGACCCTGACCCTAACTCTGAACCTGACCCTGACCCTGACCATGACACTGAACCTAACCCTGACCCTGACCTACACCCTGAACTTTACCTTGACCCTGATCCTGACCCTGACCCTGACCGTGACCCTGAAACTGACCCTGAACCTAACCCTACTCCTGACCCTGACCCTAACACTTACCCTAACGTTAAACCTGACCTGACCCTGACCCTAACCCTTAACATCACCCTGACTCTAACACTGACCCTGAAATTAAAATTCTGACTGTGACCCTGACCCTCAACCCGACCCTGACCTTGACCCTAACCCTAACCGTGACCCTGACCCTGACACTGACCCTGCTCCTAAACCTGACCTGTCCCTGAACCTGACCCTGACCCTGACCCTGAAACTTATCCTGATCGTTACCCTGAATTTGGAACTGACCCTGGCCCTGACCCTGACCCTGAACTTGATCCTGACCCTAACCCTACCCCTGACCCTACCCTGACCCTTACCATGACTCTGACCCTAAACCTGACCCTGACTCTGACCCTGACTCTTACCCTAACCCTGACCCTGACCCTGACCCTGACCCTAGCCCTGACTCAGACTCTGACCCTGACCCAGACCCTGACCCTGACCCTGACACTGACCCTGGCCCTGAACCTGACCTTGACCCTACAACTGAACTTGACCCTGACCCTGACCCTGACCCTGACCCTGAAACTGACCCTGACCCTGACACTGACCCTGACCCTGTCCCTGACCCAGACCCCGAACCTGACCCTGACAATGCCCTGACTCCGACCCTTACCCTGACCCTGACCCTGACCCTGACACTGACCCTGACCCTGAAATTTACTCTGACACTGACCCTGACCCTGAACCTGACCATGATCCTAACCCTGATCCTACCCCTGACCCTGACCCTAACACTGAAACTGACCCTGACCCTAAACCTGACCTGACCCTGACCCTGACCCTGACCCTGACCCTGACCGTGACCCTGACCCTGACATTAACCCTAACCCTGACCCTGACCCTGATCATGAACCTGACCCTGACCCTGACCCTGACCCTAACCCTGACACTGACCCTGACCCTGATTCTGACCCTGACCCTGACCCTGACAGTGACCCTGACCCTGATCCTGACCCTACCCCTGCCCCTTACCCTGACCTTAATCGTGACCCTGACGGTAACACTGACCGTGACCCTGACCCTGACTGTGACCCTGACCCTGACCCTGAACCTGTCACTAACTCTGAACCTGACCCTGACACTGACCCTGAACCTAACCCTGATTCTGACCCTGTCCCTAACACTGACTTGGACCCTGACCCTAACCCTGAACCTAACACTGACCCTGTCCCCGACCCTGACCCTAACCCTGACCCAGACGCTGACCGTGACCCTGACACTGACCCTGAACCTGACTTTGAAACTTAACCTACCCCTGACCCCGACTCTAAACCTGACCCGGACCTGACCCAGAACTTGACATTAACCCTGAACTAGACCCTGACCCTGACACTAACACTGACCCTAACCCTGACCTGAACCTGACCCTGACCCTAACCCTGACCCTAACCCTGACCCTAACTTTGACACTGAACCTGACCCTAACCCTGACCCTGACCCTGACGCTTTCCCCGACCCTGACCCTAAACCAGACCCTGACGCTGACCCTGACCGTGACCATGACCCTAACCCTGACCGTGACACAGACCCTGACCGTGACCCTAACGCTGACCCTGACCCTGACCTTGACCCTGACCTTAACCATGACCGTGACCCTGTACCTGATCCTAGGTCTGACCGTGACCGTGACCCTGACCCAGACCCTAACCCTGACCCTGACCCTGACCTTGACCCTGAACCTAACCCTGACCGTGACCCTGACTCTGACCCTGACCCTAAATCTGAACCTGACCCTGACACTGTCCCTAACCCTGACACTGACCCTGACACTAAACGTTACCCTGACTCTAAATATGACAGTGACCTTGACCTTGACCCTGACCTGAACCTAAAACTGACCCTGACCCTGACCCTGACCCTATCCCTGACACTGACCCTGCCCCTAAGCCTGACCTGACCCTGACCCTCACTCTGACCCTGACCCTGACCCTCACCTTCAGCCTGAACCTGACACTGAACCTGACCTGACCCTGACCCTGACCCTGACCTTGACCCTACATTTGACCCTGACCCTGACCCTAAACCTGACCCTGACCCTGACCCTGATCATGACCCTGACACTGAACCTGACCCTGACCCAAACCCTGATGCTGACCTTAACAATGACACTGACCCTGACCCTACACCTGACCTGACCCTGACCCTGACACTGACCCTGACCCTGAAATTTATTCTGACACTGACCCTGAACCTGATTCTGACCCTAACCCTGACCCTGACCCTGACCCTGAACTTTACCCTGACCGTGACCCTGACCCTGACCGTGACCTTGACCCTAAACCTGACCCTGTCCTTGACTTTGAACCTGACCCTATCCCTGAACCTAACCCAGATCCTGACCCTGACCATGACACTGAACCTGACCCGGAATTTGAACCTGAACTTGACCCTGACCCTGACCCTGATCCTGACCCTGACCCTGACCCTGACCCTAACACTGACCCTGACCCTGACCCTGGCCCTGAACCTGACCCTACTCCTGACCCTGACCCTAACACTGACCCTGACCCTAAACCTGACATGACCCTGACCCTGACCCTGACCCTAACCCTGACACTGACCGTGACCCTGATTCTGACCCTGACCCTGACACTGACAGTGACCCTGACCCTGATCCTGACCCTACCCCTGCCCCCTAACATGACCCTGACCCAAACCCTGACAGTTACCCTAACCCTGAACCTTACCCTGACCCAGACCTTGACCCTGAACCTGACCCTGTCTTTGAACCTGAACCCGACCCTGACCGTGACCCTGACCCTAAGTCTGACCTTGACCCTGACCCTGACCCTGACCTGACCCTGACCCTGACCCTAACCCTGACCGTGACCCTGACCCTGACCCTGAACTTTACCCTGACCGTGACCCTGACCCTGACCGTGACCTTGACCCTAAACCTGACCCTGTCCCTGACCCTGATCCTGACCCTATCCCTGAACCTAACCCAGATCCTGACCCTGACCATGACCCTGAACCTGACCCGGAATTTGAACCTGAACTTGACCCTGACCCTGACCCTGATCCTGACCCTGACCCTGACCCTAACATTGACCCTGACCCTGACCCTGGCCCTGAACCTGATCCTACTCCTGACCCTGACCCTGACCCTAACACTGACACTGACCATAACCCTGATTCTGACCCTGACCCTGACCCTGACCGTGGCCCTAAACATGACATGACCCTGACCCTGACCCTGACAGTGACCCTGACCTTGATCCTGACCCTACCCCTGCCCCTTACCCTGACCTTAATCGTGACCCTGACCGTAACACTGACCGTGACCTTGACCATGACCCTGACAGTGACCCTAACTCTGACCCTGACCCTGACCACTAACCTGACAATGCTCTGACCCCTACCCCGACCCTGACCCTGACCCTAACCCTGAACCTAACACTGACCCTGTCCCCGACCCTGACCCAGACGCTGACCGTGACCCTGACACTGACCCTGAACCTGACTTTGAAACTTACCCTACCCCTGACCCCGACTCTAAACCTGACCCGGACCTGACCCAGACCTTGACATTAACCCTGAACTAGACCCTGACCCTGACACTAACACTGACCCTAACCCTGACATTAAACCTGACCTGAACCTGACCCTGACCCTAACCCTGACCCTAACCCTGACACTGACCATGACCCTGACCCAAAACCTGATGCTGACCCTAACAATGACACTGACCCTGACCCTAAACCAGACCTGACCCTGACCCTGACACTGACCCTGAACCTGAAATTTACTCTGACACTGACCCTGACCCTGAACCTGACCATGATTATAACCCTGATCCTACCCCTGACCCTGAACCTAACACTGAAACTGACCCTCACCCTAAATCTGAAACTGATCCTGACCCTGACACTGACCCTGACCCTAAACCTCACCCTGACTCTAACCTTGACCCTGACCCTGACCCTGACCCTGACCCTGAACGTGACCCTGAGCCTGACCTTGACCCTGACCCTGACATTAAACCTAACCCTGACACTGAACCTGATCATGAACCTGACCCTGACCCTGACCCTGACCGTAACCCTGACACTGACCGTGACCCTGATTCTGACCCTGACCCTGACCCTGACCCTGACCCTGACAGTGACCCTGACCCTGACCCTGATCCTGACCCTACCCCTGCCCCTTACCCTGACCTTAATCGTGACACTGACGGTAACACTGACCGTGACCCTGACCCTGACCCTGACCCTGAACCTAACCTTGACCCTGACCCTGACCCTGACTTCTACCCTGACAATGCCCTGACCCCTACCCTGACCCTGACCCTGACCCTGACCGTGACGCTGACCCTGACCCTGACCCTGAACCTGACACTAACTCTGAACCTGACCCTGACGCTGACCCTGAACCTAACACTGACCCTGTCCCCGACCCAGACTCTAACCCTGACCCTGACGCTGACCGTGACCCTGACACTGACCCTGAACCTGACTTTGAAACTTACCCTACCCCTGACCCCGACTCTAAACCTGACCCGGACCTGACCCAGACCTTGACACTGACCCTGAACTAGACCCTGACCCTGACACTAACACTGACCCTAACCCTGACATTAAACCTGACCTGAACCTGACCCTGAACCTAACCCTGACCCTAACCCTGACCCTAACTTTGACACTGAACCTGACCCTAACCCTGACCCTGACCCTGACACTTTCCCCGACCCTGACCCTAAACCAGACCCTGACGCTGACCCTGACCGTGACCGTGACCCTAACCCTGACCGTGACACAGACCCTGACCGTGACCCTAACGCTGACCCTGACCCTGACCTTGACCCTGACCTTAACCATGACCGTGACCCTGTACCTGATCCTAGGTCTGACCGTGACCCTGACCCTGACCCAGACCCTAACCCTGACCCTGACCTTGACCCTGATCCTAACCCTGACCCTAAATCTGAAACTGACCCTGACCCTGACCCTGACCCTGACCCTGAACCTAACCCTGACCGTGACCCTGACTCTGACCCTGACCCTAAATCTGAACCTGACCCTGACACTGTCCCTAACCCTGACACTGACCCTGACACTGACCCGGACCCTGACCCTAAACCTGACCTAACCTTGACCCCGGCCCTGACCCTGACCCTTAACCTCACCCTGACACTATCCTTGACCCTGACCCAAAATTCTGACCGTGACACTTACCCGGACACTGAACGTTACCCTGACTCTAAATCTGACCGTGACCTTGACCTTGACCCTGACCTGAACCTAAAACTGACCATGACCCTGACCCTGACCCTATCCCTGACACTGACCCTGCCCCTAAGCCTGATCTGACCCTGACCCTCAGTCTGACCCTGACCCTGACCCTCACCTTCAGCCTGAACCTGACACTGAACCTGACCTGACCCTGACCCTGACCCTGACCTTGACCCTACCTTTGACCCTGACCCTGACCCTAAACCTGACCCTGACCCCGACCCTGATCATGACCCTGACACTGAACCTGACCCTGACCCAAACCCTGATGCTGACCTTAACAATGACACTGACCCTGACCCTACACCTGACCTGACCCTGACCCTGACACTGACCCTGACCCTGAAATTTATTCTGACTCTGACCCTGAACCTGATTCTGACCCTAACCCTGACCCTGACCCTGACCCTGACCCTGAACTTTACCCTGACCGTGACCCAGACCCTGACCGTGACCCTGACCCTAAACCTGACCTAACCTTGACCCCGGCCCTGACCCTGACCCTAAACCTCACCCTGACACTAACCTTGACCCGGACCCAAAATTCTGACCGTGACCCTGACCCTGACCCTGAACGTGACCCTGACCCTAAATCTGACCGTGACCTTGACCTTGACCCTGACCCTGAACCTAACACTGACCCTGACCCTGAATCTGACCCTGAACCTAACCCTGACCCTGACCCTAAATCTGAAGCTGACCCTGACTCTGACACTGACCCTAACACTGATTTTGACCCGGACCCTGACACTGACCGTAAACGTGACCCTGACACGGATTTTGACACTAACCCTGACCATGACCCTAAACTTAACCCTGAGCCTAACCCTGAGCCTGACCCTGAGTCTGACGCTGACCCTGACCCTGACCCCGACCCTGACCCTGACAATGCCCTGATTCCGACCCTGACCCTGACCCTAACCCTGACCCTAAATTTGACCGTGACCCTAACCCTGACTCTGACCCTGACCCTAACTCTGAACCTGACCCTGACCATGACACTGAACCTAACCCTGACCCTGACCTACACCCTGAACTTGACCTTGACCCTGATCCTGACCCTGACCCTGACCGTGACCCTGATACTGACCCTGAACCTAACCGTACTCCTGACCCTGACCCTAACACTTAGCCTGACCCTAAACCTGACCTGACCCTGACCCTAACCCTAAACATCACCCTGACTCTAACACTGACCCTGAACTTAAAATTCTGACTGTGACCCTGACCCTCAACCCTGACCCTGACCCTGACCCTAACCCTAACCGTGACCCTGAACCTGTCTGACCGTGAACCTGACCCTGACCCTGACCTTGACCCTGACCCTGACCCTGACCCTTATCCTGATCGTTACCCTGAATTTGGCACTGACCCTGGCCCTGACCCTGACTCTACACCTGACCCAGAACCTGACACTGACCCTGACCCTAACCCTGACCCTATCCCTGACCGTGACCCTAACCCTGACCCTGACCTACACAATGAACTTGACTTTGACCCTGACCGTGACCCTGACCCTCACCCTGACCCTGTCCCTGACCCTGACCTTGACCCTGACACTGACCCTGACCCTAACCCTGACCCTGAACTTGATCCTGACCCTAACCCTGACACTGACCCTGTCCCTGACCCTGACACTAAACCAGACCCTCAACCTGATCCTCAACCTGTCCTGACCCTGAACCTGATACTGACCCTGAACCTAAGTCTGACTGTGACCCTAACCCTTACCCTAATTCTGACCGTGACCCTGATCATGACCTTGACCCTGACCCTGACCCTAACCCTGACCGTGACCCTAACACTGACCCTGACCCTGTCACTTACCCTGACCCTAAGTCTGACCCTGACCTTAACACTAAACCAGACCTGACCCTACCCCTTACCCTGACCCTGACACTGACCCTGAACATGACCTTGACACTAAGTCTGACTGAGACCCTGACCGTGACCCTGAACCTCAAACTGACCCTGACCCTAACCCTGACCTTGACCCTGACCCTGAACCTGACCCTGACCCTCGCCCTGACGCTGACTCTACCCCTGACACTGACCCTGACCCTCACTCTGACCCTAACCCTTGTCCTGACCCTGACCCTGACTCTGACCCTGACCCTGACCTTGAACCTGACCCTGAACATCACCCTGACCCTGACCCTGTCCCTGATTCTAAGAAATACCGTGACCCTGACCCTGACCATCACCCTGGCCTGACCCTGACCCTTACCTTGAGGCTGACACTAAACATCACCCTGACCCTGACCCTGACACTGACACTGACCATGACCGTTACGCTGATCCTGACCCTGATGCTGACCCTGACTCTGAACTACACCCTGAACTTGACCATAACCGTGACCCTGACCCTGACTCTGACCCTGACCGGGACCCTGACCGTGACCCTGAAACTAACCCTACCCCTGACCCTGACCCTGACCCTGACCCTAAACCTGACCTGACCCTGACCCTGACACTGTGACCCTGACCCTGACCGTGACCCTGACCGTGACCTTAACCCTGACCCTGACAGTGACCCTGACCCTGATCCTTACCCTACCCCTGCCCCTTACCCTGACCTTACTCGTGACCCTGACCGTAAAACTGACCGTGACCCTGACCCTGACCCTGAACCTGACCTTAATTCTGAACCTGACCCTGATGCTGACCCTGAACCTAACCCTGATTCTGACCCTGACCCTGACCCTGACCCTGAAACTAACTCTGACCCTGACCCTGACTCTGACCCTGACCCTAAATCTGAACCTGACCCTAAAACTGACACTGACCCTGAGTCTGACGCTGTCCCTGACCCTAAACCTGACCTAACCTTGACCCAGGTCCTGACCCTGACCCTAAACCTCACCCTGACACTAACCTTGACCTTGACCCAAAATTCTGACCCTGACCCTGACCCTGACCCCGACCATGACCCTGACAATGCCTTGATTCCGACCCTGACCCTGACCCTGACGCTAAACGTGACCCTGACCCTTACTTTGGCCCTGACCCTGGCCCTTACCCTGACCCTACACCTGACCGTGACACTGACCCTGACCGTGACCCTGATACTGATCATGAACCTAACACTACCCCTGACCCTGACCCTGACCCTGACCCTAAACCTGACCTAACCTTGACCCAGGTCCTGACCCTGACCCTAAACCTCACCCTGACACTAACCTTGACCCTGACCCAAAATTCTGACCGTGACCCTGACACTGACCCTGAACGTGACCCTGACCCTAAATCTGACCTTGACCTTGACCTTGACCCTAACCCTGAACCTAACACTGACCCTGACCCTGACTCAAACCCTGATGCTGACCCTAACAATGACACTGACACTGACCATAAACCTGACCTGACCCTGACCCTGACACTGACCCTGACCCTGAAATTTACTCTGACACTGACCCTGACCATGAACCTGATCCTGACACTAACCCTGACCCTGAACCTGACTCTGAACTTTACCGTGATCGTGACCCTGACCCTGACCCTGACCTTGACCCTAAACCTGACCCTGTCCCTGACCCTGACCATGTCCCTGAACCTAACCCAGATCCTGACCTGAACTTGACCCTGACCCTGACCCTGACCCTGACCCTAACCCTGACCGTGACCCTGACTCTGAACCAGACACTGACCCTAAATCTGAACCTGACCCTGACTCTGACACTGACCCTAACACTGACTTTGACCCGGACCCTGACACTGACCGTAAACGTGACCCTGACAATGATTTTGACACTAACTCTGACCATGACCCTGAACTTAACCCTGAGCCTAACCCTGAGCCTGACCCTGAGTCTGACGCTGACCCTGACCCTGACCCTAACACTGACACTGACCCTGAACCTGACCTTGGCCCTGAACCTGATCCTACCCCTGACCCTGACCCTAACACTGAACATGACCCTGACCCTAAACCTGACATGACCCTGACCCTGACCCTGACCTGACCCTGACCATGACCCTGACCCTGACTGTGGCCCTAAACATGACATGACCCTGACCCTGACCCTGACAGTTACCCTGACCCTGATCCTGACCCTACGCCTGCCCCTTACCCTGACCTTAATTGTGACCCTGACCGTAACACTGACCGTGACCCTGACCATGACCCTGAACTTGACCCTAACCCTGACCCTGACCCTGACCACTAACCTGACAATGCTCTGACCCCTACCCTGACCCTGACCCTGACCCTAACCCTGACCGTGACCCTGACCCTGACCCTCAACCTGACCTTAATTCTGAACATGACCCTGACGCTGACCCTGAACCTAAACCTGACCATGACCCTAACCCTGACCCTAACCCTGACTTGGACCCTGACCCTAACCCTGAACCTAACCCTGACCCTGTCCCCGACCCTGACCCTAACCCTGACCCTGACGCTGACCGTGACCCTGACACTGACCCTGAACCTGACTCTGAACCTGACCCTACCCCTGACCGTGACCCTAAACCTGACCCTGACCCTGACCTTGACATTAACCCTGAACTTGACCCTGACCCTGACACTAAACCTGACCTTAAACCTGACCCTAAATTTGACACTGAACATGACCCTAAAAATGACCCTGACCCTGACACTTTCCCCGACACTGACCCTAACCCAGACCCTGACGCTGACCCTGACCCTGACCGTGACCCTAAATCCTGAACCTGACCCTGACCCTAAGTCTGACCGTGACCCTGACCCTGATCCTGACACTGACCCTAACACTGACCCTGACCCTGACCCTGATCCTGACACAGACCCTAACACTGACCCTGACCCTGTACCTGATCCTAAGTCTGACCGTGACCCTGACCCTGACCATGATCCTAACCCTGAATCTGACCTTGCCCCTGACCCTAACCCTGACCCTAAATCTGAACCTGACCCTGACCCTGACCCTGACACTGTCCCTAACCAAGACCCTGACCCTGACCCTGACACTGACCATAAATATGACCCTGACACTGATTTTGACACTAACCCTGTCCCTGACCCTGACCATGAACCTGACCCTAACCCTGACACTGACCCTGAGTCTGACGCTGACCCTGAAACAGACCCTGGCCCTGACCCTGACCATGACCCTGACAATGCCCTGATTCCGCTCCTGACCCTGACCCTGACGCTAACCGTGACCCTGACCCTTACTTTGGCCCTGACCCTGGCCCTGACCCTGACCCTACACCTGACCCTGACACTGACCCTGACCCTAAACCTGACCATAACCCTGACCGTGACACTGACCTTGACCCTGACCTTGACCCTGACCCTAACTCTGAACCTGATCCTGACCCTGACGCTAACCCTGACCGTGACCTTGATACTGACCCTGAACCTAACACTAAGCCTCACCCTGACCCTGACCCTTACCCTGACCCTTAACCTGACCCTGACACTGACACTGACCATGACCCTAACCCTGACATTGACACTGACCCTGCCCCTAAGCCTGACCTGACCCTCACCCTCACTCTGACCCTGACCCTGACCTACAACCTGAACCTGACACTGAACCTGACCTGACCCTGACCCTGACCTTGACCCTAACTGTGACATTGACCCTGACCCTAAACCTGACCCTGACCCTGACCCTGATCCTGAACCTGACCCTATGTTTGACCGTGACCCTGACCGTGAACCAGACCTTCGCCCTGACCCTGAACCTGACCTTGACCCTGACCCTGATCATGACCCTGACAGTGCCCCTGACCTTGACCCTTACACTAACACTGACCCTGACCCTGACCCAAACCCTGATGTTGACCCTAACAATGACCCTGACCCTGACCCTAAACCAGACCTTACCCTGACCCTGACCCTGACCCTGAAATTTACTCTGACACTGACCCTGCCCCTGAACCTGACCCTGACCCTAACCCTGATCCTACCCCTGACCCTGACCCTGACCCTGAACCTGACCCTGACCCTGACCCTGAACGTGACCCTGAGCCTGACCTTGACCCTGACCCTGACATTAACCCTAACCCTGACACTGACCCTGATCATGAACCTGACCCTGACCCTGACCCTAACCCTGACACTAACCGTGACCCTGATTCTGACCCTGACCCTGACCGTGACCCTACCCCTGCCCCTGACCCTGACCTTAATCGTGACCCTGACGGTAACACTGACCGTGACACTGTCCCTGACCCTGACCCTGACCCCTACCCTGACAATGCCCTGACCCCTACCCTGACCCTGACCCAGATCCTGACCCTGACTGTTACCCTAACCCTGAACCTGACCCTGACCCGGACCTTGACACTGAACCTGACCCTGTCTTTGAACCTGAACCCGACCCTGACCGTGACCCTGACCCTAAGTCTGACCTTGACCCTGAACCTGTCCCTGACCCTGACCCTGACCCAAACCCTGACCCTAACCCTGACCATGACCCTGACTCTGACCCTGACCCTGACCCTAAATCTGAACCTGACCCTGACTCTGACACTGACCCTAACACTGACTTTGACCCGGACCCTGACACTGACCGTAAACGTGACCCTGACACGGATTTTGACACTAACCCTGACCATGACCCTGAACTTAACCCTGAGCCTAACCCTGAGCCTGACCCTGAGTCTGACGCTGACCCTGACCCTGACCCCGACCCTGACCCTGACAATGCCCTGATTCCGACCCTGACCCTGAACCTAATCCTGATGGTGACCCTGAATTCGGCCCTGACCCTGGCCCTGACCCTGACCCTACACCTCACACTGAACCTGACCCTGACCCTGACCCTAACCCTGACCCTAAATTTGACCGTGACCCTAACCCTGACCCTGACCCTGACCCTAACTCTGAACCTGACCCTGACCCTGACCATGACACTGAACCTAACCCTGACCCTGACCTACACCCTGAACTTGACCTTGACCCTGATCCTGACCCTGACCCTGACCGTGACCCTGAAACTGACCCTGAACCTAACCGTACTCCTGGACCCTGACCCTAACACTTAGCCTGACCATAAACCTGACCTGACCCTGACCCTGACCCTGCCCCTTACCATCACCCTGACAATGCCCTGATTCCGACCCTGACCCTGACCCTGACGCTAAACGTGACCCTGACCCTTACTTTGGCCCTGACCCTGGCCCTTACCCTGACCCTACACCTGACCCTGACACTGACCCTGACCCTAAACCTGACCATAACCCTGACCGTGACACTGACCCTGACCCTGATACTGATCATAAACCTAACACTACCCCTGACCCTGACCCTGACCCTGACCCTGACCCTGACCCTGACCTTGACCCTAAACCTGACCTAACCTTGACCCCGGTCCTGACCCTGACCCTAAACCTCACCCTGACACTAACCTTGACCCTGACCCAAAATTCTGACCGTGACCCTAACCCTGACCCTGAACGTGAACCTGACCCTAAATCTGACCGTGACCTTGACCTTGACCCTGACCCTGAACCTAACACTGACCCTGAATGTGACCCTGAACCTAACCCTGAACCTGAACCTTACCCTGACCCTTAACCTGACCCTGAACCTGACACTGACCATGACCCTAACCCTGACCCTGACCCTGACACTGACCCTGCCCCTAAGCCTGACCTAACCCTGACCCTCACTCTGAACCTGACCCTGACCCTGAACTACAACCTGAACCAGACACTTAACCTGACCTGACCCTGACCTTGACCCAAACTTTGACCCTGACACTGACCCTAAACCTGACCCTGACCCTGACTCTGACAGTGACACTGACATTGACCCGAACCTTGACCCTGACCCTAAACCTGACCCTCACCCTGACCCTGACCGTGACACTGAACCTGACCCTGTCTGACCGTGACCCTGACCGTGACCATGACCCTCACCATGAACCTGAACCTGACCTTGACACTGATCCTGACCATGACCCTGACACTGACCCTTACCTTGACCCAAAAACTAACACTTACCCTGAACCTACCCCTGACCCTGACCCTGACCCTGACAGTAACCCTGACCCTGAACCTATCCCTGAACCTTACCCTGACCCTGACACTAACCCTGACCCTGAACCTACCCCTGACCCTGACCCTGACCCTCAACCTCACTCTGATCCTAAACCTTACCTGCCCGTGACCCTGACCCTAAGTGTGACCGTGACCCAGACCCTCACCTGACCGTGATCCTGACCCTGACCGTGACCCTGACCTTGACCATGACACTGACCTTTACTCTAACCCTGACCCTGACTCTTATCCTGATCCTGACCCTGACCATGACATTGACCCTGACCCTGACTTTGACCATGACCTTGGCCCTGACCCTGACAGTGCCCTGACTCCGACCCTGACCCTAAGTCTCACTGCGACCCTGACCGTGACCCTGACCCTCACACTGACCCTGACCCTGACTCTGACTCTTACATTGATCCTGTCCCTACCCCTGACCCTACCCTGACCCTGACCCTGACTCTGACCCTGACCCTGAACCTGACCCTGACCTTGACCCTGAACCTGACCCTGACCCTGAACGTGAACCTTACCCTGACCTTGACACTGACCCTGACACTGACTCTGACCCTGACCCTGACATTGAACCTGACCTGACTCTGACATTGACCCTAACCTTGAACATGACCCTGACACTAAACCTGACCCTGACGTGATCATGACCCTGAACCTGACCCTGACACTGACCCTAACCTTGACCCTGACCCTGACCCTAACACTGAACCTGACCCTGACCCTGACCGTGACACTGAACCTGACCCTAAGTCTGACCGTGACCCTGACCGTGACCATTACCCTCACCCTGACCCTGAACCTGACCTTGACCCTGACCATGACCATGACCCTGACACTGACCCTGACCTTGAACCTTACACTAACACTTACCCTGAACCTACCCCTGACCCTGACCCTGACCGTGACAGTAACCCTGACCCTGAACCTACCCCTGAACCTTACCCTGACCCTAAACCTGACCATGACCCTGACCCTGACCTTGAACCTTACCCTGAACCTGAACCTTACACTCAACTTCACCTTGACCTTGACCCTGACCTTGAACTTGACCTTGACCGTCACCCTGACCTTGATTCTGAACCTGACCCTAAGTCTGACTGTAACCCTTACCCTGACCCTGACTCTGACCTTGACACTGATTCTTACACTGACCGTGACCCTGACCATGACCCTGACTCTGACCCTGACCCTGACCCTGAACCTGATCATGAACCTAACCCTTACCCTGACCCTGACTCTTCCCCTGACCCTGACATTGACCATTGCCCTGACCCTAAGTCTGAATTTGACCCTGACTCTGACCCTGTCCCTGACCCTGACCCTAACCCTGACCCTGACACTGAACCTAATCCTGACCTTGACCCTGACCCTGATTCTGAACCTGTCCCTGACCCTGACACTGAACCTGAACCGGACACTGACCCTGAACCTGACCCTGACTTTGACCTTGAACTTGACCTTGACCTTGACATTGACCTTGTCACTGAACTTGAACCTGACCAAGACCCTGAACCTAACTCTGAACGTGACCCTGAAAGTGCACCTGACCCTGAGCCTGACCCTACCCCTGACCCTGACCTTGACCCTTAACCTGACCCTGACCCTGAACCTGACCCTGACCCTGAACCTGACCCTGACCCTAATTCTGACCATGACCCTAAACCTGACGCTGAAACTCACCCTGACCCTGACCCTAACCCTGAACATGAACCTGAACCTGACCTTGATATTGACCCTGGCCCTGACCTTGACCTTGAACTGTACCTTGACCTTTACCCTGACCGTGACACTGACCCTGAATCTAACACAGACCCTGAACCTTAATCTTAACGTGACCTTGATCCTGACCCTGAACTTTACTTTGACCTTTACCATGATCCTAACCCTGACCCTGACCCCGAACCCGACATTGACCATGACCTTGACCCTGACCCTGACCCTGACCCTGACCTTTACCTTGACCCTGACCATGAATTTGACCCTGACCTTGACCTTGACCCTAACCCTGACCTTGAACTTGACCTTGACCCTGACCTTGACCTTGACATTGACACTGACCCTGACCCTAAACCTGACCCTGATTCTGACCCTGACCTTAACCTTGACACTGACCCTAATCCTTACCCTGTTTCTGACCCTAACCCTGACCCTGACCCTGACCCTAACCCTGACCCTATCCCTGACCGTGACCCTGACCCTGACCCTGACCCTAAACCTGACCCTGAACCTGACCCTGACCCTGACACTAAACCTGACCCTATCCCTGACCGTGACCCTGACCCTGACCCTGACCTTAAACCTGACCCTGACCCTGACCCTGACCCTAAACCTGACCCTGACCCTGAACCTGACCCTGACAATGCCCTGATTCCAACACTGAACCTGACCCTGACCCTGACCCTACCACTGACCCTGACACTGACCCTGACCATAAACCTGACCATAACCCTGACCGTGACACTGACCCTAAACCTGACCCTGACCCTAACTCTGAACCTGATCCTGACCCCGACCCTGACCCTGACCCTGACCGTGACCCTGATACTGACCCTGAACCTAACACTACCCCTGACCCTGACCCTGACCCTGACCCTGACCCTGACCCAGGCACTAAACCTGACCTGACCCTGACCCCGGCCCTGACCCTGACCCTAAACCTCACCCTGACACTAACCTTGACCCTGACCCAAAATTCTGACTGTGACCCTGACCCTGACCGTGACCGTGACCTTGACCTTGACCCTGACCCTGAACCTAACACTGACCCTGACCCTGACCCTTACCCTGACCCTTAAACTGACCCTGACACTGACACTGACCATGACGCTAACCCGGACCATGACCCTGACAATTACCCTGCCTCTAAACCTGATTTAACCCTGAAAATCACTCTGAACCGGACCCTGACCCTGACCTTCAACCTGAACCTGACACTGAACCTGACCTGACCCTGACCCTGACCCTGACCTTGACCCTGAACCTGACCTTAATTCTGAACCTGACCCTGACGCTGACCCTGAACCTAAACCTGACCATGACCCTAACCCTGACCCTAACACTGACTTGGACCCTGACCCTAACCCTGAACCTAACACTGACCCTGTCCCCGACCCTGACCCTAACCCTGACCCTGATGCTGACCGTGACCCTGACACTGACCCTGAACCTGACTCTGAACCTGACCCTACCCCTGACCGTGACCCTAAACCTGACCATAACCCTGACCGTGACACTGACCCTGACCCTGACCGTGACCCTGACACTAAATCTGACCTTAACCCTGACCCTAAATTTGACACTGAACCTGACCCTAACCCTGACCCTGACCCTTACACTTTCCCCGACCCTGACCCTAACCCAGACCCTGACGCTGACCCTGACCCTGACCGTGACCCTAACCCTGACCCTGACCCTGACCCTAAGTCTGACCGTGACCCTGACCCTGATCCTGACACTGACCCTAACACTGACCCTGACCCTGACCCTGATCCTGACACTGACCATAACACTGACCCTGACCCTGTACCTGATCCTAAGTCTGACCGTGACCCTGACCCTGACCATGAACCTAACCCTGAACCTGACCTTGACCCTGACTCTAACCCTGAACCTAAATCTGAACCTGACCCTGACCCTGACACTGTCCCTAACCCAGACCCTGACCCTGACCCTGACACTGACCATAAATATGACCCTGACACTGATTTTGACACTAACAGTGTCCCTGACCCTGACCCTGAACCTGACCCTAACCCTGACAATGACCCTGAGTCTGACGCTGAACCTGACACAGACCCTGACCCTTACCCTGACAATGACCCTGACCCTAACCCTGACTATAACCCTGACCGTGACACTGACCTTGACCCTGACCTTGACCCTGACCCTAACTCTGAACCTGATCCTGAGCCTGACCCTGACCGTGACCCTGACCGTGACCCTGATACTGACCCTAAACCTGACCTAAACTTGACCCCGTCCCTGACCCTGACCCTAAACCTCACCCTGACACTAACCTTGACCCTGACCCAAAATTCTGACCGTGACCCTGACCCTGACCCTGAACGTGACCCTGACCCTAAATCTGACCGTGACCTTGACCTTGACCCTTACCCTGAACCTAACACTGACCCTGACCCTGAAACTGACCCTGAACCTAACCCTGACCCTGAACGTGACCCTGACCCTTAACCTGACCCTGACACTGACCATGACCCTAACCCTGATATTGACCCTGACACTGACCCTGCCCCTAAGCCTGACCTGACCCTGACCCTCACTCTGACCCTGACCCTGACCCTGACCTACAACCTGAACCTGACACTGAACCTGACCTGACCCTGAACCTGACCCTGATCCTGACCTTGACCCTAACTGTGACCCTGAACCTGACCCTAAACCTGAACCTGACCCTGACCCTGACCCTGATCTTGAACCTTACCCTATGTCTGACCGTGACCCTGACCGTGAACCTGACCCTCGCCCTGACCCTGAACCTCACCTTGACCCTGACCCTGATCATGACCCTGACAGTGACCCTGACCTTGACCCTTACACTAACACTGACCCTGACCCTGACCCAAATCCTGATGTTGACCCTAACAATGACACTGACCCTGACCATAAACCAGACCTGACCCTGACCCTGACACTGACCCTGACCCTGAAATTTACTCTGACACTGACCCTGACCCTGAACCTGACCATGACCCTAACCCTGATTCTACCTCTGACCCTGACCCTAACACTGAACCTGACCCTGACCCTAAACAAGACCTGACCCTGACCCTGACCCTAAACCTCACCCTGACTCTAACCTTGACCCTGACCCTGACCCTGACCCTGACCCTGACAATGCCCTGACCCTGACCCAAACCCTGACCCTGACCCTGACCCTGACTGTTACCCTAACCCTGAACCTGACCCTGACCCAGACCTTGACACTGAACCTGACCCTGTCTTTGAACCTGAACCCGACCCTGACCGTGACCCTGACCCTAAGTCTGACCTTGACCCTGAACCTGTCCCTGACCCTGACCCTGACCCAAAACCTGACCCTAACCCTGACCGTGACCCTGACACTGACCCTGACCCTGACCCTAAATCTGAACCTGACCCTGACTCTGACACTGACCCTAACACTGACTTTGACCCGGACCCTGACACTGACCGTAAACGTGACCCTGACACGGATTTTGACACTAACCCTGACCATGACCCTGAACTTAACCCTGAGCCTAACCCTGAGCCTGACCCTGAGTCTGACGCTGACCCTGACCCTGACCCCGACCCTGACCCTGACAATGCCCTGATTCCGACCCTGACCCTGACCCTAATCCTGATGGTGACCCTGAATTCGGCCCTGACCCTGGCCCTGACCCTGACCCTACACCTCACACTGAACCTGACCCTGACTGTTACCCTGACCCTAACCCTGACATTGACCGTAACCCTGATTCTGACCCTGACCCTGACCCTGACAGTAACCCTGACCCTGACCATGACACTGAACCTAACCCTGACCCTGACCTACACCCTGAACTTTACCTTGACCCTGATCCTGACCCTGACCCTGACCGTGACCCTGATACTGACCCTGAACCTAACCGTACTCCTGACCCTGACCCTAACACTTACCCTGACGTTAAACCTGACCTGACCCTGACCCTAACCCTAAACATCACCCTGACCCTAACCCTGACCCTGATGCTGACCGTGACCCTGACACTGACCCTGAACCTGACTCTGAACCTGACCCTACCCCTGACCGTGACCCTAAACCTGACCCTGACCCTGACCTTGTCATTAACCCTGAACTTGACCCTGACCCTGACACTAAACCTGACCTTAGCCCTGACCCTAACTTTGACACTGAACCTGACCCTAACCCTGACCCTGACCCTGACACTTTCCCCGACCCTGACCCTAACCCAGACCCTGACGCTGACCCTGACCCTGACCGTGACCCTAACCCTGACCCTGACCCTGACCCTAAGTCTGACCGTGACCCTGACCCTGATCCTGACACTGACCCTAACACTGACCCTGACCCTGACCCTGATCCTGACACAGACCCTAACACTGACCCTGACCCTGTACCTGATCCTAAGTCTGACCGTGACCCTGACCCTGACCTTGACCCTGACCCTAACCCTGACCCTAAATCTGAACCTTACCCTGACCCTGACACTGTCCCTAACCCAGACCCTGACCCTGACCCTGACACTAACCATAAACATGACCCTGACACTGATTTTGACACTGACCCTGTCCCTGACCCTGACACTAAACCAGACCCTCAACCTGATCCTAAACCTGTCCTGACCCTGAACCTGATACTGACCCTGAACCTAAGTCTGACTGTGACCCTAACCCTTACCCTAATTCTGACCGTGACCCTGATCATGACCTTGACCCTGACCCTGACCCTACCCCTGACCGTGACCCTAACACTGACCCTGACCCTGTCACTTACCCTGACCCTAAGTCTGACCCTGACCTTAACACTAAACCAGACCTGACCCTACCCCTTACCCTGACCCTGACACTGACCCTGAACATGACCTTGACACTAAGTCTGACTGAGACCCTGACCGTGACCCTGAACCTCAAACTGACCCTGACCCTAACCCTGACCTTGACCCTGACCCTGAACCTGACCCTGACCCTCGCCCTGACGCTGACTCTACCCCTGACACTGACCCTGACCCTCACTCTGACCCTAACCCTTGTCCTGACCCTGACCCTGACTCTGACCCTGACCCTGACCTTGAACCTGACCCTGAACATCACCCTGACCCTGACCCTGTCCCTGATTCTAAGAAATACCGTGACCCTGACCCTGACCATCACCCTGGCCTGACCCTGACCCTTACCTTGAGGCTGACACTAAACATCACCCTGACCCTGACCCTGACACTGACACTGACCCTGACCGTTATGCTGATCCTGACCCTGATGCTGACCCTGACTCTGAACTACACCCTGAACTTGACCATAACCGTGACCCTGACCCTGACTCTGACCCTGACACTGATCCTTACCCTACCCCTGCCCCTTACCCTGACCTTAATCGTGACCCTGACCATAACACTGACCCTGACCCTAACCCTGATCCTGAACCTGACCTTAATTCTGAACCTGACCCTGACCCTGAACCTAACCCTGATTCTGACCCTGACCCTGACCCTGACCCTGAAACTAACCCTGACCGTGACCCTGACTCTGACCCTAACCCTAAATCTGAACCTGACCCTGACCCTGACCCTGACACTGTCCCTAACCCTGACCCTGACCCTGACCCCGACCATGACGCTGACAACGCCCTGATTCCGACCCTGACCCTGACCCTGACGCTAAATGTGACCCTGACCCTTACTTTGGCCCTGACCCTGGCCCTGACCCTGACCCTACACCTGACCCTGACACTGACCCTGACCCTAAACCTGACCATAACCCTGACCGTGACACTGACCCTGACCCTGACCGTGACCCTGATACTGATCATGAACCTAACACTACACCTGACCCTGACCCTGACCCTGACCGTGACCCTGATACTGACCCTGACCCTGACCCTGACCCTAAACCTGACCTAACCTTGACCCCGGTCCTGACCCTGACCCTAAACCTCACCCTGACACTAACCTTGACCCTGACCCAAAATTCTGACCGTGACCCTAACCCTGACCCTGAACGTGAACCTGACCCTAAATCTGACCGTGACCTTGACCTTGACCCTGACCCTGAACCTAACACTGACCCTGACCCTGACCCTGAATCTGACCCTGAACCTAACTCTGAACCTGAACCTTACCCTGACCCTTAACCTGACACTGAACCTGACCTGACCCTGACCCTGACCTTGAACCTAAATTTGATCCTGACCCTGACCCTAAACCTGACCCTTACCCTGACTCTGACAGTGACCCTGAACCTGACCATATGTCTGACCGTGACCCTGACCGTGAACCTGACCCTCGCGCTGACCCTGAACCTGACCTTGACCCTGACCCTGAAAATGACCATGACACTGACCCTGACCTTGACCCTTACACTAACACTGACCCTGACCCTGACCCAAAACCTGATGCTGACCCTAACAATGACACTGACCCTGACCATAAACCTGACCTGACACGGACGCTGACACTGACCGCGACCCTGAAATTTACTCTGACACTGACCCTGACCCTGAACCTGATCCTGACCCAAACCCTGACCCTAACCCTGACCCTGACCCTGACTCTAAACCAGACACTGACCCTAAATCTGAACCTGACCCTGACTCTGACACTGACCCTAACACTGACTTTGACCCGGACCCTGACACTGACCGTAAACGTGACCCTGACACTGATTTTGACACTAACCCTGACCATGACACTGACCCTAAAGCTGAGCCTAACCCTGAGCCTGACCCTGAGCCTGATGCTGACCCTGACCCTGACAATAACACTTACACTGACACTGACCCTGAACCTGACCTTGGCCCTGAACCTGATCCTACCCCTGACCCTGACCCTACCACTGAACCTGACCCTGACCCTAAACCTGACATGACCCTGACCCTGACCCTGACCCTAAACCTCACACTGACTCCAACCTTGACCCTGACCCTGAACCTGACATTAACCCTAACCCTGACACTGACCCTGATCATGAACCTGACCCTGACCCTGACCCTGACCCTAACCCTGACATTGACCGTAAACCTGATTCTGACCCTGACCCTGACCCTGACCCTGACCCTGACCCTGACCCTGATCCTGACCCTACCCCTGCCCCCTAACCTGACCCTGACCCAAACCCTGACAGTTACCCTAACCCTGAACCTTACCCTGACCCAGACCTTGACACTGAACCTGACCCCGTCTTTGAACCTGAACCCGACCCTGACCGTGACCCTGACCCTAAGTCTGACCTTGACCCTGACCCTGACCCTGACCTGACCCTGACCATGACCCTAACACTGATACTGACCCTGAACCTAACCCTACCCTTGACCCTGACCCTGATTGTGGCCCAAAACATGACATGACACTGGCCCTGACCCTGACCCTGACCCTGACAGTGACCCTGACCCTGATCCTGACCCTACCCCAGCCCCTTACCCTGACCTTAATCGTGACACTGACCCTAACACTGACCGTGACCCTGACCCTGACCCTGACACAGACCCTAACACTGACCCTGACCCTGTACCTGATCCTAAGTCTGACCGTGACCCTGACCCTGACCATGAACCTAACCCTGACCCTGACCTTGACCCTGACCCTAACCCTGACCCTAAATCTGAACCTGACCCTGACCCTGACACTGTCCCTAACCCAGACCCTGACCCTGACCCTGACACTGACCATAAATATGACCCTGACACTGATTTTGACACTAACCCTGTCCCTGACCCTGACCCTGAACCTGACCCTAACCCTGACCCTGACCCTGAGTCTGACGCTGACCCTGACACAGACCCTGACCCTGACCCTGACCATGACCCTGACAATGCCCTGATTCCGATCCTGACCCTGACCCTGACGCTAAACGTGACCCTGACCCTTACTTTGGCCCTGACACTGGCACATACCATGACCCTACACCTGACCCTGACACTGACCCTGAACCTAAACCTGACCATAACCCTGACCGTGACACTGACCTTGACCCTGACCTTGACACTAACTCTGAACCTGATCCTGACCCTGACCCTGACCCTGACCCTGACCCTGACCCTGACCCTAAATCTGACCTAACCTTGACCCCGGCCCTGACCCTGACCCTAAACCTCACCCTGACATTAACATTGACCCTGACCCAAAATTATGACCGTGACCCTGAACGTGAACCTGACCCTAAATCTGACCGTGACCTTGACCTTGACCCTGACCCTGAACCTAACCCTGACCCTGACCCTTACCCTGACCTTTAACCTGACCCTGAACCTGACACTGACCATGACCCTAACCCTGACACTGACCCAGACCCTGAACCCGACCTACAATCTGAACCTGACACTGAACCTGACCTGACCCTGACCCTGACCGTGACCCTGACCTTGACCCTAACTGTGACCCTGACACTGACCCTAAACCTGACCCTGACCCTGACCCTGACCCTAAATCTGACCTAACCTTGACCCCGGCCCTGACCCTGACCCTAAACCTCACCCTGACATTAACCTTGACCCTGACCCAAAATTATGACCGTGACCCTGAACGTGAACCTGACCCTAAATCTGACCGTGACCTTGACCTTGACCCTGACCCTGAACCTAACCCTGACCCTGACCCTTACCCTGACCTTTAACCTGACCCTGAACCTGACACTGACCATGACCCTAACCCTGACACTGACCCAGACCCTGAACCCGACCTACAATCTGAACCTGACACTGAACCTGACCTGACCCTGACCCTGACCGTGACCCTGAACCTGACCCTATGTCTGACTGTTACCCTGACCGTGAACCTGACCCTCGCCCTGACCCTGAACCTGACCTTGACCCTGACCCTGATCATGACCCTGACACTGACCCTGACCTTGACCCTTACACTAACATTGACCCTGACCCTGACCCAAACCCTGATGTTGACCCTAACAATGACACTGAACCTGACCCTAAACCAGACCTGACCCTGACCCTGACCCTGACCCTAAACCTCACCCTGACTCTAACCTTGACCCTGACCCTGACCCCTACCCTGACCCTGACCCAGACCCTGACCCTGACTGTTACCCTAACCCTGAACCTGACCCTGACCCAGACCTTGACCCTGAACCTGACCCTGTCTTTGAACCTGAACCCTACCCTGACTGTGACCCTGACCCTAAGTATGACGTTGACCCTGAACCTGTCCCTGACTCTTACCCTGACCCAAACCCTGACACTAACCCTGACCGTGACCCTGACTGTGACCCTGACCCTGACCCTAAATCTGAACCTGATCCTGACTCTGACACTGACCCTAACCCTGACCCCAAATTTGACCGTGACCCTAACCCTGACCCTGACCCTGACTCTGACCCTGACCTTGAACCTGACCCTGACCTTAACCCTGACCCTGAACTTGTCTCTGATTCTAAGAAATACCGTGACCCTGACCCTGACCCTCACCCAGGCCTGACCCTGATCCTGACCTTGACCCTGACCCTGAACATCACCCTGACCCTGACTCTGAAACTAACCCTGACCGTGACCCTGACTCTGACCCTGACCCTAAATCTGAACCTGACCCTGATCCTGACCCTGACACTGTCCCTAACCCTGACCCTGACCCTGACCCTGACACTGACCCTAAACGTAACCCTGACACTGATTTTGACACTAACCCTGTCCCTGACCCTGACCCTGAACCTGACCCTAACCCTGACACTGACCCTGAGTCTGATGCTGACCCTGACCCTGACCCTGACGCTAAACGTGACCCTGACCCTTACTTTGGCCTTTACCCTGGCCCTGACCCTGACTCTACACCTGACCCTGACACTGACCCTGACCCTAAACCTCACCCTGACTCTAACCTTGACCCTGACCCTGAACCCTACCCTGACCCTGACCCAGACCCTGACCCTGACTATTACCCTAACCCTGAACCTGACCCTGACCCTGACCCTGACCCTGACCGTGACTTTGATACTGACCCTGAACCTAACACTAAGCCTGACCCTGACCCTGACCCTGACCCTGACCCTGACCCTGATCCTGGCACTAAACCTGACCTAACCTTGACCCCGGTCCTGACCCTGACCCTAAACCTCACCCTGACACTAACCTTGACCCTGACCCAAAATTATGACCGTGACCCTGAACGTGAACCTGACCCTAAATCTGACCGTGACCTTGACCTTGACCCTGACCCTGAACCTAACCCTGACCCTGACCCTTACCCTGACCTTTAACCTGACCCTGAACCTGACACTGACCATGACCCTAACCCTGACACTGACCCAGACCCTGAACCCGACCTACAATCTGAACCTGACACTGAACCTGACCTGACCCTGACCCTGACCGTGACCCTGACCTTGACCCTAACTGTGACCCTGACACTGACCCTAAACCTGACCCTGACCCTGACCCTGACAGTGACTTTGATACTGACCCTGAACCTAACACTAAGCCTGACCCTGACCCTGACCCTGACCCTGACCCTGACCCTGATCCTGGCACTAAACCTGACCTAACCTTGACCCCGGTCCTGACCCTGACCCTAAACCTCACCCTGACACTAACCTTGACCCTGACCCTAAACCTGACCGTGACCCTGACTCTGACCCTGACCCTGACCCTAAATCTGAACCTGACCCTGACTCTGACACTGACCCTAACACTGACTTTGACCCGGACCCTGACACTGACCGTAAACGTGACCCTGACACTGATTTTGACACTAACCCTGACCATGACCCTGACCCTAAACCTGATCATAAACCTGAGCCTGACCCTGAGAATGACGCTGACCCTTACCCCGACCCTGACCCTGACAATGCCCTGATTCTGACCCTGACCCTGACCCTGACCCTGACCCTGATACTAATCCTGATGTTGACCCTGAATTCGGCCCTGCCCCTGGCCCTGCCCCTGACCCTACACCTCACACTGAACCTGACCCTGACCCTGACCCTAACCCTGACCCTAAATTTGACCGTGACCCTAACCCTGACCCTGACCCTGACCCTAAATCTGAACCTGACCCTGACCATGACACTGACCCGGACCCTAACCCTGAACCTGACCATGACCCTGATTCTGACCCTGACCCTGACCCTGACCCTGACAGTGAACCTGACCCTGACCCTGACCCTACTCCTGCCCCTTACCCTGACCCTAACCGTGACCCTGACCCTAACACTGACCCTGAAGCTGACCCTGACCCTGACATTTATCCTAACCCCGACCCTGACCCTGACCCTAAGTCTACACCGTGAACCTGACCCTGACTCTGACACTGACCATGACCCTGACCCTGACCCTGACCTTGACCCTGACCATGACCCTGACCCTGACCCTAAACCTGACCTGAACCTGACCCTGACCTTGACCTTGACCCTGACTTAACCCTGACACTGAATATCTCCCTGACCCTGACCCTGACCCTACCACTGATCCTATCTTTGACAGTGACCCTGACCCTGAACCTGACACTGACCCTGACCCTGACACTGAACCTGACCCTGACCCTGACCCCAAACCTGACCCTGACAATGCCCTGACTCCAACCCTGACCCTGACCCTGACCCTGACCCTAATCCTGATCGTGACCCTGAATTTGGCACTGACCCTGGCTCTGACCCTAACTCTACACCTGACCTTGAAACTGACCCTGTCCCTGACCCTAACCCTGACCCTAACCATGACACTGACCCTGTCCCTGACCCTGACCCTGACACTAAACCTCACCCTGACTCTAACCTTGACCCTGACCCTGACCCTGAACCTGACCCTGACCCTGATCCTGAACGTGACCCTGAGCCTGACCTTGACCCTGACCCTGACATTAACCCTAACCCTGACACTGACCTAGACCCTGAACCTTACCCTATCCCCTGACCCTGACCCTGACCATGACCCTAAACCTGACATGACCCTGACCATGACCCTGACCCTGACCTTGACGCTGATGGTGACTCTGACCCTGACCCTGACCCTAACCCTATCCCTGACCCTGAACATTACCCTCACCCTGAACCTGACCTGACCCTGACCCTGACCCTGACACTGACCCGGACCCTAACCCTGAACCTGACCGTGACCCTGATTCTGATCCTGACCCTGACATTTATCCTAACCCCGACCCTGACCCTGACCCTAAGTCTACACCGTGAACCTGACCCTGACCCTGACCCTGACCATGACCCTGACCCTGACCCTGACCATGACCCTGACCATGACCCTGACCCTGACCCTAAACCTGACCTGAACCTGAACCTAACCCTGACCCTATCCCTGACGGTGACCCTGACCCTGACCCTGACCCTGACCCTAACTCGGAACCTGACCCTGACCCTGACCCTTAGACTGAACTTAACCCTGACCCTGACCTATACCCTGAACTTGACCTTGACGCTGACCCTGAACCTGACCCTCACCCTTACCCTGGACCTGACCTTGACCCTGACCATGACCATGACCCTGACACTGACCCTGACCTTGACCCAAACGCTAACACTTACCCTGAACCTACCCCTGACCCTTACCCTGACAGTAACCCTGACTCTGAACTTATCCCTGAACCTTACCCTGTCCCTGACACTAACCCTGACCCTGAACCTACCCCTGACCCTGACCCTCACCCTGATCCTAAACCTTACCTGCCCGTGACCCTGACCCTGACCCTGACCCTAAGTGTGACCGTGACCCAGACCCTGACCTGACCGTGACCCTGACCCTGACCGTGACCCTGACCGTGACCCTGACCTTGACCATGGCACTGACCTTTACTCTAACCCTGACCCTGACTCTTACCCTGATCCTGACCCTGACCATGACCTTGACCCTGACCCTGACTTTGACCATGACCTTGACCCTGACCCTGACAGTGCCCTGACTCCGACCCTGACCCTGACCCTGACCCTGACCCTAATCCTGATCGTGACCCTGAATTTGGCACTGACCCTGGCCCTGACCCTAACTCTACACCTGACCCTGAACCTGACCCTGACCCTGACCCTAACCCTGACCCTATCCCTGAAGGTGACCCTGACCCTGACCCTGACCCTGACCCTAACTCGGAACCTGACCCTGACCCTGACCCTTAGACTGAACTTAACCCTGACCCTGACCTACACCCTGAACTTCAACTTGACCCTGACCGTGAACCTGACCCTCACCCTGACCCTGACCCTGATCCTGACCTTGACCCTGACACTGACCCTGACCCTAACCCTGACCCTGAACTGGATCCTGACCCTAACCCTGAACATGACCCTGACCCTGACCCTAACCCTGACCCTAACCCTGACACTGACCCTGTCCCTGACCCTGACCCTGACCCTGACCCTAAACCTCACCCTGACTCTAACCTTGACCCTGACCCTGACCCTGACCCTGACCCTAACCCTGACCCTGACCCTGACCCTAACTCGGAACCTGACCCTGACACTGACCCTGATCATGAACCTGACCCTGACCCTGACCTTAACCCTGACACTGACCGTGACCCTGATTCTGACCCTGACCCTGACCTTGACCCTAACCCTGACCCTGACCCTGACAGTGAACCTGACCCTGATCCTGACTCTAACCCTGCCCCTTACCCTGACCTTAATCGTGACCCTGACTGTAACACTGACCGTGACCCTGACCATGACCCTGAACCTGACCCTGACCCTAACCCTGACCGTGACCCGGACCCTGAACCTGACCTTAATTCTGAACCTGACCCTGAACCTAAACCTGACCCTGACCCTAACCCTGACCCTAACACTGACTTGGACCCTGACCCTAACCCTGACCCTAGTCCTGACGGTGACCCTGACCCTGACCCTGAACCTGACCTTAATTCTGAACCTGACCCTGAACCTAAACCTGACCATGACCCTAACCCTGACCCTAACACTGACTTGGACCCTGACCCTAACCCTGAACCTAACCCTGACCCTGTCCCCGACCCTGACCCTAACCCTGACCCTGACGCTGACTGTGACCCTGACACTGACCCTGAACCTGACTCTGAACCTGACCCTACCCCTGACCGTGACCCTAAACCTGACCCTGACCCTGACCTTGACATTAACCCTGAACTTGACCCTGACCCTGACACTAAACCTGACCTTAACCCTGACCCTGTGAGGAATGTTTTAACAATTCGTGTCCATAAAGAAAAATCCTGTCTGCTTCTGTCTGCTTCGGGGCTCTGCAATGGCAGCCAGATTCCTGAACCACAGATGCAGTGTGTCCCAGTCTCCCCCTCATTCTAGTCAATTTATCAAGTCTTCAGAAAATACTCCTCAAATTCTTGAGCTTGTTTGCCTTTGTTATTCCGGATTTCTATTTCTAGCAGTTACAGCCTTTTTCCTATTGTTTTGTCTTCTTCGAAATTAACTTAACACGGCTATAGGTGTGACTGTCCCTGTAAATAGCTGGTAGGGAATGTTTTAATTACTTGTGAAGTGTCAATAAGAAAGCTATTTGTGTTTGTATGACTTCTTTGATGTCTGGGAGCCTCGGAATAGCTGATAACAACTAGTGACTGTTATGGAACACTATGCAGGCCTCTGATATCTGGCCAGGAGTCCAAGAGATTAAGAAGAAGAAAAAAAGGAAGCTGAAGGACGGCTAGGAGACAAGACCTGCAGGGGATGCTGTATAAACTTGACACGGTGCCAAAGGAGTACAAAGGGGAAGGACAAGAAAAAAACTTGGAGAGGAAGACTACTAGCCTTCAGCATGAAAGACCCCCAGAGGGACCACCGGAGACTGATGCGCATGCTCCAGTAGGAGGGACTGGACCCCGGAAGCTAATTAGAATAACCTATTTTTTTTAGAAGTAGTAATGAATATGTATTAGTCTAGGAGTATAAAAATTGGTTACTTGATGTGGCTGGTGTGCGTCCTGGTGGAGCGGAGACTCCCGGTGCACCCAGCACTGTTTGCTTACCTCTATTCTCTTAATAAATCCTATTTTCTTATTTAAACCTATTTTGAAGACTGAGCCATTTTTAACAATTTGGGGGCTCGTCCGGGATGGCTATGGTTCCTGAACCCTGATTTGATCCAGGAGAGGCACCCCACCATTTGGTGGCTCCTGTTTGAGTCGGGTCGGGACTAATGCCATCCTGAACCTGAATAAAGGTAAGCAAAGAATTTGATTTTTTGAGCTCCCTTGCCGGCTGCATTGTTGGTCGTTTTTTCCCGTAATTCTGCGCGCGAAGATCCGGACGAAGACGACGGAGTCGTAAGCGTTTGCGGATACCGTTCGGTTGGGTAAAGGTGCGGTTGCTAGTGTTTGTGTGTGAGAGTGTAACTGAGACTTCTAACGTCAGTGTGGAGGTCTTTTTTTTTGTTGTTTTCTCACCGGTTCTAATCTCCTGGAGGGGGGCTTAGCCGGTGAAAGGATTGATTCTATAGGAGTGATTCCTATAGAATTCTGGACACGTGGGTGGGTGACAGGTCCTAAACCCCCTGCAAGACACTCTCACTGAGGGCAACCAAGGGCTGTGGGAATTGCCACTATTAAAATTCCCAGATGGGTCAGAAAAAATCGAGGACCAAGGACCGAGAAGGGAGCAAATTACCAGATATACCACCAGAAAGTCCATTAGGAATAATGATTGGAAATTGGAACAATAGGGGCCCCAGAAAAATTAAAAAGAGTAAATTAAAAATGACCCAGTATTATATGATAGAATGACCAAAAGAACTCTTAAGACCCCATGTATTTTGATCCACGGAGGACGGGGTCTGTCAGGCTTTGAACATTAATAGTAGAATACCCGTGGATCCGGAAAAGAGCAAGCTGAAACATTGGAATTAGAAATTAGAGAGCAATTGATTAAGAATGAATATGTGCTACATTTGTGCCTGTGCTGCACTTGTACCTCCAGATAACAGGAGCCTCTCGGACCCCGAGAACCAGATCTAAAACAACCACATGGTTCGGACTTTAATCAAGGGGTCTGAGATAAGGAGGACTGTTCACAAAGGGACAGGTTATGCAGATGTATAGGAATGTTCATGTATATGTAACTCTTTACTAGATATAACCAAAGCAAGTTGCCACGTTAGGCGTGCACGACTTTGGTGGGACTACCCGCCCTGTGCCGCCCAGAACTGAGTAAACGTACCTACTTTACAATCTCACTGATCGTGGAGTCAGCTTTCTGTGAGTCATTTTGTCATCTTTCTGTGAGCTAGGCAGGAGATACTCTGCTCGGCTGCGGGATCAGCTGCGGAGCGGACGCCCCTAGGTGCACCCCGAGTGTTTTGCTCGGAGGGGACTCCACTCTCAGCTGCTCACCACAGGAGCAAAGATCTCCTGAAACTGCAGACAAACGGCATGTTTTCAGCTGCTGGAGGGATACTAACTGGAGTGTTAATAATTGTATGTGTTATTTTTAAATGTCCAGGTATTTTGTGTTGAAAGTATTTGTGTAAGTGCAAGGGTTTGAAACAAAGTGTTACAAGTCACTTCACGAAGAACACAGTCAGAGACAATACTTCTTTGATTGGTTAACATTCTAAATTATATTCTTGTGGTGTGAATGAGGTGTGCTAGAGGCCTCTCTGTGTGATTGCTGTGTGAGTGAGCGAGTACAGAGTTCTGATCCGTATTCTCCGCAAAGGGAGTGGGCGGAGACGAACGAAGTGAAAAAGTTTTATCCAAGTTTTGAGTGGTGGTGCCTAATATATGGGCCTGGCGGTGTATCTTGTGATCCTATTTTTGCTCTTAAATGCTTTGAGTGTGACAGTGAAAACGCGGGAGCCCGGAGCGGCGCCGGGAGATCGCAGCGGCGCCGGGCGACCCGAGAGACACGGAGAGACCTGACAGAAGCCGGAAAACGCGGGAAATTGAAGTAATCGCGGTGAGACACGGGACATCCGAGATCGAGTTGCTACGGGAGACCAGAGGCGTCGGTGGACAACGGCAGCCGACCCTCACCCTCACCGTGTGGCGAGTTGGCACATAGCAGCGGGGCGGAGATCAGGACCCTGCAGCCTGTCTGGCGTAACCATGGAGGCAGCAGCGGCTGTGCTGCTTCTCTCTAGCATTCTTTTTATGAGAGGTTTATCTTGCAATGCAAAAAAAGACTATTCGTCCCCAGATCGGTGTTATAACTGTTATAACTATGTTTCTGGATAACATTCCGTGGGGTTGCCACATTCTACGGATTACTAATGACGATTTAGCTCTATTATGGGGCAGGAGTGCAGAGACGCAGATTACACTGCCAAATGACCACCGGCAGGCTCTTTCACAAATAGCTTCTAAGGTTGCAGCTGGCACTGCCTGCAGCCGTATAGCAGACGTTACACTCTCTTTCCTAACTAGTAATCATGTGTCTCATCCATTTGTGGTGGATGGTCAGTGGCAAAAAGAAAAGGGAGAAGGGGGCTGACTGATTCATTTCTTTGGTAGTTCGGGCTTGAGCCCTGGGAATTTGGTAAGAAGGGGGAGAGCGAGTTTATTTAGGCATCAATACCATTTAAACCCCCATATTGACGGATACACAGGAGTGATTCCTTGTTTTGTATGGGCTTACTAACAAAGTGCATGAGAAAAATTCGGTCCTGTTGAAATGTAAATTTTTGTGGAAAAGGTGATAAAGTTTGTCTAGAAGACTGGAGACTGCGTGCTTCAGCTGTTTTCCTGAAGTTCCGTGGATTTATGATTGAAACTGGGCACAGAAAGCAAGGGGACTTTCACTAAGTATTGCAATCAGTGGTGGCCACTATATAAACTAAATGGCCACTTTATAATCAATCGACTATAACACTATCTTGCAATTAATGTTGTTTTTGAGGAGAGAAGGAAAATAGGATTAAATGTCTCATACTGATATGTCGTTTCAGCATCTTAGAGGAAAAGAGTGGAATTAAGTTGGCCCCTGACTGAGCCTTTGGTGTTGGCATGAGAAAAGTACAGGCTGGAGACAGATAAAGGAAGGGTTAAAAGAGTTGCTGAAGGTGTTAAAGGTGTGACATGTAGTGTTTAACAGAGCTGTTTGAAGTTGAATGAGCAGGGGAAGAGGATGTAGGAATGTTAATAGTTCTGCCTCAACAGGAGGCTGTGATCCCAAAATCACCAGTGTGAGCCCTTTGGGGCAGAGGGACCATGATGGGTGCGAGAGAGTTGTCATGGACACAGAAAAGCAACGAACTCTTAAAACAACCTGAGTTTATGAGTGAGCTCAGATTGCCAATGGGACCGCTCAGGGAACTGTTGACAATTGCATTCCCCTGACCGGCCCCACGCTGGGACTATAGTCACCCCGGAAATAATGAACAGTAAATACCAAAATCTGGTTAAATTGGGAATTGAGAATCTGTTCCAACAAGATCCAAAAGAAACCCCTATGGAATTTTTGACTGACTCTGGAATGCAATGGAAAACAAAACAAAACAAACAAACGAAACTGGAGAAAATAGGGGCTAAATTAGAACAAGGAAAATAGACTCTGCCAGACAGATGAGAGATATTGCCAAAGGCTTATGCGAAGCAAATATTGGGATGTTCGCATGCACGAACACATTGGGGTACAAAGGTGTTAAGTGATCATTTACTAAAACAATTTGGGTGCATTGTTTTTTTTTTTTTTGAAATAGCAAAGCAAATCACACAAGGTTGTTTAACTTGTCAAAGAACAAATAAGAAAATATTTCAACAAGAGACTGCAGGAGGAAGAAAAACAGCTTATCGGCCTTTCGAGAGAGTACAAGTTGATTTTACTGAATTGCCCAAAGTAGGGAGAATAAAATATTTATTGGTAATTGTGGATCATTTAACATAATGGGTAGAAGCTTATCCCGTGGCACGAGCCACGGCACAAGTGGTGGCAAAAATTTTATTGGAACACCTAATACCTAGATATGGGATAATCCAGTACATTGATTCTGACCAGGGCACACACTTCTAAAATAATAAAATTACTATGTCAATCATTGGGTATTCAGTGGGAATATCATACTCCGTGGCACCCACAAAGTTCAGGAAAAGTAGAAAGAATGAATCAAACGATAAAACAGCAATTGGCTAAATTAATGATTGAGACACAAATGCCTTGGATTCGATGCTTACCATTAGCACTTCTAAAACATCAGAACCAAACCACATAATAAGACTGGATTATCACCATATGAAATGTTATATGGTATGCCTTATTCACAGGGGATGCCTCTGGGAGACAATGTAGTTGAGGATCGTAGCATCCAGAAATATATAGTTACTATTGGGAAAAGACTGCAAGAACTGAGAGAAATTGGAATACTGGCTCAGACACCACCTTTAGGATTCGCTATTCATCAAATTCAGCCAGGGGACAAGGTCTTAATAAAATCTTGGAAAGAAGAATCATTACAACCCCGGTGGGAGGGACCGTATCTTGTTTTACTTACCACCGAAACAGCTGTGAGAACAGCAGAAAGGGGTTGGACCCATGCATCCAGAGTAAAAGGACCAGTAAATACCAAAGCTTGGAGGGTTGAGTCTGCTCCTGGGGAACTGAAGTTAAAGCTAAAAAAGGACTAATGTTCTGGCAATAAGGCTCGAAGAAGGGGACAAGCCTACAACGAATAAAGGGGAGAAGGCAAGACCGGGGCAGGACTCTCCACTGCAGTGTGTATAATGTGTATAGTCTACCGAGGGAGGCAACCCCTACGGGTATTGACTGCCGAATGTGAGGGCCTCGACCGGACTTCTCCCACACTGAAAGTCAAGCTGTCCCAGAAAGAAAAGAGAAACAAACGAGCGAATGAATAAATATATGTATATAGTAAAAGTTTTTTTACCTAAAAAAAAGTTTTTTTTTTAACCTATTGTAATTAGTTTTCCAGGAGCTGGACCACCCTCAGAGGCTGAACAGTGACCCGAGCTCAAATAGATGCTGGAGGTGGATCCAACCCCTATACTTGAAGGTATTTTTCACACCCCTACGATATTCTCTGAATGACGCAGAAGGATGTTATATTTTCTGGTACTATTCATACAAGGGCAATTGAGCTATGGTAATAACTTTTTTATTCTGGGAGAGGAAGTAGCTAAAGCTTTTAATCTTAGCAATTGCTGGGTTTGTGGAGGACCAGGGGGAGCTGAAAGTTGGCCCTGGGTAGCTGGCCCAGTTGAGCCTAAGTGGTGGGTTAGCAATTTGAGTGAAGTTCATAAGGGAACCCAATTTTGGAGAGATGAAGGGGGCCCGTGGCCATTGCATTCATCAGAAAAAGGTATATACTGTTTAAACAGAACAGGAACAGTAAAGGTAGGAAAAAGCATTTGTAAATGGACTCTGTCCCCTGGATATGAATGTACTGATCCTGAATATAGACCTATAAACTGTACAACAAGTAAAGGGAAATGGAATGCTACACATGTCCAGCAAAAAAAATGGGACTTGGCTGAAGTGCTCATCTAAGGAATTTTTTGGACCTGGATGTAAGGCCATGGCGAGAGCCCAATCAAAAGGACAATTCGATGTTCAAATTTTGAGTTGTCAGCGTGATAACACCACTAGGGAGCAACATGTGGTAAGAGTCTACCGCTGGAGGTGGCAAAATGAGAACGGGACACAAGCGTTTTTTAAACATTTTTGGTCAGCTCGTAATGTAACAAGTCGTGAAGGGGAACTTAGCTGTAATTGTGAGTGGGAATCTGGTGTGGGGGCTTGGAAGTGTATATATACAAGTACCAATGAAGCGGACATTGTAACGGGACCACTTGGTAATAAGAATACTTTGTATTTTCATACCCCAAGAAATAAAAAGGAATGGGATGGTCCTTTTCCGAATGGGACATGGGCTTTAAAAGGACATTATTGGGTATGTGACAAACAGGCCTATAAAAAGCTACCAAAGGACTGGTCAGGAATATGCTATGTGGGGTACATAAGACCCTTATTCTTTTTATTATCACAAATACAAGGAAAACACTTAGGAGTAAAATTATATGATGATCTTAATAGGGAAAAACGATATATTGATGCCTCTTTAGCTGGAGGTAGTGCCCAAAAATGGAGAGAAAATGAGTGGCCTCCTGAAAGAATCATACAGTATTATGGACCAGCTACCTGGAACCCGAATGAAGTAATATCTGGGGCCCGAGAACCTATTTATAATTTGAATCGAATAATTAGGTTACAAGCTGTCCTTGAAATAATAACCAATCAAACAGCAACAGCTCTAGACCTCTTGGCTGACCAGTCTACCCAAATGAGGAATGCTATTTTTCAACATAGAATGGTTTTAGACTATCTACTAGCAGAAGAGGGGGGTGTGTGTGGTAAATTAAACGATTCTAATTGTTGCTTACAAATTGACGATAACGGAAAAGTAGTTAAGAAGATAACCAAAGAAATTAGAAAATTGGCCCATGTCCCAGCACCAACCTGGAAGGATATGGAATGGAATTTATTTTCATAGCTGCCTGGCGGACCATGGGTTAAAAGAGTATTATTTTTTTTGTTTTGTAGTGTAATGACGCTATTGTTTATACCTTGTATGATACCTTGCCTTACATTATTAATACACTGGGTGATAAATAGTACATTTGTAATAACTTCATTAAAAAGGGAAGGGGATATGTCAATTATGATGCTTAAGGATTGTACCCTCCAAGAACGGATTGATGAAATCTGATTATTAACAACAGAAAAGACACGAATTGAGGATGTTAAAAAGAAGATAAGGGATTGTGAGGAATATTTTAACAATTCGTGTCCATAAAGAAAAGTCCTGTCTGCTTCTGTCTGCTTCGGGGCTCTGCAATGGCAGCCAGATTCCTGAACCACAGATGCAGTGTGTCCTAGTCTCCCCCTCATTCTAGTCAATTTATCAAGTCTTCAGAAAATACTCCTCAAATTCTTGAGCTTGTTTGCTTTTGTTATTCCGGATTTCTATTTCTAGCAGTTACAGCCTTTTTTTCTGTTGTTTTGTCTTCTTCGAAATTAACTTAACACAGCTATAGGTGTGACTGTCCTTGTGAATGGCTGGTGAAGAATGTTTTAATTTCTTGTGAAGTGTCAATAAGAAAGCTATTTGTGTTTATATGACTTCTTTGATGTCCGGGAGCCTCAGAATAGCTGATAACAACTAGTGACTATTATGGAACACTATGCAGGCCTCTGATATCTGGCCAGGTGTCCAAGAGATTAAGAAGAAGCTGAAGGACGGCTAGGAGACAAGACCTGCACGGGATGCTGTATAAACTTGACACAGTGCCAAAGGAGTACAAAGGGGAAGGACAAGAAAAAAACTTGGAGAGGAAGACTACTAGCCTTCAGCATGAAAGACCCCCAGAGGGACCACCGGAGACTGATGCGCATGCTCCAGTAGGAGGGACTGGACCCCGGAAGCTAATTAGAATAACCTATTTTTTTTAGAAGTAGTAATGAATATGTATTAGTCTAGGTGTATAAAAATCGGCTACTTGATGTAGCTGGTGTGCGTCCTGGTGGAGCGGAGACTCCCGGTGCACCCAGCGCTGTTTGCTTACGTCTATTCTCTTAATAAATCCTATTTTCTTATTTAAACCTATTTTGAAGACTGAGCCATTTTTAACAACCCTGACCCTGACCCTGATCCTACCCCTGACCCTGAACCTGACCCTGACCCCTATCCTGACCATAACCCTGACCCTGACCCTGAACCTGAACCTGACCCTGACTTTAACCCTGACCCTGACCTTAACCCTGAACCTGACCCTCAACCTGACGCTGATTCTAACACTGAACCTACCCCTGACCCTGACACTATATCTGACCGTGACCCTGAGCCTGACCATGACCTTGACCCTGACTTTGATCTTGACCCTGAACCTGACCATGACCCTGACCCTGACCTTAACCCTGAACCTGACCCTGACCCTGACGCTGATTCTAACACTGAACCTACCCCTGACCCTGACGCTGATTCTAACACTGAACCTACCCCTGACCCTGACCCTGACCAATACCCTAAAGCTGACCGGACCCTGACCCTGAATCTGACCGTGACCCTGACCCTGAACCTAACCCTGACCCTGGCCGTGACCCTGACCATGACCCTGAACCTGACCCTGATCATGACCCTGACCCTGACCTTGACACTGACCCTGACCCTGACCCTGATACTGACCTTTAACTTGAACCTGATCCTGTCCCTGACCCTAAGTCTGACCGTGACACTGACCCTGACCCTGACCCTGACCCTGAACCTGACCCTAACCCTGGCCGTGACCCTGACCATGACCGTGACCCTGACCCTGACCCTCATCCTACCCCTGACCCTGAACCTGACCCTGACCCTTAACCTAGCCCTGACCCTGACCCTGACCCTGACGCTGACTCTGACCGTGACCCTGACCTGAACCTGACCCTGACCGTGACACTTACCCTGACCCTGATCATGAACCTGAACCTGACACTGACCCTAACCCTAACCCTGAACCTTACCCTAAACCTGACCCTAACCCTGACCATAACCCTGACCCTGAAGCTCACCCTGAACCTAACCCTGACCCCGACCCTGAACCTGAACCTGACCCTGACTTTAACCCTGACCAGGACCCTGTCCCTGACACTATATCTGACCGTGACCCTGAACCTGACCATGACCCTGAACCTCAACTTGACCCTGACACTGACCCTGACCCTAAGTCTGACCCTGACACTGACCCAGATCATGACCCTGACCCTGACCGTGACCCTGACCCTGACCCTGACCCTTACCGTGACCATGACACTGACGTGACCCAGACCCTGATACTGACCTTAAACTTGACCCTGATCCTGTCCCTGACCCTAAGTCTGACAGTGACCATGACCCTGACCCTGACACTGACCCTGACCTTGACCCTTACGCTGACCCTGACCCTGATCATGACCCTGACTCTGACACTGACACTGACCCTGACCATAAGTCTGACCCTGACCCTGACCCTGACCCTGAACCTGACCCTAACCCTGGCCGTGACCCTGACCATGACCGTGACCCTGACCCTGACCCTCATCCTACCCCTGACCCTGAACCTGACCCTGACCCTTAACCTAGCCCTGACCCTGACCCTGACCCTGACGCTGACTCTGACCGTGACCCTGACCTGAACCTGACCCTGACCGTGACACTTACCCTGACCCTGATCATGAACCTGAACCTGACACTGACCCTAACCCTAACCCTGAACCTTACCCTAAACCTGACCCTAACCCTGACCATAACCCTGACCCTGAAGCTCACCCTGAACCTAACCCTGACCCCGACCCTGAACCTGAACCTGACCCTGACTTTAACCCTGACCAGGACCCTGTCCCTGACACTATATCTGACCGTGACCCTGAACCTGACCATGACCCTGAACCTCAACTTGACCCTGACACTGACCCTGACCCTAAGTCTGACCCTGACACTGACCCAGATCATGACCCTGACCCTGACCGTGACCCTGACCCTGACCCTGACCCTTACCGTGACCATGACACTGACGTGACCCAGACCCTGATACTGACCTTAAACTTGACCCTGATCCTGTCCCTGACCCTAAGTCTGACAGTGACCATGACCCTGACCCTGACACTGACCCTGACCTTGACCCTTACGCTGACCCTGACCCTGATCATGACCCTGACTCTGACACTGACACTGACCCTGACCATAACTCTGACCCTGAACCTGACCCTAACCCTGACCCTAACGCTGACCCTGAACGTGACCCTGACCCTGACACTGACACTGACCCTGACCCTGAACCTGACCCTAAGTCTGATCGTGACCCTGAACCTGACCCTGACCCTGAACCTGAACCTGATCCAGACATTGACCCTAAACCTGACCCTGACCCTAACCCTGACGCTGACCCTGGACTTGACCCTGACCCTGATCATGACCCTGACCCTGATCATGACCCTGACCCTGACACTGACCCTGACCTTGACCTTGACCTTTACGCTGATGCTGACCCTGACCCTGACCCTGACCTTGACCTTTACGCTGATACTGACCCTGATCATGACCCTGACCCTGACCCTGACACTGACGTTGACCCTGACCTTGACCCTGACCCTAACACTGACACTGACGCTGACTCCAACCCTCACCCTGACCCTAACCCTGACCCTGACCCAGACCCTTAACCTAATACTGAACCTGACCCTGACCCTGACGCTGACCCTGACTCTGACCCTGACCCTGACCCTATCAATAAACTTGACCCTGAACCTGACCCTGACCCTGACAATAACCCTGACCCTGACCCTGACACTAAACCGGACCCTGACCCTTACCGTGACGAAGACCCTGACACTAACCCTCACCCTGAACCTGTCGCTGACCCTAAGTCTGACCGTGACACTGACCCGGACACTGACCCTGACCCTGACCCTGACACTGACCCTGAACCTAAACCTACCCCTGACTCTGACCCTGACCCTGACCCTGACCCTGACCCTGAACCTGACCCTGAACCCTAAACCTGACCCTGACCCTGACCCTGACCCTTACACCGACCCTGACCTTAACCCTGAACCTAACCCTGACTGTGACCTTGACCCATACCCTAAACCTGACCTGACACTGAGCCTAACCCTGACCTTGATCCTGACCCTAACACTGACCCTGACCCTGACCCTGACCCTAAGCCTGACCCTACCCCTGGCCCTGACACTGACACTGACCCTGACTCAAAACCTGACGTGACCCTGAAACTGACCTTGACCCTGAACCTGACACTGACCCCGACCCTAACTCTGACCCTGACCCTGACCCAGACATTGACCCTAACCCTGACAATGACCCTGACCCTGACCCTGACACTGGCCTTGACCCTGACCCTACCCCTGACCCTGAACGTGACCCTGACCTTGATCACGACACTGACCCTGATACTGACCCTGACCCTGATGTTGAACATGACACTAACCCTAACACAAACCCTGACACTGACTTGACCCCGACCCTGACCCTGACCTTAAACCTGACCCTGACCCTGTCCCGGACCCTAAGTCTGACCGTGACGCTGACCCTGACCCTGACCCTGAACCTGACCTTGACCCTTACCCTGACCCTGTCCCTGATGATGACCCTGACCATGACCCTGACCCTGACACTGACCCTGACACTGACGTTGACCCTGATCCTGACCCTACCCTGACCCTGACGCTGACTCCAGCCCTGACCCTGACCCTAACCCTGACCCTGTCCTTGACCCTGACTCAGACCCTTACCCTAACACTGACCCTGAACCTTACCTGACCCTGACTCTATACCTGAACTGAACCTGACCCTGACCCTGACACTGACCTGACCCTGATCCTGACATTGACCCTGAACCTGACCCTAACCTTGACCCTGCCCCTGCCCCTGCCCCTGCCCCTAAACATGACCCTGACCCTTAACCTGACACTGACCCTGACCGAACCCTGACCCTGACCATGACCCAGACCGTGACACTAACCCTGACCCTGAACCTGACCCTGACCCTAAGTCTAACGGTGAACCTGACCCTGACATTGAATCTGAACCTGACTCTGATCCTTATCATGACCCTGACCCTGACACTGACCCTGACACTGAACTCGACACTGACCCTGACCCTGACACTGACCCTGACCCTGACCCCGACCCTGACCCTGACCCTGACCCTGAACCTAACCCTACCCCTGACTCTGACCCTGACCCTGACCCTGACCCTAAACCTGACCCTTACCCTGATCCTGAACCTGACCCTGACCCTGAACCTAAACCTGAACCTGACCTTTACCCTGAAGGTGATCCTGACCTTAACCCTGACCCTGACCTGTTCCCTGACCATAAGTCTGACCGTTACATTGAACCTGACCCTGACCTTGACCCTGAACCTGACCCTGACCCTGACCCTTACCGTGACCATGACACTGACGTGACCCAGACCCTGATACTGACCTTAAACTTGACCCTGATCCTGTCCCTGACCCTAAGCCTGACCTTGACCCTTACGCTGACCCTGACACTGATCATGACCTTGACCCTGACCCTGACCCTGACACTGACCCTGACCCTGACCATAACCCTGACCCTGACCCTGACACTGACCCTGACACTGACCCTGACACTGACCCTGACCCTGACCCTGACCCTCATCATGACCCTGACTCTGACACTGACCCTGACCCTGACCATAACCCTGACCCTGACCCTGACCCTGACACTGACCCTGACCTTGACCCTTACGCTGACCCTGACCCTGATCATGACCCTGACCCTGACACTGACCCTGACACTGACCATAACCCTGACCATAACCCTGACCCTGACCCTGACCCTGACCCTGACACTGACCTGACCCTGAACCTGACCTTGACCCTACAACTGAACTTGACCCTGACCCTGACCCTGACCCTGACCCTGACCCTGAAACTGACCCTGACCCTGACCCTGACCCTGACCCTGACCCTAAACGTGACCCGACCCTGACACTGACCCTGACCCTGACCCTAAACGTGACCTGACCCTGAAACTGACCCTGACACTGACCCTAACCCTGGACCTGACCCTGACCCTGATCTTGACGCTGACCCTGACCCCGACCCTGACCCTGACCTTAACCCTGAACCTGACCCTGACTCTGACCCTGACGCTGGCTCTAACGCTGAACCTACCCCTGACCCTGACCCTGACCAATACCCTAAAGATGACCTGACCCTGACCCTGACCCGGACCATGACAATGACCCTCACCCTAACCTTGACCCTAAGTCTGACCACGACCCTGAACGTGACCCTGACACGCATCCTGACCATGACACTGACCTTGACCCTGACCCTGACCTTGATCCTGACCCTAACGCTGACCCTGAACGTGACCCGGACCCTGACCCTAAACCTGACCGTACCCCTGACCCTGACACTGAAACTGACCCTGACCCTAAACCTGACCCTACGTCTGACCGTGACCCTGACCCTAACCCTGACACTGACCCTGACCCTGACCCTGACCCTGACCCAGACATTAACCCTAACCCTGACCCTGACCCTGACCCTGAACCTGACCCTAAGTCTGATTGTGACCCTGAACCTGACCCTGACCCTGAACCTGATCCAGACATTGACCCTAAACCTGACCCTGACCCTAACCCTGACGCTGACCCTGGACTTGACCCTGACCCTGATCATGACCCTGACCCTGATCATGACCCTGACCCTCACACTGACCCTGACCTTGACCTTGACCTTTACGCTGATGCTGACCCTGACCCTGACACTGACCCTGACCCTGACCTTGACCTTTACACTGATACTGACCCTGATCATGACCCTGACCCTGACCCTGACCCTGACCCTGACCCTGACCCTAAGCCTGACCCTACCCCTGACCCTGACCCTGACACTGACCCTGACTCTAAACCTGACGTGACCCTGAAACTGACCTTGACCCTGAACCTGACACTGACCCCGACCCTAACTCTGACCCCGACCCTGAACCTGACCCTGACCCAGACATTGACTCTAACCCTGACAATGACCCTGACCCTGACCCTGACACTGGCCTTGACCCTGACCCTACCCCTGACCCTGAACGTGACCCTGACCTTGATCACGACACTGACCCTGATACTGACCCTGACCCTGACGTTGACCCTGACACTGACCCTAACACAAACCCTGACACTGACTTGACCCCGACCCTGACCCTGACCTTAAACCTGACCCTGACCCTGTCCCGGACCCTAAGTCTGACCGTGACGCTGACCCTGACCCTGACCCTGAACCTGACCTTGACCCTTTCCCTGACCCTGTCCCTGATGATGACCTTGACCCTGCCCCTGCCCCTGCCCCTGCCCCTGCCCCTGCCCCTGCCCCTGCCCCTGCCCCTGCCCCTAAACATGACTCTGACCCTTATCCTGACCCTGACCCTGACCGAACCCTGACCCTGACCATGACCCAGACCGTGACACTAACCCTGACCCTAAACCTGACCCTGACCCTAAGTCTAATGGTGAACCTGACCCTGACATTGAATCTGAACCTGACTCTGATCCTTATCATGACCCTGACCCTGACACTGACCCTGACACTGAACTCGACACTGACCCTGACCCTGACCCTGACCCTGACCCTGACCCCGACCCCGACCCTGACCCTGACCCTGAACCTAACCTTACCCCTGACTCTGACCCTGAAACTGACCCTGACCCTAAACCTGACCCTTACCCTGATCCTGAACCTGACCCTGACCCTGAACCTAAACCTGAACCTGACCTTTACCCTGAAGGTGACCCTGACCTTAACCCTGACCCTGACCTGTTCCCTGACCCTAAGTCTGACCGTTACATTGAACCTGACCCTGACCTTGACCCTGAACCTGACCCTGACCCTGACCCTAAGCCTGATCCTGAACCCGACCCTGACCCTGAACCTGATCCTGAACATAACCCTGACCCTGACCCTGACCCTATATCTGACCCTGACCCTGACCCTGAACCCTACCCTGAACCTAACCCTGACCCTGACCTGACCCTGACCCTGACCCTGACCCTGAACCTAACCCTGAACCTGAACCTGACCCTCAACGTGACACTGACCTTAAACCTGACCCTGACCTGTTCCCTGATTCTAAGTCTGACCGTTACATTGAACCTGACCTTGACCCTGACCCTGACCCTGACCCTAAGTCTGACCGCGACCCTGACCGTGACCCTGACCCTCACACTGACCCCGACCCTGACTCTTACCTTGATCCTGTCCCTGACCCTACCCCTGACACACCCTGACCCTTACCCTGACTCTGACCCTAGCCCTGACTCTGACTCTGACCATGACCCAGAACCTGGCCCTGACCCTGACACTGACCCTGACCCTGAACCTGACCTTGACCCTACAACTGAACTTGACCCTGACCCTGAACTTGACAATGACCCTGACCCTGACCCTGAACGTGACCCCGACCCTGACCCTGAAACTGACCCTGACCCAGACCCCGACCCTTACCCTGACAATGCCCTGACTCCGACCCTGACCCTGGCCCTGACCCTAAGTCTACACCTGACCCTGAACCTGACCCTGACCCTGACCCTAACCCTGACCCTATCCCTGACCGTGACCCTGACCCTAACTCTGAACCTGACCCTAACTCGGAACCTGACCCTGACACTGACCCTGACACTGAACTTAACCCTGACCCTGACCTACACCCTGAACTTGACCTTGAACGTGACCGTGACCCTGACCCTCACCCTGACCCTGACCCTGACCCTGACCTTGACCCTGACACTGACCCTGACACTAACTCTGACCCTGAACTTAATCCTGACCCTAACCCTGACCCTGTCCCTGACACTATATCTGACCGTGACCCTGAACCTGACCATGACACTGACCCTGACCCTGATCTTGACCCTGAACCTGACCATGATCCTGACCCTGACCTTAACCCTGAACCTGACCCTGACACGGACCCTTACCCTGACCCTGACCCTGACCCTGACCCTGACCCTGACCCTAAACAATACCCTAAAGCTGACCTGACCCTGACCCTGACCATGACACTGACACTCACCCTGACCTTGACCCTAAGTCTAACCGCGACCCTGAACGTGACCCTGACACTCACCCTGACCCTGACCCTGACCCTGATCCAGACATTGACCCTAATCCTGACCCTGACGCTGACCCTGACGCTGATCCTGGACTTGACCCTGACCCTACCCCTGACCCTGACCCTGACCCTGATCATGACCCTGACACTGACCCTGACCCTGACCCTGACCCTTACCGTGACCATGACACTGACATGACCCAGACCCTGATACTGACCTTATACTTGACCCTGATCCTATCCCTGACCCTAAGTCTGACCGTGACCCTCACCCTGACCCTGACCCTGACCTTGACCCTGACCCTGACCCTGACCCTGACCCTAACCCTGACACTGACCCTAACCCTGACCCTGACCCTAACCCTGACCCTCATCCTACCCCTGACCCTGAACCTGACCCTGACCCTGACCCTGACCCTGACCCTAACCCTGGCCGTGACCCTGACCCTGACCGTGACCCTGACCCTGACCCTCATCCTACCCCTGACCCTGAACCTGACCCTGACCCTGACCCCTATTCTGAACCTAAATCTGACCTGACCTTAACCCTAAGTATGACAATAACACAGACCCTGACCCTGATCCTGACCCTGACCCTTAACCTAGCCCTGACCCTGACCCTGACGCTGACTCTGACCGTGACCCTGACCCTGACCATGACCCTGACCTGAACCTGACCCTGACCTTGACACTTACCCTGACCCTGACCCTGATCATGAACCTGAACCTGACACTGACCCTAACCCTAACCCTGAACCTTACCCTAACCCTGACCCTAACCCTGACCATAACCCTGACCCTGAAGCTCACCCTGAACCTAACCCTGACCCTGATCCTGACCTTGAACCTGACCCTGACTTTAACCCTGACCCTGACCCTGTCCCTGACACTATATCTGACCGTGACCCTGAACCTGACCATGACCCTGAACCTCACCTTGACACTGACACTGACCCTGACCCTAAGTCTGACCCTGACCCTGACCCTGATCTTGACCCTGAACCTGACCATGACCCTGACCCTGACCTTAACCCTGAACCTGACCCTGACGTTGACTCTAACACTGAACCTACCCCTGACCCTGACCCTGACCAATACCCTAAAGCTGACCTGACCCTGACCCTGACTCTGACCGTGACCCTGGCCCTGAACCTAACCCTGATCCTGACCCTGAACCTAACCCTGAACCTGACCCTGACCCTGAACCTTACCCTCACATTAACCCTGACACTGACCTGTTCCCTGACCCTAAGTCTGACCGTTACATTGAACCTGAACCTGACCCTGAACCTGACCTTAACCCTAACCCTGACCCTGACCCTGACCATGACCCTGACCATGACCTTAACCCTGAACCTGACCCTGACCCTGACGCTGGCTCTAACGCTGAACCTACCCCTGACCCTGACCAATACCCTAAAGCTGACCTGACCCTGACCCTGACCCTGACCATGACACTGACACTCACCCTGACCTTGACCCTAAGTCTGACCGCGACCCTGAACGTGACCCTGACACTCACCCTGACCCTGACACTGACCCTGACCCAGACATTGACCCTAATCCTGACCCTGACCCTGACCCTGACGCTGATCCTGGACTTGACCCTGACCCTACCACTGACCCTGACCCTGACCCTGACCCTGATCATGACCCTGACCCTGACACTGACCCTGACCCTGAACCTGACCCTGACCCTGACCCTTACTGTGACCATGACACTGACGTGACCCAGACCCTGATACTGACCTTAAACTTGACCCTGATCCTGTCCCTGACTCTTAGTCTGACAGTGACCATGACCCTGACCCTGACACTGACCCTGACCTTGACCCTTACGCTGACCCTGACCCTGATCATGACCCTGACTCTGACACTGACCCTGACCCTGACCATAACCCTGACCCTGACCCTGACCCTAACCCTGACCCTGACCTTAATGCTGACCCTGACACTGACCCTGACCCTGGACCTGACCCTGACCCTGATCTTGAAGCTGACCCTGACCCTGACCCTGACCCTGACCTTAACCCTGAACCTGACCCTGACTCTGACCCTGACGCTGGCTCTAACGCTGAACCTACCCCTTACCCTGACCCTGACCAATACCCTAAAGATGACCTGACCCTGACCCTGACCCGGACCATGACAATGACCCTCACCCTAACCTTGACCCTAAGTCTGACCACGACCCTGAACGTGACCCTGACACTCATCCTGACCATGACACTGACCTTGACCCTGACCCTGACCCTGATCCTGACCCTAACGCTGACCCTGAACGTGACCCTGACCCTGACCCTAACCCTGACCGTACCCCTGACCCTGACACTGAAACTGACCCTGACCCTAAACCTGACCCTACATCTGACCGTGACCCTGACCCTAACCCTGACACTGACCCTGACCCTGACCCTGACCCTGACCCAGACATTGACCCTAACCCTGACCATGACCCTGACCCTGACACTGACACTGACTTGACCCAGACCCTGATAGTGACCTTAAACTTGACCCTGACCCTGTCCCTGACCCTAAGTCTGACCCTGACCATAACCCTGACACTGACCCTGACCCTGACCCTGACCCAGACAATGACCCTAACCCTGACCCTGACCCTGACCCTGAACCTCACCCTAAGTCTGATTGTGACCCTGAACCTGACCCTGACCCTGAACCTGAACCTGATCCAGACATTGACCCTAAACCTGACCCTGACCCTAACCCTGATGCTGACCCTGGACTTGACCTTGACCTTTACGCTGATGCTGACCCTGACCTTGACCTTTACGCTGATACTGACCCTGATCATGACCCTGACCCTGACCCTGACACTGACCTTGACCCTGACCTTGACCCTGACCCTAACCCTGACACTGACGCTGACTCCAACCCTCACCCTGACCCTAACCCTGACCCTGACCCAGACCCTTAACCTAATACTGAACCTGACCCTGACCCTGACCCTGACCCTGACCCTGAACCTTACCCTGACCCTGAACCCTAAACCTGACCCTGACCCTGACCCTGACCCTTACACCGACCCTGAACTTAACCCTGAACCTAACCCTGACTGTGACCCTGACCCATACCCTAAACCTGACCTGACACTGAGCCTAAACCTGACCTTGATCCTGACCCTAACGCTGACCCTGACCCTGACTCTGACCCTAAGCCTGACCCTACCCCTGACCCTGACACTGACACTGACCCTGACTCTAAACCTGACGTGACCCTGAAACTGACCTTGACCCTGAATCTGACACTGACCCCGACCCTAACTCTGACCCCGACCCTGAACCTGACCCTGACCCAGACATTGACCCTAACCCTGACAATGACCCTGACCCTGACCCTGACACTGGCCTTGACCCTGACCCTACCCCTGACCCTGAACGTGACCCTGACCTTGATCACGACACTGACCCTGATACTGACCCTGACCCTGACGTTGACCCTGACACTGACCCTAACACAAACCCTGACACTGACTTGACCCCGACCATGACCCTGACCTTAAACCTGACCCTGACCCTCTCCCGGACCCTAAGTCTGACCGTGACGCTGACCCTGACCATGACCCTGAACCTGACCTTGACCCTTACCCTGACCCTGTCCCTGATGATGACCCTGACCATGACCCTGACCCTGACACTGACCCTGACACTGACGTTGACCCTGACCCTGACCCTAATCCTGACCCTGACGCTGACTCCAGCCCTGACCCTGACCCTAACCCTGACCCTGACCATGACCCAGACCGTGACACCAACCCTGACCCTGAACCTGACCCTGACCCTAAGTCTAACGGTGAACCTGACCCTGACATTGAATCTGAACCTGACCCTGACCCTGACACTGACCCTGACCCTGACCCTAAGTCTGACCGCGACCCTGACCGTGACCCTGACACTCACACTGACCCTGACCCTGACTCTTACCTTGATCCTGTCCCTGACCCTACCCCTGACACTACCCTGACCCTTACCCTGACTCTGACCCTAGCCCTGACTCTGACTCTGACCATGACCCAGAACCTGGCCCTGACCCTGACACTGACCCTGACCCTGAACCTGACCCTACGTCTGACCGTGACCCTGACCCTAACCCTGACACTGACCCTGACCCTGACCCTGACCCTGACCCAGACATTGACCCTAACCCTGACCATGAACCTGACCCAGACACTGACACTGACTTGACCCAGACCCTGATAGTGACCTTAAACTTGACCCTGACCCTGTCCCTGACCCTAAGTCTGACCCTGACCATAACCCTGACACTGACCCTGACCCTGACCCTGACCCTGACCCAGACATTGACCCTAACCCTGACCCTGACCCTGACCCTGAACCTGACCCTAAGTCTGATTGTGACCCTGAACCTAACCCTGACCCTGACCCTGAAGCTGAACCTGAACCAGACATTGACCCTAAACCTGACCCTGACCCTAACCCTGACGCTGACCCTGGACTTGACCCTGACCCTGATCATGACCCTGACCCTGATCATGACCCTGACCCTAACCCTGACCCTGTCCTTGACCCTGACTCAGACCCTTACCCTAACACTGACCCTGAACCTTACCTGACCCTGACTCTATACCTGAACTGAACCTGACCCTGAACCTGACCCTAACCTTGACCCTGCCCCTGCCCCTGCCCCTGCCCCTGCCCCTAAACATGACCCTGACCCTTAACCTGACACTGACCCTGACCGAACCCTGACCCTGACCATGACCCAGACCGTGACACTAACCCTGACCCTGAACCTGACCCTGACCCTAAGTCTAACGGTGAACCTGACCCTGACATTGAATCTGAACCTGACTCTGATCCTTATCATGACCCTGACCCTGACACTGACCCTGACACTGAACTCGACCCTGACCCTGACCCTGACCCTGACCCCGACCCTGACCATGACCCTGACCCTGACCCGGAACCTAACCCTACCCCTGACTCTGACCCTGACCCTGACCCTAAACCTGACCCTTACTCTAACCCTGACCCTGACCCTGAACCTAAACCTGACCCTTACCCTGATCCTGAACCTGACCCTGACCGTGAACCTAAATCTGAACCTGACCTTTACCCTGAAGGTGACCCTGACCTTAACCCTGACCCTGACCTGTTCCCTGACCCTAAGTCTGACCGTTACATTGAACCTGACCCTGACCTTGACCCTGAACCTGACCCTGACCCTGACCCTGACCCTAAGCCTGATCCTGAACCCGACCCTGACCCTGAACCTGATCCTGAACATAACCCTGACCCTGACCCTGACCCTATATCTGACCCTGACTCTGACCCTGAACCCTACCCTGAACCTAACCCTGACCCTGACCTGACCCTGACCCTGACCCTGAACCTAACCCTGAACCTGAACCTGAACCTGACGCTCAACGTGACACTGACCTTAAACCTGACCCTGACCTGTTCCCTGATTCTAAGTCTGACCGTTACATTGAACCTGACCTTGACCCTGACCCTGACCCTGACCCTGACCCTAAGTCTGACCGCGACCCTGACCGTGACCCTGACCCTCACACTGACCCCGACCCTGAATCTTACCTTGATCCTGTCCCTGACCCTACCCCTGACACTACCCTGACCCTTACCCTGACTCTGACCCTAGCCCTGACTCTGACTCTGACCATGACCCAGAACCTGGTCCTGACCCTGACACTGACCCTGACCCTGAACCTGACCTTGACCCTACAACTGAACTTGACCCTGACCCTGAACTTGACAATGACCCTGACCCTGACCCTGAACGTGACCCCGACCCTGACCCTGACCCTGACCCTGACCCAGACCCCGACCCCGACCCTTACCCTGACAATGCCCTGACTCCGACCCTGACCCTGGCCCTGAACCTAACTCTACACCTGACCCTGAACCTGACCCTGACCCTGACCCTAACCCTGACCCTGACCCTGACCGTGACCCTGACCCTAACTCTGAACCTGACCCTAACTCGGAACCTGACCCTAACCGTGACCCTGACACTGAACTTAACCCTGACCCTGACCTACACCCTGAACTTGACCATGAACGTGACCGTGACCCTGACACTGACCCTGACCCTTACTCTGACCCTGAACTTAATCCTGACCCTAACCCTGACCCTGACCCTGTCCCTGACACTATATCTGACCGTGACCCTGAACCTGACCATGACCCTGACCCTGACCCTGATCTTGATCCTGAACCTGACCATGACCCTGACCCTGACCCTGACCGTGACCCTGACCCTGAATCTAACCCTGACCCTGACACTTACCCTGACCCTTACCCTGACCCTGACCCTGACCCTGACCCTTACCAATACCCTAAAGCTGACCTGACCCTGACCCTGACCCTGACCATGACACTGACACTCACCCTGACCTTGACCCTAAGTCTGACCGCGACCCTGAACGTGACCCTGACACTCACCCTGACCCTGAACCTGACCCTGATCCAGACATTGACCCTAATCCTGACCCTGACCCTGACACTGACGCTGACCCTGGACTTGACCCTGACCCTACCCCTGACCCTGACTTTTACCTGATCATGACCCTGACCCTGACCCTGACCCTGACCCTGACCCTGACCCTGACCCTGACCCTTACCGTGACCATGACACTGACGTGCCCCAGACCCTGATACTGACCTTAAACTTGACCCTGATCCTGTCCCTGACCCTAATTCTGACCGTGACCCTGACCCTGACCCTGACCCTGACCCTGACCCTGACCGTGACCCTGACCCTAACTCTGAACCTGACCCTAACTCGGAACCTGACCCTAACCGTGACCCTGACACTGAACTTAACCCTGACCCTGACCTACACCCTGAACTTGACCATGAACGTGACCGTGACCCTGACACTGACCCTGACCCTTACTCTGACCCTGAACTTAATCCTGACCCTAACCCTGACCCTGACCCTGTCCCTGACACTATATCTGACCGTGACCCTGAACCTGACCATGACCCTGACCCTGACCCTGATCTTGATCCTGAACCTGACCATGACCCTGACCCTGACCCTGACCGTGAACCTGACCCTGAATCTAACCCTGACCCTGACACTTACCCTGACCCTTACCCTGACCCTGACCCTTACCAATACCCTAAAGCTGACCTGACCCTGACCCTGACCCTGACCATGACACTGACACTCACCCTGACCTTGACCCTAAGTCTGACCGCGACCCTGAACGTGACCCTGACACTCACCCTGACCCTGAACCTGACCCTGATCCAGACATTGACCCTAATCCTGACCCTGACCCTGACACTGACGCTGACCCTGGACTTGACCCTGACCCTACCCCTGACCCTGACTTTTACCTGATCATGACCCTGACCCTGACCCTGACCCTGACCCTGACCCTGACCCTGACCCTTACCGTGACCATGACACTGACGTGCCCCAGACCCTGATACTGACCTTAAACTTGACCCTGATCCTGTCCCTGACCCTAATTCTGACCGTGACCCTGACCCTGACCCTGACCCTGACCCTGACCCTGTACCTGAACCTGATCCAGACATTGACCCTAAACCTGACCCTGACCCTAACCCTGACGCTGACCCTGGACTTGACCCTGACCCTGATCATGACCCTGACCCTGATCATGACCCTGACCCTGACACTGACCCTGACCTTGACCTTGACCTTTACGCTGATGCTGACCCTGACCCTGACCCTGACCCTGACCATGACCTTGACCTTTACGCTGATACTGACCCTGATCATGACCCTGACCCTGACCCTGACACTGACCTTGACCCTGACCTTGACCCTGACCCTAACCCTGACACTGACGCTGACTCCAACCCTCACCCTGACCCTGACCCTGACCCTGACACTGACCCTGACCCTGAACCCTAAACCTGACCCTGACCCTGACCCTGACCCTGACCCTAACCCTGGCCGTGACCCTGACCCTGACCGTGACCCTGACCCTGACCCTCATCCTACCCCTGACCTTGAACCTGACCCTGACCCTGACCCCTATTCTGAACCTAAATCTGACCTGACCCTAACCCTAAGTATGACAATAACACAGACCCTGACCCTGAACCTGACCCTGACCCTTAACCTAGCCCTGACCCTGACCCTGACCCTGACCCTGACGCTGACTCTGACCGTGACCCTGACCCTGACCATGACCCTGACCTGAACCTGACCCTTACCCTTAACCTAGCCCTGACCCTGACCCTGATCATGACCCTGACCCTGACCCTGACACTGACCCTGACCCAGACCCTGACCCTTAACGTGACCATGACACTGACGTGCCCCAGACCCCGATACTGACATTAAACTTGACCCTGATCCTGTCCCTGACCCTAAGTCTGACAGTGACCCTGACCCTGACACTGACCCTGACCTTGACCCTTACGCTGACCCTGACCCTGATCATGACCCTGACTCTGACACTGACCCTGACCCTGACCATAACCCTGACCCTGACCCTCATCCTACCCCTGACCCTGAACCTGACCCTGACCCTGGCCGTGACCCTGACCCTGACCGTGACCCTGACCCTGACCCTCATCCTACCCCTGACCCTGTACCTGACCCTGACCCTTAACCTAGCCCTGACCCTGACCCTGACGCTGACTCTGACTGTGACCCTGACCCTGACCATGACCCTGACCTGAACCTGACCCTGACCTTGACACTTACCCTGACCCTGACCCTGATCATGAACCTGAACCTGACACTGACCCTAACCCTAACCCTGACCCTTAACCTAGCCCTGACCCTGACCCTGATGCTGACTCTGACCTTGACCCTGACCCTGACCATGACCCTGACCTGAACCTTACCCTGACCTTGACACTTACCCTGACCCTGACCCTGATCATGAACCTGAACCTGACACTGACCCTAACCCTAACCCTGGACCTTACCCTAACCCTGACCCTAACCCTGACCATAACCCTGACCCTGAAGCTCACCCTGAACCTAACCCTGACCCTGACCCTGACCCTGAACCTGACCCTGACTTTAACCCTGACCCTGACCCTGTCCCTGACACTATATCTGACCGTGACCCTGAACCTGACCATGACCCTGAACCTCACCTTGACCCTGACACTGACCCTGACCCTAAGTCTGACCCTGACCCTGACCCTGACCCTGATCTTGACCCTGAACCTGAACATGACCCTGACCCTGACCTTAACCCTGAACCTGACCCTGACGCTGACTCTAACACTGAACCTACCCCTGACCCTGACCAATACCCTAAAGCTGACCTGACCCTGACCCTGACCCTGACCCTTACCATGACACTGACACTCACCATGACCTTGACCCTAAGTCTGACCACGACCCTGAACGTGACCCTGACACTCACCCTGACCCTGACACTGACCCTGACCCAGACATTGACCCTTACGCTGACCCTGACCCTGATCATGACCCTGACTCTGACACTGACCCTGACCCTGACCATAACCCTGACCCTGAACCTGACCCTGACCCTAACCCTGACCCTACCACTGACCCTGACAATGACCCTGACCCTGACCCTAAACGTGACCTGACCCTGAAACTGACCCTGACACTGACCCTGACCCTGGACCTGACCCTGACCCTGATCTTGACGCTGACCATGACCCTGACCCTGACCCTGACATTAACCCTGAACCTGACCCTGACTCTGACCCTGATAGTGACCTTAAACTTGACCCTGACCCTGTCTCTGACCCTAAGTCTGACCCTGACCATAACCCTGACACTGCCCCTGCCCCTGCCCCTGACCCTGACCCAGACATTGACCCTAACCCTGACAATGACCCTGACACTGGCCTTGACCCTGACCCTACCCCTGACCCTGAACGTGACCCTGACCTTGATCACGACACTGACCCTGATACTGACCCTGACCCTAAACCTGACCCTGACCCTAACCCTGACGCTGACCCTGGACTTGACCCTGACCCTGATCATGACCCTGACCCTGATCATGACCCTGACCCTGACACTGACCCTGACCTTGACCTTGACCTTTACGCTGATGCTGACCCTGACCCTGACCCTGACCCTGACCATGACCTTGAACTTTACGCTGATACTGACCCTGATCATGACCCTGACCCTGACCCTGACACTGACCTTGACCCTGACCTTGACCCTGACCCTAACCCTGACACTGACGCTGACTCCAACCCTCACCCTGACCCTAACCCTGACCCTGACCCAGACCCTTAACCTAATACTGAACCTGACCCTGAACCTGACCCTGACCCTGACCCTGACCCTGACCCTGACAATAACCCTGACTCTGACCCTGACACTAAACCGGACCCTGACCCTTACCCTGACCAAGACCCTGACACTAACCCTCACCCTGAACCTGCCGCTGACCCTAAGTCTGACCGTGACACTGACCCGGACACTGACCCTGACCCTTACCCTGACCCTGAACCTAAACCTACCCCTGACTCTGACCCTGACCCTGACCCTGACCCTGACCCTAACCCTGAACCTTACCCTGACCCTGAACCCTAAACCTGACCCTGACCCTGACACTGACCCTTACACTAACCCTGACCTTAACCCTGAACCTAACCCTGACTGTGACCCTGACCCATACCCTAAACCTGACCTGACACTGAGCCTAACCCTGACCTTGATCCTGACCCTACCCCTGCCCCTTAACCTGACCTTATTCGTGACCCTGACCGTAACACTGACCCTGACGTTGACCCTGACACTGACCCTAACACAAACCCTGACTTGACCCCGACCCTGACCCTGACCTTAAACCTGACCCTGACCCTGTCCCGGACCCTAAGTCTGACCGTGACGCTGACCCTGACCCTGAACCTGACCTTGACCCTTACCCTGACCCTGTCCCTGATGATGACCCTGACCATGACCCTGACCCTGACACTGACCCTGACACTGACGTTGACCCTGACCCTGACCCTGACCCTAACCCTGACCCTGACGCTGACTCCAGCCCTGACCCTGACCCTAACCCTGACCCTGTCCTTGACCCTGACTCAGACCCTTACCCTAACACTGACCCTGAACCTTACCTGACCCTGACTCTATACCTGAACTGAACCTGACCCTGACACTGACACTGACCTGACCATGATCCTGACATTGACCCTGAACCTGACCCTAACCTTGACCCTGCCCCTGCCCCTGCCCCTGCCCCTGCCCCTAAACATGACCCTGACCCTTTAACCTGACACTGACCCTGACCGAACCCTGACCCTGAACATGACCCAGACCGTGACACTAACCCTGACCCTGAACCTGACCCTGACCCTAAGTCTAACGGTGAACCTGACCCTGACATTGAATCTGAACCTGACTCTGATCCTTATCATGACCCTGACCCTGACACTGACCCTGACACTGAACTCGACCCTGACCCTGACCCTGACCCTGACCCTGACCCTGACCCTGACCCTGAACCTAACCCTACCCCTGACTCTAACCCTGACCCTGACCCTGAACCTAAACCGGACCCTTACCCTGATCCTGAACCTGACCCTGAACCTAAACCTGAACCTGACATTTACCCTGAAGGTGACGCTGACCTTAACCCTGACCCTGACCTGTTCCCTGACCCTAAGTCTGACCGTTACATTGAACCTGACCCTGACCTTGACCCTGAACCTGACCCTGACCCTGACCCTATATCTGACTCTGACCCTGACCCTGAACCCTACCCTGAACCTAACCCTGACCCTGACCTTGACCCTGACCCTGACCCTGAACCTAACCCTGAACCTGAACCTGAACCTGACCCTCGACGTGACACTGACCTTAAACCTGACCCTGACCTGTTCCCTGATTCTGTCTGACCGTTACATTGAACCTGACCTTGACCCTGACCCTGACATTGCCCCGAACCTTGACCCTGACCTTAAACCTGATCCTCACCCTGACCCTGACATTGACCCGAACCTTGACCCTGACCCTAAACCTGACCCTCACCCTGACCCTGACCGTGACACTGAACCTGACCCTAAGTCTAACCGTGACCCTGACCGTGACCATGACCCTCACCATGAACCTGAACCTGACCTTGACACTAATCCTGACCATGACCCTGACACTGACCCTGACCTTGACCCTTACACTAACACTTACCCTGAACCTACCCCTGACCCTGACCCTGACTGTGACAGTAACCCTGACCCTGAACCTACCCCTGAACCTTACCCTGACCCTGACCCTGACCCTGACCCTGATCCTGACCTTGACACTGACCCTGACCCTTACCCTGACCCTCACCCTAAACCTGACCATGACCCTGACCCTGACCTTGAACCTTACCCTGAACCTGAACCTTACACTCAACTTCAGCTTGACCTTGACCCTGACCTTGAACTTGACCTTGACCTTCACCCTGACCTTGATTCTGAACCTGACCCTAAGTCTGACTGTAACCCTTACCCTGACCCTTACACTGACCGTGACCCTGACCCTGACTGACTCTGACCCTGACCCTGACCCTAAATCTGAACCTGACCCTGACTCTGACACTGACCCAAACACTGACTTTGACCCGGACCCTGACACTGACCATAAACGTGACCCTGACACTGATTTTGACACTAACCCTTACCATGACCCTGACCCTAAACCTGAGCCTAACCCTGAGCCTGACCCTGAGACTGACGCTGACCCTGACCCTGACCCTGACCCCGACCCTGACCCTGACTCTGACCCTGACCCTGAACCTGACCCCGACCCTGACCCTGACTCTGACCCTGACCCTGAACCTGACCCAGACCCAGACCATGACCCTGACCCTGACACTGACTCTGACCCTGAACCTGACCTTGACCCTACAACTGAACTTGACCCTGACCCTGACCCTGACACTGACCCTGACACTGAACCTGACCCTGACCTTGACCCTGACCCTGACACTGACTCTGACCCTGACCCTGACATTGAACCTGACCTGACCCTGATATTGACCCTAACCTTGACCCTGACCCTGACACTAACACTGAACTTACCCTGACCCTGACCGTGACACTGAACCTGACCCTAAGTCTGACCGTGACCCTGACCGTGACCATGACCCTGACACTGACCCTGACCTTGACCCTTACACTAACACTTACCCTGAACCTACCCCTGACCCTGACCGTGAAAGTAACCCTGACCCTGAACCTACCCCTGAACCTTACCCTGACGCTGACCCTGACCCTGACCCTGAACCTGACCTTGACCCTGACCATGACCATGACCCTGACACTGACCCTGACCTTGACCCTTACACTAACACTTACCCTGAACCTACCCCTGACCCTGACCCTGACTGTGACAGTAACCCTGACCCTGAACCTACCCCTGAACCTTACCCTGACCCTGACCATGACCCTGACCCTGACCCTGATCCTGACCTTGACACTGACCCTGACCCTTACCCTGAACCTGAACCTAAACCTGACCATGACCCTGACCCTGACCTTGAACCTTACCCTGAACCTGAACCTTACACTCAACTTCACCTTGACCTTGACCCTGACCTTGAACTTGACCTTGACCTTCACCCTGACCTTGATTCTGAACCTGACCCTAAGTCTGACTGTAACCCTTACCCTGACCCTGACCTTGACACAGATTCTTACACTGACCGTGACCCTGACCCTGACTCTGACCCTGACCCTGACCCTGACCCTGACCCTGAACCTGATCATGAACCTAACCCTTACCCTGACCCTGACTCTACCCCTGACCCTGACATTGACCATTACCTGACCCTGTCTGAATTTGACCCTGACTCTGACCCTGTCCCTGACCCTGACCCTAACCCTGACCCTGACACTGAACCTAATCCTGACCTTGACCCTGACCCTGATTCTGAACCTGTCCCTGACCCTGACACTGAACCTGAACCGGACACTGACCCTGAACCTGACCCTGACTTTGACCTTGAACTTGACCTTGACCTTGACATTGACCTTGTCACTGAACTTGAACCTGACCAAGACCCTGAACCTAAGTCTGAACGTGACCCTGAAAGTGCACCTGACCCTGACCCTGAACCTAACCCCTGACCCTGACTTTCACCCTTAACCTGACCCTGACCCTGAACCTGACCCTGACCCTGACCCTAACCCTGACCCTAATTCTGACCCTGACCCTAAACCTGACGCTGAAACTCACCCTGACCCTGACCCTAACCCTGAACAAGAAACCGAACCTGACCTTGATATTGACCCTGGCCCTGACCTTGACCTTGAACTGTACCTTCACCTTTAACCTGACCGTGACACTGACCCTGAATCTAACACAGACCCTGAACCTTAATCTTAACGTGACCTTGAACCTGACCCTGAACTTTACTTTGACCTTTACCATGATCCTAACCCTGACCCTGACCCCGAACCCGACCTTGACCTTGACCTTGACCCTGACCCTGACCCTGACCTTTACCTTGACCCTGACCATGACCCTGACCCTGACCTTGACCTTGACCCTAACCCTGACCTTGAACTTGACCTTGACCCTGACCTTGACCTTCACATTGACACAGACCCTGACCCTAAACCTGACCCTGATTCTGACCCTGACCTTGACCTTGACCCTGACCCTGACCCTTAATTTGACTCTGGCACTAAACCTGACCTGACCCTGACCCTAACCCTGACCCTATCCCTGACCGTGACCCTGACCCTAACCCTGACCCTATCCCTGACCGTGACCCTGACCCTGAACCTGACCCTGACAATGCCCTGATTCCAACACTGAACCTGACCCTGACCCTGACCCTACCCCTGACCCTGACACTGACCCTGACCATAAACCTGACCATAACCCTGACCGTGACACTGACCCTAAACCTGACCCTGACCCTAACTCTGAACCTGATCCTGACCCCGACCCTGACCCTGACCCTGACCCTGACCGTGACCCTGATACTGACCCTGAACCTAACACTACCCCTGACCCTGACCCTGACCCTGACCCTGACCCTGAATTTGACTCTGGCACTAAACCTGACCTGACCCTGACCCTGGCCCTGACCCTGACCCTAAACCTCACCCTGACACTAACCTTGACCCTGACACAAAATTCTGACCGTGACCCTGACACTGACCCTGAATCTGACCCTGAACCTAGCCCTGACCATGACCCTTACCCTGACCCTTAACCTGACCCTGACACTGACCATGACGCTAACCATGACCCTGACCCTGACCCTGCCCCTAAACCTGATTTGACCCTGACCCTCACTCTGAACCAGACCCTGACCCTGACCTTCAACCTGAACCTGACACTGAACCTGACCTGACCCTGACCCTGACCCTGACCTTGACCCTAACTTTGACCGTGAACCTGACCCTAAACCTGACCCTGACCCTGACACTGACCCTGACCCTGAAATTTACTCTGACACTGACCCCGACCCTAACCCTGATCATGACCCTGACACTGACCCTGACCCTTACACTAACACTGACCCTGACCCAAACCCTGATGCTGACCCTAACAATGACACTGACCCTGACGCTAAACCAGACCTGACCCAAACCCTGACACTGACCCTGACCCTGAAATTTACTCTGACACTGACCCTGACCCTGAACCTGACCATGATCCTAACCCTGATCCTACCCCTGACCCTGACCCTAACACTGAACCTGACCCTGACCCTAAACCTGACTTGACCATGACCCTGACCCTGACCCTCACCCTGACCCTGAACGTGACCCTGACCCTGACCTTGACCCTGACCCTGACATTAACCCTAACCCTGACACTGACCCTGATCATGAACCTGACCCTGACCCTGACCCTGACCCTAACCCTGACACTGACGTGACCCTGATTCTGACCCTGACCCTGACCCTGACCCAGACACTGACAGTGACCCTGACCCTGATCCTGACCCTGACCCTGTCCCTAACACTGACTTGGACCCTGACCCTAACCCTGAATTTAACACTGACCCTGTCCCCGACCCTAATTCTGACCCTGACCCTGACGCTGACCGTGACCCTGACACTGACCCTGAACCTGACTCTGAAACTTACCCTACCCCTGACCCGACTCTAAACCTGACCCTGACCTGACCCAGACCTTCACATTAACCCTGAACTAGACCCTGACCCTGACCCTGACACTGACCCTAACCCTGACATTAAACCTGACCTGAACCTGACCCTGAACCTAACCCTGACCCTAACCCTGACCCTAACTTTGACACTGAACCTGACCCTAACCCTGACCCTGACCCTGACACTTTCCCCGACCCTGACCCTAAACCAGACCCTGACGCTGACCCTGACCGTGACCGTGACCCTAACCCTGACCGTGACACAGACCCTGACCGTGACCCTAACGCTGACCCTGACCCTGACCTTGACCCTGACCTTAACCATGACCGTGACCCTGTACCTGATCCTAGGTCTGACCGTGACCCTGACCCTGACCCAGACCCTAACCCTGACCCTGACCCAGACCTTGACCCTGATCCTAACCCTGACCCTAAATCTGAAACTGACCCTGACCCTGACCCTGACCCTGAACCTAACCCTGACCGTGACCCTAACTCTGACCCTGACCCTAAATCTAAACCTGACCCTGACACTGTCCCTAACACTGACACTGACCCTGACACTGACCCGGACCCTGACCCTAAACCTGACCTAACCTTGACCCCGGCCCTGACCCTGACCCTAAACCTCACCCTGACACTAACCTTGACCCTGACCCAAAATTCTGACCATGACCCTAAACCTGACCCTGAACGTGAACCTGACCCTAAATCTGACCGTGACCTTGACCTTGACCCTGACCCTGAACCTAACACTGACCCTGACCCTGACCCTGAATCTGACCCTGAACCTAACCCTGACCCTGACCCTTACCCTGACCCTTAACCTGACCCTGACACTGACACTGACCATGACGCTAACCCTGACCCTGACCCCGACCCTGACCCTGCCCCTAAACCTGATTTGACCCTGACCCTCACTCTGACCCTGACCCTGACCCTGACCTTCAACCTGAACCTGACACTGAACCTGACCTGACCCTGACCCTGACCTTGACCCTAACTTTGACCCTGACCCTGACCCTAAACCTGACCCTGACACTGACACTGACAGTGACCCTGAACCTGACCCTATGTCTGACCGTGACCCTGACCGTGAACCTGACCCTCGCCCTGACCCTGAACCTGACCTTGACCCTAACCCTGATCATGACCCTGACACTGACCCTGACACAGACCATAACACTGACCCTGACCCTGTAGCTGATCCTAAGTCTGACCGTGACCCTGACCCTGACCCTGATCATGACCCTGACACTGAACCTGACCCTGATGCTGACCCTAACAATGACACTGACCCTGACCCTAAACCAGACCTGACCCTGACCCTGACACTGACCCTGACCCTGAAATTTACTCTGACACTGACCCTGACCCTGAACCTGACCATGACCCTAACCCTGATCCTACCCCTGACCCTGACCCTAACACTGAAACTGACCCTGACCCTAACCTTACCTGACCTGACCCTGACCCTGACCCTGACCCTGACCCTGACCCTGACCCTGAACGTTACCCTGACCCTGAACTTGACCCTGACCCTGACATTAACCCTAACCCTGACACTGACCCTGATCCTGACCCTGACCCTGACCCTTACACTGACCGTGACCCTGATTCTGACCCTGACCCTGACCCTGACCCTGACCCTGACATTGACCATTGCCCTGACCCTAAGTCAGAATTTGACCCTGACTCTGACCCTGTCCCTGACCCTGACCGCAACCCTGACCCTGACACTGAACCTAATCCTGACCTTGACCCTGACCCTGATTCTGAACCTGTCCCTGACCCTGACACTGAACCTGAACCGGACACTGACCCTGAACCTGACCCTGACTTTGACCTTGAACTTGACCTTGACCTTGTCACTGACCTTGTCACTGAACTTGAACCTGACCAAGACCCTGAACCTAAGTCTGAACGTGACCCTGAAAGTGCACCTGACCCTGAGCCTGACCCTACCCCTGACCCTGACCTTGACCCTTAACCTGACCCTGACACTGAACCTGACCCTAATTCTGACCCTGACCTTTACATTGACCCTGACCCTGACCCTTACCCTGTTTCTGACCCTAACCCTGACCCTGACCCTGACCGTGACCCTAACCCTGACCCTATCCCTGACTGTGACCCTGACCCTGAACCTGACCCTGACAATGCCCTGATTCCAACACTGAACCTGACCCTGACACTGACCCTGATCCTGGCACTAAATCTGACCTGACCCTGACCCCGGCCCTGACCCTGACCCTAAATCTCACCCTGACACTAACCTTGACCCTGACCCAAAATTCTGACCGTGACACTGACCCTGACCCTGAACGTAAACCTGACCTTAAATCTGACCGTGACCTTGACCTTGACCCTGACCCTGAACCTAACACTGACCCTGACCCTGACCCTGACCCTGACCCTGAACCTAACCCTGACCCTGACCCTTACCCTGACCCTTAACCTGACCCTGACACTGACACTGACCATGACGCTAACCCTGACCCTGACCCTGACCCTGCCCCTAAACCTGATTTGACCCTGACCCTCACTCTGAACCTGACCCTGACCCTGACCTTCAACCTGAACCTGACACTGAACCTGACCTGACCTTGACCCTGACCCTGACCTTGACCCTAACCCTGATCATGACCCTGACACTGACCCTGACCCTGACACTAACACTGACCCTGACCCTGACCCAAACCCTGATGCTGACCCTAACAATGACACTGACCCTGACCCTAAACCAGACCTGACCCTGACCCTGACATTGACCCTGACCCTGAAATTTACTCTGACACTGACCCTGACCCTGAACCTGACCATATCCTAACCCTGATCCTACCCCTGACCCTGACCCTAACACTGACCCTGACCCTGACCCTGACCCTGAACCTGACCCTGACCCTGACCCTGAACGTGACCCTGAGCCTGAACTTGACCATGACCCTGACATTAACCCTAACCCTGACCCTGACCCTGATCATGAACCTGACCTTGACCCTGACCCTGACCCTAACCCTGACACTGACCGTGACACTGATTCTGACCCTGACCCTGAACCTGACCCTGAACGTGACCCTGACCCTGACAGTGACCCTGACCCTGATCCTGACCCTACCCCTGCCCCTTACCCTGACCTTAATATTGACCCTGACGGTAACACTGACCCTGACTGTGACCCTGACCCTGACCCTAACCCTGACCCTGACCCTGACCCTGACCCTGACCCTGACCCTGACCCCTACCCTGACAATGCCCTGACCCCTACCCTGACCCTGACCCTGACTGTGACCCTGAACCTGACCCTGACCCTGACTGTGAACCTGAACCTGACCCTGACCCTGACCCTAACCCTGACCGTGACCCTGACCCTGACCCTGACCCTGACACTAACTCTGAACCTGACCCTGACGCTGACCCTGAACCTAACCCTGACCCTAACACTGACTTGGACCCTGACCCTAACCCTGAACCTAACACTGACCCTGTCCCCGACCCTGACCCTAACCCTGACCCTGACGCTGACCGTGACCCTGACACTGACCCTGAACCTGACTTTGAAACTTACCCTACCCCTGACCTCGACTCTAAACCTGACCCTGACCTGACCCAGACCTTGACATTAACCCTGAACAAGACCCTTACCCTGACACTAACACTGACCCTAACTTTGACACTGAACCTAACCCTAACCCTGACCCTGACCCTGACACTTTCCCCGACCCTGACCCTAAACCAGACCCTGACGCTGACCCTGACCGTGACCGTGACCCTAACCCGAACCGTGACACAGACCCTGACCGTGACCCTAACGCTGACCCTGACCCTGACCTTGACCCTGACCTTAACCATGACCGTGACCCTGTACCTGATCCTAAGTCTGACCATGACCCAGACCCTAACCCTGACCCTGACACTGACCTTGACCCTGACCCTAACCCTGACCCTAAATCTGAACCTGACCCTGACCCTGACCCTGACCCTGACCCTGAACTTAACCCTGACCGTGACCCTGACTCTGACCCTGACCCTAAATCTGAACCTGACCCTGACACTGTCCCTAACCCTGACACTGACCCTGACACTGACCCGGACCCTGACCCTAAACCTGACCTAACCTTGACCGCGGCCCTGACCCTGACCCTTAACCTCACCCTGACACTAACCTTGACCCTGACCCAAAATTCTGACCGTGACTCTTTCCCTGACACTGAACGTTACCCTGACACTAAATATGACAGTGACCTTGACCTTGACCCTGACCTGAACCTAAAACTGACCATGACCCTAACCCTGACCCTATCCCTGACCCTGACCCTGCCCCTAAGCCTGACCTGACCCTGTCCACTCACTCTGACCCTGACCCTGACACTCACCTTCAGCCTGAACCTGACACTGAACCTGACCTGACCCTGACCCTGACCCTGACCTTGACCCTACCTTTGACCCTGACCCTGACCCTAAACCTGACCCTAACCCTGACACTGACAGTGACCCTGAACCTGACCCTGACTTTGACCTTGAACTTGACCTTGACCTTGTCACTGACCTTGTCACTGAACTTGAACCTGACCAAGACCCTGAACCTAAGTCTGAACGTGACCCTGAAAGTGCACCTGACCCTGAGCCTGACCCTACCCCTGACCCTGACCTTGACCCTTAACCTGACCCTGACACTGAACCTGACCCTAATTCTGACCCTGACCTTTACATTGACCCTGACCCTGACCCTTACCCTGTTTCTGACCCTAACCCTGACCCTGACCCTGACCGTGACCCTAACCCTGACCCTATCCCTGACCGTGACCCTGACCCTGACCCTGACCCTGAACATGAAACTGAACCTGACCTTGATATTGACCCTGGCCCTGACCTTGACCTTGAACTGTACCTTGACCTTTACCCTGACCGTGACACTGACCCTGAATCTAACACAGACCCTGAACCTTAATCTTAACGTGACCTTGACCCTGACCCTGAACTTTACTTTGACCTTTACCATGATCCTAACCCTGACCCTGACTCCGAACCCGACCTTGACCTTGACCTTGACCCTGACCCTGACCCTGACCTTTACCTTGACCCTGACCATGACCCTGACCCTGACCTTGACCTTGACCCTAACCCTGACCTTGAACTTGACCTTGACCCTGACCTTGACCTTGATATTGACACTGACCCTGAACCTAAACCTGACCCTGATTCTGACCCTGACCTTGACCTTGACCCTGACCCTGACCCTTACCCTGTTTCTGACCCTAACCCTGACCCTGACCCTGACCCTGACCCTAAACCTGACCCTATCCCTGACCGTGACCCTGACCCTGACCCTGACCCTGACCCTGAACCTGACCCTGACAATGCCCTGATTCCAACACTGAACCTGACCCTGACACTGACCCTGATCCTGGCACTAAATCTGACCTGACCCTGACCCCGGCCCTGACCCTGACCCTAAATCTCACCCTGACACTAACCTTGACCCTGACCCAAAATTCTGACCGTGACACTGACCCTGACCCTGAACGTAAACCTGACCCTAAATCTGACCGTGACCTTGAACTTGACCCTGACCCTGAACCTAACACTGACCCTGACCCTGACCCTGACCCTGACCCTGAACCTAACCCTGACCCTGACCCTTACCCTGACCCTTAACCTGACCCTGACACTGACACTGACACTGACCATGACGCTAACCCTGACCCTGACCCTGACCCTGACCCTGCCCCTAAACCTGATTTGACCCTGACCCTCACTCTGAACCTGACCCTGACCTTCAACCTGAACCTGACACTGAACTTGACCTGACCCTGATCCTGACCTTGACCCTAACTTTGACCCTGACCCTGACCCTAAACCTGACCCTAACCCTGACACTGACAGTGACCCTGAACCTGACCCTATGTCTGACCGTGACCCTGACCGTGAACCTGACCCTCGCCCTGACCCTGAACCTGACCTTGACCCTAACCCTGATCATGACCCTGACACTGACCCTGACCCTTACACTAACACTGACCCTGACCCTTACCCAAACCCTGATGCTGACCCTAACAATGACACTGACCCTGACTCTAAACCAGACCTGACCCTGACCCTGACACTGACCCTGACCCTGAAATTTACTCTGACACTGACCCTGACCCTGAACCTGACCATATCCTAACCCTGATCCTACCCCTGACCCTGACCCTAACACTGACCCTGACACTGACCCTGACCCTGAATGTTACCCTGACCCTGACCCAAAACCTCACCCTGACTCTAACCTTGACCCTGACCCTGACCCTGAACCTGACCCTGACCCTGACCCTGAACGTGACCCTGAGCCTGACCTTGACCCTGACCCTGACATTAAACCTAACCCTGACCCTGACCCTGATCATAAACCTGACCTTGACCCTGACCCTGACCCTAACCCTGACACTGACCGTGACACTGATTCTGACCCTGACCCTGAACCTGACCCTGACCGTGACCCTGACCCTGACAGTGACCCTGACCCTGATCCTGACCCTACCCCTGCCCCTTACCCTGACCTTAATATTGACCCTGACGGTAACACTGACCCTGACTGTGACCCTGACCCTGACCCTAACCCTAACCCTGACCCTGACCCTGACCCTGACCCTGACCCCTACCCTGACAATGCCCTGACCCCTACCCTGACCCTGACCCTGACTGTGACCCTGAACCTGACCCTGACCCTGACCCTGACACTGACCCTGACCCTGACACTAACCCTGACCGTGACCCTGACCCTGACCCTGACCCTGACCCTGACCCTGACCCAGACACTGACAGTGACCCTGACCCTGATCCTGACCCTGACCCTGTCCCTAACACTGACTTGGACCCTGACCCTAACCCTGAACCTAACACTGACCCTGTCCCCGACCCTAATTCTGACCCTGACCCTGACGCTGACCGTGACCCTGACACTGACCCTGAACCTGACTCTGAAACTTACCCTACCCCTGACCCGACTCTAAACCTGACCCTGACCTGAACCAGACCTTGACATTAACCCTGAACTAGACCCTGACCCTGACACTAACACTGACCCTAACTTTGACACTGAACCTAACCCTAACCCTGACCCTGACCCTGACACTTTCCCCGACCCTGACCCTAAACCAGACCCTGACGCTGACCCTGACCGTGACCGTGACCCTAACCCTGACCGTGACACAGACCCTGACCGTGACCCTAACGCTGACCCTGACCCTGACCTTGACCCTGACCTTAACCATGACCATGACCCTAACCCTGACCCTAAATCTGAACCTGACCCTGACCCTGACCCTGACCCTGACCCTGAACTTAACCCTGACCGTGACCCTGACTCTGACCCTGACCCTAAATCTGAACCTGACCCTGACACTGTCCCTAACCCTGACACTGACCCTGACACTGACCCGGACCCTGACCCTAAACCTGACCTAACCTTGACCCCGGCCTTGACCCTGACCCTTAACCTCACCCTGACACTAACCTTGACCCTGACCCAAAATTCTGACCGTGACTCTTTCCCTGACACTGAACGTTACCCTGACACTAAATATGACAGTGACCTTGACCTTGACCCTGACCTGAACCTAAAACTGACCATGACCCTGACCCTGACCCTATCCCTGACCCTGACCCTGCCCCTAAGCCTGACCTGACCCTGTCCACTCAATCTTACCCTGACCCTGACACTCACCTTCAGCCTGAACCTGACACTGAACCTGACCTGACCCTGACCCTGACCCTGACCTTGACCCTACCTTTGACCCTGACCCTGACCCTAAACCTGACCCTGACCCTGACCCTGATCATGACCCTGACACTGAACCTGACCCTGACCCAAACCCTGATGCTGACCTTAACAATGACATTGACCCTGACCCTAAACCTGACCTGACCCTGACCCTGACCCTGAACCTGACCCTGACATTAACCCTAACCCTGACACTGACCCTGATCATGAATCTGACCCTGACCCTGACCCTGACCCTAACCCTGACACTGACCGTGACCCTGATTCTGACCCTGACCCTGACACTGACAGTGACCCTGACCCTGATCCTGACCCTACCCCTGCCCCCTAACATGACCCTGACCCAAACCCTGACAGTTACCCTAACCCTGAACCTTACCCTGACCCAGACCTTGACCCTGAACCTGACCCTGTCTTTGAACCTGAACCCGACCCTGACCGTGACCCTGACCCTAAGTCTGACCTTGACCCTGACACTGACCCTGACCTGACCCTGACCATGACCCTAACACTGATACTGACCCTGAACCTAACCCTACCCCTGACCCTGACCCTGATCCTGACCGTGACCCTAAACATGACATGACCCTGACCCTGACCCTGACAGTGACCCTGACCCTGATCCTGACCCTACCCCTGCCCCTTACCCTGACCTTAATCGTGACCCTGACCGTAACACAGACCGTGACCTTGACCATGACCCTGAACTTGACCCTAACCCTGACCCTGACCCTGACCACTAACCTGACAATGCTCTGACCCCTAACCCGACCCTGACCCAGACCTTAACCCTGACAGTGACCCTGACACTGACCCTGCCCCTAAGCCTGACCTGACCCTGACCCTCACTCTGATCCTGAACCTAACCCTGACCCTAACACTGACTTGGACCCTGACCCTAACCCTGAACCTAACACTGACCCTGTCCCCGACCCTGACCCTAACCCTGACCCTGACGCTGACCATGACCCTGACACTGACACTGAACCTGACTCTGAACCTGACCCTACCCCTGACCGTGACCCTAAACCTGACCCTGACCCTGACCTTGAAATTAAACCTGAACTTGACCCTGACACTGACACTAAACCTGACCCTAACCCTGACCCTAACTTTGACACTGAACCTGACCCTAACCAGGACCCTGACCCTGACACTTTCCCCGACCCTGACCCTAACCCAGACCCTGACGTTGACCCTGACCCTGACCATGACCCTAACCCTGACCCTGACCCTAAGTCTGACCGTGACCCTGACCCTGATCCTGACACTGACCCTAACACTGACCCTGACCCTGACCCTGATCCTGACACAGACCATAACACTGACCCTGACCCTGTAGCTGATCCTAAGTCTGACCGTGACCCTGACCCTGACCCTGATCATGACCCTGACACTGAACCTGACCCTGAAATTTACTCTGACACTGACCCTGACCCTGAACTTTACCCTGACCGTGACCCTGACCCTGACCGTGACTTTGACCCTAAACCTGACCCTGTCCCTGACCCTGACCCTAACCCTGTCCCTGAACCTAACGAGATCCTGACCCTGACCATGACCGTGAACCTGACCCGGAATTTGAACCTGAACTGGACCCTGACCCTGACCCTGATACTGACCCTGACCCTGACCCTGACCCTAACACTGACACTGACACTGACCCCGACCCTGACCCTGGCCCTGAACCTGATCCTACCCCTGACCCTGACCCTAACACTGACCCTGACCCTGACCCTATACCTGACATGACCCTGACCCTGACCCTGAACCTAAACCTCACCCTGACCCTGACCTTGACCCTGACCCTGACATTAACCCTAACCCCGACACTGACCCTGATCATGAACCTGACCCTGACCCTGACAGTGACCCTGACCCTGATCCTGAACCTACACCTGCCCCCTAACCTGACCCTGACCCTGACTGTTACCCTAACCCTGAACCTGACCCTGACCCAGACCTTGACACTGAACCTGACCCTGTCTTTGAACCTGAACCCGACCCTGACTGTGACCCTGACCCTAAGTCTGACCTTGACCCTGACCCTGACCTGACCCTGACCATGACCCTAACACTGATACTGACCCTGAACCTAACCCTACCCCTGACCCTGACCCTGACCGTGGCCCTAAACATGACATGACCCTGACCCTGACCCTGACAGTGACCCTGACCCTGATCCTGACCCTACCCCTGCCCCTTACCCTGACCTTAATCGTGACCCTGACCGTAACACTGACCGTGACCCTGACCATGACCCTGAACTTGACCCTAACCCTGACCCTGACCCTGACCCTGACCCTGAACCTGACCTTAATTCTGAACCTGACCCTAACGCTAACCCTGAACCTAAACCTGACCCTGACCCTAACCCTGACCCTAACACTGACTTGGACCCTGACCCTAACCCTGAACCTAACCCTGACCCTGTCCCCGACCCTGACCCTAACCCTGACCCTGAACCTGACATTAACCCTAACCCTGACACTGACCCTGATCATGAACCTGACCCTGACCCTGACCCTGACCCTAACCCTGACATTGACCGTAACCCTGATTCTGACCCTGAACCTGACCCTGACCCTGACCCTGACAGTGACCCTGACCCTGATCCTGACCCTACCCCTGCCCCCTAACCTGACCCTGACCCTGACCCTGACTGTTACCCTAACCCTGAACCTGACCCTGACCCAGACCTTGACACTGAACCTGACCCTGTCTTTGAACCTGAACCCGACCCTGACCGTGACCCTGACCCTAAGTCTGACCTTGACCCTGACCCTGACCCTGACCTGACCCTGACCATGACCCTAACACTGATACTGACCCTGAACCTAACCCTACCCCTGACCCTGACCCTGACCATGGCCCTAAACATGACATGACCCTGACCCTGACCCTGACCCTGACAGTGACCCTGACCCTGATCCTGACTCTAACCCTGCCCCTTACCCTGACCTTAATCGTGACCCTGACCGTAACACTGACCGTGAGCCTGACCATGACCCTGAACTTGACCCTAACCCTGACCCTGACCCTGACCACTAACCTGACAATGCTCTGACCCCTACCCTGACCCTGACCCTGACCCTAAATTTGACCGTGACCCTAACCCTGACCCTGACCCTGACCCTAACTCTGAACCTGGCCCTGACCCTGACCTACACCCTGAACTTGACCTTGACCCTGATCCTGACCCTGACCCTGACCGTGACCCTGATACTGACCCTGAACCTAACCGTACTCCTGACCCTGACCCTAACACTTACCCTGACCCTAAACCTGACCTGACCCTGACCCTAACCCTAAACATCACCCTGACTCTAACACTGACCCTGAACTTAAAATTCTGACTGTGACCCTGACCCTCAACTCTGACCCTGACCCTGACCCTAACCCTAACCGTGACCCTGAACCTCAACTCTGACCGTGAACCTCACCCTGACCCTGACCTTGACCCTGACCCTGAACCTGACCCTGACACTGACCCTGCCCCTAAACCTGACCTGTCCCTGACCCTGAACCTGACCCTGACCCTTATCCTGAACGTTACCCTGAATTTGGCACTGACCCTGGCCCTGACCCTAAATCTGAACCTGACCCTGTCCCTGACCCTGACACTAAACCAGACCCTCACCCTGACCCTGACCCTGACCCTGACCCTGAACCTGATACTGACACTGAACCTCAGTCTGACTGTGACCCTAACCCTTACCCTAATTCTGACCGTGACCCTGATCATGACCTTGACCCTGACCCTGACTATAACCCTGACCCTTGCCCTAACACTGACCCTGACCCTGTCACTTACCCTGACCCTAAGTCTGACCCTGAATTTAACACTAGACCAGACCCTGACCCTACCACTTTCCCTGAGCCTGACACTGACCCTGAACATGACCTTGACACTGTGTGACTGAGACCCTGACCGTGACCCTGAACCTCAAACTGACCCTGACCCTAACCCTGACCTTGACCCTGACCCTCACTCTGACCCTAACCCTTGTCCTGACCCTGACCCTGACTGTGACCCTGAATATAAACCTGACCCTGACCCTGACCCTGACCCTGAACATAAACCTGACCTTGACCCTGAACCTGACCCTAAACTTAACCCTGAACCTGACCCTGACCCTGACTCTGACCTTGAACCTGACCCTGACCTTAACCCTGACCCTGACCCTGTCCCTGATTCTAAGAAATACCGTGACCCTGACCCTGACCATCACCCTGGCCTGACCCTGAACTTGACCTTGACCCTGACCCTGAACATTACCCTGACCCTGACCCTGACACTTACACTGACCCTGACCGTTACGCTGATCCTGACCCTGATGCTGACCCTGACTCTGAACTACACCCTGAACTTGACCATAACCGTGACCCTGACCCTGACTCTGACCCTGACCGGGACCATGACCGTGACCCTGAAACTAACACTACCCCTGACCCTGATCCTGACCCTGACACTAAACCTGACCCTGACAGTGACCCTGACACTGACCGTGACCCTGACCGTGACCTTAACCCTGACCCTGACAGTGACCCTGACCCTGATCCTTACCCTACCCCTGCCCCTTACCCTGACCTTAATCGTGACCCTGACCGTAACACTGACCGTGACCGTGACCCTGACCCTGAACCTGACCTTAATTCTGAACCTGACCCTGACGCTGACCCTGAACCTAACCCTGATTCTGACCCTGACCCTGACCCTGACCCTGAAACTAACCCTGACCCTGACCCTGACTCTGACCCTGACCCTAAATCTGAACCTGACCCTGATCCTGACCCTGACACTGTCCATACCCCTGTCCCTAACCCTGACCCTGAACCTGACCCTAACCCTGACACTGACCCTGACCCTGAACCTGACCCTGACCCTGACCCCGACCATGACCCTGACAATGCCCTGATTCCAACCCTGACCCTGATCCTGACGCTAACCGTGACCCTGACCCATACTTTGGCCTTGACCTTTGCCCTGACAATGACCCTACACCTGACCCTGACCCTGACCCTGACCCTAACTCTGAACCTGATCCTGACCCTGACCCTGACCCTGACCCTGACCTTGACCCTAAACCTGACCTAACCTTGACCCCGGTCCTGACCCTGACCCTAAACCTCACCCTGACACTAACCTTGACCCTGACCCAAAATTCTGACCGTGACACTAACCCTTAACCTGAACGTGAACCTGACCCTAAATCTGACCGTGACCTTGACCTTGACCCTGACCCTGAACTTAACACTGACCCTGACCCTGACCCTGACACTGACCATGACCCTAACCCTGACCCTGACCCTTACTCTGATCCTTAACCTGACCCTGACACTGACACTGACCATGACCCTAACCCTGACCCTGACCCTGACACTGACCCTGCCCCTAAGCCTGACCTGACCCTGACTCTGAACCAGACACTGACCCTAAATCTGAACCTGACCCTGACTCTGACACTGACCCTAACACTGACTTTGACACGGACCCTGACACTGACCATAAACGTGACCCTGACACTGATTTTGAAACTAACCCTGACCATGACCCTGACCCTAAACCTGATCATAACCCTGAGCCTGACCCTGAGAATGACGCTGACCCTTACCCCGACCCTGACCCTGACAATGCCGTGATTCTGACCCTGACCCTGACCCTGACCCTGATACTAATCCTGATGTTGACCCTGAATTTGGCCCTGACCCTGGCCCTGACCCTGACCCTACACCTCACACTGAACCTGACCCTGACCCTGACCCTAACCCTGACCCTAAATTTGACTGTGACCCTAACCCTGACCCTGACCATGACCCTAACTCTGAACCTGACCCTGACCATGACACTGAACCTAACCCTGACCCTGACCTACACCCTGAACTTGACCTTGACCCTGACCGTGACCCTGAACCTAACCCTGACCCTGACCGTGACCATGATACTGACCCTGAACCTATCCCTACTCCTGACCCTGATTCTAACACTGACCCTGACCTTAAAACTCTGACCGAGACCCTGAACCTGACCCTGACACTGACCCTGACCCTGACCGTGACCCTGAACCTAATTCTGACCGTGAACCTGACCCTGACCCTGACCTGACCATGACCCTGACCCTGAACCTGACACTGACACTGACCCTGCACCTAAACCTGACCTGTCCCTGACCCTCACCCTGACCCTGACCATGACTCTGACCCTAAACCTGACCCTGACCCTGACACTGACGCTTACCCTAACCCTGACCCTGACCCTGACCCTGACCCTAGCCCTGACTCTGACTCTGACCCTGACCCAGACCCTGACCCTTACCCTGACACTGACCCTGGCCCTGAACCTGACCTTGACCCTACAACTGAACTTGACCCTGACCCTGACCCTGACCCTGACCCTGAAACTGACCCTGACCCTGACCCTGACCCTGACCCTGTCCCTGACCCAGACCCCGAACCTGACCCTGACAATGCCCTGACTCTGACCCTGACCCTGACCCTGACCCTAACTCGGAACCTGACCCTGACCCTGACCCTTAGACTGAACTTAACCCTGACCCTGACCTACACCCTGAACTTGACCTTGACCCTGACCGTGAACCTGACCCTAACCCTGACCCTCACCCTGACCCTGACCTTGACCCTGACACTGACCCTGACCCTAACTCTGACCCTGAACTGGATCCTGACAGTAAACCTGAACATGACCCTGACCCTGACCCTAACCCTGACACTGACCCTGTCCCTGACCCTGACCCTGACACTAAACCTCACCCTGACTCTAACCTTGACCCTGACCCTGACCCTGAACCTGACCCTGAACCTGACGCTGACCCTGAACGAGACCCTGAGCCTGACCTTGACCCTGACCCTGACATTAACCCTAACCCTGACACTGACCCTTATCATGAACCTGACCCTGACCCTGACCTTAACCCTGACACTGACCCTGACAGTGAACCTGACCCTGATGCTGACTCTACCTCTGCCCCTTACCCTGACCTTAATCGTGACGCTGACCGTAACACTGACCGTGACCCTAACCCTGACCCTGACCTTGACCCTAACCCTGACCCTGACCCTGACCCTGACCTCTACCCTGACAATGCCCTGACCCCTACCCTGACCCTGACCCTGACTGTTACCCTAACCCTGAACCTGACCCTGTCTTTGAACGTGAACCCGACCCTGACCGTGACCCTGACCCTAAGTCTGACCTTGACCCTGACCCTGACCCTAATCCTGATCGTGACCCTGAATTTGGCACTGACCCTGGCCCTGACCCTAACTCTACACCTGGCCCTGAACCTGACCCTTAGACTGAACTTAACCCTGACCCTGACCTACACCCTGAAATTGACCTTGATCCTGACCGTGAACCTGACCCTCACCCTGACCCTGACCCTGACCCTGACCTTGACCCTGACACTGACCCTGACCCTAACCCTGACCCTGAACTGGATCCTGACCCTAACCCTGAACATGACCCTGACCCTGACCCTAACCCTGACACTGACCCTGTCCCTGACCCTGACCCTGACCCTAAACCTCACCCTGACTCTAACCTTGACCCTGACCCTGACCCTGACCCTAAACCTCACCCTGACTCTAAACTTGACCCTGACCCTGACCCTGACCCTGACCCTGACCCTGACCGTGACCCTGACCCTGACCTTGACCCTGACATTAACCCTAACCCTGACCCTGACCCTGATCATGAACCTGACCCTGACCCTGACCGTGACCCTAACCCTGACCCTGACCCTGACAGTGAACCTGACCCTGATCCTGACTCTAACCCTGCCCCTTACTCTGACCTTAATCGTGACCCTGACCGTAACACTGACCGTGACCCTGACCCTGACCCTGACCTTGACCCTAACCCTGACCCTGACCCTGACCCTGACCCCTACCCTGACAATGCCCTGACCCCTACCTTGAATCTGACCCTGACTGTTACCCTAACCCTGAACCTGACCCTGACCCAGACCTTGACCCTGAACCTGACCCTGTCTTTGAACGTGAACCCGACCCTGACCGTGACCCTGACCCTAAGTCTGACCCTGACACTGACCTGACCCTGACCATGAACCTAACACTGATACTGACCCTGAACCTAACCCTACCCCTGACCCTGACCCTGACCGTGGCCCTAAACATGACATGACCCTGACCCTGACCCTGACCCTGACAGTGACCCTGACAGTGACCCTGACCTTGACGCTGATGGTGACCCTGACCCTGACCCTGACCCTAACCCTATCCCTGACCCTGACCATTACCCTCACCCTGAACCTGACCTGACCCTGACCCTGACACTGACCCGGACCCTAACCTTGAACCTGACCGTGACCCTGACCCTAACCCTGACACTGACCCTGTCCCTGACCCTGACCCTGACCCTAAACCTCACCCTGACTCTAACCTTGACCCTGACCCTGACCCTGAACCTGACCCTGACCCTGACCTGACCCTGACCCTGACCTTGACCCTGACCCTGACATTAACCCTAACCCTGACTCTGACCCTGATCATGAAACTGACCCTGACCCTGACCCTAACCCTGACACTGACCGTGACCCTGATTCTGACCCTGACCCTGACCGTGACCCTAACCCTGACCCTGACCCTGACAGTGAACCTGACCCTGATCCTGACTCTAACCCTGCCCCTTACCCTGACCTTAATCGTGACCCTGACCGTAACACTGACCGTGACCCTGACCCTGACCTTGACCCTAACCCTGACCCTGACCCTGACCCTGACCCCTACCCTGACAATGCCCTGACCCCTACCTTGAATCTGACCCTGACTGTTACCCTAACCCTGAACCTGACCCTGACCCAGACCTTGACCCTGAACCTGACCCTGTCTTTGAACGTGAACCCGACCCTGACCGTGACCCTGACCCTAAGTCTGACCCTGACCCTGACCTGACCCTGACCATGACCCTAACACTGATACTGACCCTGAACCTAACCCTACCCCTGACCCTGACCCTGACCGTGACCCTAAACATGACATGACCCTGACCCTGACCCTGACAGTGACCCTGACCCTGACCCTGACCTTGACGCTGATGGTGACCCTGACCCTGACCCTGACCCTAACCCTATCCCTGACCCTGACCATTACCCTCACCCTGAACCTGACCTGACCCTGACCCTGACACTGACCCGGACCCTAACCCTGAACCTGACCGTGACCCTGATTCTGACCCTGACCCTGACCGTGATCCTGACCCTGACCCTGACCCTGAAACTGACCCTGACCCTGCCCCTGACCCTACTCCTGCCCCTTACCCTGACCCTAACCGTGACCCTGACCCTAACACTGACCCTGAAGCTGACCCTGACCCTGACATTTATCCTAACCCCGACCCTGACCCTGACCCTAAGTCTACACCGTGACCCTGACCCTGACTCTGACCCTGACCATGACCCTGACCCTGACCCTGACCTTGACCCTGACCCTGACCCTAACTCGGAACCTGACCCTGACACTAACCCTGACCCTGAACTGGATCCTGACCCTAACCCTGAACATGACCCTGACCCTGACCCTAACCCTGACACTGACCCTGGCCCTGACCCTGGCCCTGACCCTAAACCTCACCCTGACTCTAACCTTGACCCTGACCCTGACCCTGACCCTGACCGTGACCCTGACCCTGACCTTGACCCTGACCCTGACATTAACCCTAACCCTGACACTGACCCTGATCATGAACCTGACCCTGACCCTGACCTTAACCCTGTGAGGAATATTTTAACAATTCGTGTCCATAAAGAAAAGTCCTGTCTGCTTCTGTCTGCTTCGGGGCCCTGCAATGGCAGCCAGATTCCTGAACCACAGATGCAGTGTGTCCCAGTCTCCCCCTCATTCTAGTCAATTTATCAAGTCTTCAGAAAATACTCCTCAAATTCTTGAGCTTGTTTGCTTTTGTTATTCCGGATTTCTATTTCTAGCAGTTACAGCCTTTTTCCTATTGTTTTGTCTTCTTCGAAATTAACTTAACACGGCTATAGGTGTGACTGTCTTTGTCAATAGTTGGTAGGGAATGTTTTAATTACTTGTGAAGTGTCAATAAGAAAGCTATTTGTGTTTGTATGACTTCTTTGATGTCTGGGAGCCTCGGAATAGCTGATAACAACTAGTGACTGTTATGGAACACTATGCAGGCCTCTGATATCTGGCCAGGAGTCCAAGAGATTAAGAAGAAGAAAAAAAGGAAGCTGAAGGACGGCTAGGAGACAAGACCTGCAGGGGATGCTGTATAAACTTGACACGGTGCCAAAGGAGTACAAAGGGGAAGGACAAGAAAAAAACTTGGAGAGGAAGACTACTAGCCTTCAGCATGAAAGACCCCCAGAGGGACCACCGGAGACTGACGTGCATGCTCCAGTAGGAGGGACTGGACCCCGGAAGCTAATTAGAATAACCTATTTTTTTAGAAGTAGTAATGAATATGTATTAGTCTAGGAGTATAAAAATCGGTTACTTGATGTGGCTGGTGTGCGTCCTGGTGGAGCGGAGACTCCCGGTGCACCCAGTGCTGTTTGCTTACCTCTATTCTCTTAATAAATCCTATTTTCTTATTTAAACCTATTTTGAAGACTGAGCCATTTTTAACAACCCTGACACTGACCGTGACCCTAACCCTGACCCTGACCCTGACAGTGAACCTGACCCTGACCCTGACCCTGAACGTGACCCTGACCCTGACCTTAATCGTGACGCTGACCGTAACACTGACCGTGACCCTGACCCTAAGTCTGACCTTGACCCTAACCCTGAACCTGACCCTTACCCTGACCCCTACCCTGACAATGCCCTGACCCCTACCCTGACCCTGACCCTGACCCTGACTGTTACCCTAACCCTGAACCTGACCCTGACCCAGACCTTGACCCTGAACCTGACCCTGTCTTTGAACCTGAACCCGACACAGACCGTGACCCTGACCCTAAGTCTGACCTTGACCCTGACCCTGACCCTGACCCTAACACTGACCCTGACCCTGAACCTAACCCTACCCCTGACCCTGACCCTGACGATGACCCTAAACCTGACGTGACCCTGACCCTGACCCTGACCCTGACCTTGACGCTGATGGTGACCCTGACCCTGACCCTGACCCTGATCCTAACCCTATCCCTGACCCTGACCATTACCCTCACCCTCAACCTGACCTGACCCTGACCCTGACACTGACCCGGACCCTAACCCTGAACCTGACCGTGACCCTGATTCTGACCTTGACCCTGACCGTGACCCGGACCCTGACCCTGACCCTGACAGTGACCCTGAGTCTGCCCCTGACCCTACTCCTACCCCTTACCCTGACCCTAACCGTGACCCTGAACCTTACACTGACCCTGAAGCTGACCCTGACCCTGACACTGACCCTGAAGCTGACCCTGACCCTGACATTTATCCTAACCCCGACCCTGACCCTGACCCTAAGTCTACACCGTGACCCTGAACCTGACCCTGACTCTGACCCTGACCATGACCCTGACCCTGACCCTAACACTGACCCTGACCCTGAACCTAACCCTATCCCATGACCCTGACCCAGACCATGACCCTAAACCTGACATGACCCTGACCCTGACCCTGACCTGACCTTGACACCGATGGTGACCCTGACCCTGACCCTGACCCTGACCCTGACCCTGACCCTGAACCTGACCCTGACCCTGACCATTACCCTCACCCTGAACCTGACCTGACCCTGACCCTGACACTGACCCGGACCCTAACCCTGAACCTGACCGTGACCCTGATTCTGACCCTGACCCTGACCCTGACCGTGACCCTGACCCTAACCCTGACCCTGACCGTGACCCTGACCCTGACTCTGACCCTGACAATGCCCTGACTCCAACCCTGACCCTGACCCTGACCCTGACCCTAATCCTGATCGTGACCCTGAATTTGGCACTGACCCTGGCCCTGACCCTGACTCTGACCCTGACCCTGACCTTGACCCTATAACTGAACTTGACTTTGACCCTGACCCTGACCCTAATCCTGATCGTGACCCTGAATTTGGCACTGACCCTGGCCCTGACCCTGACTCTGACCCTGACCCTGACCTTGACCCTACAACTGAACTTGACTTTGACCCTGACCCTGATACTGACCCTGACCCTGACCCTGACCCTGACCCTAACTCGGAACCTGACCCTGACCCTGACCCTTAGACTGAACTTAACCCTGACCCTGACCTACACCCTGAACTTGACCTTGACCCTGACCGTGAACCTGACCCTGACTCTGACCCTGACCCTGACCTTGACCCTGACCCTGACCCTAATCCTGATCGTGACCCTGAATTTGGCACTGACCCTGGCCCTGACCCTAACTCTACACCTGGCCCTGAACCTGACCCTTAGACTGAACTTAACCCTGACCCTGACCTACACCCTGAAATTGACCTTGATCCTGACCGTGAACCTGACCCTCACCCTGACCCTGACCCTGACCCTGACCTTGACCCTGACACTGACCCTGACCCTAACCCTGACCCTGAACTGGATCCTGACCCTAACCCTGAACATGACCCTGACCCTGACCCTAACCCTGACACTGACCCTGTCCCTGACCCTGACCCTGACCCTAAACCTCACCCTGACTCTAACCTTGACCCTGACCCTGACCCTGACCCTAAACCTCACCCTGACTCTAAACTTGACCCTGACCCTGACCCTGACCCTGACCCTGACCCTGACCGTGACCCTGACCCTGACCTTGACCCTGACATTAACCCTAACCCTGACCCTGACCCTGATCATGAACCTGACCCTGACCCTGACCGTGACCCTAACCCTGACCCTGACCCTGACAGTGAACCTGACCCTGATCCTGACTCTAACCCTGCCCCTTACTCTGACCTTAATCGTGACCCTGACCGTAACACTGACCGTGACCCTGACCCTGACCCTGACCTTGACCCTAACCCTGACCCTGACCCTGACCCTGACCCCTACCCTGACAATGCCCTGACCCCTACCTTGAATCTGACCCTGACTGTTACCCTAACCCTGAACCTGACCCTGACCCAGACCTTGACCCTGAACCTGACCCTGTCTTTGAACGTGAACCCGACCCTGACCGTGACCCTGACCCTAAGTCTGACCCTGACACTGACCTGACCCTGACCATGAACCTAACACTGATACTGACCCTGAACCTAACCCTACCCCTGACCCTGACCCTGACCGTGGCCCTAAACATGACATGACCCTGACCCTGACCCTGACCCTGACAGTGATCCTGACAGTGACCCTGACCTTGACGCTGATGGTGACCCTGACCCTGACCCTGACCCTAACCCTATCCCTGACCCTGACCATTACCCTCACCCTGAACCTGACCTGACCCTGACCCTGACACTGACCCGGACCCTAACCTTGAACCTGACCGTGACCCTGACCCTAACCCTGACACTGACCCTGTCCCTGACCCTGACCCTGACCCTAAACCTGACCCTGACCCTGACCCTAAACCTCACCCTGACTCTAACCTTGACCCTGACCCTGACCCTGAACCTGACCCTGACCCTGACCTGACCCTGACCCTGACCTTGACCCTGACCCTGACATTAACCCTAACCCTGACTCTGACCCTGATCATGAAACTGACCCTGACCCTGACCCTAACCCTGACACTGACCGTGACCCTGATTCTGACCCTGACCCTGACCGTGACCCTAACCCTGACCCTGACCCTGACAGTGAACCTGACCCTGATCCTGACTCTAACCCTGCCCCTTACCCTGACCTTAATCGTGACCCTGACCGTAACACTGACCGTGACCCTGACCCTGACCTTGACCCTAACCCTGACCCTGACCCTGACCCTGACCCCTACCCTGACAATGCCCTGACCCCTACCTTGAATCTGACCCTGACTGTTACCCTAACCCTGAACCTGACCCTGACCCAGACCTTGACCCTGAACCTGACCCTGTCTTTGAACGTGAACCCGACCCTGACCGTGACCCTGACCCTAAGTCTGACCCTGACCCTGACCTGACCCTGACCATGACCCTAACACTGATACTGACCCTGAACCTAACCCTACCCCTGACCCTGACCCTGACCGTGACCCTAAACATGACATGACCCTGACCCTGACCCTGACAGTGACCCTGACCCTGACCCTGACCTTGACGCTGATGGTGACCCTGACCCTGACCCTGACCCTAACCCTATCCCTGACCCTGACCATTACCCTCACCCTGAACCTGACCTGACCCTGACCCTGACACTGACCCGGACCCTAACCCTGAACCTGACCGTGACCCTGATTCTGACCCTGACCCTGACCATGATCCTGACCCTGACCCTGACCCTGAAACTGACCCTGACCCTGCCCCTGACCCTACTCCTGCCCCTTACCCTGACCCTAACCGTGACCCTGACCCTAACACTGACCCTGAAGCTGACCCTGACCCTGACATTTATCCTAACCCCGACCCTGACCCTGACCCTAAGTCTACACCGTGACCCTGACCCTGACTCTGACCCTGACCATGACCCTGACCCTGACCCTGACCTTGACCCTGACCCTGACCCTAACTCGGAACCTGACCCTGACACTAACCCTGACCCTGAACTGGATCCTGACCCTAACCCTGAACATGACCCTGACCCTGACCCTAACCCTGACACTGACCCTGGCCCTGACCCTGGCCCTGACCCTAAACCTCACCCTGACTCTAACCTTGACCCTGACCCTGACCCTGACCCTGACCGTGACCCTGACCCTGACCTTGACCCTGACCCTGACATTAACCCTAACCCTGACACTGACCCTGATCATGAACCTGACCCTGACCCTGACCTTAACCCTGTGAGGAATATTTTAACAATTCGTGTCCATAAAGAAAAGTCCTGTCTGCTTCTGTCTGCTTCGGGGCCCTGCAATGGCAGCCAGATTCCTGAACCACAGATGCAGTGTGTCCCAGTCTCCCCCTCATTCTAGTCAATTTATCAAGTCTTCAGAAAATACTCCTCAAATTCTTGAGCTTGTTTGCTTTTGTTATTCCGGATTTCTATTTCTAGCAGTTACAGCTGTGAGGAATGTTTTAACAATTCGTGTCCATAAAGAAAAGTCCTGTCTGCTTCTGCTTCTGTCTGCTTCGGGGACCTGCAATGGCAGCCAGATTCCTGAACCACAGATGCAGTGGGTCCCAGTCTCCCCCTCATTCTAGTCAATTTATCACGTCTTCAGAAAATACTCCTCAAATTCTTGAGCTTGTTTGCTTTTGTTATTCCGGATTTCTATTCCTAGCAGTTACAGCCTTTTTCCTGTTGTTTTGGCTATCGGTGTGACTGTCTCTGTCAATAGTTGGTAGGGAATGTTCTAATCACTTGTGAAGTGTCAATAAGAAAGCTATTTGTGTTTGTATGACTTCTTTGATGTCCGGGAGCCTCAGAATAGCTGATAACAACCAGTGACTGTTATGGAACACTATGCAGGCCTCTGATATCTGGACAGATATCCAAGGAAGCTGAAGGACGGCTAGGAGACAAGACCTGCAGGGGATGCTGTATAAACTTAACATGGTGCCAAAGGAGTAAAAAGGGGAAGGACAAGAAAAAAACTTGAAGAGGAAGACTACTAGCCTTCAGCATGAAAGACCCCCAGAGGGACCACCGGAGACTGATGCGCATGCTCCAGTAGGAGGGACTGGACCCCGGAAGCTAATTAGAATAACCTATTTTTTTTAGAAGTAGTAATGAATATGTATTAGTCTAGGTGTATAAAAATCGGCTACTTGATGTGGCTGGTGTGCGTCCTGGTGGAGCGGAGACTCCCGGTGCACCCAGCGCTGTTTGCTTACCTCTATTCTCTTAATAAATCCTATTTTTTTTATTTAAACCTATTTTGAAGACTGAGCCATTTCTAACAATTTGGGGGCTCGTCCGGGATGGCTATGGTTCCTGAACCCTGATTTGATCCAGGAGAGGCGCCCCACCATTTGGTGGCTCCTGTTTGAGTCGGGTCGGGACTAATGCCATCCTGAACCTGAATAAAGGTAAGCAAAGAATTTGATTTTTTGAGCTCCATTGCCGGCTGTATTGTTGGTCGTTTTTTCCCGTAATTCTGCGCGCGAAGATCCGGACGAAGACGACGGAGTCGTAAGTGTTTGCGGATACCGTTCGGTTGGGTAAAGGTGCGGTTGCTAGCGTCTGTGTGTGAGAGTGTAACTGAGACTTCTAACGTCAGTGTGGAGGTTTTTTTTTTTGTTGTTGTTGTTGTTTTCTCACCGGTTCTAATCTCCTGGAGGGGGGCTTAGCCGGTGAAAGGATTGATTCTATAGAAGTGGTTCCTATAGAATTCTGGACACGTGGGTGGGTGACAGGTCCTAAACCCCCTGCAAGACACTCTCACTGAGGGCAACCAAGGGCTGTGGGAATTGCCACTATTAAAATTCCCAGATGGGTCAGAAAAAATCGAGGACCAAGGACCGAGAAGGGAGCAAATTACCAGATATACCACCAGAAAGTCCATTAGGAATAATGATTGGAAATTGGAACAATAGGGGCCCCAGAAAAATTAAAAAGAGTAAATTAAAAATGACCCAGTATTATATGATAGAATGACCAAAAGAACTCTTAAGACCCCATGTATTTTGATCCACGGAGGACGGGGTCTGTCAGGCTTTGAACACTAATAGTAGAATACCCGTGGATCCGGAAAAGAGCAAGCTGAAACATTGGAATTAGAGATTAGAGAGCAATTGATTAAGAATGAATATGTGCTACATTTGTGCCTGTGTTGCACTTATACCTCCAGATAACAGGAGCCTCTCGGACCCTGAGAACCAGATCTAAAACAACCACATGGTTCGGACTTTAATCAAGGGGTCTGAGATAAGGAGGACTGTTCACAAAGGGACAGGTTATGCAGATGTATAGGAATGTTCATGTATATGTAACTCTTTGCTAGATATAACCAAAGCAAGTTGCCACGTTAGGCGTGCACGACTTTGGTGGGACTACCTGCCCTGTGCCGCCCAGAACTGAGTAAACGTACCTACTTTACAATCTTACTGATTGTGGAGTCAGCTTTCTGTGAGTCATTTTGTCATCTTTCTGTAAGCTAGGCAGGAGATACTCTGCTCGGCTGCGGGATCAGCTGCGGAGCGGACGCCCCTAGGTGCACCCCGAGTGTTTTGCTCGGAGGGGACTCCACTCTCAGCTGCTCACCACAGGAACAAAGATCTCCTGAAACTGCAGACAAACGGTATGTTTTCAGCTGCTGGAGGGATACTAACTGGAGTGTTAATAATTGTATGTGTTATTTTTAAATGTCCAGGTATTTTGTGTTGAAAGTATTTGTGTAAGTGCAAGGGTTTGAAACAAAGTGTTACAAGTCACTTCACGAAGAACACAGTCAGAGACAATACTTGTTTGATTGGTTAACATTCTAAACTATATTCTTGTGGTGTGAATGAGGTGTGCTAGAGGCCTCTCTGTGTGATTGCTGTGTGAGTGAGCGAGTACAGAGTTCTGATCCATATTCTCCGCAAAGGGAGTGGGCGGAGACGAACGAAGTGAAAAAGTTTTATCCAAGTTTTGAGTGGTGGTGCCTAATATATGGGCCTGGCGGTGCATCTTGTGATCCTATTTTTGCTCTTAAATGCTTTGAGTGTGACAGTGAAAACGCAGGAGCCCGGAGCGGCGCCGGGAGATCTCAGCGGCGCCGGGCGACCCGAGAGACACGGAGAGACCTGACAGAAGCCGGAAAACGCGGGAAATTGAAGTAATCGTGGTGAGACACGGGACATCCGAGATCGAGTTGCTACGGGAGACCAGAGGCGTCGGTGGACAACGGCAGCCGACCCTCACCCTCACCGTGTGGCGAGTTGGCACATAGCAGCGGGGCGGAGATCAGGACCCTGCAGCCTGTCTGGCGTAACCATGGAGGCAGCAGCGGCTGTGCTGCTTCTCTCTAACATTCTTTTTATGAGAGGTTTATCTTGCAATGCAAAAAAAAGACTATTCGTCCCCAGATCGGTGTTATAACTGTTATAACTATGTTTCTGGATAACATTTCGTGGGGTTGCCACATTCTATGGATTACTAATGACGATTTAGCTCTGTTGTGGGGCAGGAGTGCAGAGCCGCAGATTACACTGCCAAATGACCACCGGCAGGCTCTTTCACAAATAGCTTCTAAGGTTGCAGCTGGCACTGCCTGCAGCCGTATAGCAGACGTTACACTCTCTTTCCTAACTAGTAATCATGTGTCTCATCCATTTGTGGTGGATGGTCAGTGGCAAAAAGAAAAGGGAGAAGGGGGCTGACTGATTCATTTCTTTGGTAGTTCGGGCTTGAGCCCTGGGAATTTGGTAAGAAGGGGGAGAGCGAGTTTATTTAGGCATCAATACCATTTAAACCCCCATATTGACGGATACACAGGAATGATTCCTTGTTTTGTATGGGCTTACTAACAAAGTGCATGAGAAAAATTCGGTCCTGTTGAAATGTAAATTTTTTGTGGAAAAGGTGATAATGTTTGTCTAGAAGACTGGAGGCTGCGTGCTTCAGCTGTTTTCCTGAAGTTCCGTGGATTTATGATTGAAACGGGGCACAGAAAGCAAGGGGACTTTCACTAAGTATTGCAATCAGTGGTGGCCACTATATAAACTAAATGGCCACTTTATAGATCAATCGACTATAACACTATCTTGCAATTAATGTTGTTTTTGAGGAGAGAAGGAAAATAGGATTAAATGTCTCATACTGATATGTTGTTTCAGCATCTTGGAGGAAAAGAGTGGAATTAAGTTGGTCCCTGACTGAGCCTTTGGTGTTGGCATGAGAAAAGTACAGGCTGCAGACAGATAAAGGAAGTGTTAAAAGAGTTGCTGAAGGTGTTAAAGGTGTGGCATGTAGTGTTTAACAGAGCTTTTTGAAGTTGAATGAGCAGGAGAAGAGGATGTAGGAATGTTAATAGTTCTGCCTCAACAGGAGGCTGTGATCCCAAAATCACCGGTGTGAGCCCTTTGGGGCAGAGGGACCATGATGAGTGCGAGAGAGTTGTCATGGACACAGAAAAGCAACGAACTCTTAAAACAACCTGAGTTTATGAGTGAGCTCAGATTGCCAATGGGACCGCTCAGGGAACTGTTGACAATTGCATTCCCCTGACCGGCCCCACGCTGGGACTATAGTCACCCCGGAAATAATGAACAGTAAATACCAGAATCTGGTTAAATTGGGAATTGAGAATCTGTTCCAACAAGATCCAAAAGAGACCCCTATGGAATTTTTGACTGACTCTGGAGTGCAATGGAAAACAAAACAAAACAAATAAACGAAACTGGAGAAAATAGGGGCTAAATTAGAACAAGGAAAATGGACTCTGCCAGACAGATGAGAGATATTGCCAAAGGCTTATACGAAGCAAATATTGGGACGTTTGCATGCACGAACACATTGGGGTACAAAGGTGTTAAGTGATCATTTACTAAAACAATTTGGGTGCATTGTTTGTTTTTTTTTTTTTTTTTGAAATAGCAAAGCAAATCACACAAGGTTGTTTAACTTGTCAAAGAATAAATAAGAAAATATTTCAACAAGAGACTGCAGGAGGAAGAAAAACAGCTTATCGGCCTTTCGAGAGAGTACAAGTTGATTTTACTGAATTGCCCAAAGTAAGGAGAATAAAATATTTATTGGTAATTGTGGATCATTTAACATAATGGGTAGAAGCTTATCCCGTGGCACGAGCTACGGCACAAGTGGTGGCAAAAATTTTATTGGAACACCTAATACCTAGATATGGGATAATCCAGTACATTGATTCTGACCAGGGCACACACTTTACTTCTAAAATAATAAAATTACTATGTCAATCATTGGGTATTCAGTGGGAATATCATACTCCGTGGCACCCACAAAGTTCAGGAAAAGTAGAAAGAATGAATCAAACGATAAAACAGCAATTGGCTAAATTAATGATTGAGACACAAATGCCTTGGATTCGATGCTAACCATTAGCACTTCTAAACATCAGAACTAAACCACATAATAAGACTGGATTATCACCATATGAAATGTTATATGGTATGCCTTATTCACAGGGGATGCTTCTGGGAGACAATGTAGTTGAGGATCGTAGCATCCAGAAATATATAGTTACTATTGGGAAAAGATTGCAAGAACGGAGAGAAATTGGAATACTGGCTCAGACACCACCTTTAGGATTCGCTATTCATCAAATTCAGCCAGGGGACAAGGTCTTAATAAAATCTTGGAAAGAAGAATCATTACAACCCCGGTGGGAGGGACCGTATCTTGTTTTACTTACCACCGAAACAGCTGTGAGGACAGCAGAAAGGGGTTGGACCCATGCATCCAGAATAAAAGGACCAGTAAATACCAAAGCTTGGAGGGTTGAGTCTGCTCCTGGGGAACTGAAGTTAAAGCTAAAAAAGGACTAATGTTCTGGTAATAAGGCTCGAAGAAGGGGACAAGCCTACAACGAATAAAGGGGAGAAGGCAAGACCGGGGCAGGACTCTCCACTGCGGTGTGTATAATGTGTATAGTCTACCGAGGGAGGCAACCCCTACGGGTATTGACTGCCGAGTGTGAGGGCCTCGACCGGACTTCTCCCACACTGAAAGACAAGCTGTCCCAGAAAGAAAAGAGAAACAAACGAGCGAATGAAAAAATATATGTATAGTAAGAGTTTTTTTAACCTATTGTAATTAGTTTTCCAGGAGCTGGACCACCCTCAGAGGCTGAACAGTGACCCAAGCTCAAATAGATCCTGGAGGTGGATCCAACCCCTATACTTGAAGGTATTTTTCACACCCCTACGATATTCTCTGAACGACGCAGAAGGATGTTATATTTTCTGGTACTATTCATACAAGGGCAATTGAGGTATGGTAATAACTTTTTTATTCTGGGGGAGGAAGTAGCTAAAGCTTTTAATCTTAGCAATTGCTGGGTTTGTGGAGGACCAGGGGGAGCTGAAAGTTGGCCCTGGGTAGCTGGCCCAGTTGAGCCTAAGTGGTGGGCTAGCAATTTAAGTGAAGTTCATAATAAAACCCAATTTTGGAGAGATGAAGGGGGCCTGTGGCCATTGCATTCATCAGAAAAAGGTATATACTGTTTAAACAGAACAGGAACAGTAAAGGTAGGAAAAAGCATTTGTAAATGGACTCTGTCCCCTGGATATGAATGTACTGATCCTGAATGTAGACATATAAACTGTACAACAAGTAAAGGGAAATGGAATGCTACACATGTCCAGCTAAAAAATGGGACTTGGCTGAAATGCTCATCTAAGGAATTTTTTAGACCTGGATGTAAGGCCATGGCGAGAGCCCAATCAAAAGGACAATTCGACGTTCAAATTTTGAGTTGTCAGCGTGATAACACCACTAGGGAGCAACATGTGGTAAGAGTCTACCGCTGGAGGTGGCAAAATGAGAACGGGACACAAGCGTTTTTTAAACATTTTTGGTCAGCTCGTAATGTAACAAGTCGTGAAGGGGAACTTAGCTGTAATTGTAAGTGGGAATCTGGTGTGGGGGCTTGGAAGTGTATATATACAAGTACCAATGGAGCGGACATTGTAACGGGACCACTTGGTAATAAGAATACTTTGTATTTTCATGCCCCAAGAAATAAAAAGGAATGGGATGGTCCTTTTCCGAATGGGACATGGGCTTTAAAAGGACATTATTGGGTATGTGGCAAACAGGCCTATAAAAAGCTACCAAAGGACTGGTCAGGAATATGCTATGTGGGGTACATAAGACCCTTATTCTTTTTATTATCACAAATACAAGGAAAACACTTAGGAGTAAAATTATATGATGATCTTAATAGGGAAAAACGATATATTGATGCCTCTTTAGCTGGAGGTAGTGCCCAAACATGGAGAGAAAATGAGTGGCCTCCTGAAAGAATCATACAGTATTATGGACCAGCTACCTGGAACCCGAATGAAGTAATATCTGGGGCCCAAGAACCTATTTATAATCTAAATCGAATAATTAGGTTACAAGCTGTCCTCGAAATAATAACCAATCAAACAGCAACAGCTCTAGACCTCTTGGCTGACCAGTCTACCCAAATGAGGAATGCTATTTTTCAACATAGAATGGTTTTAGACTATCTACTAGCAGAAGAGGGGGGTGTGTGTGGTAAATTAAACGATTCTAATTGTTGCTTACAAATTGACGATAACGGAAAAGTAGTTAAGAAAATAACCAAAGAAATTAGAAAATTGGCCCATGTCCCAGCACAAACCTGGAAGGATATGGAATGGGATTTATTTTCATGGCTGCCTGGTGGACCGTGGGTTAAAAGAGTATTATTTTTTTTGTTATGTAGTGTAATGACACTATTGTTTATACCTTGTATGATACCTTGCCTTACATTATTAATACACCGGGTGATAAATAGTACATTTGTAATAACTTCATTAAAAAGGGAAGGGGATATGTCAATTATGATGCTTAAGGATTGTACCCTCCAAGAACGGATTGATGAAATCCAATTATTAACAACAGAAGAGACACGAATTGAGGATGTTAAAAAGAAGATAAGGGATTGTGAGGAATGTTTTAACAATTCGTGTCCATAAAGAAAAGTCCTGTCTGCTTCTGCTTCTGTCTGCTTCGGGGACCTGCAATGGCAGCCAGATTCCTGAACCACAGATGCAGTGGGTCCCAGTCTCCCCCTCATTCTAGTCAATTTATCACGTCTTCAGAAAATACTCCTCAAATTCTTGAGCTTGTTTGCTTTTGTTATTCCGGATTTCTATTCCTAGCAGTTACAGCCTTTTTCCTGTTGTTTTGGCTATCGGTGTGACTGTCTCTGTCAATAGTTGGTAGGGAATGTTCTAATCACTTGTGAAGTGTCAATAAGAAAGCTATTTGTGTTTGTATGACTTCTTTGATGTCCGGGAGCCTCAGAATAGCTGATAACAACCAGTGACTGTTATGGAACACTATGCAGGCCTCTGATATCTGGACAGATATCCAAGGAAGCTGAAGGACGGCTAGGAGACAAGACCTGCAGGGGATGCTGTATAAACTTAACATGGTGCCAAAGGAGTAAAAAGGGGAAGGACAAGAAAAAAACTTGAAGAGGAAGACTACTAGCCTTCAGCATGAAAGACCCCCAGAGGGACCACCGGAGACTGATGCGCATGCTCCAGTAGGAGGGACTGGACCCCGGAAGCTAATTAGAATAACCTATTTTTTTTAGAAGTAGTAATGAATATGTATTAGTCTAGGTGTATAAAAATCGGCTACTTGATGTGGCTGGTGTGCGTCCTGGTGGAGCGGAGACTCCCGGTGCACCCAGCGCTGTTTGCTTACCTCTATTCTCTTAATAAATCCTATTTTTTTTATTTAAACCTATTTTGAAGACTGAGCCATTTCTAACACAGCCTTTTTCCTATTGTTTTGTCTTCTTCGAAATTAACTTAACACGGCTATAGGTGTGACTGTCTTTGTCAATAGTTGGTAGGGAATGTTTTAATTACTTGTGAAGTGTCAATAAGAAAGCTATTTGTGTTTGTATGACTTCTTTGATGTCTGGGAGCCTCGGAATAGCTGATAACAACTAGTGACTGTTATGGAACACTATGCAGGCCTCTGATATCTGGCCAGGAGTCCAAGAGATTAAGAAGAAGAAAAAAAGGAAGCTGAAGGACGGCTAGGAGACAAGACCTGCAGGGGATGCTGTATAAACTTGACACGGTGCCAAAGGAGTACAAAGGGGAAGGACAAGAAAAAAACTTGGAGAGGAAGACTACTAGCCTTCAGCATGAAAGACCCCCAGAGGGACCACCGGAGACTGACGTGCATGCTCCAGTAGGAGGGACTGGACCCCGGAAGCTAATTAGAATAACCTATTTTTTTAGAAGTAGTAATGAATATGTATTAGTCTAGGAGTATAAAAATCGGTTACTTGATGTGGCTGGTGTGCGTCCTGGTGGAGCGGAGACTCCCGGTGCACCCAGTGCTGTTTGCTTACCTCTATTCTCTTAATAAATCCTATTTTCTTATTTAAACCTATTTTGAAGACTGAGCCATTTTTAACAACCCTGACACTGACCGTGACCCTAACCCTGACCCTGACCCTGACAGTGAACCTGACCCTGACCCTGACCCTGAACGTGACCCTGACCCTGACCTTAATCGTGACGCTGACCGTAACACTGACCGTGACCCTGACCCTAAGTCTGACCTTGACCCTAAACCTGAACCTGACCCTTACCCTGACCCCTACCCTGACAATGCCCTGACCCCTACCCTGACCCTGACCCTGACCCTGACTGTTACCCTAACCCTGAACCTGACCCTGACCCAGACCTTGACCCTGAACCTGACCCTGTCTTTGAACCTGAACCCGACACAGACCGTGACCCTGACCCTAAGTCTGACCTTGACCCTGACCCTGACCCTGACCCTAACACTGACCCTGACCCTGAACCTAACCCTAACCCTGACCCTGACCCTGACGATGACCCTAAACCTGACGTGACCCTGACCCTGACCCTGACCCTGACCTTGACGCTGATGGTGACCCTGACCCTGACCCTGACCCTGATCCTAACCCTATCCCTGACCCTGACCATTACCCTCACCCTCAACCTGACCTGACCCTGACCCTGACACTGACCCGGACCCTAACCCTGAACCTGACCGTGACCCTGATTCTGACCTTGACCCTGACCGTGACCCGGACCCTGACCCTGACCCTGACAGTGACCCTGAGTCTGCCCCTGACCCTACTCCTACCCCTTACCCTGACCCTAACCGTGACCCTGAACCTTACACTGACCCTGAAGCTGACCCTGACCCTGACACTGACCCTGAAGCTGACCCTGACCCTGACATTTATCCTAACCCCGACCCTGACCCTGACCCTAAGTCTACACCGTGACCCTGAACCTGACCCTGACTCTGACCCTGACCATGACCCTGACCCTGACCCTAACACTGACCCTGACCCTGAACCTAACCCTATCCCATGACCCTGACCCAGACCATGACCCTAAACCTGACATGACCCTGACCCTGACCCTGACCTGACCTTGACACCGATGGTGACCCTGACCCTGACCCTGACCCTGACCCTGACCCTGAACCTGACCCTGACCCTGACCATTACCCTCACCCTGAACCTGACCTGACCCTGACCCTGACACTGACCCGGACCCTAACCCTGAACCTGACCGTGACCCTGATTCTGACCCTGACCCTGACCCTGACCGTGACCCTGACCCTAACCCTGACCCTGACCGTGACCCTGACCCTGACTCTGACCCTGACAATGCCCTGACTCCAACCCTGACCCTGACCCTGACCCTGACCCTAATCCTGATCGTGACCCTGAATTTGGCACTGACCCTGGCCCTGACCCTGACTCTGACCCTGACCCTGACCTTGACCCTATAACTGAACTTGACTTTGACCCTGACCCTGACCCTAATCCTGATCGTGACCCTGAATTTGGCACTGACCCTGGCCCTGACCCTGACTCTGACCCTGACCCTGACCTTGACCCTACAACTGAACTTGACTTTGACCCTGACCCTGATACTGACCCTGACCCTGACCCTGACCCTGACCCTAACTCGGAACCTGACCCTGACCCTGACCCTTAGACTGAACTTAACCCTGACCCTGACCTACACCCTGAACTTGACCTTGACCCTGACCGTGAACCTGACCCTGACTCTGACCCTGACCCTGACCTTGACCCTGACCCTAACCCTGACCCTAAATCTGAACCTGGCCCTGACCCTGACCCTGACCCTGATCCTGACCCTGACCCTAACCCTGACCCTGACCCTGACCCTAACCCTGACCATGACACTGACCCTGACCCTGACCTTGACCCTGACCCTGACCCTAACCCTGAACCTAACCCTGACCGTGACCCTGACTTTTACCCTGACCCTAAATCTGAACCTGACCCTGACACTGTCCCTAACCCTGACACTGTCCCTAACCCTGACACTGACCCTAAACCTGACCTAACCTTGACCCCGGCCCTGAACCTGACCCTTAACCTCACCCTGACACTAACCTTGACCCTGACCCAAAATTCTGACCGTGACCCTTACCCTAACACTGAACGTTACCCTGACTCTAAATATGACAGTGACCTTGACCTTGACCCTGACCTGAACCTAAAACTGACCATGACCCTGACCCTGACCCTATCATTGACACTGACCCTGCCCATAAGCCTGACCTGACCCTGACCCTCAGTCTGACCCTGACCCTGACCCTCACCTTCAGCCTGAACCTGACACTGAACCTGACCTGACCCTGACCCTGACCCTGACCTTGACCCTACTTTTGACCCTGACCCTGACCCTAAACCTGACCCTGACCCTGACCCTGATCATGACCCTGACACTGACCCTGACCCTGACCCTGACCCTGACCCAAACCCTGATGCTGACCTTAACAATGACACTGACCCTGACCCTAAACCTGACCTGACCCTGACCCTGACCCTGAAATTTATTCTGACACTGACCCTGAACCTGATTTAGACCCTAACCCTGACCTTGACCCTGACCCTGAACCTGAACTTTATCCTGACTGTGACCCTGACCCTGACCCAGACCTTGACCCTGAACCTGACCCTGTCTTTGAACCTGAACCCTACCCTGACTGTGACCCTGACCCTAAGTATGACGTTGACCCTGAACCTGTCCCTGACTCTTACCCTGACCCAAACCCTGACCCTAAGCCTGACCGTGACCCTGACTCTGACCCTTACCCTGATGCTAAAACTGAACCTGACCCTGACTCTGACCCTGACCCTGACCCTAACACTGACCCTGACCCGGACCCTGACACTGACCCTAAACATGACCCTGACACTGATTTAGACACTAACCCTAACCATGACCATGACCCTGACCCTGACCCTGACCCTAAACCTTACACTGACCCTGAGTCTGATGCTGACCCTGACCCTGACGCAGACCCCGACCCTGACCGTGACAATGCCCTGACTCCGACCCTGACCCTGACCCTGACCCTGACCCTGACCCTAATCCTGATCGTGACCCTGAATTTGGCACTGAACCTGGCACTGACCCTTACTCTACACCTGACCCTGAACCTGACCCTGACCCTGACCCTAACCCTGATCCTATCTTTGACCGTGACCCTAACCCTGAACCTGACCCTGACCCTAACTCTGAACCTGACCCTGACCGTGACACTGAACCTAACCCTTACCTGACCTACACCCTGAACTTGACCTTGACCCTGACCGTGACACTTACCCTCACCCTGACCCTGACCCTGACCTTGACCCTGACACTGACCCTGACCCTAACCCCATCCCTGAACTTGATCCTGACCCTAATACTGAACATGACCCTGACCCAGACCCTAACCCTGACACTGACCCTAACCCTGACCCTCAACCTGATCCTAAACCTGTCCTGACCCTGACCCTGATAGTGACCCTGAAACTAAGTCTGACTGTGACCCTGACCCTTACCCTAATTCTGACCGTGACCCTGATCATGACCTTGACCCTGACCCTGACCCTAACCCTGACCCTTACCCTAACACTGACCCTGACCCTCGCCCTGACGCTGACTCTACCCCCGACCCTGACCCTCACCCTGAACCTAACACTTACCCTGACCCTGACCCTCACCCTGACCCTGAACCTGACCCTGACCCTGACCTTGAACCTGACCCTGACCTTAAGCCTGACCCTGACCCTGTCCCTGATTCTAAGTCTTAACGTGACCGTGACCCTGACCCTCACCCTGGACTGACCCTGACCCTGAACATCACCCTGACCCTAACACTGAATTTGACCCTGAAACTTAATCTGACCAAAAACCCTGAACCTGACCCTGACACTGACCCTGGCCCTGACCCTAAACCTGACCTGATCTTGAACCTGATCCTGACCCTGACATTGACCCAGATTCTGACCCTGACCCTTACCCTGACCCTGACCCTGACCCTAAGTCTGTCCGTGACCCTGACACTGCCCTGACCCTAAGTCTGACCGTGACCCTAACCCTGAGCCTGACCCTGACCCTGACCCTGACCTTGACCCTGACCCTGACACTGAACCTAAAACTGACCTTTACCTTGACCCTGACCCTGAACGTAAACCTCACCCTGACCCTAACCCTGACCCTCACCCTGACCATGACCCTGACCCTAACCCTGACCCTAACCGTGGCCCTGACACTGACCCTCACACTGACCCTGTCCCTGTCCCTGACCATAAGTGTGACCGTGACCCTAACCCTGAGCCTGACCCTGACCCTGACCCTGACCATGACCCTGACCCTAACCAAGACCCTGAACGTGACCCTGACCTGACCCTGATACTAAGCCTGAACCTGAACCTGACCCTGTCCCTAAAACTGACCTGACCCTGACCCTGACCATAACCCTGAACCTGACCCTGACACGGACCCTAACCCTGACCCTGAAGCTGACCCTGAAGCTGACCCTGCCCCTACCCCTGACCCTGACACTAACCCTGACCCTAAACCTGACCCTGTCCCCGACTCTGATCCTCACCCTGATCCTGACACTGACCGTGACCCTGACATTGATCCTGACCCTGACTCTGAATCTGATCCTACCCCTGTGCCAGACCCTGACCCTAAACCTGACCCTGACACTGACCCTGACCTTGACACTAACCCTGAACCTGACTCTGACCCTGACCCTAATCCTTACCCTGACCCTGACCCTGAACCTAAACCTGACTTGAACCTGACCCTAACCCTGACCCTGATCCTGACCCTAACCCTGACCCTGAACATGACCCTACCCCTGACCCTAACCCTGACCCTTTCCCCGACCCTGACTCTAACCCTGACCCTGACACTGACCGTGAACCTGACCGTGACCCTAACCCTGACCCTGACCCAGACACTAACACTGACCTTGACCCTGACCCTGACCCTGACTTTGACCCTGACCTTAACCTTACCCTGACCCTGTCCCTGATCTTAAGTCTGACCGCGACCATGACCCTGAACATCACTCTGAAACTGACCCTGACACTGACACTGACCCTGACAGTTACGCTGACCCTGACCCTGACCCTGACCCTGACCCTGACCCTGACCTTGACCCTGACCCTGAACATCACCCTGACCCTGACCCTGACCCTGACCCTGACCCTGAACATCACCCTGACCCTGACCCTGACACTGACACTGACTTTGACCGTTACGCTGATCCTGACCCTGATGCTGAACCTGACACTGACCCTAACCCTGAGAGTGACCCTGACACTGATCCTAAATCTGAACTTGACCCTAACCCTGACACTGAACCTAACCCTGAACCTGACCCTGACCCTGACCGTGACCCTTACCCTAAGTCTGACTGTGACCGTGTCCCTGACCCTGACCCTGGCCCTGAACCTGACCTACACCCTGAACTTGACCATAACCCTGACCCTGACCCTGACCCTGACAGTGACCCTGACCCTGACAGTGACCCTGACCCTGCCCCTTAACCTGACCTTAATCGTGACCTTGACCGTAAAACTGACCGTGACCCTGACCCTGACCCTGACCCTAACCCTGACCCTGACCCTGACCCCTATCCTGACAATGCCCTGACCCCTACCCTGACCCTGACCCAGACCCTAACCCTGACAGTGACCCTGACCTGACCCTGACCTTGAAATTAAACCTGAACTTGACCCTGACCCTGACACTAAACCTGACCCTAACCCTGACCCTAACTTTGACACTGAACCTGACCCTAACCCTGACCCTGACCCTGACACTTTCCCCGACCCTGACCCTAACCCAGACCCTGACGTTGACCCTGACCCTGACCATGACCCTAACCCTGACCCTGACCCTGACCCTGATCCTGACACAGACCATAACACTGACCCTGACCCTGTACCTGATCCTAAGTCTGACCGTGACCCTGACCCTGACCCTGATCATGACCCTGACACTGAACCTGACCCTGAAATTTACTCTGACACTGACCCTGACCCTGAACTTTACCCTGACCGTGACCCTGACCCTGACCGTGACCTTGACCCTAAACCTGACCGTGTCCCTGACCCTGACCCTGACCCTGTCCCTGAACCTAACCCAGATCCTGACCCTGACCATGACCGTGAACCTGACCCGGACTTTGAACCTGAACTGGACCCTGACCCTGACCCTGATCCAGACCCTGACTCTGACCCTGACTCTGACCATAACACTGACACTGACCCTGACCCTGACCCTGGCCCTGAACCTGATCCTACCCCTGACCCTGACCCTAACACTGACCCTGACCCTGACCCTAAACCTGACATGACCCTGACCCTGACCCTGAACCTAAAAATCACCCTGACCCTGACCTTGACCCTGACCCTGACATTAACCCTAACCCCGACACTGACCCTGATCATGAACCTGACCCTGACCCTGACCCTGACACTGACCCTGATCATGAACCTGACCCTGATCCTGACCCTGACTGTTACCCTAACCCTGAACCTGACCCTGACCCAGACCTTGACACTGAACCTGACCCTGTCTTTGAACCTGAACCCGACCCTGACTGTGACCCTGATCCTAAGTCTGACCGTGACCCTGACCCTGACCATGAACCTAACCCTGACCCTGACCCTGACCCTGACCCTAAACCTCACCCTGACACTAACCTTGACCCTGATCCAAAATTCTGACCGTGACACTGACCCTGACCCTGAACGTGACCCTGACCCTAAATCTGACCGTGACCTTGACCTTGACCCTGACCCTGAACCTAACACTGACCCTGACCCTGACCCTGAATCTGACCCTGAACCTAACCCTGAACCTGAAACTTACCCTGACCCTTAACCTGACACTGAACCTGACACTGACCCTGCCCCTAAGCCTGACCTGACCCTGACCCTCACTCTGAACCTGACCCTGACCCTGAACTACAACCTGAACCTGACACTGAACCTGACCTGACCCTGACCCTGACCCTGACCTTGACCCTTACACTAACACCGACCCTGGCCCTGACCCAAACCCTGATGCTGACCCTAACAATGACAATGACCCTGACCATAAACCTGACCTGACCCTGGCCCTGACACTGACCGCGACCCTGAAATTTACTCTGACCCTGACCCTGACCATGAACCTGATCCTGACACTGACCCTGACCCTGACCCTGACCCTGAACTTTACCCTGATCGTGACCCTGACCCTGACCTTGACCCTAAACCTGACCCTGTCCCTGACCCTCACTCTGACCATGTCCCTGAACCTAACCCAGATCCTGACCTGAACTTGACCCTGACCCTGACCTTGACCCTGACTTAACCCTGACACTGAATATCTCCCTGACCCTGACCCTGACCCAAACCCTGACCCTAACCCTGACACTGACCCTGACTCTGAACCAGACACTGACCCTAAATCTGAACCTGACCCTGACTCTGACACTGACCCTAACACTGACTTTGACCCGGACCCTGACACTGACCGTAAACGTGACCCTGACACTGATTTTGACACTAAACCTTACAATGACTCTGACCCTAAACCTGAGCCTAACCCTGAGCCTGACCCTGAGTCTGATGCTGACCCTGACCCTGACCCTGACCCTAACACTGACACTGACACTGACCCTGAACCTGACCTTGGCCCTGAACCTGATCCTACCCCTGACCCTGACCCTAACACTGAACCTGACCCTGACCCTAAACCTGACATGACCCTGACTCTGACCCTGACCCTAAACCTCAACCTGACTCTAACCTTGACCCTGACCCTGACCCTGACCCAGACCCTGACCCTGAACCTGACATTAACCCTAACCCTGACACTGACCCTGATCATGAACCTGACCCTGACCCTAACCCTGACATTGACCGTAACCCTGATTCTGACCCTGACCCTGACCCTGACAGTGACCCTGACCCTGATCCTGACCCTACCGCTGCCCCCTAACCTGACCCTGACCCTGACCCTGACTGTTACCCTAACCCTGAACCTGACCCTGACCCAGACCTTGACCCTGAACCTGACCCTGTCTTTGAACCTGAACCCGACCCTGACCGTGACCCTGACCCTAAGTCTGACCTTGACCCTGACCCTGACCCTGACCTGACCCTGACCATGACCCTAACACTGATACTGACCCTGAACCTAACCCTACCCCTGACCCTGACCCTGACCGTGACCCTAAACATGACATGACCCTGACCCTGACCCTGACAGTGACCCTGACCCTGATCCTGACCCTACCCCAGCCCCTTACCCTGACCTTAATCATGACCCTGACTGTAACACTGACCGTGACCTTGACCATGACCCTGAACCTGACCCTAACCCTGACCCTGACCCTGACCACTAACCTGACAATGATCTGACCCCTACCCCGACCCTGACCCAGACCCTAACCCTGACAGTGACCCTGACCCTGACCCTGAACCTGACCCTGACGCTGACCCTGAACCTAACCCTGACCCTGAACCTAACCCTGACCCTAACACTGACTTGGACCCTGACCCTAACCCTGAACCTAACCCTGACCCTGTCCCCGACCCTGACCCTAACCCTGACCCTGACGCTGACCGTGACCCTGACACTGACCCTGAACCTGACTCTGAACCTGACCCTACCCCTGACCGTGACCCTAAACCTGACCCTGACCTGAACCTGACCTTGAAATTAAACCTGAACTTGACCCTGACCCTGACCCTAAACCTGACCCTAACCCTGACCCTAACTTTGACACTGAACCTGACCCTAACCCTGACCCTGACCCTGACACTTTCCCCGAACCTGACCCTAACCCAGACCCTGACGCTGACCCTGACCCTGACCGTGACCCTAACCCTGACCCTGACCCTGACCCTAACTCTGACCGTGACCCTGACCCTGATCCTGACACTGACCCTAACACTGACCCTGACCCTGTAGCTGATCCTAAGTCTGACCGTGACCCTGACCCTGACCCTGATCATGACCCTGACACTGAACCTGACCCTGAAATTTACTCTGACACTGACCCTGACCCTGAACTTTACCCTGACCGTGACCCTTACCCTGACCGTGACCTTGACCCTAAACCTGACCCTGTCCCTGACCCTGACCCTGACCCTGTCCCTGAACCTAACCCAGATCCTGACCCTGACCATGACCGTGAACCTGACCCGGACTTTGAACCTGAACTGGACCCTGACCCTGACCCTGATCCTGACCCTGACTCTGACCCTGACTCTGACCCTAACACTGACACTGACACTGACCCTGACCCTGACCCTGGCCCTGAACCTGATCCTACACCTGACCCTGACCCTAACACTGACCCTGACCCTTACCCTAAACCTGACATGACCCTGACCCTGACCCTGAACCTAAAAATCACCCTGACCCTGACCTTGACCCTGACCCTGACATTAACCCTAACCCCGACACTGACCTTGATCATGAACCTGACCCTGATCCTGACCCTGACTGTTACCCTAACCCTGAACCTGACCCTGACCCAGACCTTGACACTGAACCTGACCCTGTCTTTGAACCTGAACCCGACCCTGACTGTGACCCTGATCCTAAGTCTGACCATGACCCTGACCCTGACCATGAACCTAACCCTGACCCTGACCCTGACCCTGACCCTAAAACTCACCCTGACACTAACCTTGACCCTGACCCAAAATTCTGACCGTGACACTGACCCTGACCCTGAACGTGACCCTGACCCTAAATCTGACCGTGACCTTGACCTTGACCCTGACCCTGACCCTGAACCTAACACTGACCCTGACCCTGACCCTGAATCTGACCCTGAACCTAACCCTGAACCTGAAACTTACCCTGTCCCTTAACCTAACCCTGAACCTGACACTGACCATGACCCTAACCCTGACCCTGACCCTGACACTGACACTGCCCCTAAGCCTGACCTGACCCTGACCCTCACTCTGAACCTGACCCTGACCCTGAACTACAACCTGAACCTGATACTGAACCTGACCTGACCCTGACCCTGACCCTGACCTTGACCCTAACTTTGATCCTGACCCTGACCCTAAACCTGACCCTGACCTTGACTCTGACAGTGACCCTGAACCTGACCCTATGTCTGACCGTGACCCTGACCGTGAACCTGACCCTCGCGCTGACCCTGAACCTGACCTTGACCCTGACCCTGATCATGACCATGACACTGACCCTGACCTTGACCCTTACACTAACACCGACCCTGGCCCTGACCCAAACCCTGATGCTGACCCTAACAATGACAATGACCCTGACCATAAACCTGACCTGACCCTGGCCCTGACACTGACCGCGACCCTGAAATTTACTCTGACCCTGACCCTGACCATGAACCTGATCCTGACACTGACCCTGACCCTGACCCTGACCCTGAACTTTACCCTGATCATGACCCTGACCCTGACCTTGACCCTAAACCTGACCCTGTCCCTGACCCTCACTCTGACCATGTCCCTGAACCTAACCCAGATCCTGACCTGAACTTGACCCTGACCCTGACCTTGACCCTGACTTAACCCTGACACTGAATATCTCCCTGACCCTGACCCTGACCCAAACCCTGACCCTAACCCTGACCCTGACCCTGACTCTGAACCAGACACTGACCCTAACACTGACTTTGACCCGGACCCTGACACTAACCGTAAACGTGACCCTGACACTGATTTTGACACTAAACCTTACCATGACCCTGACCCTAAACCTGAGCCTAACCCTGAGCCTGACCCTGACTCTGATGCTGACCCTGACCCTGACCCTGACCCTAACACTGACACTGACACTGACCCTGAACCTGACCTTGGCCCTGAACCTGATCCTACCCCTGACCCTGACCCTAACACTGAACCTGACCCTGACCCTAAACCTGACATGACCCTGACCCTGACCCTGACCCTAAACCTCAACCTGACTCTAACCTTGACCCTAACCCTGACCCTGACCCTGACCCAGACCCTGACCCTGAACCTGACATTAACCCTAACCCTGACACTGACCCTGATCATGAACCTGACCCTGACCCTAACCCTGACATTGACCGTAACCCTGATTCTGACCCTGACCCTGACCCTGACAGTGACCCTGACCCTGATCCTGACCCTACCGCTGCCCCCTAACCTGACCCTGACCCTGACCCTGACTGTTACCCTAACCCTGAACCTGACCCTGACCCAGACCTTGACCCTGAACCTGACCCTGTCTTTGAACCTGAACCCGACCCTGACCGTGACCCTGAACCAAAGTCTGACCTTGACCCTGACCCTGACCCTGACCTGACCCTGACCATGACCCTAACACTGATACTGACCCTGAACCTAACCCTACCCCTGACCCTGACCCTGATCGTGGCCCTAAACATGACATGACCCTGACCCTGACAGTGACCCTGACCCTGACCCTGACCCTACCCCTGCCCCTTACCCTGACCTTAATCGTGACCCTGAACGTAACACTGACCGTGACCCTGACCATGACCCTGAACTTGACCCTAACCCTGACCCTGACCCTGACCACTAACCTGACAATGCTCTGACCCCTACCCTGACCCTGACCCTGAGCCTAACCCTGACCGTGACCCTGACCCTGACCCTGAACCTGACCTTAATTTTGAACCTGACCCTGACGCTGACCCTGAACCTAACCCTGACCCTGACCCTAACCCTGACCCTAACACTGACTTGGACCCTGACCCTAACCCTGAACCTAACCCTGACCCTGTCCCCGACCCTGACCCTAACCCTGACCCTGACGCTGACCATGACCCTGACACTGACCCTGAACCTGACTCTGAACCTGACCCTACCCCTGACCGTGACCCTAAACCTGACCCTGACCCTGACCTTGACATTAACCCTGAACTTGACCCTGACCCTGACACTAAACCTGACCTTAACCCTGACCCTAACTTTGACACTGAACCTGACCCTAACCCTGACCCTGACGCTGACCCTGACCCTGACCGTGACCCTAACCCTGACCCTGACCCTGACCATAAGTCTGACCGTGACCCTGACCCTGATCCTGACACTGACCCTAACACTGACCCTGACCCTGACCCTGATCCTGACACAGACCCTAACACTGACCCTGACCCTGTACCTGATCCTAAGTCTGACCGTGACCCTGACCCTGACACTGTCCCTAACCCAGACCCCGACCCTGACCCTGACACTAACCATAAATATGACCCTGACACTGATTTTGACACTAACCCTGTCCCTGACCCTGACCCTGAACCTGACCCTAACCCTGACCCTGACCCTGAGTCTGACGCTGACCCTGACACAGACCCTGACCTGACCCTGACCATGACCCTGACAATGCCCTGATTCCGATCCTGACCCTGACCCTGACGCTAACTGTGACCCTGACCCTTACTTTGGCCCTGACCCTGGCCCTGACCATGACCCTACACCTGACCCTGACACTGACCCTGACCCTAAACCTGACCATAACCCTGACCGTGACACTGACCTTGACCCTGACCTTGACCCTAACTCTGAACCTGATCCTGACCCTGACCCTGACCCTGACCCTGACCCTGATACTGACCCTGAACCTAACACTACCCCTGACCCTGACCCTGATCGTGGCCCTAAACATGACCCTAAATCTGACCTAACCTTGACCCCGGCCCTGACCCTGATCCTAAACCTCACCCTGACACTAACCTTGACCCTGACCCAAAATTATGACCGTGACCCTGAACGTGACCCTGACCCTAAATCTGACCGTGACCTTGACCTTGACCCTGACCCTGAACCTAACCCTGACCCTGACCCTTACCCTGACCTTTAACCTGACCCTGAACCTGACACTGACCATGACCCTAACCCTGACACTGACCCAGACCCTGAACCTGACCTACAACCTGAACCTGACACTGAACCTGACCTGACCCTGACCCTGACCGTGACCCTGACCTTGACCCTAACTGTGACCCTGACCCTGACCCTAAACCTGAACCTGACCCTGACCCTGACAGTGACCCTGAACCTGACCCTATGTCTGACTGTGACCCTGACCGTGAACCTGACCCTCGCCCTGACCCTGAACCTGACCTTGACCCTGAACCTGATCATGACCCTGACACTGACCCTGACCTTGACCCTTACACTAACACTGAACCTGACCCTGACCCAAACCCTGATGTTGACCCTAACAATGACACTGAACCTGACCCTAAACCAGACCTGACCCTGACCCTGACTCTAACCTTGACCCTGACCCTGACCCTAAACCTCACCCTGACCCTGACCCTGAACGTGACCCTGAGCCTGACCTTGACTCTGACCCTGACATTAACCCTAACCCTGACCCTGACCCTGATCATGAACCTGACCCTGACCATAACCCTGACACTAACCGTGACCCTGATTCTGACCCTGACCCTGACCGTGACCCTAACCCTGACCCTGACCCTGACAGTGACCCTGACCCTGATCCTGACCCTACCCCTGCCCCTTAACCTGACCTTAATCGTGACCCTGACCGTAACACTGACCCTGACCCTGACCCCTACCCTGACAATGCCCTGACCCCTACCCTGACCCTGACCCATACCCTGACCCTGACTGTTACCCTAACCCTGAACCTGACCCTGACCCAGACCTTGACCCTGAACATGACCCTGTCTTTGAACCTGAACCCGACCCTGACCGTGACCCTGACCCTAAGTCTGACCTTGACCCTGAGCCTGACCTTGAGCCTGACCCTGAGTCTGACGCTGACCCCGACCCTGACCCTGACAATGCCCTCATTCCGACCCTGACCCTGACCCTAATCCTGATAGTGACCCTGAATTCGGCCCTGACCCTGGCCCTGACCCTGACCCTACACCTCACACTGAACCTGACCCTGACCCTGACCCTAACCCTGGCCCTAAATTTGACCGTGACCCTAATCCTGACCCTGACCCTGACCGTAACTCTGAACCTGATCCTGACCCTGACCATGACACTGAACCTAACCCTGACCCTGACCTACACCCTGAACTTGACCTTGACCCTGATCCTGACCCTGACCCTGACCGTGACCCTGATACTGACCCTGAACCTAACCGTACTCCTGACCCTGACCCTAACACTTACCCTGACCCTAAACCTGACCTGACCCTGACCCTAACCCTAAACATCACCCTGACTCTAACACTGACCCTGAACTTAAAATTCTGACTGTGACCCTGACCCTCAACCCTGACCCTGACCCTGACCCTAACCCTAACCATGACCCTGAACCTGTCTGACCGTGAACCTGACCCTGACCCTGACCCTGACACTGACCCTGCCCCTAAACCTGACCTGTCCCTGACCCTGAACCTGACCCTGACCCTTATCCTGAACGTTACCCTGAATTTGGCACTGACCCTGGCCCTGACCCTGACTCTACACCTGACCCAGAACCTGACACTGACCCTGACACTAACCCTGACCCTGAACTTGACCCTGACCCTAACCCTGACACTGACCCTGTCCCTGACCCTGACACTAAACCAGACCCTCACCCTGACCCTGACCCTGACCCTGACCCTGAACCTGATACTGACCCTGAACCTAAGTCTGACTGTGACCCTAACCCTTACCCTAATTCTGACCGTGACCCTGATCATGACCTTGACCCTGACCCTGACCCTAACCCTGACCGTGACCCTAACACTGACCCTGACCCTGTCACTTACCCTGACCCTAAGTCTGACCCTGACCTTAACACTAAACCAGACCCTGACCCTACCACTTTCCCTGAGCCTGACACTGAACCTGAACATGACCTTGACACTGTGTGACTGAGACCCTGACCGTGACCCTGAACCTCAAACTGACCCTGACCCTAACCCTGACCTTGACCCTGACCCTCACTCTGACCCTAACCCTTGTCCTGACCCTGACCCTGACTCTGACCCTGAATATAAACCTGACCCTGACACTGACCCTGACCCTGAACATAAACCTGACCTTGACCCTGAACCTGACCCTGAACTTAACCCTGAACCTGACCCTGACCCTGACCCTGACCTTGAACCTGACCCTGACCTTAACCCTGACCCTGAACCTGTCCCTAATTCTAAGAAATACCGTGACCCTGACCCTGACCATCACCCTGGCCTGACCCTGACCCTGACCTTAACCCTGAACCTGAACATTACCCTGACCCTGACTCTGACACTTACACTGACCCTGACCGTTACGCTGATCCTGACCCTGATGCTGACCCTGACTCTGAACTACACCCTGAACTTGACCATAACCGTGACCCTGACCCTGACTCTGACCCTGACCGGGACCATGACCGTGACCCTGAAACTAACACTACCCCTGACCCTGATCCTGACCCTGACACTAAACCTGACCCTGACAGTGACCCTGACACTGACCGTGACCCTGAGCGTGACCTTAAACCTGACCCTGACAGTGACCCTGACCCTGATCCTTACCCTACTCCTGCCACTTACCCTGACCTTAATCGTGACCATGACCGTAACACTGACCGTGACACTGACCCTGACCCTGAACCTGACCTTAATTCTGAACCTGACCCTGACGCTGACCCTGAACCTAACCCTGATTCTGACCCTGACCCTGACCCTAACCCTGAAACTAACCCTGACCCTGACCCTGACTCTGACCCTTACCCTAAATCTGAACCTGACCCTGACCCTGACCCTGACACTGTCCCTAACCCTGTCCCTGACCCTGACCCTGAACCTGACCCTAACCCTGACACTGACCCTGAGTCTGATGCTGACCGTGACCCTGACCCCGACCATGACCCTGACAATGCCCTGATTCTGACCCTGACCCTGACCCTGACGCTAACCGTGACCCTGACCCATACTTTGGCCCTGACCCTGGCCCTGAACATGACCCTACACCTGACCCTGACCCTGACCCTGACCCTAACTCTGAACCTGATCATGACCCTGACCCTGACCCTGACCCTGACCGTGACCCTGATACTGACCCTGAACCTAACACTACCCCTGACCCTGACCCTGACCCTGACCCTGACCCTGACCCTGACACTGACCTTGACCCTAAACCTGACCTAACCTTGACCCCGGTCCTGACCCTGACCCTAAACCTCACCCTGACACTAACCTTGACCCTGACCCAAAATTCTGACCGTGACCCTGACCCTGACCCTGAACGTGACCCTGACCCTAAATCTGACCGTGACCTTGACCTTGACCCTGACCCTGAACCTAACACTGACCCTGACCCTGACCCTGACACTGACCATGACCCTAACCCTGACCCTGACCCTGACACTGACCCTGCCCCTAAGCCTGACCTGACCCTGACCCTCACTCTGACCCTGACCCTGACCTACAACCTGACCCTGACACTTACCCTGACCCTAAGTCTGACTCTGACCTTAACACTAAACCAGACCCTGACACTAACACTGACCCTGACCCTGACCCTGACCCAAACCCTGACCCTAACCCTGACCGTGACCCTGACTGTGACCCTGACCCTGACCCTAAATCTGAACCTGACCCTGACTCTGACACTGACCCTAACACAGACTTTGACCCGGACCCTGACACTGACCGTAAACGTGACCCTGACACAGATTTTGACACTAACCCTGACCATGACCCTGAACTTAACCCTGAGCCTAACCCTGAGCCTGACCCTGAGTCTGACGCTGACCCTGACCCTTACCCCGACCCTGACCCTGACAATGCCCTGATTCTGACCCTGACCCTGACCCTGACGCTGATACTAATCCTGATGTTGACCCTGAATTCGGCCCTGACAATGGCCCTGACCCTGACCCTACACCTCACACTGAACCTGACCCTGACCCTGACCTTAACCCTGACCCTAAATTTGACTGTGACCCTAACCCTGACCCTGACCCTGACCCTAACTCTGAACCTGACCCTGACCATGACACTGAACCTAACCCTAACCCTGACATACACCCTGAACTTGAACTTGACCCTGATCCTGACCCTGACCCTGACCGTGACCATGATACTGACCCTGAACCTATCCCTACTCCTGACCCTGACTCTAACACTGACCCTGACCTTAAAACTCTGACCGAGACCCTGACCCTGACCCTGACCGTGACCCTGAACCTAATTCTGACCGTGAACCTGACCCTGACCCTGACACTGACCCGGACCCTGACCCTGAACCTGACCATGACCCTCACCCTGACACTGAACCTGACCTTGACCCTGACCCTGACCATGACCCTGACACTGAACCTACCCCTAAACCTTACCCTGACCCTGACACTAACCCTGACCCTGAACCTACCCCTGACCCTGACCCTGACCCTTACCATGACTCTGACCCTGATCCTAAGCCTTACCTGCCCATAACACTGACACTGACCCTAAGTGTGACCGTGACCCAGACCCTGACCTGACCGTGACCCTGACCCTGACCGTGACCCTGACCGTGACCCTGACCTTGACCATGACACTGACCTTTACAATAACCCTGACCCAGCCTCTTATCAATATCCTGACCCTGACCATGACCTTGACCCTGACCCTGCCTTTGACCATGACCTTGACCCTGACCCTGACAATGCCCTGACTCCGACCCTGACCCTGACCCTAAGTCTGACCACGACCCTGACCGTGACACTGACCCTCACACTGACCCTGACCCTGACCCTGACTCTTACCTTGATCCTGTCCCTGACCCTACCCCTGACCCTACCCTGACCCTTACCATGACTCTGACCCTAAACCTGACCCTGACCCTGACACTGACTCTTACCCTAACCCTGACCCTGACCCTGACCCTGACCCTAGCCCTGACTCAGACTCTGACCCTGACCCAGACCCTGACCCTGACCCTGACACTGACCCTGGCCCTGAACCTGACCTTGACCCTACAACTGAACTTGACCCTGACCCTGACAGTGACCCTGACCCTGAAACTGACCCTGACCCTGACCCTGACCCTGACCCTGTCCCTGACCCAGACCCCGAACCTGACCCTGACAATGCCCTGACTCCGAACCTGACCCTGACCCTGACCCTGAACCTAATCCTGATCGTGACCCTGAATTTGGCACTGACCCTGGCCCTGACCCTAACTCTACACCTGACCCTGACCCTGACCCTTAGACTGAACTTAACCCTGACCCTGACCTACACCCTAAACTTGACCTTGACCCTGACCGTGAACCTGACACTCACACTGACCCTCACCCTGACCCTGACCTTGACCCTGACACTGACCCTGACCCTAACCCTGACCCTGAACTGGATCCTGACAGTAACCCTGAACATGACCCTGACCCTGACCCTAAACCTGAACGTGACCCTGTCCCTGACGCTGACCCTGACACTAAACCTCACCCTGACTCTAACCTTGACCCTGACCCTGACATTAACCCTAACCCTGACACTGACCCTGACCCTGAACCTAACCCTATCCCCTGACCCTGACCCTGACCCTGACCCTAAACCTGACATGACCCTGACCCTGACCCTGACCCTGACTTGACGCTGATGGTGACCCTGACCCTGACCCTGACCCTAACCCTGAACCTGACCGTGACCCTGATTCTGACCCTGACCCTGACGGTGACCCTGACCCTGACCCTGACCCTGAAGCTGACCCTGACCCTGACATTTATCCTAACCCCGACCCTGACCCTGACCCTAAGTCTACACCGTGAACCTGACCCTGACTCTGACGCTGACCATGACCCTGACCCTGACCCTGAACTTGACCCTGACCATGACCCTGACCCTGACCCTAAACCTGACCTGAACCTGACCCAGACCTTGACCCTGACTTAACCCTGACACTGAATATCTCCCTGACCCTGACCCTGATTCTAACCCTGATCCTATCTTTGACCGTGACCCTAACCCTGACCCTGACCCTAACTCTGAAACTGAACCTTACCCTGACCATGACACTGAACCTAACCCTGACCCTGACCTACACCCTGAACTTGACCTTGACCCTGACCGTGACCCTGAACCTAACCCTGACCCTGACCTACACCCTGAACTTGACCTTGACCCTGACCGTGACCCTGACCCTGAACCTGACCTTGACCCTACAACTGAACTTGACCCTGACCAACACCCTGACACTGACCCTGACACTGAATCTAACCTTACCCTGACCCTGACCCTGACATTGACCCTAACCTTGACCCAGACCCTGACCCTAAACCTGACCCTGACCCTCATCCTGACACTGAACCTGACCTGACCCTGACCCTGACCCTGACATTGACCCGAAACTTGACCCTGACCCTAAACCTGACCCTCACCCTGACCCTGACCGTGACACTGAACCTGACCCTAAGTCTGACCGTGACCCTGACCGTGACCATTACCCTCACCCTGACCCTGAACCTGACCTTGACCCTGACCATGACCATGACCCTGACACTGACCCTGACCTTGACCCTTACACTAACACTTACCCTGAACCTACCCCTGACCCTGACCCTGACCCTGACAGTAACCCTGACCCTGAACCTATCCCTGAACCTTACCCTGAACCTGAACCTGACTCTGACCCTGACCCTGAACCTGACCCTGACACTAGCCCTGACTCTGACTCTGACCCAGACCCAGACCCTGACCCTGACCCTGACTCTGACCATAAACCTGACCTTGACCCTACAACTGAACTTAACCCTGACCCTGACCCTGACACTGACCCTAACACTGAACCTGACCCTGACCTTGACCCTGACCCTGACCCTGACACTGACTCTGACCCTGACCCTGACATTGAACCTGACATGACCCTGACATTGACCCTAACCTTGAACATGACCCTGACACTAAACCTGACCCTGACATGATCATGACACTGAACCTGACCTGACCCTGAACCTGACCCTGACATTGACCCTTAACCTGACCCTGACCATGAACCTGACCCTGACCCTGACCTTTACCTTGACCCTGACCATGACCCTGACCCTGACCTTGACCTTGACCCTAACTGTGACCTTGAAATTGACCTTGACCCTGACCTTGACCTTGACATTGACACTGACTCTGACCCTAAACCTGACCCTGATTCTGACCCTGACCTTGACCTTGACCCTGACCCTGACCCTTACACTGTTTCTGACCCTAACCCTGACCATGAACCTGACCCTGACCCTAACCCTGACCCTATCCCTGACCGTGACCCTGACCCTGACCCTGACCCTAAACCTGACCCTGACCCTGACCCTGACCCTAACCCTGACCCTGACCCTGACCCTGACAGTGACACTGAACCTGACCCTAAGTCTGACCATGACCCTGACCGTGACCATGACCCTCACCCTGACTCTGAACCTGACCTTGACCCTGACCATGAACATGACCCTGACACTGACCCTGACCTTGACCAAAACACTAACACTTACCGTGAACCTACGCCTGACCCTGACCCTAAGTGTGACCGTGAACCAGACCCTGACCTGACCGTGACCCTGACCCTGACCGTGACCCTGACCGTGACCCTGACCTTGACCATGACACTGACCTTTACTCTAACCCTGACCCTGACTCTTACCCTGATCCTGACCCTGAACCTGACCCTGAACCTGACCCTGACCTTGACCCTGACCCTGACACTGACTCTGACCCTGACCCTGACATTGAACCTGACCTGATCCTGACATTGACCCTAACCTTAAACATGACCCTGACACTAAACCTGACCCTGAAGTGATCATGACACTGAACCTTACCTGACCCTGAACCTGACCCTGACATTGACCCTAACCTTGACCCTGACCCTAACACTGAACCTGACCCTGACCCTGACCCTGACCATGATCCTGACCTTGACACTGACCCTGACCCTGACCTTTACCTTCACCCTGACCATGACCCTGACCCTGACCTTGACCTTGACCCTGACCCTGACCCTGACCTTTACCTTGACCCTGACCATGACCCTGACCCTGACCCTAAACCTGACCTGAACCTGAGCCTGACTTTGACCTTGACCCTGACTTAACCCTGACACTGAATATCTCCCTGACCCTGACCCAAATCCTAACCCTGTTCCTATCTTTGACCGTGACCCTAACCCTGACCCTGACCCTGACCCTAACTCTGAAACTGAACCTTACCCTGACCATGACACTGAACCTAACCCTGACCCTGACCAACACCCTGAACTTGACCTTGACCCTGACCCAGACCCTGACCCTGACCCTGACACTGACCTGACCCTGAACCTCACCTTGACCCTGACCCTGACCCTGACCCTGACCCTGACCCTGACCCAGACCCCAAACCTGACCCTGACAATGCCCTGACTCCGACCCTGACCCTGACCCTAATCCTGATCGTGACCCTGAATTTGGCACTGACCCTGACCCTGACCCTAACTCTACACCTGACCCTGAACCTGACCCTGACCCTGACCCTAACCCTGACCCTATCCCTGACCGTGACTCTGACCCTGACCCTGACCCTGACCCTAACTCGGAACCTGACCCTGACACTGACCCTTAGACTGAACTTAAACCTGACCCTGACCTACACCCTGAACTTGACCTTGACCCTGACCGTGAACCTGACCCTCACCCTGACCCTAACCCTGACCCTGACCTTGACCCTGACACTGACCCTGACCCTAACCCTGACCCTGAACTGGATCCTGACCCTAACCCTGACCCTGACCCTGACCCTGACCCTGACCCTGACCGTGACCCTGATTCTGACCCTGACCCTGACCGTGACCCTGACCGTGACCCTAACCCTGACAGTGAACCTGATCCTGATCCTGACTCTAACCCTGCCCCTTACCCTGACCTTAATCGTGACCCTGACCGTAACACTGACCGTGACCCTGACCCTGACCCTGACCTTGACCCTAACCCTGACCCTGACCCTGACCCCTACCCTGACAATGCCCTGACCCCTACCTTGAATCTGACCCTGACTGTTACCCTAACCCTGAAACTGACCCTGACCCAGACCTTGACCCTGAACCTGACCCTGTCTTTGAACGTGAAGCTGACCCTGACCCTGACCTGACCCTGACCATGACCCTAACACTGATACTGACCTTGAACCTAACCCTACCCCTGACCCTGACCCTGACCGTGGCCCTAAACATGACATGACCCTGACCCTGACCCTGACAGTGACCCTGACCCTGACCCTGACCCTGACCTTGACGCTGATGGTGACCCTGACCCTGACCCTGACCCTAACCCTATCCCTGACCCTGACCATTACCCTCACCCTGAACCAGACCTGACCCTGACCGTGACACTGACCCGGACCCTAACCCTGAACCTGACCGTGACCCTGATTCTGACCCTGACCCTGACCGTGATCCTGACCCTTACCCTGACCCTGAAACTGACCCTGACCCTGCCCCTGACCCTACTCCTGCCCCTTACCCTGACCCTAACCGTGACCCTGACCCTAACACTGACCCTGAAGCTGACCCTGACCCTGACATTTATCCTAACCCCGACCCTGACCCTGACCCTAAGTCTACACCGTGACCCTGACCCTGATCTTGACCCTGACCCTGACCCTAACTCGGAACCTGACCCTGACACTAACCCTGACCCTGAACTGGATCCTGACCCTAACCCTGAACATGACCCTGACCCTGACCCTAACCCTTACACTGACCCTGTCCCTGACCCTGACCCTGACCCTAAACCTCACCCTGACTCTAACCTTGACCCTGACCCTGACCCTGACCCTGACCGTGTCCCTGACCCTGACCTTGACCCTGACCCTGACATTAACCCTAACCCTGACACTGACCCTGATCATGAACCTGACCCTGACCTTAACCCTGTGAGGAATATTTTAACAATTCGTGTCCATAAAGAAAAGTCCTGTCTGCTTCTGTCTGCTTCGGGGCCCTGCAATGGCAGCCAGATTCCTGAACCACAGATGCAGTGTGTCCCAGTCTCCCCCTCATTCTAGTCAATTTATCAAGTCTTCAGAAAATACTCCTCAAATTCTTGAGCTTGTTTGCTTTTGTTATTCCGGATTTCTATTTCTAGCAGTTACAGCTTTTTTCCTATTGTTTTGTCTTCTTCGAAATTAACTTAACACGGCTATAGGTGTGACTGTCCCTGTAAATAGCTGGTAGGGAATGTTTTAATTACTTGTGAAGTGTCAATAAGAAAGCTATTTGTGTTTGTATGACTTCTTTGATGTCTGGGAGCCTCAGAATAGCTGATAACAACTAGTGACTGTTATGGAACACTATGCAGGCCTCTGATATATGGCCAGGAGTCCAAGAGATTAAGAAGAAGAAAAAAAGGAAGCTGAAGGACGGCTAGGAGACAAGACCTGCAGGGGATGCTGTATAAACTTGACACGGTGCCAAAGGAGTACAAAGGGGAAGGACAAGAAAAAAACTTGGAGAGGAAGACTACTAGCCTTCAGCATGAAAAACCCCCAGAGGGACCACCGGAGACTGACGCGCATGCTCCAGTAGGAGGGACTGGACCCTGGAAGCTAATTAGAATAACCTATTTTTTTTAGAAGTAGTAATGAATATGTATTAGTCTAGGAGTATAAAAATTGGTTACTTGATGTGGCTGGTGTGCGTCCTGGTGGAGCGGAGACTCCCGGTGCACCCAGCGCTGTTTGCTTACCTCTATTCTCTTAATAAATCCTATTTTCTTATTTAAACCTATTTTGAAGACTGAGCCATTTTTAACAACCCTGACACTGACCGTGACCCTAACCCTGACCCTGACCCTGACAGTGAACCTGACCCTGATCCTGACTCTACCCCTGCCCCTTACCCTGACCTTAATCGTGACCCTGACCGTAACACTGACCGTGACCCTGACCCTAAGTCTGACCTTGACCCTAACCCTGACCCTGACCCTTACCCTGACCCCTACCCTGACAATGCCCTGACCCCTACCCTGACCCTGACCCTGACCCTGACTGTTACCCTAACCCTGAACCTGACCCTGACCCTGAACCTGACCCTGATCCTAACCCTATCCCTGACCCTGACCATTACCCTCACCCTGAACCTGACCTGACCCTGACCCTGACACTGACCCGGACCCTAACCCTGAACATGACCGTGACCCTGATTCTGACTCTGACCCTGACCGTGACCCTGACCCTGACCCTGACCCTGACAGTGACCCTGACCCTGCCCCTGACCCTACTCCTGCCCCTTACCCTGACCCTAACCGTGACCCTGACAATAACACTGACCCTGAAGCTGACCCTGACCCTGACATTTATCCTAACCCCGACCCTGACCCTGACCCTAAGTCTACACAGTGAACCTGACCCTGACTCTGACCCTGACCATGACCCTGACCCTGAACTTGACCCTGACCATGACCCTGACCCTGACCCTAAACCTGACCTGAACCTGACCCTGAACTTGACCTTGACCCTGACTTAAACCTGACACTGAATATCTCCCTGACCCTGACCCAAACCCTAACCCTGATCCTATCTTTGACCGTGACCCTAACCCTGACACTGACCCTGACCCTAACTCTGAAACTGAACCTTACCCTGACCATGACACTGAACCTAATCCTGAACCTGACCAACACCCTGAACTTGACCTTGACCCTGACCCAGACCCTGACCCTGACCCTGACACTGACCTGACCCTGAACCTGACCTTGACCCTACAACTGAACTTTACCCTGACCCTGACCCTGACACTGACCCTGAAACCTGAACCTGACCCTGACCTTGAACCTAACCCTGACCCTATCCCTGACGGTGACCCTGACGGTGACCCTGACCCTGACCCTAACTCGGAACGTGACCCTGACCCTGACCCTTAGACTGAACTTAACCCTGACCCTGACCTACACCCTGAACTTGACCTTGACACTGACCGTGAACCTGACCCTCACCCTGACCCTGACCCTGACCATGACCTTGACCCTGACACTGACCCTGACCCTAACCCTGACCCTGAACTGGATCCTGACCCTAACCCTGAACATGACCCTGACCCTGACACTAACCCTGACACTGACCCTGTCCCTGACCCTGACCCTGACCCTAAACCTCACCCTGACTCTAACCTTGACCCTGACCCTGAACCTGACCCTGACCCTGACCCTGACCGTGACCCTGACCCTGACCTTGACCCTGACCCTGACATTAACCCTAACCCTGACACTGACCCTGATCATGAACCTGACCCTGACCTTAACCCTGACACTGACCGTGACCCTGATTCTGACCCTGACCCTGACCGTGACCCTAACCTGACCCTGACCCTGACAGTGAACCTGACCCTGATCCTGACTCTAACCCTGCCCCTTACCCTGACCTTAATCGTGACCCTGACCGTAACACTGACCGTGACCCTGACCCTGACCTTGACCCTAACCCTGACACTGACCCTTACCCTGACGCCTACCCTGACAATGCCCTGACCCCTACACTGACCCTGACCCGGACTGTTACCCTAACCCTGAACCTGACCCTGACCCAGACCTTGACCCTGAACCTGAACCTGTCTTTGAACGTGAACCCGACCCTGACCGTGACCCTGACCCTAAGTCTGACCTTGACCCTGACCCTGACCCTGATCCTGACACAGACCCTAACACTGACCCTGACCCTGTACCTGATCCTAAGTCTGACCGTGACCCTGAACCTGACCATGAACTTAACCCTGACCCTGACCTTGACCCTGACCCTAACCCTGACCCTAAATCTGAACCTGACCCTGACCCTGACCCTGACACTGTCCCTAACCCAGACCCTGACCCTGACCCTGACACTGATTTTGACACTAACCCTGTCCCTGACCCTGACCCTGAACCTGACCCTAACCCTGACCCTGACCGTGAGTCTGACGCTGACCCTGACCCTGACACTGACCATGACCCTGACAATGCCCTGATTCCGAACCTGACCCTGACCCTGACTCTAACCATGACCCTGACCCTTACTTTGGCCGTGACCCTGGACCTGACTCTGACCCTACACCTGACCCTGACACTGACCCTGACCCTAAACCTGACCATAACCCTGACTTTGACCCTGACCCTGACCCTAACTCTGAACCTGATCCTGACCCTGACCCTGACCCTGACCCTGAACGTGACCCTGACCCTAAATATGACCGTGAACTTGACCTTGACCCTGACCCTGAACCTAACACTGACCCTGACCTTGACCCTAACTCTGAACCTGATCCTGACCCTGACCCTTACCCTGACCCTTAACCTGACCCTGACACTGACACTGACCCTGCCCCTAAGCGTGACCTTAACCTGACCCTCACTCTGACCCTGACCCTGACCCTGACCTACAACCTGAACCTGACACTGAACCTGACCTGACCCTGACCCTGACCCTAACCCTGACCCTTGCCCTACCCCTTACCCTGACCCTGACACTGACCCTGAACATGACCTTGACACTAAGTCTGACTGAGACCCTGACCGTGACCCTGAACCTCAAACTGACCCTGACCTTGACCCTGACCCTGAACCTGACCCTGCCACTCGCCCTGACGCTGACTCTACCCCTGACACTGACCCTGACCCTCACTCTGACCCTAACCCTTGTCCTGACCCTGACCCTGACTCTGACCCTGACCCTGACCTTGAACCTGACCCTGACCTTAACCCTGACCATGACCCTGTCCCTGATTCTAAGAAATACCGTGACCCTGACCCTAAACATCGCCCTGACACTGACCCTGACACTGACAGTGACCCTGACCCTAAATCTGACCGTGACCTTGACCTTGACCCTGACCCTGAACCTAACACTGACCCTGACCCTGAATCTGACCCTGAACCTAACCCTGAACCTGAACCTTACCCTGTCCCTTAACCTGACCCTGAACCTGACACTGACCATGACCCTAACCCTGACCCTGACCCTGACACTGACCCTGCCCCTAAGCCTGACCTGACCCTGACCCTCACTCTGAACCTGACCCTGACCCTGAACTACAACATGAACCTGACACTGAACCTGACCTGACCCTGACCCTGACCCTGACCTTGACCATAACTTTGATCCTGACCCTGACCCTAAACCTGACCCTGACCTTGACTCTGACAGTGACCCTGAACCTGACCTTGACCCTGACCCTGATCATGACCATGACACTGACCCTGACCTTGACCCTTACACTAACACTGACCCTGGCCCTGACCCAAACCCTGATGCTGACCCTAACAATGACAGTGACCCTGACCATAAACCTGACCTGACCCTGACCCTGACACTGACCGCGACCCTGAAATTTACTCTGACACTGACCCTGACCATGAACCTGATCCTGACACTAACCCTGACCCTGACCCTGACCCTGAACTTTACCCTGATCGTGACCCTGACCCTGACCTTGACCCTAAACCTGACACTGTCCCTGACCCTGACCCTGACCATGTCCCTGAACCTAACCCAGATCCTGACCTGAACTTGACCCTGACCCTGACCTTGACCCTGACTTAACCCTGACACTGAATATCTCCCTGACCCTGACCCTGACCCAAACCCTGACCCTAACCCTGACACTGACCCTGACTCTGAACCAGACACTGACCCTAAATCTGAACCTGACCCTGACTCTGACACTGACCCTAACACTGACTTTGACCCGGACCCTGACACTGACCGTAAACGTAACCCTGACACTGATTTTGACACTAAATCTTACCATGACCCTGACCCTAAACCTGAGCCTAACCCTGAGCCTGACCCTGACTCTGATGCTGACCCTGACCCTGACCCTGACCCTGACCCTAACACTGACACTGACACTGACCCTGAACCTGACCTTGGCCCTGAACCTGATCCTACCCCTGACCCTGACCCTAACACTGAACCTGACCCTGACCCTAAACCTGACATGACCCTGACCCTAAACCTCAACCTGACTCTAACCTTGACCCTAACCCTGACCCTGACCCTGACCCTGACCCTAAACCTAACCCTGACTCTAACCTTGACCCTGACCCTGACCCTGACCCTGACCCAGACCCTGACCCTGAACCTGACATTAACCCTAACCCTGACACTGACCCTGATCATGAACCTGACCCTGACCCTGACCCTGACCCTAACCCTGACATTGACCGTAACCCTGATTCTGACCCTGACCCTGACCCTGACCCTGACAGTGACCCTGACCCTGATCCTGACCCTGACCCAGACCTTGACACTGAACCTGACCCTGTCTTTGAACCTGAACCTGACCCTGACCGTGACCCTGACCCTAAGTCTGACCTTGACCCTGACCCTGACCTGACCCTGACCATGACCCTAACACTGATACTGACCCTGAACCTAACCCTACCCCTGACCCTGACCCTGACCGTGGCCCTAAACATGACATGACCCTGACCCTGACCCTGACAGTGACCCTGACCCTGATCCTGACCCTACCCCTGCCCCTTACCCTGACCTTAATCGTGACCCTGACCGTAACACTGACCGTGACCCTGACCCTGACCCTGACCCTGACCCCTACCCTGACAATGCCCTGACCCCTACCCTGACCATGACCCAGACCCTGACCCTGACTGTTACCCTAACCTTGAACCTTACCCTGACCCAGACCTTGACCCTGAACCTGACCCTGTCTTTGAACCTGAACCCGACTCTGACTGTGACCCTGACCCTAAGTCTGACCTTGACCCTGAACCTGTCCCTGACCCTGACCCTGACCCAAACCCTGACCCTAACCCTGACCCTGACCCTGACTGTGACCCTGACCCTGAACCTAAATCTGAACCTGACCCTGACTCTGACACTGACCCTAACACTGACTTTGACACGGACCCTGACACTGACCGTAAACGTGACCCTGACAGGGATTTTGACACTAACCCTGACCATGACCCTGAACTTAACCCTGAGCCTAACCCTGAGCCTGACCCTGAGTCTGACGCTGACCCTGACCCTGACCCCGACCCTGACCCTGACAATGCCCTGATTCCGACCCTGACCCTGACCCTAATCCTGATGGTGACCCTGAATTCGGCCCTGACCCTGGCCCTGACCCTGACCCTACACCTCACACTGAACCTGACCCTGACCCTGACCCTAACCCTGACCCTAAATTTGACCGTGACCCTAACCCTGACCCTGACCCTGACCCTAACTCTGAACCTGACCCTGACCATGACACTGAACCTAAACCTGACCCTGACCTACACCCTGAACTTGACCTTGACCCTGACCCTGACCCTGACCGTGACCCTGATACTGACCCTGAACCTAACCGTACTCCTGACCCTGACCCTAACACTTAGCCTGACCCTAAACCTGACCTGACCCTGACCCTAACCCTAAACATCACCCTGACTCTAACACTGACCCTGAACTTAAAATTCTGACCGTGAACCTGACCCTGACCCTGACCTTGACCCTGACCCTGACCCTGACCCTGAACCTGACCCTGACCATGACCCTGCCCCTAAACCTGGCCTGTCCCTGACCCTGACCCTGACCCTGATCCTTATCCTGATCGTTACCCTGAATTTGGCACTGACCCTGGCCCTGACCCTGACTCTACACCTGACCCAGAACCTGACACTGACCCTGACCCTAACCCTGACCCTGAACTTGACCCTGACCCTAACCCTGACACTGACCCTGTCCCTGACCCTGACACTAAACCAGACCCTCACCCTGACCCTGACCCTGACCCTGACCCTGAACCTGATACTGACCCTGAACCTAAGTCTGACTGTGACCCTAACCCTTTCCCTAATTCTGACCGTGACCCTGATCATGACCTTGACCCTGACCCTGACCCTAACCCTGACCCTTACCCTAACACTGACCCTGACCCTGTCACTTACCCTGACCCTAAGTCTGACCCTGACCTTAACACTAAACCAGACCCTGACCCTACCCCTTTCCCTGAGCCTGACACTGACCCTGAACATGACCTTGACACTAAGTCTGACTGAGACCCTGACCGTGACCCTGAACCTCAAACTGACCCTGACCCTAACCCTGACCTTGACCCTGATCCTGAACCTGACCCTGAACCTCAAACTGACCCTGACCCTAACCCTGACCTTGACCCTGACCCTCACTCTGACCCTAACCCTTGTCCTGACCCTGACCCTGACTCTGACCCTGAACATAAACCTGACCTTGACCCTGAACCTGACCCTGAACTTAACTCTGAACCTGACCCTGACCCTGACCCTGACCCTGACCTTGAACCTGACCCTGACCTTAACCCTGACCCTGACCCTGTCCCTGATTCTAAGAAATATCGTGACCCTGACCCTGACCCTCACCCAGGCCTGACCCTGACCCTGACCTTGACCCTGACCCTGAACATCACCCTGACCCTGACCCTGACACTTACACTGACCCTGACTGTTACGCTGATCCTGACCCTGATGCTGACCCTGAACTACACCCTGAACTTGACCATAACCGTGACCCTGACCCTGACTCTGACCCTGACCGGGACCCTGACCGTGACCCTGAAACTAACACTACCCCTGACCCTGATTCTGACCCTGACCCTAAACCTGACCCTGACAGTGACCCTGACACTGACCGTGACCCTGACCGTGACCTTAAACCTGACCCTGACAGTGACCCTGACCCTGATCCTTACCCTACCCCTGCCCCTTACCCTGACCTTAATCGTGACCCTGACCGTAACACTGACCCTGACCCTGAACCTGACCTAAATTCTGAACCTGACCCTGACGCTGACCCTGAACCTAACCCTGATTCTGACCCTGACCCTGACCCTGACCCTGAAACTAACCCTGACCCTGACCCTGACTCTGACCCTGACCCTAAATCTGAACCTGACCCTGACACTGTCCCTGACCCTGACCCTGACCCTGACCCTGACCCTAAAAGTAACCCTGACACTGATTTTGACACTAACCCTGTCCCTGACCCTGACCCTGAACGTGACCCTAACCCTGACACTGACCCTGAGTCTGACGCTGACCCTGACCCTGACCCTGACCCCGACCATGACCCTGACAATGCCCTGATTCCCACCCTGACCCTGACCCTGACGCTAAACGTGACCCTGACCCTTACTTTGGCCCTGAACCTGGCCCTGACCCTGACCCTACACCTGACCCTGACACTGACCCTGACCCTAAACCTGACCATAACCCTGACCGTGACACTGACCCTGACCCTGACCCTGACCCTAACTCTGAACCTGATCCTGACCCTGACCCTGACCCTGACCCTGACCGTGACCCTGATACTGACCCTGAACCTAACACTACCCCTGACCCTGACCCTGACCGTGACCCTGACCCTGACCCTGACCTTGACCCTAAACCTGACCTAACCTTGACCCCGGTCCTGACCCTGACCCTAAACCTCACCCTGACACTAACCTTGACCCTGACCCAAAATTCTGACCGTGACCCTGACCCTGACCCTGAACGTGAACCTGACCCTAAATCTGACCGTGACCTTGACCTTGACCCTGACCCTGAACCTAACACTGACCCTGACCCTGACCCTGAATCTGACCCTGAACATAACCCTAACCCTGACCCTTACCCTGACCCTTAACCTGACCCTGAACCTGACACTGACCATGACCCTAACCCTGATGCTGACCCTAACAATGACACTGACCCTGACCATAAACCTGACCAGACCCTGACCCTGACACTGACCGCGACCCTGAAATTTACTCTGACACTGACCCTGACCCTGAACCTGATCCTGACACTAACCCTGACCCTGACCCTGACACTGACGCTGAATTTTATAATGATCGTGACCCTGATACTGACCCTGAACTTGACCCTAAACCTGACCCTGTCCCTGACCCTGACCCTGACCCTAACACTGACACTGACCCTGACCCTGACCCTGAACCTGACCCTGAACCTACACCTGACCCTGACCCTAAACCTCACCCTGACTCTAACCTTGACCCTGACCCTGACCCTGACCCTGACCCTAAACCTGACCCTGACTCTGACCCTGACCGTGACACTGAACCTGACACTAAGTCTGACCGTGACCCTGACCATTACCCTCACCCTGAATCTGACCTGACCCTGACCCTGACACTGACCCGGACCCTAACCCTGAACCTGACCATGACCCTTACCCTGACACTGAACCTGACCTTGACCCTGACCCTGACCATGACCCTGACCCTGAACCTACCCCTGACCCTGACCCTGACCCTGACTCTCACCATGATCCTAAGCCTTACCTGCCCATAACACTGACACTGACCCTAAGTGTGACCGTGACCCAGACCCTGACCTGACCGTGACCCTGACCCTGACCGTGACCCTGACCTTGACCATGACACTGACCTTTACTCTAACCCTGACCCTGACGCTTATCCTGATCCTGACCCTGACCATGACCTTGACCCTGACCCTGACTTTGACCATGACCTTGGCCCTGACCCTGACAGTGCCTTCACTCCGACCCTGACCCTAAGTCTCACCGCGACCCTGACCGTGACCCTGACCCTCAAACTGACCCTGACCCTGACCCTGACTCTTACCTTGATACTGTCCCTGACCCTACCCCTGACCCTACCCTGACCCTGACCCTGACTCTGACCCTGACCCTGACCCTGACCCTGACCCTGATCCTAGTCCTGACTCTGACTCTGACCCAGACCCAGACCCTGACCCTGACACTGACTCTGACCCTGAACCTGACCTTGACCCTACAACTGAACTTGACCCTGACCCTGACCCTGACACTGACCCTGACCCTGACCCTAAACCTGACCCTGACCCTGACCCTGACCGTGACACTGAACCTGACCCTAAGTCTGACCGCGACCCTGACCGTGACCCTGACCCTCACACTGACCCTGACCCTGACTCTTACCTTGATCCTGTCCCTGACCCTACCCCTGACCTACCCTGACCCTTAACATGACTCTGACCCTAAACCTGACCCTGACCCTGACCCTGACTCTTACCCTAACCCTGACCCTGACCCTGACCCGGACCCTAACCTTAACACTGATCCTAGCCCTGACTCTGACTCTGACCCTGACCCAGACCCTGACCCTGACCGTGACAGTAACCCTGACCCTGAACCTATCCCTGAAACTTACCCTGACCCTGACCCTGACCCTGACCATGATCCTGACCTTGACACTGACCATGACCCTGACCCTGACCTTGAACCTTACCCTGAACCTGAACCTTACACTCAACTTCACCTTGACCTTGACCCTGACCTTGAACTTGACCTTGACCTTCACCCTGACCTTGATTCTGAACCTGACCCTAAGTCTGATTGTAACCCTTACCCTGAACCTGACTCTGACCTTGACACTGACCCTTACACTGACCGTGACCCTGACCCTGACCCTGACATTGACCATTACCCTGACCCTAAGTATGAATTTGACCCTGACTCTGACCCTGTCCCTGACCCTGACCCTAACCCTGACCCTGACCATGAACCTAACCCTGACCTTGACCATGACCCAGATTCTGAACCTGTCCCTGAGCCTGACACTGAACCTGAACCGGACACTGACCCTGAACCTGACCCTGACTTTGACCTTGAACTTGACCTTGACTCTGACCTTGACCTTGACATTGACACTGACCCTGACCCTTACCCTGTTTCTGACCATAACCCTGACCCTGACCCTGACCCTTACCCTAACCCTGACCCTAGCCCTGACTCTGACTCTGACCCTGACCAAGACCCTGACCCTGACCCTGACCCTGACCCTGACCCTGACCCTTTCCCTGACCCTGACCCCAGACCTGACCCTGACAATGCCCTGACTCCGACCCTGACCCTGACCCTGACCCTGAACCTAATCCTGATGGTGACCCTGAATTTGGCACTGACCCTGGCCCTGACCCTAACTCTACACCTGACCCTGAAACTGACCCTGACCCTGACCCTAACCCTGACCCTATCCCTGACGGTGACGCTGACCCTGACCCTGACTCTGACCCTAACTCGGAACCTGACCCTGACCCTGACCCTTAGACTGAACTTAACCCTGATCCTGACCTACACCCTGAACTTGACCTTGACCCTGACCGTGAACCTGACCCTCACCCTGACCCTGACCCTGACCCTGACCTTGACCCTGACACTGACCCTGACCCTAAAACTGACCCTGAACTGGATCCTGACCCTAACCCTGAACATGACCCTGACACTGACCCTAACCCTGACACTGACCCTGTCCCTGACCCTGACCCTGACCCTGACCCTAAACCTCACCCTGACTCTAACCTTGACCCTGACCCTGACCCTGAACCTGACCCTGACCCTGACCCTGACCATGACACTGACCCTGACCTTGACCCTGACCCTGACATTAACCCTAACCCTGACACTGACCCTGATCATGAACCTGACCCTGACCCTGACCTTAACCCTGACACTGACCCTGACAGTGAACCTGACCCTGATCCTGACTCTACCTCTGCACCTCACCCTGACCTTAATCGTGACGCTGACCGTAACACTGACCGTGACCCTAACCCTGACCCTGACCTCTACCCTCACAATGCCCTGACCCCTACCCTGACCCTGACCCTGACTGTTACCCTAACCCTGAACCTGACCCTGACCCAGACCTTGACCCTGAACCTGACCCTGTCTTTGAACGTGAACCCGACCCTGACCGTGACCCTGACCCTAAGTCTGACCTTGACCCTGACCCTGACCCTGACCCTGACCCTAACACTGACCCTGACCCTGATCCTGAACCTAACCCTATCCCCTGACCCTGACCATGACCCTAAACCTGACATGACCCTGACCCTAACCCTGACCCTGACCTTGACGCTGATGGTGACCCTGACACTGACCCTGATCCTAACCCTATCCCTGACCCTGACCATTACCCTCACCCTGAACCTGACCTGACCGTGACCCTGACACTGACCCGGACCCTAAACCTGAACCTGACCGTGACCCTGATTCTGACCCTGACCCTGACCGTGACCCTGACCCTGACCCTGAAACTGACAGTGAACCTGACCATGACCCTGACCCTACTCCTGCCCCTTACCCTGACCCTAACCGTGAGGCTGACCCTAACACTGACCCTGAAGCTGACCCTGACCCTAACATTTATCCTAACCCCAACCCTGACCCTGACCCTAAGTCTAAACCGTGAACCTGACCCTGACTCTGACCCTGACCATGACCCTGACCCTGACCCTGACCCTAACACTGACCCTGAAGCTGACCCTGACCCTGACATTTATCCTAACCCCGACCCTGACCCTGACCCTAAGTCTACACCGTGAACCTGACCCTGACTCTGACCCTGACCATGACACTGACCCTGAACTTGACCCTGACCATGACCCTGACCCTGACCCTAAACCTGACCTGAACCTGACCCTGACCCTGACCCTGACCCTAACACTGACCCTGAAGCTGACCCTGACCCTGACATTTATCCTAACCCCGACCCTGACCCTGACCCTAAGTCTACACCGTGAACCTGACCCTGACTCTGACCCTGACCATGACCCTGACCCTGACCCTGACCCTAACACTGACCCTGAAGCTGACCCTGACCCTGACATTTATCCTAACCCCGACCCTGACCCTGACCCTAAGTCTACACCGTGAACCTGACCCTGACTCTGACCCTGACCATGACACTGACCCTGAACTTGACCCTGACCATGACCCTGACCCTGACCCTAAACCTGACCTGAACCTGACCCTGAACTTGACCTTGACCCTGACTTAAACCTGACACTGAATATCTCCCTGACCCTGACCCAAACCCTAACCCTGATCCTATCTTTGACCGTGACCCTAACCCTGACACTGACCCTGACCCTAACTCTGAAACTGAACCTTACCCTGACCATGACACTGAACCTAATCCTGAACCTGACCAACACCCTGAACTTGACCTTGACCCTGACCCAGACCCTGACTCTGACCCTAACACTGACCCTGACCCTGAACCTAACCCTATCCCCTGACCCTGACCCTGACCATGACCCTAAACCTGACATGATCGTGATCCTGACCCTGACCCTGACCTTGACGCTGATGGTGACCCTGACCCTGACCCTGACCCTATCTCTGACGGTGACCCTGACGGTGACCCTGACCCTGACCCTAACTCGGAACGTGACCCTGACCCTGACCCTTAGACTGAACTTAACCCTGACCCTGACCTACACCCTGAACTTGACCTTGACACTGACCGTGAACCTGACCCTCACCCTGACCCTGACCCTGACCATGACCTTGACCCTGACACTGACCCTGACCTTAACCCTGACCCTGAACTGGATCCTGACCCTAACCCTGAACATGACCCTGACCCTGACACTAACCCTGACACTGACCCTGTCCCTGACCCTGACCCTGACCCTAAACCTCACCCTGACTCTAACCTTGACCCTGACCCTGAACCTGACCCTGACCCTGACCCTGACCGTGACCCTGACCCTGACCTTGAGCCTGACCCTGACATTAACCCTAACCCTGACACTGACCCTGATCATGAACCTGACCCTGACCCTGACCTTAACCCTGACACTGACCGTGACCCTGATTCTGACCCTGACCCTGACCGTGACCCTAACCCTGACCCTGACCCTGACAGTGAACCTGACCCTGATCCTGACTCTAACCCTGCCCCTTACCCTGACCTTAATCGTGACCCTGACCGTAACACTGACCGTGACCCTGACCGTGACCCTGACCTTGACCCTAACCCTGACCCTGACCCTGACCCTGAACTCTACCCTGACAATGCCCTGACCCCTACCCTGACCCTGACCCTGACTGTTACCCTAACCCTGAACCTGACCCTGACCCAGACCTTGACCCTGAACCTGACCCTGTCTTTCAACGTGAACCCGACCCTGACCGTGACCCTGACCCTAAGTCTGACCTTGACCCTGACCCTGACCCTGACCCTGACCCTAACACTGACCCTGACCCTGATTCTGAACCTAACCCTATCCCCTGACCCTGACCATGACCCTAAACCTGACATGACCCTGACCCTAACCCTGACCCTGACCTTGACGCTGATGGTGACCCTGACCCTGACCCTGATCCTAAACCTATCCCTGACCCTGACCATTACCCTCACCCTGAACCTGACCTGACCGTGACCCTGACACTGACCCGGACCCTAAACCTGAACCTGACCGTGACCCTGATTCTGACCCTGACCCTGACCGTGACCCTGACCCTGAAACTGACAGTGAACCTGACCCTGACCCTGACCCTACTCCTGCCCCATACCCTGACCCGGACCCTAACCCTGAACCTGACCGTGACCCTGATTCTGACCCTGACCCTGACCGTGACCCTGACCCTGAAACTGACAGTGAACCTGACCCTGCCCCTGACCCTACTCCTGCCCCTTACCCTGACCCTAACCGTGAGGCTGACCCTAACACTGACCCTAAAGCTGACCCTGACCCTGACATTTATCCTAACCCCGACCCTGACCCTGACCCTAAGTCTACACCGTGACCCTGACCCTGACTCTGACCCTGACCATGACCCTGACCCTGACCCTGACGTTGACCCTGACCATGACCCTGACCCTGACCCTAAACCTGACCTGAACCTGACCCTGACCTTGACCTTGACCCTGACTTAACCCTGACACTGAATATCTCCCTGACCCTGACCCAAACCCTAACCCTGATCCTATCTTTGACCGTGACCCTAACCCTGACACTGACCCTGACCCTAACTCTGAAACTGAACCTTACCCTGACCATGACACTGAACCTAATCCTGAACCTGACCAACACCCTGAACTTGACCTTGACCCTGACCCAGACCCTGACCCTGACCATGACACTGACCTGACCCTGAACCTGACCTTGACCCTACAACTGAACTTGACCCTGACCCTGACCCTGACACTGACCCTGAAACCTGAACCTGACCCTGACCCTAACCCTGACCCTATCTCTGACGGTGACCCTGACGGTGACCCTGACCCTGACCCTAACTCGGAACCTGACCCTGACCCTGACCCTTAGACTGAACTTAACCCTGACCCTGACCTACACCCTGAACTTGACCTTGACACTGACCGTGAACCTGACCCTCACCCTGACCCTGACCCTGACCATGACCTTGACCCTGACACTGACCCTGACCCTAACCCTGACCCTGAACTGGATCCTGACCCTAACCCTGAACATGACCCTGACCCTGACACTAACCCTGACACTGACCCTGTCCCTGACCCTGACCCTGACCCTAAACCTCACCCTGACTCTAACCTTGACCCTGACCCTGAACCTGACCCTGACCCTGACCCTGACCCTGACCGTGACCCTGACCCTGACCTTGAACCTGACCCTGACATTAACCCTAACCCTGACACTGACCCTGATCATGAACCTGACCCTGACCCTGACCTTAACCCTGACACTGACCATGACCCTGATTCTGACCCTGACCCTGACCGTGACCCTAAACCTGACCCTGACCCTGACAGTGAACCTGACCCTGATCCTGACTCTAACCCTGCCCCTTACCCTGACCTTAATCGTGACCCTGACCGTAACACTGACCGTGACCCTGACCCTGACCCTGACTGTTACCCTAACCCTGACCCTGACCCTTACCCTGACGCCTACCCTGACAATGCCCTGACCCCTACCCTGACCCTGACCCTGACTGTTACCCTAACCCTGAACCTGACCCTGACCCAGACCTTGACCCTGAACCTGACCCTGTCTTTGAAAGTGAACCCGACCCTGACCGTGACCCTGACCCTAAGTCTGACCTTGTACCTGACTCTGACCCTGACCCTGACCCTTACCCTGACCCTAACACTGTCCTTACCATGAACCTAACCCTATCCCCTGACCCTGACCCTGACCATGACCCTAAACCTGACATGATCGTGATCCTGACCCTGACCCTGACCTTGACGCTGATGGTGACCCTGATTCTGACCCTGACCCTAACCCTATCCCTGACCCTAACCATTACCCTAACCCTGAACCTGACCTGACCCTGACTCTGACCCTGACCCGGACCCTAACCCTGAACCTGACCGTGACCCTGATTCTGACCCTGACCCTGACCCTACTCCTGCCCCTTACCCTGACCCTAACCGTGACCCTGACCCTAACACTGACCCTGAAGCTGACCCTGACCCTGACATTTATCCTAACCCCGACCCTGACCCTGACCCTAAGTCTACACCGTGACCCTGACCCTGACTCTGACCCTGACCATGACCCTGACCCTGACGCTGACCTTGACCCATACCCTGAACCTAACTCGGAACCTGACCCTGACCCTGACCCTTAGACTGAACTTAACCCTGACCCTGAACTACACCCTGAACTTGACCTTGACCCCGACCGTGAACCTGACCCTCACCCTGACCCTGACCCTGACCTTGACCCTGACACTGACCTTGACCCTAACCTTGACCCTGAACTGGATCCTGACCCTAACCCTGAACATGACCCTGACCCTGACCCTAACCCTGAAACTGACCCTGTCCCTGACCCTGACCCTGACCCTAAACCTCACCCTGGCTCTAACCTTGACCCTGACCCTGACCCTGAACCTGACCCTGAACGTGACCCTGACCCTGACCTTGACCCTGACCCTGACATTAACCCTAACCCTGACACTGACCCTGATCATGAACCTGACCCTGACCCTGACCTTAACCCTGACACTGACCATGACCCTGATTCTGACCCTGACCCTGACCCTGACCCTGACCCTGACCTTGACCCTTACCCTGACCCTGACCCTGACCTCTACCCTGACAATGCCCTGACCCGTACCCTGACCCTGACCCTGACTGTTACCCTAACCCTGAACCTGACCCTGACCCAGACCTTGACCCTGAACCTGACCCTGTCTTTCAACGTGAACCCGACCCTGACCGTGACCCTGACCCTAAGTCTGACCTTGACCCTGACCCTGACCCTGACCCTGACCCTAACACTGACCCTGACCCTGATCCTGAACCTAACCCTATCCCCTGACCCTGACCCTGACCCTAAACCTGACATGACCCTGACCCTGACCATGACCCTGACCTTGACGCTGATGGTGACCCTGACCCTGACCCTGATCCTAACCCTATCCCTGACCCTGACCATTACCCTCACCCTGAACCTGACCTGACCGTGACCCTGACACTGACCTGGACCCTAACCCTGAACCTGACCGTGACCCTGATTCTGACCCTGACCCTGACCCTGCCCCTGACCCTACTCCTGCCCCTTACCCTGACCCTAACCGTGACGCTGACCCTAACACTGACCCTGAAGCTGACCCTGACCCTGACATTTATCCTAACCCCGACCCTGACCCTGACCCTAAGTCTACACCGTGAACCTGACCCTGACTCTGACCCTGACCATGACCCTGACCCTGACCCTGACCCTGACCCTAACACTGACCCTGAAGCTGACCCTGACCCTGATATTTATCCTAACCCCGACCCTGACCCTGAACCTAAGTCTACACCGTGAACCTGACCCTGACTCTGACCCTAACCATGACACTGACCCTGACCCTGACCTTGATCCTGACCATGACCCTGACCCTGACCCTAAACCTGACCTGAACCTGACCCTGACCTTGACCTTGACCTTGACTTAACCCTGACACTGAATATCTCCCTGACCCTGACCCAAACCCTAACCCTGATCCTATCTTTGACCGTGACCCTAACCCTGACCCTGACCCTGACCCTAACTCTGAAACTGAACCTTACCCTGACCATGACACTGAACCTAATCCTGAACCTGACCAACACCCTGAACTTGACCTTGACCCTGACCCAGACCCTGACCCTGACTGTGACACTGACCTGACCCTGAACCTGACCTTGACCCTACAACTGAACTTGACCCTGACCCTGACCCTGAAACTGACCCTGAAACCTGAACCTGACCCTGACCTTGACCCTAACCCTGACCCTATCCCTGACGGTGACCCTGACGGTGACCCTGACCCTGACCCTAACTCGGAACCTGACCCTGACCCTGACCCTTAGACTGAACTTAACCCTGACCCTGACCTACACCCTGAACTTGACCTTGACACTGACCGTGAACATGACCCTGACCCTCACCCTGACCCTGACCATGACCTTGACTCTGACACTGACCCTGACCCTAACCCTGACCCTGAACTGGATCCTGACCCTAACGCTGAACATGACCCTGACCCTGACCCTAACCCTGACACTGACCCTGTCCCTGACCCTGACCCTGACCCTAAACCTCACCCTGACTCTAACCTTGACCCTGACCCTGAACCTGACCCTGACCCTGACCCTGAACGTGACCCTGACCCTGACCTTGAGCCTGACCCTGACATTAACCCTAACCCTGACCCTGACCCTGACCCTAAGTCTGACCGTGACCCTGACCCTGATCCTGACACTGACCCTAACACTGACCCTGACCCTGACCCTGATCCTGACACAGACCCTAACACTGACCCTGACCCTGTACCTGATCCTAAGTCTCACCGTGAAACTGAACCTGAACATGAACCTATCCCTGACCCTGACCTTGACCCTGACCCTAACCCTGACCCTAAATCTGAACCTGACCCTGACCCTGACCCTGACACTGTCCCTAACCCAGACCCTGACCCTGACCCTGACACTGACCATAAACATGACCCTGACACTGATTTTGACACTAACCCTGTCCCTGACCCTGACCCTGAACCTGACCCTAACCCTGACCCTGACCCTGAGTCTGACGCTGACCCTGACCCTGACCCTGACCATGACCCTGACAATGCCCTGATTCCGATCCTGACCCTGACCCTGACGCTAAACGTGACCCTGACACTTACTTTGGCCCTGACCCTGACCCTGCCCCTGACCCTACTCCTGCCCCTTACCCTGACCCTAACCGTGACGCTGACCCTAACACTGACCCTGAAGCTGACCCTGACCCTGACATTTATCCTAACCCCGACCCTGACCCTGACCCTAAGTCTACACCGTGAACCTGACCCTGACTCTGACCCTGACCATGACCCTGACCCTGACCCTGACCCTAACACTGACCCTGAAGCTGACCCTGACCCTGATATTTATCCTAACCCCGACCATGACCCTGACCCTAAGTCTACACCGTGAACCTGACCCTGACTCTGACCCTAACCCTGACCCTGACCCTGACCCGGACCCTAACCTTAACACTGATCCTAGCCCTGACTCTGACTCTGACCCTGACCCAGACCCTGACCCTGACCGTGACAGTAACCCTGACCCTGAACCTATCCCTGAAACTTACCCTGACCCTGACCCTGACCCTGACCATGATCCTGACCTTGACACTGACCATGACCCTGACCCTGACCTTGAACCTTACCCTGAACCTGAACCTTACACTCAACTTCACCTTGACCTTGACCCTGACCTTGAACTTGACCTTGACCTTCACCCTGACCTTGATTCTGAACCTGACCCTAAGTCTGATTGTAACCCTTACCCTGAACCTGACTCTGACCTTGACACTGACCCTTACACTGACCGTGACCCTGACCCTGACCCTGACATTGACCATTACCCTGACCCTAAGTATGAATTTGACCCTGACTCTGACCCTGTCCCTGACCCTGACCCTAACCCTGACCCTGACCATGAACCTAACCCTGACCTTGACCATGACCCAGATTCTGAACCTGTCCCTGAGCCTGACACTGAACCTGAACCGGACACTGACCCTGAACCTGACCCTGACTTTGACCTTGAACTTGACCTTGACTCTGACCTTGACCTTGACATTGACACTGACCCTGACCCTTACCCTGTTTCTGACCATAACCCTGACCCTGACCCTGACCCTTACCCTAACCCTGACCCTAGCCCTGACTCTGACTCTGACCCTGACCAAGACCCTGACCCTGACCCTGACCCTGACCCTGACCCTGACCCTTTCCCTGACCCTGACCCCAGACCTGACCCTGACAATGCCCTGACTCCGACCCTGACCCTGACCCTGACCCTGAACCTAATCCTGATGGTGACCCTGAATTTGGCACTGACCCTGGCCCTGACCCTAACTCTACACCTGACCCTGAAACTGACCCTGACCCTGACCCTAACCCTGACCCTATCCCTGACGGTGACGCTGACCCTGACCCTGACTCTGACCCTAACTCGGAACCTGACCCTGACCCTGACCCTTAGACTGAACTTAACCCTGATCCTGACCTACACCCTGAACTTGACCTTGACCCTGACCGTGAACCTGACCCTCACCCTGACCCTGACCCTGACCCTGACCTTGACCCTGACACTGACCCTGACCCTAAAACTGACCCTGAACTGGATCCTGACCCTAACCCTGAACATGACCCTGACACTGACCCTAACCCTGACACTGACCCTGTCCCTGACCCTGACCCTGACCCTGACCCTAAACCTCACCCTGACTCTAACCTTGACCCTGACCCTGACCCTGAACCTGACCCTGACCCTGACCCTGACCATGACACTGACCCTGACCTTGACCCTGACCCTGACATTAACCCTAACCCTGACACTGACCCTGATCATGAACCTGACCCTGACCCTGACCTTAACCCTGACACTGACCCTGACAGTGAACCTGACCCTGATCCTGACTCTACCTCTGCACCTCACCCTGACCTTAATCGTGACGCTGACCGTAACACTGACCGTGACCCTAACCCTGACCCTGACCTCTACCCTCACAATGCCCTGACCCCTACCCTGACCCTGACCCTGACTGTTACCCTAACCCTGAACCTGACCCTGACCCAGACCTTGACCCTGAACCTGACCCTGTCTTTGAACGTGAACCCGACCCTGACCGTGACCCTGACCCTAAGTCTGACCTTGACCCTGACCCTGACCCTGACCCTGACCCTAACACTGACCCTGACCCTGATCCTGAACCTAACCCTATCCCCTGACCCTGACCATGACCCTAAACCTGACATGACCCTGACCCTAACCCTGACCCTGACCTTGACGCTGATGGTGACCCTGACACTGACCCTGATCCTAACCCTATCCCTGACCCTGACCATTACCCTCACCCTGAACCTGACCTGACCGTGACCCTGACACTGACCCGGACCCTAAACCTGAACCTGACCGTGACCCTGATTCTGACCCTGACCCTGACCGTGACCCTGACCCTGACCCTGAAACTGACAGTGAACCTGACCATGACCCTGACCCTACTCCTGCCCCTTACCCTGACCCTAACCGTGAGGCTGACCCTAACACTGACCCTGAAGCTGACCCTGACCCTAACATTTATCCTAACCCCAACCCTGACCCTGACCCTAAGTCTAAACCGTGAACCTGACCCTGACTCTGACCCTGACCATGACCCTGACCCTGACCCTGACCCTAACACTGACCCTGAAGCTGACCCTGACCCTGACATTTATCCTAACCCCGACCCTGACCCTGACCCTAAGTCTACACCGTGAACCTGACCCTGACTCTGACCCTGACCATGACACTGACCCTGAACTTGACCCTGACCATGACCCTGACCCTGACCCTAAACCTGACCTGAACCTGACCCTGACCCTGACCCTGACCCTAACACTGACCCTGAAGCTGACCCTGACCCTGACATTTATCCTAACCCCGACCCTGACCCTGACCCTAAGTCTACACCGTGAACCTGACCCTGACTCTGACCCTGACCATGACCCTGACCCTGACCCTGACCCTAACACTGACCCTGAAGCTGACCCTGACCCTGACATTTATCCTAACCCCGACCCTGACCCTGACCCTAAGTCTACACCGTGAACCTGACCCTGACTCTGACCCTGACCATGACACTGACCCTGAACTTGACCCTGACCATGACCCTGACCCTGACCCTAAACCTGACCTGAACCTGACCCTGAACTTGACCTTGACCCTGACTTAAACCTGACACTGAATATCTCCCTGACCCTGACCCAAACCCTAACCCTGATCCTATCTTTGACCGTGACCCTAACCCTGACACTGACCCTGACCCTAACTCTGAAACTGAACCTTACCCTGACCATGACACTGAACCTAATCCTGAACCTGACCAACACCCTGAACTTGACCTTGACCCTGACCCAGACCCTGACTCTGACCCTAACACTGACCCTGACCCTGAACCTAACCCTATCCCCTGACCCTGACCCTGACCATGACCCTAAACCTGACATGATCGTGATCCTGACCCTGACCCTGACCTTGACGCTGATGGTGACCCTGACCCTGACCCTGACCCTATCTCTGACGGTGACCCTGACGGTGACCCTGACCCTGACCCTAACTCGGAACGTGACCCTGACCCTGACCCTTAGACTGAACTTAACCCTGACCCTGACCTACACCCTGAACTTGACCTTGACACTGACCGTGAACCTGACCCTAACCCTGACCCTGACCCTGACCATGACCTTGACCCTGACACTGACCCTGACCTTAACCCTGACCCTGAACTGGATCCTGACCCTAACCCTGAACATGACCCTGACCCTGACACTAACCCTGACACTGACCCTGTCCCTGACCCTGACCCTGACCCTAAACCTCACCCTGACTCTAACCTTGACCCTGACCCTGAACCTGACCCTGACCCTGACCCTGACCGTGACCCTGACCCTGACCTTGAGCCTGACCCTGACATTAACCCTAACCCTGACACTGACCCTGATCATGAACCTGACCCTGACCCTGACCTTAACCCTGACACTGACCGTGACCCTGATTCTGACCCTGACCCTGACCGTGACCCTAACCCTGACCCTGACCCTGACAGTGAACCTGACCCTGATCCTGACTCTAACCCTGCCCCTTACCCTGACCTTAATCGTGACCCTGACCGTAACACTGACCGTGACCCTGACCGTGACCCTGACCTTGACCCTAACCCTGACCCTGACCCTGACCCTGAACTCTACCCTGACAATGCCCTGACCCCTACCCTGACCCTGACCCTGACTGTTACCCTAACCCTGAACCTGACCCTGACCCAGACCTTGACCCTGAACCTGACCCTGTCTTTCAACGTGAACCCGACCCTGACCGTGACCCTGACCCTAAGTCTGACCTTGACCCTGACCCTGACCCTGACCCTGACCCTAACACTGACCCTGACCCTGATTCTGAACCTAACCCTATCCCCTGACCCTGACCATGACCCTAAACCTGACATGACCCTGACCCTAACCCTGACCCTGACCTTGACGCTGATGGTGACCCTGACCCTGACCCTGATCCTAAACCTATCCCTGACCCTGACCATTACCCTCACCCTGAACCTGACCTGACCGTGACCCTGACACTGACCCGGACCCTAAACCTGAACCTGACCGTGACCCTGATTCTGACCCTGACCCTGACCGTGACCCTGACCCTGAAACTGACAGTGAACCTGACCCTGACCCTGACCCTACTCCTGCCCCATACCCTGACCCGGACCCTAACCCTGAACCTGACCGTGACCCTGATTCTGACCCTGACCCTGACCGTGACCCTGACCCTGAAACTGACAGTGAACCTGACCCTGCCCCTGACCCTACTCCTGCCCCTTACCCTGACCCTAACCGTGAGGCTGACCCTAACACTGACCCTAAAGCTGACCCTGACCCTGACATTTATCCTAACCCCGACCCTGACCCTGACCCTAAGTCTACACCGTGACCCTGACCCTGACTCTGACCCTGACCATGACCCTGACCCTGACCCTGACGTTGACCCTGACCATGACCCTGACCCTGACCCTAAACCTGACCTGAACCTGACCCTGACCTTGACCTTGACCCTGACTTAACCCTGACACTGAATATCTCCCTGACCCTGACCCAAACCCTAACCCTGATCCTATCTTTGACCGTGACCCTAACCCTGACACTGACCCTGACCCTAACTCTGAAACTGAACCTTACCCTGACCATGACACTGAACCTAATCCTGAACCTGACCAACACCCTGAACTTGACCTTGACCCTGACCCAGACCCTGACCCTGACCATGACACTGACCTGACCCTGAACCTGACCTTGACCCTACAACTGAACTTGACCCTGACCCTGACCCTGACACTGACCCTGAAACCTGAACCTGACCCTGACCCTAACCCTGACCCTATCTCTGACGGTGACCCTGACGGTGACCCTGACCCTGACCCTAACTCGGAACCTGACCCTGACCCTGACCCTTAGACTGAACTTAACCCTGACCCTGACCTACACCCTGAACTTGACCTTGACACTGACCGTGAACCTGACCCTCACCCTGACCCTGACCCTGACCATGACCTTGACCCTGACACTGACCCTGACCCTAACCCTGACCCTGAACTGGATCCTGACCCTAACCCTGAACATGACCCTGACCCTGACACTAACCCTGACACTGACCCTGTCCCTGACCCTGACCCTGACCCTAAACCTCACCCTGACTCTAACCTTGACCCTGACCCTGAACCTGACCCTGACCCTGACCCTGACCCTGACCGTGACCCTGACCCTGACCTTGAACCTGACCCTGACATTAACCCTAACCCTGACACTGACCCTGATCATGAACCTGACCCTGACCCTGACCTTAACCCTGACACTGACCATGACCCTGATTCTGACCCTGACCCTGACCGTGACCCTAAACCTGACCCTGACCCTGACAGTGAACCTGACCCTGATCCTGACTCTAACCCTGCCCCTTACCCTGACCTTAATCGTGACCCTGACCGTAACACTGACCGTGACCCTGACCCTGACCCTGACTGTTACCCTAACCCTGACCCTGACCCTTACCCTGACGCCTACCCTGACAATGCCCTGACCCCTACCCTGACCCTGACCCTGACTGTTACCCTAACCCTGAACCTGACCCTGACCCAGACCTTGACCCTGAACCTGACCCTGTCTTTGAAAGTGAACCCGACCCTGACCGTGACCCTGACCCTAAGTCTGACCTTGTACCTGACTCTGACCCTGACCCTGACCCTTACCCTGACCCTAACACTGTCCTTACCATGAACCTAACCCTATCCCCTGACCCTGACCCTGACCATGACCCTAAACCTGACATGATCGTGATCCTGACCCTGACCCTGACCTTGACGCTGATGGTGACCCTGATTCTGACCCTGACCCTAACCCTATCCCTGACCCTAACCATTACCCTAACCCTGAACCTGACCTGACCCTGACTCTGACCCTGACCCGGACCCTAACCCTGAACCTGACCGTGACCCTGATTCTGACCCTGACCCTGACCCTACTCCTGCCCCTTACCCTGACCCTAACCGTGACCCTGACCCTAACACTGACCCTGAAGCTGACCCTGACCCTGACATTTATCCTAACCCCGACCCTGACCCTGACCCTAAGTCTACACCGTGACCCTGACCCTGACTCTGACCCTGACCATGACCCTGACCCTGACGCTGACCTTGACCCATACCCTGAACCTAACTCGGAACCTGACCCTGACCCTGACCCTTAGACTGAACTTAACCCTGACCCTGAACTACACCCTGAACTTGACCTTGACCCCGACCGTGAACCTGACCCTCACCCTGACCCTGACCCTGACCTTGACCCTGACACTGACCTTGACCCTAACCTTGACCCTGAACTGGATCCTGACCCTAACCCTGAACATGACCCTGACCCTGACCCTAACCCTGAAACTGACCCTGTCCCTGACCCTGACCCTGACCCTAAACCTCACCCTGGCTCTAACCTTGACCCTGACCCTGACCCTGAACCTGACCCTGAACGTGACCCTGACCCTGACCTTGACCCTGACCCTGACATTAACCCTAACCCTGACACTGACCCTGATCATGAACCTGACCCTGACCCTGACCTTAACCCTGACACTGACCATGACCCTGATTCTGACCCTGACCCTGACCCTGACCCTGACCCTGACCTTGACCCTTACCCTGACCCTGACCCTGACCTCTACCCTGACAATGCCCTGACCCGTACCCTGACCCTGACCCTGACTGTTACCCTAACCCTGAACCTGACCCTGACCCAGACCTTGACCCTGAACCTGACCCTGTCTTTCAACGTGAACCCGACCCTGACCGTGACCCTGACCCTAAGTCTGACCTTGACCCTGACCCTGACCCTGACCCTGACCCTAACACTGACCCTGACCCTGATCCTGAACCTAACCCTATCCCCTGACCCTGACCCTGACCCTAAACCTGACATGACCCTGACCCTGACCATGACCCTGACCTTGACGCTGATGGTGACCCTGACCCTGACCCTGATCCTAACCCTATCCCTGACCCTGACCATTACCCTCACCCTGAACCTGACCTGACCGTGACCCTGACACTGACCTGGACCCTAACCCTGAACCTGACCGTGACCCTGATTCTGACCCTGACCCTGACCCTGCCCCTGACCCTACTCCTGCCCCTTACCCTGACCCTAACCGTGACGCTGACCCTAACACTGACCCTGAAGCTGACCCTGACCCTGACATTTATCCTAACCCCGACCCTGACCCTGACCCTAAGTCTACACCGTGAACCTGACCCTGACTCTGACCCTGACCATGACCCTGACCCTGACCCTGACCCTGACCCTAACACTGACCCTGAAGCTGACCCTGACCCTGATATTTATCCTAACCCCGACCCTGACCCTGAACCTAAGTCTACACCGTGAACCTGACCCTGACTCTGACCCTAACCATGACACTGACCCTGACCCTGACCTTGATCCTGACCATGACCCTGACCCTGACCCTAAACCTGACCTGAACCTGACCCTGACCTTGACCTTGACCTTGACTTAACCCTGACACTGAATATCTCCCTGACCCTGACCCAAACCCTAACCCTGATCCTATCTTTGACCGTGACCCTAACCCTGACCCTGACCCTGACCCTAACTCTGAAACTGAACCTTACCCTGACCATGACACTGAACCTAATCCTGAACCTGACCAACACCCTGAACTTGACCTTGACCCTGACCCAGACCCTGACCCTGACTGTGACACTGACCTGACCCTGAACCTGACCTTGACCCTACAACTGAACTTGACCCTGACCCTGACCCTGAAACTGACCCTGAAACCTGAACCTGACCCTGACCTTGACCCTAACCCTGACCCTATCCCTGACGGTGACCCTGACGGTGACCCTGACCCTGACCCTAACTCGGAACCTGACCCTGACCCTGACCCTTAGACTGAACTTAACCCTGACCCTGACCTACACCCTGAACTTGACCTTGACACTGACCGTGAACATGACCCTGACCCTCACCCTGACCCTGACCATGACCTTGACTCTGACACTGACCCTGACCCTAACCCTGACCCTGAACTGGATCCTGACCCTAACGCTGAACATGACCCTGACCCTGACCCTAACCCTGACACTGACCCTGTCCCTGACCCTGACCCTGACCCTAAACCTCACCCTGACTCTAACCTTGACCCTGACCCTGAACCTGACCCTGACCCTGACCCTGAACGTGACCCTGACCCTGACCTTGAGCCTGACCCTGACATTAACCCTAACCCTGACCCTGACCCTGACCCTAAGTCTGACCGTGACCCTGACCCTGATCCTGACACTGACCCTAACACTGACCCTGACCCTGACCCTGATCCTGACACAGACCCTAACACTGACCCTGACCCTGTACCTGATCCTAAGTCTCACCGTGAAACTGAACCTGAACATGAACCTATCCCTGACCCTGACCTTGACCCTGACCCTAACCCTGACCCTAAATCTGAACCTGACCCTGACCCTGACCCTGACACTGTCCCTAACCCAGACCCTGACCCTGACCCTGACACTGACCATAAACATGACCCTGACACTGATTTTGACACTAACCCTGTCCCTGACCCTGACCCTGAACCTGACCCTAACCCTGACCCTGACCCTGAGTCTGACGCTGACCCTGACCCTGACCCTGACCATGACCCTGACAATGCCCTGATTCCGATCCTGACCCTGACCCTGACGCTAAACGTGACCCTGACACTTACTTTGGCCCTGACCCTGACCCTGCCCCTGACCCTACTCCTGCCCCTTACCCTGACCCTAACCGTGACGCTGACCCTAACACTGACCCTGAAGCTGACCCTGACCCTGACATTTATCCTAACCCCGACCCTGACCCTGACCCTAAGTCTACACCGTGAACCTGACCCTGACTCTGACCCTGACCATGACCCTGACCCTGACCCTGACCCTAACACTGACCCTGAAGCTGACCCTGACCCTGATATTTATCCTAACCCCGACCATGACCCTGACCCTAAGTCTACACCGTGAACCTGACCCTGACTCTGACCCTAACCATGACACTGACCCTGACCCTGACCTTGATCCTGACCATGACCCTGACCCTGACCCTAAACCTGACCTGAACCTGACCCTGACCTTGACCTTGACCCTGACTTAACCCTGACACTGAATATCTCCCTGACCCTGACCCAAACCCTAACCCTGATCCTATCTTTGACCGTGACCCTAACCCTGACCCTGACCCTGACCCTAACTCTGAAACTGAACCTTACCCTGACCATGACACTGAACCTAATCCTGAACCTGACCAACACCCTGAACTTGACCTTGACCCTGACCCAGACCCTGACCCTGACCGTGACACTGACCTGACCCTGAACCTGACCTTGACCCTACAACTGAACTTGACCCTGACCCTGACCCTGACACTGACCCTGAAACCTGAACCTGACCCTAACCCTGACCCTATCCCTGACGGTGACCCTGACGGTGACCCTGACCCTGACCCTAACTCGGAACCTGACCCTGACCCTGACCCTTAGACTGAACTTAACCCTGACCCTGACCTACACCCTGAACTTGACCTTGACACTGACCGTGAACCTGACCCTCACCCTGACCCTGACCCTGACCCTGACCATGACATTGACCCTGACACTGACCCTGACCCTAACCCTGACCCTGAACTGGATCCTGAACCTAACCCTGAACATGACCCTGACCCTGACCCTAACCCTGACACTGACCCTGTCCCTGACCCTGACCCTGACCCTAAACCTCACCCTGACTCTAACCTTGACCCTGACCCTGAACCTGACCCTGACCCTGACCCTGAACGTGACCCTGACCCTGACCTTGAGCCTGACCCTGACATTAACCCTAACCCTGACACTGACCCTGATCATGAACCTGACCCTGACCCTGACCTTAACCCTGACACTGACCGTGACCCTGATTCTGACCCTGACCCTGACCGTGACCCTAACCTGACCCTGACCCTGACAGTGAACCTGACCCTGATCCTGACTCTAACCCTGCCCCTTACCCTGACCTTAATCGTGACCCTGACCGTAACACTGACCGTGACCATGACCGTGACCCTGACCTTGACCCTAACCCTGACCCTGACCCTTACCCTGACGCCTACCCTGACAATGCCCTGACCCCTACCCTGAACCTGACCCTGACCCAGACCTTGACCCTGAACCTGACCCTGTCTTTGAACGTGAACCCGACCCTGACCGTGACCCTGACCCTAAGTCTGACCTTGACCCTGACCCTGACCCTGACCCTGACCCTTACCCTGACCCTAACACTGACCCTGACCCTGAACCTAACCCTATCCCCTGACCCTGACCCTGACCATGACCCTAAACCTGACATGATCGTGATCCTGACCATGACCCTGACCTTGACGCTGATGGTGACTCTGACCCTGACCCTGACCCTAACCCTATCCCTGACCCTGACCATTACCCTCACCCTGAACCTGACCTGACCCTGACTCTGACCCTGACCCGGACCCTAACCCTGAACCTGACCGTGACCCTGATTCTGACCCTGACCCTGACCCTACTCCTGCCCCTTACCCTGACCCTAACCGTGACCCTGACCCTAACACTGACCCTGAAGCTGACCCTGACCCTGACATTTATCCTAACCCCGACCCTGACCCTGACCCTAAGTCTACACCGTGACCCTGACCCTGACTCTGACCCTGACCATGACCCTGACCCTGACGCTGACCTTGACCCATACCCTGATCCTAACTCGGAACATGACCCTGACCCTGACCCTTAGACTGAACTTAACCCTGACCCTGAACTACACCCTGAACTTGACCTTGACCCCGACCGTGAACCTGACCCTCACCCTGACCCTGACCCTGACCTTGACCCTGACACTGACCCTGACCCTAACCTTGACCCTGAACTGGATCCTGACCCTAACCCTGAACATGACCCTGACCCTGACCCTAACCCTGAAACTGACCCTGTCCCTGACCCTGACCCTGACCCTAAACCTCACCCTGGCTCTAACCTTGACCCTGACCCTGACCCTGAACCTGACCCTGACCCTGACCCTGAACGTGACCCTGACCCTGACCTTGACCCTGACCCTGACATTAACCCTAACCCTGACACTGACACTGATCATGAACCTGACCCTGACCCTGACCTTAACCCTGACACTGACCGTGACCCTGATTCTGACCCTGACCCTGACCGTGACCCTAACCCTGACCCTGACCCTGACAGTGAACCTGACCCTGATCCTGACTCTAACCATGCCCCTTACCCTGACTTTAATCGTGAGCCTGACCGTAACACTGACCGTAACCCTGACCCTGACCCTGACCCTGACCTTGACCCTAACCCTGACCCTGACGCTGACCCTGACCCTAACCCTGACCCTGACCCTGACCCTAAGTCTGACCGTGACCCTGACCCTGATCCTGACACTGACCCTAACACTGACCCTGACCCTGACCCTGATCCTGACACAGACCCTAACACTGACCCTGACCCTGTACCTGATCCTAAGTCTGACCGTGACCCTGAACCTGACCATGAACCTATCCCTGACCCTGACCTTGACCCTGACCCTAACCCTGACCCTAAATCTGAACCTGACCCTGACCCTGACCCTGACACTGTCCCTAACCCAGACCCTGACCCTGACCCTGACACTGACCATAAACATGACCCTGACACTGATTTTGACACTAACCCTGTCCCTGACCCTGACCCTAAATCTGACCCTAACCCTGACCCTGACCCTGAGTCTGACGCTGACCCTGACCCTGACCCTGACCATGACCCTGACAATGCCCTGATTCCGATCCTGACCCTGACCCTGACGCTAAACGTGACCCTGACACTTACTTTGGCCCTGACCCTGACCCTACTCCTGCCCCTTACCCTGACCCTAACCGTGACGCTGACCCTAACACTGACCCTGAAGCTGACCCTGACCCTGACATTTATCCTAACCCCGACCCTGACCCTGACCCTAAGTCTACACCGTGAACCTGACCCTGACTCTGACACTGACCATGACCCTGACCCTGACCCTGACCCTAACACTGACCCTGAAGCTGACCCTGACCCTGATATTTATCCTAACCCCGACCCTGACCCTGACCCTAAGTCTACACCGTGAACCTGACCCTGACTCTGACCCTAACCATGACACTGACCCTGACCCTGACCTTGATCCTGACCATGACCCTGACCCTGACCCTAAACCTGACCTGAACCTGACCCTGACCTTGACCTTGACCCTGACTTAACCCTGACACTGAATATCTCCCTGACCCTGACCCAAACCCTAACCCTGATCCTATTTTGACCGTGACCCTAACCCTGACCCTGACCCTGACCCTAACTCTGAAACTGAACCTTACCCTGACCATGACACTGAACCTAATCCTGAACCTGACCAACACCCTGAACTTGACCTTGACCCTGACCCAGACCCTGACCCTGACCGTGACACTGACCTGACCCTGAACCTGACCTTGACCCTACAACTGAACTTGACCCTGACCCTGACCCTGACACTGACCCTGAAACCTGAACCTGACCCTAACCCTGACCCTATCCCTGACGGTGACCCTGACGGTGACCCTGACCCTGACCCTAACTCGGAACCTGACCCTGACCCTGACCCTTAGACTGAACTTAACCCTGACCCTGACCTACACCCTGAACTTGACCTTGACACTGACCGTGAACCTGACCCTCACCCTGACCCTGACCCTGACCCTGACCATGACCTTGACCCTGACACTGACCCTGACCCTAACCCTGACCCTGAACTGGATCCTGAACCTAACCCTGAACATGACCCTGACCCTGACCCTAACCCTGACACTGACCCTGTCCCTGACCCTGACCCTGACCCTAAACCTCACCCTGACTCTAACCTTGACCCTGACCCTGAACCTGACCCTGACCCTGACCCTGACCCTGACCGTGACCCTGACCCTGACCTTGAACCTGACCCTGACATTAACCCTAACCCTGACACTGACCCTGATCATGAACCTGACCCTGACCCTGACCTTAACCCTGACACTGACCGTGACCCTGATTCTGACCCTGACCCTGACCGTGACCCTAACCCTGACCCTGACCCTTACCCTGACGCCTACCCTGACAATGCCCTGACCCCTACCCTGAACCTGACCCTGACCCAGACCTTGACCCTGAACCTGACCCTGTCTTTGAAAGTGAACCCGACCCTGACCGTGACCCTGACACTAAGTCTGACCTTGACCCTGACCCTGACCCTGACTCTGACCCTTACCCTGACCCTAACACTGACCCTGACCCTGAACCTAACCCTATCCCCTGACCCTGACCCTGACCATGACCCTAAACCTGACATGATCGTGATCCTGACCCTGACCCTGACCTTGACGCTGATGGTGAACCTGACCCTGACCCTGACCCTAACCCTATCCCTGACCCTGACCATTACCCTCACCCTGAACCTGACCTGACCCTGACTCTGACCCTGACCCGGACCCTAACCCTGAACCTGACCGTGACCCTGATTCTGACCCTGACCCTGACCCTACTCCTGCCCCTTACCCTGACCCTAACCGTGACCCTGACCCTAACACTGACCCTGAAGCTGACCCTGACCCTGACATTTATCCTAACCCCGACCCTGACCCTGACCCTAAGTCTACACCGTGACCCTGACCCTGACTCTGACCCTGACCATGACCCTGACCCTGACGCTGACCTTGACCCATACCCTGACCCAAACTCGGAACCTGACCCTGACCCTGACCCTTAGACTGAACTTAACCCTGACCCTGACCTACACCCTGAACTTGACCTTGACCCCGACCGTGAACCTGACCCTCACCCTGACCCTGACCCTGACCTTGACCCTGACACTGACCCTGACCCTAACCTTGACCCTGAACTGGATCCTGACCCTAACCCTGAAACTGACCCTGTCCCTGACCCTGACCCTGACCCTAAACCTCACCCTGACTCTAACCTTGACCCTGACCCTGACCCTGAACCTGACCCTGACCCTGACCCTGATTCTGACCCTGACCCTGACCTTGACCCTGACACTGACCGTGACCCTGATTCTGACCCTGACCCTGACCGTGACCCTAACCCTGACCCTGACCCTGACAGTGAACCTGACCCTGATCCTTACTCTAACCATGCCCCTTACCCTGACTTTAATCGTGAGCCTGACCGTAACACTGACCGTAACCCTGACCCTGACCCTGACCCTGACCTTCACCCTAACCCTGACCCTGACGCTGACCCTGACCCTAACCCTGACCCTGACCCTGACCCTAAGTCTGACCGTGACCCTGACCCTGATCCTGACACTGACCGTAACACTGACCCTGACCCTGACCCTGATCCTGACACAGACCCTAACACTGACCCTGACCCTGTACCTGATCCTAAGTCTGACCGTGACCCTGAACCTGACCATGAACCTATCCCTGACCCTGACCTTGACCCTGACTCTAACCCTGACCCTAAATCTGAACCTGACCCTGACCCTGACACTGACCATAAACATGACCCTGACACTGATTTTGACACTATCCCTGTCCCTGACCCTGACCCTGAACCTGACCCTAACCCTGACCCTGACCCTGAGTCTGACGCTGACCCTGACCCTGACCCTGACCATAACCCTGACAATGCCCTGATTCCGATCCTGACCCTGACCCTGACGCTAAACGTGACCCTGACACTTACTTTGGCCCTGACCCTGGCCCTGACACTGACCCTACACCTGACCCTGACACTGACCCTGACCCTAAACCTGACCATAACCCTGACTTTGACCCTGACCCTGACCCTAACTCTGAACCTGATCCTGACCCTGAACCTGACCCTGACCCTGACCGTGACCCTGATACTGACCCTGAACCTAACACTACCCCTGACCCTAACCCTGACCGTGACCCTGACCCTGACCCTGACCTTGACCCTAAACCTGACCTAACCTTGACCCCGGTCCTGACCCTGACCCTAAACCTCACCCTGACACTAACCTTGACCCTGACCCAAAATTCTGACCGTGACCCTGACCCTGACCCTGAACGTGACCCTGACCCTAAATCTGACCGTGACCTTGACCTTGACCCTGACCCTGAACCTAACACTGACCCTGACCCTGACCCTGAATCTGACCCTGAACCTAACCCTAACCCTGACCCTTACCCTGACCCTTAACCTGACCCTGAACCTGACACTGACCATGACCCTAACCCTGACCCTGACACTGACCCTGCCCCTAAGCCTGACCTGACCCTGACCCTCACTCTGACCCTGACCCTGACCTACAACCTGAACCTGACACTGAACCTGACCTGACCCTGACCCTGACCCTGACTCTGACAGTGACCCTGAACCTGACCATATTTCTGACCGTGACCCTGACCTTGACCCTGACCCTGATCATGACCCTGACACTGACCCTGACCTTGAACCTTACACTAACACTGACCCTGGCCCTGACCCAAACCCTGATGCTGACCCTTACAATGACACTGACCCTGACCATAAACCTGACCAGACCCTGACCCTGACACTGACCCTGACCCTAACCTTGACCCTGAACTGGATCCTGACCCTAACCCTGAAACTGACCCTGTCCCTGACCCTGACCCTGACCATGTCCCTGAACCTAACCCAGATCCTGACCTGAACTTGACCCTGACCCTGACCTTGACCCTGACTTAACCCTGACACTGAATATCTCCCTGACCCTGACCCTGACCCAAACCCTGACCCTAACCCTCGCCCTGACCCTGACTCTAAACCAGACACTGACCCTAAATCTGAACCTGACCCTGACTCTGACACTGACCCTAACACTGACTTTGACCCGGACCCTGACACTGACCGTAAACGTGACCCTGACAATGATTTTGACACTAAATCTTAACATGACCCTGACCCTAAACCTGAGCCTAAACCTGAGCCTGACCCTGAGCCTGATGCTGACCCTGACCCTGACCCTGACCCTAACACTGACACTGACACTGACCCTGAACCTGACCTTGGCCCTGAACCTGATCCTACCCCTGACCCTGACCCTAACACTGAACCTGACCCTGACCCTAAACCTGACATGACCCTGACCCTAACACTGAACCTGACCCTGACCCTAAACCTGAGATGACCCCTACCCTGACCCTGACACTAAACCTAACCCTGACTCTAACCTTGACCCTGACCCTGACCCTGACCCTGACCCAGACCCTGACCCTGAACCTGACATTAACCCTAACCCTGACACTGACCCTGATCATGAACCTGACCCTGACCCTGACCCTGACCCTAACCCTGACATTGACCGTAACCCTGATTCTGACCCTGACCCTGACCCTGACCCTGACCCTGACAGTGACCCTGACCCTAAGTCTGACCTTGACCCTGACCCTGACCTGACCCTGACCATGACCCTAACACTGATACTGACCCTGAACCTAACCCTACCCCTGACCCTGACCCTGATCGTGGCCCTAAACATGACATGACCCTGACCCTGACCCTGACAGTGACCCTGACCCTGATCCTGACCCTACTCCTGCCCCTTACCCTGACCTTAATCGTGACCCTGACCGTAACACTGACCGTGACCCTGACCATGACCCTGAACTTGAACCTAACCCTGACCCTGACCCTGACCACTAACCTGACAATGCTCTAACCCCTACCCTGACCCTGACCCTGACCCTAACCCTGACCCTGACCCTGACCCTGACCCTGAACCTGACCTTAACTCTGAACATGACCCTGACGCTGACCCTGAACCTAACCCTGACCCTGTCCCCGACCCTGACCCTAACCCTGACCCTGACGCTGACCGTGACCCTGAACCTAACCCTGAACCTGACTCTGAACCTGACCCTACCCCTGACCGTGACCCTAAACCTGACCCTGACCCTGACCTTGACATTAACCCTGAACTTAACCCTGACCCTGACACTAAACCTGACCTTAACCCTGACCCTAAATTTGACACTGAACCTGACCCTAACCCTGACCCTGACCCTGACACTTTCCCCGACCCTGACCCTAACCCAGACCCTGACACTGACCCTGACCCTGACCGTGACCCTAACCCTGACCCTGACCCTGACCCTAAGTCTGACCGTGACCCTGACCCTGATCCTGACACTGACCCTAACACTGACCCTGACCCTGACCCTGATCCTGACACTGACCCTAACACTGACCCTGACCCTGACCCTGATCCTGACACAGACCCTAACACTGACCCTGACCCTGTACCTGATCCTAAGTCTGACCGTGACCCTGACGCTGACCCTGAACCTAAAACTGACCATGACCCTAACCCTGACCCTAACACTGACTTGGACCCTGAACCTAACCCTGACCCTAACCCTGACCCTGACGCTGACCGTGACCCTGACACTGACCCTGAACCTGACTCTGAACCTGACCCTACCCCTGACCGTGACCCTAAACCTGACCCTGACCCTGACCTTGAAATTAACCCTGAACTTGACCCTGACCCTGACACTAAACCTGACCTTAACCCTGACCCTAACTTTGACTCTGAACCTGACCCTAACCCTGACCCTGACCCTGACCTTGACCCTAAATCTGACCTAACCTTGACCCCGGCCCTGACCCTGACCCTAAACCTCACCCTGACACTAACCTTGACCCTGACCCAAAATTCTGACCGTGACGCTGACCCTGACCCTGAACGTGACCCTGACCCTAAATCTGACCGTGACCTTGACCTTGACCCTGACCCTGAACCTAACACTGACCCTGACCCTGAATCTGACCCTGAACCTAACCCTGACATTGACCCTGACCCTTAACCTGCCCCTAAGCCTGACCTGACCCTGACCCTCACTCTGACCCTGACCCTGACCTACAACCTGAACCTGACACTGAACCTGACCTGACCCTTACCCAAATCCTGACCCTGACCAAGTCCCTGAACCTAACCCAGATCCTGACCTGAACTTGACCCTGACCCTGACCTTGACCCTGACTTAACCCTGACACTGAATATCTCCCTGACCCTGACCCTGACCCAAACCCTGACCCTAACCCTCGCCTTGACCCTGACTCTAAACCAGACACTGACCCTAAATCTGAACCTGACCCTGACTCTGACACTGACCCTAACACTGACTTTGACCCGGACCCTGACAATGACCGTAAACGTGACCCTGACAATGATTTTGACACTAAACCTTACCATGACCCTGACCCTAAACCTGAGCCTAACCCTGAGCCTGACCCTGAGCCTGATGCTGACCCTGACCCTGACCCTAACACTGACACTGACCCTGAACCTGACCTTGGCCCTGAACCTGATCCTACCCCTGACCCTGACCCTAACACTGAACCTGACCCTGACCCTAAACCTGACATGACCCTGACCCTGACCCTGACCCTAACACTGAACCTGACCCTGACCCTAAACCTGACATGACCCTGACCCTGACCCTGACCCTAAACCTCACCCTGACTCTAACCTTGACCCTGACCCTGACCCTGACCTGACATTAACCCTAACCCTGACACTGACCCTGATCATGAACCTGACCCTGACCCTGACCCTAACCCTGACATTGACCGTAACCCTGATTCTGACCCTGACCCTGACCCTGACCCTGACAGTTACCCTGACCCTGATCCTGACCCTACCCCGTCCTCCAAACCTGACCCTGACCCTGACCCTGACTGTTACCCTAAACCTGAACCTGACCCTGACCCATACCTTGACCCTGAACCTGACCCTGTCTTTGAACCTGAACCCGACCCTGACCGTGACCCTGACCCTGACCCTGACCTGACCCTGACCATGACCCTAACACTGATACTGACCCTGAACCTAACCCTACCCCTGACCCTGACCCTGATCGTGGCCCTAAACATGACATGACCCTGACCCTGACCCTGACAGTGACCCTGACCCTGATCCTGACCCTACCCCTGCCCCTTACCCTGACCTTAATCATGACCCTGACCGTAACACTGACCGTGACCCTGACCCTGACCCTGAACCTGACCCTGACTCTGACCCTGAACCTAAACCTGACCATGACCCTGACCCTGACCCTGAAACTAACCCTGACCGTGACCCTAACCCTGACCGTGACCCTAAACCTGACCCTGACCCTGACCTTGACATTAACCCTGAACTTGACCCTGACCCTGACACTAAACCTGACCTTAACCCTGACCCTAACTTTGACCTGACCCAAACCCTAACCCTGACCCTGACCCTGACACTTTCCCCGACCCTGACCCTAACCCAGACCCTGACGCTGACCCTGACCCTGACCGTGACCCTAACCCTGACGCTGACCCTGACCCTAAGTCTGACCGTGACCCTGACCCTGATCCTGACACTGACCCTAACACTGACCCTGACCTTGACCCTGATCCTGACACAGACCCTAATACTGACCCTGACCCTGTACCTGATCCTAAGTCTGACCGTGACCCTGACCCTGACCATGAACCTAACCCTGACCCTGACCTTGACCCTGACCCTAACCCTGACCCTAAATCTGAACCTGACCCTGACCCTGACACTGTCCCTAACCCAGACCACGACGCTGAGTCTGACCCTGAGTCTGACACAGACCCTGACCCTGACCCTGACCATGACCCTGACAATGCCCTGATTCCGATCCTTCCCTGACCCTGACGCTAACCGTGACACTGACCCTTACTTTGGCCCTGACCCTGGCCCTGACCATGACCCTACACCTGACCCTGACATTGACCCTGACCCTAAACCTGACCATAACCCTGACCGTGACACTGACCTTCACCCTGACCTTGACCCTAACTCTGAACCTGATCCTGACCCTGACCCTGACCATGACCGTGACCGTGACCCTGATACTGACCCTGAACCTAACACTACCCCTGACCCTGACCCTGACCCTGACCCTGACCCTGACCTTAAACCTGACCTAACATTGACCCCGGTCCTGATCCTGACCCTAAACCTCACCCTGACACTAAACTTGACCCTGACACAAAATTATGACCGTGACCCTGAACGTGACCCTGACCCTAAATCTGACCGTGACCTTGACCTTGACCCTGACCCTGAACGTAACCCTGACCCTGACCTTTACCCTGACCTTTAACCTGACCCTGACCCTTACCCTGACCTTTAACCTGACCCTGAACCTGACACTGACCATGACCCTAACCCTGACACTGAACCAGAACCTGAACCTGACCTACAACCTGAACCTGACACTGAACCTGACACTGAACCTGACCCTGACCGTGACCCTGACCTTGACCCTAACTGTGACCCTGACCCTGACCCTAAACCTGAACCTGACCCTGACACTGACAGTGACCCTGACCCTGATCCTGACCCTACCCCTGCCCCCTTACCTGACCCTGACCCTGACCCTGACTGTTACCCTAACCCTGAACCTGACCCTGACACAGACCTTGACACTGAACCTCACCCTGTCTTTGAACCTGAACCTGACCCTGACCGTGACCCTGACCCTAAGTCTGACCTTGACCCTGACCCTGACCTGACCCTGACCATGACCCTAACACTGATACTGACCCTGAACCTAACCCTACCCCTGACCCTGACCCTGATCGTGGCCCTAAACATGACATGACCCTGACCCTGACCCTGACAGTGACCCTGACCCTGATCCTGACCCTACCCCTGCCCCTTACCCTGACCTTAATCGTGACCCTGACCGTAACACTGACCGTGACCCTGACCCTGACCCTGACCCTGACCCCTACCCTGACAATGCCCTGACCCCTACCCTGACCCTGACCTGACCCTGACCCTGACTGTTACCCTAACCCTGAACCTGACCCTGACCCAGACCTTGACCCTGAACCTGACCCTGTCTTTGAACCTGAACCCGACTCTGACTGTGACCCTGACCCTAAGTCTGACCTTGACCCTAAACCTGTCCCTGACCCTGACCCCGACCCTGACCCTGACAATGCCCTGATTCCGACCCTGACCCTGACCCTAATCCTGATGGTGACCCTGAATTCGGCCCTGACCCTGGCCCTGACCCTGACCCTACACCTCACACTGAACCTGACCCTGACCCTGACCCTAACCCTGACCCTAAATTTGACCGTGACCCTAACCCTGACCCTGACCCTGACCCTAACTCTGAACCTGACCCTGACCATGACACTGAACCTAAACCTGACCCTGACCTACACCCTGAACTTGACCTTGACCCTGACCCTGACCCTGACCGTGACCCTGATACTGACCCTGAACCTAACCGTACTCCTGACCCTGACCCTAACACTTAGCCTGACCCTAAACCTGACCTGACCCTGACCCTAACCCTAAACATCACCCTGACTCTAACACTGACCCTGAACTTAAAATTCTGACTGTGACCCTGACCCTCAACACTGACCCTGACCCTGACCCTAACCCTAACCGTGACCCTGAACCTAAGTCTGACCGTGAACCTGACCCTGACCCTGACCTTGACCCTGACCCTGACCCTGACCCTGAACCTGACCCTGACACTGACCCTGCCCCTAAACCTGGCCTGTCCCTGACCCTGACCCTGACCCTGATCCTTATCCTGATCGTTACCCTGAATTTGGCACTGACCCTGGCCCTGACCCTGACTCTACACCTGACCCAGAACCTGACACTGACCCTGACCCTAACCCTGACCCTGAACTTGACCCTGACCCTAACCCTGACACTGACCCTGTCCCTGACCCTGACACTAAACCAGACCCTCACCCTGACCCTGACCCTGACCCTGACCCTGAACCTGATACTGACCCTGAACCTAAGTCTGACTGTGACCCTAACCCTTTCCCTAATTCTGACCGTGACCCTGATCATGACCTTGACCCTGACCCTGACCCTAACCCTGACCCTTACCCTAACACTGACCCTGACCCTGTCACTTACCCTGACCCTAAGTCTGACCCTGACCTTAACACTAAACCAGACCCTGACCCTACCCCTTTCCCTGAGCCTGACACTGACCCTGAACATGACCTTGACACTAAGTCTGACTGAGACCCTGACCGTGACCCTGAACCTCAAACTGACCCTGACCCTAACCCTGACCTTGACCCTGATCCTGAACCTGACCCTGAACCTCAAACTGACCCTGACCCTAACCCTGACCTTGACCCTGACCCTCACTCTGACCCTAACCCTTGTCCTGACCCTGACCCTGACTCTGACCCTGAATATAAACCTGACCCTGACACTGACCCTGACCCTGAACATAAACCTGACCTTGACCCTGAACCTGACCCTGAACTTAACTCTGAACCTGACCCTGACCCTGACCCTGACCTTGAACCTGACCCTGACCTTAACCCAGACCCTGACCCTGTCCCTGATTCTAAGAAATACCGTGACCCTGACCCTGACCCTCACCCAGGCCTGACCCTGACCCTGACCTTGACCCTGACCCTGAACATCACCCTGACCCTGACCCTGACACTTACACTGACCCTGACCGTTATGCTGATCCTGACCCTGATGCTGACCCTGAACTACACCCTGAACTTGACCATAACCGTGACCCTGACCCTGACTCTGACCCTGACCGGGACCCTGACCGTGACCTTAACCCTGACCCTGACAGTGACCCTGACCGTGACCTTAACCCTGACCCTGACAGTGACCCTGACCCTGATCCTTACCCTACCCCTGCCCCTTACCCTGACCTTAATCGTGACCCTGACCGTAACACTGACCATGACCCTGAACCTGACCTAAATTCTGAACCTGACCCTGACGCTGACCCTGAACCTAACCCTGATTCTGACCCTTATTCTGACCCTGACCCTGAAACTAACCCTGACCGTGACCCTGACTCTGACCCTGACCCTAAATCTGACCCTGACCCTGACCCTGACACTGTCCCTAACCCTGACCCTGACCCCGACAATGACCCTAAACGTAACCCTGACACTGATTTTGACACTAACCCTGTCCCTGACCCTGACCCCGACCATGACCCTGACAATGCGTGATTCCGACCCTGACCCTGACCCTGACGCTAAACGTGACCCTGACCCTTACTTTGGCCCTGAACCTGGCCCTGACCCTGACCCTACACCTGACCCTGACACTGACCCTGACCCTAACTCTGAACCTGATCCTGACCCTGACCCTGACCCTGACCCTGACCGTGACCCTGATACTGACCCTGAACCTAACACTACCCCTGACCCTGACCCTGACCGTGACCCTGACCCTGACCCTGACCTTGACCCTAAACCTGACCTAACCTTGACCCCGGTCCTGACCCTGACCCTAAACCTCACCCTGACACTAACCTTGACCCTGACCCAAAATTCTGACCGTGACCCTGACCCTGACCCTGAACGTGACCCTGACCCTAAATCTGACCGTGACCTTGACCTTGACCCTGACCCTGAACCTAACACTGACCCTGACCCTGACCCTGAATCTGACCCTGAACCTAACCCTAACCCTGACCCTTACCCTGACCCTTAACCTGACCCTGAACCTGACACTGACCATGACCCTAACCCTGACCCTGACACTGACCCTGCCCCTAAGCCTGACCTGACCCTGACCCTCACTCTGACCCTGACCCTGACCTACAACCTGAACCTGACACTGAACCTGACCTGACCCTGACCCTGACCCTGACTCTGACAGTGACCCTGAACCTGACCATATGTCTGACCGTGACCCTGACCGTGAACCTGACCCTCGCCCTGACCTTGAACCTGACCTTGACCCTGACCCTGATCATGACCCTGACACTGACCCTGACCTTGACCCTTACACTAACACTGACCCTGAGCCTGACCCAAACCCTGATGCTGACCCTAACAATGACACTGACCCTGACCATAAACCTGACCAGACCCTGACCCTGACACTGACCGCGACCCTGAAATTTACTCTGACACTGACCCTGACCCTGAACCTGATCCTGACACTAACCCTGACCCTGACCCTGACACTGACGCTGAATTTTATAATGATCGTGACCCTGACCCTGACCCTGAACTTCACCCTAAACCTGACCCTGTCCCTGACCCTGACCCTGACCCTGACCCTGTCCATGAACCTAACCCAGAACCTGACCCTGACCATGACCCTGCACCTGACCCGGAATTTGAACCTGAACTTGACCCTGACCCTGACCCTGATCCTGACCCTGACCCTAACACTGACACTGACACTGACCCTGACCCTGACCCTGACCCTGAACCTGATCCTACACCTGACCCTGACCCTAAACCTCACCCTGACTCTAACCTTGACCCTGACCCTGACCCTGAACCTGACCCTGACCGTGACCCTGACCCTCACACTGACCCTGAACCTGACCCTGACTCTTACCTTGATACTGTCCCTGACCCTACCCCTGACCCTACCCTGACCCTTACCCTGCCCTGACCCTAAACCTGACCCTGACCCTGACCCTGACTCTTACCCTAACCCTGACCCTGACCCTGACCCTGACCCTAGCCCTGACTCTGACTCTGACCCTGACCCAGACCCTGACCCTGACCCTGACACTGACCCTGGCCCTGAACCTGACCTTGACCCTACAACTGATCTTGACCCTGACCCTGACCCTGACACTGACCCTGACCCTGAAACTGACCCTGACCCTGACCCTGACCCTGTCCCTGACCCAGACCCCGAACCTGACCCTGACAATGCCCTGACTCCGACCCTGACCCTGACCCTGACCCTGACCCTAATCCTGATCGTGACCCTGAATTTGGCACTGACCCTGGCCCTGACCCTAACTCTACACCTGACCCTGAACCTGACCCTGACCCTGACCCTAACCCTGACCCTATCCCTGACGGTGACCCTGACCCTGACCCTGACCCTGACCCTTAGACTGAACTTAACCCTGACCCTGACCTACACCCTGAACTTGACCTTGACCCTGACCGTGAACCTGACCCTCACCCTGACCCTGACCCTGACCCTGACCTTGACCCTGACACTGACCCTGTCCCTGACCCTGACCCTGACACTAAACCTCACCCTGACTCAAACCTTGACCCTGACCCTGACCCTGAACCTGACCCTGAACCTGACCCTGACCCTGAACCTAACCCTATCCCCTGACCCTGACCCTGACCATGACCCTAAACCTGACATGACCCTGACCCTGACCCTGACCCTGACCTTGACGCTGATGGTGACCCTGACCCTGCCCCTGACCCTACTCCTGCCCCTTACCCTGACCCTAACCGTGACCCTGACCCTAACACTGACTCTGAAGCTGACCCTGACCCTGACATTTATCCTAACCCCGACCCTGACCCTGACCCTAAGTCTACACCGTGAACCTGACCCTGACCCTGACCCTGACCCTGACCCTGACCTTGACCCTGACCATGACCCTGACCCTGAAACTAAACCTGACCTGAACCTGACACTGAACATGACCTTGACCCTGACTTAACCCTGACACTGAATATCTCCCTGACCCTGACCCTAACCCTGATCCTATCTTTGACCGTGACCCTAACCCTGACCCTGACCCTGACCCTAACTCTGAAACTGAACCTTACCCTGACCATGACACTGAACCTACCCCTGACCCTGACCAACACCCTGAACTTGACCTTGACCCTGACACTGACCCTGACCCTGAACCTGACCTTGACCCTACAACTGAACTTGACCCTGACACTGACCCTGAACCTACCCCTGACCCTGACCCTGACCCTGACTCTCACCCTGATCCTAAGCCTTACCTGCCCATAACACTGACACTGACCCTAAGTGTGACCGTGACCCAGACCCTGACCTGACCGTGACCCTGACCCTGACCGTGACCCTGACCGTGATCCTGACATTGACCATGACACTGACCTTTACTCTAACCCTGACCCTGACTCTTATCCTGATCCTGACCCTGACCATGACCTTGACCCTGACCCTGACCATGACCTTGACCCTGACCCTGACTTTGACCATGACCTTGACCCTGACCCTGACAATGCCCTGACTCCGACCCTGACCCTGACCCTAAGTCTGACCACGACCCTGACCGTGACCCTGACCCTCACACTGACCCTGAACCTGACCCTGACTCTTACCTTGATACTGTCCCTGACCCTACCCCTGACCCTACCCTGACCCTTACCATGACTCTGACCCTAAACCTGACCCTGACCCTGACCCTGACTCTTACCCTAACCCTGACACTGACCCTGACCCTAGCCCTGACTCTGACTCTGACCCAGACCCAGACCCTGACCCTGACCCTGACACTGACCCTGGCCCTGAACCTGACCTTGACCCTACAACTGAACTTGACCCTGACCCTGACCCTGACAGTGACCCTGACCCTGAAACTGACCCTGACCCTGACCCTGACCCTGACCCTGTCCCTGACCCAGACCCCGAACCTGACCCTGACAATGCCCTGACTCCGACCCTGACCCTGAGCCTGACCCTGACCCTAATCCTGATCGTGACCCTGAATTTGGCACTGACCCTGGCCCTGACCCTAACCCTGACCCTATCCCTGACGGTGACCCTGACCCTGACCCTGACCCTTACCCTAACTCGGAACCTGACCCTGACCCTGACCCTTAGACTGAACTTAACCCTGACCCTGACCTACACCCTGAACTTGACCTTGACCCTGACCGTGAACCTGACCCTCACCCTGACCCTGACCCTGAACCTGACCTTGACTCTACAACTGAACTTGACCCTGACCCTGACCATGACACTGACCCTGACCCTGACCTTGACCCTGACCATGACATTAACCCTAACCCTGACACTGACCCTGATCATGAACCTGACCCTGACCCTGACCTTAACCCTGACCCTGACCCTGACAGTGAACCTGACCCTGTTCCTGACTCTACCTCTGCCCCTTACCCTGACCTTAATCGTGACCCTGACCGTAACACTGACCGTGACCCTAACCCTGACCCTGACCTTGACCCTAACCCTGACCCTGACCCTGACCCTGACCTCTACCCTGACAATGCCCTGACCCCTACCCTGACCCTGACTGTTACCCTAACCCTGAAACTGACCCTGACCCAGAACCTGACCCTGTCTTTGAACGTGAACCCGACCCTGACCGTGACCCTGACCCTAAGTATGACCTTGACCCTGACCCTGACCCTGACCCTGATCCTGAACGTGACCCTGAGCCTGACCTTGACCCTGACCCTGACATTAACCCTAACCCTGACACTGACCCTGACCTTGACGCTGATGGTGACCCTGACCCTGACCCTAACCCTATCCCTGACCCTGACCATTACCCTCACCCTGAACCTGACCTGACCCTGACCCTGACACTGACCTTGACCCTAACCCTGAACCTGACCGTGACCCTGATTCTGACCCTGACCCTGACCGTGATCCTGACCCTTACCCTGACCCTGAACCTGACCCTGACCCTGACCCTGACCCTGTCCCTGATTCTAAGAAATACCGTGACCCTGACCCTGACCATCACCCTGGCCTGATGCTGACCCTTACCTTGACGCTGACCCTGAACATCACCCTGACCCTGACCCTGACACTGCCACTGACCCTGACCGGGACCCAGACGGTGACACTGAAACTAACCCTACCTCTGACCCTGACCCTGACCCTGAACCTAAACCTGACCTGACCCTGACCCTGACACTGACAGTGACCCTGACACTGACCGTGACCCTGACCGTGACCTTAACCCTGACCCTGACAGTGACCCTGACCCTGACCCTGACCCTGACCCTAACACTGACACTGACACTGACCCTGAACCTGACCTTGGCCCTGAACCTGATCCTACCCCTGACCCTAACACTGAACCTGAACCTGACCCTAAACCTGACATGACCCTGAACCTGACCTTGACCCTAAACCTCACCCTGACTCTAACCTTGACCCTGACCCTGACCCTGACCCTGACCCAGACCCTGACCCTGAACCTGACATTAACCCTAACCCTGACACTGACCCTGATCATGAACCTGACCCTGACCCTGACCCTGACCCTAACCCTGACATTGACCGTAACCCTGATTCTGACCCTGACCCTGACCCTGACACTAACCCTGACCCTGATTCTGACCCTGACCGTGACCCTAACCCTGACCCTGACCCTGATAGTGACCCTGACCCTAATCCTGACCCTACCCCTGCCCCTTAACCTGACCTTATTCGTGACCCTGACCGTAACACTGACCGTGACCCTGACCCTGACCCTGACCCTGACCCCTACCCTGACAATGCCCTGACCCCTACCCTGACCCTGACCCAGACCCTGACCCTGACTGTTACCCTAACCCTGAACCTGACCCTGACCCAGACCTTGACCCTGAACCTGACCCAAACCCTGACCCTAACCCTGACCCTGACCCTGACTCTGAACCAGACACTGACCCTAAATCTGAACCTGACCCTGACTCTGACACTGACCCTAACACTGACTTTGACCCGGACCCTGACACTGACCGTAAACGTGACCCTGACAATGATTTTGACACTAACCCTTACCATGACCCTGACCCTAAACCTGAGCCTAACCCTGAGCCTGACCCTGAGTCTGATGCTGACTTTGACCCTAACACTGACACTGACACTGACCCTGAACCTGACCTTGGCCCTGAACCTGATCCTACCCCTGACCCTGACCCTAACACTGAACCTGACCCTGACCCGAAACCTGACATGACCCTGACCCTGACCCTGACCCTAAACCTCACCCTGACTCTAACCTTGACCCTGACCCTGACCCTGACCCTGACCCAGACCCTGACCCTGAACCTGACATTAACCCTAACCCTGACACTGACCCTGATCATGAACCTGACCCTGACCCTGACCCTGACCCTGACCCTGACCCTGACAGTGACCCTGACCCTGATCCTGACCCTACCCCTGCCCCCTAACCTGACCCTGACCCTGACCCTGACTGTTACCCTAACCCTGAACCTGACCCTGACCCAGACCTTGACACTGAACCTGACCCTGTCTTTGAACTTGAACCCGACCCTGACCGTGACCCTGACCCTAAGTCTGACCTTGACCCTGACCCTGACCCTGACCTGACCCTGACCATGACCCGAACACTGATACTGACCCTGAACCTAACCCTACCCCTGACCCTGACCCTGACCGTGGCCCTAAACATGACATGACCCTGACCCTGACCCTGACAGTGACCCTGACCCTGATCCTGACCCTACCCCTGCCCCTTACCCTGACCTTAATCGTGACCCTGACCGTAACACTGACCGTGACCCTGACCATGACCCTGAACTTGACCCTAACCCTGACCCTGACCCTGACCACTAACCTGACAATGCTCTGACCCCTACCCTGACCCTGACCCTGAGCCTAACCCTGACCGTGACCCTGACCCTGACCCTGAACCTGACCTTAATTCTGACCCTGACCCTGACGCTGACCCTGAACCTACACCTGACCCTGACCCTAACCCTGACCCTAACACTGACTTGGACCCTGACCCTAACCCTGAACCTAACCCTGACCCTGTCCCCGACCCTGACCCTAACCCTGACCCTGACGCTGACCGTGACCCTGACACTGACCCTGAACCTGACTCTGAACCTGACCCTACCCCTGACCGTGACCCTAACACTGAACCTGACCCTGACCCTGACCCTGAACGTGACCCTGACCCTGAACTTGACCCTTACACTAACACTGACCCTGGCCCTGACCAAAACCCTGATGCTGACTCTAACAATGACACTGACTTTGACCATAAACCTGACCTGACCCTGACCCTGACACTGACCGCGACCATGAAATTTACTCTGACACTGACCCTGACCATGAACCTGATCCTGACACTAACCCTGACCCTGAACTTTACCCTGATCGTGACCCTGACCCTGACCCTGACCTTGACACCAACCCTGACCCTGTCCCTGACTCTGACCCTGACCATGCCCCTGAACCTAACCCAGATCCTGACCTGAACTTGACCCTCACGCTGACCTTTACCCTGACTTAACCCTGACACTGAATATCTCCCTGACCCTGAACCTGACCCAAACCCTGACCCTAACCCTGACACTGACCCTGACTCTGAACCAGACACTGACCCTAAATCTGAACCTGACCCTGACTCTGACACTGACCCTAACACTGACTTTGACCCGGACCCTGACACTGACCGTAAACGTGATCCTGACACTGATTTTGACACTAACCCTTACCATGACCCTGACCCTAAACCTGAGCCTAACCCTGAGCCTGACCCTGAGTCTGATGCTGACCCTGACCCTGACCCTGACCCTGACCCTAACACTGACACTGACACTGACCCTGAACCTGACCTTGGCCCTGAACCTGATCCTACCCCTGACCCTAACACTGAACCTGAACCTGACCCTAAACCTGACATGACCCTGAACCTGACCTTGACCCTAAACCTCACCCTGACTCTAACCTTGACCCTGACCCTGACCCTGACCCTGACCCAGACCCTGACCCTGAACCTGACATTAACCCTAACCCTGACACTGACCCTGATCATGAACCTGACCCTGACCCTGACCCTGACCCTAACCCTGACATTGACCGTAACCCTGATTCTGACCCTGACCCTGACCCTGACACTAACCGTGACCCTGATTCTGACCCTGACCGTGACCCTAACCCTGACCCTGACCCTGATAGTGACCCTGACCCTAATCCTGACCCTACCCCTGCCCCTTAACCTGACCTTATTCGTGACCCTGACCGTAACACTGACCGTGACCCTGACCCTGACCCTGACCCTGACCCCTACCCTGACAATGCCCTGACCCCTACCCTGACCCTGACCCAGACCCTGACCCTGACTGTTACCCTAACCCTGAACCTGACCCTGACCCAGACCTTGACCCTGAACCTGACCCAAACCCTGACCCTAACCCTGACCCTGACCCTGACTGTGACCCTGACCCTGAACCTAAATCTGAACCTGACCCTGACTCTGACACTGACCCTAACACTGACTTTGACCCGGACCCTGACACTGAACGTAAACGTGATCCTGACACGGATTTTGACACTAACCCTGACCATGACCCTGAACTTAACCCTGAGCCTAACCCTGAGCCTGACCCTGAGTCTTACGCTGACCCTGACCCTGACCCCGACCCTGACCCTGACAATGCCCTGATTCCGACCCTGACCCTGACCCTAATCCTGATGTTGACCCTGAATTCGGCCCTGACCCTGGCCCTGACCCTGACCCTACACCTCACACTGAACCTGACCCTGACCCTGACCCTAACCCTGACCCTAAATTTGACCGTGACCCTAACCCTGACCCTGACCCTGACCCTAACTCTGAACCTGACCCTGACCCTGACCATGACACTGAACCTAACCCTGACCCTGACCTACACCCTGAACTTGACCTTGACCCTGATCCTGACCCTGACCCTGACCGTGACCCTGATACTGACCCTGAACCTAACCCTACTCCTGACCCTGACCCTAACACTTACCCTGACGTTAAACCTGACCTGACCCTGACCCTAACCCTAAACATCACCCTGACTCTAACACTGACCCTGAACTTAAAATTCTGACTGTGAACCTGACCCTCAACCCTGGCCCTGACCCTGACCCTAACCCTAACCGTGACCCTGAACCTAAGTCTGACCGTGAACCTGACCCTGACCCTGACCTTGACCCTGACCCTGACCCTGACCCTGACACTGACCCTGCCCCTAAACCTGACCTGTCCCTGACCCTGACCCTGGCCCTGACCCTGACTCTACACCTGACCCAGAACCTGACACTGACCCTGACCCTAACCCTGACCCTGAACTTGATCCTGACCCTAACCCTGAACATGACCCTGACCCTGACCCTAACCCTGACACTGACCCTGTCCCTGACCCTGACACTAAACCAGACCCTCAACCTGATCCTAAATCTGTCCTGACCCTGAACCTGATACTGACCCTGAACCTAAGTCTGACTGTGACCCTAACTCTTACCCTAATTCTGATCGTGACCATGATCATGACCTTGACCCTGATCATGACCCTAACCCTGACCCTTACCCTAACACTGACCCTGACCCTGTCACTTACCCTGACCCTAAGTCTGACCCTGACCTTAACACTAAACCAGACCTGACCCTACCCCTTACCCTGACCCTGACACTGACCCTGAACATGACCTTGAAACTAAGTCTGACTGAGACCCTGACCGTGACCCTGAACCTCAAACTGACCCTGACCCTAACCCTGACCTTGACCCTGACACTGAACCTGACCCTGACCCTCGCCCTGACCCTGACCCTACCCCTGACACTGACCCTGACCCTCACTCTGACCCTAACCCTTGTCCTGACCCTGACCCTGACTCTGAACCTGACCCTGAATATAAACCTGACCCTGACCCTGACCCTGACCCTGAACATAAACCTGACCCTGACCCTGAACCTGACCCTGAACTTAACCCTGACCCTGACCCTGACCCTGATCTTGAACCTGACCCTGACCTTAACCCTGACCCTGACCCTGTCCCTGATTCTAAGAAATACCGTGACCCTGACCCTGACCCTCACCCTGGCCTGACCCCGACCCTGACCTTGAACCTGACCCTGAACATCACCCTAACCCTGACCCTGAACCTGACCCTGACCCTGACCATGACCTTAACCCTGACCCTGACAGTGACCCTGACCCTGATCCTTACCCTACCCCTGCCCCTTACCCTGACCTTAATCGTGACCCTGACCGTAACACTGACCGTGACTCTGACCATGACCCTGAACCTGACCTTAATTCTGAACTTGACCCTGACGCTGACCCTGAACCTAACCCTGATTCTGACCCTGACCCTGACCCTGACCCTGAAACTAACCCTGACCGTGACCCTGACTCTGACCCTGACCCTAAATCTGAACCTGACCCTGACCCTGACCCTGACACTGTCCCTAACCCTGACCCTGACCCTGACCCTGACCCTGACCCTGACCCTGACCTTGACCCTAAACCTGACCTAACCTTGACCCCGGTCCTGACCCTGACCCTAAACCTCACCCTGACACTAACCTTGACCCTGACCCTGACACTTACCCTGACCCTAAGCCTGACCTGACCCAGACCCTCACTCTGACCCTGACCCTGACCTAAAACCTGAACCTGACACTGAACCTGACCTGACCCTGACCCTGACCCTGACTCTGACCCTGCCCCTAAGCCTGACCTGACCCAGACCCTCACTCTGACCCTGACCCTGACCTAAAACCTGAACCTGACACTGAACCTGACCTGACCCTGACCCTGACCCTGACTCTGACAGTGACCCTGAACCTGACCCTGACCCTGACCCTGACATTAACCCTAACCCTGACACTGACCCTGATCATGAACCTGACCCTGACCCTGACCTTAACCCTGACACTGACCGTGACCCTGACCTTAACCCTGACACTGACCGTGACCCTGACCCTGACCCTAACCCTGACCCTTGCCCTAACACTGACCCTGACCCTGACACTTACCCTGACCCTAAGTCTGACCCTGACCTTAACACTAAACATGACCCTGACTGTAACACTGACCCTGACCATGACCCTGACCCTGACCCTGAACTTGACCATGACCATGACCCAGACCCTGACCCTAAACGTGACCTGAACCTGACCCTGACCCTGACTTTGACCCTGACTTAAACCTGACACTGAATATCTCCCTGACCCTGACCCTGACCCTGACCCAAACCCTGACCCTAAACCTGACCGTGACCCTGACTCTGACCCTGACCCTGACCCTAAATCTGAACCTGACCCTGACTCTGAAACTGACCCTAACACTGACTTTGACCCGGACCCTGACACTGACCGTAAACGTGACCCTGACACTGATTTTGACACTAACCCTTACCATGACCCTGAACCTAAACTTTAGCCTAACCTTGAGCCTGACCCTGAGTCTGATGCTGACCCTGACCCTGACCCTGACCCTGACCCTGACCCCGACCCTGACCCTGACAATGCCCTGATTCTGACCCTGACCCTGACCCTGACCCTGATACTAATCCTGATGTTGACCCTGAATTCGGCCCTGACCCTGACCCTACACCTCACACTGAACCTGACCCTGACCCTGACCGTAACCCTGACCCTAAATTTGACCGTGACCCAAACCCTGACCCTGACCCTGACCCTAACTCGGAACCTGACCCTGACCATGACACTGAACCTAACCCTGACACTGACCAACACCCTGAACTTGAACTTGACCCTGACCCTGACACTGATGCTGATCCTGGACTTGACCCTGACCCTACCCCTGACCCTGACCCTGACCCTGATCATGACCCTGACCCTGACCCGGACCCTGACCCTTACCGTGACCATGACACTGACGTGACCCAGACCCTGATACTGACCTTAAACTTGACCCTGATCCTGTCCCTGACCCTAAGCCTGACCTTGACCCTTACGCTGACCCTGACACTGACCCTGACCTTGACCCTTACGCTGACCCTGACCCTGATCATGACCGTGACTCTGACACTGACCCTGACCCTGACCATAACCCTGACCCTGACCCTGACCCTAACCCTGACCCTACCCCTGACACTGACCCTGACCCTGACCCTAAACGTGACCTGACCCTGAAACTGACCCTGACACTGACCCTGACCCTGGACCTGACCCTGACCCTGATCTTGACGCTGACCCTGACCCTGACCCTGACCCTGACCTTAACCCTGAACCTGACCCTGACTCTGACCCTGACGCTGGCTCTAACGCTGAACCTACCCCTTACCCTGACCCTGACCAATACCCTAAAGATGACCTGACCCTGACCCTGACCCGGACCATGACAATGACCCTCACCCTAAACTTGACCCTAAGTCTGACCACGAACCTGAACGTGACCCTGACACTCATCCTGACCATGACAATGACCTTGACCCTGACCCTGACCTTGATCCTGACCCTAACGCTGACCCTGAACGTGACCCTGACCCTGACCCTAACCCTGACCGTACCCCTGAACCTGACCGTGACCCTGACCCTGACCCTAAACCTGACCCTACGTCTGATCGTGACCCTGACCCTAACCCTGAACCTAACCCTGACCCTGACCCTGACACTGACCCTGACCCAGACATTGACCCTAACCCTGACCCTGACCCTGACCCTGAACCTGACCCTAAGTCTGATTGTGACCCTGAACCTGACCCTGACCCTGAACCTGAACATGATCCAGACATTGACCCTAAACCTGACCCTGACCCTAACCCTGACGCTGACCCTGGACTTGACCCTGACCCTGATCATGACCCTGACCCTGATCATGACCCTGACCCTGACACTGACCCTGACCTTGACCTTGACCTTTACGCTGATGCTGACGCTGACCCTGACCCTGACCTTGACCTTTACGCTGATACTGACCCTGATCATGACCCTGACCCTGACCCCGACACTGACCTTGACCCTGACCTTGACCCTGACCATACCCCTGACAGTGACGCTGACTCCAACCCTCACCCTGACCCTAACCCTGACCCTGACCCAGACCCTTAACCTAATACTGAACCTGACCCTGACCCTGACCCTGACCCTGACCCTGACCCTGACTCTATCCATAACCCTCACCCTGAACCTGACCCTGACCCTAAGTCTGACCGTGACACTGACCCGGACACTGACCCTGACCCTGACCCTGACCCTGACCCTGACCCTGAACCTAAACCTACCCCTGACTCTGACCCTGACTTTGACCCTGACCCTGACCCTGACCCTGACCCTGAAACTTACCCTGACCCTGAACCCTAAACCTGACCCTGAACCTGACACTGACCCTTACACCGACCCTGACCTTAACCCTGAACCTAACCCTGACTGTGACCCTGACCAATACCCTAAACCTGACCTGACACTGACCCTGACCCTGACCTTGATCCTGACCCTAACGCTGACCCGTACCCTGACCCTGACCCTAAGCCTGACCCTACCCCTGACCCTGACACTGACACTGACCCCGACCCTAACTCTGACCCCGACCCTGAACCTGACCCTGACCCAGACATTGACCCTAACCCTGACAATGACCCTGACCCTGACCCTGACACTGGCCTTGACCCTGACCCTACCCCTGACCCTGAACGTGACCCTGACCTTGATCACGACACTGACCCTGATACTGACCCTGACCCTGACGTTGACCCTGACACTGACCCTAACACAAACCCTGACACTGACTTGACCCCGACCCTGACCCTGACCTTAAACCTGACCCTGACCCTGTTCCCTTACCCTAAGTCTGACCGTTACATCGAACCTGACCCTGACCTTGACCCTGAACCTGACCCTGACCCTGACCCTAACCCTGATCCTGAACCTGACCCTGACCCTGAACCTGATCCTGAACATAACCCTGACCCTGACCCTGACCCTATATCTGACCCTGACCCTGACCCTGAACCCTACCCTGAACCTAACCCTGACCTTGACCTGACCCTGACCCTGACCCTGAACCTAACCCTGAACCTGAACCTGAACCTGACCCTCAACGTGACACTGACCTTAAACCTGACCCTGACCTGTTTCCTGATTCTAAGTCTGACTGTTGCATTGAACCTGACCTTGACCCTGACCCTGACCCTGACCCTGACCCTAAGTCTGACCGCGACCCTGACTGTGACCCTGACCCTCACACTGACCCTGACCCTGACTCTTACCTTGATCCTGTCCCTGACCCTACCCCTGACACTACCCTGACCCTTACCCTGACTCTGACCCTAGCCCTGACTCTGACTCTGACCATGACCCAGAACCTGGCCCTGACCCTGACCCTGACCCTGACCCTGAACCTGACCTTGACCCTACAACTGAACTTGACCCTGACCCTGAACTTGACAATGACCCTGACCCTGACCCTGAACGTGACCCCGACCCTGACCCTGACCCTGCGCCTGACCCAGACCCCGACCCTTACCCTGACAATGCCCTGACTCCGACCCGGACCGTGGCCCTGAACCTAACTCTACACCTGACCCTGAACCTGACCCTGACCCTGACCCTAACCCTGACCCTATCCCTGACCGTGACCCTGACCCTAACTCTGAACCTGACCCTAACTCGGAACCTGACCCTGACCCTGACCCTGACACTGAACTTAACCCTGAACCTGACCTACACCCTGAACCTGACCCTGACCCTGACGCTGGCTCTAACGCTGAACCTACCCCTGACCCTGACCAATACCCTAAAGATGACCTGACCCTGACCCTGACCATGACACTGACACTCACCCTGACCTTGACCCTAAGTCTGACCGCGACCCTGAACGTGACCATGACACTCACCCTGACGCTGACACTGACCCTGACCGAGACATTGACCCTAATCCTGACCCTGACCCTGACCCTGACGCTGACCCTGGACTTGACCCTGACCCTACCCCTGACCCTGACCCTGACCCTGATCATGACCCTGACCCTGACCCTGACACTGACCCTGACCCTGACCCTGACCCTGACCCTTACCGTGACCATGACACTGACGTGACCCAGACCCTGATACTGACCATAAACTTGACCCTGATCCTGTCCCTGACCCTAAGTCTGACAGTGACCATGACCCTGACCCTGACACTGACCCTGACCTTGACCCTTACGCTGACCCTGACCCTGATCATGACCCTGACTCTGACACTGACCCTGACCCTGACCATAACCCTGACCCTGACCCTAACCCTGACCCTAACGCTGACCCTGAACCTGACCCTGACCCTAACCCTGACTCTACCCCTGACACTGACACTGACCCTGACCCTAAACGTGACCTGACCCTGAAACTGACCCTGACACTGACCCTGACCCTGGACCTGACCCTGACCCTGATCTTGACGCTGACCCTGACCCTGACCCTGACCCTGACCTTAACCCTGAACCTGACCCTGACTCTGACCCTGACGCTGGCTCTAACGCTGAACCTACCCCTTACCCTGACCCTGACCAATACCCTAAAGATGACCTGACCCTGACCCTGACCCAGACCATGACAATGACCCTCACCCTAAACTTGACCCTAAGTCTGACCACGAACCTGAACGTGACCCTGACACTCATCCTGACCATGACACTGACCTTGACCCTGACCCTGAGCTTGATCCTGACCCTAACGCTGACCCTGAACGTGACCCTGACCCTGACCCTAACCCTGACCGTACCCCTGACCCTGACCGTGACCCTGATACTGACCCTGAACCTAACACTACCCCTGACCCTGACCCTGACCCTGACCCTGACCCTGACCTTAAACCTGACCTAACATTGACCCCGGCCCTGATCCTGACCCTAAACCTCACCCTGACACTAAACTTGACCCTGACACAAAATTATGACCGTGACCCTGAACGTGACCCTGACCCTAAATCTGACCGTGACCTTGACCTTGACCCTGACCCTGAACGTAACCCTGACCCTGACCTTTACCCTGACCTTTAACCTGACCCTGACCCTTACCCTGACCTTTAACCTGACCCTGAACCTGACACTGACCATGACCCTAACCCTGACACTGAACCAGAACCTGAACCTGACCTACAACCTGAACCTGACACTGAACCTGACACTGAACCTGACCCTGACCGTGACCCTGACCTTGACCCTAACTGTGACCCTGACCCTGACCCTAAACCTGAACCTGACCCTGACACTGACAGTGACCCTGACCCTGATCCTGACCCTACCCCTGCCCCCTTACCTGACCCTGACCCTGACCCTGACTGTTACCCTAACCCTGAACCTGACCCTGACACAGACCTTGACACTGAACCTCACCCTGTCTTTGAACCTGAACCTGACCCTGACCGTGACCCTGACCCTAAGTCTGACCTTGACCCTGACCCTGACCTGACCCTGACCATGACCCTAACACTGATACTGACCCTGAACCTAACCCTACCCCTGACCCTGACCCTGATCGTGGCCCTAAACATGACATGACCCTGACCCTGACCCTGACAGTGACCCTGACCCTGATCCTGACCCTACCCCTGCCCCTTACCCTGACCTTAATCGTGACCCTGACCGTAACACTGACCGTGACCCTGACCCTGACCCTGACCCTGACCCCTACCCTGACAATGCCCTGACCCCTACCCTGACCCTGACCTGACCCTGACCCTGACTGTTACCCTAACCCTGAACCTGACCCTGACCCAGACCTTGACCCTGAACCTGACCCTGTCTTTGAACCTGAACCCGACTCTGACTGTGACCCTGACCCTAAGTCTGACCTTGACCCTAAACCTGTCCCTGACCCTGACCCCGACCCTGACCCTGACAATGCCCTGATTCCGACCCTGACCCTGACCCTAATCCTGATGGTGACCCTGAATTCGGCCCTGACCCTGGCCCTGACCCTGACCCTACACCTCACACTGAACCTGACCCTGACCCTGACCCTAACCCTGACCCTAAATTTGACCGTGACCCTAACCCTGACCCTGACCCTGACCCTAACTCTGAACCTGACCCTGACCATGACACTGAACCTAAACCTGACCCTGACCTACACCCTGAACTTGACCTTGACCCTGACCCTGACCCTGACCGTGACCCTGATACTGACCCTGAACCTAACCGTACTCCTGACCCTGACCCTAACACTTAGCCTGACCCTAAACCTGACCTGACCCTGACCCTAACCCTAAACATCACCCTGACTCTAACACTGACCCTGAACTTAAAATTCTGACTGTGACCCTGACCCTCAACACTGACCCTGACCCTGACCCTAACCCTAACCGTGACCCTGAACCTAAGTCTGACCGTGAACCTGACCCTGACCCTGACCTTGACCCTGACCCTGACCCTGACCCTGAACCTGACCCTGACACTGACCCTGCCCCTAAACCTGGCCTGTCCCTGACCCTGACCCTGACCCTGATCCTTATCCTGATCGTTACCCTGAATTTGGCACTGACCCTGGCCCTGACCCTGACTCTACACCTGACCCAGAACCTGACACTGACCCTGACCCTAACCCTGACCCTGAACTTGACCCTGACCCTAACCCTGACACTGACCCTGTCCCTGACCCTGACACTAAACCAGACCCTCACCCTGACCCTGACCCTGACCCTGACCCTGAACCTGATACTGACCCTGAACCTAAGTCTGACTGTGACCCTAACCCTTACCCTAATTCTGACCGTGACCCTGATCATGACCTTGACCCTGACCCTGACCCTAACCCTGACCCTTACCCTAACACTGACCCTGACCCTGTCACTTACCCTGACCCTAAGTCTGACCCTGACCTTAACACTAAACCAGACCCTGACCCTACCCCTTTCCCTGAGCCTGACACTGACCCTGAACATGACCTTGACACTAAGTCTGACTGAGACCCTGACCGTGACCCTGAACCTCAAACTGACCCTGACCCTAACCCTGACCTTGACCCTGATCCTGAATCTGACCCTGAACCTCAAACTGACCCTGACCCTAACCCTGACCTTGACCCTGACCCTCACTCTGACCCTAACCCTTGTCCTGACCCTGACCCTGACTCTGACCCTGAATATAAACCTGACCCTGACACTGACCCTGACCCTGAACATAAACCTGACCTTGACCCTGAACCTGACCCTGAACTTAACTCTGAACCTGACCCTGACCCTGACCCTGACCTTGAACCTGACCCTGACCTTAACCCAGACCCTGACCCTGTCCCTGATTCTAAGAAATACCGTGACCCTGACCCTGACCCTCACCCAGGCCTGACCCTGACCCTGACCTTGACCCTGACCCTGAACATCACCCTGACCCTGACCCTGACACTTACACTGACCCTGACCGTTATGCTGATCCTGACCCTGATGCTGACCCTGAACTACACCCTGAACTTGACCATAACCGTGACCCTGACCCTGACTCTGACCCTGACCGGGACCCTGACCGTGACCTTAACCCTGACCCTGACAGTGACCCTGACCGTGACCTTAACCCTGACCCTGACAGTGACCCTGACCCTGATCCTTACCCTACCCCTGCCCCTTACCCTGACCTTAATCGTGACCCTGACCGTAACACTGACCATGACCCTGAACCTGACCTAAATTCTGAACCTGACCCTGACGCTGACCCTGAACCTAACCCTGATTCTGACCCTTATTCTGACCCTGACCCTGAAACTAACCCTGACCGTGACCCTGACTCTGACCCTGACCCTAAATCTGACCCTGACCCTGACCCTGACACTGTCCCTAACCCTGACCCTGACCCCGACAATGACCCTAAACGTAACCCTGACACTGATTTTGACACTAACCCTGTCCCTGACCCTGACCCCGACCATGACCCTGACAATGCGTGATTCCGACCCTGACCCTGACCCTGACGCTAAACGTGACCCTGACCCTTACTTTGGCCCTGAACCTGGCCCTGACCCTGACCCTACACCTGACCCTGACACTGACCCTGACCCTAACTCTGAACCTGATCCTGACCCTGACCCTGACCCTGACCCTGACCGTGACCCTGATACTGACCCTGAACCTAACACTACCCCTGACCCTGACCCTGACCGTGACCCTGACCCTGACCCTGACCTTGACCCTAAACCTGACCTAACCTTGACCCCGGTCCTGACCCTGACCCTAAACCTCACCCTGACACTAACCTTGACCCTGACCCAAAATTCTGACCGTGACCCTGACCCTGACCCTGAACGTGAACCTGACCCTAAATCTGACCGTGACCTTGACCTTGACCCTGACCCTGAACCTAACACTGACCCTGACCCTGACCCTGAATCTGACCCTGAACCTAACCCTAACCCTGACCCTTACCCTGACCCTTAACCTGACCCTGAACCTGACACTGACCATGACCCTAACCCTGACCCTGACACTGACCCTGCCCCTAAGCCTGACCTGACCCTGACCCTCACTCTGACCCTGACCCTGACCTACAACCTGAACCTGACACTGAACCTGACCTGACCCTGACCCTGACCCTGACTCTGACAGTGACCCTGAACCTGACCATATGTCTGACCGTGACCCTGACCGTGAACCTGACCCTCGCCCTGACCTTGAACCTGACCTTGACCCTGACCCTGATCATGACCCTGACACTGACCCTGACCTTGACCCTTACACTAACACTGACCCTGAGCCTGACCCAAACCCTGATGCTGACCCTAACAATGACACTGACCCTGACCATAAACCTGACCAGACCCTGACCCTGACACTGACCGCGACCCTGAAATTTACTCTGACACTGACCCTGACCCTGAACCTGATCCTGACACTAACCCTGACCCTGACCCTGACACTGACGCTGAATTTTATAATGATCGTGACCCTGACCCTGACCCTGAACTTCACCCTAAACCTGACCCTGTCCCTGACCCTGACCCTGACCCTGACCCTGTCCATGAACCTAACCCAGAACCTGACCCTGACCATGACCCTGCACCTGACCCGGAATTTGAACCTGAACTTGACCCTGACCCTGACCCTGATCCTGACCCTGACCCTAACACTGACACTGACACTGACCCTGACCCTGACCCTGACCCTGAACCTGATCCTACACCTGACCCTGACCCTAAACCTCACCCTGACTCTAACCTTGACCCTGACCCTGACCCTGAACCTGACCCTGACCGTGACCCTGACCCTCACACTGACCCTGAACCTGACCCTGACTCTTACCTTGATACTGTCCCTGACCCTACCCCTGACCCTACCCTGACCCTTACCCTGCCCTGACCCTAAACCTGACCCTGACCCTGACCCTGACTCTTACCCTAACCCTGACCCTGACCCTGACCCTGACCCTAGCCCTGACTCTGACTCTGACCCTGACCCAGACCCTGACCCTGACCCTGACACTGACCCTGGCCCTGAACCTGACCTTGACCCTACAACTGATCTTGACCCTGACCCTGACCCTGACACTGACCCTGACCCTGAAACTGACCCTGACCCTGACCCTGACCCTGTCCCTGACCCAGACCCCGAACCTGACCCTGACAATGCCCTGACTCCGACCCTGACCCTGACCCTGACCCTGACCCTAATCCTGATCGTGACCCTGAATTTGGCACTGACCCTGGCCCTGACCCTAACTCTACACCTGACCCTGAACCTGACCCTGACCCTGACCCTAACCCTGACCCTATCCCTGACGGTGACCCTGACCCTGACCCTGACCCTGACCCTTAGACTGAACTTAACCCTGACCCTGACCTACACCCTGAACTTGACCTTGACCCTGACCGTGAACCTGACCCTCACCCTGACCCTGACCCTGACCCTGACCTTGACCCTGACACTGACCCTGTCCCTGACCCTGACCCTGACACTAAACCTCACCCTGACTCAAACCTTGACCCTGACCCTGACCCTGAACCTGACCCTGAACCTGACCCTGACCCTGAACCTAACCCTATCCCCTGACCCTGACCCTGACCATGACCCTAAACCTGACATGACCCTGACCCTGACCCTGACCCTGACCTTGACGCTGATGGTGACCCTGACCCTGCCCCTGACCCTACTCCTGCCCCTTACCCTGACCCTAACCGTGACCCTGACCCTAACACTGACTCTGAAGCTGACCCTGACCCTGACATTTATCCTAACCCCGACCCTGACCCTGACCCTAAGTCTACACCGTGAACCTGACCCTGACCCTGACCCTGACCCTGACCCTGACCTTGACCCTGACCATGACCCTGACCCTGAAACTAAACCTGACCTGAACCTGACACTGAACATGACCTTGACCCTGACTTAACCCTGACACTGAATATCTCCCTGACCCTGACCCTAACCCTGATCCTATCTTTGACCGTGACCCTAACCCTGACCCTGACCCTGACCCTAACTCTGAAACTGAACCTTACCCTGACCATGACACTGAACCTACCCCTGACCCTGACCAACACCCTGAACTTGACCTTGACCCTGACACTGACCCTGACCCTGAACCTGACCTTGACCCTACAACTGAACTTGACCCTGACACTGACCCTGAACCTACCCCTGACCCTGACCCTGACCCTGACTCTCACCCTGATCCTAAGCCTTACCTGCCCATAACACTGACACTGACCCTAAGTGTGACCGTGACCCAGACCCTGACCTGACCGTGACCCTGACCCTGACCGTGACCCTGACCGTGATCCTGACATTGACCATGACACTGACCTTTACTCTAACCCTGACCCTGACTCTTATCCTGATCCTGACCCTGACCATGACCTTGACCCTGACCCTGACCATGACCTTGACCCTGACCCTGACTTTGACCATGACCTTGACCCTGACCCTGACAATGCCCTGACTCCGACCCTGACCCTGACCCTAAGTCTGACCACGACCCTGACCGTGACCCTGACCCTCACACTGACCCTGAACCTGACCCTGACTCTTACCTTGATACTGTCCCTGACCCTACCCCTGACCCTACCCTGACCCTTACCATGACTCTGACCCTAAACCTGACCCTGACCCTGACCCTGACTCTTACCCTAACCCTGACACTGACCCTGACCCTAGCCCTGACTCTGACTCTGACCCAGACCCAGACCCTGACCCTGACCCTGACACTGACCCTGGCCCTGAACCTGACCTTGACCCTACAACTGAACTTGACCCTGACCCTGACCCTGACAGTGACCCTGACCCTGAAACTGACCCTGACCCTGACCCTGACCCTGACCCTGTCCCTGACCCAGACCCCGAACCTGACCCTGACAATGCCCTGACTCCGACCCTGACCCTGAGCCTGACCCTGACCCTAATCCTGATCGTGACCCTGAATTTGGCACTGACCCTGGCCCTGACCCTAACCCTGACCCTATCCCTGACGGTGACCCTGACCCTGACCCTGACCCTTACCCTAACTCGGAACCTGACCCTGACCCTGACCCTTAGACTGAACTTAACCCTGACCCTGACCTACACCCTGAACTTGACCTTGACCCTGACCGTGAACCTGACCCTCACCCTGACCCTGACCCTGAACCTGACCTTGACTCTACAACTGAACTTGACCCTGACCCTGACCATGACACTGACCCTGACCCTGACCTTGACCCTGACCATGACATTAACCCTAACCCTGACACTGACCCTGATCATGAACCTGACCCTGACCCTGACCTTAACCCTGACCCTGACCCTGACAGTGAACCTGACCCTGTTCCTGACTCTACCTCTGCCCCTTACCCTGACCTTAATCGTGACCCTGACCGTAACACTGACCGTGACCCTAACCCTGACCCTGACCTTGACCCTAACCCTGACCCTGACCCTGACCCTGACCTCTACCCTGACAATGCCCTGACCCCTACCCTGACCCTGACTGTTACCCTAACCCTGAAACTGACCCTGACCCAGAACCTGACCCTGTCTTTGAACGTGAACCCGACCCTGACCGTGACCCTGACCCTAAGTATGACCTTGACCCTGACCCTGACCCTGACCCTGATCCTGAACGTGACCCTGAGCCTGACCTTGACCCTGACCCTGACATTAACCCTAACCCTGACACTGACCCTGACCTTGACGCTGATGGTGACCCTGACCCTGACCCTAACCCTATCCCTGACCCTGACCATTACCCTCACCCTGAACCTGACCTGACCCTGACCCTGACACTGACCTTGACCCTAACCCTGAACCTGACCGTGACCCTGATTCTGACCCTGACCCTGACCGTGATCCTGACCCTTACCCTGACCCTGAACCTGACCCTGACCCTGACCCTGACCCTGTCCCTGATTCTAAGAAATACCGTGACCCTGACCCTGACCATCACCCTGGCCTGATGCTGACCCTTACCTTGACGCTGACCCTGAACATCACCCTGACCCTGACCCTGACACTGCCACTGACCCTGACCGGGACCCAGACGGTGACACTGAAACTAACCCTACCTCTGACCCTGACCCTGACCCTGAACCTAAACCTGACCTGACCCTGACCCTGACACTGACAGTGACCCTGACACTGACCGTGACCCTGACCGTGACCTTAACCCTGACCCTGACAGTGACCCTGACCCTGACCCTGACCCTGACCCTAACACTGACACTGACACTGACCCTGAACCTGACCTTGGCCCTGAACCTGATCCTACCCCTGACCCTAACACTGAACCTGAACCTGACCCTAAACCTGACATGACCCTGAACCTGACCTTGACCCTAAACCTCACCCTGACTCTAACCTTGACCCTGACCCTGACCCTGACCCTGACCCAGACCCTGACCCTGAACCTGACATTAACCCTAACCCTGACACTGACCCTGATCATGAACCTGACCCTGACCCTGACCCTGACCCTAACCCTGACATTGACCGTAACCCTGATTCTGACCCTGACCCTGACCCTGACACTAACCGTGACCCTGATTCTGACCCTGACCGTGACCCTAACCCTGACCCTGACCCTGATAGTGACCCTGACCCTAATCCTGACCCTACCCCTGCCCCTTAACCTGACCTTATTCGTGACCCTGACCGTAACACTGACCGTGACCCTGACCCTGACCCTGACCCTGACCCCTACCCTGACAATGCCCTGACCCCTACCCTGACCCTGACCCAGACCCTGACCCTGACTGTTACCCTAACCCTGAACCTGACCCTGACCCAGACCTTGACCCTGAACCTGACCCAAACCCTGACCCTAACCCTGACCCTGACCCTGACTCTGAACCAGACACTGACCCTAAATCTGAACCTGACCCTGACTCTGACACTGACCCTAACACTGACTTTGACCCGGACCCTGACACTGACCGTAAACGTGACCCTGACAATGATTTTGACACTAACCCTTACCATGACCCTGACCCTAAACCTGAGCCTAACCCTGAGCCTGACCCTGAGTCTGATGCTGACTTTGACCCTAACACTGACACTGACACTGACCCTGAACCTGACCTTGGCCCTGAACCTGATCCTACCCCTGACCCTGACCCTAACACTGAACCTGACCCTGACCCGAAACCTGACATGACCCTGACCCTGACCCTGACCCTAAACCTCACCCTGACTCTAACCTTGACCCTGACCCTGACCCTGACCCTGACCCAGACCCTGACCCTGAACCTGACATTAACCCTAACCCTGACACTGACCCTGATCATGAACCTGACCCTGACCCTGACCCTGACCCTGACCCTGACCCTGACAGTGACCCTGACCCTGATCCTGACCCTACCCCTGCCCCCTAACCTGACCCTGACCCTGACCCTGACTGTTACCCTAACCCTGAACCTGACCCTGACCCAGACCTTGACACTGAACCTGACCCTGTCTTTGAACTTGAACCCGAACCTGACCGTGACCCTGACCCTAAGTCTGACCTTGACCCTGACCCTGACCCTGACCTGACCCTGACCATGACCCGAACACTGATACTGACCCTGAACCTAACCCTACCCCTGACCCTGACCCTGACCGTGGCCCTAAACATGACATGACCCTGACCCTGACCCTGACAGTGACCCTGACCCTGATCCTGACCCTACCCCTGCCCCTTACCCTGACCTTAATCGTGACCCTGACCGTAACACTGACCGTGACCCTGACCATGACCCTGAACTTGACCCTAACCCTGACCCTGACCCTGACCACTAACCTGACAATGCTCTGACCCCTACCCTGACCCTGACCCTGAGCCTAACCCTGACCGTGACCCTGACCCTGACCCTGAACCTGACCTTAATTCTGACCCTGACCCTGACGCTGACCCTGAACCTACACCTGACCCTGACCCTAACCCTGACCCTAACACTGACTTGGACCCTGACCCTAACCCTGAACCTAACCCTGACCCTGTCCCCGACCCTGACCCTAACCCTGACCCTGACGCTGACCGTGACCCTGACACTGACCCTGAACCTGACTCTGAACCTGACCCTACCCCTGACCGTGACCCTAACACTGAACCTGACCCTGACCCTGACCCTGAACGTGACCCTGACCCTGAACTTGACCCTTACACTAACACTGACCCTGGCCCTGACCAAAACCCTGATGCTGACTCTAACAATGACACTGACTTTGACCATAAACCTGACCTGACCCTGACCCTGACACTGACCGCGACCATGAAATTTACTCTGACACTGACCCTGACCATGAACCTGATCCTGACACTAACCCTGACCCTGAACTTTACCCTGATCGTGACCCTGACCCTGACCCTGACCTTGACACCAACCCTGACCCTGTCCCTGACTCTGACCCTGACCATGCCCCTGAACCTAACCCAGATCCTGACCTGAACTTGACCCTCACGCTGACCTTTACCCTGACTTAACCCTGACACTGAATATCTCCCTGACCCTGAACCTGACCCAAACCCTGACCCTAACCCTGACACTGACCCTGACTCTGAACCAGACACTGACCCTAAATCTGAACCTGACCCTGACTCTGACACTGACCCTAACACTGACTTTGACCCGGACCCTGACACTGACCGTAAACGTGATCCTGACACTGATTTTGACACTAACCCTTACCATGACCCTGACCCTAAACCTGAGCCTAACCCTGAGCCTGACCCTGAGTCTGATGCTGACCCTGACCCTGACCCTGACCCTGACCCTAACACTGACACTGACACTGACCCTGAACCTGACCTTGGCCCTGAACCTGATCCTACCCCTGACCCTAACACTGAACCTGAACCTGACCCTAAACCTGACATGACCCTGAACCTGACCTTGACCCTAAACCTCACCCTGACTCTAACCTTGACCCTGACCCTGACCCTGACCCTGACCCAGACCCTGACCCTGAACCTGACATTAACCCTAACCCTGACACTGACCCTGATCATGAACCTGACCCTGACCCTGACCCTGACCCTAACCCTGACATTGACCGTAACCCTGATTCTGACCCTGACCCTGACCCTGACACTAACCGTGACCCTGATTCTGACCCTGACCGTGACCCTAACCCTGACCCTGACCCTGATAGTGACCCTGACCCTAATCCTGACCCTACCCCTGCCCCTTAACCTGACCTTATTCGTGACCCTGACCGTAACACTGACCGTGACCCTGACCCTGACCCTGACCCTGACCCCTACCCTGACAATGCCCTGACCCCTACCCTGACCCTGACCCAGACCCTGACCCTGACTGTTACCCTAACCCTGAACCTGACCCTGACCCAGACCTTGACCCTGAACCTGACCCAAACCCTGACCCTAACCCTGACCCTGACCCTGACTGTGACCCTGACCCTGAACCTAAATCTGAACCTGACCCTGACTCTGACACTGACCCTAACACTGACTTTGACCCGGACCCTGACACTGAACGTAAACGTGATCCTGACACGGATTTTGACACTAACCCTGACCATGACCCTGAACTTAACCCTGAGCCTAACCCTGAGCCTGACCCTGAGTCTTACGCTGACCCTGACCCTGACCCCGACCCTGACCCTGACAATGCCCTGATTCCGACCCTGACCCTGACCCTAATCCTGATGTTGACCCTGAATTTGGCCCTGACCCTGGCCCTGACCCTGACCCTACACCTCACACTGAACCTGACCCTGACCCTGACCCTAACCCTGACCCTAAATTTGACCGTGACCCTAACCCTGACCCTGACCCTGACCCTAACTCTGAACCTGACCCTGACCCTGACCATGACACTGAACCTAACCCTGACCCTGACCTACACCCTGAACTTGACCTTGACCCTGATCCTGACCCTGACCCTGACCGTGACCCTGATACTGACCCTGAACCTAACCCTACTCCTGACCCTGACCCTAACACTTACCCTGACGTTAAACCTGACCTGACCCTGACCCTAACCCTAAACATCACCCTGACTCTAACACTGACCCTGAACTTAAAATTCTGACTGTGAACCTGACCCTCAACCCTGGCCCTGACCCTGACCCTAACCCTAACCGTGACCCTGAACCTAAGTCTGACCGTGAACCTGACCCTGACCCTGACCTTGACCCTGACCCTGACCCTGACCCTGACACTGACCCTGCCCCTAAACCTGACCTGTCCCTGACCCTGACCCTGGCCCTGACCCTGACTCTACACCTGACCCAGAACCTGACACTGACCCTGACCCTAACCCTGACCCTGAACTTGATCCTGACCCTAACCCTGAACATGACCCTGACCCTGACCCTAACCCTGACACTGACCCTGTCCCTGACCCTGACACTAAACCAGACCCTCAACCTGATCCTAAATCTGTCCTGACCCTGAACCTGATACTGACCCTGAACCTAAGTCTGACTGTGACCCTAACTCTTACCCTAATTCTGATCGTGACCATGATCATGACCTTGACCCTGATCATGACCCTAACCCTGACCCTTACCCTAACACTGACCCTGACCCTGTCACTTACCCTGACCCTAAGTCTGACCCTGACCTTAACACTAAACCAGACCTGACCCTACCCCTTACCCTGACCCTGACACTGACCCTGAACATGACCTTGACACTAAGTCTGACTGAGACCCTGACCGTGACCCTGAACCTCAAACTGACCCTGACCCTAACCCTGACCTTGACCCTGACACTGAACCTGACCCTGACCCTCGCCCTGACCCTGACCCTACCCCTGACACTGACCCTGACCCTCACTCTGACCCTAACCCTTGTCCTGACCCTGACCCTGACTCTGAACCTGACCCTGAATATAAACCTGACCCTGACCCTGACCCTGACCCTGAACATAAACCTGACCCTGACCCTGAACCTGACCCTGAACTTAACCCTGACCCTGACCCTGACCCTGATCTTGAACCTGACCCTGACCTTAACCCTGACCCTGACCCTGTCCCTGATTCTAAGAAATACCGTGACCCTGACCCTGACCCTCACCCTGGCCTGACCCCGACCCTGACCTTGAACCTGACCCTGAACATCACCCTGACCCTGACCCTGAACCTGACCCTGACCCTGACCATGACCTTAACCCTGACCCTGACAGTGACCCTGACCCTGATCCTTACCCTACCCCTGCCCCTTACCCTGACCTTAATCGTGACCCTGACCGTAACACTGACCGTGACTCTGACCATGACCCTGAACCTGACCTTAATTCTGAACTTGACCCTGACGCTGACCCTGAACCTAACCCTGATTCTGACCCTGACCCTGACCCTGACCCTGAAACTAACCCTGACCGTGACCCTGACTCTGACCCTGACCCTAAATCTGAACCTGACCCTGACCCTGACCCTGACACTGTCCCTAACCCTGACCCTGACCCTGACCCTGACCCTGACCCTGACCCTGACCTTGACCCTAAACCTGACCTAACCTTGACCCCGGTCCTGACCCTGACCCTAAACCTCACCCTGACACTAACCTTGACCCTGACCCTGACACTTACCCTGACCCTAAGCCTGACCTGACCCAGACCCTCACTCTGACCCTGACCCTGACCTAAAACCTGAACCTGACACTGAACCTGACCTGACCCTGACCCTGACCCTGACTCTGACCCTGCCCCTAAGCCTGACCTGACCCAGACCCTCACTCTGACCCTGACCCTGACCTAAAACCTGAACCTGACACTGAACCTGACCTGACCCTGACCCTGACCCTGACTCTGACAGTGACCCTGAACCTGACCCTGACCCTGACCCTGACATTAACCCTAACCCTGACACTGACCCTGATCATGAACCTGACCCTGACCCTGACCTTAACCCTGACACTGACCGTGACCCTGACCTTAACCCTGACACTGACCGTGACCCTGACCCTGACCCTAACCCTGACCCTTGCCCTAACACTGACCCTGACCCTGACACTTACCCTGACCCTAAGTCTGACCCTGACCTTAACACTAAACATGACCCTGACTGTAACACTGACCCTGACCATGACCCTGACCCTGACCCTGAACTTGACCATGACCATGACCCAGACCCTGACCCTAAACGTGACCTGAACCTGACCCTGACCCTGACTTTGACCCTGACTTAAACCTGACACTGAATATCTCCCTGACCCTGACCCTGACCCTGACCCAAACCCTGACCCTAAACCTGACCGTGACCCTGACTCTGACCCTGACCCTGACCCTAAATCTGAACCTGACCCTGACTCTGAAACTGACCCTAACACTGACTTTGACCCGGACCCTGACACTGACCGTAAACGTGACCCTGACACTGATTTTGACACTAACCCTTACCATGACCCTGAACCTAAACTTTAGCCTAACCTTGAGCCTGACCCTGAGTCTGATGCTGACCCTGACCCTGACCCTGACCCTGACCCTGACCCCGACCCTGACCCTGACAATGCCCTGATTCTGACCCTGACCCTGACCCTGACCCTGATACTAATCCTGATGTTGACCCTGAATTCGGCCCTGACCCTGACCCTACACCTCACACTGAACCTGACCCTGACCCTGACCGTAACCCTGACCCTAAATTTGACCGTGACCCAAACCCTGACCCTGACCCTGACCCTAACTCGGAACCTGACCCTGACCATGACACTGAACCTAACCCTGACACTGACCAACACCCTGAACTTGAACTTGACCCTGACCCTGACACTGATGCTGATCCTGGACTTGACCCTGACCCTACCCCTGACCCTGACCCTGACCCTGATCATGACCCTGACCCTGACCCGGACCCTGACCCTTACCGTGACCATGACACTGACGTGACCCAGACCCTGATACTGACCTTAAACTTGACCCTGATCCTGTCCCTGACCCTAAGCCTGACCTTGACCCTTACGCTGACCCTGACACTGACCCTGACCTTGACCCTTACGCTGACCCTGACCCTGATCATGACCGTGACTCTGACACTGACCCTGACCCTGACCATAACCCTGACCCTGACCCTGACCCTAACCCTGACCCTACCCCTGACACTGACCCTGACCCTGACCCTAAACGTGACCTGACCCTGAAACTGACCCTGACACTGACCCTGACCCTGGACCTGACCCTGACCCTGATCTTGACGCTGACCCTGACCCTGACCCTGACCCTGACCTTAACCCTGAACCTGACCCTGACTCTGACCCTGACGCTGGCTCTAACGCTGAACCTACCCCTTACCCTGACCCTGACCAATACCCTAAAGATGACCTGACCCTGACCCTGACCCGGACCATGACAATGACCCTCACCCTAAACTTGACCCTAAGTCTGACCACGAACCTGAACGTGACCCTGACACTCATCCTGACCATGACAATGACCTTGACCCTGACCCTGACCTTGATCCTGACCCTAACGCTGACCCTGAACGTGACCCTGACCCTGACCCTAACCCTGACCGTACCCCTGAACCTGACCGTGACCCTGACCCTGACCCTAAACCTGACCCTACGTCTGATCGTGACCCTGACCCTAACCCTGAACCTAACCCTGACCCTGACCCTGACACTGACCCTGACCCAGACATTGACCCTAACCCTGACCCTGACCCTGACCCTGAACCTGACCCTAAGTCTGATTGTGACCCTGAACCTGACCCTGACCCTGAACCTGAACATGATCCAGACATTGACCCTAAACCTGACCCTGACCCTAACCCTGACGCTGACCCTGGACTTGACCCTGACCCTGATCATGACCCTGACCCTGATCATGACCCTGACCCTGACACTGACCCTGACCTTGACCTTGACCTTTACGCTGATGCTGACGCTGACCCTGACCCTGACCTTGACCTTTACGCTGATACTGACCCTGATCATGACCCTGACCCTGACCCCGACACTGACCTTGACCCTGACCTTGACCCTGACCATACCCCTGACAGTGACGCTGACTCCAACCCTCACCCTGACCCTAACCCTGACCCTGACCCAGACCCTTAACCTAATACTGAACCTGACCCTGACCCTGACCCTGACCCTGACCCTGACCCTGACTCTATCCATAACCCTCACCCTGAACCTGACCCTGACCCTAAGTCTGACCGTGACACTGACCCGGACACTGACCCTGACCCTGACCCTGACCCTGACCCTGAACCTAAACCTACCCCTGACTCTGACCCTGACTTTGACCCTGACCCTGACCCTGACCCTGACCCTGAAACTTACCCTGACCCTGAACCCTAAACCTGACCCTGAACCTGACACTGACCCTTACACCGACCCTGACCTTAACCCTGAACCTAACCCTGACTGTGACCCTGACCAATACCCTAAACCTGACCTGACACTGACCCTGACCCTGACCTTGATCCTGACCCTAACGCTGACCCGTACCCTGACCCTGACCCTAAGCCTGACCCTACCCCTGACCCTGACACTGACACTGACCCCGACCCTAACTCTGACCCCGACCCTGAACATGACCCTGACCCAGACATTGACCCTAACCCTGACAATGACCCTGACCCTGACCCTGACACTGGCCTTGACCCTGACCCTACCCCTGACCCTGAACGTGACCCTGACCTTGATCACGACACTGACCCTGATACTGACCCTGACCCTGACGTTGACCCTGACACTGACCCTAACACAAACCCTGACACTGACTTGACCCCGACCCTGACCCTGACCTTAAACCTGACCCTGACCTGTTCCCTTACCCTAAGTCTGACCGTTACATCGAACCTGACCCTGACCTTGACCCTGAACCTGACCCTGACCCTGACCCTAACCCTGATCCTGAACCTGACCCTGACCCTGAACCTGATCCTGAACATAACCCTGACCCTGACCCTGACCCTATATCTGACCCTGACCCTGACCCTGAACCCTACCCTGAACCTAACCCTGACCTTGACCTGACCCTGACCCTGACCCTGAACCTAACCCTGAACCTGAACCTGAACCTGACCCTCAACGTGACACTGACCTTAAACCTGACCCTGACCTGTTTCCTGATTCTAAGTCTGACTGTTGCATTGAACCTGACCTTGACCCTGACCCTGACCCTGACCCTGACCCTAAGTCTGACCGCGACCCTGACTGTGACCCTGACCCTCACACTGACCCTGACCCTGACTCTTACCTTGATCCTGTCCCTGACCCTACCCCTGACACTACCCTGACCCTTACCCTGACTCTGACCCTAGCCCTGACTCTGACTCTGACCATGACCCAGAACCTGGCCCTGACCCTGACCCTGACCCTGACCCTGAACCTGACCTTGACCCTACAACTGAACTTGACCCTGACCCTGAACTTGACAATGACCCTGACCCTGACCCTGAACGTGACCCCGACCCTGACCCTGACCCTGCGCCTGACCCAGACCCCGACCCTTACCCTGACAATGCCCTGACTCCGACCCGGACCGTGGCCCTGAACCTAACTCTACACCTGACCCTGAACCTGACCCTGACCCTGACCCTAACCCTGACCCTATCCCTGACCGTGACCCTGACCCTAACTCTGAACCTGACCCTAACTCGGAACCTGACCCTGACCCTGACCCTGACACTGAACTTAACCCTGAACCTGACCTACACCCTGAACCTGACCCTGACCCTGACGCTGGCTCTAACGCTGAACCTACCCCTGACCCTGACCAATACCCTAAAGATGACCTGACCCTGACCCTGACCATGACACTGACACTCACCCTGACCTTGACCCTAAGTCTGACCGCGACCCTGAACGTGACCATGACACTCACCCTGACGCTGACACTGACCCTGACCGAGACATTGACCCTAATCCTGACCCTGACCCTGACCCTGACGCTGACCCTGGACTTGACCCTGACCCTACCCCTGACCCTGACCCTGACCCTGATCATGACCCTGACCCTGACCCTGACACTGACCCTGACCCTGACCCTGACCCTGACCCTTACCGTGACCATGACACTGACGTGACCCAGACCCTGATACTGACCATAAACTTGACCCTGATCCTGTCCCTGACCCTAAGTCTGACAGTGACCATGACCCTGACCCTGACACTGACCCTGACCTTGACCCTTACGCTGACCCTGACCCTGATCATGACCCTGACTCTGACACTGACCCTGACCCTGACCATAACCCTGACCCTGACCCTAACCCTGACCCTAACGCTGACCCTGAACCTGACCCTGACCCTAACCCTGACTCTACCCCTGACACTGACACTGACCCTGACCCTGACCCTAAACGTGACCTGACCCTGAAACTGACCCTGACACTGACCCTGACCCTGGACCTGACCCTGACCCTGATCTTGACGCTGACCCTGACCCTGACCCTGACCCTGACCTTAACCCTGAACCTGACCCTGACTCTGACCCTGACGCTGGCTCTAACGCTGAACCTACCCCTTACCCTGACCCTGACCAATACCCTAAAGATGACCTGACCCTGACCCTGACCCGGACCATGACAATGACCCTCACCCTAAACTTGACCCTAAGTCTGACCACGAACCTGAACGTGACCCTGACACTCATCCTGACTATGACACTGACCTTGACCCTGACCCTGAGCTTGATCCTGACCCTAACGCTGACCCTGAACGTGACCCTGACCCTGACCCTAACCCTGACCGTACCCCTGACCCTGACCGTGACCCTGACCCTGACCCTAAACCTGACCCTAAGTCTGACCTTGACCCTGACCCTAACCCTGACCCTAACCCTGACCCTGACCCTGACACTGACATTGACCCTAACCCTGACCATGAACCTGACCCTGACACTGACACTGACTTGACCCAGACCCTGATAGTGACCTTAAACTTGACCCTGACCCTGTCCATGACCCTAAGTCTGACCCTGACCATAACCCTGACACTGACCCTGACCCTGACCCTGACCCTGACCCAGACATTGACCCTAACCCTGACCCTGACCCTGACCCTGACCCTGACCCTAAGTCTGATTGTGACCCTGAACCTGACCCTGACCCTGAAGCTGAACATGATCCAGACATTGACCCTAAACCTGACCCTGACCCTAACCCTGACGCTGACCCTGGACTTGACCCTGACCCTGATCATGACCCTGACCCTGATCATGACCCTGACCCAGACACTGACCCTGACCTTGACCTTGACCTTTACGCTGATACTGACCCTGATCATGACCCTGACCCTGACCCTGACACTGACATTGACCCTGACCCTGACCCTAACCCTGACCCTGATCCTAACGCTGACCCTGAACCTGACCCTGACCCTAACCCTGACCCTACCCCTGACACTGACCCTGACCCTGACCCTAAACGTGACCTGACCCTGAAACTGACCCTGACACTGACCCTGACCCTGGACCTGACCCTGACCCTGATCTTGACGCTGACCCTGACCCTGACCTTGACGCTGACCTTAACCCTGAACCTGACCCTGACTCTGACCCTGACGCTGGCTCTAACGCTGAACCTACCCCTTACCCTGACCCTGAACAATACCCTAAAGATGACCTGACCCTGACCCTGACCCGGACCACGACAATGACCCTCACCCTAACCTTGACCCTAAGTCTGACCACGACCATGAACGTGACCCTGATACGCATCCTGACCATGACAATGACCTTGACCCTGACCCTGACCTTGATCCTGACCCTAACGCTGACCCTGAACGTGACCCTGACCCTGACCCTAACCCTGACCGTACCCCTGACCCTGACCCTGACCGTGACCCTGACCCTGAACCTAACCCTGACCCTGACCCTTACCCTAACCCTGACACTGACCCTGACCCTGACCCTGACCCAGACATTGACCCTAACCCTGACCCTGACCCTGACCCTGAACCTGACCCTAAGTCTGATTGTGACCCTGAACCTGACCCTGACCCTGAACCTGAACCTGATCCAGACATTGACCCTAAACCTGACCCTGACCCTAACCCTGACGCTGACCCTGGACTTGACCCTGACCCTGATCATGACCCTGACCCTGATCATGACCCTGACCCTGACCCTGACCCTGACCCTGACCCTGACCCTATCCATAACCCTCACCCTGAACCTGACCCTGACCCTAAGTCTGACCGTGACACTGACCCGGACACTGACCCTGACCCTGAACCTGACCCTGACCCTGACCCTGAACCTAAACCTACCCTTGACTCTGACCCTAATCCTGACCCTGACCCTGATCCTGACCCTGACGCTGACCCTGAACCTTACCCTGACCCTGAACCCTAAACCTGACCCTGACCCTGACACTGACCCTTACACCGACCCTGAACTTAACCCTGAACCTAACCCTGACTGTGACCCTGACCCATACCCTAAACCTGACCTGACACTGAGCCTAACCCTGACCTTGATCCTGACCCTAACGCTGACCCGTACCCTGACCCTGACCCTAAGCCTGACCCTACCCCTGGCCCTGACACTGACACTGACCCTGACTCTAAACCTGACGTGACCCTGAAACTGACCTTGACCCTGAACCTGACACTGACCCCGACCCTAAGTCTGACCCCGACCCTGAACCTGACCCTGACCCAGACATTGACCCTAACCCTGACAATGACCCTGACTCTGACCCTGACACTGATGTTGACCCTGACACTGACCCTAACACAAACCCTGACACTGACTTGACCCCGACCCTGACCCTGACCTTAAACCTGACCCTGACCCTGTCCTGGACCCTAAGTCTGACCATGACGCTGACCCTGACCCTGACCCTGAACCTGACCTTGACCCTTTCCCTGACCCTGTCCCTCATGATGACCCTGACCATGACCCTGACCCTGACACTGACCCTGACACTGACGTTGACCCTGACCCTGACCCTAACCCTGACCCTGACGCTGACTCCAGCCCTGACCCTGACCCTAACCCTGACCCTGTCCTTGACCCTGACTCAGACCCTTACCCTAACACTGACCCTGAACCTTACCTGACCCTGACTCTATACCTGAACTGAACCTGACCCTGACCCTGACACTGACCTGACCCTGATCCTGACATTGACCCTGAACCTGACCCTAACCTTGACCCTGCCCCTGCCCCTGCCCCTGCCCCTGCCCCTAAACATGACCCTGACCCTTTAACCTGACACTGACCCTGACCGAACCCTGACCCTGACCATGACCCAGACCGTGACACTAACCCTGACCCTGAACCTGACCCTGACCCTAAGTCTAACGGTGAACCTGACCCTGACATTGAATCTGAACCTGACTTTGATCCTTATCATGACCCTGACCCTGACACTGACCCTGACACTGAACTCGACACTGACCCTGACCCTGACCCTGACCCTGACCCTGACCCCGACCCCGACCCTGACCCTGACCCTGACCCTGAACCTAACCCTACCCCTGACTCTGACCCTGACCCTGACCCTGACCCTGAACCTGACCCTTACCCTGATCCTGAACCTGACCCTGACCCTGAACCTAAACCTGAACCTGACCTTTATCCTGAAGGTGACCCTGACCTTAACCCTGACCCTGACCTGTTCCCTGACCCTAAGTCTGACCGTTACATCGAACCTGACCCTGACCTTGACCCTGAACCTGACCCTGACCCTGACCCTAACCCTGATCCTGAACCCGACCCTGACCCTGAACCTGATCCTGAACATAACCCTGACCCTGACCCTGACCCTATATCTGACCCTGACCCTGACCCTGAACCCTACCCTGAACCTAACCCTGACCCTGACCTGACCCTGACCCTGACCCTGAACCTAACCCTGAACCTGAACCTGAACCTGACCCTCAACGTGACACTGACCTTAAACCTGACCCTGACCTGTTCCCTGATTCTAAGTCTGACCGTTACATTGAACCTGACCTTGAACCTAACCCTGAACCTAAACCTGAACCTGACCTTTACCCTGAAGGTGACCCTGACCTTGACCCTGACCCTGACCCTGACCCTGACCCTAAGTCTGACTGCGACCCTGACCGTGACCCTGACACTCACACTGACCCTGACCCTGACTCTTACCTTGATCCTGTCCCTGACCCTACCCCTGACACTACCCTGACCCTACCCCTGACTCTGACCCTGACCCTGACCCTAAACCTGACCCTTACTCTGACCCTGACCCTGACCCTGACCCTAAACCTGACCCTTACCCTGATCCTGAACCTGACCCTGACCCTGACCCTAACCCTGAACCTAACCCTGAACCTGAACCTGACCCTCAACGTGACACTGACCTTAAACCTGACCCTGACCTGTTCCCTGATTCTAAGTCTGACCGTTACATTGAACCTGACCTTGACCCTGACCCTGACCCTGACCCTGACTCTTACCTTGATCCTGTCCCTGACCTTACCCCTGACACTACCCTGACCCTTACCCTGACTCTGACCCTAGCCCTGACTCTGACTCTGACCATGACCCAGAACCTGGCCCTGACCCTGACACTGACCCTGACCCTGAACCTGACCTTGACCCTACAACTGAACTTGACCCTGACCCTGAACTTGACAATGACCCTGACCCTGAACGTGACCCCGACCCTGACCCTGACCCTGACCCTGACCCAGACCCCGACCCTTATCCTGACAATGCCCTGACTGCGACCCTGACCCTAGCCCTGACCCTAACTCTACACCTGACCCTGAACCTGACCCTGACCCTAACCCTGACCCTATCCCTGACCGTGACCCTGACCCTAACTCTGAACCTGACCCTAATTCGGAACCTGACCCTGAAACTGACCCTGACACTGAACTTAACCCTGACCCTGACCTACACCCTGAACTTGACCTTGAACGTGACCGTGACCCTGGCCCTCACCCTGACCCTGACCCTGAACCTGACCTTGACCCTGACACTGACCTTGACCCTAACTCTGACCCGGAACTTAATCCTGACCCTAACCCTGACCCTGACCCTGTCCCTGACACTATATCTGACCGTGACCCTGAACCTGACCATGACCCTGACCCTGACCCTGATCTTAACCCTGAACCTGACCATGACCCTGAACCTGACCTTAACCCTGAACCTGACCCTGACACTGATGCTGATTCAAACACTGAACCTACCCCTGACCCTGACCCTGACCAATACCCTAAAGCTGACCTGACCCTGACCCTGACTCTGACTGTGACCCTGACCCTGAACCTAACCCTGACCCTGACCCTTACCCTGACCCTGACCCTGACCCTGACCCTAACCAATACCCTAAAGCTGACCTGACCCTAACCCTGACCCTGAACATGACACTGACACTCACGCTGACCTTGACCCTAAGTCTAAGCGTGACCCTGAACGTGACCCTGACACTCACCCTGACCCTGAACCTGACCCTGATCCAGACATTGACCCTAATCCTGACCCTGACCCTGACCCTGACGCTGACCCTGGACTTGACCCTGACCCTAACCCTGACCCTGACCCTGACCCTGATCATGACCCTGACCCTGACCCTGACACTGACCCTGACCCAGATCCAGACCCTGACCCTGAACCTTACCGTGACCATGACACTGACGTGACCCAGAACCTGATACTGACCTTAAACTTGACCCTGATCCTGTCCCTGACCCTAAGTCTGACCATGACCCTGACCCTGACCCTGACCCTGACCCTGACCCTGACCCTGACCCTGACCTTGACCCTTACGCTGACCCTGACCCTGATCATGACCCTGACTCTGACACTGACCCTGACCCTGACCATAACCCTGACCCTGACCCTGACCCTGACCCTGACCCTGACCCTGACCCTGAACCTGACCCTGACTCTGACCCCTATCCTGAACCTAAATCTGACCTGACCCTAACACTAAGTATGACAATAACACAGACCCTGACCCTGAACCTGACCCTGACCCTTAACCTAGCCCTGACCCTGACCCTGACCCTGACCCTGACCCTGACCCTGACCCTGACGCTGACTCTGACCGTGACCCTGACCCTGACCATGACCCTGACCTGAACCTGACCTTGACCTGGACACTTACCAACCCTGACCCCTATCCTGAACCTAAATGTGACCTGACCCTAACCCTAAGTATGACAATAACACAGACCCTAACCCTGAACCTGATCCTGACCCTTAACCTAGCCCTGACCCTGACCCTGACCCTGACCCTGACCCTGACCCTGACCCTGACCCTGAACCTGACCCTGACTCTGACCCCTATCCTGAACCTAAATCTGACCTGACCCTAACACTAAGTATGACAATAACACAGACCCTGACCCTGAACCTGACCCTGACCCTTAACCTAGCCCTGACCCTGACCCTGACCCTGACCCTGACCCTGACCCTGACCCTGACCCAGACATTGACCCTAACCCTGACCCTGACCCTGACCCTGACCCTGACCCTAAGTCTGATTGTGACCCTGAACCTGACCCTGACACTGAAGCTGAACCTGATCCAGACATTGACCCTAAACCTGACCCTGACCCTAACCCTGACGCTGACCCTGGACTTGACCCTGACCCTGATCATGACCCTGACCCTGATCATGACCCTGACCCAGACACTGACCCTGACCTTGACCTTGACCTTTACGCTGATGCTGACCCTGACCCTTACCCTGACCTTGACCTTTACGCTGATACTGACCCTGATCATGACCCTGACCCTGACCCTGACACTGACATTGACCCTGACCCTGACCCTAACCCTGACCCTGATCCTAACGCTGACCCTGAACCTGACCCTGACCCTAACCCTGACCCTACCCCTGACACTGACCCTGACCCTGACCCTAAACTTGACCTGACCCTGAAACTGACCCTGACACTGACCCTGACCCTGGACCTGACCCTGACCCTGATCTTGACGCTGACCCTGACCCTGACCTTGACGCTGACCTTAACCCTGAACCTGACCCTGACTCTGACCCTGACGCTGGCTCTAACGCTGAACCTACCCCTTACCCTGACCCTGACCAATACCCTAAAGATGACCTGACCCTGACCCTGACCCGGACCATGACAATGACCCTCACCCTAACCTTGACCCTAAGTCTGACCACGACCATGAACGTGACCCTGACACGCATCCTGACCATGACACTGACCTTGACCCTGACCCTGACCTTGATCCTGACCCTAACGCTGACCCTGAACGTGACCCTGACCCTGACCCTAACCCTGACCGTACCCCTGACCCTGACCCTGACCGTGACCCTGACCCTGAACCTAACCCTGACCCTGACCCTTACCCTAACCCTGACACTGACCCTGACCCTGACCCTGACCCAGACATTGACCCTAACCCTGACCCTGACCCTGACCCTGAACCTGACCCTAAGTCTGATTGTGACCCTGAACCTGACCCTGACCCTGAACCTGAACCTGATCCAGACATTGACCCTAAACCTGACCCTGACCCTAACCCTGACGCTGACCCTGGACTTGACCCTGACCCTGATCATGACCCTGACCCTGATCATGACCCTGACCCTGACACTGACCCTGACCTTGACCTTGACCTTTACGCTGATGCTGACCCTGACCCTGACCCTGACCTTGACCTTTACGCTGATACTGACCCTGATCATGACCCTGACCCTGACCCTGACACTGACCTTGACCCTGACCTTGACCCTGACCCTAACCCTGACACTGACGCTGACTCCAACCCTCACCCTGACCCTAACCCTGACCCTGACCCAGACCCTTAACCTAATACTGAACCTGACCCTGACCCGGACCCTGACCCTGACCCTGAACCTAAACCTACCCTTGACTCTGACCCTAATCCTGACCCTGACCCTGATCCTGACCCTGACGCTGACCCTGAACCTTACCCTGACCCTGAACCCTAAACCTGACCCTGACCCTGACACTGACCCTTACACCGACCCTGAACTTAACCCTGAACCTAACCCTGACTGTGACCCTGACCCATACCCTAAACCTGACCTGACACTGAGCCTAACCCTGACCTTGATCCTGACCCTAACGCTGACCCGTACCCTGACCCTGACCCTAAGCCTGACCCTACCCCTGGCCCTGACACTGACACTGACCCTGACTCTAAACCTGACGTGACCCTGAAACTGACCTTGACCCTGAACCTGACACTGACCCCGACCCTAAGTCTGACCCCGACCCTGAACCTGACCCTGACCCAGACATTGACCCTAACCCTGACAATGACCCTGACTCTGACCCTGACACTGATGTTGACCCTGACACTGACCCTAACACAAACCCTGACACTGACTTGACCCCGACCCTGACCCTGACCTTAAACCTGACCCTGACCCTGTCCTGGACCCTAAGTCTGACCATGACGCTGACCCTGACCCTGACCCTGAACCTGACCTTGACCCTTTCCCTGACCCTGTCCCTCATGATGACCCTGACCATGACCCTGACCCTGACACTGACCCTGACACTGACGTTGACCCTGACCCTGACCCTAACCCTGACCCTGACGCTGACTCCAGCCCTGACCCTGACCCTAACCCTGACCCTGTCCTTGACCCTGACTCAGACCCTTACCCTAACACTGACCCTGAACCTTACCTGACCCTGACTCTATACCTGAACTGAACCTGACCCTGACCCTGACACTGACCTGACCCTGATCCTGACATTGACCCTGAACCTGACCCTAACCTTGACCCTGCCCCTGCCCCTGCCCCTGCCCCTGCCCCTAAACATGACCCTGACCCTTTAACCTGACACTGACCCTGACCGAACCCTGACCCTGACCATGACCCAGACCGTGACACTAACCCTGACCCTGAACCTGACCCTGACCCTAAGTCTAACGGTGAACCTGACCCTGACATTGAATCTGAACCTGACTTTGATCCTTATCATGACCCTGACACTGACCCTGACACTGAACTCGACACTGACCCTGACCCTGACCCTGACCCTGACCCTGACCCTGACCCTGACCCCGACCCCGACCCTGACCCTGACCCTGACCCTGAACCTAACCCTACCCCTGACTCTGACCCTGACCCTGACCCTGACCCTGAACCTGACCCTTACCCTGATCCTGAACCTGACCCTGACCCTGAACCTAAACCTGAACCTGACCTTTATCCTGAAGGTGACCCTGACCTTAACCCTGACCCTGACCTGTTCCCTGACCCTAAGTCTGACCGTTACATCGAACCTGACCCTGACCTTGACCCTGAACCTGACCCTGACCCTGACCCTAACCCTGATCCTGAACCCGACCCTGACCCTGAACCTGATCCTGAACATAACCCTGACCCTGACCCTGACCCTATATCTGACCCTGACCCTGACCCTGAACCCTACCCTGAACCTAACCCTGACCCTGACCTGACCCTGACCCTGACCCTGAACCTAACCCTGAACCTGAACCTGAACCTGACCCTCAACGTGACACTGACCTTAAACCTGACCCTGACCTGTTCCCTGATTCTAAGTCTGACCGTTACATTGAACCTGACCTTGAACCTAACCCTGAACCTAAACCTGAACCTGACCTTTACCCTGAAGGTGACCCTGACCTTGACCCTGACCCTGACCCTGACCCTGACCCTAAGTCTGACTGCGACCCTGACCGTGACCCTGACACTCACACTGACCCTGACCCTGACTCTTACCTTGATCCTGTCCCTGACCCTACCCCTGACACTACCCTGACCCTACCCCTGACTCTGACCCTGACCCTGACCCTAAACCTGACCCTTACTCTGACCCTGACCCTGACCCTGACCCTAAACCTGACCCTTACCCTGATCCTGAACCTGACCCTGACCCTGACCCTAACCCTGAACCTAACCCTGAACCTGAACCTGACCCTCAACGTGACACTGACCTTAAACCTGACCCTGACCTGTTCCCTGATTCTAAGTCTGACCGTTACATTGAACCTGACCTTGACCCTGACCCTGACCCTGACCCTGACTCTTACCTTGATCCTGTCCCTGACCTTACCCCTGACACTACCCTGACCCTTACCCTGACTCTGACCCTAGCCCTGACTCTGACTCTGACCATGACCCAGAACCTGGCCCTGACCCTGACACTGACCCTGACCCTGAACCTGACCTTGACCCTACAACTGAACTTGACCCTGACCCTGAACTTGACAATGACCCTGACCCTGACCGTGACCCCGACCCTGACGGTGACCCTGACCCTGACCCAGACCCCAACCCTTATCCTGACAATGCCCTGACTGCGACCCTGACCCTAGCCCTGACCCTAACTCTACACCTGACCCTGACCCTGACCCTGACCCTAACCCTGACCCTATCCCTGACCGTGACCCTGACCCTAACTCTGAACCTGACCCTAATTCGGAACCTGACCCTGAAACTGACCCTGACACTGAACTTAACCCTGACCCTGACCTACACCCTGAACTTGACCTTGAACGTGACCGTGACCCTGGCCCTCACCCTGACCCTGACCCTGAACCTGACCTTGACCCTGACACTGACCTTGACCCTAACTCTGACCCGGAACTTAATCCTGACCCTAACCCTGACCCTGACCCTGTCCCTGACACTATATCTGACCGTGACCCTGAACCTGACCATGACCCTGACCCTGACCCTGATCTTAACCCTGAACCTGACCATGACCCTGAACCTGACCTTAACCCTGAACCTGACCCTGACACTGATGCTGATTCAAACACTGAACCTACCCCTGACCCTGACCCTGACCAATACCCTAAAGCTGACCTGACCCTGACCCTGACTCTGACTGTGACCCTGACCCTGAACCTAACCCTGACCCTGACCCTTACCCTGACCCTGACCCTGACCCTGACCCTAACCAATACCCTAAAGCTGACCTGACCCTAACCCTGACCCTGACCATGACACTGACACTCACGCTGACCTTGACCCTAAGTCTAAGCGTGACCCTGAACGTGACCCTGACACTCACCCTGACCCTGAACCTGACCCTGATCCAGACATTGACCCTAATCCTGACCCTGACCCTGACCCTGACGCTGACCCTGGACTTGACCCTGACCCTAACCCTGACCCTGACCCTGACCCTGATCATGACCCTGACCCTGACCCTGACACTGACCCTGACCCAGATCCAGACCCTGACCCTGAACCTTACCGTGACCATGACACTGACGTGACCCAGAACCTGATACTGACCTTAAACTTGACCCTGATCCTGTCCCTGACCCTAAGTCTGACCATGACCCTGACCCTGACCCTGACCCTGACCCTGACCCTGACCCTGACCTTGACCCTTACGCTGACCCTGACCCTGATCATGACCCTGACTCTGACACTGACCCTGACCCTGACCATAACCCTGACCCTGACCCTGACCCTGACCCTGACCCTGACCCTGACCCTGAACCTGACCCTGACTCTGACCCCTATCCTGAACCTAAATCTGACCTGACCCTAACACTAAGTATGACAATAACACAGACCCTGACCCTGAACCTGACCCTGACCCTTAACCTAGCCCTGACCCTGACCCTGACCCTGACCCTGACCCTGACCCTGACCCTGACCCTGACCCTGACGCTGACTCTGACCGTGACCCTGACCCTGACCATGACCCTGACCTGAACCTGACCTTGACCTGGACACTTACCAACCCTGACCCCTATCCTGAACCTAAATGTGACCTGACCCTAACCCTAAGTATGACAATAACACAGACCCTAACCCTGAACCTGATCCTGACCCTTAACCTAGCCCTGACCCTGACCCTGACCCTGACCCTGACCCTAAGTCTAACGGTAAACCTGACCTGACATTGAATCTGAACCTGACTCTGATCCTTATCATGACCCTGACCCTGACACTGACCCTGACACTGAACTCGACCCTGACCCTGACCCTGACCCCGACCCTGACCCTGACCTTGACCCTGAACCTAACCCTACCCCTGACTCTGACCCTGACCCTGACCCTGAACCTAAACCTGACCCTTACCCTGATCCTGAACCTGACCCTGACCCTGAACCTAAACCTGAACCTGACCTTTACCCTGAAGGTGACGCTGAACTTAACCCTGACCCTGACCTGTTCCCTGACCCTAAGTCTGACCGTTACATTGAACCTGACCCTGACCTTGACCCTGAACCTGACCCTGACCCTGACCCTAACCCTGATCCTGACCCTGACCCTGACCCTGACCCTATATCTGACTCTGACCCTGACCCTGAACCCTACCCTGAACGTAACCCTGACCCTGAACTTGACCCTGACCCTGACCCTGACCCTGACCCTAAGTCTGACCGCGACCCTGACCGTGACCCTGACCCTCACACTGACCCTGACCCTGACTCTTACCTTGATCCTGTCCCTGACCCTACCCCTGACACTACCCTGACCCTTACCCTGACTCTGACCCTAGCCCTGACTCTGACTCTGACCATGACCCAGAACCTGGCCCTGACCCTGACACTGAACCTGACCCTGAACCTGATCTTGACCCTACAACTGAACTTGACCCTGACCCTGAACTTGACAATGACCCTGACCCTGAACGTGACCCCGACCCTGACCCTGACCCTGACCCTGACCCAGACCCCGACCCTTACCCTGACAATGCCCTGACTCCGACCCTGACCCTGACCCTGACCCTAACTCTACACCTGACCCTGAACCTGACCCTGACCCTGACCCTAACCCTGACCCTATCCCTGACCGTGACCCTGACCCTAACTCTGAACCTGACCCTAACTCGGAACCTGACCCTGACCCTGACACTGAACTTAACCCTGACCCTGACCTACACCCTGAACTTGACCTTGAACGTGACCGTGACCCTGACCCTCACCCTGAACCTGACCCTGACCCTGACCCTGACCTTGACCCTGACACTGACCCTGACCCTAACTCTGACCCTGAACTTAATCCTGACCCTAACCCTGACCCTGACCCTGTCCCTGACACTATATCTGACCGTGACCCTGAACCTGACCATGACCCTGACCCTGACCCTGATCTTGACCCTGAACCTGACCATGACCCTGACCCTGACCTTAACCCTGAACCTGACCCTGACACTGACGCTGATTCTAACACTGAACCTACCCCTGACCCTGACCCTGACCAATACCCTAAAGCTGACCAGACCCTGACCCTGACTCTGACCATGACCATGACCCTGAACCTAACCCTTACCCTGACCCTGACCCTGACCCTGACCCTGACCCTGACCCTGACCCTGACCCTAACCAATACCCTAAAGCTGACCTGACCCTGACCCTGAACGTGACCCTGACACTCACCCTGACCCTGAACCTGACCCTGATCCAGACATTGACCCTAATCCTGACCCTGACCCTGACCCTGACGCTGACCCTGGACTTGACCCTGACCCTACCCCTGACCCTGACCCTGACCCTGATCATGACCCTGACCCTGACCCTGACCCTGACCCTGACCCTGACCCTGACCATGACCCTTACCGTGACCATGACACTGACATGACCCAGACCCTGATACTGACCTTAAACTTGACCCTGATCCTGTCCCTGACCCTAAGTCTGACCGTGACCCTGACCCTGACCCTGACCCTGACCTTGACCCTTACGCTGACCCTGACCCTGATCATGACCCTGACTCTGACACTGACCCTGACCCTGACCATAAACCTGACCCTGACACTGACCCTGACCCTGAACCTGACCCTGACCCTGAACCTTACCCTGACCCTGACCCCTATTCTGAACCTAAATCTGATCTGACCCTAACCCTAAGTATGACAATAACACAGACCCTGACCCTGAACCTGACCTTGACCCTTAACCTAGCCCTGACCCTGACCCTGACCCTGACCCTGACGCTGACTCTGACCGTGACCCTGACCCTGACCCTGAACCTGACCTGAACCTGACCCTGACCTTGACACTTACCCTGACCCTGACCCTGATCATGAACCTGAACCTGACACTGACCATAACCCTAACCCTGAACCTTACCCTAACCCTGACCCTAACCCTGACCATAACACTGACCCTGAAGCTCACCCTGAACCTAACCCTGACCCTGACCCTGACCCTGAACCTGACCCTGACTTTAACCCTGACCCTGACCCTGTCCCTGACACTATATCTGACCGTGACCCTGAACCTGACCATGACCCTGAACCTCACCTTGACCCTGACACTGACCCTGACCCTAAGTCTGACCCTGACCCTGACCCTGACCCTGATCTTGACCCTGAACCTGACCATGACCCTGACCCTGACCTTAACCCTGAACCTTACCCTGACGCTGACTCTAACACTGAACCTACCCCTCACCCTGACCCTGACCAATACCCTAAAGCTGACCTGACCCTGAACCTGACCCTGACCATGACACTGACACTCACCCTGACCTTGACCCTAAGTCTGACCGCGACCCTGAACGTGACCCTGACACTCACCCTGACCTTGACACTGACCCTGACCCAGACATTGACCCTAATCCTGACCCTGACCCTGACACTGACGATGATCCTGGACTTGACCCTGACCCTACCTCTGACCCTGACCCTGACCCTGACCCTGATCATGACCCTGACTCTGACACTGACCCTGACCCTGACCATAACCCTGACCCTGACCCTGACCCTGACCCTGACCCTGACCCTAACCCTGGCCGTGACCCTGACCCTGACCGTGACCTTCAACCTGACCCTCATCCTACCCCTGACCCTGAACCTGACCCTGACCCTGTCCCCTATCCTGAACCTAAATGTGACCTGACCCTAACCCTAAGTATGACAATAACACAGACCCTGACCCTGAACCTGACCCTGACCCTTAACCTAGCCCTGACCCTGACCCTGACCCTGACCCTGACGCTGACCGTGACCCTGACCCTGACCATGACCCTGACCTGAACCTGACCCTGACCTTGACACTTACCCTGACCCTGATCATGAACCTGAACCTGACACTGACCCTAACCCTAACCCTAATCCTGAACCTTACCCTAACCCTGACCCTAACCCTGACCATAACCCTGACCCTGAAGCTCACCCTGAACCTAACCCTGACCCTGACGCTGAACCTGAACCTGACCCTGACTTTAACCCTGACCCTGACCCTAAGTCTGACCGAGACCCTGACCGTGACCCTGACCTTCACACTGACCGTGACTCTTATCTTAATCCTGTCCCTGACCCTACCCCTGACCCTACCCTGACCCTTACCCTGACCCTGTCCCTAACCCTGACCTGACCCTGACCCTGACCCTAACCCTGACCCTGAACCTGACCCTAACCCTGACCCTAAACCTGACCCTGTCCTTGACCCTGATCCTCACCCTGATCCTGACGCTGACCGTGACCCTGACACTGATCTGACCCTGACTCTGAACCTTATCCTACCCCTGTGCCTTACCCTGACCCTAAACCTGACCCTGACCCTGAACCTTACCTTTACACTAACCCTGAACCTGACTCTGACCCTGACTCTGACCCTGACCCTGAACCTAAACCTGACCTGACCATGACCCTAACCCTAACCCTGATCCTGACCCTAACCCTGACCCTAAACATGACCCTAACCCTGACCCTAACCCTGACCCTGACTCTAACACTGACACTGACGCTCACACTTACCGGGACCCTGACCCTGACCCTGACCCTGAACCTGTCCCTGGACCTGACACTGACCCAGAACCTAACCCTGACGCTGACCTTGAACCTGACCCTGAACCTAACCCTGACGCTGAGCCTGACCCTGAAACTGACCCTGAACTTAACCCTGACCCTGACCCTGTCCCTGACCCTGACCCTGAACATTACGCTGAACGTTACCCTGACCCTGACATGACCCAGACCCTAACTCTGAACCTGACCCTGACAATGACCCTGACCCTGAACCTGACCCTGACTCTCACCCTGAACCTGACCCTGACCGTGACCCTGAACCTAAGTCTGACCGTGACCCTGAACCTAACCCTGAATCTCACTCTGAACCTGACCCTGACCGTGACCCTGAACCGAAGTCTGACCGTGACCCTGACCCTAACCCTGACCCTGAACGTCACCCTGAGGCTGACCCTGAACCTGACCCTAACCCTGACATTGCCCCTGACCCTGAACCTGACCCTGACCCTTACCCTGACCCTGACCCTGACCGTGACGCTAGCCCTGACCCTGACCCTACCCCTGACCCTGACCCTGACCCTAAACCTGACCTAACCCTGACCCTGACTCTTACCCTAACCCTGACCCAGAACCTAACCCTGACCCTGACCCTGACTGTTACCCTAACCCTGAACCTGACCGTGACCCTGATTCTGACCCTGACCCTGACCGTGACCCTGACCCTAAGTCTGACCGTGACCCTGACCCTGACCCTAAGTCTGACCATGACAATGACCCTGACCCTCACCCTGACCTTGACCCTGATCATGACCCTGACCCTGACCCTGACCCTAAACCTGACTTGAACCTGACCCTGACCCTGACCTTTACCCTGACTTAAACCTGACACTGAATATCTCCCTGACCCTGACCCTGACCCTAACCCTGACCCTACCCCTGATCATGACCCTGACTCTGACCCTGACCCTGACCCTAAATCTGAATCTGACCCTGACTCTGACCCTGACCGTGACCGTTACCCTGACCCTGACCCTGAAGCTGGCCCTGACCCTGACCCTGACCCCGACCCTGACTCTGGCAATGCCCTGACTCCGACCCTGACCCTGACCCTAATCCTGATGGTGACCCTGAATTCGGCCCTGACCCTGGCCCTGACCCTGACCCTACACCTCACACTGAACCTGACCCTGACCCTAACACTGAACCTGACTCTGACCCTGACCATAACACTGAACCTAACCCTGACCCTAACCTACACCGTGAACTTGACCTTGACCCTGATCATGACCCTGACGCTGACCTTGACCCTGAACCTGACCCTGACCTTCACCCTGACCCTGACTCTGACCCTGACCCTGACACTAAACCTTACCCTGACCCTGATCCAGACCCTGACCCTGACCCTGACCGTGACCATGACACTGACCTTTACTCTAACCCTGACCCTGACTCTTACCCTGATCCTGACCCGGACAATGACCTTGACCCTGACCATGACTTTGACCATGACCTTGACCCTGACCCTGACAATGCCCTGACCCTACCCTGACCCTTACCCTGACTCTGACCCTAAACCTGAACCTGACCCTGACCCTGACTCTTACCCTAACCCTGACCCTGACCCTGACCCTGACTCTTACCCTAACCCTGACCCTGACCCTGACCCTGACCGTGACCCTGACCCTAGCCCTGACTCTGACACTGACCCTGACCCAGACCCTGACCCTTACCCTGACACTGACCCTGACACTGACCCTGACCCTGACCCTGAAGCTGACCCTGACCCAGACCCCGACCCTGACCCTGACTATGCCCTGACTCTGCCCCGACCATGACCCTGACCCTGACAGTAACCCTGATCCTAAACCTGACCCTGTCCCTGACCCTGATCCTCACCCTGATCCTGACGCTGACCGTGATCCTGACACTGATCCTGACCCTGACACTAAACCTGACACTGACCCTGACCCTGACCTTGACACTGACCCTGAACCTGACTCTGACCGTGACCCTAACCCTGACCCTGACCCTTACCCTAACATTTATCCTGACCCTGACAAAACCCTGACCCTGACTTTGACCCTGATCCTAACCCTAACCCTGAACCTGTCCTTGATCTTAAGTCTGACCATGACCCTGACCCTGAGCCATACCCTGACCCTGACCCTGAATTTGACACTGACATTGATATTGACCCTGACCCTGAACTTAACCTTGACCCTAACCCTGACCCTGACCCTGAACCTGTCCCTGGCCTTGACACTGACCCTGACCCTGAGTCTGACGCTGAACCTGACACTGAACCTGACCCTGAACCTAACCCTGACGCTGACCTTGACCCTGAACCTGACCCTGACCTTAACCCTGACCCTGACCCTGTCCCTGATCCTGACCCTGAACAATATGCTGAATGTTACCCTGACCCTGACCCTGACCCTAACTCTGAACCTGACCCTGACAATGACCCTGAACCTGAACCTAACCCTGACTCTCACCCTGAACCTCACCCTGACCGTGACCCTGACCCTAAGTCTGACCGTGACCCTAACCATAACCTTGAATCTGACCGTCACCCTGAACCTGACCCTGACCCTGACCCTGACCCTAACCCTGACCCTACCCCTGATCATGACCCTGACTCTGACCCTGACGCTGACCCTAAATCTGAATCTGACCCTGACTCTGACCCTGACCCTGACCCTTACCCTGACCCTGACCCTGAAGCTGGCCCTGACCCTGACCCTGACCCCGACCCTGACTCTGACGCTGACCCTGACCTTAAGTCGGACCGTGACCCTGACCCTGACCCTGACCCTGAACCTGACTTTGACCCTGACACTGATTTTGACCCTGACCCAGAACCTAACCCTGACCCTGACTCTGATATTGACCCTGAACCTAAACCTGACCCTTACACTGATTTTCACCCTAACGCTGATCCTGACCCTGACCCTGACCCTGACCATAAACCTGACACTGACCCTGAGTCTGACGCTGAACCTGACCTTGACCATAACCCTGAACCTGACCCTGACCCTAACCCTGACCCTGACCCTGACCCTTATCCTGACCCTAAGTCTGACAGTGACCCTACACCTGACCATGAACCTGACCCTGACCCTGACCCTACCCCTGACCCTGAACCTGACCCTGACCCTGACCCTAAACCTGACCTAACCCTGACCCTGACCCTGACCCTGACTGTTACCCTATCCCTGAACCTGACCCAGAACTTTACCCTGAACCTGACGCTGTCTTTGAACCTGAACCCGTCCCTGACCGTGACGCTGAACTTAGTCTGACCTTGACCCTGACCCTGACCCTGACCCTGACCCTGACCATGACCCTAACACTGATACTGACCCTGAACCTAACCCTACCCCTGACCCTGACCCTGACCGTGACTCTAAACCTGACATGACCCTGACCCTGACCCTGACACTGAACTTGACGCTGATGGTGACCCTGACCCTGAGCCTGATCCTAACCCTAACCTTGACCCTGACCCTGACCCTGACCCTGAACATGACCTGACCCTGACCCTTACACTGACCCTGAGCCTAACCCTGAACCTGACCCTACTCCTGCCCCTTACCCTGACCCTAACCGTGACCCTGAACCTAACACTGACCCTGAAGCTGACCCTGACCCTGACATTTATTCTAACCCCGACACTGACCCTGACCCTAAGTCTGACCGTGACCCTGACCCTGACTCTGACCCTGACAATGACCCTGCCCTGACCCTGAACTTGACCATGACCATGACCCTGACCCTAACCCAAAACCTGACCTGAACCTGACCCTGACCTTGACCTTGACCCTGACTTAACCCTGACACTGAATATCTCCCTGACCCTGACCCTGACCCAAACCCTGACCCTAACCCTGACCGTGACCCTGACTCTGAACCAGACACTGACCCTAAATCTGAACCTGACCCTGACTCTGACACTGACCCTAACACTAACTTTGACCCGGACCCTGACACTGACCGTAAACGTGACCCTGACACTGATTTTGACACTAACCCTGACCATGACCCTGACCCTGACCCTGACCCTGACAGTGAACCTGATCTGAACCTGACCCTGACATTGACCCTAACCTTGACCCTGACCCTGACCCTAAACCTGACCCTGACCCTGACCGTGACCGTGACACTGAACCTGACCCTAAGTCTGACCGTGACCCTGACTGTGAACATGATCCTCGCCCTGACCCTGAACCTGATCTTGACCCTGACCCTGACCATGACCCTGATACTGACCCTGACCTTGACCCTTACACTAACACTGACCCTGAACCTACCCCTGACCCTGACCCTCACCCTCACCCTAACCCTGATCCTAAACCTTACCTGCCCGTGACCCTGACAATGACCCTGACCCTAAGTGTGACCGTGAACCAGACCCTGACCTGACTGTGAACCTGACCCTGACAGTGACCCTGACCCTGACCTTGACCATGAAACTGACCTTTACTCTAACCCTGACACTGACACTTACCCTGATCCTGACCCTGACCATGACCTTGACCCTGACCCTGACTTTGACCATGACCTTGACCCTGACCCTGACAATGCCCTGACTCCGACCCTGACCCTGATCCTAAGTCTGACCGCGACAATGACCGTGACCCTGACCCTCACACTGACCCTTACCCTGACTCTGACTCTTACCTTGATCCTATCCCTGACGCTACCCCTAACCCTACCCTGACCCTTACCCTGACTCTGACCCAAAACCTGACTCTGACTCTGACCCTGACCCAGACCCTGACCCTGACCCTGACACTGACCCTTACCCTGAACCTGACCTTGACCCTACAACTGAACTTGACCCTGAACCTGAGCCTGACACTGACCCTGAACCTAACCCTGACCCTGAACCTGACCCTAATCCTGATCGTGACCCTGACATTGATCCTGACCCTGACCCTGACCCTGACCCTAACCCTGACCCTGACCCTGTCCCTGATCCTGACCCTGAACAATATGCTGAATGTTACCCTGACCCTGACCCTGACCCTAACTCTGAACCTGACCCTGACAATGACCCTGAACCTGAACCTAACCCTGACTCTCACCCTGAACCTCACCCTGACCGTGACCCTGACCCTAAGTCTGACCGTGACCCTAACCATAACCTTGAATCTGACCGTCACCCTGAACCTGACCCTGACCCTGACCCTGACCCTAACCCTGACCCTACCCCTGATCATGACCCTGACTCTGACCCTGACGCTGACCCTAAATCTGAATCTGACCCTGACTCTGACCCTGACCCTGACCCTTACCCTGACCCTGACCCTGAAGCTGGCCCTGACCCTGACCCTGACCCCGACCCTGACTCTGACGCTGACCCTGACCTTAAGTCGGACCGTGACCCTGACCCTGACCCTGACCCTGAACCTGACTTTGACCCTGACACTGATTTTGACCCTGACCCAGAACCTAACCCTGACCCTGACTCTGATATTGACCCTGAACCTAAACCTGACCCTTACACTGATTTTCACCCTAACGCTGATCCTGACCCTGACCCTGACCCTGACCATAAACCTGACACTGACCCTGAGTCTGACGCTGAACCTGACCTTGACCATAACCCTGAACCTGACCCTGACCCTAACCCTGACCCTGACCCTGACCCTTATCCTGACCCTAAGTCTGACAGTGACCCTACACCTGACCATGAACCTGACCCTGACCCTGACCCTACCCCTGGCCCTGAACCTGACCCTGACCCTGACCCTAAACCTGACCTAACCCTGACCCTGACCCTGACCCTGACTGTTACCCTATCCCTGAACCTGACCCAGAACTTTACCCTGAACCTGACGCTGTCTTTGAACCTGAACCCGTCCCTGACCGTGACGCTGAACTTAGTCTGACCTTGACCCTGACCCTGACCCTGACCCTGACCCTGACCATGACCCTAACACTGATACTGACCCTGAACCTAACCCTACCCCTGACCCTGACCCTGACCGTGACTCTAAACCTGACATGACCCTGACCCTGACCCTGACACTGAACTTGACGCTGATGGTGACCCTGACCCTGAGCCTGATCCTAACCCTAACCTTGACCCTGACCCTGACCCTGACCCTGAACATGACCTGACCCTGACCCTTACACTGACCCTGAGCCTAACCCTGAACCTGACCCTACTCCTGCCCCTTACCCTGACCCTAACCGTGACCCTGAACCTAACACTGACCCTGAAGCTGACCCTGACCCTGACATTTATTCTAACCCCGACACTGACCCTGACCCTAAGTCTGACCGTGACCCTGACCCTGACTCTGACCCTGACAATGACCCTGCCCTGACCCTGAACTTGACCATGACCATGACCCTGACCCTAACCCAAAACCTGACCTGAACCTGACCCTGACCTTGACCTTGACCCTGACTTAACCCTGACACTGAATATCTCCCTGACCCTGACCCTGACCCAAACCCTGACCCTAACCCTGACCGTGACCCTGACTCTGAACCAGACACTGACCCTAAATCTGAACCTGACCCTGACTCTGACACTGACCCTAACACTAACTTTGACCCGGACCCTGACACTGACCGTAAACGTGACCCTGACACTGATTTTGACACTAACCCTGACCATGACCCTGACCCTGACCCTGACCCTGACAGTGAACCTGATCTGAACCTGACCCTGACATTGACCCTAACCTTGACCCTGACCCTGACCCTAAACCTGACCCTGACCCTGACCGTGACCGTGACACTGAACCTGACCCTAAGTCTGACCGTGACCCTGACTGTGAACATGATCCTCGCCCTGACCCTGAACCTGATCTTGACCCTGACCCTGACCATGACCCTGATACTGACCCTGACCTTGACCCTTACACTAACACTGACCCTGAACCTACCCCTGACCCTGACCCTCACCCTCACCCTAACCCTGATCCTAAACCTTACCTGCCCGTGACCCTGACAATGACCCTGACCCTAAGTGTGACCGTGAACCAGACCCTGACCTGACTGTGAACCTGACCCTGACAGTGACCCTGACCCTGACCTTGACCATGAAACTGACCTTTACTCTAACCCTGACACTGACACTTACCCTGATCCTGACCCTGACCATGACCTTGACCCTGACCCTGACTTTGACCATGACCTTGACCCTGACCCTGACAATGCCCTGACTCCGACCCTGACCCTGATCCTAAGTCTGACCGCGACAATGACCGTGACCCTGACCCTCACACTGACCCTTACCCTGACTCTGACTCTTACCTTGATCCTATCCCTGACGCTACCCCTAACCCTACCCTGACCCTTACCCTGACTCTGACCCAAAACCTGACTCTGACTCTGACCCTGACCCAGACCCTGACCCTGACCCTGACACTGACCCTTACCCTGAACCTGACCTTGACCCTACAACTGAACTTGACCCTGAACCTGAGCCTGACACTGACCCTGAACCTAACCCTGACCCTGAACCTGACCCTAATCCTGATCGTGACCCTGACATTGATCCTGACCCTGACCCTGACCCTGACCCTAACCCTGACCCTATCCCTGACCGTGACCCTGACCCTGACCCTGACCCTGACCCTAACTCGCAACCTGACCCTGACCCTGACCCTGAGAATGAACTTAACCCTGACCCTGACCTGCACCCTGAACTTGACCTTGACCCTGACCGTGAACCTGACCCTCACCCTGACACTGACCCTTAGCCTGACCTTGACCCTGACACTGACCCTGAACCTCACTCTGACCCTGAATTTGATCCTGACCCTAATCCTAAACATGACCCTGACCCTGACCCTACGCCTGACCCTGACCCTGACCCTGACCCTCAACCTGATCCTAAACCTGTCCTGAAACTGAACCTGATACTGACCCTGAACCTAAGTCTGACTGTTACCCTGACCCTTACCCTAATTCTGACCGTGACCCTGATCATGACTTTGACCCTTAATCTGACCCTAACCCTGACCATTGCCCTAACACTGACCATGACCCTGACCCTTACGCTGACCCTAAGTCTGACCCTGACCTTAACACTAAACCAGACCCTGACCCTACCCCTTACCCTGACGCTGACCCTGACCCTGAACATGACCTAGACACTAAGTCTGACCGAGACCTTGACCGTGACACTGAAATTCACACATACCCTGACCCTGACACTGACCTTGACCATGACCCTGACCCTGACCCTGACCCTCGCCCTGACGCTGACTCTAACCCTGACCCTGACCCTGACCCTAAACCTGACCTGACCCTGAACATGACACTGACACTAAGCCTGACCGCGACCCTGACAGTGAACTTGAGCCTCACCCTGACCCTGACCCTGACCCTGACCTTGACCCTGACACTGACCCTGACCCTAACCCTAACCCTGACCCTGAATTTGATACTGACCCTAACACTGAACATGACCCTGACCCTAAACCTCACCCTGACCCTAAACCTCACCCTGACCCTAAACCTCACCCTGACCCTAATCCTTACCCTAACCCTGACACTGACCCTGACCCTGACCCCGAACCTGACCCTGAACTTAACCCTGACCCTGACCCTGACCTTGAACCTGACCCTGAACTTAACCATGACCCTGACCCTGTCCCTTATTCAAAGTCTTACCGTGACCGTGACCCTGACCCTCACCCTGGCCTGACCCTGACCCTGACCTTGACCCTGACTCTGCACATCACCCTGACCTTGACCATGACACTGACCCTGACCCTAACCCCGTCCCTGAACTTGATCCTGACCCTAACACTGAACATGACCCTGACCCAGACCCTAACCCTGACACTGACCCTAACCCTGACCCTCAACCTGATCCTCAACCTGTCCTGACCCTGACCCTGATACTGACCCTGAAACTAAGTCTGACTGTGACCCTGATCATGACCTTGACCCTGACTCTGACCCTAACCCTGACACTTACCCTAACACTGACCCTGACCCTCGCCCTGACGCTGACTCTACCCCTGAACCTGACCCTCACCCTGGCCTAACACTTACCCCGATCCTGACCCTGACCCTGACCGAGAACATGATCCTGAGCCTGAACCTAAACCTGACCCTCACCCTGACCCTGAACCTGACCCTGAACTTAACCCTGACCCTGACCCTGACCCTGACCCTGACCTTGAACCTGACCCTGACCTTAACCCTGACCCTGACCCTGTCCCTGATTCTAAGTCTTACCATGACCATGACCCTGACCCTCACCCTGGCCTGACCCTGACCCTGAACATCACCCTTACCCTGACACTGAATTTGACCCTGAACCTTAATCTGACCAAAAACCCTGAACCTGACCCTGACACTGACCCTGGCCCTGACCCTGACCCTACACCTGACACTAACCCTAACCCTGACCCTGACCCTAAACCTGACCTGATCCTGAACCTGATCCTGACCTTGACATTGACCCTGATTCTGACCCTGACACTTACCCTGACCCTGACCCTGAACTTAACCCTACACCTGAACGTGACCCTGACTCTCACCCTAACCCTGACCCTGACCCTAAGTCTGTCCGTGACCCTGACACTGCCCTGACCCTAAGTCTGACCGTGACCCTAACCCTGAGGCTGACCCTGACCCTGACCCTGACCTTGACCCTGACCCTGACACAGAACCTAAAACTGACCTTGACCTTGAACCTGACCCTGAACGTAAACCTCACCCTGACCCTAACCCTGACCCTCACCCTGACCATGACCCTGACCCTAACCCTGACCCTGACCGCGGCCCTGACCCTGACCCTCACACTGACCCTGTCCCTGTCCCTGACCATAAGTGTGACCATGACCCTAACCCTGAGCCTGACCCTGACCCTGACCCTGACATTGACCCTTACCCTTACCCTTACCCTGACCTTGAACTTCAACCTGACCCTGACCCTGACCCTAACCAAGACCCTGAACGTGACCCTGACCTGACCCTGATACTAAGCCTGAACCTGAACCTGACCCTGTCCCTAAAACTGACCTGACCCTGACCCTGACCATAACCCTGAACCTGACCCTGACACGGACCCTAACCCTGACCCTGAAGCTGACCCTGAAGCTGACCCTGACCCTAACCCTGACCCTGTCCCCGACTCTGATCCTCACCCTGATCCTGACGCTGACCGTGACCCTGACATTGATCCTGACCCTGACTCTGAACCTGATATTACCCCTGTGCCTTACCCTGACCCTAAACCTGACCCTGACCTGACCCAGACCTTGACATTAACCCTGAACTAGACCCTGACCCTGACACTAACACTGATCCTAACCCTGACATTAAACCTGACCTGAACCTGACCGTGACCCTAACCCTGACCCTAACCCTGACCCTAAGTCTGACCGTGACACAGACCCTGATACTGACACTGAACCTAACACTGACCCTGACTCTGACACTGACTTTGACCCTGACCTTAACCATGACCCTGACCCTGTACCTGATCCTAAGTCTGACCGTGACCCTGACCCTGACCCAGAACCTAACCCTGACCCTGACCCTGACCTTGACCCTGACCCTAAGCCTGACCCTGAACCTAACCCTGACCGTGACCCTGACTCTGACCCTGACCCTAAATCTGAACCTGACCCTGACACTGTCCCTAACCCTGACACTGACCCTGACACTGACCCGGACCCTGACCCTAAACCTGACCTAACCTTGACCCCGGCCCTGACCCTGACCCTTAACCTCACCCTGACACTAACCTTGACCCTGACCCAAAATTCTGACTGTGACCCTTACCCTGACACTGAAATGTTACCCTGACTCTGAATATGACAGTGACCTTGACCTTGACCCTGACCTGAACCTAAAACTGACCATGACCCTGACCCTGACCCTATCCCTGACAGTGACCCTGCCCCTAAGCCTGACCTGACCCTGACTCTCACTCTAACCCTGACCCTCACCTTCAGCCTGAACCTGACACTGAACCTGACCTGACCCTGACCCTGACCTTGACCCTATCTTTGACCCTGACCCTGACCCTAAACCTGACCCTGACCCTGACCCTGACCATGACCCTGACACTGAACCTGACCCTGACCCAAACCCTGATGCTGACATAACAATGACACTGACCCTGACCCTAAACCTGACCTGACCGTGACCCTGACACTGACCCTGACCCTGAAATTTATTCTGACACTGACCCTGAACCTGATTCTGACCCTAACCCTGACCCTGACCCTGACCCTGGCCCTGAACCTGATCCTACCCCTGACCCCGACCCTAACACTGACCCTGACCCTGACCCTGACCCTGAACCTGACCCTGTCCCTGAACCTAACCCAGATCCTGACCCTGACCATGACCCTGACCCTAACACTGACACTGACACTGACCCTGACCCTGACCCTGGCCCTGAACCTGATCCTACCCCTGACCCCGACCCTAACACTGACCCTGACCCTGACCCTGACCCTAAACCTGACATGACCCTGACCCTGACCCTGACCCTGACCACTAACCTGACAATGCTCTGACCCCTACCATGACCATGACCCTGACACTAACACTGACTTGGAACCTGACCCTAACCCTGAACCTAACCCTGACCCTGTCCCCGACCCTGACCCTAACCCTGACCCTGACGCTGACCGTGACCCTGACAGTGACCCTGAACCGGACTCTGAACCTGACCCTACCCCTGACCGTGACCCTAAACCTGACCCTGACCCTGACCTTGACATTAACCCTGAATTTGACCCTGACGCTGACCCTAAACCTGACCTTAACCCTGACCCTAACTTTGACACTGAACCTGACCCTAACCATGACCCTGACCCTGACACTTTCCACGACCCTGACCCTAACCCAGACCCTGACGCTGACCCTAAGTCTGACCGTGACCCTGACCCTGATCCTGACACTGACCCTAACACTGACCCTGACCCTGACCCTGATCCTGACACAGACCGTAACACTGACCCTGACCCTGACCCTGACCCTGACCATAAATATGACCCTGACACTGATTTTGACACTAACCCTGTCCCTGACCCTGACCCTGAACCTGACCCTAACCCTGACACTGACCCTGAGTCTGACGCTGACCCTGACACAGACCCTGACCCTAACCCTGACCATGACCCTGACAATGCCCTGTTCCGATCCTGACCCTGACCCTGACGCTAACCGTGACCCTGACCCTTACTTTGGCCCTGACCCTGGCCCTGACCATGACCCTACACCTGACCCTGACACTGACCCTGACCCTAAACCTGACCATAACCCTGACCGTGACACTGACCTTGACCCTGACCTTGACCCTGACCCTAACTCTGAACCTGATCCTGACCCTGACCCTGACCCTGACCCTGACCGTGACCCTGATACTGACCCTGAACCTAACACTACCCCTGACCCTGACCCTGACCCTGAACCTGACCCTGACCCTAAACCAGACCTAACCTTGACCCCGGCCCTGACCCTGACCCTAAACCTCACCCTGACACTAACCTTGACCCTGACCCAAAATTCTGACCGTGACCCTGACACTGACCCTAAATCTGACCGTGACCTTGACCTTGACCCTGACCCTGAACCTAACACTGACCCTGACCCTGAATCTGACCCTGAACCTAACCCTGACCCTGACCCTTACCCTGACCCTTAACCTGACCCTGACACTGACACTGACCATGACCCTAACAATGACCCTGACACTGACCCTGCCCATAAGCCTGACCTGACCCTGACCCTCACTCTGACCCTGACCCTGACCCTGATTTTGACCTTGACCCTAACTGTGACCCTGACCCTGACCCTAAACCTGAACCTGACCCTGACCCTGACCCTGATCCTGAACCTGACCCTATGTCTGACCGTGACCCTGACCGTGAACCTGACCCTCGCCCTGACCCTGAACCTGACCTTGACCCTGACCCTGATCATGACCCCGACACTGACCCTGACCTTAACCCTTACACTAACACTGACCCTGACCCTGACCCAAACCCTGATGTTGACCCTAACAATGACCCTGACCCTAAACCAGACCTGACGCTGACCCTGACCCTAACACTGAACCTGACCCTGACCCTAAACCTCACCCTGACTCTAACCTTGAACCTGACCCTGACCCTGAACCTGACCCTGACCCTGACCCTGAACGTGACCCTGACCCTGACCTTGACCCTGACCCTGACATTAACCCAAACCCTGACACTGACCCTGATCATGACCCTGACCCTGACCCTAACCCTGACACTAACTGTGACCCTGATTCTGACCCTGACCCTGACCGTGACCCTAACCCTGACCCTGACCCTGACAGTGACCCTGACCCTGATCCTGACCCTACCTTTGCCCCTTAACCTACCTTAATCGTGACCCTGACCGTAACACTGACCGTAACCCTAACCCTGACCCTGACCCTGACTGTTACCCTAACCCTGAACCTGCCCCTGACCCAGACCTTGACCCTGAACCTGACCCTGACCCTGACCCTGACCCAAACCCTGACCCTAACCCTGACCGTGACCCTGACTGTGACCCTGACCCTGACCCTAAATCTGAACCTGACCCTGACTCTGACACTGACTCTAACACTGACTTTGACCCGGACCCTGACACTGACCGTAAACGTGACCCTGACAGGGATTTTGACACTAACCCTGACCATGACCCTGAACTTAACCCTGAGCCTAACCCTGAGCCTGACCCTAAGTCTGACCCCGACCCTGACCCTGACCCCGACCCTGACCCTGACAATGCCCTGATTCCGACCCTGACCCTGACCCTAATCCTGATGTTGACCCTGAATTCGGCCCTGACCCTGGCCCTGACCCTGACCCTACACCTCACACTGACCCTGACCCTGACCCTAACCCTGACCCTAAATTTGACCGTGACCCTAACCCTGACCCTGACCCTGACCCTAACTCTGAACCTGACCCTGACCCTGACCATGACACTGAACCTAACCCTGACCCTGACCTACACCCTGAACTTGACCTTGACTCTGATCCTGACCCTGACCCTGACCGTGACCCTGATACTGACCCTGAACCTAACCATACTCCTGACCCTGACCCTAACACTTACCCTGACCCTAAACCTGACCCTAACCCTAAACATCACCCTGACTCTAACACTGACCCTGAACTTAAAATTTTGACTGTGACCCTGACCCTCAACCCTGACCCTGACCCTGACCCTAACCCTAACCGTGACCCTGAACCTAAGTCTGACCGTGAACCTGACCCTGACCCTGACCTTGACCCTGACCCTGACCCTGACCCTGACACTGACTCTGCCCCTAAACCTGACCTGTCCCTGACCCTGACCCTGACCCTGACCCTGACCCTTATCCTGATCGTTACCCTGAATTTGGCACTGACCCTGGCCCTGACCCTGACTCTACACCTGACACAGAACCTGACACTGACCCTGAGCCTAAGCCTGACCCTATCCCTGACCGTGACCCTAACCCTGACCCTGACCTACACAATGAACTTGACTTTGACCCTGACCGAGACCCTGACCCTCACCCTGACCCTGACCCTGACCCTGACCCTGACACTGACCCTGTCCCTGACCCTGACACTAAACCAGACCCTCAACCTGATCCTAAACCTGTCCTGACCCTGAACCTGATACTGACCCTGAACCTAAGTCTGACTGTGACCCTAACCCTTACCCTAATTCCGACCGTGACCCTGATCATGACCTTGACCCTGACCCTAACCCTGACCGTGACCCTAACACTGACCCTGACCCTGTCACTTACCCTGACCCTAAGTCTGACCCTGACCTTAACACTAAACCAGACCTGACCCTACCCCTTACCCTGACCCTGACACTGACCCTGAACATGACCTTGACACTAAGTCTGACTGAGACCCTGACCGTGACCCTGAACCTCAAACTGACCCTGACCCTAACCCTGACCTTGACCCTGACCCTGAACCTGACCCTGACCCTCGCCCTGACGCTGACTCTACCCCTGACCCTGACCCTGACCCTCACTCTGACCCTAACCCTTGTGCTGACCCTGACCCTGACTCTGACCCTGACCCTGACCTTGAACCTGACCCTGACCTTAACCCTGACCCTGACCCTGTCCCTGATTCTAAGAAATACCGTGACCCTGACCCTGACCATCACCCTGGCCTGACCCTGACCCTTACCTTGACCCTGACCCTGAACATCACCCTGACCCTCACCCTGACACTGACCGTTACGCTGATCCTGACCCTGATGCTGACCCTGACTCTGAACTACACCCTGAACTTGACCATAACCGTGACCCTGACCCTGACTCTGACCCTGACCGGGACCCTGACCGTGACCCTGAAACTAACCCTACCCCTGACCCTGACCCTGACCCTGACCCTAAACCTGACCTGACCCTGACCCTGACACTGACAGTGACCCTGACCGTGACCTTAACCCTGACCCTGACAGTGACCCTGACCCTGATCCTTACCCTACCCCTGCCCCTTACCCTGACCTTAATCGTGACCCTGACCGTAACACTGACCGTGACCCTGACCCTGACCCTGAACCTGACCTTAATTCTGAACCTGACCCTGACGCTGACCCTGAACCTAACCCTGATTCTGACCCTGACCCTGACCCTGACCCTGAAACTAACCCTGACCGTGACCCTGACTCTGACCCTGACCCTAAATCTGAACCTCACCCTGACCCTGAAACTGTCCCTAACCCTGACCCTGACCCTGACCCCGACAATGACCCTAAACGTAACCCTGACACTGATTTTGACACTAACCCTGTCCCTGACCCTGACCCTGAACCTGACCCTAACCCTGACACTGACCCTGAGTCTGACGCTGACCATGACCCTGACCCTGACCCTGACCCCGACCATGACCCTGACAATGCCCTGATTCCGACCCTGACCCTGACCCTGACGCTAAACGTGACCCTGACTCTTACTTTGGCCCTGACCCTGGCCCTGACCCTGACCCTACACCTGACCCTGACACTGACCCTGACCCTAAACCTGACCATAACCCTGACCCTGACACTGATCCTGACCCTGACCGTGACCCTGATACTGACCCTGAACCTAACACTACCCCTGACCCTGACCCTGACCCTGACCCTAAAACTGACCTAACCTTGACCCCGGTCCTGACCCTGAACCTAAACCTCACCCTGACACTAACCTTGACCCTGACCCAAAATTCTGACCGTGTCCCTGACCCTGACCCTGAACGTGACCCTGACCCTAAATCTGACCGTGACCTTGACCTTGACCCTGACCCTAAATCTGAACCTGACCCTGACTCTGACAATGACCCTAACACTGACTTTGACCCGGACCCTGACACTGACCGTAAACGTGACCCTGACACTGATTTTGACACTAACCCTTACCATGACCCTGAACTTAACCCTGACCATGACCCTGAACTTAACCCTGAGCCTAACCCTGACCCTGACCCCGACCCTGATGGTGACCCTGAATTCGGCCCTGACCCTGGCCCTGACCCTGACCCTACACCTCACACTGAACCTGACCCTGACCCTAACCCTAAACATCACCCTGACTCTAACACTGACCCTGAACTTAAAATTCTGACTGTGACCCTGACCCTCAACCCTGACCCTGACCCTGACCCTAACCCTAACCGTGACCCTGAACCTAAGTCTGACCGTGAACCTGACCCTGACCCTGACCTTGACCCTGACCCTGACCCTGACACTGACACTGACCCTAAACCTGACCTGTCCCTGACCCTGACCCTGACCCTGACCCTTATCCTGATCGTTACCCTGAATTTGGCACTGACCCTGGCCCTGACCCTGACTCTACACCTGACCCAGGACCTGACACTGACCCTGACCTTAAGCCTGACCCTATCCCTGACCGTGACCCTAACCCTGACCCTGACCTACACAATGAACTTGACTTTGACCCTGACCGAGACCCTGACACTGACCCTGACCCTAACCCTGACCCTGACCTTGACCCTGACACTGACCCTGTCCCTAACCCTGACCCTGAACTTGATCCTGACCCTAACCCTGAACATGACCCTGACCCTGACCCTAACCCTGACACTGACCCTGTCCCTGACCCTGACACTAAACCAGACCCTCAACCTGATCCTAAACCTGTCCTGACCCTGAACCTGATACTGACCCTGAACCTAAGTCTGACTGTGACCCTAACCCTTACCCTAATTCTGACCGTGACCCTGATCATGACCTTGACCCTGACCCTAACCCTGACCGTGACCCTAACACTGACCCTGACCCTGTCACTTACCCTGACCCTAAGTCTGACCCTGACCTTAACACTAAACCAGACCTGACCCTACCCCTTACCCTGACCCTGACCCTGAACATGACCTTGACACTAAGTCTGACTGAGACCCTGACCGTGACCCTGAACTTCAAACTGACACTGACCCTAACCCTGACCTTGACCCTGACCCTGAACCTGACACTGACCCTCACCCTGACGCTGACTCTACCCCTGACCCTGACCCTGACCCTCACTCTGACCCTAACCCTTGTGCTGACCCTGACAGTGACTCTGACAGTGACCCTGACATTGAACCTGACCCTGACCTTAACCCTGACCCTGACCACTAACCTGACAATGCTCTGACCCCTACCCTGATCCTGACCCTGAGCCTAACCCTGACCGTGACCCTGACCCTGACCCTGAACCTGACCTTAATTCTGACCCTGACACTGACGCTGACCCTGAACCTACACCTGACCCTGACCCTAACCCTGACCCTAACACTGACTTGGACCCTGACCCTAACCCTGAACCTAACCCTGACCCTGTCCCTGACCCTGACCCTAACCCTGACCCTGACGCTGACCGTGACCCTGACACTGACCCTGAACCTGACTCTGAACCTGACCCTACCCCTGACCGTGACCCTAAACCTGACCCTGACCCTGACCTTGACATTAACCCTGAACTTGACCCTGACCCTGACCCTAAACCTGACCGTAACCCTGACCCTAACTTTGACACTGAACCTGACCCTAACCCTGACCCTGACCCTGACACTTTCCCCGACCCTGACCCTAACCCAGACCCTGACGCTGACCCTGACCCTGACCGTGACCCTAACCCTGACCCTGACCCTGACCCTAAGTCTGACCGTGACCCTGACCCTGATCCTGACACTGACCCTAACACTGACCCTGACCCTGACCCTGATCCTGACACAGACCGTAACACTGACCCTGACCCTGACCCTGACCCTTACCATAAATATGACCCTGACACTGATTTTGACACTAACCCTGTCCCTGACCCTGACCCTGAACCTGACCCTAACCCTGACACTGACCCTGAGTCTGACGCTGACCCTGACACAGACCCTGACCCTAACCCTGACCATGACCCTGACAATGCCCTGATTCCGATCCTGACCCTGACCCTGACGCTAACCGTGACCCTGACCCTTACTTTGGCCCTGACCCTGGCCCTGACCATGACCCTACACCTGACCCTGACACTGACCCTGACCCTAAACCTGACCATAACCCTGACCGTGACACTGACCTTGACCCTGACCTTGACCCTGACCCTAACTCTGAACCTGATCCTGACCCTGACCCTGACCCTGACCCTGACCGTGACCCTGATACTGACCCTGAACCTAACACTACCCCTGACCCTGACCCTGACCCTGAACCTGACCCTGACCCTAAACCAGACCTAACCTTGACCCCGGCCCTGACCCTGACCCTAAACCTCACCCTGACACTAACCTTGACCCTGACCCAAAATTCTGACCGTGACCCTGACCCTGACCCTAAATCTGACCGTGACCTTGACCTTGACCCTGACCCTGGACCTTGACCTTGACCCTGACCCTGAATGTGACCCTGAACCTAACCCTGACCCTGACCCTTACCCTGACCCTTAACCTGACCCTGACACTGACACTGACCATGACCCTAACCCTGATATTGACCCTGACACTGACCCTGCCCCTAAGCCTGACCTGACCCTGACCCTCACTCTGACCCTGACCCTGACCCTGATTTTGACCTTGACCCTAACTGTGACCCTGACCCTGACCCTAAACCTGAACCTGACCCTGACCCTGACCCTGATCCTGAACCTGACCCTATGTCTGACCGTGACCCTGACCGTGAACCTGACCCTCGCCCTGACCCTGAACCTGACCTTGACCCTGACCCTGATCATGACCCCGACACTGACCCTGACCTTAACCCTTACACTAACACTGACCCTGACCCTGACCCAAACCCTGATGTTGACCCTAACAATGACCCTGACCCTGACCCTAAACCAGACCTGACGCTGACCCTGACCCTAACACTGAACCTGACCCTGACCCTAAACCTCACCCTGACTCTAACCTTGAACCTGACCCTGACCCTGAACCTGACCCTGACCCTGACCCTGAACGTGACCCTGACCCTGACCTTGACCCTGACCCTGACATTAACCCAAACCCTGACACTGACCCTGATCATGACCCTGACCCTGACCCTAACCCTGACACTAACCGTGACCCTGATTCTGACCCTGACCCTGACCGTGACCCTAACCCTGACCCTGACCCTGACAGTGACCCTGACCCTGATCCTGACCCTACCTTTGCCCCTTAACCTACCTTAATCGTGACCCTGACCGTAACACTGACCGTGACCCTGACCCTGACCCTGACCCTGACCCTAACCCTGAACCTGCCCCTGACCCAGACCTTGACCCTGAACCTGACCCTGACCCTGACCCTGACCCAAACCCTGACCCTAACCCTGACCGTGACCCTGACTGTGACTCTGACCCTGAACCTAAATCTGAACCTGACCCTGACTCTGACACTGACCCTAACACTGACTTTGACCCGGACCCTGACACTGACCATAAACGTGACCCTGAAACTGATTTTGACACTAACCCTGACCATGACCCTGAACTTAACCCTGAGCCTAACCCTGAGCCTGACCCTGAGTCTGACGCTGACCCTGACCCTGACCCCGACCCTGACCCTGACAATGCCCTGATTACGACCCTGACCCTGACCCTAATCCTGATGGTGACCCTGAATTCGGCCCTGACCCTGGCCCTGACCCTGACCCTACACCTCACACTGAACATGACCCTGACCCTGACCCTGACCCTAAATTTGACCGTGACCCTAACCCTGACCCTGACCCTAACTCTGAACCTGACCCTGACCCTGACCATGACACTGAACCTAACCCTGACCCTGACCTACACCCTGAACTTGACCTTGACTCTGATCCTGACCCTGACCCTGACCGTGACCCTGATACTGACCCTGAACCTAACCGTACTCCTGACCCTGACCCTAACACTTACCCTGACCCTAAACCTGACCCTAACCCTAAACATCACCCTGACTCTAACACTGACCCTGAACTTAAAATTTTGACTGTGACCCTGACCCTCAACCCTGACCCTGACCCTGACCCTAACCCTAACCGTGACCCTGAACCTAAGTCTGACCGTGAACCTGACCCTGACCCTGACCTTGACCCTGACCCTGACACTGACCCTGCCCCTAAACCTGACCTGTCCCTAACCCTGACCCTATCCCTGACCGTGACCCTAACCCTGACCCTGACCTACACAATGAACTTGACTTTGACCCTGACCGAGACCCTGACCCTCACCCTGACCCTGACCCTGACCCTGACCCTGACACTGACCCTGTCCCTGACCCTGACACTAAACCAGACCCTCAACCTGATCCTAAACCTGTCCTGACCCTGAACCTGATACTGACCCTGAACCTAAGTCTGACTGTGACCCTAACCCTTACCCTAATTCTGACTGTGACCCTGATCATGACCTTGACCCTGACCCTGACCATAACCCTGACCGTGACCCTAACACTGACCCTGACCCTGTCACTTACCCTGACCCTAAGTCTGACCCTGACCTTAACACTAAACCAGACCTGACCCTACCCCTTACCCTGACCCTGACACTGACCCTGAACATGACCTTGACACTAAGTCTGACTGAGACCCTGACCGTGACCCTGAACCTCAAACTGACCCTGACCCTAACCCTGACCTTGACCCTGACCCTGAACCTAACCCTGACCCTCGCCCTGACGCTGACTCTACCCCTGACCCTGACCCTGACCCTCACTCTGACCCTAACCCTTGTGCTGACCCTGACCCTGACTCTGACCCTGACCCTGACCTTGAACCTGACCCTGACCTTAACCCTGACCCTGACCCTGTCCCTGATTCTAAGAAATACCGTGACCCTGACCCTGACCATCACCCTGGCCTGACCCTGACCCTTACCTTGACCCTGACCCTGAACATCACCCTGACCCTCACCCTGACACTGACCGTTACGCTGATCCTGACCCTGATGCTGACCCTGACTCTGAACTACACCCTGAACTTGACCATAACCGTGACCCTGACCCTGACTCTGACCCTGACCGGGACCCTGACCGTGACCCTGAAACTAACCCTACCCCTGACCCTGACCCTGACCCTGACCCTAAACCTGACCTGACCCTGACCCTGACACTGACAGTGACCCTGACACTGACCGTGACCCTGACCGTGACCTTAACCCTGACCCTGACAGTGACCCTGACCCTGATCCTTACCCTACCCCTGCCCCTTACCCTGACCTTAATCGTGACCCTGACCGTAACACTGACCGTGACCCTGACCCTGACCCTGAACCTGACCTTAATTCTGAACCTGACCCTGACGCTGACCCTGAACCTAACCCTGATTCTGACCCTGACCCTGACCCTGACCCTGAACCTGACCCTAACCCTGACACTGACCCTGAGTCTGACGCTGACCATGACCCTGACCCTGAACCTGACCCCGACCATGACCCTGACAATGCCCTGATTCCGACCCTGACCCTGACCCTGACGCTAAACGTGACCCTGACTCTTACTTTGGCCCTGACCCTGGCCCTGACCCTGACACTAAATCTGATCATAACCCTGACCGTGACACTGACCCTGACCCTGACCGTGACCCTGATACTGACCCTGAAACTAACACTACCCCTGACCCTGAACCTGACCCTGACCCTGACCCTGACCCTGACCCTGACCCTGACCCTGACCCTAAAACTGACCTAACCTTGACCCCGGTCCTGACCCTGACCCTAAACCTCACCCTGACACTAACCTTGACCCTGACCCAAAATTCTGACCGTGTCCCTGACCCTGACCCTGAACGTGACCCTGACCCTAAATCTGACCGTGACCTTGACCTTGACCCTGACCCTGAACCTAACACTGACCCTGACCCTGACCCTGAATCTGACCCTGAACCTAACCCTGAACCTGACCCTTACCCTGACCCTAAACCTGACCCTGACACTGACACTGACCATGACCCTAACCCTGACCCTGACCCTGACACTGACCCTGCCCCTAAGCCTGACCTGACCCTGACCCTGACACTGACCGCGACCCTGAAATTTACTCTGACACTGACCCTGACCATGAACCTGATCCTGACACTAACCCTGACCCTGACCCTGACCCTGAACTTTACCCTGATCGTGACCCTGACCCTGACCCTGACCTTGACCCTAAACCTGACCCTGTCCCTGACCCTGAACCTGAACATGTCCCTGAACCTAACCCAGATCCTGACCTGAACTTGACCCTGACCCTGACCTTGACCCTGACTTAACCCTGACACTGAATATCTCCCTGACCCTGACCCTGACCCAAACCCTGACCCTAACCCTGACCGTGACCCTGACTCTGAACCAGACACTGACCCTAAATCTGAACCTGACCCTGACCCTGACACTGACCCTGTCCCTGACCCTGACACTAAACCACACCCTCAACCTGATCCTAAATCTGTCCTGACCCTGAACCTGATACTGACCCTGAACCTAAGTCTGACTGTGACCCTAACCCTTACCCTAATTCTGACCGTGACCCTGATCATGACCTTGACCCTGACCCTGACCCTAACCCTGACCGTGACCCTAACACTGACCCTGACCCTGTCACTTACCCTGACCCTAAGTCTGACCCTGACCTTAACACTAAACCAGACCTGACCCTACCCCTTACCCTGACCCTGACACTGACCCTGAACATGACCTTGACAATAAGTCTGACTGAGACCCTGACCGTGACCCTGAACCTCAAACTGACCCTGACCCTAACCCTGACCTTGACCCTGTTAAAAATGGCTCAGTCTTCAAAATAGGTTTAAATATGAAAATAGGATTTATTAAGAGAATAGAGGTAAGCAAACAGCGCTGGGTGCACCGGGAGTCTCCGCTCCACCAGGACGCACACCAGCCACATCAAGTAGCCGATTTTTATACACCTAGACTAATACATATTCATTACTACTTCTAAAAAAAAATAGGTTATTCTAATTAGCTTCCGGGGTCCAGTCCCTCCTACTAGAGCATGCGCATCAGTCTCTGGTGGTCCCTCTGGGGGTCTTTCATGCTGAAGGCTAGTAGTCTTCCTCTCCAAGTTTTTTTCTTGTCCTTCCCCTTTGTACTCCTTTGGCACTGTGTCAAGTTTATACAGCATCCCGTGCAGGTCTTGTCTCTTAGCCGTCCTTCAGCTTCTTCTTAATCTCTTGGACACCTGGCCAGATATCAGAGGCCTGCATAGTGTTCCATAATAGTCACTAGTTGTTATCAGCTATTCTGAGGCTCCCGGACATCAAAGAAGACATACAAACACAAATAGCTTTCTTATTGACACTTCACAAGTAATTAAAACATTCTTCACCCGCCATTCACAAGGATAGTCACACCTATAGCTGTGTTAAGTTAATTTCGAAGAAGACAAAACAACAGAAAAAAGGCTGTAACTGCTAGAAATAGAAATCCGGAATAACAAAGGCAAACAAGCTCAAGAATTTGAGGAGTATTTTCTGAAGACTTGATAAATTGACTAGAATGAGGGGGAGACTGGGACACACTGCATCTGTGGTTCAGGAATCTGGCTGCCATTGCAGAGCCCCGAAGCAGACAGAAGCAGACAGGATTTTTCTTTATGGACACGAATTGTTAAAACATTCCTCACAACCCTGACCCTGAACCTAACCCTGACCCTCGCCCTGACGCTGACTCTACACCTGACCCTGACCCTGACCCTCACTCTGACCCTAACCCTTGTGCTGACCCTGACCCTGACTCTGACCCTGACCCTGACCTTGAACCTGACCCTGACCTTAACCCTGACCCTGACCCTGTCCCTGATTCTAAGAAATACCGTGACCCTGACCCTGACCATCACCCTGGCCTGACCCTGACCCTTACCTTGACCCTGACCCTGAACATCACCCTGACCCTCACCCTGACACTGACCGTTACGCTGATCCTGACCCTGATGCTGACCCTGACTCTGAACTACACCCTGAACTTGACCATAACCGTGACCCTGACCCTGACTCTGACCCTGACCGGGACCCTGACCGTGACCCTGAAACTAACCCTACCCCTGACCCTGACCCTGACCCTGACCCTAAACCTGACCTGACCCTGACCCTGACACTGACAGTGACCCTGACACTGACCGTGACCCTGACCGTGACCTTAACCCTGACCCTGACAGTGACCCTGACCCTGATCCTTACCCTACCCCTGCCCCTTACCCTGACCTTAATCGTGACCCTGACCGTAACACTGACCGTGACCCTGACCCTGACCCTGAACCTGACCTTAATTCTGAACCTGACCCTGACGCTGACACTGAACCTAACCCTGATTCTGACCCTGTCCCTGACCCTGACCCTGAACCTGACCCTAACCCTGACACTGACCCTGACCCTGACCCTGAACCTGACCCTAACCCTGACACTGACCCTGAGTCTGACGCTGACCATGACCCTGACCCTGACCCTGACCCCGACCATGACCCTGACAATGCCCTGATTCCGACCCTGACCCTGACCCTGACGCTAAACGTGACCCTGACTCTTACTTTGGCCCTGACCCTGGCCCTGACCCTGACCCTACACCTGACCCTGACACTGACCCTGACCATAAACCTGACCATAACCCTGACCCTGACACTGACCCTGACCCTGACCGTGACCCTGATACTGACCCTGAACCTAACACTACCCCTGACCCTGACCCTGACCCTGACCCTGACCCTGACCCTAAAACTGACCTAACCTTGACCCCGGTCCTGACCCTGAACCTAAACCTCACCCTGACACTAACCTTGACCCTGACCCTGACCCTGACCCTGATCCTGAACCTGACCCTATGTCTGACCGTGACCCTGACCGTGAACCTGACCCTCGCCCTGACCCTGAACCTGACCTTGACCCTGACCCTGATCATGACCACGACACTGACCCTGACCTTAACCCTTACACTAACACTGACCCTGACCCTGACCCAAACCCTGATGTTGACCCTAACAATGACCCTGACCCTAAACCAGACCTGACGCTGACCCTGACCCTAACACTGAACCTGACCCTGACCCTAAACCTCACCCTGACTCTAACCTTGAACCTGACCCTGACCCTGAACCTGACCCTGACCCTGACCCTGAACGTGACCCTGACCCTGACCTTGACCCTGACCCTGACATTAACCCAAACCCTGACACTGACCCTGATCATGACCCTGACCCTGACCCTAACCCTGACACTAACCGTGACCCTGATTCTGACCCTGACCCTGACCGTGACCCTAACCTTGACCCTGACCCTGACAGTGACCCTGACCCTGATCCTGACCCTACCTTTGCCCCTTAACCTACCTTAATCGTGACCCTGACCGTAACACTGACCGTAACCCTAACCCTGACCCTGACCCTGACTGTTACCCTAACCCTGAACCTGCCCCTGACCCAGACCTTGACCCTGAACCTGACCCTGACCCTGACCCTGACCCAAACCCTGACCCTAACCCTGACCGTGACCCTGACTGTGACCCTGACCCTGAACCTAAATCTGAACCTGACCCTGACTCTGACACTGACTCTAACACTGACTTTGACCCGGACCCTGACACTGACCGTAAACGTGACCCTGACAGGGATTTTGACACTAACCCTGACCATGACCCTGAACTTAACCCTGAGCCTAACCCTGAGCCTGACCCTGAGTCTGACCCCGACCCTGACCCTGACCCCGACCCTGACCCTGACAATGCCCTGATTCCGACCCTGACCCTGACCCTAATCCTGATGGTGACCCTGAATTCGGCCCTGACCCTGGCCCTGACCCTGACCCTACACCTCACACTGAACCTGACCCTGACCCTAACCCTGACCCTAAATTTGACCGTGACCCTAACCCTGACCCTGACCCTGACCCTAACTCTGAACCTGACCCTGACCCTGACCATGACACTGAACCTAACCCTGACCCTGACCTACACCCTGAACTTGACCTTGACTCTGATCCTGACCCTGACCCTGACCGTGACCCTGATACTGACCCTGAACCTAACCATACTCCTGACCCTGACCCTAACACTTACCCTGACCCTAAACCTGACCCTAACCCTAAACATCACCCTGACTCTAACACTGACCCTGAACTTAAAATTTTGACTGTGACCCTGACCCTCAACCCTGACCCTGACCCTGACCCTAACCCTAACCGTGACCCTGAACCTAAGTCTGACCGTGAACCTGACCCTGACCCTGACCTTGACCCTGACCCTGACCCTGACCCTGACACTGACTCTGCCCCTAAACCTGACCTGTCCCTGACCCTGACCCTGACCCTGACCCTGACCCTTATCCTGATCGTTACCCTGAATTTGGCACTGACCCTGGCCCTGACCCTGACTCTACACCTGACCCAGAACCTGACACTGACCCTGAGCCTAAGCCTGACCCTATCCCTGACCGTGACCCTAACCCTGACCCTGACCTACACAATGAACTTGACTTTGACCCTGACCGAGACCCTGACCCTCACCCTGACCCTGACCCTGACCCTGACCCTGACACTGACCCTGTCCCTGACCCTGACACTAAACCAGACCCTCAACCTGATCCTAAACCTGTCCTGACCCTGAACCTGATACTGACCCTGAACCTAAGTCTGACTGTGACCCTAACCCTTACCCTAATTCCGACCGTGACCCTGATCATGACCTTGATCCTGACCCTAACCCTGACCGTGACCCTAACACTGACCCTGACCCTGTCACTTACCCTGACCCTAAGTCTGACCCTGACCTTAACACTAAACCAGACCTGACCCTACCCCTTACCCTGACCCTGACACTGACCCTGAACATGACCTTGACACTAAGTCTGACTGAGACCCTGACCGTGACCCTGAACCTCAAACTGACCCTGACCCTAACCCTGACCTTGACCCTGACCCTGAACCTGACCCTGACCCTCGCCCTGACGCTGACTCTACCCCTGACCCTGACCCTGACCCTCACTCTGACCCTAACCCTTGTGCTGACCCTGACCCTGACTCTGACCCTGACCCTGACCTTGAACCTGACCCTGACCTTAACCCTGACCCTGACCCTGTCCCTGATTCTAAGAAATACCGTGACCCTGACCCTGACCATCACCCTGGCCTGACCCTGACCCTTACCTTGACCCTGACCCTGAACATCACCCTGACCCTCACCCTGACACTGACCGTTACGCTGATCCTGACCCTGATGCTGACCCTGACTCTGAACTACACCCTGAACTTGACCATAACCGTGACCCTGACCCTGACTCTGACCCTGACCGGGACCCTGACCGTGACCCTGAAACTAACCCTACCCCTGACCCTGACCCTGACCCTGACCCTAAACCTGACCTGACCCTGACCCTGACACTGACAGTGACCCTGACACTGACCGTGACCCTGACCGTGACCTTAACCCTGACCCTGACAGTGACCCTGACCCTGATCCTTACCCTACCCCTGCCCCTTACCCTGACCTTAATCGTGACCCTGACCGTAACACTGACCGTGACCCTGACCCTGACCCTGAACCTGACCTTAATTCTGAACCTGACCCTGACGCTGACCCTGAACCTAACCCTGATTCTGACCCTGACCCTGACCCTGACCCTGAAACTAACCCTGACCGTGACCCTGACTCTGACCCTGACCCTAAATCTGAACCTCACCCTGACCCTGAAACTGTCCCTAACCCTGACCCTGACCCTGACCCCGACAATGACCCTAAACGTAACCCTGACACTGATTTTGACACTAACCCTGTCCCTGACCCTGACCCTGAACCTGACCCTAACCCTGACACTGACCCTGAGTCTGACGCTGACCATGACCCTGACCCTGACCCTGACCCCGACCATGACCCTGACAATGCCCTGATTCCGACCCTGACCCTGACCCTGACGCTAAACGTGACCCTGACTCTTACTTTGGCCCTGACCCTGGCCCTGACCCTGACCCTACACCTGACCCTGACACTGACCCTGACCCTAAACCTGACCATAACCCTGACCCTGACACTGATCCTGACCCTGACCGTGACCCTGATACTGACCCTGAACCTAACACTACCCCTGACCCTGACCCTGACCCTGACCCTGACCCTGACCCTGACCCTAAAACTGACCTAACCTTGACCCCGGTCCTGACCCTGAACCTAAACCTCACCCTGACACTAACCTTGACCCTGACCCAAAATTCTGACCGTGTCCCTGACCCTGACCCTGAACGTGACCCTGACCCTAAATCTGACCGTGACCTTGACCTTGACCCTGACCCTAAATCTGAACCTGACCCTGACTCTGACAATGACCCTAACACTGACTTTGACCCGGACCCTGACACTGACCGTAAACGTGACCCTGACACTTATTTTGACACTAACCCTTACCATGACCCTGAACTTAACCCTGACCATGACCCTGAACTTAACCCTGAGCCTAACCCTGACCCTGACCCCGACCCTGATGGTGACCCTGAATTCGGCCCTGACCCTGGCCCTGACCCTGACCCTACACCTCACACTGAACCTGACCCTGACCCTAACCCTAAACATCACCCTGACTCTAACACTGACCCTGAACTTAAAATTCTGACTGTGACCCTGACCCTCAACCCTGACCCTGACCCTGACCCTAACCCTAACCGTGACCCTGAACCTAAGTCTGACCGTGAACCTGACCCTGACCCTGACCTTGACCCTGACCCTGACCCTGACACTGACACTGACCCTAAACCTGACCTGTCCCTGACCCTGACCCTGACCCTGACCCTTATCCTGATCGTTACCCTGAATTTGGCACTGACCCTGGCCCTGACCCTGACTCTACACCTGACCCAGAACCTAACACTGACCCTGACCTTAAGCCTGACCCTATCCCTGACCGTGACCCTAACCCTGACCCTGACCTACACAATGAACTTGACTTTGACCCTGACCGAGACCCTGACACTGACCCTGACCCTAACCCTGACCCTGACCTTGACCCTGACACTGACCCTGTCCCTAACCCTGACCCTGAACTTGATCCTGACCCTAACCCTGAACATGACCCTGACCCTGACCCTAACCCTGACACTGACCCTGTCCCTGACCCTGACACTAAACCAGACCCTCAACCTGATCCTAAACCTGTCCTGACCCTGAACCTGATACTGACCCTGAACCTAAGTCTGACTGTGACCCTAACCCTTACCCTAATTCTGACCGTGACCCTGATCATGACCTTGACACTAAGTCTGACTGAGACCCTGACCGTGACCCTGAACTTCAAACTGACACTGACCCTAACCCTGACCTTGACCCTGACCCTGAACCTGACACTGACCCTCACCCTGACGCTGACTCTACCCCTGACCCTGACCCTGACCCTCACTCTGACCCTAACCCTTGTGCTGACCCTGACAGTGACTCTGACAGTGACCCTGACATTGAACCTGACCCTGACCTTAACCCTGACCCTGACCACTAACCTGACAATGCTCTGACCCCTACCCTGATCCTGACCCTGAGCCTAACCCTGACCGTGACCCTGACCCTGACCCTGAACCTGACCTTAATTCTGACCCTGACACTGACGCTGACCCTGAACCTACACCTGACCCTGACCCTAACCCTGACCCTAACACTGACTTGGACCCTGACCCTAACCCTGAACCTAACCCTGACCCTGTCCCTGACCCTGACCCTAACCCTGAAACCTGACGCTGACCGTGACCCTGACACTGACCCTGAACCTGACTCTGAACCTGACCCTACCCCTGACCGTGACCCTAAACCTGACCCTGACCCTGACCTTGACATTAACCCTGAACTTGACCCTGACCCTGACCCTAAACCTGACCGTAACCCTGACCCTAACTTTGACACTGAACCTGACCCTAACCCTGACCCTGACCCTGACACTTTCCCCGACCCTGACCCTAACCCAGACCCTGACGCTGACCCTGACCCTGACCGTGACCCTAACCCTGACCCTGACCCTGACCCTAAGTCTGACCGTGACCCTGACCCTGATCCTGACACTGACCCTAACACTGACCCTGACCCTGACCCTGATCCTGACACAGACCGTAACACTGACCCTGACCCTGACCCTGACCCTTACCATAAATATGACCCTGACACTGATTTTGACACTAACCCTGTCCCTGACCCTGACCCTGAACCTGACCCTAACCCTGACACTGACCCTGAGTCTGACGCTGACCCTGACACAGACCCTGACCCTAACCCTGACCATGACCCTGACAATGCCCTGATTCCGATCCTGACCCTGACCCTGACGCTAACCGTGACCCTGACCCTTACTTTGGCCCTGACCCTGGCCCTGACCATGACCCTACACCTGACCCTGACACTGACCCTGACCCTAAACCTGACCATAACCCTGACCGTGACACTGACCTTGACCCTGACCTTGACCCTGACCCTAACTCTGAACCTGATCCTGACCCTGACCCTGACCCTGACCCTGACCGTGACCCTGATACTGACCCTGAACCTAACACTACCCCTGACCCTGACCCTGACCCTGAACCTGACCCTGACCCTAAACCAGACCTAACCTTGACCCCGGCCCTGACCCTGACCCTAAACCTCACCCTGACACTAACCTTGACCCTGACCCAAAATTCTGACCGTGACCCTGACCCTGACCCTAAATCTGACCGTGACCTTGACCTTGACCCTGACCCTGGACCTTGACCTTGACCCTGACCCTGAATGTGACCCTGAACCTAACCCTGACCCTGACCCTTACCCTGACCCTTAACCTGACCCTGACACTGACACTGACCATGACCCTAACCCTGATATTGACCCTGACACTGACCCTGCCCCTAAGCCTGACCTGACCCTGACCCTCACTCTGACCCTGACCCTGACCCTGATTTTGACCTTGACCCTAACTGTGACCCTGACCCTGACCCTAAACCTGAACCTGACCCTGACCCTGACCCTGATCCTGAACCTGACCCTATGTCTGACCGTGACCCTGACCGTGAACCTGACCCTCGCCCTGACCCTGAACCTGACCTTGACCCTGACCCTGATCATGACCCCGACACTGACCCTGACCTTAACCCTTACACTAACACTGACCCTGACCCTGACCCAAACCCTGATGTTGACCCTAACAATGACCCTGACCCTGACCCTAAACCAGACCTGACGCTGACCCTGACCCTAACACTGAACCTGACCCTGACCCTAAACCTCACCCTGACTCTAACCTTGAACCTGACCCTGACCCTGAACCTGACCCTGACCCTGACCCTGAACGTGACCCTGACCCTGACCTTGACCCTGACCCTGACATTAACCCAAACCCTGACACTGACCCTGATCATGACCCTGACCCTGACCCTAACCCTGACACTAACCGTGACCCTGATTCTGACCCTGACCCTGACCGTGACCCTAACCCTGACCCTGACCCTGACAGTGACCCTGACCCTGATCCTGACCCTACCTTTGCCCCTTAACCTACCTTAATCGTGACCCTGACCGTAACACTGACCGTGACCCTGACCCTGACCCTGACCCTGACCCTAACCCTGAACCTGCCCCTGACCCAGACCTTGACCCTGAACCTGACCCTGACCCTGACCCTGACCCAAACCCTGACCCTAACCCTGACCGTGACCCTGACTGTGACTCTGACCCTGAACCTAAATCTGAACCTGACCCTGACTCTGACACTGACCCTAACACTGACTTTGACCCGGACCCTGACACTGACCATAAACGTGACCCTGAAACTGATTTTGACACTAACCCTGACCATGACCCTGAACTTAACCCTGAGCCTAACCCTGAGCCTGACCCTGAGTCTGACGCTGACCCTGACCCTGACCCCGACCCTGACCCTGACAATGCCCTGATTACGACCCTGACCCTGACCCTAATCCTGATGGTGACCCTGAATTCGGCCCTGACCCTGGCCCTGACCCTGACCCTACACCTCACACTGAACATGACCCTGACCCTGACCCTGACCCTAAATTTGACCGTGACCCTAACCCTGACCCTGACCCTAACTCTGAACCTGACCCTGACCCTGACCATGACACTGAACCTAACCCTGACCCTGACCTACACCCTGAACTTGACCTTGACTCTGATCCTGACCCTGACCCTGACCGTGACCCTGATACTGACCCTGAACCTAACCGTACTCCTGACCCTGACCCTAACACTTACCCTGACCCTAAACCTGACCCTAACCCTAAACATCACCCTGACTCTAACACTGACCCTGAACTTAAAATTTTGACTGTGACCCTGACCCTCAACCCTGACCCTGACCCTGACCCTAACCCTAACCGTGACCCTGAACCTAAGTCTGACCGTGAACCTGACCCTGACCCTGACCTTGACCCTGACCCTGACACTGACCCTGCCCCTAAACCTGACCTGTCCCTAACCCTGACCCTATCCCTGACCGTGACCCTAACCCTGACCCTGACCTACACAATGAACTTGACTTTGACCCTGACCGAGACCCTGACCCTCACCCTGACCCTGACCCTGACCCTGACCCTGACACTGACCCTGTCCCTGACCCTGACACTAAACCAGACCCTCAACCTGATCCTAAACCTGTCCTGACCCTGAACCTGATACTGACCCTGAACCTAAGTCTGACTGTGACCCTAACCCTTACCCTAATTCTGACTGTGACCCTGATCATGACCTTGACCCTGACCCTGACCATAACCCTGACCGTGACCCTAACACTGACCCTGACCCTGTCACTTACCCTGACCCTAAGTCTGACCCTGACCTTAACACTAAACCAGACCTGACCCTACCCCTTACCCTGACCCTGACACTGACCCTGAACATGACCTTGACACTAAGTCTGACTGAGACCCTGACCGTGACCCTGAACCTCAAACTGACCCTGACCCTAACCCTGACCTTGACCCTGACCCTGAACCTAACCCTGACCCTCGCCCTGACGCTGACTCTACCCCTGACCCTGACCCTGACCCTCACTCTGACCCTAACCCTTGTGCTGACCCTGACCCTGACTCTGACCCTGACCCTGACCTTGAACCTGACCCTGACCTTAACCCTGACCCTGACCCTGTCCCTGATTCTAAGAAATACCGTGACCCTGACCCTGACCATCACCCTGGCCTGACCCTGACCCTTACCTTGACCCTGACCCTGAACATCACCCTGACCCTCACCCTGACACTGACCGTTACGCTGATCCTGACCCTGATGCTGACCCTGACTCTGAACTACACCCTGAACTTGACCATAACCGTGACCCTGACCCTGACTCTGACCCTGACCGGGACCCTGACCGTGACCCTGAAACTAACCCTACCCCTGACCCTGACCCTGACCCTGACCCTAAACCTGACCTGACCCTGACCCTGACACTGACAGTGACCCTGACACTGACCGTGACCCTGACCGTGACCTTAACCCTGACCCTGACAGTGACCCTGACCCTGATCCTTACCCTACCCCTGCCCCTTACCCTGACCTTAATCGTGACCCTGACCGTAACACTGACCGTGACCCTGACCCTGACCCTGAACCTGACCTTAATTCTGAACCTGACCCTGACGCTGACCCTGAACCTAACCCTGATTCTGACCCTGACCCTGACCCTGACCCTGAACCTGACCCTAACCCTGACACTGACCCTGAGTCTGACGCTGACCATGACCCTGACCCTGAACCTGACCCCGACCATGACCCTGACAATGCCCTGATTCCGACCCTGACCCTGACCCTGACGCTAAACGTGACCCTGACTCTTACTTTGGCCCTGACCCTGGCCCTGACCCTGACACTAAATCTGATCATAACCCTGACCGTGACACTGACCCTGACCCTGACCGTGACCCTGATACTGACCCTGAAACTAACACTACCCCTGACCCTGAACCTGACCCTGACCCTGACCCTGACCCTGACCCTGACCCTGACCCTGACCCTAAAACTGACCTAACCTTGACCCCGGTCCTGACCCTGACCCTAAACCTCACCCTGACACTAACCTTGACCCTGACCCAAAATTCTGACCGTGTCCCTGACCCTGACCCTGAACGTGACCCTGACCCTAAATCTGACCGTGACCTTGACCTTGACCCTGACCCTGAACCTAACACTGACCCTGACCCTGACCCTGAATCTGACCCTGAACCTAACCCTGAACCTGACCCTTACCCTGACCCTAAACCTGACCCTGACACTGACACTGACCATGACCCTAACCCTGACCCTGACCCTGACACTGACCCTGCCCCTAAGCCTGACCTGACCCTGACCCTGACACTGACCGCGACCCTGAAATTTACTCTGACACTGACCCTGACCATGAACCTGATCCTGACACTAACCCTGACCCTGACCCTGACCCTGAACTTTACCCTGATCGTGACCCTGACCCTGACCCTGACCTTGACCCTAAACCTGACCCTGTCCCTGACCCTGAACCTGAACATGTCCCTGAACCTAACCCAGATCCTGACCTGAACTTGACCCTGACCCTGACCTTGACCCTGACTTAACCCTGACACTGAATATCTCCCTGACCCTGACCCTGACCCAAACCCTGACCCTAACCCTGACCGTGACCCTGACTCTGAACCAGACACTGACCCTAAATCTGAACCTGACCCTGACCCTGACACTGACCCTGTCCCTGACCCTGACACTAAACCACACCCTCAACCTGATCCTAAATCTGTCCTGACCCTGAACCTGATACTGACCCTGAACCTAAGTCTGACTGTGACCCTAACCCTTACCCTAATTCTGACCGTGACCCTGATCATGACCTTGACCCTGACCCTGACCATAACCCTGACCGTGACCCTAACACTGACCCTGACCCTGTCACTTACCCTGACCCTAAGTCTGACCCTGACCTTAACACTAAACCAGACCTGACCCTACCCCTTACCCTGACCCTGACACTGACCCTGAACATGACCTTGACAATAAGTCTGACTGAGACCCTGACCGTGACCCTGAACCTCAAACTGACCCTGACCCTAACCCTGACCTTGACCCTGTTAAAAATGGCTCAGTCTTCAAAATAGGTTTAAATATGAAAATAGGATTTATTAAGAGAATAGAGGTAAGCAAACAGCGCTGGGTGCACCGGGAGTCTCCGCTCCACCAGGACGCACACCAGCCACATCAAGTAGCCGATTTTTATACACCTAGACTAATACATATTCATTACTACTTCTAAAAAAAAATAGGTTATTCTAATTAGCTTCCGGGGTCCAGTCCCTCCTACTAGAGCATGCGCATCAGTCTCTGGTGGTCCCTCTGGGGGTCTTTCATGCTGAAGGCTAGTAGTCTTCCTCTCCAAGTTTTTTTCTTGTCCTTCCCCTTTGTACTCCTTTGGCACTGTGTCAAGTTTATACAGCATCCCGTGCAGGTCTTGTCTCTTAGCCGTCCTTCAGCTTCTTCTTAATCTCTTGGACACCTGGCCAGATATCAGAGGCCTGCATAGTGTTCCATAATAGTCACTAGTTGTTATCAGCTATTCTGAGGCTCCCGGACATCAAAGAAGACATACAAACACAAATAGCTTTCTTATTGACACTTCACAAGTAATTAAAACATTCTTCACCCGCCATTCACAAGGATAGTCACACCTATAGCTGTGTTAAGTTAATTTCGAAGAAGACAAAACAACAGAAAAAAGGCTGTAACTGCTAGAAATAGAAATCCGGAATAACAAAGGCAAACAAGCTCAAGAATTTGAGGAGTATTTTCTGAAGACTTGATAAATTGACTAGAATGAGGGGGAGACTGGGACACACTGCATCTGTGGTTCAGGAATCTGGCTGCCATTGCAGAGCCCCGAAGCAGACAGAAGCAGACAGGATTTTTCTTTATGGACACGAATTGTTAAAACATTCCTCACAACCCTGACCCTGAACCTAACCCTGACCCTCGCCCTGACGCTGACTCTACACCTGACCCTGACCCTGACCCTCACTCTGACCCTAACCCTTGTGCTGACCCTGACCCTGACTCTGACCCTGACCCTGACCTTGAACCTGACCCTGACCTTAACCCTGACCCTGACCCTGTCCCTGATTCTAAGAAATACCGTGACCCTGACCCTGACCATCACCCTGGCCTGACCCTGACCCTTACCTTGACCCTGACCCTGAACATCACCCTGACCCTCACCCTGACACTGACCGTTACGCTGATCCTGACCCTGATGCTGACCCTGACTCTGAACTACACCCTGAACTTGACCATAACCGTGACCCTGACCCTGACTCTGACCCTGACCGGGACCCTGACCGTGACCCTGAAACTAACCCTACCCCTGACCCTGACCCTGACCCTGACCCTAAACCTGACCTGACCCTGACCCTGACACTGACAGTGACCCTGACACTGACCGTGACCCTGACCGTGACCTTAACCCTGACCCTGACAGTGACCCTGACCCTGATCCTTACCCTACCCCTGCCCCTTACCCTGACCTTAATCGTGACCCTGACCGTAACACTGACCGTGACCCTGACCCTGACCCTGAACCTGACCTTAATTCTGAACCTGACCCTGACGCTGACACTGAACCTAACCCTGATTCTGACCCTGTCCCTGACCCTGACCCTGAACCTGACCCTAACCCTGACACTGACCCTGACCCTGACCCTGAACCTGACCCTAACCCTGACACTGACCCTGAGTCTGACGCTGACCATGACCCTGACCCTGACCCTGACCCCGACCATGACCCTGACAATGCCCTGATTCCGACCCTGACCCTGACCCTGACGCTAAACGTGACCCTGACTCTTACTTTGGCCCTGACCCTGGCCCTGACCCTGACCCTACACCTGACCCTGACACTGACCCTGACCATAAACCTGACCATAACCCTGACCCTGACACTGACCCTGACCCTGACCGTGACCCTGATACTGACCCTGAACCTAACACTACCCCTGACCCTGACCCTGACCCTGAACCTGACCCTAAAACTGACCTAACCTTGACCCCGGTCCTGACCCTGAACCTAAACCTCACCCTGACACTAACCTTGACCCTGACCCTGACCCTGACCCTGATCCTGAACCTGACCCTATGTCTGACCGTGACCCTGACCGTGAACCTGACCCTCGCCCTGACCCTGAACCTGACCTTGACCCTGACCCTGATCATGACCCCGACACTGACCCTGACCTTAACCCTTACACTAACACTGACCCTGACCCTGACCCAAACCCTGATGTTGACCCTAACAATGACCCTGACCCTAAACCAGACCTGACGCTGACCCTGACCCTAACACTGAACCTGACCCTGACCCTAAACCTCACCCTGACTCTAACCTTGAACCTGACCCTGACCCTGAACCTGACCCTGACCCTGACCCTGAACGTGACCCTGACCCTGACCTTGACCCTGACCCTGACATTAACCCAAACCCTGACACTGACCCTGATCATGACCCTGACCCTGACCCTAACCCTGACACTAACCGTGACCCTGATTCTGACCCTGACCCTGACCGTGACCCTAACCTTGACCCTGACCCTGACAGTGACCCTGACCCTGATCCTGACCCTACCTTTGCCCCTTAACCTACCTTAATCGTGACCCTGACCGTAACACTGACCGTAACCCTAACCCTGACCCTGACCCTGACTGTTACCCTAACCCTGAACCTGCCCCTGACCCAGACCTTGACCCTGAACCTGACCCTGACCCTGACCCTGACCCAAACCCTGACCCTAACCCTGACCGTGACCCTGACTGTGACCCTGACCCTGAACCTAAATCTGAACCTGACCCTGACTCTGACACTGACTCTAACACTGACTTTGACCCGGACCCTGACACTGACCGTAAACGTGACCCTGACAGGGATTTTGACACTAACCCTGACCATGACCCTGAACTTAACCCTGAGCCTAACCCTGAGCCTGACCCTGAGTCTGACCCCGACCCTGACCCTGACCCCGACCCTGACCCTGACAATGCCCTGATTCCGACCCTGACCCTGACCCTAATCCTGATGGTGACCCTGAATTCGGCCCTGACCCTGGCCCTGACCCTGACCCTACACCTCACACTGAACCTGACCCTGACCCTAACCCTGACCCTAAATTTGACCGTGACCCTAACCCTGACCCTGACCCTGACCCTAACTCTGAACCTGACCCTGACCCTGACCATGACACTGAACCTAACCCTGACCCTGACCTACACCCTGAACTTGACCTTGACTCTGATCCTGACCCTGACCCTGACCGTGACCCTGATACTGACCCTGAACCTAACCATACTCCTGACCCTGACCCTAACACTTACCCTGACCCTAAACCTGACCCTAACCCTAAACATCACCCTGACTCTAACACTGACCCTGAACTTAAAATTTTGACTGTGACCCTGACCCTCAACCCTGACCCTGACCCTGACCCTAACCCTAACCGTGACCCTGAACCTAAGTCTGACCGTGAACCTGACCCTGACCCTGACCTTGACCCTGACCCTGACCCTGACCCTGACACTGACTCTGCCCCTAAACCTGACCTGTCCCTGACCCTGACCCTGACCCTGACCCTGACCCTTATCCTGATCGTTACCCTGAATTTGGCACTGACCCTGGCCCTGACCCTGACTCTACACCTGACCCAGAACCTGACACTGACCCTGACCCTAAGCCTGACCCTATCCCTGACCGTGACCCTAACCCTGACCCTGACCTACACAATGAACTTGACTTTGACCCTGACCGAGACCCTGACCCTGACCCTGACCCTGACCCTGACCCTGACACTGACCCTGTCCCTGACCCTGACACTAAACCAGACCCTCAACCTGATCCTAAACCTGTCCTGACCCTGAACCTGATACTGACCCTGAACCTAAGTCTGACTGTGACCCTAACCCTTACCCTAATTCCGACCGTGACCCTGATCATGACCTTGACCCTGACCCTAACCCTGACCCCGACCATGACCCTGACAATGCCCTGATTCCGACCCTGACCCTGACCCTGACGCTAAACGTGACCCTGACTCTTACTTTGGCCCTGACCCTGGCCCTGACCCTGACCCTACACCTGACCCTGACACTGACCCTGACCCTGACCGTGACCCTGATACTGACCCTGAACCTAACACTACCCCTGACCCTGAACCTGACCCTGACCCTGACCCTGACCCTGACCCTGACCCTGACCCTGACCCTAAAACTGACCTAACCTTGACCCCGGTCCTGACCCTGACCCTAAACCTCACCCTGACACTAACCTTGACCCTGACCCAAAATTCTGACCGTGTCCCTGACCCTGACCCTGAACGTGACCCTGACCCTAAATCTGACCGTGACCTTGACCTTGACCCTGACCCTGAACCTAACACTGACCCTGACCCTGACCCTGAATCTGACCCTGAACCTAACCCTGAACCTGACCCTTACCCTGACCCTAAACCTGACCCTGACACTGACACTGACCATGACCCTAACCCTGACCCTGACCCTGACACTGACCTGCCCCTAAGCCTGACCTGACCCTGACCCTGACACTGACCGCGACCCTGAAATTTACTCTGACACTGACCCTGACCATGAACCTGATCCTGACACTAACCCTGACCCTGACCCTGACCCTGAACTTTACCCTGATCGTGACCCTGACCCTGACCCTGACCTTGACCCTAAACCTGACCCTGTCCCTGACCCTGAACCTGAACATGTCCCTGAACCTAACCCAGATCCTGACCTGAACTTGACCCTGACCCTGACCTTGACCCTGACTTAACCCTGACACTGAATATCTCCCTGACCCTGACCCTGACCCAAACCCTGACCCTAACCCTGACCCTGACCCTGACTCTGAACCAGACACTGACCCTAAATCTGAACCTGACCCTGACTCTGACACTGACCCTAACACTGACTTTGACCCGGACCCTGACACTGACCGTAAACGTGACCCTGACAATGATTTTGACACTAACCCTTACCATGACCCTGACCCTAAACCTGAGCCTAACCCTGAGCCTGACCCTGAGTCTGATACTGACCCTGACCCTAACACTGACACTGACACTGACCCTGAACCTGACCTTGGCCCTGAACCTGATCCTACCCCTTACCCTGACCCTAACACTGAACCTGACCCTGACCCGAAACCTGACATGACCCTGACCCTGACCCTGACCCTAAACCTCACCCTGACTCTAACCTTGACCCTGACCCTGACCCTGACCCTGACCCAGACCCTGACCCTGAACCTGACATTAACCTAACCCTGACACTGACCCTGATCATGAACCTGACCCTGACCCTGACCCTGACCCTGACAGTGACCCTGACCCTGATCCTGACCCTACCCCTGCCCCCTAACCTGACCCTGACCCTGACTGTTACCCTAACCCTGAACCTGACCCTGACCCAGACCTTGACACTGAACCTGACCCTGTCTTTGAACCTGAACCCGACCCTGACCGTGACCCTGACCCTAAGTCTGACCTTGACCCTGAACCTGACCCTGACCCTGACCCTGACCCAAACCCTGACCCTAACCCTGACCGTGACCCTGACTGTGACCCTGACCCTGACCCTAAATCTGAACCTGACCCTGACTCTGACAATGACCCTAACACTGACTTTGACCCGGACCCTGACACTGACCGTAAACGTGACCCTGACACTTATTTTGACACTAACCCTTACCATGACCCTGAACTTAACCCTGACCATGACCCTGAACTTAACCCTGAGCCTAACCCTGACCCTGACCCCGACCCTGATGGTGACCCTGAATTCGGCCCTGACCCTGGCCCTGACCCTGACCCTACACCTCACACTGAACCTGACCCTGACCCTAACCCTAAACATCACCCTGACTCTAACACTGACCCTGAACTTAAAATTCTGACTGTGACCCTGACCCTCAACCCTGACCCTGACCCTGACCCTAACCCTAACCGTGACCCTGAACCTAAGTCTGACCGTGAACCTGACCCTGACCCTGACCTTGACCCTGACCCTGACCCTGACCCTGACACTGACCCTAAACCTGACCTGTCCCTGACCCTGACCCTGACCCTGACCCTGACCCTGACCCTGACCCTGACCCTTATCCTGATCGTTACCCTGAATTTGGCACTGACCCTGACCCTGACCCTGAACATCACCCTGACCCTCACCCTGACACTGACCGTTACGCTGATCCTGACCCTGATGCTGACCCTGACTCTGAACTACACCCTGAACTTGACCATAACCGTGACCCTGACCCTGACTCTGACCCTGACCGGGACCCTGACCGTGACCCTGAAACTAACCCTACCCCTGACCCTGACCCTGACCCTGACCCTAAACCTGACCTGACCCTGACCCTGACAGTGACCCTGACACTGACCGTGACCCTGACCGTGACCTTAACCCTGACCCTGACAGTGACCCTGACCCTGATCCTTACCCTACCCCTGCCCCTTACCCTGACCTTAATCGTGACCCTGACCGTAACACTGACCGTGACCGTGACCCTGACCCTGAACCTGACCTTAATTCTGAACCTGACCCTGACGCTGACCCTGAACCTAACCCTGATTCTGACCCTGACCCTGACCCTGACCCTGAAACTAACCCTGACCGTGACCCTGACTCTGACTCTGTCCCTAACCCTGACCCTGACCCTGACCCCGACAATGACCCTAAACGTAACCCTGACACTGATTTTGACACTAACCCTGTCCCTGACCCTGACCCTGAACCTGACCCTAACCCTGACACTGACCCTGAGTCTGACGCTGACCATGACCCTGACCCTGACCCTGACCCCGACCATGACCCTGACAATGCCCTGATTCCGACCCTGACCCTGACCCTGACGCTAAACGTGACCCTGACTCTTACTTTGGCCCTGACCCTGGCCCTGACCCTGACCCTACACCTGACCCTGACACTGACCCTGACCCTAAACCTGACCATAACCCTGACCCTGACACTGACCCTGACCCTGACCGTGACCCTGATACTGACCCTGAACCTAACACTACCCCTGACCCTGACCCTGACCCTGACCCTGACCCTGACCCTAAAACTGACCTAACCTTGACCCCGGTCCTGACCCTGAACCTAAACCTCACCCTGACACTAACCTTGACCCTGACCCTGACCCTGACCCTGATCCTGAACCTGACCCTATGTCTGACCGTGACCCTGACCGTGAACCTGACCCTCGCCCTGACCCTGAACCTGACCTTGACCCTGACCCTGATCATGACCCCGACACTGACCCTGACCTTAACCCTTACACTAACACTGACCCTGACCCTGACCCAAACCCTGATGTTGACCCTAACAATGACCCTGACCCTGACCCTAAACCAGACCTGACTCTGACCCTGACCCTAACACTGAACCTGACCCTGACCCTAAACCTCACCCTGACTCTAACCTTGAACCTGACCCTGACCCTGAACCTGACCCTGACCCTGACCCTGAACGTGACCCTGACCCTGACCTTGACCCTGACCCTGACATTAACCCAAACCCTGACACTGACCCTGATCATGACCCTGACCCTGACCCTAACCCTGACACTAACCGTGACCCTAATTCTGACCCTGACCCTGACCGTGACCCTAACCCTGACCCTGACCCTGACAGTGACCCTGACCCTGATCCTGACCCTACCTTTGCCCCTTAACCTACCTTAATCGTGACCCTGACCGTAACACTGACCGTGACCCTAAACCTGACCCTGACCCTGACTGTTACCCTAACCCTGAACCTGCCCCTGACCCAGACCTTGACCCTGAACCTGACCCTGACCCTGACCCTGACCCAAACCCTGACCCTAACCCTGACCGTGACCCTGACTGTGACCCTGACCCTGAACCTAAATCTGAACCTGACCCTGACTCTGACACTGACTCTAACACTGACTTTGACCCGGACCCTGACACTGACCGTAAACGTGACCCTGACACGGATTTTGACACTAACCATGACCATGACCCTGAACTTAACCCTGAGCCTAACCCTGAGCCTGACCCTGAGTCTGACCCCGACCCTGACCCTGACCCCGACCCTGACCCTGACAATGCCCTGATTCCGACCCTGACCCTGACCCTAATCCTGATGGTGACCCTGAATTCGGCCCTGACCCTGGCCCTGACCCTGACCCTACACCTCACACTGAACCTGACCCTGACCCTAACCCTGACCCTAACTCTGAACCTGACCCTGACCCTGACCATGACACTGAACCTAACCCTGACCCTGACCTACACCCTGAACTTGACCTTGACTCTGATCCTGACCCTGACCCTGACCGTGACCCTGATACTGACCCTGAACCTAACCATACTCCTGACCCTGACCCTAACACTTACCCTGACCCTAAACCTGACCCTAACCCTAAACATCACCCTGACTCTAACACTGACCCTGAACTTAAAATTTTGACTGTGACCCTGACCCTCAACCCTGACCCTGACCCTGACCCTAACCCTAACCGTGACCCTGAACCTAAGTCTGACCGTGAACCTGACCCTGACCCTGACCTTGACCCTGACCCTGACCCTGACCCTGACACTGACTCTGCCCCTAAACCTGACCTGTCCCTGACCCTGACCCTGACCCTGACCCTGACCCTTATCCTGATCGTTACCCTGAATTTGGCACTGACCCTGGCCCTGACCCTGACTCTACATCTGACCCAGAACCTGACACTGACCCTGACCCTAAGCCTGACCCTATCCCTGACCGTGACCCTAACCCTGACCCTAACCTACACAATGAACTTGACTTTGACCCTGACCGAGACCCTGACCCTGACCCTGACCCTGACCCTGACCCTGACCCTGACACTGACCCTGTCCCTGACCCTGACACTAAACCAGACCCTCAACCTGATCCTAAACCTGTCCTGACCCTGAACCTGATACTGACCCTGAACCTAAGTCTGACTGTGACCCTAACCCTTACCCTAATTCCGACCGTGACCCTGATCATGACCTTGACCCTGACCCTAACCCTGACCGTGACCCTAACACTGACCCTGACCCTGTCACTTACCCTGACCCTAAGTCTGACCCTGACCTTAACACTAAACCAGACCTGACCCTACCCCTTACCCTGACCCTGACACTGACCCTGAACATGACCTTGACACTAAGTCTGACTGAGACCCTGACCGTGACCCTGAACCTCAAACTGACCCTGACACTAACCCTGACCTTGACCCTGACCCTGAACCTGACCCTGACCCTCGCCCTGACGCTGACTCTACACCTGACCCTGACCCTGACCCTCACTCTGACCCTAACCCTTGTGCTGACCCTGACCCTGACTCTGACCCTGACCCTGACCTTGAACCTGACCCTGAACTTAACCATGACCCTGACCCTGTCCCTGATTCTAAGAAATACCGTGACCCTGACCCTGACCATCACCCTGGCCTGACCCTGACCCTTACCTTGACCCTGACCCTGAACATCACCCTGACCCTCACCCTGACACTGACCGTTACGCTGATCCTGACCCTGATGCTGACCCTGACTCTGAACTACACCCTGAACTTGACCATAACCGTGACCCTGACCCTGACTCTGACCCTGACCGGGACCCTGACCGTGACCCTGAAACTAACCCTACCCCTGACCCTGACCCTGACCCTGACCCTAAACCTGACCTGACCCTGACCCTGACACTGACAGTGACCCTGACACTGACCGTGACCCTGACCGTGACCTTAACCCTGACCCTGACAGTGACCCTGACCCTGATCCTTACCCTACCCCTGCCCCTTACCCTGACCTTAATCGTGACCCTGACCGTAACACTGACCGTGACCCTGACCCTGACCCTGAACCTGACCTTAATTCTGAACCTGACCCTGACGCTGACCCTGAACCTAACCCTGATTCTGACCCTGACCCTGACCCTGACCCTGAAACTAACCCTGACCGTGACCCTGACTCTGACTCTGACCCTAAATCTGACCCTGACCCTGACCTGACACTGTCCCTAACCCTGACCCTGACCCTGACCCTGACCCTGACCCTAAAACTGACCTAACCTTGACCCCGGTCCTGACCCTGAACCTAAACCTCACCCTGACACTAACCTTGACCCTGACCCAAAATTCTGACCGTGACCCTGACCCTGACCCTGAACGTGACTCTGACCCTAAATCTGACCGTGACCTTGACCTTGACCCTGACCCTAAATCTGAACCTGACCCTGACTCTGACAATGACCCTAACACTGACTTTGACCCGGACCCTGACACTGACCGTAAACGTGACCCTGACACTGATTTTGACACTAACCCTTACCATGACCCTGAACTTAACCCTGACCATGACCCTGAACTTAACCCTGAGCCTAACCCTGACCCTGACCCCGACCCTGATGGTGACCCTGAATTCGGCCCTGACCCTGGCCCTGACCCTGACCCTACACCTCACACTGAACCTGACCCTGACCCTAACCCTAAACATCACCCTGACTCTAACACTGACCCTGAACTTAAAATTCTGACTGTGACCCTGACCCTCAACCCTGACCCTGACCCTGACCCTAACCCTAACCGTGACCCTGAACCTAAGTCTGACCGTGAACCTGACCCTGACCCTGACCTTGACCCTGACCCTGACCCTGACCCTGACCCTGACCCTTATCCTGATCGTTACCCTGAATTTGGCACTGACCCTGGCCCTGACCCTGACTCTACACCTGGCCCAGAACCTGACACTGACCCTGACCTTAAGCCTGACCCTATCCCTGACCGTGACCCTAACCCTGACCCTGACCTACACAATGAACTTGACTTTGACCCTGACCGAGACCCTGACACTGACCCTGACCCTAACCCTGACCCTGACCTTGACCCTGACACTGACCCTGTCCCTAACCCTGACCCTGAACTTGATCCTGACCCTAACCCTGAACATGACCCTGACCCTGACCCTAACCCTGACACTGACCCTGTCCCTGACCCTGACACTAAACCAGACCCTCAACCTGATCCTAAACCTGTCCTGACCCTGAACCTGATACTGACCCTGAACCTAAGTCTGACTGTGACCCTAACCCTTACCCTAATTCTGACCGTGACCCTGATCATGACCTTGACCCTGACCCTAACCCTGACCGTGACCCTAACACTGACCCTGACCCTGTCACTTACCCTGACCCTAAGTCTGACCCTGACCTTAACACTAAACCAGACCTGACCCTACCCCTTACCCTGACCCTGACCCTGAACATGACCTTGACACTAAGTCTGACTGAGACCCTGACCGTGACCCTGAACTTCAAACTGTGAGGAATGTTTTAACAATTCGTGTCCATAAAGAAAAATCCTGTCTGCTTCTGTCTGCTTCGGGGCTCTGCAATGGCAGCCAGATTCCTGAACCACAGATGCAGTGTGTCCCAGTCTCCCCCTCATTCTAGTCAATTTATCAAGTCTTCAGAAAATACTCCTCAAATTCTTGAGCTTGTTTGCCTTTGTTATTCCGGATTTCTATTTCTAGCAGTTACAGCCTTTTTCTGTTGTTTTGTCTTCTTCGAAATTAACTTAACACAGCTATAGGTGTGACTATCCTTGTGAATGGCGGGTGAAGAATGTTTTAATTACTTGTGAAGTGTCAATAAGAAAGCTATTTGTGTTTGTATGTCTTCTTTGATGTCCGGGAGCCTCAGAATAGCTGATAACAACTAGTGACTATTATGGAACACTATGCAGGCCTCTGATATCTGGCCAGGTGTCCAAGAGATTAAGAAGAAGCTGAAGGACGGCTAAGAGACAAGACCTGCACGGGATGCTGTATAAACTTGACACAGTGCCAAAGGAGTACAAAGGGGAAGGACAAGAAAAAAACTTGGAGAGGAAGACTACTAGCCTTCAGCATGAAAGACCCCCAGAGGGACCACCGGAGACTGATGCGCATGCTCCAGTAGGAGGGACTGGACCCCGGAAGCTAATTAGAATAACCTATTTTTTTAGAAGTAGTAATGAATATGTATTAGTCTAGGTGTATAAAAATCGGCTACTTGATGTGGCTGGTGTGCGTCCTGGTGGAGCGGAGACTCCCGGTGCACCCAGCGCTGTTTGCTTACCTCTATTCTCTTAATAAATCCTATCTTTTTTATTTAAACCTATTTTGAAGACTGAGCCATTTTTAACAATTTGGGGGCTCGTCCGGGATGGCTATGGTTCCTGAACCCTGATTTGATCCAGGAGAGGCGCCCCACCATTTGGTGGCTCCTGTTTGAGTCGGGTCGGGACTAATGCCATCCTGAACCTGAATAAAGGTAAGCAAAGAATTTGATTTTTTTTGAGCTCCCTTGCCGGCTGTATTGTTGGTTGTTTTTTCCCGTAATTCTGAGCGCGAAGATCCGGACGAAGACGACGGAGTCGTAAGTATTTGCGGAGACCGTTCGGTTGGGTAAACGTGCGGTTGCTCGTGTTTCTGTGTGAGAGTGTAACTGAGACTTCTAACGTCAGTGTGGAGGTCTTTTTTTTGTTGTTGTTGTTTTCTTACCGGTCCTAATCTCCAGGAGGGGGGCTTAGCCGGTGATTCTATAGGAGTGATTCCTATAGAATTCTGGACACGTGGGTGGGTGACAGGTCCTAAACCCCCTGCAAGACACTCTCACTTAGGGCAACCAAGGGCTGTGGGAATTGCCACTATTAAAATTCCCAAATGGGTCAGAAAAAATCGAAGACCAAGGACCGAGAAGGGAGCGAATTACCAGATATACCACCAGAAAGTCCATTAGGAATAATGATTGGAAATTGGAACAATGAGGGCCCTAGAAAAGGAAAAAATAAATTAAAATTAGTTCAATATTGCATGATAGAATGGCCAAAAAGGCCTTTAAGACCACATGTTTTCTGGCCTGTGTTTGGATCTTTTGAAGACTGGATTTGCCAGGCTTTAAATATATATATCAATTCAAAAGAACCTTTCTGTCAGGAAGAAAGTGATTATGCGGATTTATGGATTAGGACTTCACGTCCAACCTCAATATTGGCATTAAAAACAAATGAGGATCCTGAAGAAAAGGAGAAGCAGGAGAAAGGGAAGACTGATGAATGGGAGCCGTTGGATAATTTACCACCTCTGGGTCCTAATAACACCCTCCCGGTTCCCCAGCCGGCAATGTCTCCAACAGTGCCAGCAGCACAGCCAGTAATATCTTCGGCAGTGCAGCCGGCAATGCCTCTAACAGTACCAGCAGCACAGCCAGTAATATCTTCGGCAGTGCAGCCGGCAATGCCTCTAACAGTACCAGCAGCACAGCCAGTAATATCTTCGGCAGTGCAGCCGGCAATGCCTCCAGCAGTGCAGCCGGCAATGCCTCCAACAGCAGCACAGCCAGTAATATCTTCGGCAGTGCAGCCGGCAATGCCTCCAGCAGTGCAGCCGGCAATGCCTCCAACAGCAGCACAGCCAGTAATATCTTCGGCAGTGCAGCCGGCAATGCCTCCAGCAGTGCCTCCGGCAATGCCTCCAACAGCAGCACAGCCAGTAATATCTTCGGCAGTGCAGCCGGCAATGCCTCTAACAGTACCAGCAGCACAGCCAGTAATATCTTCGGCAGTGCAGCCGGCAATGCCTCCAGCAATGCCTCCAACAGTACCAGCAGCACAGCCAGTAATATCTTCGGCAGTGCAGCCATTAATATCTCCAGCAGTGCAGCCGTTAATATCTCCGGTAGTGCAGCCAGTAATGCCTCTGACAGTACAGCCGTTACCCCAGCCTCCACCACCGACAGCCCCGGAATTAGATCTGCCTCCAGCTGCATGCACAAGAAGTAAGACTGCTGTATCTGAAAAAGCTTCTCTATATCCATTAAGAGAAGTACCCCTTGGGGGTAATCAGGGGGGCATTGGGTTTGTGGCAGTCCCTTTAAATACCACAGATGTGAGGAATTTTAAGAGAGAAATGGGGACTCTGTTAAATGACCCCCTCGAGGTATCCGAAAGACTGGACCAATTTCTAGGTCCTAATACTTATACTTGGGAAGAAATACAGTCCATTTTAGGAATCTTATTTTCTGCTGAGGAGAGGGGAATGATCAGGGAAGCTGGAATGAGAATTTGGGAAAGACAAAATCAAGGAGGACCCCCAGGCGACCAAAAGTGGCCAAATGTGGATCCCCATTGGGATCACCAACAACCCCAGGGAAGACAAAATCTGAGAGACTTGAGAACAATAATCATACAAGGAATAAGAGAAGCGGTTCCACGAGGAAAAAACATTAATAAAGCATTCAATGAACAACAAGGGAAAGATGAACCTCCATCAGAATGGTTGGAGAGATTAAAGAAAAGCCTACAAATGTATTCGGGGATTGATCCAAATACTATAATTGGAACCGCACTCCTTAGAACACAATTCGTAGCTAAATCCTGGAATGACATAAGAAGGAAATTAGAAAAACTAGAAAATTGGCAAGAGAGAGGATTAGAAGAATTATTGAGAGAAGCACAAAAGATATACGTTAGGAGAGATGAGGAGAAACAGAAAGTAAAAGCCAAGATCTTTATGGCAGCAGTAAAAGAAAATCAGAAAAAACCCTCATTCGGGGAAGAGGAGAAGAGAAGGAGTATAGGAGAAGTCCCTAGGGGTCAGCCTCCTCAAGGAAATCCAACGATCCCTACTTGTTATTATTGCCATAAAAAGGGACATGTCCAGAGGTACTGTCGTAAGCGGGAACAAGATGAGAAAATGTTTAAAGAAGAATAGGGGTGTCAGGGGCTATATCTTCTGGGGACTTCAACATCAACAGAGCCCTTGATAAAACTGTTAATTGGTCCCCATAAAGAGGAAGTTTTATTTTTAGTAGACACAGGAGCTGAAAAATCCACTATTCAAAAGCTCCCAAAAGGGATAGTAGAAGGGAAAAGTTACATGTCTGTAATGGGGGCAAAAGGAGAACCTTTTAAGGTTCCTGTTTTAAAAGATGTGGAAATAGAAACCGATCAAAAAATTTGTTTTAATGATTTACTGTTGCTCCCCGAAGCAGAATACAATTTACTAGGAAGAGATTTAATGTTAAAATTAAATCTAAGTATTCAAAGTCAAGGGGATAAATTGCAAATTAAACTGTACACTTTAACACAAAAAGATGAAGAAATTATTAACCCCTCAGTATGGTATAAGGAAGGGGAAATTGGAAAAATGGAAATGGACCCCATAAATGTTCAAATAATGGATCCACATCGTCCTATTCGAATTAAACAATACCCTATACCAATGGAGGGTCGGAGGGGATTAAAACCCATAGTTGATAGACTTTTAGAAAAGGGAACTTTAGAACCATGTATGTCGCCTCACAATACACCCATCCTCCCTGTAAAGAAATCGGATGGGTCATACAGAATGGTACAGGATCTGAGAGCTGTAAATCAGCGAACAATCACTAAATTCCCTGTGGTAGCGAACCCTTACACTTTGCTGAGTCATGTCTCTCCCAAATATATTTGGTACAGTGTAATAGATCTGAAAGATGCTTTTTGGTCTTGTCCTCTGGACGAAAAGTCCAGAGACTACTTTGCTTTCGAGTGGGAAGACCCGGAGACAGGACGGAAACAACAATTAAGGTGGACTGTGCTACCACAGGGGTTTACTGAGTCACCAAATCTATTTGGACAAACTTTGGAAAAAGTTTTACACGATTTTACATTGCCTGGGGAGGTAAAATTATTGCAATATGTGGATGATCTGTTAATAGCTGGAGAGACTGAAGAGGGAACCCGAGAAGCTACTATCAATTTGTTAAATTTCCTGGGGGAAAAGGGATTAAAGGTGTCTCGATCGAAATTACAATTCGTGGAACAGGAAGTAAAATACTTAGGACACTGGTTAAGCGGAGGAAAAAAGAAATTGGATCCTGACAGGGTATCTGGGATCCTCTCTTTAAGACCCCCACAAACTAAAAAAGAAATCCGACAAACATTGGGATTATTAGGGTATTGTAGACCGTGGCTTGAAAACTACAGTGAAAAAGTTAAATTTTTATATGAGAAATTAGTTAATAATCAACTTAAGTGGTCTACAGAAGATGATCAGAAATTTGAAGAGATAAAAAAAACATTAATACAAGCACCTGCATTGAGCCTCCCAGATCTGGAAAAACCCTTTTATCTTTTTGTGAACACATCGAATCAGACAGCATATGGAGTCCTTACCCAGGACTGGGCGGGAATGAAGAAACCCGTAGGGTATTGTTCTAAATTACTTGATCCAGTAAGTAGGGGGTGGCCTGCTTGTCTTCAAGCTTTGGTCGCTACGGCATTATTAATAGAGGAGGTGAGAAAAATTACTTTCAGTGCTCCCTTAAAAGTATATACTCCACACAATGTCAGGAGTGTCTTACAACAGAGAGCGGAGAAATGGTTAACAGACAGCCGAATTTTAAAGTACGAAGCTATACTAATTGACTCCCCTGATTTGGAATTAAAGGTAACTTCTGCTCAGAGCCCAGCACAATTTTTATTTGGAGAACCATTAGAGGAATTACAACATAACTGTCTGGAAGTAATCGAGACCCAGACTAAAGTAAGACCCGATTTGAGAGATACTGAATTAGAGAAAGGAGAAATACTATTCATAGACGGTTCCTCCCGAGTAGTAGAAGGAAAAAGAAAATCTGGATATGCCATAATTAATAAACACCTGGAACCTGTGGAATCAGGCCCCCTAAGTCCATCATGGTCAGCTCAGGCTTGTGAGCTGTATGCCCTATACAGGGCCCTGGAACTACTAAAGGGAAAAATTGGAACTATATATACAGATTCTAAATATGCATATGGGGTGGTTCACACCTTTGGGAAGATTTGGGAAGAAAGAGGTTTAATTAATACTCAAGGGAGGAATCTTATACATCAAGAATTAATAAGGAAAATTTTAAAAGTACTGAGGGAACCAAAAGAAGTAGCAGTAGTGCATGTGAAAGGGCACCAAAAAGGATTAGAATACCATACTAGAGGAAATAACTTGGCAGATAGAGAAGCTCAGGAAGCGGCTTTAAGAACTCAGGTTGCTAAAATTAATATAGTACAGGAAGAAGAAAGACAAGAAGAAGAGAAGAGAGAAGAAGAAAAGAAGTTTACTCCGGAAGAACAAATCAAACTACAAAAAATAGGTGCTAAATTAGAACAAGGAAAATGGACATTACCAGATGGGCGAGAGATGTTACCGAAGGCCTGTGCGAGACAAATATTGGAACGTATACATACACAAACACATTGGGGTACAAGAGCATTAAGTAATCACTTACTTAGACAATTTGGTTGCATAGGAGTTTTTGAAATAGCGAAGCAAATCACACAAGGATGTTTAACTTGTCAGAAAATAAATAAGAAAATATTTCGACAAGAGACTGCAGGAGGAAGAAAAACAGCTTATCGGCCTTTTGAAAGAGTACAGGTGGATTTTACTGAATTACCCAAAGTAGGGAGAATAAAATATTTATTGGTAATTGTGGATCATTTAACACAATGGGTAGAAGCTTATCCTGTGGCACGAACTACGGCACAAGTGGTGGCAAAAATTTTATTGGAACACCTAATACCTAGATATGGGATAATCCAGTATATTGATTCTGACCAAGGCACACACTTTACTTCCAAAATAATAAAATTACTATGCCAATCATTGGGTATCCAGTGGGAATATCATACTCCATGGCACCCACAAAGTTCAGGAAAAGTAGAAAGAATGAATCAAACGATAAAACAACAATTGGCTAAATTAATGATTGAGACACAAATGCCTTGGATTCGATGCTTACCATTAGCACTTCTAAACATCAGAACTAAACCACATAATAAGACTGGATTATCACCATATGAGATGTTATATGGTATGCCTTATTCACAGGGGATGCCTCTGGGAGACAATGTAGTTGAGGATCGTAGCATCCAGAAATATATAGTTACTATTGGTAAAAGATTGCAAAAACTGAGGGAAATCGGAATGCTGGCTCAGACACCACCTTTAGGATTCGCTATTCATCAAATTCAGCCAGGGGACAAGGTCTTAATAAAATCTTGGAAAGAAGAATCATTACAACCCCGGTGGGAGGGACCGTATCTTGTTTTACTTACCACCGAAACAGCTGTGAGAACAGCAGAAAGGGGTTGGACCCATGCATCCAGAGTGAAAGGACCAGTAAATACCAAAGCTTGGAGGGTTGAATCTGCTCCTGGGGAACTGAAGTTAAAGCTAAAAAAGGACTAATGTTCTGGCGATAACGCTCGAAGAAGGGGACAAGCCTACAACAAATAAAGGGGAGAAGGCAAGACCGGGGCAGGACTCTCCACTGCGGTGTGTATAATGTGTATAGTCTACCGAGGGAGGCAACCCCTACGGGTATTGACTGCCGAGTGTGAGGGCCTCGACCGGACTTCTCCCACACTGAAGGATAAGCTGTCCCAGAAAAGAGAAACAAACGAGCGAAGGGAAAATATATGTATATAGTAAAAGTTTTTTACCTATTTTAATTAGTTTTCCAGGAGCTGGACCACCCTCAGAGGCTGAATAGTGACCCGAACTCAAATAGATCCTGGAGATGGATCCAACCCCTATACTTAAAGGTACTCTTCACACCTCTACGATATTCTCTGGACGACGCAGAAGGATGTTATATCTTCTGGTACTATTCATACAAGGGCAATTGAGCTATGGTAATAACTTTTTTATTTTGGGAGAAGAAGTAGCTAAAGCTTTTAATCTTAGTAATTGCTGGGTTTGTGGTGGACCAGGGGGAGCTGAGAGTTGGCCCTGGGTAGCCGGCCCAGTTGAGCCTAAGTGGTGGGTTAGCAATTTAAGTGAAGTTCATAATGGAACCCAATTTTGGAGAGATGAAGGGGGCCCGTGGCCATTGTATTCGTCAGAAAAAGGTATATACTGTTTAAACAGAACAGGAACAGTGAAGGTAGGAAAAAGTATTTGTAAATGGACGCTGTCCCCTGGATATGAATGTACTGATCCTGAATGTAGACCTATAAACTGTACAACAAGCAAAGGGAAATGGAATGCTACACATGTCCAGCTGAAAAATGGGACTTGGCTGAAGTGCTCATCTAAGGAATTCTTTGGACCTGGATGCGAGGCTATGGCGAGAGCCCAATCAAAAGGACAATTCGACGTTCAAATTTTGAGCTGTCAGCGTGATAACACCACTAGGGAGCAACATGTGGTAAGAGTCTACCGCTGGGGGTGGCAAAATGAAAACGGGACACAAGTGTTTTTTAAACATTTTTGGTCAGCTCGTGATGTGACAAGTCGTGAAGGGGAACTTAGCTGTAATTGTAAGTGGGAATCTTCTGTGGGGGCTTGGAAGTGTATATATACAAGTACCAATGAAGCAAATATTGTAACAGGACCACTTGGTAATAAGAATACTTTGTATTTTCACGCCCCAAGAAATAAAAAGGAATGGGATGGTCCTTTTCCAAATGGGACATGGGCTTTAAAAGGACATTATTGGGTATGTGGCAAACAGGCCTATAAAAAACTACCAAAGGACTGGTCAGGAATATGCTATGTGGGGTACATAAGACCTTTATTCTTTCTATTATCACAAATACAAGGAAAACACTTAGGGGTAAAATTATATGATGACCTCAATAGGGAAAAACGATATATTGATACCTCTTTAGCTGGAGGTAGTGCCCAAAGATGGAGAGAAAATGAGTGGCCTCCTGAAAGAATCATACAATATTATGGACCAGCTACCTGGAACCCAAATGAAGTAATATCTGGGGCCCGAGAACCTATTTATAATCTAAATCGAATAATTAGGTTACAAGCTGTCCTCGAAATAATAACCAATCAAACAGCAACAGCTCTAGACCTCTTGGCTGACCAGTCTACCCAAATGAGGAATGCTATTTTTCAACATAGAATGGTTTTAGACTATCTACTAGCAGAAGAGGGGGGTGTATGTGGTAAATTAAACGATTCTAATTGTTGCTTACAAATTGACGATAACGGGAAAGTAGTTAAGAAGATAACCAAAGAAATTAGAAAATTAGCCCATGTCCCAGCACAAACCTGGAAGGATATGGAATGGGATTTATTTTCATGGCTGCCTGGCGGACTATGGGTTAAAAGAATATTATTTTTTTTGTTGTGCAGTGTAATGACGCTATTGTTTATACCTTGTATGATACCTTGCCTTACATTATTAATACACCGGGTGATAAATAGTACATTCGTGATAACTTCATTAAAGAGGGAAGGGGATATATCAATTATGATGCTTAAAGATTGTACCCTCCAAGAACAGATTGATGAAATCCGATTATTAACAACAGAAGAGACACGAATTGAGGATGTTAAAAAGAAGATAAGGGATTGTGAGGAATGTTTTAACAATTCGTGTCCATAAAGAAAAATCCTGTCTGCTTCTGTCTGCTTCGGGGCTCTGCAATGGCAGCCAGATTCCTGAACCACAGATGCAGTGTGTCCCAGTCTCCCCCTCATTCTAGTCAATTTATCAAGTCTTCAGAAAATACTCCTCAAATTCTTGAGCTTGTTTGCCTTTGTTATTCCGGATTTCTATTTCTAGCAGTTACAGCCTTTTTCTGTTGTTTTGTCTTCTTCGAAATTAACTTAACACAGCTATAGGTGTGACTATCCTTGTGAATGGCGGGTGAAGAATGTTTTAATTACTTGTGAAGTGTCAATAAGAAAGCTATTTGTGTTTGTATGTCTTCTTTGATGTCCGGGAGCCTCAGAATAGCTGATAACAACTAGTGACTATTATGGAACACTATGCAGGCCTCTGATATCTGGCCAGGTGTCCAAGAGATTAAGAAGAAGCTGAAGGACGGCTAAGAGACAAGACCTGCACGGGATGCTGTATAAACTTGACACAGTGCCAAAGGAGTACAAAGGGGAAGGACAAGAAAAAAACTTGGAGAGGAAGACTACTAGCCTTCAGCATGAAAGACCCCCAGAGGGACCACCGGAGACTGATGCGCATGCTCCAGTAGGAGGGACTGGACCCCGGAAGCTAATTAGAATAACCTATTTTTTTAGAAGTAGTAATGAATATGTATTAGTCTAGGTGTATAAAAATCGGCTACTTGATGTGGCTGGTGTGCGTCCTGGTGGAGCGGAGACTCCCGGTGCACCCAGCGCTGTTTGCTTACCTCTATTCTCTTAATAAATCCTATCTTTTTTATTTAAACCTATTTTGAAGACTGAGCCATTTTTAACAAAACTGACACTGACCCTAACCCTGACCTTGACCCTGACCCTGAACCTAACACTGACCCTCACCCTGACGCTGACTCTACCCCTGACCCTGACCCTGACCCTCACTCTGACCCTAACTCTTGTGCTGACCCTGACAGTGACTCTGACAGTGACCCTGACCTTGAACCTGACCCTGACCTTAACCCTGACCCTGACCACTAACCTGACAATGCTCTGACCCCTACCCTGATCCTGACCCTGAGCCTAACCCTGACCGTGACCCTGACCCTGACCCTGAACCTGACCTTAATTCTGACCCTGACCCTGACGCTGACCCTGAACCTACACCTGACCCTGACCCTAACCCTGACCCTAACACTGACTTGGACCCTGACCCTAACCCTGAACCTAACCCTGACCCTGTCCCCGACCCTGACCCTAACCCTGACCCTGACGCTGACCGTGACCCTGACACTGACCTTGAACCTGACTCTGAAACTGACCCTACCCCTGACCGTGACCCTAAACCTGACCCTGACCCTGACCTTGACATTAACCCTGAACTTGACCCTGACCCTGACCCTAAACCTGACCGTAACCCTGACCCTAACTTTGACACTGAACCTGACCCTAACCCTGACCCTGACCCTGACACTTTCCCCGACCCTGACCCTAACCCAGACCCTGACGCTGACCCTGACCCTGACCGTGACCCTAACCCTGACCCTGACCCTGACCCTAAGTCTGACCGTGACCCTGACCCTGATCCTGACACTGACCCTAACACTGACCCTGACCCTGACCCTGACCCTTACCATAAATATGACCCTGACACTGATTTTGACACTAACCCTGTCCCTGACCCTGACCCTAAACCTGACCCTAACCCTGACCATGACCCTGACAATGCCCTGATTCCGATCCTGACCCTGACCCTGACGCTATCCGTGACCCTGACCCTTACTTTGGCCCTGACCCTGGCCCTGGCCATGACCCTACACCTGACCCTGACACTGACCCTGACCCTAAACCTGACCATAACCCTGACCGTGACACTGACCTTGACCCTGACCTTGACCCTGACCCTAACTCTGAACCTGATCCTGACCCTGACCCTGACCCTGACCGTGACCCTGATACTGACCCTGAACCTAACACTACCCCTGACCCTGACCCTGACCCTGAACCTGACCCTGACCCTAAACCAGACCTAACCTTGACCCCGGCCCTGACCCTGACCCTAAACCTCACCCTGACACTAACCTTGACCCTGACCCAAAATTCTGACCGTGACCCTGACCCTGACCCTAAATCTGACCGTGACCTTGACCTTGACCCTGACCCTGAACCTAACACCGACCCTGACCCTGACTTTGACCCTGACCCTGAACCTTACCCTGACCCTTAACCTGACCCTGACACTGACACTGACCATCACCCTAACAATGACCCTGACACTGACCCTGCCCCTAAGCCTGACCTAACCTTGACCCTAACTGTGACCCTGACCCTGACCCTAAACCTGAACCTGACCCTGACCCTGACCCTGATCCTGAACCTGACCCTATGTCTGACAGTGACCCTGACCGTGAACCTGACCCTCGCCCTGACCCTGAACCTGACCTTGACCCTGACCCTGATCATGACCCCGACACTGACCCTGACCTTAACCCTTACACTAACACTGACCCTGACCCTGACCCAAACCCTGATGTTGACCCTAACAATGACCCTGACCCTGACCCTAAACCAGACCTGACGCTGACCCTGACCCTAACACTGAACCTGACCCTGACCCTAAACCTCACCCTGACTCTAACCTTGAACCTGACCCTGACCCTGAACCTGACCCTGACCCTGACCCTGAACGTGACCCTGACCCTGACCTTGACCCTGACCCTGACATTAACCCAAACCCTGACACTGACCCTGATTCTGTCCCTGACCCTGACCGTGACCCTAACCCTGACCCTGACCCTGACAGTGACCCTGACCCTGATCCTGACCCTACCTTTGCCCCTTAACCTACCTTAATCGTGACCCTGACCGTAACACTGACCGTGACCCTGACCCTGACCCTGACCCTGACTGTTACCCTAACCCTGAACCTGCCCCTGACCCAGACCTTGACCCTGAACCTGACCCTGACCCTGACCCTGACCCAAACCCTGACCCTAACCCTGACCGTGACCCTGACTGTGACTCTGACCCTGAACCTAAATCTGAACCTGACCCTGACTCTGACACTGACCCTAACACTGACTTTGACCCGCACCCTGACACTGACCATAAACGTGACCCTGAAACTGATTTTGACACTAACCCTGACCATGACCCTGAACTTAACCCTGAGCCTAACCCTGAGCCTGACCCTGAGTCTGACGCTGACCCTGACCCTGACCCCGACCCTGACCCTGACAATGCCCTGATTCCGACCCTGACCCTGACCCTAATCCTGATGGTGACCCTGAATTCGGCCCTGACCCTGGCCCTGACCCTGACCCTACACCTCACACTGAACCTGACCCTGACCCTGACCCTGACCCTAAATTTGACCGTGACCCTAACCCTGACCCTGACCCTAACTCTGAACCTGACCCTGACCCTGACCATGACACTGAACCTAACCCTGACCCTGACCTACACCCTGAACTTGACCTTGACTCTGATCCTGACCCTGACCCTGACCGTGACCCTGATACTGACCCTGAACCTAACCGTACTCCTGACCCTGACCCTAACACTTACCCTGACCCTAAACCTGACCCTAACCCTAAACATCACCCTGACTCTAACACTGACCCTGAACTTAAAATTTTGACTGTGACCCTGACCCTCAACCCTGACCCTGACCCTGACCCTAACCCTAACCGTGACCCTGAACCTAAGTCTGACCGTGAACCTGACCCTGACCCTGACCTTGACCCTGACCCTGACACTGACCCTGCCCCTAAACCTGACCTGTCCCTAACCCTGACCCTATCCCTGACCGTGACCCTAACCCTGACCCTGACCTACACAATGAACTTGACTTTGACCCTGACCGAGACCCTGACCCTCACCCTGACCCTGACCCTGACCCTGACCCTGACCCTGACACTGACCCTGTCCCTGACCCTGACACTAAACCAGACCCTCAACCTGATCCTAAATCTGTCCTGACCCTGAACCTGATACTGACCCTGAACCTAAGTCTGACTGTGACCCTAACCCTTACCCTAATTCTGACCGTGACCCTGATCATGACCTTGACCCTGACCCTGACCATAACCCTGACCGTGACCCTAACACTGACCCTGACCCTGTCACTTACCCTGACCCTAAGTCTGACCCTGACCTTAACACTAAACCAGACCTGACCCTACCCCTTACCCTGACCCTGACACTGACCCTGAACATGACCTTGACAATAAGTCTGACTGAGACCCTGACCGTGACCCTGAACCTCAAACTGACCCTGACCCTAACCCTGACCTTGACCCTGACCCTGAACCTGACCCTGACCCTCGCCCTGACGCTGACTCTACCCCTGACCCTGACCCTGACCCTCACTCTGACCCTAACCCTTGTGCTGACCCTGACCCTGACTCTGACCCTGACCCTGACCTTGAACCTGACCCTGACCTTAACCCTGACCCTGACCCTGTCCCTGATTCTAAGAAATACCGTGACCCTGACCCTGACCATCACCCTGGCCTGACCCTGACCCTTACCTTGACCCTGACCCTGAACATCACCCTGACCCTCACCCTAACACTGACCGTTACGCTGATCCTGACCCTGATGCTGACCCTGACTCTGAACTACACCCTGAACTTGACCATAACCGTGACCCTGACCCTGACTCTGACCCTGACCGGGACCCTGACCGTGACCCTGAAACTAACCCTACCCCTGACCCTGACCCTGACCCTGACCCTAAACCTGACCTGACCCTGACCCTGACACTGACAGTGACCCTGACACTGACCGTGACCCTGACCGTGACCTTAACCCTGACCCTGACAGTGACCCTGACCCTGATCCTTACCCTACCCCTGCCCCTTACCCTGACCTTAATCGTGACCCTGACCGTAACACTGACCGTGACCCTGACCCTGACCCTGAACCTGACCTTAATTCTGAACCTGACCCTGACGCTGACCCTGAACCTAACCCTGATTCTGACCCTGTCCCTGACCCTGACCCTGAACCTGACCCTAACCCTGACACTGACCCTGAGTCTGACGCTGACCATGACCCTGACCCTGAACCTGACCCCGACCATGACCCTGACAATGCCCTGATTCCGACCCTGACCCTGACCCTGACGCTAAACGTGACCCTGACTCTTACTTTGGCCCTGACCCTGGCCCTGACCCTGACACTAAATCTGATCATAACCCTGACCGTGACACTGACCCTGACCCTGACCGTGACCCTGATACTGACCCTGAACCTAACACTACCCCTGACCCTGAACCTGACCCTGACCCTGACCCTGACCCTGACCCTGACCCTGACCCTGACCCTAAAACTGACCTAACCTTGACCCCGGTCCTGACCCTGACCCTAAACCTCACCCTGACACTAACCTTGACCCTGACCCAAAATTCTGACCGTGTCCCTGACCCTGACCCTGAACGTGACCCTGACCCTAAATCTGACCGTGACCTTGACTTTGACCCTGACCCTGAACCTAACACTGACCCTGACCCTGACCCTGAATCTGACCCTGAACCTAACCCTGAACCTGACCCTTACCCTGACCCTAAACCTGACTCTGACACTGACACTGACCATGACCCTAACCCTGACCCTGACCCTGACACTGACCTGCCCCTAAGCCTGACCTGACCCTGACCCTGACACTGACCGCGACCCTGAAATTTACTCTGACACTGACCCTGACCATGAACCTGATCCTGACACTAACCCTGACCCTGACCCTGACCCTGAACTTTACCCTGATCGTGACCCTGACCCTGACCCTGACCTTGACCCTAAACCTGACCCTGTCCCTGACCCTGAACCTGAACATGTCCCTGAACCTAACCCAGATCCTGACCTGAACTTGACCCTGACCCTGACCTTGACCCTGACTTAACCCTGACACTGAATATCTCCCTGACCCTGACCCTGACAGTGACCCTGACCCTGATCCTGACCCTACCCCTGCCCCCTAACCTGACCCTGACCCTGACCCTGACTGTTACCCTAACCCTGAACCTGACCCTGACCCAGACCTTGACCCTGAACCTGACCCTGTCTTTGAACCTGAACCCGACCCTGACCGTGACCCTGACCCTAAGTCTGACCTTGACCCTGAACCTGACCCTGACCCTGACCCTGACCCAAACCCTGACCCTAACCCTGACCGTGACCCTGACTGTGACCCTGACCCTGACCCTAAATCTGAACCTGACCCTGACTCTGACACTGACCCTAACACTGACTTTGACCCGCACCCTGACACTGACCGTAAACGTGACCCTGACACTGATTTTGACACTAACCCTTACCATGACCCTGAACTTAACCCTGACCATGACCCTGAACTTAACCCTGAGCCTAACCCTGACCCTGACCCCGACCCTGATGGTGACCCTGAATTCGGCCCTGACCCTGGCCCTGACCCTGACCCTACACCTCACACTGAACCTGACCCTGACCCTAACCCTAAACATCACCCTGACTCTAACACTGACCCTGAACTTAAAATTCTGACTGTGACCCTGACCCTCAACCCTGACCCTGACCCTGACCCTAACCCTAACCGGGACCCTGAACCTAAGTCTGACCGTGAACCTGACCCTGACCCTGACCTTGACCCTGACCCTGACCCTGACACTGACCCTAAACCTGACCTGTCCCTGACCCTGACCCTGACCCTGACCCTGACCCTGACCCTGACCCTTATCCTGATCGTTACCCTGAATTTGGCACTGACCCTGGCCCTGACCCTGATTCTACACCTGACCCAGAACCTAACACTGACCCTGACCCTAAGCCTGACCCTATCCCTGACCGTGACCCTAAACCTGACCCTGACCTACACAATGAACTTGACTTTGACCCTGACCGAGACCCTGACACTGACCCTGACCCTAACCCTGACCCTGACCTTGACCCTGACACTGACCCTGACCCTAACCCTGACCCTGAACTTGATCCTGACCCTAACCCTGAACATGACCCTGACCCTGACCCTAACCCTGACACTGACCCTGTCCCTGACCCTGACACTAAACCAGACCCTCAACCTGATCCTAAACCTGTCCTGACCCTGAACCTGATACTGACCCTGAACCTAAGTCTGACTGTGACCCTAACCCTTACCCTAATTCTGACCGTGACCCTGATCATGACCTTGACCCTGACCCTGACCCTAACCCTGACCGTGACCCTAACACTGACCCTGACCCTGTCACTTACCCTGACCCTAAGTCTGACCCTGACCTTAACACTAAACCAGACCTGACCCTACCCCTTACCCTGACCCTGACACTGACCCTGAACATGACCTTGACACTAAGTCTGACTGAGACCCTGACCGTGACCCTGAACCTCAAACTGACCCTGACCCTAACCCTGACCTTGACCCTGACCCTGAACCTGACCCTGACCCTCGCCCTGACGCTGACTCTACCCCTGACCCTGACCCTGACCCTCACTCTGACCCTAACCCTTGTCCTGACCCTGACCCTGACTCTGACAGTGACCCTGACCTTGAACCTGACCCTGACCTTAACCCTGACCCTGACCCTGTCCCTGATTCTAAGAAATACCGTGACCCTGACTCTGATCCTGACCCTGACCCTTACCTTGACCCTGACCCTGACCCTAATCCTGACACAGACCCTAACACGGACCCTGACCCTGATCCTAAGCCTGACCGTGACCCTGACCATGACCATGAACCTAACCCTGACCCTGACCTTGACCCTGACCCTAACCCTGACCCTAAATCTGACCCTGACGCTGACCCTGACACTGTCCCTAACCCAGACCCTGACCCTGAGTCTGACGCTGACCCTGACACAGACCCTGACCCTGACCCTGACAATGACCCTGACAATGCCCTGATTCCGATCCTGACCCTGACCCTGACGCTAACCGTGACCCTGACCCTTACTTTGGCCCTGACCCTGGCCCTGACCATGACCCTACACCTGACCCTGACACTGACCCTGACCCTAAACCTGACCATAACCCTGACCGTGACACTGACCTTGACCCTGACCTTAACCCTGACCCTAACTCTGAACCTGATCCTGACCGTGACCCTGACCCTGAACCTGACCCTGACCGTGACCCTGATACTGACCCTGAACCTAACACTACCCCTGACCCTGACCGTGACCCTGACCCTGACCCTGACCCTGACCCTAAACCTGACCTAACCTTGACCCCGGCCCTAACCCTGACCCTAAATCTCACCCTGACACTAACCTTGACCCTGACACAAAATTCTGACCGTGACCCTGACCCTGACCCTAAACGTGACCCTGACCCTAAATCTGACCGTGACCTTGACCTTGACCCTGACCCTGAATCTAACACTGACCCTAACCCTGAATCTGACCCTGAACCTAACCCTGACCCTGACCCTTAACCTGACCCTTACCCTGACCCTTAACCTGACCCTGACACTGACCCTAACCCTGACGCTGACCCTGACACTGACCCTGCCCCTAAGCCTGACCTGACCCTGACCGTCACTCTGACCCTGACCCTGACCCCGACCCTGACCTATAAGCTGAACCTGACACTGAACCAGACCTGACCCTGAACCTGACCCTGATCCTGACCTTGACCCTAACTGTGATCCTGACCCTGATCCTAAACCTGAACCTGACCCTGACCATGACCCTGATCCTGAACCTGACCCTATGTCTGACCGTGACCCTGACCGTGAACCTGACCCTCGCCCTGACCCTGAACCTGACCTTGACCTAACCCTGATCATGACCCTGACACTGACCCTGACCTTGACCCTTACACTAACACTGACCCTGACCCTGACCCAAACCCTGATGTTGACCCTAACAATGACACTGACCCTGACTCTAAACCAGACCTGACACTGACCCTGACCCAGACCCTTACCCTGAAATTTACTCTGACACTGACCCTGACCCTGAACCAGACCCTGACCCTAACACTGAACCTGACCCTGACCCTAAACCTGACCTGACTCTGACCCTAAACCTCACCCTGACTCTAACCTTGACCCTGACCCTGACCCGGAACCTGACCCTGACCCTGACCCTGAATGTGACCCTGACCCTGACCTTGACCCTGACCCTGACATTAACCCTAACGCTGAACCTGACCCTGATCATGACCCTGACCCTGACCCTAACCCTGACACTAACCGTGACCCTGATTCTGACCCTGACCCTGACCGTGACCCTAACCCTGACCCTGACCCTGACAGTGACCCTGACCCTGATCCTGACCCTACCCCTGCCCCTTACCCTGACCTTAATCGTGACCCTGATCCTGACCCTGACTCTAACCCTGACCCTGACCCTGACCCTGACCCCTACCTTGACAATGCCCTGACCCCTACCCTGACCCTGACCCAGACGCTGACCCTGACTGTTACCCTAACCCTGAACCTGACCCTGACCTAGACCTCTACCCTGAACCTGACCCTGTCTTTGAACCTGAATCCGACCCTGACCGTGACCCTGAACCTAAGTCTGACCTTGACCCTGAACGTGACCCTGACCCTGACCCTGACCCAAACCCTGACCCTAACCCTGACCGTGACCCTGACTGTGACCCTGACCCTGACCCTAAATCTGAACCTGACCCTGACTCTGACACTGACCCTAACACTGACTTTGACCCGGACCCTGACACTGACCGTAAACGTGACCCTGACAGTGATTTTGACACTAACCCTGACCATGACCCTGAACTTAAACCTGAGCCTAACCCTGAGCCTGACCCTGAGTCTGACGCTGACCCTGACCCTGACACTGACCCTGACCCTCACCCTAATCCTGATGGTGACCCTGAATTCGGCCCTGACCCTGGCCCTGACCCTGACCCTACACCTCACACTGACCCTGACCCTGACCCTAACCCTGACCCTAAATTTGACCGTGACCCTAACCCTGACCCTGACCCTGACCCTAACTCTGAACCTGACCCTGACCCTGACCATGACACTGAACCTAACCCTGACCCTGACCTACACCCTGAACTTGACCTTGACCCTGATCCTGACCCTGACCCTGACCGTGACCCTGATACTGACCCTGAACCTAACCGTACTCCTGACCCTGACCCTAACACTTACCCTGACCCTAAACCTGACCTGACCCTGACCCTAACCCTAAACATCACCCTGACGCTAACACTGACCCTGAACTTAAAATTCTGACTGTGACCCCGACCCTCAACCCTGACCCTGACCCTGACCCTAACCCTAACCGTGACCCTGAACCTAAGTTTGACCGTGAACCTGACCCTGACCCTGACCTTGACTCTGACCCTGACCCTGACCCTGACACTGACCCTGACCCTTATCCTGATCGTTACCCTGAATTTGGCACTGACCCTGGCCCTGACCCTGACTCTACACCTGACCCAGAACCTGACACTGACCCTGAGCCTAAGCCTGACCCTATCCCTGACCGTGACCCTAACCCTGACCCTGACCTACACAATGAACTTGACTTTGACCCTGACCGAGACCCTGACCCTCACCCTGACCCTGACCCTGACCCTGACCCTGACACTGACCCTGTCCCTGACCCTGACACTAAACCAGACCCTCAACCTGATCCTAAACCTGTCCTGACCCTGAACCTGATACTGACCCTGAACTTAAGTCTGACTGTGACCCCAAACCTTACCCTAATTCTGACCGTGACCCTGATCATGACCTTGACCCTGACCCTGACCCTAACCCTGACCCGTACCCTAACACTTACCCTGACCCTGATCATGACCTTGACCCTGACCCTCACCCTAACCCTGACCCTTACCCTAACACTGACCCTGACCCTGTCACTTACCCTGACCCTAAGTCTGACCCTGACCTTAACACTAAACCAGACCTGACCCTACCCCTTACCCTGACCCTGACACTGACCCTGAACATGACCTTGACACTAAGTCTGACAGAGACCCTAACCGTGACACTGAACCTCAAACTGACCCTGACCCTAACCCTGACCTTGACCCTGACCCTGAACCTGACCCTGACCCTCGCCCTGACGCTGACTCTACCCCTGACCCTGACCCTGACCCTCACTCTGACCCTAACCCTTGTGCTGACCCTGACCCTGACTCTGACCCTGACCCTGAACCTAACCCTGACCCTGACCTTAACCCTGACCCTGACCCTGTCCCTGATTCTAAGAAATACCGTGACCCTGACCCTGACCATCACCCTGGCCTGACCCTGACCCTTACCTTGACCCTGACCCTGAACATCACCCTGACCCTCACCCTGACCCTGACCCTGACCCTGACCGTTACGCTGATCCTGACCCTGATGCTGACCCTGACTCTGAACTACACCCTGAACTTGACCATAACCGTGACCCTGACCCTGACTCTGACCCTGACCTGGACCCTGACCGTGACCCTGAAACTAACCCTACCCCTGACCCTGACCCTGACCCTGACCCTAAACCTGACCTGACCCTGACCCTGACACTGACAGTGACCCTGACACTGACCGTGACCCTGACCGTGACCTTAACCCTGACCCTGACAGTGACCCTGACCCTGATCCTTACCCTACCCCTGCCCCTTACCTGACCTTAATCGTGACCCTGACCGTAACACTGACCGTGACCCTGACCCTGACCCTGAACCTGACCTTAATTCTGAACCTGACCCTGACGCTGACCCTGAACCTAACCCTGATTCTGACCCTGACCCTGACCCTGACCCTGAAACTAACCCTGACCGTGACCCTGACTCTGACCCTGACCCTAAATCTGAACCTAACCCTGACCCTGACCCTGACCCCGACAATGACCCTAAACGTAACCCTGACACTGATTTTGACACTAACCCTGACTCTGACCCTGACCCTGAACCTGACCCTAACCCTGACCCTGACCCTGAGTCTGACGCTGACCCTGACACTGACCCTGACCCTGACCCTGACCAAGACCCTGACAATGCCCTGATTCCGATCCTGACCCTGACCCTGACGCTAAACGTGACCCTGACCCTTACTTTGGCCCTGACCCTGGCCCTGACCCTAAACCTGACCATAACCCTGACCGTGACACTGAACCTGACCCTGACCGTGACCCTGATACTGATCATGAACCTAACACTACCCCTGACCCTGACCCTGACCCTGACCCTGACCCTGACCCTGACCCTAAACCTGACCTAACCTTGACCCCGGCCCTGAACCTGACCCTAAACCTCACCCTGACACTAACCTTGACCTTGACCCAAAATTCTGACCGTGACCCTAACCCTGACCCTGAACGTGACCCTGACCCTAAATCTGACCGTGACCTTGACCTTGACCCTGACCCTGAACCTAACACTGACCCTGACCCTGAATCTGACCCTGAACCTAACCCTGACCCTTACCCTGATCCTTAACCTGACCCTGAACCTGACACTGACCATGACCCTAACCCTGACCCTGCCCCTGACACTGACCCTGCCCCTAAGCCTGACCTGACCCTGAACCTCACTCTGAACCTGACCCTGACCCTGACCTACAACCTGAACCTGACACTGAACCTGACCTGACCCTGACCCTGACCCTGACCTTAACCCTAACTTTGATCCTCACCCTGACCCTAAACCTGACCCTGACCCTGACTCTGACAGTGACAGTGACCCTGACCATATGTCTGACCGTGACCCTGACCGTGAACCTGACCCTCGCGCTGACCCTGAACCTGGCCTTGACCCTGACCCTGATCATGACCATGACACTGACCCTGACCTTGACCCTTACACTAACACTGACCCTGACCCTGACCCAAACCCTGATGTTGACCCTAACAATGACACTGACCCTGAACATAAACCTGACCAGACCCTGACCCTGACACTGACCGCGACCCTGAAATTTACTCTGACACTGACCCTGACCATGAAACTGATCCTGACACTAACCCTGACCCTGACCCTGAACTTTACCCTGATCGTGACCCTGACCCTGGCCCTGACCTTGACGCTAAACCTGACCCTGACCCTGACGCTAACCTTGACCCTGACCCTTACTTTGGCCCTGACCCTGGCCCTGACCATGACCCTTCACCTGACCCTGACCATGACCCTAACCCTAAACCTGACCATAACCCTGACCGTGACACTGACCCTGACCCTGACCCTGACCCTGACCCTGACCCTGATCCTGACCCTGACCCTGACCCTGACCCTAAACCTGACCTAACCTTGACCCCGGCCCTGACCCTGACCCTAAACCTCACCCTGACACTAACCTTGACCCTGACCCAAAATTCTGACCGTGACCCTGATCCTGACCCTGACCCTGAACCTAACACTGACCCTGACCCTGAATCTGACCCTGAACCTAACCCTGACCCTGACCCTTACCCTGACCCTTAACCTGACCCTGACACTGACACTGACCATGACCCTAACCCTGACATTGACCCTGACACTGACCCTGCCCCTAAGCCTGACCTGACCCTGACCCTCACTCTGACCCTGACCCTGACCCTGACCTACAACCTGAACCTGACACTGAACCTGAGCTGACCCTAACCCTGACCCTGATCCTGACCTTGACCCTAACTGTGACCCTGACCCTGACCCTAAACCTGAACCTGACCCTGACCCTGACCCTGACCCTGATCCTGAACCTGACCCTATGTCTGACCGTGACCCTGACCGTGAACCTGACCCTCGCCCTGACCCTGAACCTGACCTTGACCCTGACCCTGATCATGACCCTGACACTGACCCTGACCTTGACCCTTACACTAACACTGACCCTGACCCTGACCCAAACCCTGATGTTGACCCTAATAATGACCCTGACCCTGACCCTAAACCAGACCTGACCCTGACCCTGACCATGACCCTGAAATTTACTCTGACACTGACCCTGACCCTGAACCTGACCCTGACCCTAACCCTGACCGTGACCCGGACCCTGAACCTGACCTTAATTCTGAACCTGACCCTGAACCTAAACCTGACCATGACCCTAACCCTGACCCTAACACTGACTTGGACCCTGACCCTAACCCTGACCCTAGCCCTGACGGTGACCCTGACCCTGACCCTGAACCTGACCTTAATTCTGAACCTGACCCTGAACCTAAACCTGACCATGACCCTAACCCTGACCCTAACACTGACTTGGACCCTGACCCTAACCCTGAACCTAACCCTGACCCTGTCCCCAACCCTGACCCTAACCCTGACCCTGACGCTGACTGTGACCCTGACACTGACCCTGAACCTGACTCTGACACTGACCCTACCCCTGACCGTGACCCTAAACCTGACCCTGACCTTGACATTAACCCTGAACTTGACCCTGACCCTGACACTAAACCTGACCTTAACCCTGACCCTGTGAGGAATGTTTTAACAATTCGTGTCCATAAAGAAAAATCCTGTCTGCTTCTGTCTGCTTCGGGGCTCTGCAATGGCAGCCAGATTCCTGAACCACAGATGCAGTGTGTCCCAGTCTCCCCCTCATTCTAGTCAATTTATCAAGTCTTCAGAAAATACTCCTCAAATTCTTGAGCTTGTTTGCCTTTGTTATTCCGGATTTCTATTTCTAGCAGTTACAGCCTTTTTCCTATTGTTTTGTCTTCTTCAAAATTAACTTAACACGGCTATAGGTGTGACTATCCTTGTGAATGGCGGGTGAAGAATGTTTTAATTACTTGTGAAGTGTCAATAAGAAAGCTATTTGTGTTTGTATGTCTTCTTTGATGTCCGGGAGCCTCAGAATAGCTGATAACAACTAGTGACTATTATGGAACACTATGCAGGCCTCTGATATCTGGCCAGGAGTCCAAGAGATTAAGAAGAAGAAAAAAAGGAAGCTGAAGGATGGCTAGGAGACAAGACCTGCAGGGGATGCTGTATAAACTTGACACGGTGCCAAAGGAGTACAAAGGGGAAGGACAAGAAAAAAACTTGGAGAGGAAGACTACTAGCCTTCAGCATGAAAAACCCCCAGAGGGACCACCGGAGACTGATGCGCATGCTCCAGTAGGAGGGACTGGACCCCGGAAGCTAATTAGAATAACCTATTTTTTTTAGAAGTAGTAATGAATATGTATTAGTCTAGGAGTATAAAAATCGGTTACTTGATGTGGCTGGTGTGCGTCCTGGTGGAGCGGAGACTCCCAGTGCACCCAGCGCTGTTTGCTTACCTCTATTCTCTTAATAAATCCTATTTTCTTATTTAAACCTATTTTGAAGACTGAGTCATTTTTAACAATTTGGGGGTTCGTCCGGGATGGCTATGGTTCCTGAACCCTGATTTGATCCAGGAGAGGCGCCCCACCATTTGGTGGCTCCTGTTTGAGTCGGGTCGGGACTAATGCCATCCTGAACCTGAATAAAGGTAAGCAAAGAATTTGATTTTTTGAGCTCCCTTGCCGGCTGCATTGTTGGTCGTTTTTTCCCGTAATTCTGCGCGCGAAGATCCGGACGAAGACGACGGAGTCGTAAGCGTTTGCGGATACCGTTCGGTTGGGTAAAGGTGCGGTTGCTAGTGTTTGTGTGTGAGAGTGTAACTGAGACTTCTAACGTCAGTGTGGAGGTCTTTTTTTTTGTTGTTTTCTCACCGGTTCTAATCTCCTGGAGGGGGGCTTAGCCGGTGAAAGGATTGATTCTATAGGAGTGATTCCTATAGAATTCTGGACACGTGGGTGGGTGACAGGTCCTAAACCCCCTGCAAGACACTCTCACTGAGGGCAACCAAGGGCTGTGGGAATTGCCACTATTAAAATTCCCAGATGGGTCAGAAAAAATCGAGGACCAAGGACCGAGAAGGGAGCAAATTACCAGATATACCACCAGAAAGTCCATTAGGAATAATGATTGGAAATTGGAACAATAGGGGCCCCAGAAAAATTAAAAAGAGTAAATTAAAAATGACCCAGTATTATATGATAGAATGACCAAAAGAACTCTTAAGACCCCATGTATTTTGATCCACGGAGGACGGGGTCTGTCAGGCTTTGAACATTAATAGTAGAATACCCGTGGATCCGGAAAAGAGCAAGCTGAAACATTGGAATTAGAAATTAGAGAGCAATTGATTAAGAATGAATATGTGCTACATTTGTGCCTGTGCTGCACTTGTACCTCCAGATAACAGGAGCCTCTCGGACCCCGAGAACCAGATCTAAAACAACCACATGGTTCGGACTTTAATCAAGGGGTCTGAGATAAGGAGGACTGTTCACAAAGGGACAGGTTATGCAGATGTATAGGAATGTTCATGTATATGTAACTCTTTACTAGATATAACCAAAGCAAGTTGCCACGTTAGGCGTGCACGACTTTGGTGGGACTACCCGCCCTGTGCCGCCCAGAACTGAGTAAACGTACCTACTTTACAATCTTACTGATCGTGGAGTCAGCTTTCTGTGAGTCATTTTGTCATCTTTCTGTGAGCTAGGCAGGAGATACTCTGCTCGGCTGCGGGATCAGCTGCGGAACGGACGCCCCTAGGTGCATCCTGAGTGTTTTGCTCGGAGGGGACTCCACTCTCAGCTGCTCACCACAGGAGCAAAGATCTCCTGAAACTGCAGACAAACGGCATGTTTTCAGCTGCTGGAGGGATACTAACTGGAGTGTTAATAATTGTATGTGTTATTTTTAAATGTCCAGGTATTTTGTGTTGAAAGTATTTGTGTAAGTGCAAGGGTTTGAAACAAAGTGTTACAAGTCACTTCACGAAGAACACAGTCAGAGACAATACTTGTTTGATTGGTTAACATTCTAAATTATATTCTTGTGGTGTGAATGAGGTGTGCTAGAGGCCTCTCTGTGTGATTGCTGTGTGAGTGAGGGAGTACAGAGTTCTGATCCGTATTCTCCGCAAAGGGAGTGGGCGGAGACGAACGAAGTGAAAAAGTTTTATCCAAGTTTTGAGTGGTGGTGCCTAATATATGGGCCTGGCGGTGTATCTTGTGATCCTATTTTTGCTCTTAAATGCTTTGAGTGTGACAGTGAAAACGCGGGAGCCCGGAGCGGCGCCGGGAGATCGCAGCGGCGCCGGGCGACCCGAGAGACACGGAGAGACCTGACAGAAGCCGGAAAACGCGGGAAATTGAAGTAATCGCGGTGAGACACGGGACATCCGAGATCGAGTTGCTACGGGAGACCAGAGGCGTCGGTGGACAACGGCAGCCGACCCTCACCCTCACCGTGTGGCGAGTTGGCACATAGCAGCGGGGCGGAGATCAGGACCCTGCAGCCTGTCTGGCGTAACCATGGAGGCAGCAGCGGCTGTGCTGCTTCTCTCTAGCATTCTTTTTATGAGAGGTTTATCTTGCAATGCAAAAAAAGACTATTCGTCCCCAGATCGGTGTTATAACTGTTATAACTATGTTTCTGGATAACATTCCGTGGGGTTGCCACATTCTACGGATTACTAATGACGATTTAGCTCTATTATGGGGCAGGAGTGCAGAGACGCAGATTACACTGCCAAATGACCACCGGCAGGCTCTTTCACAAATAGCTTCTAAGGTTGCAGCTGGCACTGCCTGCAGCCGTATAGCAGACGTTACACTCTCTTTCCTAACTAGTAATCATGTGTCTCATCCATTTGTGGTGGATGGTCAGTGGCAAAAAGAAAAGGGAGAAGGGGGCTGACTGATTCATTTCTTTGGTAGTTCGGGCTTGAGCCCTGGGAATTTGGTAAGAAGGGGGAGAGCGAGTTTATTTAGGCATCAATACCATTTAAACCCCCATATTGACGGATACACAGGAGTGATTCCTTGTTTTGTATGGGCTTACTAACAAAGTGCATGAGAAAAATTCGGTCCTGTTGAAATGTAAATTTTTGTGGAAAAGGTGATAAAGTTTGTCTAGAAGACTGGAGACTGCGTGCTTCAGCTGTTTTCCTGAAGTTCCGTGGATTTATGATTGAAACTGGGCACAGAAAGCAAGGGGACTTTCACTAAGTATTGCAATCAGTGGTGGCCACTATATAAACTAAATGGCCACTTTATAATCAATCGACTATAACACTATCTTGCAATTAATGTTGTTTTTGAGGAGAGAAGGAAAATAGGATTAAATGTCTCATACTGATATGTCGTTTCAGCATCTTAGAGGAAAAGAGTGGAATTAAGTTGGCCCCTGACTGAGCCTTTGGTGTTGGCATGAGAAAAGTACAGGCTGGAGACAGATAAAGGAAGGGTTAAAAGAGTTGCTGAAGGTGTTAAAGGTGTGACATGTAGTGTTTAACAGAGCTGTTTGAAGTTGAATGAGCAGGGGAAGAGGATGTAGGAATGTTAATAGTTCTGCCTCAACAGGACGCTGTGATCCCAAAATCACCGGTGTGAGCCCTTTGGGGCAGAGGGACCATGATGGGTGCAAGAGAGTTGTCATGGACACAGAAAAGCAACGAACTCTTAAAACAACCTGAGTTTATGAGTGAGCTCAGATTGCCAATGGGACCGCTCAGGGAACTGTTGACAATTGCATTCCCCTGACCGGCCCCACGCTGGGACTATAGTCACCCCGGAAATAATGAACGGTAAATACCAAAATCTGGTTAAATTGGGAATTGAGAATCTGTTCCAACAAGATCCAAAAGAAACCCCTATGGAATTTTTGACTGACTCTGGAATGCAATGGAAAACAAAACAAAACAAACAAACGAAACTGGAGAAAATAGGGGCTAAATTAGAACAAGGAAAATAGACTCTGCCAGACAGATGAGAGATATTGCCAAAGGCTTATGCGAAGCAAATATTGGGATGTTCGCATGCACGAACACATTGGGGTACAAAGGTGTTAAGTGATCATTTACTAAAACAATTTGGGTGCATTGTTTTTTTTTTGAAATAGCAAAGCAAATCACACAAGGTTGTTTAACTTGTCAAAGAACAAATAAGAAAATATTTCAACAAGAGACTGCAGGAGGAAGAAAAACAGCTTATCGGCCTTTCGAGAGAGTACAAGTTGATTTTACTGAATTGCCCAAAGTAGGGAGAATAAAATATTTATTGGTAATTGTGGATCATTTAACATAATGGGTAGAAGCTTATCCCGTGGCACGAGCCACGGCACAAGTGGTGGCAAAAATTTTATTGGAACACCTAATACCTAGATATGGGATAATCCAGTACATTGATTCTGACCAGGGCACACACTTCTAAAATAATAAAATTACTATGTCAATCATTGGGTATTCAGTGGGAATATCATACTCCGTGGCACCCACAAAGTTCAGGAAAAGTAGAAAGAATGAATCAAACGCTAAAACAGCAATTGGCTAAATTAATGATTGAGACCCAAATGCCTTGGATTCGATGCTTACCATTAGCACTTCTAAAACATCAGAACCAAACCACATAATAAGACTGGATTATCACCATATGAAATGTTATATGGTATGCCTTATTCACAGGGGATGCCTCTGGGAGACAATGTAGTTGAGGATCGTAGCATCCAGAAATATATAGTTACTATTGGGAAAAGACTGCAAGAACTGAGAGAAATTGGAATACTGGCTCAGACACCACCTTTAGGATTCGCTATTCATCAAATTCAGCCAGGGGACAAGGTCTTAATAAAATCTTGGAAAGAAGAATCATTACAACCCCGGTGGGAGGGACCGTATCTTGTTTTACTTACCACCGAAACAGCTGTGAGAACAGCAGAAAGGGGTTGGACCCATGCATCCAGAGTAAAAGGACCAGTAAATACCAAAGCTTGGAGGGTTGAGTCTGCTCCTGGGGAACTGAAGTTAAAGCTAAAAAAGGACTAATGTTCTGGCAATAAGGCTCGAAGAAGGGGACAAGCCTACAACGAATAAAGGGGAGAAGGCAAGACTGGGGCAGGACTCTCCACTGCGGTGTGTATAATGTGTATAGTCTACCGAGGGAGGCAACCCCTACGGGTATTGACTGCCGAATGTGAGGGCCTCGACCGGACTTCTCCCACACTGAAAGTCAAGCTGTCCCAGAAAGAAAAGAGAAACAAACGAGCGAATGAATAAATATATGTATATAGTAAAAGTTTTTTTACCTAAAAAAAAGTTTTTTTTTTAACCTATTGTAATTAGTTTTCCAGGAGCTGGACCACCCTCAGAGGCTGAACAGTGACCCGAGCTCAAATAGATGCTGGAGGTGGATCCAACCCCTATACTTGAAGGTATTTTTCACACCCCTACGATATTCTCTGAATGACGCAGAAGGATGTTATATTTTCTGGTACTATTCATACAAGGGCAATTGAGCTATGGTAATAACTTTTTTATTCTGGGAGAGGAAGTAGCTAAAGCTTTTAATCTTAGCAATTGCTGGGTTTGTGGAGGACCAGGGGGAGCTGAAAGTTGGCCCTGGGTAGCTGGCCCAGTTGAGCCTAAGTGGTGGGTTAGCAATTTGAGTGAAGTTCATAAGGGAACCCAATTTTGGAGAGATGAAGGGGGCCCGTGGCCATTGCATTCATCAGAAAAAGGTATATACTGTTTAAACAGAACAGGAACAGTAAAGGTAGGAAAAAGCATTTGTAAATGGACTCTGTCCCCTGGATATGAATGTACTGATCCTGAATATAGACCTATAAACTGTACAACAAGTAAAGGGAAATGGAATGCTACACATGTCCAGCTAAAAAATGGGACTTGGCTGAAGTGCTCATCTAAGGAATTTTTTGGACCTGGATGTAAGGCCATGGCGAGAGCCCAATCAAAAGGACAATTCGATGTTCAAATTTTGAGTTGTCAGCGTGATAACACCACTAGGGAGCAACATGTGGTAAGAGTCTACCGCTGGAGGTGGCAAAATGAGAACGGGACACAAGCGTTTTTTAAACATTTTTGGTCAGCTCGTAATGTAACAAGTCGTGAAGGGGAACTTAGCTGTAATTGTGAGTGGGCTTGGAAGTGTATATATACAAGTACCAATGAAGCGGACATTGTAACGGGACCACTTGGTAATAAGAATACTTTGTATTTTCATGCCCCAAGAAATAAAAAGGAATGGGATGGTCCTTTTCCGAATGGGACATGGGCTTTAAAAGGACATTATTGGGTATGTGACAAACAGGCCTATAAAAAGCTACCAAAGGACTGGTCAGGAATATGCTATGTGGGGTACATAAGACCCTTATTCTTCTTATTATCACAAATACAAGGAAAACACTTAGGAGTAAAATTATATGATGATCTCAATAGGGAAAAACGATATATTGATGCCTCTTTAGCTGGAGGTAGTGCCCAAAAATGGAGAGAAAATGAGTGGCCTCCTGAAAGAATCATACAGTATTATGGACCAGCTACCTGGAACCCGAATGAAGTAATATCTGGGGCCCGAGAACCTATTTATAATTTGAATCGAATAATTAGGTTACAAGCTGTCCTTGAAATAATAACCAATCAAACAGCAACAGCTCTAGACCTCTTGGCTGACCAGTCTACCCAAATGAGGAATGCTATTTTTCAACATAGAATGGTTTTAGACTATCTACTAGCAGAAGAGGGGGGTGTGTGTGGTAAATTAAACGATTCTAATTGTTGCTTACAAATTGACGATAACGGAAATGTAGTTAAGAAGATAACCAAAGAAATTAGAAAATTGGCCCATGTCCCAGCACAAACCTGGAAGGATATGGAATGGAATTTATTTTCATAGCTGCCTGGCGGACCATGGGTTAAAAGAGTATTATTTTTTTTGTTATGTAGTGTAATGACGCTATTGTTTATACCTTGTATGATACCTTGCCTTACATTATTAATACACTGGGTGATAAATAGTACATTTGTAATAACTTCATTAAAAAGGGAAGGGGATATGTTAATTATGATGCTTAAGGATTGTACCCTCCAAGAACGGATTGATGAAATCCGATTATTAACAACAGAAGAGACACGAATTGAGGATGTTAAAAAGAAGATAAGGGATTGTGAGGAATATTTTAACAATTCGTGTCCATAAAGAAAAACCCTGTCTGCTTCTGTCTGCTTCGGGGCTCTGCAATGGCAGCCAGATTCCTGAACCACAGATGCAGTGTGTCCCAGTCTCCCCCTCATTCTAGTCAATTTATCAAGTCTTCAGAAAATACTCCTCAAATTCTTGAGCTTGTTTGCTTTTGTTATTCCGGATTTCTATTTCTAGCAGTTACAGCCTTTTTTTCTGTTGTTTTGTCTTCTTCGAAATTAACTTAACACAGCTATAGGTGTGACTGTCCTTGTGAATGGCTGGTGAAGAATGTTTTAATTTCTTGTGAAGTGTCAATAAGAAAGCTATTTGTGTTTATATGACTTCTTTGATGTCCGGGAGCCTCAGAATAGCTGATAACAACTAGTGACTATTATGGAACACTATGCAGGCCTCTGATATCTGGCCAGGTGTCCAAGAGATTAAGAAGAAGCTGAAGGACGGCTAGGAGACAAGACCTGCACGGGATGCTGTATAAACTTGACACAGTGCCAAAGGAGTACAAAGGGGAAGGACAAGAAAAAAACTTGGAGAGGAAGACTACTAGCCTTCAGCATGAAAGACCCCCAGAGGGACCACCGGAGACTGATGCGCATGCTCCAGTAGGAGGGACTGGACCCCGGAAGCTAATTAGAATAACCTATTTTTTTTTAGAAGTAGTAATGAATATGTATTAGTCTAGGTGTATAAAAATCGGCTACTTGATGTGGCTGGTGTGCGTCCTGGTGGAGCGGAGACTCCCGGTGCACCCAGCGCTGTTTGTTACCTCTATTCTCTTAATAAATCCTATTTTCTTATTTAAACCTATTTTGAAGACTGAGCCATTTTTAACAACCCTGACCCTGACCCTGATCCTACCCCTGACCCTGAACCTGACCTTGACCCCTATCCTGAACCTAAACCTGACCTGATCCTAACCCTAAGTCAGACAATAACACAGACCCTGACCCTAACCCTGACCCTGACCCTGAACCTCAACCTGACACTGAATTTAAACCTGACCCTGACCCTGTCCCTGACACTATATCTGACCGTGACCCTGAACCTGACCATGACCCTGACCCTGACCCTGATCTTGACCCTGAACCTGACCATGACCCTGACCCTGACCTTAACCCTGAAACTGACCCTGACCCTGACGATGATTCTAACACTGAACCTACCCCTGACCCTGACGCTGATTCTAACACTGAACCTACCCCTGACCCTGACCCTGACCAATACCCTAAAGCTGACCTGACCCTGACCCTGACTCTGACCGTGACCCTGACCCTGAACCTAACCCTGACCCTGACTCTTACCCTGACCCTGACCCTGACCCTGACCCTGACCCTGAGCCTAACCAATACCCTAAAGCTGACCTGACCCTGACCCTGACCCTGACCATGACACTGACGCTGACCCTGGACTTGACCCTGACCCTACCCCTGACCCTGAACCTGACCCTGATCATGAACCTGACCCTGACCCTGACACTGACCCTGACCCTTACCGTGACCATGACACTGACGTGACCCAGACCCTGATACTGACCTTTAACTTGACCCTGATCCTGTCCCTGACCCTAAGTCTGACCGTGACCCTGACCCTGACCCTGACCCTGACCCTGACCTTGACCCTTACGCTGACCCTGACCCTGATCATGACCCTGACCCTGACCCTGACCCTGACCCTAACCCTGGCCGTGACCCTGACCCTGACCCTGACCCTCATCCTACACCTGACCCTGAACCTGACCCTGACCCTTAACCTAGCCCTGACCCTGACCCTGACCCTGATTCTGACTCTGACCGTGACCCTGACCTGAACCTGACCCTGACCTTGACACTTACCCTGACCCTGATCATGGACCTGAACCTGACACTGACCCTAACCCTAACCCTGAACCTTACCCTAACCCTGACCCTAACCCTGACCATAACCCTGACCCTGAAGCTCACCCTGAACCTAACCCTGACCCTGACCCTGAACCTGAACCTGACCCTGACTTTAACCCTGACCCTGACCCTGTCCCTGACACTATATCTGACCGTGACCCTGAACCTGACCATGACCCTGACCCTGACCCTGATCTTGACCCTGAACCTGACCATGACCCTGACCCTGACCTTAACCCTGAACCTGACCCTGACCATGACGATGATTCTAACACTGAACCTACACCTGATCCTGACGCTGATTCTAACACTGAACCTACCCCTGACCCTGACCCTGACCAATACCCTAAAGCTGACCTGACCCTGACCCTGACTCTGACCGTGACCCTGACCCTGAACCTAACCCTGATCCTGACCCTGAACCTAACCCTGAACCTGACCCTGACCCTGAACCTTACCCTCACCTTAACCCTGACACTGACCTGTTCCCTGACCCTAAGTCTGACCGTTACATTGAACCTGAACCTGACCCTGAACCTGACCTTGACCCTAACCCTGACCCTGACCCTGACCCTGACCAATACCCTAAAGCTGACCTGACCCTGACCCTGACTCTGACCGTGACCCTGACCCTGAACCTAACCCTGACCCTGACTCTTACCCTGACCCTGACCCTGACCCTGACCCTGACCCTGAGCCTAACCAATACCCTAAAGCTGACCTGACCCTGACCCTGACCCTGACCATGACACTGACGCTGACCCTGGACTTGACCCTGACCCTACCCCTGACCCTGAACCTGACCCTGATCATGAACCTGACCCTGACCCTGACACTGACCCTGACCCTGACCCTTACCGTGACCATGACACTGACGTGACCCAGACCCTGATACTGACCTTTAACTTGACCCTGATCCTGTCCCTGACCCTAAGTCTGACCGTGACCCTGACCCTGACCCTGACCCTGACCTTGACCCTTACGCTGACCCTGACCCTGATCATGACCCTGACCCTGACCCTGACCCTGACCCTAACCCTGGCCGTGACCCTGACCCTGACCCTGACCCTCATCCTACACCTGACCCTGAACCTGACCCTGACCCTTAACCTAGCCCTGACCCTGACCCTGACCCTGATTCTGACTCTGACCGTGACCCTGACCCTGACCATGACCCTGACCTGAACCTGACCCTGACCTTGACACTTACCCTGACCCTGATCATGGACCTGAACCTGACACTGACCCTAACCCTAACCCTGAACCTTACCCTAACCCTGACCCTAACCCTGACCATAACCCTGACCCTGAAGCTCACCCTGAACCTAACCCTGACCCTGACCCTGAACCTGAACCTGACCCTGACTTTAACCCTGACCCTGACCCTGTCCCTGACACTATATCTGACCGTGACCCTGAACCTGACCATGACCCTGACCCTGACCCTGATCTTGACCCTGAACCTGACCATGACCCTGACCCTGACCTTAACCCTGAACCTGACCCTGACCATGATGATGATTCTAACACTGAACCTACGCCTGATCCTGACGCTGATTCTAACACTGAACCTACCCCTGACCCTGACCCTGACCAATACCCTAAAGCTGACCTGACCCTGACCCTGACTCTGACCGTGACCCTGACCCTGAACCTAACCCTGATCCTGACCCTGAACCTAACCCTGAACCTGACCCTGACCCTGAACCTTACCCTCACCTTAACCCTGACACTGACCTGTTCCCTGACCCTAAGTCTGACCGTTACATTGAACCTGAACCTGACCCTGAACCTGACCTTGACCCTAACCCTGACCCTGACCCTGACCATGACCTTAACCCTGAACCTGACCCTGACCCTGACGCTGGCTCTAACGCTGAACCTACCCCTGACCCTGACCCTGACCAATACCCTAAAGCTGACCTGACCCTGACCCTGACTCTGACCGTGACCCTGACCCTGAACCTAACCCTGATCCTGACCCTGAACCTAACCCTGAACCTGACCCTGACCCTGAACCTTACCCTCACCTTAACCCTGACACTGACCTGTTCCCTGACCCTAAGTCTGACCGTTACATTGAACCTGAACCTGACCCTGAACCTGACCTTGACCCTAACCCTGACCCTGACCCTGACCATGACCTTAACCCTGAACCTGACCCTGACCCTGACGCTGGCTCTAACGCTGAACCTACCCCTGACCCTGACCAATACCCTAAAGCTGACCTGACCCTGACCCTGACCCTGACCATGACACTGACACTCACCCTGACCTTGACCCTAAGTCTGACCGCGACCCTGAACGTGACCCTGACACTCACCCTGACCCTGACACTGACCCTGACCCAGACATTGACCCTAATCCTGACCCTGACCCTGACCCTGACGCTGATCCTGGACTTGACCCTGACCCTACCCCTGACCCTGACCCTGACCCTGACCCTGATCATGACCCTGACCCTGACACTGACCCTGACCCTGAACCTGACCCTGACCCTGACCCTTACCGTGACCATGACACTGACGTGACCCAGACCCTGATACTGACCTTAAACTTGACCCTGATCCTGTCCCTGACCCTAAGTCTGACAGTGACCATGACCCTGACCCTGACACTGACCCTGACCTTGACCCTTACGCTGACCCTGACCCTGATCATGACCCTGACTCTGACACTGACCCTGACCCTGACCATAACCCTGAACCTGACCCTAAACCTGACCCTGACCCTAACGCTGAACCTACCCCTGACACTGACACTGACCCTGACCCTGACCCTAAACGTGACCTGACCCTGAAACTGACCCTGACACTGACCCTGACCCTGGACCTGACCCTGACCCTGATCTTGACGCTGACCCTGACCCTGACCCTGACCTTAACCCTGAACCTGACCCTGACTCTGACCCTGACGCTGGCTCTAACGCTGAACCTACCCCTTACCCTGACCCTGACCAATACCCTAAAGATGACCTGACCCTGACCCTGACCCGGACCATGACAATGACCCTCACCCTAACCTTGACCCTAAGTCTGACCACGACCCTGAACGTGACCCTGACACTCATCCTGACCATGACACTGACCTTGACCCTGACCCTGACCTTGATCCTGACCCTAACGCTGACCCTGAACATGACCCTGACCCTGACCCTAACCCTGACCGTACCCCTGACCCTGACACTGAAACTGACCCTGACCCTAAACCTGACCCTACGTCTGACCGTGACCCTGACCCTAACACTGACACTGACTCTGACCCTGACCCTGACCCTGACCCAGACATTGACCCGAACCCTGACCATGAACCTGACCCTGACACGGACACTGACTTGACCCAGACCCTGATAGTGACCTTAAACTTGACCCTGACCCTGTCCCTGACCCTAAGTCTGACCCTGACCATAACCCTGACACTGACCCTGACCCTGACCCTGACCCTGACCCAGACATTGACCCTAACCCTGACCCTGACCCTGAACCTGACCCTAAGTCTGATTGTGACCCTGAACCTAACCCTGACCCTGACCCTGAAGCTGAACCTCATCCAGACATTGACCCTAAACCTGACCCTGACCCTAACCCTGACGCTGACCCTGGACTTGACCCTGACCCTGATCATGACCCTAACCCTGATCATGACCCTGACCCTCACACTGACCCTGATCTTGACCTTGACCTTTACGCTGATGCTGACCCTGACCCTGACCCTGACCCTGACCCTGACCTTTACGCTGATACTGAACCTGATCATGACCCTGACCCTAACCCTGACACTGACGCTGACTCCAACCCTCACCCTGACCCTAACCCTGACCCTGACCCAGACCCTTAACCTAATACTGAACCTGACCCTGACACTGACCCTGACCCTGACCCTGACCCTGACACTGACCCTGACCCTAACCCTGGCCGTGACCCTGACCCTGACCGTGACCCTGACCCTGAACCTCATCCTACTCCTGACCCTGAACCTGACCCTGACCCTGACCCCTATTCTGCACCTAAATCTGACCTGACCCTAACCCTAAGTATGACAATAACACAGACCCTGACCCTGAACCTGACCCTGACCCTTAACCTAGCCCTGACCCTGACCCTGACCCTGACGCTGACCCTGACCCTGACCCTGACCCTGAACCTAAACCTACCCCTGACTCTGACCCTGACCCTGACCTTGACACTTACCCTGACCCTGATCATGAACCTGAACCTAACACTGACCCTAACCCTAACCCTGAACCTTACCCTAACCCTGACTCTAACCCTGACCATAACCCTGACACTGAAGCTCACACTGAACCTAAACCTGACCCTGACCCTGAACCTGAACCTGACCCTGACTTTAACCCTGACCCTGACCCTGTCCCTGACACTATATCTGACCGTGACCCTGAACCTGACCATGACCCTGAACCTCACCTTGACCCTGACACTGACCCTGACCCTAAGTCTGACCCTGACCCTGACCCTGACCCTGATCTTGACCCTGAACCTGACCATGACCCTGACCCTGACCTTAACCCTGAACCTGACCCTGACCCTGACTCTAACACTGAACCTACCCCTGACCCTGACCCTGACCAATACCCTAAAGCTGACCTGACCCTAACCCTGACTCTGACCGTGACCCTGACCCTGAACCTAACCCTGATCCTGACCCTGAACCTAACCCTGAACCTGACCCTGACCCTGAACCTTACCCTCACCTTAACCCTGACACTGACCTGTTCCCTGACCCTAAGTCTGACCATTACATTGAACCTGAACCTGACCCTGAACCTGACCTTGACCCTAACCCTGACCCTGACCCTGACCATGACCTTAACCCTGAACCTGACCCTGACCCTGACGCTGGCTCTAACGCTGAACCTACCCCTGACCCTGACCAATACCCTAAAGCTGACCTGACCCTGACCCTGACCCTGACCATGACACTGACACTCACCCTGACCTTGACCCTAAGTCTAACCACGACCCTGAACGTGACCATGACACTCACCCTGACCCTGACCCTGACCCTGATTCAGACATTGACCCTAATCCTGACCCTGACCCTGACCCTGACGCTGATCCTGGACTTGACCCTGACCCTACCCCTGACCCTGACCCTGACCCTGATCATGACCCTAACCCTGACCCTGACCCTGACCCTGACCCTGACCCTGACCCAGACCCTTACAGTGACCATGACACTGACATGACCCAGACCCTGATACTGACCTTAAACTTGACCCTGATCCTGTCCCTGACCCTAAGTCTGACAGTGACCCTGACCATGACCCTGACCTTAACCCTGAACCTGACCCTGACCCTGACGCTGGCTCTAACGCTGAACCTACCCCTGACCCTGACCAATACCCTAAAGCTGACCTGACCCTGACCCTGACCCTGACCATGACACTGACACTCACCCTGACCTTGACCCTAAGTCTGACCGCGACCCTGAACGTGACCCTGACACTCACCCTGACCCTGACACTGACCCTGACCCAGACATTGACCCTAATCCTGACCCTGACCCTGACCCTGACGCTGATCCTGGACTTGACCCTGACCCTACCCCTGACCCTGACCCTGACCCTGACCCTGATCATGACCCTGACCCTGACACTGACCCTGACCCTGAACCTGACCCTGACCCTGACCCTTACCGTGACCATGACACTGACGTGACCCAGACCCTGATACTGACCTTAAACTTGACCCTGATCCTGTCCCTGACCCTAAGTCTGACAGTGACCATGACCCTGACCCTGACACTGACCCTGACCTTGACCCTTACGCTGACCCTGACCCTGATCATGACCCTGACTCTGACACTGACCCTGACCCTGACCATAACCCTGAACCTGACCCTAAACCTGACCCTGACCCTAACGCTGAACCTACCCCTGACACTGACACTGACCCTGACCCTGACCCTAAACGTGACCTGACCCTGAAACTGACCCTGACACTGACCCTGACCCTGGACCTGACCCTGACCCTGATCTTGACGCTGACCCTGACCCTGACCCTGACCCTGACCTTAACCCTGAACCTGACCCTGACTCTGACCCTGACGCTGGCTCTAACGCTGAACCTACCCCTTACCCTGACCCTGACCAATACCCTAAAGATGACCTGACCCTGACCCTGACCCGGACCATGACAATGACCCTCACCCTAACCTTGACCCTAAGTCTGACCACGACCCTGAACGTGACCCTGACACTCATCCTGACCATGACACTGACCTTGACCCTGACCCTGACCTTGATCCTGACCCTAACGCTGACCCTGAACATGACCCTGACCCTGACCCTAACCCTGACCGTACCCCTGACCCTGACACTGAAACTGACCCTGACCCTAAACCTGACCCTACGTCTGACCGTGACCCTGACCCTAACACTGACACTGACTCTGACCCTGACCCTGACCCTGACCCAGACATTGACCCGAACCCTGACCATGAACCTGACCCTGACACGGACACTGACTTGACCCAGACCCTGATAGTGACCTTAAACTTGACCCTGACCCTGTCCCTGACCCTAAGTCTGACCCTGACCATAACCCTGACACTGACCCTGACCCTGACCCTGACCCTGACCCAGACATTGACCCTAACCCTGACCCTGACCCTGAACCTGACCCTAAGTCTGATTGTGACCCTGAACCTAACCCTGACCCTGACCCTGAAGCTGAACCTCATCCAGACATTGACCCTAAACCTGACCCTGACCCTAACCCTGACGCTGACCCTGGACTTGACCCTGACCCTGATCATGACCCTAACCCTGATCATGACCCTGACCCTCACACTGACCCTGATCTTGACCTTGACCTTTACGCTGATGCTGACCCTGACCCTGACCCTGACCCTGACCCTGACCTTTACGCTGATACTGACCCTGATCATGACCCTGACCCTAACAATAACCCTGACCCTGAACCTGACTCTGACCCTAACCCTGACCCTACCACTGACCCTGACCCTAACCCTGACCCTGACCCTAAACGTGACCTGACACTGAAACTTACCCTGACACTGCCCCTGACCCTGGACCTGACCTTGACTCTGATCTTGACGCTGACCCTGACCCTGACCCTGACCTTAACCCTGAACCTGACCCTGACTCTGACCCTGACGCTGGCTCTAACGCTGAACCTACCCCTGACCCTGACCCTGACCAATACCCTAAAGCTGACCTGACCCTGACCCTGACCCTGACCCAGACATTGACCCTAACCCTGACTCTGACCCTGACCCTGAACCTGACCCTAAGTCTGATTGTGACCCTGAACCTAACCCTGACCCTAACCCTGAACCTGAAACTGATCCAGACATTGACCCTAAACCTGACCCTGACCCTAACCCTGACCCTGACCCAAACCCTTAACCTAATACTGAACCTGACCCTGACCCTGACCCTGACCCTATCCATAACCTTGACCCTGAACCTGACACTGACCCTGACCCTGACAATAACCCTGACCCTGACCTTGACACTAAACCAGACCCTGACCCTTACCCTGACCAAGACCCTGACCCTAACCCTCACCCTGAACCTGCCGCTGATCCTAAGTCTGACCGTGACACTGACGCGGACACTGACCCTGACACTTACCCTGACCCTGAACCTAAACCTACCCCTGACTCTGACCCTGACCCTGACCCTGACCCTGACCCTGACCCTGAACCTTACCCTGACCCTGAACCCTAAACCTGACCCTGACCCTGACACTGACCCTTACACCGACCCTGACCTTAACCCTGAACCTAACCCTGACTGTGACCCTGACCCATACCCTAAACCTGACCTGACACTGAGCCTGACCCTGACCTTGATCCTGACCCTAACGCTGACCCTGACCCTGACCCTAAGCCTGACCCTACCCCTGACCCTGACACTGACCCTGACTCTAAACCTGACGTGACCCTGAAACTGACCTTGACCCTGAACCTGACACTGACCCCGACCCTAAGTCTGACCCCGACCCTGAACCTGACCCTGACCCACACATTGACCCTAACCCTGACAATGACCCTGACCCTGACCCTGACACTGGCCTTGACCCTGACCCTACCCCTGACCCTGAACGTGACCCTGACCTTGATCACGACACTGACCCTGATACTGACCCTGACCCTGACGTTGACCCTGACACTGACCCTAACACAAACCCTGACACTGACTTGACCCCGACCCTGACCCTGACCTTAAACCTGACCCTGACCCTGTCCCGGACCCTAAGTCTGACCGTGACGCTGACCCTGACCCTGACCCTGAACCTGACCTTGACCCTGACCCTGACCCTGTCCCTGATGATGATCCTGACCATGACCCTGACCCTGACACTGACCCTGACACTGACATTGACCCTGACCCTGACCCTAACCCTGACCCTGACGCTGACTCCAGCCCTGACCCTGACCCTAACCCTGACCCTGTCCTTGACCCTGACTCAGACCCTTACCCTAACACTGACCCTGAACCTTACCTGACCCTGACTCTATACCTGAACTGAACCTGACCCTGACCCTGACACTGACCTGACCCTGATCCTGACCTTGACCCTGAACCTGACCCTGACCCTGGCCGTGACCCTGACCCTGACCGTGACCCTGACCCTGACCCTCATCCTACCCCTGACCCTGAACCTGACCCTGACCCTTAACCTAGCCCTGACCCTGACCCTGACACTGACGCTGACTCTGACCGTGACCCTGACCCTGACCATGACCCTGACCTGAACCTGACCCTGACCTTGACACTTACCCTGACCCTGACCCTGATCATGAACCTGAACCTGACACTGACCCTAACCCTAACCCTGAACCTTACCCTAACCCTGACCCTAACCCTGACCATAACCCTGACCCTGAAGCTCACCCTGAACCTAACCCTGACCCTGACCCTGACCCTGAACCTGACCCTGACTTTAACCCTGACCCTGACCCTGTCCCTGACACTATATCTGACCGTGACCCTGAACCTGACCATGACCCTGAACCTCACCTTGACCCTGACACTGACCCTGACCCTAAGTCTGACCCTGACCCTGACCCTGACCCTGATCTTGACCCTGAACCTGACCATGACGCTGACCCTGACCTTAACCCTGAACCTGACCCTGACGCTGACTCTAACACTGAACCTACCCCTGACCCTGACCCTGACCGACACCCTAAAGCTGACCTGACCCTGACCCTGACTCTGACCGTGACCCTGACCCTGAACCTAACCCTGATCCTGACCCTGAACCTAACTCTGAACCTGACCCTGACCCTGAACCTTACCCTCACCTTAACCCTGACACTGACCTGTTCCCTGACCCTAAGTCTGACCGTTACATTGAACCTGAACCTGACCCTGAACCTGACCTTGACCCTAACCCTGACCCTGACCCTGACCATGACCCTGACCATGACCTTAACCCTGAACCTGACCCTGACCCTGACGCTGGCTCTAACGCTGTACCTACCCCTGACCCTGAACAATACCCTAAAGCTGACCTGACCCTGACCCTGACCCTGACCCTACCACTGACCCTGACACTGACCCTGACACAGACATTGACCCTTGACCCTGACCCTGACCCTGATCATGACCCTGACTCTGACACTGACCCTGACCCTGACCATAACCCTGACCCTGAACCTGACCCTGACCCTAACCCTGACCCTACCACTGATCCTGACACTGACCCTGACCCTGACCCTAAACGTGACCTGACCCTGAAACTGACCCTGACACTGACCCTGACCCTGGACCTGACCCTGACCGTGATCTTGACGCTGACCCTGACCCTGACCCTGACCCTGACCCTGACCTTAACCCTGAACCTGACCCTGACTCTGACCCAGATAGTGACCTTAAACTTGACCCTGACCCTGTCCCTGACCCTAAGTCTGACCCTGACCATAACCCTGACACTGACCCTGACCCTGACCCTGACCCTGACCCAGACATTGACCCTAACCCTGACCCTGACCCTGACCCTGAACCTGACCCTAAGTCTGATTGTGACCCTGAACCTAACCCTGACCCTGACCCTGAACCTGAACTTGATCCAGACATTGACCCTAAACCTGACCCTGACCCTAACCCTGACGCTGACCCTGGACTTGACCTTGACCTTTACGCTGATACTGACCCTGATCATGACCCTCACCCTGACCTTGACCTTGACCTTTACGCTGATACTGACCCTGATCATGACCCTGACCCTGACCCTGACACTGACCTTGACCCTGACCTTGACCCTGACCCTAACCCTGACTCTGAATCTTACATTGATCCTGACCCTACCCCTGACCCTACCCTGACCCTGAACCTGACCCTGACCCTGACCCTGACCCTGACACTGACTCTGAACCTGAACCTGACCTTGACCCTACAACTGAATTTGACCCTGATCCTGACCCTGACACTGACCCTGACCCTGAACCTGACCCTGACCTTGACCCTGACCCTGACCCTGACACTGACTCTGACCCTGACATTGAACCTGACCTGACCCTGACATTGACCCTAACCTTGAACATGACCCTGACACTAAACCTGACCCTGAAGGGATCATGACACTGAACCTGACCTGACCCTGAACCTGACCCTGACATTGACCCTAACCTTGACCCTGACCCTGACCCTAACACTGAACTTACCCTGACCCTGACCGTGACACTGAACCTGACCCTAAGTCTGACCGTGACCCTGACCGTGACCATGACCCTGACACTGACCCTGACCTTGACCCTTACACTAACACTTACCCTGAACCTACCCCTGACCCTGACCCTGACCGTGACAGTAACCCTGACCCTGAACCTACCCCTGAACCTTACCCTGACGCTGACCCTGACCCTGACCCTGACCCTGAACCTGACCTTGACCCTGACCATGACCATGACCCTGACACTGACCCTGACCTTGAACCTTACACTAACACTTACCCTGAACCTACCCCTGACCCTGACCCTGACCGTGACAGTAACCCTGACCGTGAACCTACCCCTGAACCTTACCAAGACCCTGACCCTGACCCTGACCCTGACCCTGAACCTGATCCTGACCTTGACACTGACCCTGACCCTTACCCTGACCCTCACCCTAAACCTGACCATGACCCTGACCCTGTCCATGAACCTAACCCAGATCCTGACCCTGACCATGACCCTGAACTTGACCCTGACCTTGAACTTGATCTTGACCTTCACCCTGACCTTGATTCTGAACCTGACCATAAGTCTGACTGTAACCCTTACCCTGACCCTTACACTGACCGTGACCCTGACCCTGACCCTGACTCTGACCCTGACCCTGACCCTGACCCTGACCCTGACCCTGACCCTGACCCTGACCCAGAACCTGATCATGAACCTAACCCTTACCCTGACCCTGACTCTTCCCCTGACCCTGACATTGACCATTGCCCTGACCCTAAGTCTGAATTTGACCCTGACTCTGACCCTGTCCCTGACCCTGACCCTAACCCTGACCCTGACACTGAACCTAATCCTGACCTTGACCCTGACCCTGATTCTGAACCTGTCCCTGACCCTGACACTGAACCTGAACCGGACACTGACCCTCAACCTGACCCTGACTTTGACCTTGAACTTGACCTTGACCTTGACATTGACCTTGTCACTGAACTTGAACCTGACCAAGACCCTGAACCTAAGTCTGAACGTGACCCTGAAAGTGCACCTGACCCTGAGCCTGACCCTACCCCTGACCCTGACCTTCACCCTTAACCTGACCCTGACCCTGAACCTGACCCTGACCCTGACCCTAACCCTGACCCTAATTCTGACCCTGACCCTAAACCTGACGCTGAAACTCACCCTGACCCTGACCCTAACCCTGAACATGAACCTGAACCTGACCTTGATATTGACCCTGGCCCTGACCTTGACCTTGAACTGTACCTTGACCTTTACCCTGACCGTGACACTGACCCTGAATCTAACACAGACCCTGAACCTTAATGTTAACGTGACCTTGACCCTGACCCTGAACTATACTTTGACCTTTACCATGATCCTAACCCTGACCCTGACCCCGAACCCGACCTTGACCTTGACCTTGACCCTGACCCTGACCCTGACCTTTACCTTGACCCTGACCATGAATTTGACCCTGACCTTGACCTTGACCCTAACCCTGACCTTGAACTTGACCTTGACCGTGACCTTGACCTTGACATTGACACTGACCCTGACCCTAAACCTGACCCTGATTCTGACCCTATCCTTGACCGTGACCCTGACCCTAACCCTGAACCTATCCCTGACCGTGACACTGACCCTGACCCTGAACCTGACCCTGACAATGCCCTGATTCCAACACTGAACCTGACCCTGACTCTGACCCTACCCCTGACCCTGACACTGACCCTGACCATAAACCTGACCATAACCCTGACCCTGACACTGACCCTGACCCTAAACCTGACCCTGACCCTAACTCTGAACCTGATCCTGACCCCGACCCTGACCCTGACCGTGACCCTGATACTGACCCTGAACCTAACACTACCCCTGACCCTGACCCTAACCCTGAACCTGACTCTGGCACTAAACCTGACCTGACCCTGACCCTGGCCCTGACCCTGACCCTGAAACTCACCCTGACACTAACCTTGACCCTGACCCAAAATTATGACCGTGACCCTGACACTGACCCTGAACGTGAACCTGACTCTAAATCTGACCATGACCTTGACCTTGACCCTGACCCTGAACCTAACACTGACCCTGACCCTGACCCTGAATCTGACCCTGAACCTAGCCCTGACCCTGACCCTTACCTTTACCCTTAACCTGACCCTGACACTGACACTGACCATGACACTAACCCTGACCCTGACCCTGACACTGCCCCTAAACCTGATTTGACCCTGACCCTCACTCTGAACCGGACCCTGACCCTGACCTTCAACCTGACCCTAACACTGAACCTGACCTGACCCTGACCCTGACCCTGACCTTGACCCTAACTTTGACCGTGAACCTAAGCCTAAACCTGACCCTGACCCTGACACTGACAGTGACCCTGAACCTGACCCTATGTTTGACCGTGACCCTGACCGTGAACCTGACCCTCGCCCTGACCCTGAACCTGACCTTGACCCTAACCCTGATCATGACCCTGACACTGATCCTGACCCTGTCACTAACACTGACCCTGACCCAAACCCTGATGCTGACCCTAACAATGACACTGACCCTGACCCTAAACCAGACCTGACCCTGACCCTGACACTGACCCTGACCCTGAAATTTACTCTGACACTGACCCTGACCCTGAACCTGACCATGATCCTAACCCTGATCCTACCCCTGACCCTGACCCTAACACTGAAACTGACCCTGACCCTGACCCTGACCCTGACCCTGAACGTTACCCTGACCCTGAACTTGACCCTGACCCTGACCCTAACCCTGACCCTGACGCTGACCCTAAACCTGACACTGACCCTGACCCTGACCCTGACCATGAACCTAACCCTGACTCTGACCTTGACCCTGACCCTAACCCTGACGCTAAATCTGAACCTGACCCTGACCCTGACATTGTCCCTAACCCAGACCCTGACTCTGACCCTGACACTGACCATAAATATGACCCTGACACTGATTTTGACACTAACCCTGTCCCTGTCCCTGACCCTGACCCTGACCCTAACCCTAAACCTGACCTAACCTTGACTCCGGCCCTGACCCTGACCCTAAACCTCACCCTGACACTAACCTTGACCCTGACCCAAAATTCTGACCGTGACCCTGACACTGACCCTGAAAGTGACCCTGACCCTGACCCTAGCCCTGACTCTGACTCTGACCCAGACCCAGACCCTGACCCTGAACCTAACCCTGAACCTGACCCTTACACTGACCCATAACCTGACCCTGACACTGACACTGACCATGACCCTAACCCTGATATTGACCCTGACACTGACCCTGCCCCTAAGCCTGACCTGACCCTGACCCTCACTCTGACCCTGACCCTGACCCTGACCTACAACCTGAACCTGACACTGAACCTGACCTGACCCTGATCCTGACCCTGATCCTGACCTTGACCCTAACTGTGACCCTGACCCTGACCCTAAACCTGAACCTGACCCTGACAGTGACCCTGATCCTGAACCTGACCCTATGTCTGACCGTGACCCTGACCGTGAACCTGACCCTCGCCCTGACCCTGAACCTGACTTTGACCCTGACCCTGATCATGACCCTGACACTGACCCTGACCTTGACCCTTACACTAACACTGACCCTGACCCTGACCCAAACCCTGATGTTGACCCTAACAATGACACTGACCCAGACCCTAAACCAGACCTGACCCTGACCCTGACACTGACCCTGACCCTGAAATTTACTCTGACACTGACCCTGACCCTGAACCTGACCATGATCCTAACCCTGATCCTACCCCTGACCCTGACCCTAACACTGAAACTGACCCTGACCCTGACCCTGACCTGACCCTGACCCTGACCCTGACCCTAAACCTCACCGTGACTCTAACCTTGACCCTGACCCTGACGCTGACCTTAAACCTGACATGACCCTGACCATGAACCTAACCCTGACTCTGACCTTGAACCTGACCCTAACCCTGACGCTAAATCTGAACCTGACCCTGACCCTGACATTGTCCCTAACCCAGACCCTGACTCTGACCCTGACACTGACCATAAATATGACCCTGACACTGATTTTGACACTAACCAGGTCCCTGTCCCTGACCCTGACCCTGACCCTGACCCTAAACCTGACCTAACCTTGACTCCGGCCCTGACCCTGACCCTAAACCTCACCCTGACACTAACCTTGACCCTGACCCAAAATTCTGACCGTGACCCTGACACTGACCCTGAAAGTGACCCTGACCCTGACCCTGACCCTAGCCCTGACTCTGACTCTGACCCAGACCCAGACCCTGACCCTGAACCTAACCCTGAACCTGACCCTTACACTGACCCATAACCTGACCCTGACACTGACACTGACCATGACCCTAACCCTGATATTGACCCTGACACTGACCCTGCCCCTAAGCCTGACCTGACCCTGACCCTCACTCTGACCCTGACCCTGACCCTCACCTACAACCTGAACCTGACACTGAACCTGACCTGACCCTGATCCTGACCCTGATCCTGACCTTGACCCTAACTGTGACCCTGACCGTGACCCTAAACCTGAACCTGACCCTGACAGTGACCCTGATCCTGAACCTGACCCTATGTCTGACCGTGACCCTGACCGTGAACCTGACCCTCGCCCTGACCCTGAACCTGACTTTGACCCTGACCCTGATCATGACCCTGACACTGACCCTGACCTTGACCCTTACACTAACACTGACCCTGACCCTGACCCAAACCCTGATGTTGACCCTAACAATGACACTGACCCAGACCCTAAACCAGACCTGACCCTGACCCTGACACTGACCCTGACCCTGAACCTGACCATGACCCTAACCCTGATCCTACCCCTGATTCTGACCCTAACACTGAACCTGACCCTGACCCTAAACCTGACCTGACCCTGACCCTGACCCTGACCCTAAACCTCACCGTGACTCTAACCTTGACCCTGACCCTGACCCTGAACCTGACCCTGACCCTGACCCTTATCCTGATCGTTACCCTGAATTTGGCACTGACCCTGGCCCTGACCCTGACTCTACACCTGACCCAGAACCTGACCCTGACCTTGACCCTGACACTGACCCTGACCCTAACCCTGACCCTGAACTTGATCCTGACCCTAACCCTGAACATGACCCTGACCCTGACCCTAACCCTAACTGTGACCCTGAACCTAAGTCTGACCGTGAACCTGACCCTGACCCTGACCCTGACCCTGACCCTGACACTGACCCTGCCCCTAAACCTGACCTGACCCTGACCCTGACCCTGACCCTGACCCTTATCCTGATCGTTACCCTGAATTTGGCACTGACCCTGGCCCTGACCCTGACTCTACACCTGACCCAGAACCTGACACTGACCCTGACCCTAACCCTGACCCTGTCCCTGACCGTGACCCTAACCTTGACCCTGACCTACACAATGAACTTGAGTTTGACCCTGACCGAGACCCTGACCCTCACCCTGACCCTGACCCTGACCCTGACCTTGACCCTGACCCTGACCCTAACCCTGACCCTGAACTTGATCCTGACCCTAACCCTGAACATGACCCTGACCCTGACCCTAACCCTGACACTGACCCTGTCCCTGACCCTGACACTAAACCAGACCCTCAACCTGATCCTAAACCTGTCCTGACCCTGAACCTGATACTGACCCTGAACCTAAGTCTGACTGTGACCCTAACCCTTACCCTAATTCTGACCGTGACCCTGATCATGACCTTGACCCTGACCCTGACCATAACCCTGACCGTGACCCTAACACTGACCCTGACCCTGTCACTTACCCTGACCCTAAGTCTGACCCTGACCTTAACACTAAACCAGACCTGACCCTACCCCTTACCCTGACCCTGACACTGACCCTGAACATGACCTTGACACTAAGTCTGACTGAGACCCTGACCGTGACCCTGAACCTCAAACTGACCCTGACCCTAACCCTGACCTTGACCCTGACCCTGAACCTGACCCTGACCCTCGCCCTGACGCTGACTCTACCCCTGACACTGACCCGGACAATCACTCTGACCCTAACCCTTGTCCTGACCCTGACCCTGACCCTGACCCTGACCCTGTCCCTGATTCTAAGAAATACCGTGACCCTGACCCTGACCATCACCCTGACCCTGACCCTGACCCTGACCCTCACCCTGACCCTGACCGTTACGCTGATATTGACCCTGATGCTGACCCTGACTCTGAACTACACCCTGAACTTGACCATAACCGTGACCCTGACCCTGACCCTGACCCTGACCCTAAACCTGACCTGACCCTGACCCTGACACTGACAGTGACCCTGACACTGAGCGTGACCCTGACCGTGACCTTAACCCTGACCCTGACAGTGACCCTGACCCTGATCCTTACCCTACCCCTGCCCCTTACCCTGACCTTAATCGTGACCCTGACCGTAACACTGACGTTGACCCTGACCATGACCCTGAACCTGACCTTAATTCTGAACCTGACCCTGACCCTGACCCTGAACCTAACCCTGATTCTGACCCTGACCCTGACCCTGACCCTGAAACTAACCCTGACCCTGACCCTGACTCTGACCCTGACCCTAAATCTGAACCTGACCCTGACCCTGACCCTGACACTGTCCCTAACACTGACCCTGACCCCGACAATGACCCTAAACGTAACCCTGACACTGATTTTGACACTAACCCTGTCCCTGACCCTGACCATGAACCTGACACCAACCCTGAACCTGACCCTAACTCTGACCCTGACCCTGACACAGACCCTGACCCTGACCGTGACCATGACCCTGACAATGCCCTGATTCCGACCCTGACCCTGACCCTGACGCTAAACGTGACCCTGACCCTTACATTGACCCTGACCCTGGCCCTGACCCTGACCCTCACCCTGACACTAACCTTGACCCTAACCCAAAATTCTGACTGTGACCCTAACCCTGACCCTGAACGTGACCCTGGCCCTAAATCTGACCGTGATCTTGACCCTGAATCTGACCCTGAACCTAACCCTGAACCTGAACCTTACCCTGAACCTTAACCTGACTTTGAACCTGACACTGACCATGACCCTAATGCTGACCCTGACCCTGACACTGACCCTGCCCCTAAGCCTGACCTGACCCTGACACTCACTCTGAACCTGAACCTGACCCTGAACTACAACCTGAACCTGACACTGAACCTGACCTGACCCTGACCCTGACCCTGACCTTGACCCTAACTGTGACCTTGACACTGACCCTAAACCTGACCCTGACCCTGACTTAGACAGTGACCCTGACATTGACCCGAACCTTGACCCTGACCCTAAACCTGACCCTCACCCTGACCCTGACCGTGACACTGAACCTGACCCTAAGTCTGACCGTGACCCTGACCGTGACCATGACCCTCACCATGAACCTGAACCTGACCTTGACACTGATCCTGACCATGACCCTGACACTGACCCTTACCTTGACCCAAACACTAACACTTACCCTGAACCTACCCCTGACCCTGACCCTGACCCTGACAGTAACCCTGACCCTGAACCTATCCCTGAACCTTACCCTGACCCTGACACTAACCCTGACCCTGAACCTACCCCTGACCCTGACCCTGACCCTGACCCTGACCTTGATCCTAAACCTTACCTGCCCATGACCCTGACCCTAAGTGTGACCGTGACCCAGACCCTGACCTGACCGTGATCCTGACCCTGACCGTGACCCTGACCGTGACCCTGACCTTGACCATGACACTGACCTTTACTCTAACCCTGACCCTGACTCTTATCCTGATCCTGACCCTGACCATGACCTTGACCCTGACCCTGACTTTGACCATGACCTTGGCCCTGACCCTGACAGTGCCCTGACTCCGACCCTGACCCTAAGTCTCACCGCGACCCTGACCGTGACCCTGAAACTCACACTGACCCTGACCCTGACCCTGACTCTTATATTGATCCTGACCCTACCCTGACCCTTACCCTGACTCTGACCCTGACCCTGAACCTGACCCTGACCCTGACCCTAGCCCTGACTCTGACTCTGACCCAGACCCAGACCCTGACCCTGACACTGACTCTGACCATAAACCTGACCTTGACCTTACAACTGAACTTGACCCTGACCCTGACACTGACCCTGAACATGAACCTTACCCTGACCTTGACCCTGACCCTGACACTGACTCTGACCCTGACATTGAACCTGACCTGACCCTGACATTGACCCTAACCTTGAACATGACCCTGACACTAAACCTGACCCTGACGTGATCATGACACTGAACCTGACCTGACCCTGAACCTGACCCTGACATTGACCCTAACCTTGACCCTGACCCTGACCCTAACACTGAACCTGACCCTGACCCTGACCGTGACACTGAACCTGACACTAAGTCTGACCGTGACCCTGACTGTGACCATTACCCTCACCCTGACCCTGAACCTGACCTTGACCCTGACCATGACCATGACCCTGACACTGACCCTGACCTTGAACCTTACACTAACACTTACCCTGAACCTACCCCTGACCCTGACCCTGACCGTGACAGTAACCCTGACCCTGAACCTACCCCTGAACCTTACCCTGACCCTGACCCTGACCCTGACCCTGATCCTGACCTTGACACTGACCCTGACCCTTACCCTGACCCTCACCCTAAACCTGACCATGACCCTGACCCTGACCTTGAACCTTACCCTGAACCTGAACCTTACACTAAACTTCACCTTGACCTTGACGCTGACCTTGAACTTGACCTTGACCTTCACCCTGACCTTGATTCTAAACCTGACCCTAAGTCTGACTGTAACCCTTACCCTGACCCTGACCTTGACACAGATTCTTACACTGAACGTGACCCTGACCCTGACCCTGACCCTGACCCTGACCCTGACCCTGATCATGAACCTAACCCTTACCCTGACCCTGACTCTTCCCCTGACCCTGACATTGACCATTGCCCTGACCCTAAGTCTGAATTTGACCCTGACTCTGACCCTGTCCCTGACCCTGACCCTAACCCTGACCCTGACACTGAACCTAATCCTGACCTTGACCCTGACCCTGATTCTGAACCTGTCCCTGACCCTGACACTGAACCTGAAAAGGACACTGACCCTCAACCTGACCCTGACTTTGACCTTGAACTTGACCTTGACCTTGACATTGACCTTGTCACTGAACTTCAACCTGACCAAGACCCTGAACCTAAGTCTGAACGTGACCCTGAAAGTGCACCTGACCCTGAGCCTGACCCTACCCCTGACCCTGAACTTGACCCTTAACCTGACCCTGACACTGAACCTGACCCTAATTCTGACCCTGACCTTGACCTTGACCCTGACCCTGACCCTTACCCTGTTTCTGACCCTAACCCTGACCCTGACCCTAACCCTGACCCTAATTCTGACCCTGACCCTGACCGTGACCCTGACCCTGACCCTGACCCTGAACATGAAACTTAACCTGACCTTGATATTGACCCTGGCCCTGACCTTGACCTTGAACTGTACCTTCACCTTTACCCTGACCGTGAAACTGACCCTGAATCTAACACAGACCCTGAACCTTAATCTTAACGTGACCTTGACCCTGACCCTGAACTTTACTTTGACCTTTACCATGATCCTAACCCTGACCCTGACCCCGAACCCGACCTTGACCTTGACCTTCACCCTGACCCTGACCCTGACCTTTACCTTGACCCTGACCATGACCCTGACCCTGACCTTGACCTTGACCCTAACCGTGACCTTGAACTTGACCTTGACCCTGACCTTGACCTTGACATTGACACTGACCCTGACCCTAAACCTGACCCTGATTCTGACCCTGACCTTGACCTTGACCCTGACCCTGACCCGTACCCTGTTTCTGACCCTAACCCTGACCCTGACCCTGACCCTGACCCTAACCCTGACCCTATCCCTGACCGTGACCCTGACCCTGACCCTGACCCTAAACCTGACCCTGACCATGACCCTGACCCTGACCCTGACTCTAAACCTGACCCTATCCCTGACCGTGACCCTGACCCTGACAATGCCCTGATTCCAACACTGAACCTGACCCTGACACTGACCCTGACCATAAACCTGACCATAACACTGACCGTGACACTGACCCTAAACCTGACCCTGACCCTAACCCTGAACCTGATCCTGACCCCGACCCTGACCCTGACCCTGACCCTGACCCTGACCGTGACCCTGATACTGACCCTGAACCTAACACTACCCCTGACCCTGACCCTGACCCTTACCCTGACCGTGACCCTGACCCTGATCCTGGCACTAAATCTGACCTGCCCTGACCCCGGCCCTGACCCTGACCCTAAATCTCACCCTGACACTAACCTTGACCCTGACCCAAAATTCTGACCGTGACACTAAACCTGACCCTGAACGTGACCCTGACCCTAAATCTGACCGTGACCTTGACCTTGACCCTGACCCTGAACCTAACACTGACCCTGACCCTGACCCTGAATCTGACCCTGAACCTAACCCTAACCCTGACCCTGAACCTTACCCTGACCCTTAACCTGACCCTGACACTGACACTGACCATGACGCTAATCCTGACCCTGACCCTGACACTGACCCTGCCCCTAAACCTGATTTGACCCTGACCCTCACTCTGAACCTGACCCTGACCCTGACCTTCAACCTGAACCTGACACTGAACCTGACCTGACCCTGACCCTGACCCTAAACCTGACCCTGACCCTGACACTGACAGTGACCCTGAACCTGACCCTATGTCTGACCATGAACCTGACCGTGAACCTGACCCTCGCCCTGACCCTGAACCTGACCTTGACCCTAACCCTGATCATGACCCTGACACTGACCCTGACCCTTACACTAACACTGACCCTGACCCTGACCCAAACCCTGATGCTGACCCTAACAATGACACTGACCCTGACCCTAAACCAGACCTGACCCTGACCCTGACACTGACCCTGACCCTGAAATTTACTCTGACACTGACCCTGACCCTGAACCTGACCATATCCTAACCCTGATCCTACCCCTGACCCTGACCCTAACACTGAACCTGACCCTGACCCTAAACCTGACCTTGACCCTGACCCTTAACCATGACCGTGACCCTGTACCTGATCCTAAGTCTGACCGTGACCCTGACCATGACCCAGACCCTAACCCTGAGCCTGACACTGACCTTGACCCTGACCCTAACCCTGACCCTAAATCTGAACCTGACCCTGACCCTGACCCTGACCCTGACCCTGACCCTGACACTGACCGTGACCCTGACTCTGACCCTGACCCTAAATCTGACCCTGACCCTGACACTGTCCCTAACCCTGACACTGACCCTGACACTGACCCGGACCCTGACCCTAAACCTGACCTAACCTTGACCCCGGCCCTGACCCTGACCCTTAACCTCACCCTGACACTAACCTTGACAATGACCCAAAATTCTGACCGTGACTCTTACCCTGACACTGAACGTTACCCTGACACTAAATATGACAGTGACCTTGACCCTGACCTGAACCTAAAACTGACCATGACCCTGACCCTGACCCTATCCCTGACCCTGACCCTGCCCCTAAGCCTGACCTGACCCTGACCACTCACTCTGACCCTAACCCTGACCCTGACCCTGACCCTAACACTGACCCTGACCCTGACCCTGATCCTGACACAGACCATAACACTGACCCTGTACCTGATCCTAAGTCTGACCGTGACCCTGACCCTGACCCTGATCATGACCCTGACACTGAACCTGACCCTGAAATTTACACTGACACTGACCCTGACCCTGAAATTTACCCTGACAGTGACCCTGACCCTGACCGTGACCTTGACCCTAAACCTGACCCTGTCCCTGACCCTGACCCTGTCCCTGAACCTAACCCAGATCCTGACCCTGACCATGACCGTGAACCTGACCCGGACTTTGAACCTGAACTGGACCCTGACCCTGACACTGACCCTGATCCTGACCCTGACCCTGACCCTGACCCTGACCCTAACACTGACACTGAAACTGACCCTGACCCTGACCCTGGACCTGAACCTGATCCTACCCCTGACCCTGACCCTAACACTGACCCTGACCCTAAACCTGACATGACCCTGACCCTGACCCTGAACCTAAACCCTGATTCTGACCCTGACCTTGACCCTGACCCTGACATTAACCCTAACCCCGACACTGACCCTGATCATGACCCTGACCCTGACAGTGACCCTAACCCTGAACCTGACCCTGACCCAGACCTTGACACTGAACCTGACCCTGTCTTTGAACCTGAACCCGATCCTGACTGTGACCCTGACCCTAAGTCTGACCTTGACCCTGACCCTGACCTGACCCTGACCATGACCCTAACACTGATACTGACCCTGAACCTAACCCTACCCCTGACCCTGACCCTGACCGTGACCCTAAACATGACATGACCCTGACCCTGACCCTGACCCTGACAGTAACCCTGACCCTGATCCTGACCCTACCCCTGCCCGTTACCCTGACCTTAATCGTGACCCTGACCGTAACACTGACCGTAACCCTGACCATGACCCTGAACTTGACCCTAAACCTGACCATGACCCTGACCCTGACCCTGAACCTGACCTTAATTCTGAACCTGACCCTGACGCTGACCCTGAACCTAAACCTGACCCTGACCCTAACCCTGACCCTAACACTGACTTGGACCCTGACCCTAACCCTGAACCTAACCCTGAACCTGTCCCCGACCCTGACCCTAACCCTGACCCTGATGCTGACCGTGACCCTGACACTGACTCTGAACCTGACTCTGAACCTGAGCCTACCCCTAACCGTGACCCTAAACCCGACCCTGACCCTGACCTTGACATTAACCTTGAACTTGACCCTGACCCTGACACTAAACCTGACCTTAACCCTGACCCTAACTTTGACACTGAACCTGACCCTAACCATGACCCTGACCCTGACACTTTCCCCGACCCTGACCATAACCCAGACCCTGACGCTGACCCTGACCCTGACCGTGACCCTAAACCTGACCATGAACCTGACCATAAGTCTGACCGTGACCCTGACCCTGATCCTGACACTGACCCTAACACTGACCCTGACCCTGACCCTGATCCTGACACAGACCATAACACTGACCCTGACCCTGACTCTGACACTGACCATAAACATGACCCTGACACTGATTTTGACACTAACCCTGTCCCTGACCCTGACCCTGAACCTGACCCTAACCCTGACCCTGACCCTGAGTCTGACGCTGACCCTGACCCTGACCCTGACCATGACCCTGACAATGCCGTGATTCCGATCCTGACCCTGACCCTGACGCTAAACGTGACCCTGACCCTTACTTTGGCCCTGGCCCTGACCCTGACCCTGACCCTAACTCTGAACCTGATCCTGACCCTGACCCTGACCCTGACCCTGACCGTGACCCTGATACTGACCCTGAACCTAACACTACCCCTGACCCTGACCCTGACCCTGACCCTGACCCTAAACCTCACCCTGACACTAACCTTGACCCTGACCAAAAATTCTGACCGTGACCCTGACACTGACCCTGAACGTGACCCTGACCCTAAATCTGACCCTGAACCTAACCCTGAACCTGAACCTTACCTTGACCCTTAACCTGACCCTGAACCTGACACTGACCATGACCCTAACCCTGACCCTGACCTTGACCTTAACTTTGATCCTGACCCTGACCCTAAACCTGACCCTGACCTTGACTCTGACAGTGACCCTGAACCTGACCCTATGTCTGACCGTGACCCTGACCGTGAAACTGACCCTCGCGCTGACCCTGAACCTGACCTTCACCTTGACCCTGATCATGACCATGACACTGACCCTGACCTTGACCCTTACACTAACACCGACCCTGGCCCTGACCCAAACCCTGATGCTGACCCTAACAATGACACTGACCCTGACCCTAAAGCAGACCTGACCCTGACCCTGACACTGACCCTGACCCTAAAATTTACTCTGACACTGACCCTGACCATGAACCTGATCCTGACACTAACCCTGACCCTGAACCTGAACTTTACCCTGATCGTGACCCTGACACTGACCTTGACCCTAAACCTGACCCTGACCCTGACCCTGACCATGTCCCTGAACCTAACCCAGATCCTGACCTGAACTTGATCCTGACCCTGACCGTGACCCTGACTTAACCCTGACACTGAATATCTCCCTGACCCTGACCCTGACCCAAACCCTGACCCTAACCCTGACCGTGACCCTGACTCTGAACCAGACACTGACCCTAAATCTGAACCTGACTCTGACTCTGACACTGACCCTAACACTGACTTTAAACGTGACCCTGACACTGATTTTGACACTAACCCTTACCATGACCCTGAACCTAAACCTGAGCCTAACCCTGAGCCTGACCCTGAGTCTGATGCTGACCCTGACCCTGACCCTGACCCTGACCCTAACACTGACTCTAACCTTGACCCTGACCCTGACCCTGACCCTGACCCAGACCCTGACCCTGAACCTGACATTAACCCTAACCCTGACACTGACCCTGATCATGAACCTGACCCTGTCCCTGACCCTGACCCTGACCATGTCCCTGAACCTAACCCAGATCCTGACCTGAACTTGACCCTGAACCTGACCTTGGCCCTGAACCTGATCCTACCCCTGACCCTGACCCTAACACTGAACCTGACCCTGACCCTAAACCTGACATGACCCTGACCCTGACCCTGACCCTGACCCAGACCCTGACCCTGAACCTGACATTAACCCTAACCCTGACACTGACCCTGATCATGAACCTGACCCTGACCCTGACCCTGACCCTAACCCTGACATTGACCGTAACCCTGATTCTGACCCTGACCCTGACCCTGACCCTGACAGTGACCCTGACCCTGATCCTGACCCTACCCCTGCCCCCTGACCCTGACCCTGACCCTGACCCTGACTGTTACCCTAACCCTGAACCTGACCCTGACCCAGACCTTGACCCTGAACCTGACCCTGTCTTTGAACCTGAACCCGACCCTGACCGTGACCCTGACCCTGTCTGACCTTGACCCTGACCCTGACCCTGATCCTGACCCTACCCCTGCCCCTTACCCTGACCTTAATCGTGACCCTGACCGTAGCACTGACCGTGACCCTGACCATGACCCTGAACTTGACCCTAACACTGACCCTGACCCCTAACCTGATAATGCTCTGACCTCCACCCTGACCCTGACCCTGACCCTAACCCTGACCGTGACCCTGACCCTGACCCTGAACCTGACCTTAATTTTGAACCTGACCCTGACCCTAACCCTGACCCTAACACTGACTTGAACCCTGACCCTAACCCTGAACCTAACCCTGACCCTGTCCCCGACCCTGACCCTAACCCTGACCCTGACGCTGACCGTGACCCTGACACTGACCCTGAACCTGACTCTGAACCTGACCCTACCCCTGACCGTGACCCTAAACCTGACCCTGACCCTGACCTTGACATTAACCCTGAACTTGACCCTGACCCTGACACTAAACCTGACCTTAACCCTGACCCTAACTTTGACACTGAACCTGACCCTAACCATGACCCTGACCCTGAAACTTTCCCCGACCCTGACCCTAACCCAGACCCTGACGCTGACCCTGACCCTGACCGTGACCCTAACCCTGACCCTGACCCTGACCCTGATCCTGACACAGACCCTAACACTGACCCTGACCCTGTACCTGATCCTAAGATTGACCGTGACCCTGACCCTGACCATGAACCTAACCCTGACCCTGACCTTGACCCTGACCCTAACCCTGACCCTAAATCTGAACCTGACCCTGACCCTGACACTGTCCCTATCCCAGACCCCGACCCTGACCCTGACACTAACCATAAATATGACCCTGACACTGATTTTGACACTAACCCTGTCCCTGACCCTGACCCTGAACCTGACCCTAACCCTGACACTGACCCTGATCCTGACCCTACCCCTGCCCCCTAACCTGACCCTGACCCTGACCCTGACTGTTACCCTAACCCTGAACCTGACCCTGACCCAGACCTTGACCCTGAACCTGACCCTGTCTTTGAACCTGAACCCGACCCTGACCGTGACCCTGACCCTGTCTGACCTTGACCCTGACCCTGACCCTGATCCTGACCCTACCCCTGCCCCTTACCCTGACCTTAATCGTGACCCTGACCGTAGCACTGACCCTGTCCCTGACCCTGACCCTGAACCTGACCCTAACCCTGACCCTGACCCTGAGTCTGACGCTGACCCTGAAAAAGACCCTGACCCTGACCCTGACCATGACCCTGACAATGCCGTGATTCCGATCCTGACCCTGACCCTGACGCTAACCGTGACCCTGACCCTTACTTTGGCCCTGACCCTGGCCCTGAACGTGACCCTACACCTGACCCTGTCTCTGACCCTGACCCTAAACCTGACGATAACCCTGACCGTGACATTGACCCTGACCCTGACCCTGACCCTGACCGTGACCCTGATACTGACCCTGAACCTGATCCTGAACATAACCCTGACCCTGACCCTGACCCTATATCTGACCCTGACCCTGACCCTGACCCTGACCCTAAACCTGACCTAACCTTGATCCCGGCCCTGACCCTGACCATAAACCTCACCCTGACACTAACCTTGACCCTGACCCAAAATTATGACCGTGACCCTGAACGTGACTGTGACCCTAAATCTGACCGTGACCTTGACCTTGACCCTGACCCTGAACCTAACCCTGACCCTGACCCTTACCCTGACCTTTAACCTGACCCTGAACCTGACACTGACCATGACCCTAACCCTGACACAGACCCAGACCCTGAACCTGACCTACAACCTGAACCTGACACTGAACCTGACCTGACCCTGACCCTGACCGTGACCCTGACCTTGACACTAACTGTGACCCTGACCCTGACCCTAAACCTGAACCTGACCCTGACCCTGACAGTGACCCTGACCCTGATCCTGACCCTACCCCTGCCTCTTAACCTGACCTTAATAGTGACCCTGACCGTAACACTGACCCTGACCCTGACCCTGACCCAGACCCTGACCCTGACTGTTACCCTAACCCTGAACCTGACCCTGTCTTTGAACCTGAACCCGACCCTGACCGTGACCCTGACCCTAAGTCTGACCTTGACCCTGAACCTGACCCTGACCCTGACCCTGACCCAAACCCTGACCCTAACCCTGACCGTGACCCTGACTGTGACCCTGACCCTGACCCTAAATCTGAACCTGACCCTGACTCTGACACTGACCCTAACACTGACTTTGACCCGGACCCTGACACTGACCGTAAACGTGACCCTGACACGGATTTTGACACTAACCCTGACCATGACCCTGAAATTAACCCTGAGACTAACCCTGAGCCTGACCCTGAGTCTGATGCTGACCCTGACCCTGACCCCGACCCTGACCCTGACAATGCCCTGATTCCGACCCTGACCCTGACCCTAATCCTGATGGTGACCCTGAATTCGGCCCTGACCCTGGCCCTGACCCTGACCCTACACGTCACACTGAACCTGACCCTGACCCTGACCCTAACCCTGACCCTAAATTTGACCGTGACCCTAACCCTGATACTGACCCTGACCCTAACTCGGAACCTGACCCTGACCCTGACCATGACACTGAACCTAACCCTGACCCTGACCTACACCCTGAACTTGACCTTGACCCTGATCCTGACCCTGACCCTGACCGTGACCCTGAAACTGACCCTGAACCTAACCGTACTCCTGACCCTGACCCTAACACTTACCCTGACCCTAAACCTGACCTGACCCTGACCCTAACCCTAAACATCACCCTGACTCTAACACTGACCCTGAACTTAAAATTCTGACTGTGACCCTGACCCTCAACCCTGACCCTGACCCTGACCCTAACCCTAACCGTGACCCTGAACCTAAGTCTGACCATGAACCTGACCCCGACCCTGACCTTGACCCTGACCCTGACCCTGACCCTGACACTGACCCTGCCCCTAAACCTGACCTGTCCCTGACCCTGAACCTAACCCTGACCCTTATCCTGAACGTTACCCTGAATTTGGCACTGACCCTGGCCCTGACCCTGACTCTACACCTGACCCAGAACCTGACACTGACCCTGACCCTAACCCTGACCATGAACTTGACCCTGACCCTAACCCTGACACTGACCCTGACCCTGACCCTGACACTAAACCTGATGTTGACCCTAACCCTGACCCTGATCCTGAACCTGATACTGACACTGAACCTAAGTCTGACTGTGACCCTAACCCTTACCCTAATTCTGACCGTGACCCTGATCATGACCTTGACCCTGACCCTGACCCTAACCCTGACCCTTGCCCTAACACTGACCCTGACCCTGTCACTTACCCTGACCCTAAGTCTGACCCTGACCTTAACACTAAACCTGACCCTGACCCTACCCCTTACCCTGACCCTGACACTGACCCTGAACATGACCTTGACACTGTCTGACTGAGACCCTGACTGTGACCCTGACCCTGACTCTGAACCTGAATATAAACCTGACCCTGACCCTGACCCTGACCCTGAACATAAACCTGACCTTGACCCTGAACCTGACCCTGAACTTAACCCTGAACCTGACCCTGACCCTGACCCTGAAGCTGACCCTGACCCTGACATTTATCCTAACCCTGACCCTGACCCTGACCCTGACCCTGAAGCTGACCCTGACCCTGACATTTATCCTAACCCTGACCCTGACCCTGACCCTGACCCTGAAGCTGACCCTGACCCTGACATTTATCCTAACCCTGACCCTGACCCTGACCCTGTCCCTGATTCTAAGAAATACCGTGACCCTGACCCTGACCATCACCCTGGCCTGACCCTGAACCTGACCTTGACCCTGACCCTGAACATTACCCTGACCCTGACACTTACACTGACCCTGACCGTTACGCTGATCCTGACCCTGATACTGAACCTGACTCTGAACTACACCCTGAACTTGACCATAACCGTGACCCAGAACCTGACTCTGACCCTGACCGGGACCATGACCGTGACCCTGAAACTAACACTACCCCTGACCCTGATCCTGACCCTGACACTAAACCTGACCCTGACAGTGACCCTGACACTGACCGTGACCCTGAGCGTGACCTTAACCCTGACCCTGACAGTGACCCTGACCCTGATCCTTACCCTACCCCTGCCCCTTACCCTGACCTTAATCGTGACCCTGACCGTAACACTGACCGTGACACTGACCCTGACCCTGACCCTTACCCTGACCCTTAACCTGACCCTGACACTGACACTGACCATGACCCTAACCCTGACCCTGACCCTGACACTGACCCTGCCCCTAAGCCTGACCTGACCCTCACCCTCACTCTGACCCTGACCCTGACCTACAACCTGAACCTGACACTGAACCTGACCTGACCCTGACCCTGACCCTGACTCTGACAGTGACCCTGAACCTGACCATATGTCTGACCGTGACCCTGACCGTGAAACTGACCCTCGCCCTGACCCTGAACCTGACCTTGACCCTGACCCTGATCATGACCCTGACTTTGACCCTGACCTTGACCCTTACACTAACACTGACTTTAACCCTGACCCAGACCCTGATGCTGACCCTAACAATGACACTGACCCTGACCATAAACCTGACCAGACCCTGACCCTGACACTGACCGCGACCCTGAAATTTACTCTGACACTGACCCTGACCCTGAACCTGATCCTGACACTAACCCTGACCCTGACCCTGACCCTGTCCATGAACCTAACCCAGATCCTGACCCTGACCATGACCCTGAACCTGACCCGGACTTTGAACCTGAACTTGACCCTGACCCTGAGCCTGATCCTGACCCTGACCCTGACCCTGACCCTAACACTGACACTGACCCTGACCCTGACCCTGACCCTGAACCTGAACCTGATCCTACACCTGACCCTGACCCTGACATTAACCCTAACCCTGACACTGACCCTGATCATGAACCTGACCCTGACCCTGACCTTAACCCTGACACTGACCGTGACCCTGACCTTAACCCTGACACTGACCGTGACCCTGACCCTGACCCTAACCCTGACCCTTGCCCTAACACTGACCCTGACCCTGACACTTACCCTGACCCTAAGTCTGACCCTGACCTTAACACTAAACCAGACCCTGACACTAACACTGACCCTGACCCTGACCCTGAACCTGACCCTGACCCAAACCCTGACCCTAAACCTGACCGTGACCCTGACTGTGACCCTGACCCTGACCCTAAATCTGAACCTGACCCTGACTCTGACACTGACCCTAACACTGACTTTGACCCGGACCCTGACACTGACCGTAAACGTGACCCTGACACTGACCCTAAACTAACCCTTACCATGACCCTGACCCTAAACCTGATCATAACCCTGAGCCTGACCCTGAGACTGACGCTGACCCTTACCCCGACCCTGACCCTGACAATGCCCTGATTCTGACCCTGACCCTGACCCTGACCCTGATACTAATCCTGATGTTGACCCTGAATTCGGCCCTGACCCTGGCCCTGACCCTGACCCTACACCTCACACTGAACCTGACCCTGACCCTGACCCTAACCCTGACCCTGACCCTGACCCAAACCCTGACCCTAAACCTGACCGTGACCCTGACTAAATTTGACTGTGACCCTAACCCTGACCCTGACCCTGACCCTAACTCTGAACCTGACCCTGACCATGACACTGAACCTAACCCTGACCCTGACATACACCCTGAACTTGAACTTGACCCTGATCCTGACCCTGACCCTGACCGTGACCATGATACTGAACCTGAACCTATCCCTACTCCTGACCCTGACTCTAACACTGACCCTGACCTTAAAACTCTGACCGAGACCCTGACCCTGACACTGACCCTGACCCTGACGCTGACCCTGAACGTGACCCTGAGCCTGACCTTGACCCTGACCCTGACATTAACCCTAACCCTGACACTGACCCTGATCATGAACCTGACCCTGACCCTGACCTTAACCCTGACCCTTGCCCTAACACTGACCCTGACCCTGACACTTACCCTGACCCTAAGTCTGACCCTGACCTTAACACTAAACCAGACCCTGACACTAACACTGACCCTGACCCTGAACCTGACCCTGACCCTGACCCAAACCCTGACCCTAAACCTGACCGTGACCCTGACTGTGACCCTGACCCTGACCCTAAATCTGAACCTGACCCTGACTCTGACACTGACCCTAACACTGACTTTGACCCGGACCCTGACACTGACCGTAAACGTGACCCTGACACTGACCCTAAACTAACCCTTACCATGACCCTGACCCTAAACCTGATCATAACCCTGAGCCTGACCCTGAGACTGACGCTGACCCTTACCCCGACCCTGACCCTGACAATGCCCTGATTCTGACCCTGACCCTGACCCTGACCCTGATACTAATCCTGATGTTGACCCTGAATTCAGCCCTGACCCTGGCCCTGACCCTGACCCTACACCTCACACTGAACCTGACCCTGACCCTGACCCTAACCCTGACCCTGACCCTGACCCAAACCCTGACCCTAAACCTGACCGTGACCCTGACTAAATTTGACTGTGACCCTAACCCTGACCCTGACCCTGACCCTAACTCTGAACCTGACCCTGACCATGACACTGAACCTAACCCTGACCCTGACATACACCCTGAACTTGAACTTGACCCTGATCCTGACCCTGACCCTGACCGTGACCATGATACTGACCCTGAACCTATCCCTACTCCTGACCCTGACTCTAACACTGACCCTGACCTTAAAACTCTGACCGAGACCCTGACCCTGACCCTGACACTGACCGTGACCCTGACGCTGACCCTGAACGTGACCCTGAGCCTGACCTTGACCCTGACCCTGACATTAACCCTAACCCTGACACTGACCCTGACCCTGAACCTAAACCTATCCCCTGACCCTGACCCTGACCATGACCCTAAACCTGACATGACCCTGACCCTGACCCTGACCCTGACCTTGACGCTGATGGTGACCCTGACCCTGACCCTGACCCTGACCCTAACCCTATCCCTGACCCTGACCATTACCCTCACCCTGAACCTGACCCGACCCTGACCCTGACACTGACCCGAACCCTAACTCTGAACCTGACCGTGACCCTGATTCTGACCCTGACCCTGACGGTGACCCTGACCCTGACCCTGACCCTGAAGCTGACCCTGACCCTGACATTTATCCTAACCCTGACCCTGACCCTGACCCTAAGTCTACACCGTGAACCTGACCCTGACTCTGACCCTGACCATAACCCTGACCCTGACCTTGACCTTGACCCTACACTGAACTTGACCCTGAACCTGACCCTGACCCTGACACTGACCCTGACCCTGAAACTGACCCTGACCCTGACCCTGACCCTGACCATGACCCTGACCCTGACCCTGACCCTGACCCAGACCCCAAACCTGACCCTGACAATGCCCTGACTCCGACCCTGACCCTGAACCTGACCCTGACCCTAATCCTGATCGTGACCCTGAATTTGGCACTGACCCTGGCCCTGACCCTTACCCTGACCCTTAACCTGACCCTGACCCTGACCCTGACCCTGACTCTGACCCTGACCCTGAACCTGACCCTGACCCTGACCCTAGCCCTGACTCTGACTCTGACCCAGACCCAGACCCTGACCCTGACACTGACTCTGACCATAAACCTGACCTTGACCCTATATCTGAACTTAACCCTGACCCTGACCCTGACACTGACCCTGACCCTGAACCTGACCCTGACCTTGACCCTGACCCTGACACTGACTCTGACCAAGACCCTGACCCTGACATTGAACCTGACCTGACCCTGACATTGACCCTAACCTTGATCGTGACCCTGACACTAAACCTGACCCTGACATGATCATGACACTGAACCTGACCTGACCCTGAACCTGACCCTGACATTGACCCTAACCTTGACCCTGACCCTGACCCTAACACTGAACCTGACCCTGACGCTGACCCTGACCATGATCCTGACCTTGACACTGACCCTGACCCTTACCCTGACCCTCACCCTAAACCTGACCATGACCCTGACCCTGACCTTGAACCTTACCCTGAACCTGAACCTTACACTCAACTTCACCTTGACCTTGACCCTGACCTTGAACTTGACCTTGACCTTCACCCTGACCTTGATTCTGAACCTGACCCTAAGTCTGACTGTAACCCTTACCCTGACCCTGACTCTGACCTTGACACTGACCCTTACAATGACCATGACCCTGACCCTGACCCTGACTCTGACCCTGACCCTGACCCTGAACCTGATCATGAACCTAACCCTTACCCTGACCCTGACTCTACCCCTGACCCTGACATTGAACATTGCCATGACCTTAAGTCTGAATTTGACCCTGACTCTGACCTGTCCCTGACCCTGACCCTAACCCTGTCCCTGACCATGAACCTAATCCTGACCTTGATCCTGACCCTGATTCTGAACCTGTCCCTGACCCTGACACTGAACCTGAACCGGACACTGACCCTGAACCTGACCCTGACTTTGACCTTGAACTTGACCTTGACCTTGACAATGACCTTGTCACTGAACTTGAACCTGACCAAGACCCTGAACCTAAGGCTGAACGTGACCCTGAAAGTGCACCTGACCCTGAGCCTGACCCTACCCCTGACCCTGACCTTCACCCTTAACCTGACCCTGACCCTGAACCTGACCCTGACCCTGACCCTAACCTTTTCCTTGACCCTGACCATGACCCTAACCCTGACCTTGACCTTGACCCTAACTGTGACCTTGAAATTGACCTTGACCCTGACCTTGACCTTGACATTGACACTGACCCTGACCCTAAACCTGACCCTGATTCTGACCCTGACCTTGACCTTGACCCTGACCCTGACCCTTACACTGTTTCTGACCCTAACCCTGACACTGACCCTGACCCTGACCCTAACCCTGACCCTATCCCTGACCGTGACCCTAACCCTGACCCTGACCCTAAACCTGACCCTGACCCTGACCCTGACCCTAACCCTGACCCTATCCCTGACCGTGACCCTAACCCTGACACTGACCTTAAACCTGACCCTGACCCTGACCCTGACCCTAAACCTGACCCTGACCCTGACCGTGACACTGAACCTGACCCTAAGTCTGACCATGACCCTGACCGTGACCATGACCCTCACCCTGACTCTGAACCTGACCTTGACCCTGACCATGAACATGACCCTGACACTGACCCTGACCCTGACCCTGACATTTACCCTGACCTGATCCTGACATTGACCCTGACCTTGACCCTGACCCTGACACTGACTCTGACCCTGACCCTGACATTGAACCTGACCTGATCCTGACATTGACCCTAACCTTGAACATGACCCTGACACTAAACCTGACCCTGACGTGATCATGACACTGAACCTGACCTGACCCTGAACCTGACCCTGACATTGACCCTAACCTTGACCCTGACCCTGACCCTTACACTGAACCTGACCCTGACCCTGACCCTGACCATGATGCTGACCTTGACATTGACCCTGACCCTGACCTTTACCTTGACCCTGACCATGACCCTGACCCTGACCTTGACCTTGACCCTGACACAGACCCTGACCTTTACCTTGACCCTGAACATGACCCTGACACTGACCTTGACCTTGACCCTAACCCTGACCTTGAACTTGACCTTGACCCTGACCTTGACCTTGACGTTGACACTGACCCTGACCCTTACCCTGTTTCTGACCCTAACCCTGACCCTGACCCTGACCCTAACCCTGACCCTAGCCCTGACTCTGACTCTGACCCTGACCCAGACCCTGACCCTGACCCTAACCGTGACCCTGACCCTAACACTGACCCTGAAGCTGACCCTGACACTGACATTTATCCTAACCCCGACCCTGACCCTGACCCTAAGTCTACACCGTGACCCTGACCCTGACTCTGACCCTGACCATGACCCTGACCCTGACCTTGACCCTGACCCTGACCCTAACTCGGAACCTGACCCTGACCCTAACCCTGACCCTGAACTGGATCCTGACCCTAACCCTGAACATGACCCTGGCCCTGAACTTGACCTTGAACTGTACCTTGACCTTTAACCTGACCGTGACACTGACCCTGAATCTAACACAGACCCTGAACCTTAATCTTAACGTGACCTTGACCCTGACCCTGAACTTTACTTTGACCTTTACCATTATCCTAACCCTGACCCTGACCCTGAACCCGACCTTGACCTTGACCTTGACCCTGACCCTGACCCTGACCTTTACATTGACCCTGACCATGACCCTGACCCTGACCTTGACCTTGACCCTAACCGTGACCTTGAACTTGACCTTGACCCTGACCTTGACCTTGACATTGACACTGACCCTGACCCTAAACCTGACCCTGATTCTGACCCTGACCTTGACCTTGACCCTGACCGTGACCCTTACCCTGTTTCTGACACTAACCCTGACCCTGACCCTGACCCTGACCCTAACCCTGACCGTATCCCTGACCGTGACCCTGACCCTGACCCTGACCCTAAACCTGACCCTGACCCTGACCCTGACCCTAAACCTGACCCTATCCCTGACCGTGACCCTGACCCTGACCCTGACCTTAAACCTGACCCTGACCCTGACCCTGACCCAGACCCCGAACCTGACCCTGACAATGCCCAGACTCCAACCCAGACCCTGACCCTGACCCTGACACTAATCCTGATCGTGACCCTGAATTTGGCACTGACCCTGGCCCTGACCCTAACTCTACACCTGACCCTGAACCTGACCCTGACCCTAACCCTGACCCTATCCCTGACGGTGACCCTGACCCTGACCCTAACACTGACCCTAACTTGGAACCTGACCCTGACCCTGACCCTTAGACTGAACTTAACCCTGACCCTGACCTACACCCTGAACTTCACCTTGACCCTGACCGTGAACCTGACCCTCACCCTGACACTGACCCTGACCTTGACCCTGACACTGACCCTGACACTTACTCTGACCCTGAACTGGATCCTGACCCTAACCCTGAACATGACCCTGACCCTGACCCTAACCCTGACCCTGTCCCTGACACTGACCCTGTCCCTGACCCTGACCCTGACCCTAAACCTCACCCTGACTCTAACCCTGAGCCTGACCTTGACCCTGACCCTGACATTAACCCTAACCCTGACACTGACCCTGATCATGAACCTGACCCTGACCCTGAGCTTAACCCTGACACTGACCGTGACCCTGATTCTGACCCTGACCCTGACCGTGACCCTAACCCTGACCCTGACCCTGACAGTGAACCTGACCCTGATCCTGACTCTACCCCTGCCCCTTACCCTGACCTTAATCGTGACCCTGACCGTAACACTGACCGTGACCCTGACCCTAAGTCTGACCTTGACCCTAACCCTGACCCTGACCCTTACCCTGACCCCTACCCTGACAATGCCCTGACCCCTACCCTGACCCTGACCCTGACCCTGACTGTTACCCTAACCCTGAACCTGACCCTGACCCAGACCTTGACCCTGAACCTGACCCTGTCTTTGAACGTGAACCCGACACAGACCGTGACCCTGACCCTAAGTCTGACCTTGACCCTGACCCTGACCCTGACCCTAACACTGACCCTGACTCTGAACCTAACACTATCCCCTGACCCTGACCCAGACCATGACCCTAAACCTGACATGACCCTGACCCTGACCCTGACCCTGACCTTGACACCGATGGTGACCCTGACCCTGACGCTAACCCTATGCCTGACCCTGACCATTACCCTCACCCTGAACCTGACCTGACCCTGACCCTGACACTGACCCGGACCCTAACCCTGAACCTGACCGTGACCCTGATTCTGACCCTGACCCTGACCGTGACCCTGACCCTGACCCTAAACCTGACCTGAACCTGACCCTGACCTTGACCTTGACCCTGACTTAACCCTGACACTGAATATCTCCCTGACCCTGACCCTGACCCTAATCCTGATCGTATCTTTTACCATGACCCTAACCCTGACCCTGACCCTGACCCTAACTCTGAAACTGAACCCCTGAACATGACACTAAACCTAACCCTGACCCTGACCAACACCCTGAACTTGACCTTGACCCTGACCCAGACCCTGACCCTGACCCTGACACTGACCCTGACCCTGACCCTGAAATTGACCCTACAACTGAACTTGACCCTGACCCTGACCCTGACACTGACCCTGACCCTGAAACTGACCCTGACCCTGACCCTAAACCTGACCCTGACCCTGACCCTGACCCTGACCCCGAACCTGACCCTGACAATGCCCTGACTCCAACCCTGACCCTGACCCTGACCCTGACTCTAATCCTGATCGTGACCCTGAGTTTGGCACTGACCCTGGCCCTGACCCTGACTCTGACCCTGACCCTGACCTTGACCCTACAACTGAAATTGACTTTGACCCTGACCCTGATACTGACCCTGACCATGACCCTGACCCTGACCCTTAGACTGAACTTAACCCTGACCCTGACCTACAACCTGAACTTGAACTTGACCCTGACCGTGAACCTGACCCTGACTCTGACCCTGACCCTGACCTTGACACTGACCCTAACCCTGACCCTAAATCTGAACCTGGCCCTGACCCTGACCCTGACCCTGACCCTGACCCTGACAAAAACCTAACCCTGACCCTGACCCTGACCTTGACCCTGACCCTAACCCTGACCCTGACACTGACCCTGACCCTGAACCTAACCCTGACCGTGACCCTGACTTTTACCCAGACCCTAAATCTGACCCTGACCCTGACACTGTCCCTAACCCTGACACTGTCCCTAACCCTGACACTGTCCCTAACCCTGACACTGACCCGGACCCTGACCCTAAACCTGACCTAACCTTGACCCCGGCCCTGACCCTGACCCTTAACCTCACCCTGACACTAACCTTGACCCTGACCCAAAATTCTGACCGTGACCCTTACCCGGACACTGAACGTTACCCTGACTCTAAATATGACAGTGACCTTGACCTTGACCCTGACCTGAACCTAAAACTGACCATGACCCTGACCCTGACCATAAGCCTGACCTGACCCTGACCCTCAGTCTGACCCTGACTCTGACCCTCACCTTCAGCCTGAACCTGACACTGAACCTGACCTGACCCTGACCCTGACACTGACCTTGACCCTACCTTTGACCCTGACCCTGACCCTAAACCTGACCCTGACCCTGATCATGACCCTGACACTGACCCTGACCCTGACCCAAACCCTGATGCTGACCTTAACAATGACACTGACCCTGACCCTAAACCTGACCTGACCCTGACCCTGACACTGACCCTGACCCTGAAATTTATTCTGACACTGACCCTGAACCTGATTCTGACCCTAACCCTGACCTTGACCCTGACCCTGACCCTGAACTTTATCCTGACTGTGACCCTGACCCTGACCCTGACCTTGACCCTAAACCTGACCCTGTCCCTGACCCTGAACCTGACCCTGTCCCTGAACCTAACCCAGATCCTGACCCTGACCATGACCCTGAACCTGACCCGGAATTTGAACCTGAACTTGACCCTGACCCTGACCCTGAACCTGATCCTGACCCTGACCCTGACCCTGACTCTAACACTGACACTGACACTGACCCTGAACCTGACCCTGGCCCTGAACCTGATCCTACCCCTGACCCTGACCCTAACACTGACCCTGACCCTGACCCTAAACCTGACATGACCCTGACCCTGACCCTAAACCTCACCCTGACTCTAACCTTGACCCTGACCCTGACCCTGACCTTGACCCTGACTCTGACCCTGAACGTGACCATGACCCTGACCTTGACCCTGACCCTGACATTAACCCTAACCCTGACACTGACCCTGATCATGAACCTGACCCTGACCCTGACCCTAACCCTGACACTGACCGTGACCCTGATTCTGACCCTGACCCTAACTCTGAACCTGACCCTGACAATGACCCTGAACCTGAACCTAACCCTGACTCTCACCCTGAACCTCACCCTGACAGTGACCCTGACCCTAAGTCTGAACTTAATCCTGACCCTGACCTACACCCTGAACTTGACCTTGACCCTGACCGTGAAACTGACCCTGACCCTGACCCTAACACTGACCCTGACCCTGACCCTGGCCCTGAACCTGATCCTACACCTGACCCTGACCCTAACACTAACCCTGACCCTGACCCTAAACCTGACATGACGCTGACCCTGACCCTGACCCTAAACCTCACCCTGACTCTAACCTTGACCCTGACCCTGACCCTGACCTTGACCCTGACCCTGACCCTGAACTTGACCCTGACCCTGACATTAACCCTAACCCTGACCCTGACCCTGATCATGAACCTGACCCTGACCCTGACCCTAACTCTGAACCTGACCCTGACAATGACCCTGAACCTGAACCTAACCCTGACTCTCACCCTGAACCTCACCCTGACCGTGACCCTGACCCTAAGTCTGACCGTGACTCTGACCCTAACCCTGATTCTCACCCTGAACCTGACCTTGACCGTGAGCCTGACCCTTACCCTGACCCTGACCCTGAAGCTGGCCCTGACCCTGACCCTAAACCTAACCTAACCCTGACCCTGATCCTGACCCTGAATCTTACCCTAACCCTGACCCTGAACCTGACCCCGACCCTGATGCTGACCCTGACCTTAAGTCGGACCGTGACCCTGACCCTGACCCTGACCCTGAACCTGACTTTGACCATGACACTGATTTTGACCCTGACCCTGACCCTAACCCTGACCCTGACCCTGATATTGACGCTGAACCTAAACCTGACCCTTACACTGATTTTGACCCTAACGCTGATCCTGACCCTGACCCTGACCCTGACCCTAAACCTGACCTAACCCTGACCCTGACCGTAACCCTGACTGTTACCCTATCCCTGAACCTGACCCTGACCCAGAACTTTACCCTGAACCTGACCCTGTCTTTGAACATGAACCCGTCCCTGACCGTGACCCTGAACTTAGTTTGACCTTGACCCTGACCCTGACCCTGACCTTGACCCTGACCATGACCCTAACACTGATACTGACCCTGAACCTAACCCTACCCCTGACCCTGACCCTGACCGTGACCCTAAACCTGACATGACCCTGACCCTGACCCTGACCCTGACCTTGACGCTGATGGTGATCCTGACCCTGACCCTGATCCTAACCCTAACCTTGACCCTGACCCTGATCCTGAACCTGAACGTGACCTGACCCTGACCCTGACACTAACCCTGACCCTAACCCTGAACCTGACCCTACTCCTGCCCCTTACCCTGACCCTAACCGTGCCCCAGAACCTAACACTGACCCTGAAGCTGACCCTGACCCTGACATTTATCCTAACCCCGACACTGACCCTGACCCTAAGTCTGACCGTGACCCTGACCCTGACTCTGACCCTGACCTTGACGCTGATGGTGATCCTGACCCTGACCCTGATCCTAACCCTAACCTTGACCCTGACCCTGATCCTGAACCTGAACGTGACCTGACCCTGACCCTGACACTAACCCTGACCCTAACCCTGAACCTGACCCTACTCCTGCCCCTTACCCTGACCCTAACCGTGCCCCAGAACCTAACACTGACCCTGAAGCTGACCCTGACCCTGACATTTATCCTAACCCCGACACTGACCCTGACCCTAAGTCTGACCGTGACCCTGACCCTGACTCTGACCCTGACAATGACCCTGCCCTGACCCTGAACTTGACCCTGAACCTAATACTAGCCCTGACCCTGACCCTAAACCTGACCTGAACCTGACCCTGACCCTGACCTTGACCCTGACTTAATCCTGACACTGAATATCTCCCTGACCCTGACCCTAACCCTGACCCTAACCCTGACCGTGACCCTGACTCTGACCCTGACCCTGACCCTAAATCTGAACCTGAACCTGACTCTGACACTGACCCTAACACTGACTTTGACCCGAACCCTGACACTGACCCTAAACGTGACCCTGACACTGATTTTGACACTAACCCTGACCATGACCCTGACCCTGACCCCGACCCCGACACTGAACCTGATCTGAACCTGACCCTGACATTGACCCTAACCTTGACCCTGACCCTGACCCTAAACCTGACCCTGACTGTGACCGTGACACTGAACCTGACCCTAAGTCTGACCGTGACCCTGACTGTGAACATGATCCTCGCCCTGACCCTGAACCTGATCTTGACCCTGGCCCTCACCATGACCCTGATACTGACCCTTACCTTGACCCTTACACTAACACTGACCCTGAACCTACCCCTGACCTTGACCCTGACGATGACCCTCGCCCTGATCCTAAACCTTACCTGCCCGTGACCCTGACACTGACCCTGAACCTAAGTGTGACCGTGACCCAGACCCTGACCTGACCGTGACCCTGACCCTGACCCTGACCCTGACCCTGACCCTGAACTTAAACCTGACCCTGACCCTGACCCTGACCCTGACCTTGAACCTGACCCTGAACTTAACCATGACCCTGACCCTGTCCCTGATTCTAAGTCTTACCGTGACCGTGACCCTGACCCTCACCCTGGCCTGACCCTGACCCTGACCTTGACCCTGACCCTGGACATCACCCTGACCTTGACCCTGACACTGACACTGACCCTAACACTGAGAGTGACCCTGACACTGACCCTGACCCTCAACCTAAATCTGAACGTGACCCTGACCCTGACCATGACCTTAACCTAACTCTGACCCTGACCCTGACCCTGACCCTGACCCTGACCCTGACCCTGACCCTAACCCTGACCTTAAACCTGACCTGACCCTGACCCTGACCCTGACCTTGAACGTGACCCTGACCCTGACCCTAACCCTGACCTTGACCCTGCCTTAAGCCTGACATTGATTTTGACCCTGACCCTGACCCTGACCCTGACCCTGACCCAAACCCTGACCCTAAGCCTGACCGTGACCCTGACTCTGACCCTTACCCTGATGCTAAAACTGAACCTGACCCTGACTCTGACCCTGACCCTGACCCTAACACTGACCCTGATCCGGACCCTGACACTGACCCTAAACATGACCCTGACACTGATTTAGACACTAACCCTAACCATGACCATGACCATGACCCTGACCCTGACCCTGACCCTAACCCTTACTCTGACCCTGAGTCTGATGCTGACCCTGACCCTGACCCAGACCCCGACCCTGACCGTGACAATGCCCTGACTCCGACCCTGACCCTGACCCTAACCCTGACCCTGACCCTGACCCTAATCCTGATCGTGACCCTGAATTTGGCACTGAACCTGGCACTGACCCTTACTCTACACCTGACCCTGAACCTGACCCTGACCCTGACCCTAACCCTGATCCTATCTTTGACCGTGACCCTAACCCTGACCCTGACCCTGACCCTAACTCTGAACCTGACCCTGACCATGACCATGACACTGAACCTAACCCTGACCCTGACCTACACCCTGAACTTGACCTTGACCCTGATCCTGACCCTGACCCTGACCGTGACCCTGATACTGACCCTGAACCTAACCGTACTCCTGACCCTGACCCTAACACTTACCCTGACCCTAAACCTGACCTGACCCTGACCCTAACCCTAAACATCACCCTGACTCTAACACTGACCCTGAACTTAAAATTCTGACTGTGACCCTGACCCTCAACCCTGACCCTGACCCTGACCCTAACCCTAACCATGACCCTGAACCTGTCTGACCGTGAACCTGACCCTGACCCTGACCCTGACTTTGACGCTGAGTCTGACCCTGAACCTGACCCTGACCGTATACCTGACCCTGACTCTGACCCTGAACCTGACCATAACACTGACCATGAACCTGACCCTAACCCTTACCCTGACCCTGACCCTGACACTTATCCTGACCCTAAGTCTGACAGTGCCCTACCCCGGAACCTGACCATGACCCTGTCCCTAATTCTGAATTTTACCCTGACCCTGACCCTACACCTGAATCAGACCCTGACCATGACCCTGACCCTCAACCTGACCAAACCATGATCCTGACCCTGATCCTGACTCTTACCCTAACCCTGACATTGACCCTGACCCTGACCCTGACCCTGACCCTGACCGTGACCCGGACCCTGACCCTGAACATAACCCTAACCCTGACCCTGACTCTGACCCTGACCCTAAACCTGACCTGACCCTGACCCTGACCCTGACCCTGACCCTGACAATGACCGTGACACTGATTCTGACCCTACCCCTGTCCCTTACCCTGACCTTAATTGTGACCCTGACCGTAACACTGACCGTGACCCTGACACAGACCCTGAACTTGACCCTAACCCTGACCCTGACCCTGACCCTGACACCTACCCTGACCCTGACCCTGACCCTTAACCCTGACCGTGACTTTGACCCTGACCCTGAACCTGACCCTAACTATGAACCTGACTCTGACGCTGACCCTGAACCTAACCCTGACCCTGACCCTGACTCTAACACTGACTTGGACCCTGACCCTAAACCTGAACCTAACCCTGAACCTGTCCCTGACCCTGAACCTAACCCTGACCCTGACGCTGACCGTGACCCTGACACTGACCCTGAACCTGAATCTGAACCTGACTCTAACCCTGACCCTGACCCTAAACCTGACCCTGACCCTAACCCTAACCTTGATATTAACTCTGAACTTGCCCCTGACCCTGACACTAACAATGACCCTAACCCTGACATTAAACCTGACCTGAACCTGACCCTGACCCTGACCCTGACACTTTCCCCGACTCTGACCCTAACCCAGACCCTGACGCTGACCCTGACCCTGACCGTGACCCTAACCCTGACCATGACCCTGACCCTGATCCTGACACTAACACTAACACTGACCCTGACTCTGACCCTGACCCTAACCATGACCCTAAATCTGAACCTGACGCTGACCCTGAACCTGACCCTGAACCTAACCCTGACCGTGACCCTGACTCTGACCCTGACCCTAAATCTGAACCTGACCCTGACCCTGACCCTGACACTGTCCCTAACCCTGACCCTGACACTGACCCTAAACGTGACCCTGACACTGATTTTGAAACTAACCCTGTCCCTGACCCTGACCCTGAACCTGAAAATAACCATGACCCTGACCCTGAGTCTGACGCTAACCCTGACACTGACCCTGACCCTGACCCTGACCCTGACACTGACAATGCCCTGATTCCAACACTGAACCTGACCCTGACCCTGACCCTACCCCTGACACTGACACTGACCCTGACCATAAACCTGACCATAACCCTGACCGTGACACTGACCTTGACCCTGACCCTGACCCTGACCCTGACCCTGACCCTGACCCTGATCCTGGCACTAAACCTGACCTGACCCTGACCCCGGCCCTGACCCTGACCCTAAACCTCACCCTGACACTAACCTTGACCCTGACCCAAAATTCTGACAGTGACACTGACCCTGACCCTGAACGTGAACCTGAACCTAAATCTGACCATGACCTTGACCTTGACCCTGACCCTGAACCTAACACTGACCCTGACCCTGACCCTGAATCTGACCCTGAACCTAACCCTGACCCTGACCCTTACCCTGACCCTTAACCTGACCCTGACACTGACACTGACCATGACGCTAACCCTGACCCTGACCCTGACCCTGCCCCTAAACCTGATTTGACCCTGACCCTCACTCTGAACCTGACCCTGACCCTGACCTTCAACCTGAACCTGACACTGAACCTGACCTGACCCTGACCCTGACCCTGACCTTGACCCTAACTTTTACCCTGACCCTGACACTAAACCTGACCCTGACCCTGACACTGACAGTGACCCTGAACCTGACCCTATGTCTGACCGTGACCCTTACCGTGAACCTGACCCTCGCCCTGACCCTGAACCTGACCTTGACCCTAACCCTGATCATGACCCTGACACTGACCCTGACCCTGACACTAACACTGACCCTGGCCCTGACCCAAAACCTGATGCTGACCCTAACAATGACACTGACCCTGACCCTAAACCAGACCTGACCCAGACCCTGACACTGACCATGATCCTAACCCTGATCCTACCCCTGACCCTGACCCTAACACTGAAACTGACCCTGACACTAAACCTGACCTGACCCTGACCCTGACCCTGAACCTCACCCTGACTCTAACCTTGACCCTGACCCTGACCTTGACCCTGACCCTGAACATCACCCTGACCCTGACCCTGACCCTGACACTGACCCTGACCGGGACCCTGAAACTAACCCTACCCCTGACCCTGACCCTGACCCTGACCCTAAACCTGACCTGACCCTGACCCTGACACTGACAGTGACCCTGACACTGACCGTGACCCTGACCGTGACCTTAACCCTGACCCTGACAGTGACCCTGACCCTGATCCTTACCCTACCCCTGCCCCTTACCCTGACCTTAATCGTGACCCGGACCGTAACACTGACCGTGACCGTGACCCTGACCCTGAACCTGACCTTAATTCTGAACCTGACCCTGACCCTGACCCTGAAACTAACCCTGACCGTGACCCTGACCCTAAATCTGAACCTGACCCTGACCCTGACCCTGACACTGTCCCTAACCCTGACCCTGACCCTGACCCTGACCCTGACACTGTCCCTAACCCTGACCCTGACCCTGACCCCGACAATGACCCTAAACGTAACCCTGACACTGAATTTGACAATAACCCTGTCCCTGACCCTGACCCTGAACTTGACCCTAACCCTGACACTGACCCTGAGACTGACGCTGACCATGACCCTGACCCTGACCCTGACACTGACCATGACCCTGACAATGCCCTGATTCCGACCCTGACGCTAAACGTGACCCTGACCCTTACTTTGGCCATGACCCTGCCCCTACACCTGACCCTGACACTGACACTGACCCTAAACCTGACCATAACCCTGACCGTGACACTGACCCTGACCCTGACCGTGACCCTGATACTGATCATGAACCTAACACTACTCCTGACCCTGACCCTGACTTTGACCCTGACCCTAAACCTGACCTAACCTTGACCCCGGTCCTGACCCTGACCCTAAACCTCACCCTGATACTAACCTTGACCCTGACCCTAAGTCTGACCTTGACCCTGACCCTGACCCTGACCTGACCCTGACCATGACCCTAACACTGATACTGACCCTGAACCTAACCCTACCCCTGACCCTGACCCTGACCGCGGCCCTAAACATGACATGACCCTGACCCTGACTCTGACAGTGACCCTGACCCTGATCCTGACCCTACCCCTGCCCCTTACCCTGACCTTAATCGTGACCCTGACTGTAACACTGACCGTGACCCTGACCATGACCCTGAACTTGACCCTAACCCTGACCCTGACCCTGACCACTAACCTGACAATGATCTGACCCCTACCCTGACCCTGACCCTGACCCTAACCCTGACCGTGACCCTGACCCTGACCCTCAACCTGACCTTAATTCTGAACATGACCCTGACGCTGACCCTGAACCTAAACCTGACCATGACCCTAACTCTGACCCTAACACTGACTTGGACCCTGACCCTAACCCTGAACCTAAACCTGTTCCTGTCACCGACCCTGACCCTAACCCTGACCCTGACGCTGACCCTGAACCTGACTCTGAACCTGACCCTGAACCTGACCCTACCCCTGACCGTGACCCTAAACCTGACCCTGACCCTGACCCTGACATTAACCCTGAACTTGACCCTGACCCTGACACTAAACCTGACCTTAAACCTGACCCTAAATTTGACTCTGAACCTGACCCTAACCATGACCCTGACCCTGACACTTTCCCCGACCCTGACCCTAACCCAGACCCTGACGCTGACCCTGACCCTGACCGTGACCCTAACCCTGACCCTGACCCTGACCCTAAGTCTGACCATGACCCTGACCCTGATCCTGACACTGACCCTCACTCTGACCCTGACCCTGACCCTGACCTACAACCTGAACCTGACACTGAACCTGACCTGACCCTGACCCTGACCCTGATCCTGACCTTGACCCTAACTGTGACCCTGACCCTGATCCTAAACCTAAACCTGACCCTGACCCTGACCCTGATCCTGAACCTGACCCTATGTCTGACCGTGACCCTGACCGTGAACCTGACCCTCGCCCTGACCCTGAACCTGACCTTGACCCTGACCCTGATCATGACCCTGACACTGACCCTGACCTTGACCCTTACACTAACACTGACCCTGACCCTGACCAAATCCTGATGTTGACCCTAACAATGACACTGACCCTGACCCTAAACCAGACCTTACCCTGACCCTGACACTGACCCTGACCCAAAAATTTACTCTGACACTGACCCTGACCCTGAACCTGACCATGACCCTAACCCTGATCCTACCCCTGACCCTGACCCTAACACTGAACCTGACCCTGACCCTAAACCTGACCTGACCCTGACCCTGACCCTGACCCTAAACCTCACCCTGACTCTAACCTTGACCCTGACCCTGACCCTGAACTTGACCCTGACCCTGACCCTGAACGTGACCCTGAGCCTGACCTTGAACCTGACCCTGACATTAACCCTAACCCTGACACTGACCCTGATCATGAACCTGACCCTGACCCTGACCCTAACCCTGACACTAACCGTGACCCTGATTCTGACCCTGACCCTGACCGTGACCTTAACCCTGACCCTGACACTGACAGTGACCCTGACCCTGATCCTGACCCTACCCCTGCCCCTTGCCCTGACCTTAATCGTGACCCTGACCGTAACACTGACCGTGACCCTGACCCTGACCCTGACCCCTACCCTAACAATGCCCTGACCCCTACCCTGACCCTGACCCAGACCCTGACCCTGACCCAGACCCTAACCCTGAACCTGACCCTGACCCAGACCTTGACCCTGAACCTGACCCTGTCTTTGAACCTGAACCCGACCCTGACCGTGACCCTGACCCTAAATCTGACCTTGACCCTGAACCTGACCCTGACCCTGATCCTGACCCAAGCCCTGACCCTAACCCTGACCGTGACCCTGACTGTGACCCTGAACCTGACCCTAAATCTGAACCTGACCCTGACTCTGACACTGACCCTAACACTGACTTTGACCCGGACCCTGACACTGACCGTAAACGTGACCCTGACACGGATTTTGACACTAACCCTGACCATGACCCTGAAATTAACCCTGAGCCTAACCCTGAGCCTGACCCTGAGTCTGATGCTGACCCTGACCCTGTACCTGACCCTGACCCTAACACTGACACTGACACTGACCCTGAACCTGACCTTGGCTCTGAACCTGATCCTACCCCTGACCCTGACCCTAACACTGAACCTGACCCTGACCCTAAACCTGACATGACCCTGACCCTGACCCTGACCCTAAACCTCACCCTGACTCTAACCTTGGCCCTGACCCTGACCCTGACCCTTACCCAGACCCTGACCCTGAACCTGACATTAACCCTAACACTGACATTGACCCAGATCATGAACCTAACCCTGACCTTGACCCTGACCATAACCCTGACATTGACCGTAACCCTGATTCTGACCCTGACCCTGACCCTGACCCTGACCCTGACAGTGACCCTGAACTTGACCCTGACCCTGACACTAAACCTGACCTTAACCCTGACCCTAACACTGATACTGACCCTAAAGCTAACCCTACCCCTGACCCTGACCCTGACCGTGGCCCTAAACATGACATGACCCTGACCCTGACCCTGACAGTGACCCTGACCCTGACCCTGAACTTAACCCTAACCCTGACCCTGACCCTGACCACTAACCTGACAATGATCTGACCCCTACCCTGACCCTGACCCTGACCCTAACCCTGACCCTGACCCTGACCCTGACCCTCAACCTGACCTTAATTCTGAACATGACCCTGACGCTGACCCTGAACCTAAACCTGACCATGACCCTAACTCTGACCCTAACACTGACTTGGACCCTGACCCTAACCCTGAACCTAAACCTGTTCCTGTCACCGACCCTGACCCTAACCCTGACCCTGATGCTGACCGTAACCCTGACACTGACCCTGAACCTGACTCTGAACCTGACCCTACCCCTGACCGTGACCCTAAACCTGACCCTGACCCTGACCTTGACATTAACCCTGAACTTGACCCTGACCCTGACACTAAACCTGACCGTAACCCTGACCCTAAATTTGACTCTGAACCTGACCCTAACCATGACCCTGACCCTGACACTTTCCCCGACCCTGACCCTATTCCAGACCCTGACGCTGACCCTGACCCTGACCGTGACCCTAACCCTGACCCTGACCCTGACACTAAGTCTGACCGTGACCCTGACCCTGATCCTGACACAGATCCTAACACTGACCCTGACCCTGTACCTGATCCTAAGTCTGACCGTGACCCATGACCCTGACCATGAACCTGACCCTGTCCCTGACCATGGACCTAACCCTGACCCTGACCTTGACCCTGACCCTAACCCTGACACTAAACCTGAACATGACCCTGACCCTGACATTGTCCCTAACCCAGACCCTGACCCTGACCCTGACACTGACCATAAATATGACCCTGACACTGATTTTGACACTAACCCTGTCCCTGTCCCTGACCCTGACCCTGAACCTGACCCTAACCCTGACCCTGACCCTGAGTCTGACGCTGACCCTGACACAGACCCTGACCCTGACCTTGACCATGACCCTGACAATGCCCTGATTCCGATCCTGACCCTGACCCTGATGCTAACCGTGACCCTCACCCTTACTTTGGCCCTGACCCTGGCCCTGACCATGACCCTACACCTGACCCTGACACTGACCCTGACCCTAAACCTGACCATAACCCTGACCGTGACACTGACCTTGACCCTGACTTTAACCCTGAATCTAACTCTGAACCTGATCCTGACCCTGACCCTGACCCTGACCCTGACCGTGACCCTGATACTGACCCTGAACATAATACTAGCCCTGACCCTGACCCTAACCCTGACCCTGACCCTAACCCGGACTGTTACCCTAACCCTGAACCTGACCCTAACCCAGACCTTGACCCTGAACCTGACCCTGTCTTTGAACCTGAACCCGACCCTGACCGTGACCCTGACCCTAAGTCTGACCTTGATCCTGAACCTGACCCTGACCCTGACCCTGACCCAAACCCTGACCCTAAACCTGACAGTGACCCTGACTGTGACCCTGACCCTGACCCTAAATCTGAACCTGACCCTGACTCTGACACTGACCCTAACACTGACTTTGACCCGGACCCTGACACTGACCGTAAACGTGACCCTGACACGGATTTTGACACTAACCATGACCATGACCCTGAACTTAACCCTGAGCCTAACCCTGAGCCTGACCCTGACCCTGACGCTGACCCTGACCCTGACCCCGACCCTGACCCTGACAATGCCCTGATTCCGACCCTGACCCTGACCCTAATCCTGATGGTGACCCTGAATTCGGCCCTGACCCTGGCCCTGACCCTGACCCTACACCTCACACTGAACCTGACCCTGACCCTGACCCTAACCCTGACCCTAAATTTGACCATGACCCTAACCTTGACCCTGACCTACACGCTGAACTTGACCTTGACCCTGATCCTGCCCCTGCCCCTGACCCTTATCCTGATCGTTACCCTGAATTTGGCACTGACCCTGGCCCTGACCCTGACTCTACACCTGACCCAGAACCTGACACTGACCCTGACCCTAACCCTGACACTAAACCAGACCCTCAACCTGATCCTAAACCTGTCCTGACCCTGAACCTGATACTGACCCTGAACCTAAGTCTGACTGTGACCCTAACCCTTACCCTAATTCTGACCGTGACCCTGATCATGACCTTGACCCTGACCCTGACCATAACCCTGACCGTGACCCTAACACTGACCCTGACCCTGTCACTTACCCTGACCCTAAGTCTGACCCTGACCTTAACACTAAACCAGACCTGACCCTACCCCTTACCCTGACCCTGACACTGACCCTGAACATGACCTTGACACTAAGTCTGACTGAGACCCTGACCGTGACCCTGAACCTCAAACTGACCCTGACCCTAACCCTGACCTTGTCCCTGAACCTGAACCTGACCCTGACCCTCGCCCTGACGCTGACTCTACCCCTGACCCTGACCCTGACCCTCACTCTGACCCTAACCCTTGTGCTGACCCTGACCCTGACTCTGACCCTGACCCTGACCTTGAACCTGACCCTGAACATCACCCTGACCCTGACCCTGTCCCTGATTCTAAGAAATACCGTGACCCTGACCCTGACCATCACCCTGGCCTGACCCTGACCCTTACCTTGAGGCTGACACTAAACATCACCCTGACCCTGACCCTGACACTGACACTGACCATGACCGTTACGCTGATCCTGACCCTGATGCTGACCCTGACTCTGAACTACACCCTGAACTTGACCATAACCGTGACCCTGACCGGGACCCTGACCGTGACCCTGAAACTAAACCTACCCCTGACCCTGACCCTGACCCTGACCCTAAACCTGACCTGACCCTGATCCTGACAATGACAGTGACCCTGACCCTGATCCTTACCCTACCCCTGCCCCTTACCCTGACCTTAATCGTGACCCTGACCGTGACCCTGAACATGACCCTGAACCTGACCTTAATTCTGAACCTGACCCTGACGCTGACCCTGAACCTAACCCTGATTCTGACCCTGACCCTGACCCTGACCCTGAAACTAACCCTGACCCTGACCCTGACCATGACCCTGACCCTAAATCTGAACCTGACCCTGACCTTGACCCTGACACTGTCCCTAACACTGAACCTGAACCTGACCCTGACCCTGAACCTGACCCTAAACCTGACCCTGACCCTGAGTCTGACGCTGACCCTGACCCTGACCCCGACCATGACACTGACAATGCCCTGATTCCGACCCTGACCCTGACCCTGACGCTAAACGTGACCCTGACCCTTACTTTGGCCTTGACCCTGGCCCTGACCCTGACCCTACACCTGACCGTGACACTGACCCTGACCCTAAACCTGATCATAACCCTGACCGTGACACTGACCCTGACCCTGACCCTGACCCTAACTCTGAACCTGATCCTGACCATGACACTGACCCTGATCCTGACCCTGGCCCTGACCCTGAACCTGATCCTACAACTGATCCTGACCCTGACCCTAAACCTGACATGACCCTGACCCTGACCCTGACCTTAAACCTCACCCTGACTCTAACCTTGACCCTGACCCTGACCCTGAACTTGACCCTGACCCTGACATTAACCCTAACCCTGACACTGACCCTGATCATGAACCTGACCCTGACCCTAACCTTAACCCTGATACTGACCGTGACCCTGACCTTAACCCTGACACTGACCGTGACCCTGACCCTGACCCTAACCCTGACCCTTGCCCTAACACTGACCCTGATCCTGACACTTACCCTGACCCTAAGTCTGACCCTGACCTTAACACTAAACCAGACCCTGACACTAACACTGACCCTGACCATGACCCTGACCCTGACCCTGACCTTGACCCTGACCATGACCTAAACCCTGACCCTAAACCTGACCTGAACCTGACCCTGACCCTGACTTTGACCCTGACTTAAACCTGACACTGAATATCTCCCTGACCCTGACCCTGACCCTGACCCTGACCCTGACCCTGACCCAAACCCTGACCCTAAACCTGACCGTGACCCTGACTCTGACCCTGACCCTGACCCTAACTCTGAACCTGACCCTGACCATGACACTGAACCTAACCCTGACACTGACCTGCACCCTGAACTTGAACTTGACCCTGATCCTGAACCTGACCCTGACCGTGACACTGATACTGACCCTGAACCTAACCCTACACCTGACCCTGACTCTAACACTGACCCTGACCTTAAAACTCTGACCGAGACCCTACCCATGACACTGACACTGACCCTGACCCTGACCCTAAACGTGACCTGACCCTGACCCTGACCCTGACCCTGACACTGAACCTGACCCTGACCCTGAACTTGACCCTGACCCTGACCTAGACCCTAACCCTGACCCTGACCCTGAACGTGACCCTGACCCTGAACTTGATTATGACCCTGACATTAACCCTAACCCTGACACTGACCCTGATCATGAACCTGACCCTGATCCTGACCCTAACCCTGACACTGACCGTGACCCTGATTCTGACCCTGACCCTGACCCTGACCTGACCCTGACCATGACCCTAACACTGATACTGACCCTGAACCTAACCCTTACCCTGACCCTGACCCTGACCGTGACCCTAAACATGACATGACCCTGACCCTGACCCTGACAGTGACCCTGACCCTGATCCTGATCCTACCCCTGCCCCTTACCCTGACCTTAATCGTGACCCTGACCGTAACACTGACCGTAACCCTGACCCTGACCCTGACCCTGACCCTGACCACAAACCTGACAATGCTCTGACCCCTACCCCGACCCAGACCCTAACCCTGACCGTGACCCTGACCCTGACCCTGAACCTGACCTTAATTCTGAACCTGACCCTGACGCTGACCCTGAACATAACCCTGACCCTGAACCTAACCCTGACCCTAACACTGACTTGGACCCTGACCCTAACCCTGAACCTAACCCTGAACCTGTCCCCGACCCTGACCCTAACCCTGACCCTGACGCTGACCGTGACCCTGACACTGACGCTGAACCTGACTCTGAACCTTACCCTACCCCTGACCGTGACCCTAAACCTGACCCTGACCCTGACCCTGACCTTGAAATTAAACCTGAACTTGACCCTGACCGTGACCCTGATACTGACCCTGAACCTAACACTACCCCTGACCCTGACCCTGACCCTGACCCTGATCCTGGCACTAAACCTGACCTGACCCTGACCCCGGCCCTGACCCTGACCCTAAACCTCACCCTGACACTAACCTTGACCCTGACCCAAAATTCTGACCGTGAACCTGACCCTGACCCTGAACGTGACCCTGACCCTAAATCTGACCGTGACCTTGACCTTGACCCTGACCCTGAACCTAACACTGACTTTGACCCTGACCCTGACCCTGAATCTGACCCTGAACCTAACCCTGACCCTGACCCTTACCCTGACACTTAACCTGATCCTGACAATGACCATGACGCTAACACTGACCCTGACCCTGACACTGACCCTGCCCCTAAACCTGATTTGACCCTGACGCTCACAATGAACCTGACCCTGACCCTGACATTCAAACTGAACCTGACACTGAACCTGACCTGACCCTGACCCTGAACCTGACCTTGACCCTAACCCTGATCAGGACCCTGACACTGACCCTGACCCTGACACTAACACTGACCCTGACCCAAACCCTGATGCTGACCCTAACAATGACACTGACCCTGACCCTAAACCAGACCTGACCCTGACCCTGACACTGACCCTGACCCTGAAATTTACTCTGACACTGACCCTGACCCTGAACCTGACCATGATCCTAACCCTGATCCTACCCCTGACCCTGACCCTAACACTGAAACTGAACCTGACCCTAAACCTGACCCTGTCCCTGAACTTGACCCTGACCCTGGCACTGAACCTAAACCTCACCCTGACCCTGACCTTGACCCTGACCCTGACATTAACCCTAACCCCGACACTGACCCTGATCATGAACCTGACCCTGACCCTGACAGTGACCCTGACCCTGATCCTGACCCTAACCCTGCCCCCTAACCTGACCCTGACCCTGACCCTGACTGTTACCCTAACCCTAAACCGGACCCTGACCCAGACCTTGACCCTGAACCTGACCCTGTCTTTGAACCTGAACCCGACCCTGACCGTGACCCTGACCCTAAGTCTGACCTTGACCCTGACCCTGACCCTGACCTGACCCTGACCATGACCCTAACACTGATACTGACCCTGAACCTAACCCTACCCCTGACCCTGACCCTGACCGTGACCCTAAACATGACATGACCCTGACCCTGACCCTGACAGTGACCCTGACCCTGATCCTGATCTTACCCCTGCCCCTTTCCCTGACCTTAATCGTGACCCTGACCGTAACACTGACCGTGACCTTGACCATGACCCTGAACTTGACCCTAACCCTGACCTTGACCCTGACCACTAACCTGACAATGCTCTGACCCCTACCCTGACCCTGACCCTGACGCTGACCCTGAACATAACCCTGACCCTGAACCTAACCCTGACCCTAACACTGACTTGGACCCTGACCCTAACCCAGACCCTGACGCTGACCCTGACCGTCACCGTGACCCTAACCCTGACCCTGACCCTGATCCTAAGTCTGACCGTGACCCTGACCCTGATCCTGACACTGACCCTAACACTGACCCTAACCCTGTACCTGATCCTAAGTCTGACCGTGACCCTGACCCTGACCCTGAACCTAACCCTGACCCTGACCTTGACCCTGACCCTAAATCTGAACCTGACCCTGACCCTGACCCTGACACTGTCCCTAACCCAGACCCTGACCCTGACACTGACCATAAACATGACCCTGACACTGATTTTGACACTAACCCTGTCCCTGACCCTGACCCTGAACCTGACCATGATCCTAACCCTGATCCTACCCCTGACCCTGAACCTAACACTGAAACTGACCCTGACCCTAAACCTGACCCTGTCCCTGAACTTGACCCTGACCCTGAGTCTGACGCTGACCCTGACCCTGACACTGACCATGACCCTGACAATGCCCTGATTCCGATCCTGACCCTGACCCTGACGCTAACCGTGACACTGACCCTTACTTTGGCCCTGACCCTGGCCCTGACCCTGACCCTAAACCTGACCATAACCCAGACTTTGACCCTGACCCTGACCCTGAACCTAACTCTGAACCTGATCCTGACCCTGATCCTGACCCTGACCCTGACCCTGACCATGACCCTGATACTGACCCTGAACCTAACACTACCCCTGACCCTGACCCTGACCCTGACCCTGACCCTGACCCTAAACCTGACCTAACCTTGACCCCGGCCCTGATCCTGACCCTAAACCTCACCCTGACACTAACCTTGACCCTGACCCAAAATTCTGACCGTGACCCTGACCCTGACCCTGAACGTGAACCTGACCCTAAATCTGACCGTGACCTTGACCTTGACCCTGACCCTGAACCTAACACTGACCCTGACCCTGAATCTGACCCTGAACCTAACCCTGACCCTGACCCTTACCCTGACCCTTAACCTGACCCTGACACTGACACTGACCATGACCCTAACCCTGACATTGACCCTGACACTGACCCTGCCCATAAAACTGACATGAGCCTGACCCTCACTCTGACCGTGACCCTGACCCTGACCTACAACCTGAACCTGACACTGAAACTGACCTGACCCTGACCCTGACTTTAACCCTGACCCTTACCCTAACACTGACCCTGACCCTGTCACTTACCCTGACCCTAAGTCTGACCCTGACCTTAACACTAAACCAGACCTGACCCTACCCCTTACCCTGACCCTGACACTGACCCTGAACATGACCTTGACACTAAGTCTGACTGAGACCCTGACCGTGACCCTGAACCTCAAACTGACCCTGACCCTAACCCTGACCTTGACCCTGACCCTGAACCTGACCCTGACCCTCGCCCTGACGCTGACTCAACCCCTGACACTGACCCTGACCCTCACTCTGACCCTAACCCTTGTCCTGACCCTGACCCTGACTCTGACCCTGACCCTGACCTTGAACCTGACCCTGACCTTAACCCTGACCCTGACCCTGTCCCTGATTCTAAGAAATACCGTGACCCTGACCCTGACCATCACCCTGGCCTGACCCTGACCCTTACCTTGACGCTGACCCTGAACATCACCCTGACCCTGACCCTGACACTGCCACTGACCCTGACCGGGACCCAGACCGTGACACTGAAACTAACCCTACCTCTGACCCTGACCCTGACCCTTACCCTAAACCTGACCTGACCCTGACCGTGACACTGACAGTGACCCTGACACTGACCGTGACCCTGACCGTGACCTTAACCCTGACCCTGACAGTGACCCTGACCCTGATCCTTACCCTACCCCTGCCCCTTACCCTGACCTTAATCGTGACCCTGACCGTAACACTGACCGTGACCGTGACCCTGACCCTGAACCTGACCTTAATTCTGAACCTGACCCTGACGCTGACCCTGAACCTAACCCTGATTCTGACCCTGACCCTGACCCTGACGCTGAAACTAATTCTGACCCTGACCCTGACTCTGACCCTGAACCTAAATCTGAACCTGACCCTGACACTGTCCCTAACCCTGACCCTGACCCTGACCCCGACAATGACCCTAAACGTAACCCTGACACTGATTTTGACACTAACCCTGTCCCTGACCCTGACCCTGAACCTGACCCTAACCCTGACACTGACCCTGAGTCTGACGCTGACCATGAACCTGACACTGACCCTGACACTGACCATGACCCTGACAATGCCCTGATTCCGACCCTGACCCTGACCCTGGCGCTAAACGTGACCCTGACCCTTACTTTGGCCCTGACCCTGGCCCTGACTCTGACCCTACACCTGACCCTGACACTGACCCTGACCCTGACCCTAAACCTGACCTAAGCTTGACCCCGGTCCTGACCCTGACCCTAAACCTCACCCTGACACTAACTTCGACCCTGACCCAAAATTCTGACCGTGACCCTAACCCTGACCCTGAACGTGACCCTGACCCTAAATCTGACCGTGACCTTGACCTTGACCCTGACCCTGAACCTAACACTGACCCTGACCCTGACCCTGAATCTGACCCTGAACCTAACCCTGAACCTGAATCTTACCCTGACCCTTAACCTGACCCTGAACCTGACACTGACACTGACCCTAACCCTGACATTGACCCTGACACTGACACTGCCCCTAAGCCTGACCTGACCCTGACCCTCACTCTGAACCTGACCCTGACCCTGACCTACAACCTGAACCTGACACTGAACCTGACCTGACCCTGACCTTGACCCTAACTTTGACCCTGACCCTGACCCTAAACCTGACCCTGACCCTGACTCTGACAGTGACCCTGAACCTGACCATATGTCTGACCGTGACCCTGACCGTGAACCTGACCCTCGCCCTGACCCTGAACCTGACCTTGACCCTGACCCTGATCATGACCCTGACACTGACCCTGACCTTGACCCTTACACTAACACTGACCCTGGCCCTGACCAAACCCTGATGCTGACCCTAACAATGACACTGACCCTGACCATAAACCTGACCTGACCCTGACCCTGACACTGACCGCCACCCTGAAATTTACTCTGATACTGACCCTGACCATGAACCTGATCCTGACACTAAACCTAACCCTGACCATGTCCCTGAACCTAAGCCAGATCCTGACCTGAACTTGACCCTGACCCTGACCTTGACCCTGACTTAACCCTGACACTGAATATCTCCCTGACCCTGACCCTAACCCTGACCCAAACCCTGACACTAACCCTGACCATGACCCTGACTCTGAACCAGACACTGACTCTAAATCTGAACCTGACCCTGACTCTGACACTGACCCTAACACTGACTTTGACCCGGACCCTGACACTGACCGTAAACGTGACCCTGACACTGATTTTGACACTAACCCTTACCATGACCCTGATCCTAACCCTGAGCCTGACCCTGAGTCTGATGCTGACCCTGACCCTGACCCTGACCCTGACCCTGACCCTGACCCTGACCCTGACCCTGACCCTAACACTGAACCTGACCCTGACCCTAAACCTGACATGACCCTGACCCTGACCCTGACCCTAAACCTCACCCTGACTCTAACCTTGACCCTGACCCTGACCCTGACCCAGACCCTGACCCTGAACCTGACATTAACCCTAACCCTGACACTGACCCTGATCATGAACCTGACCCTGACCCTGACCCTGACCCTGACAGTGACCCTGACCCTGATCCTGACCCTGACCCTGACCTTGACACTGAACCTGACCCTGTCTTTTAACCTGAACCCGACCCTGACCGGGACCCTGACCGTAAGTCTGACCTTGACCCTGACCCTGACCCTGACCTGACCCTGACCATGACCCTAACACTGATACTGACACTGAACCTAACCCTACCCCTGACCCTGACCCTGACCGTGACCCTAAACATGACATGACCCTGACCCTGACCCTGACAGTGACCCTGACCCTGATCCTGATCTTACCCCTGCCCCTTACCCTGACCTTAATCGTGACCCTGATCGTAACACTGATCGTGACCCTGATTCTGACCCTGACCCTGACCCGAACCGTGACATTGACCGTAACCCTGATTCTGACCCTGACCCTGAACCTGAACTTGACCCTAACCCTGACCCTGACCCTGACCATTAACCTGACGATGCTCTGACCCCTACCCTGACCCTGACCCTGACCCTAAACCTGACCGTAACCCTGACCCTGACGCTCAACCTGACTCTGAACCTGACCCTACCCCTTACCGTGACCCTAAACCTGATCCTGACCCTGACCCTGACCTTGACATTAACCCTGAACTTAACCCTGACCCTGACACTGAACCTGACCCTAACCATGACCCTGACCCTGACACTTTCCCCGACCCTGACCCTAACCCAGACCCTGACGCTGACCCTGACCCTGACCGTGACCCTAACCCTGACCCTGACCCTGACCCTAACTCTGACCGTGACCCTGACCCTGATCCTGACACTGACCCTAACACTGACCCTGACCCTGATCCTGACACAGACCCTAACACTGACCCTGACCCTGTACCTGATCCTAAATCTGACCGTGACCCTGACCCTGACCATGAACCTAACCCTGACCCTGACCTTGACCCTGACCCTAACCCTGACCCTAAATCTGAACCTGACCCTGACCCTGACACTGACATTGACCCTGAACCTGACCCTATGTCTGACCGTGACCCTGACCGTGAACCTGACCCTCGCCCTGACCCTGAACCTGACCTTGACCCTAACCCTGATCATGACCCTGACACTGACCCTGACTTTGACACTAACACTGACCCTGACCCAAACCCTGATGCTGACCCTAACAATGACACTGACCCTGACCCTAAACCAGACCTGACCCTGACCCTGACACTGACCCTGACCCTGAAATTTACTCTGACACTGACCCTGACCCTGAACCTGACCATGATCCTAACCCTGACCCTGATTCTGACCCTGACCCTGACCCTGACAGTGACCCTGACCCTGATCCTGACCCTACCCCTGCCCCTTAACCTGACCTTAATCGTGACCCTGACCGTAACACTGACCGTGACCCTGACCCTGATTGTGACCCTGACCCTGACCCTGACCCTGACCCTGACCCTGACCCTGACCCTGACCCTAACCCTGACCGTGACCCTGACGCTGACCCTGAACCTAACCCTGATTCTGACCCTGTCCCTAACACTGACTCTGACCCTGACCCTAACCCTGAACCTAAAACCTGACCCTGTCCCCGACCCTGACCCTAACCCTGACCCTGACGCTGACCGTGACCCTGACACTGACCCTGAACCTGACTCTGAACCTGACCCTACCCCTGACCGTGACCCTAACACTGAACCTGACCCTGACCCTAAACCTGACCTGACCCTGACCCTAACCCTGAACGTGACCCTGACCCTGAACGTGACCCTGACCCTGAACTTGACCCTTACACTAACACTGACCCTGGCCCTGACCCAAACCCTGATGCTGACTCTAACAATGACACTGACTTTGACCATAAACCTGACCTGAAACTGACCGCGACCCTGAAATTTACTCTGACACTGACCCTGACCATGAACCTGATCCTGACACTAACCCTGACCCTGACCCTGAACCTGAACTTTACCCTGATCGTGACCCTGACCCTGACCCTGACCTTGACCCTAAACCTGACCCTGTCCCTGACTCTGACCCTGACCATGCCCCTGAACCTAACCCAGATCCTGACCTGAACTTGACCCTGACCCTGACCTAGACCCTGACTTAACCCTGACACTGAATATCTCCCTGACCCTGACCCTGACCCAAACCCTGACCCTAACCCTGACCGTGACCCTGACTCTGAACCAGACACTGACCCTAAATCTGAACCTGACCCTGACTCTGACACTGACCCTAACACTGACTTAGACCTGGACCCTGACACTGACCGTAAACGTGATCCTGACACTGATTTTGACACTAACCCTGACCATGACCCTGACCCTAACACTGACACTGACACTGACCCTGAACCTGACCTTGGCCCTGAACCTGATCCTACCCCTGACCCTGACCTTAACACTGAACCTGACCCTGACCCTGACCCTGACCTGACCCTGACCATGACCCTAACACTGATACTGACCCTGAACCTAACCCTACCCCTGACCCTGACCCTGACCGTGGCCCTAAACATGACATGACCCTGACCCTGACCCTGACAGTGACCCTGACCCTGATCCTGACCCTACCCCTGCCCCTTACCCTGACCTTAATCGTGACCCTGACCGTAACACTGACCGTGACCCTGACCATGACCCTGAACTTGACCCTAAACCTGACCCTGACCCTGACCACTAACCTGAAAATGCTCTGACCCCTACCCTGACCCTGACCCTAACCCTGACCGTGACCCTGACCCTGACCCTCAACCTGACCTTAATTCTGAACCTGACCCTGATGCTGACCCTGAACCTAAACCTGACCATGACCCTAACCCTGACCCTAACACTGACTTGGACCCTGACCCTAACCCTGAACCTAAACCTGTTCCTGTCACCGACCCTGACCCTAACCCTGACCCTGACGCTGACCCTGAACCTGACTCTGAACCTGACCCTACCCCTTACCGTGACCCTAAACCTGACCCTGACCCTGACCCTGACCTTGAAATTAACCCTGAACTTGACCCTGACCCTGACACTAAACCTGACCTTAAACCTGACCCTAAATTTGACACTGAACCTGACCCTAACCATGACCCTGACCCTGACACATTCCCCGACCCTGACCCTAACCCAGACCCTGACGATGACCCTGACCCTGACCGTGACCCTAACCCTGACCCTGACCCTAACCCTAAGTCTGACCGTGACCCTGACCCTGATCCTGACACTGACCCTAACACTGACCCTGACCCTGACCCTGAACGTGACCCTGACCCTGACCTTGATCCTGACCCTGACATTAACCCTAACCCTGACACTGACCCTGATCATGAACCTGACCCTGACCCTGACCCTGACCCTAAACCTGACATGACCCTGACCCTGACCCTAAACCTCACCCTGACTCTAACCTTGACCCTGACCCTGACCCTGACCCTGACCCTGACCCAGACCCTGACCCTGACATTGACCGTAACCCTGATTCTGACCCTGACCCTGACAGTGACCCTGACCTGATCCTGACCCTGACCCTGACCCTAAACCTGACATGACCCTGACCCTGACCCTTAACATCACCCTGACTCTAACACTGACCCTGAACTTAAAATTCTGACTGTGACCCTGACCCTCGACCCTGACCCTGACCCTGACCCTGACCCTGACCCTAAACCTAACCGTGAACCTGACCCTGACACTGACCCTGCTCCTAAACCTGACCTGTCCCTGACTCTGACCCTGACCATGCCCCTGAACCTAACCCAGATCCTGACCTGAACTTGACCCTGACCCTGACCTAGACCCTGACTTAACCCTGACACTGAATATCTCCCTGACCCTGACCCTGACCCAAACCCTGACCCTAACCCTGACCGTGACCCTGACTCTGAACCAGACACTGACCCTAAATCTGAACCTGACCCTGACTCTGACACTGACCCTAACACTGACTTAGACCTGGACCCTGACACTGACCGTAAACGTGATCCTGACACTGATTTTGACACTAACCCTGACCATGACCCTGACCCTAACACTGACACTGACACTGACCCTGAACCTGACCTTGGCCCTGAACCTGATCCTACCCCTGACCCTGACCTTAACACTGAACCTGACCCTGACCCTGACCCTGACCTGACCCTGACCATGACCCTAACACTGATACTGACCCTGAACCTAACCCTACCCCTGACCCTGACCCTGACCGTGGCCCTAAACATGACATGACCCTGACCCTGACCCTGACAGTGACCCTGACCCTGATCCTGACCCTACCCCTGCCCCTTACCCTGACCTTAATCGTGACCCTGACCGTAACACTGACCGTGACCCTGACCATGACCCTGAACTTGACCCTAAACCTGACCCTGACCCTGACCACTAACCTGAAAATGCTCTGACCCCTACCCTGACCCTGACCCTAACCCTGACCGTGACCCTGACCCTGACCCTCAACCTGACCTTAATTCTGAACCTGACCCTGACGCTGACCCTGAACCTAAACCTGACCATGACCCTAACCCTGACCCTAACACTGACTTGGACCCTGACCCTAACCCTGAACCTAAACCTGTTCCTGTCACCGACCCTGACCCTAACCCTGACCCTGACGCTGACCCTGAACCTGACTCTGAACCTGACCCTACCCCTTACCGTGACCCTAAACCTGACCCTGACCCTGACCCTGACCTTGAAATTAACCCTGAACTTGACCCTGACCCTGACACTAAACCTGACCTTAAACCTGACCCTAAATTTGACACTGAACCTGACCCTAACCATGACCCTGACCCTGACACATTCCCCGACCCTGACCCTAACCCAGACCCTGACGATGACCCTGACCCTGACCGTGACCCTAACCCTGACCCTGACCCTAACCCTAAGTCTGACCGTGACCCTGACCCTGATCCTGACACTGACCCTAACACTGACCCTGACCCTGACCCTGAACGTGACCCTGACCCTGACCTTGATCCTGACCCTGACATTAACCCTAACCCTGACACTGACCCTGATCATGAACCTGACCCTGACCCTGACCCTGACCCTAAACCTGACATGACCCTGACCCTGACCCTAAACCTCACCCTGACTCTAACCTTGACCCTGACCCTGACCCTGACCCTGACCCTGACCCAGACCCTGACCCTGACATTGACCGTAACCCTGATTCTGACCCTGACCCTGACAGTGACCCTGACCTGATCCTGACCCTGACCCTGACCCTAAACCTGACATGACCCTGACCCTGACCCTTAACATCACCCTGACTCTAACACTGACCCTGAACTTAAAATTCTGACTGTGACCCTGACCCTCAACCCTGACCCTGACCCTGACCCTAAACCTAACCGTGAACCTGACCCTGACACTGACCCTGCTCCTAAACCTGACCTGTCCCTGAACCTGACCCTGACCCTGACCCTGACCCTGACCCTGAAACTTATCCTGATCGTTACCCTGAATTTGGCACTGACCCTGGCCCTGACCCTGACTCTACACCTGACCCAGAACCTGACACTGAACCTGACCCTAACCCTGACCCTGAACTTGATCCTGACCCTAAACCTACCCCTGACCCTACCCTGACCCTTACCATGACTCTGACCCTAAACCTGACCCTGACTCTGACCCTGACTCTTACCCTAACCCTGACCCTGACCCTGACCCTGACCCTAGCCCTGACTCAGACTCTGACCCTGACCCAGACCCTGACCCTGACCCTGACACTGACCCTGGCCCTGAACCTGACCTTGACCCTACAACTGAACTTGACCCTGACCCTGACCCTGACCCTGACCCTGACCCTGAAACTGACCCTGACCATGACACTGACCCTGACCCTGTCCCTGACCCAGACCCCGAACCTGACCCTGACAATGCCCTGACTCCGACCCTTACCCTGACCCTGACCCTGACCCTAATCCTGATTGTGACACTGAATTTGGCACTGACCCTGGCCCTGACCCTAACTCTACACCTGACCCTGAACCTGACCCTGACCCTGACCCTTAGACTGAACTTAACCCTGACCCTGACCTACACCCTTAACTTGACCTTGACCCTGACCGTGAACCTGACCCTCACCCTGACCCTCACCCTGACCCTGACCTTGACCATGACACTGACCTTTACTCTAACCCTGACCCTGACTCTTACCCTGATCCTGACCCTGACCATGACCTTGACCCTGACCCTGACAGTGCCCTGACTCCGACCCTGACCCTAAGTCTCACCGCGACCCTGACCGTGACCCTGACCCTCACACTGACCCTGACCCTGACCCTGACTCTTACCTTGATCCTGTCCCTGACCCTACCCCTGACTCTACCCTGACCCTGACCCTAAACCTGACCTGTCCCTGACCCTGACCCTGAACCTGACCCTGACCCTGACCCTTATCCTGATCGTTACCCTGAATTTGGCACTGACCCTGGCCCTGACCCTGACTCTACACCTGACCCAGAACCTGACACTGACCCTGACCCTAAGCCTGACCCTATCCCTGACCGTGACCCTAACCCTGACCCTGACCTACACAATGAACTTGAGTTTGACCCTGACCGAGACCCTGACCCTCACCCTGACCCTGACCCTGACCCTGACCTTGACCCTGACACTGACCCTGACCCTAACCCTGACCCTGAACTTGATCCTGACCCTAACCCTGAACATGACCCTGACCCTGACCCTAACCCTGACACTGACCCTGTCCCTGACCCTGACACTAAACCAGACCCTCAACCTGATCCTCAACCTGTCCTGACCCTGAACCTGATACTGACCCTGAACCTAAGTCTGACTGTGACTCTAACCCTTACCCTAATTCTGACCGTGACCCTGATCATGACCTTGACCCTGACCCTGACCCTAACCCTGACCCTTACCCTAACACTGACCCTGACCCTGTCACTTACCCTGACCCTAAGTCTGACCCTGACTTAACACTAAACCAGACCTGACCCTACCCCTTACCCTGACCCTGACACTGACCCTGAACATGACCTTGACACTAAGTCTGACTGAGACCCTGACCGTGACCCTGAACCTCAAACTGACCCTGACCCTAACCCTGACCCTGACCCTGACCCTGAACCTGACCCTGACCATCGCCCTGACCCTGACCCTACCCCTGACACTGACCCTGACCCTCACTCTGACCCTAACCCTTGTCCTGACCCTGACCCTGATTCTGAACCTGACCCTGAATATAAACCATACCCTGACCCTGACCCTGACCCTTACCTTGAACCTGACCCTGACCTTAACCCTGACCCTGTCCCTGATTCTAAGAAATACCGTAACCCTGACCCTGACCTTCACCCTGGCCTGATCCTGACCCTGACCTTGAACCTTACCCTGAACATCACCCTGACCCTGACCCTGACCCTGACACTGACAGTGACCCTGACCCTGACCATGACCCTGACCCTGACCCTGACCCTGACCATGACCTTAACCCTGACCCTGACAGTGACCCTGACCCTGATCCTTACCCTACCCCTGCCCCTTACCCTGACCTTAATCGTGACCCTGACCGTAACACTGACCGTGACCCTGACCATGACCCTGAACCTGAACTTAATTCTGAACCTGACCCTGATGCTGACCCTGAACCTAACCCTGACCCTAAACCTGACACTGTCCCTAACACTGACCCTGAACCTGACCCTGACCCTGAACCTGACCCTAACCCTGACCCTGACCCTGAGTCTGACGCTGACCCTGACCCTGACGCCGACCCTGACCCTGACCCTGACGCTAAACGTGACCCTGACCCTTACTTTGGCCTTGACCCTGGCCCTGACCCTGACCCTACACCTGACCGTGACACTGACCCTGACCCTAAACCTGACCCTAACTCTGAACCTGATCCTGACCCTGACCCTGACCCTGACCCTGACCGTGACCCTGATACTGACCCTGAACCTAACACTACCCCTGACCCTGACCCTGATACTGACACTGACCCTGACCCTGACCCTGACCTTGACCCTAAAGCTGACCTAACCTTGACCCCGGTCCTGACCCTGACCCTAAACCTCACCCTGACACTAACCTTGACCCTGACCCAAAATTCTAACCGTGACCCTAACCCTGACCCTGAACGTGACCCTGACCCTAAATCTGACCGTGACCTTGACCTTGACCCTGAAACTGAACCTAACACTGACCCTGACCCTGACCCTGAATCTGACCCTGAACCTAACCCTGACCCTGACCCTTACCCTGACCCTTAACCTGACCCTGAACCTGACACTGACCATGACCCTAACACTGACACTGACAGTGACCCTGACCCTGACCCTGACCCTGAACCTGATCCTACCCCTGACCCTGACCCTGACCCTAAACCTCACCCTGACTCTAACCTTGACCCTGACCCTGACCCTGACCCTAACCCTGACCCTTGCCCTAACACTGACCCTGACCCTGACACTTACCCTGACCCTAAGTCTGACCCTGACCTTTACACTAAACCAGACCCTGACACTAACACTGACCGTGACCATGACCCTGACCCTGACCTTGACCCTGACCATGACCCAGACCCTGACCCTAAACCTGACCTGAACCTGACCCTGACCCTGACTTTGACCCTGACTTAAACCTGACACTGAATATCTCCCTGACCCTGACCCTGACCCTGACCCAAACCCTGACCCTAAACCTGACCGTGACCCTGACTCTCACCCTGACCCTGACCCTAAATCTGAAGCTGACCCTGACTCTGACACTGACCCTAACACTGACTTTGACCCGGACCCTGACACTGACCGTAAACGTGACCCTGACACTGATTTTGACACTAACCCTTACCATGACCCTGACCCTAAACCTGAGCGTAGCCCTGAGTCTGACCCTGAGATTGACGCTGACCCTGACCCTGACCCTGACCCCGACCCTGACCCTGACAATGCCCTGATTCAGACGCTGACCCTGACCCTGACCCTGACCCTGATACTAATCCTGATGTTGACCCTGAATTCAGCCCTGACCCTGACCCTACACCACACACTGAACCTGACACTGACCCTGACCGTAACCCTGACCCTAAATTTGACCGTGACCCAAACCCTGACCCTAACTCTGAACCTGACCCTGACCATGACACTAAACCTAAACCTGACCCTGACCTACACCCTGAACTTGAACTTGACCCTGATCCTTACCCTGAAACTAACCCTACACCTGAACCTGACTCTAACACTGACCCTGACCCTGACCGTGACCCTGAACCTAATTCTGACCGTGAACCTGACCCTGACCCTGACCTGACCATGACCCTGACCCTGAACCTGACCCTGACACTGACCCTGCCCCTAAACCTGACCTCTCCCTGACCCTGACCCTGACCCTGACCCTGACCCTGACCCTGACACTGAACCTGACCTGACCCTGACCCTGACCCTGACATTGACCCTAACCTTGACCCTGACCCTGACCCTAAACCTGACCCTGACCCTGACCCTGACACTGAACCTGACCTGACCCTGACCCTGACCCTGACATTGACCCTAACCCTGACACTGACCCTGTCCCTGACCCTGACACTAAACCAGATCCTCAACCTGATCCTAAACCTGACCCTGACCATGACCCTCACCCTGACACTGAACCTGACCTTGACCCTGACCCTGACACTAACCCTGACCCTGAACCTACCCCTGACCCTGACCCTGACCGTGACTCTCACCCTGATCCTAAGCATTTCTTGCCCATAACACTGACACTGACCCTAAGTGTGACCGTGACCCAGACCCTGACCTGACCGTAACCCTGACCCTGACCGTGATCCTGACCGTGACCCTGACCTTGACCATGACACTGACCTTTACTCTAACCCTGACCCTGACTCTTATCCTGATCCTGACCCTGACCATGAACTTGAACCTGACCCTGACTTTGACCATGACCTTGACCCTGACCCTGACAGTGCCCTGACTCCGACCCTGACCCTGACGCTAAGTCTGACCACGACCCTGACCGTGACCTTGACCCTCACACTGACCCTGACCCTGACACTGACCCTGACCCTGAAAATGACCCTGACCCTGACGCTGACCCTGACCCTGACCCTAATCCTGACCCTGAACTGGATCCTGACCCTAACCCTGAACATGACCCTGACCCTGACCCTAACCCTGACACTGACCCTGTCCCTGACCCTAACCCTGACACTGACCCTGTCCCTGACCCTGACCCTGACACTAAAACTCACCCTGACTCTAACCTTGACCCTGACCCTGACCCTGAACCTGACCCTGACCCTGACCCTGAACGTGACCCTGAGCCTGAACTTGACCCTGACCCTGACATTAACCCTAACCCTGACACTGACCCTGACCCTGAACCTAACCCTATACCCTAACCCTGACCCTGACCATGACCCTAAACCTGACATGACCCTGACCCTGACTCTGACCCTAACCCTATCCCTGACCCTGACCATTACCCTCACCCTGAACCTGACCTGACCCTGACCCTGACCCTGACACTGACCCGGACCCTAACACTGAACCTGACCGTGACCCTGACCGTGACCCTGACACTGACAGTGACCCTGAACCTGACATTAACCCTAACCCTGACACTGACCCTGAACCTGACCCTACTCCTGACCCTGACCCTAACACTGACCCTGACCCTAAACCTGACATGACCCTGACCCTGACCCTGACCCTAACCCTGACACTGACCGTGACCCTGATTCTGACCCTGACCCTGACACTGACAGTGACCCTGACCCTGATCCTGACCCTACCCCTGCCCCCTAACATGACCCTGACCCAAACCCTGACAGTTACCCTAACCCTGAACCTTACCCTGACCCAGACCTTGACCCTGAACCTGACCCTGTCTTTGAACCTGAACCCGACCCTGACCGTGACCCTGACCCTAAGTCTGACCTTGACCCTGACCCTGACCCTGACCTGACCCTGACCCTGACCCTGACCCTGACCGTGACCCTGACCCTGACCCTGAACTTTACCCTGACCGTGACCCTGACTCTGACCGTGACCTTGACCCTAAACCTGACCCTGTCACTGACCCTGGCCCTGAACCTGATCCTACTCCTGACCCTGACCCTAACACTGACCCTGACCCTAAACCTGACATGACCCTGACCCTGACCCTAACACTGACAGTGACCATAACCCTGATTCTGACCCTGACCCTGACCCTGACAGTGACCCTGACCCTGATCCTGACCCTACCCCTGCCCCTTACCCTGACCTTAATCGTGACCCTGACCGTAACACTGACCGTGACCTTGACCATGACCCTGACAGTGACCCTAACTCTGACCCTGACCCTGACCACTAACCTGACAATGCTCTGACCCCTACCCCGACCCTGACCCTGACCCTGACCCTGACCCTGACCCTAACCCTGACCCTGACCCTGAACCTGTCACTAACTCTGAACCTGACCCTGACGCTGACCTTGAACCTACCCTGATTCTGACCCTGTCCCTAACACTGACTTGGACCCTGACCCTAACCCTGAACCTAACACTGACCCTGTCCCCGACCCTGACCCTAACCCTGACCCAGACGCTGACCGTGACCCTGACACTGATCCTGAACCTGACTTTGAAACTTACCCTACCCCTGACCCCGACTCTAAACCTGACCCGGACCTGACCCAGACCTTGACATTAACCCTGAACTAGACCCTGACCCTGACACTAACACTGACCCTAACCCTGACATTAAACCTGACCTGAACCTGACCCTGACCCTAACCCTGACCCTAACCCTGACACTGACCATGACCCTGACCCAAAACCTGATGCTGACCCTAACAATGACACTGACCCTGACCCTAAACCAGACCTGACCCTGACCCTGACACTGACCCTGAAACTGAAATTTACTCTGACACTGACCCTGACCCTGAACCTGACCATGATCCTAACCCTGATCCTACCCCTGACCCTGACCCTAACACTGAAACTGACCCTGACCCTAAATCTGAAACTGATCCTGACCCTGACCCTGACCCTAAACCTCACCCTGACTCTAACCTTGACCCTGACCCTGACCCTGAACCTGACCCTGACACTGACCCTGAACGTGACCCTGAGCCTGACCTTGACCCTGACCCTGACATTAACCCTAACCCTGACACTGAACCTGATCATGAACCTGACCCTGACCCTGACCCTGACCCTAACCCTGACACTGACCGTGACCCTGATTCTGACCCTGACCCTGACCCTGACCCTGACCCTGACCCTGACAGTGACCCTGACCCTGATCCTGACCCTACCCCTGCCCCTTACCCTGACCTTAATCGTGACCCTGACGGTAACACTGACCGTTACCCTGACCCTGACCCTGACCCTGAACCTAACACTGAAACTGACCCTGACCCTGACTTCTACCCTGACAATGCCCTGACCCCTACCCTGACCCTGACCCTGACCCTGACTGTGACCCTGACCTGACCCTGAGCCTGACCCTGACCCTAACCCTGACCGTGACCCTGACCCTGACCCTGACCCTGAACCTGACACTAACTCTGAACCTGACCCTGACGCTGACCCTGAACCTAACCCTGATTCTGACCCAATCCCTAACACTGACTTGGACCCTGACCCTAACCCTGAACCTAACACTGACCCTGTCCCCGACCCAGACCCTAACCCTGACCCTGACGCTGACCATGACCCTGACACTGACCCTGAACCTGACTTTGAAACTTACCCTACCCCTGACCCCGACTCTAAACCTGACCCGGACCTGACCCAGACCTTGACATTAACCCTGAACTAGACCCTGACCCTGACACTAACACTGACCCTAACCCTGACATTAAACCTGACCTGAACCTGACCCTGACCCTAACCCTGACCGTAACCCTGACCCTAACTTTGACACTGAACCTGACCCTAACCCTGACCCTGACCCTGACACTTTCCGCGACCCTGACCCTAAACCAGACCCTGACGCTGACCCTGACCGTGACCGTGACCCTAACCCTGACCGTGACACAGACCCTGACCGTGACCCTAACGCTGACCCTGACCCTGACCTTGACCCTGACCTTAACCATGACCGTGACCCTGTACCTGATCCTAGGTCTGACCGTGACCCTGACCCTGACCCAGACCCTAACCCTGACCCTGACCCTGACCTTGACCCTGAACCTAACCCTGACCGTGACCCTGACTCTGACCCTGACCCTAAATCTGAACCTGACCCTGACACTGTCCCTAACCCTGACACTGACCCTGACACTGACCCGGACCCTGACCCTAAACCTGACCTAACCTTGACCCCGGCCCTGACCCTGACCCTTAACCTCACCCTGACACTATCCTTGACCCTGACCCAAAATTCTGACCGTGACACTTACCCGGACACTGAACGTTACCCTGACTCTAAATCTGACCGTTACCTTGACCTTGACCCTGACCTGAACCTAAAACTGACCATGACCCTGACCCTGACCCTATCCCTGACACTGACCCTGCCCCTAAGCCTGACCTGACCCTGACCCTCACTCTGACCCTGACCCTGACCCTCACCTTCAGCCTGAACCTGACACTGAACCTGACCTGACCCTGACCCTGACCCTGACCTTGACCCTACCTTTGACCCTGACCCTGACCCTAAACCTGACCCTGACCCCGACCCTGATCATGACCCTGACACTGAACCTGACCCTGACCCAAACCCTGATGCTGACCTTAACAATGACATTGACCCTGACCCTACACCTGACCTGACCCTGACCCTGACACTGACCATGACCCTGAAATTTATTCTGACACTGACCCTGAACCTGATTCTGACCCTAACCCTGACCCTGACCCTGACCCTGACCCTGAACTTTACCCTGACCGTGACCCTGACCCTGACCGTGACCCTGACCCTAAACCTGACCTAACCTTGACCCCGGCCCTGACCCTGACCCTAAACCTCACCCTGACACTAACCTTGACCCTGACCCAAAATTCTGACCGTGACCCTGACCCTGACCCTGAATGTGACCCTGACCCTAAATCTGACCGTGACCTTGACCTTGACCCTGACCCTGAACCTAACACTGACCCTGACCCTGAATCTGACCCTGAACCTAACCCTGACCCTGACCCTAAATCTGAACCTGACCCTGACTCTGACACTGACCCTAACACTGACTTTGACCCGGACCCTGACACTGACCGTAAACGTGACCCTGACACGGATTTTGACACTAACCCTGACCATGACCCTGAATTTAACCCTGAGCCTAACCCTGAGCCTTACTCTGAGTCTGACGCTGACCCTGACCCTGACCCCGACCCTGACCCTGACAATGCCCTGATTCCGACCCTGACCCTGACCCTAACCCTGACCCTAAATTTGACCGTGACCCTAACCCTGACCCTGACCCTGACCCTAACTCTGAACCTGACCCTGACCATGACACTGAACCTAACCCTGACCCTGACCTACACCCTGAACTTGACCTTGACCCTGATCCTGACCCTGACCCTGACCGTGACCCTGATACTGACCCTGAACCTAACCGTACTCCTGACCCTGACCCTAACACTTACCCTGACCCTAAACCTGACCTGACCCTGACCCTAACCCTAAACATCACCCTGACTCTAACACTGACCCTGAACTTAAAATTCTGACTGTGACCCTGACCCTCAACCCTGACCCTGACCCTGACCCTAACCCTAACCGTGACCCTGAACCTGTCTGACCGTGAACCTGACCCTGACCCTGACCTTGACCCTGACCCTGACCGTGACCCTTATCCTGATCGTTACCCTGAATTTGGCACTGACCCTGGCCCTGACCCTGACTCTACACCTGACCCAGAACCTGACACTGACCCTGACCCTAACCCTGACCCTATCCCTGACCGTGACCCTAACCCTGACCCTGACCTACACAATGAACTTGACTTTGACCCTGACCGTGACCCTGACCCTCACCCTGACCTTGACCTTGACCCTGACCCTGACCTTGACCCTGACACTGACCCTGACCCTAACCCTGACCCTGAACTTGATCCTGACCCTAACCCTGAACATGACCCTGTCCCTGACCCTGACACTAAACCAGACCCTCAACCTGATCCTCAACCTGTCCTGACCCTGAACCTGATACTGACCCTGAACCTAAGTCTGACTGTGACCCTAACCCTTACCCTAATTCTGACCGTGACCCTGATCATGACCTTGACCCTGACCCTGACCCTAACCCTGACCCTTACCCTAACACTGACCCTGACCCTGTCACTTACCCTGACCCTAAGTCTGACCCTGACCTTAACACTAAACCAGACCTGACCCTACCCCTTACCCTGACCCTGACACTGACCCTGAACATGACCTTGACACTAAGTCTGACTGAGACCCTGACCGTGACCCTGAACCTCAAACTGACCCTGACCCTAACCCTGACCTTGACCCTGACCCTGAACCTGACCCTGACCCTTGCCCTGACGCTGACTCTACCCCTGACACTGACCCTGACCCTCACTCTGACCCTGACCCTGACAGTGACCCTGACCCTGATCCTGACCCTACCCCTGCCCCTTACCCTGACCTTAATCGTGACCCTGACGGTAACACTGACCGTGACCGTGACCCTGACCCTGACCCTGAACCTAACCTTGACCCTGACCCTGACCCTGACTTCTACCCTGACAATGCCCTGACCCCTACCCTGACCCTGACCCTGACCCTGACTGTGACCCTGACCTGACCCTGAGCCTGACCCTGACCCTAACCCTGACCGTGACCCTGACCCTGACCCTGACCCTGAACCTGACACTAACTCTGAACCTGACCCTGACGCTGACCCTGAACCTAACCCTGATTCTGACCCAATCCCTAACACTGACTTGGACCCTGACCCTAACCCTGAACCTAACACTGACCCTGTCCCCGACCCAGACCCTAACCCTGACCCTGACGCTGACCGTGACCCTGACACTGACCCTGAACCTGACTTTGAAACTTACCCTACCCCTGACCCCGACTCTAAACCTGACCCGGACCTGACCCAGACCTTGACATTAACCCTGAACTAGACCCTGACCCTGACACTAACACTGACCCTAACCCTGACATTAAACCTGACCTGAACCTGACCCTGACCCTAACCCTGACCGTAACCCTGACCCTAACTTTGACACTGAACCTGACCCTAACCCTGACCCTGACCCTGACACTTTCCGCGACCCTGACCCTAAACCAGACCCTGACGCTGACCCTGACCGTGACCGTGACCCTAACCCTGACCGTGACACAGACCCTGACCGTGACCCTAACGCTGACCCTGACCCTGACCTTGACCCTGACCTTAACCATGACCGTGAACCTGTACCTGATCCTAGGTCTGACCGTGACCCTGACCCTGACCCAGACCCTAACCCTGACCCTGACCCTGACCTTGACCCTGAACCTAACCCTGACCGTGACCCTGACTCTGACCCTGACCCTAAATCTGAACCTGACCCTGACACTGTCCCTAACCCTGACACTGACCCTGACACTGACCCGGACCCTGACCCTAAACCTGACCTAACCTTGACCCCAGCCCTGACCCTGACCCTTAACCTCACCCTGACACTATCCTTGACCCTGACCCAAAATTCTGACCGTGACACTTACCCGGACACTGAACGTTACCCTGACTCTAAATATGACAGTGACCTTGACCTTGACCCTGACCTGAACCTAAAACTGACCATGACCCTGACCCTGACCCTATCCCTGACACTGACCCTGCCCCTAAGCCTGACCTGACCCTGACCCTCACTCTGACCCTGACCCTGACCCTGACCCTGACTGTGACCCTGACCTGACCCTGAGCCTGACCCTGACCCTAACCCTGACCGTGACCCTGACCCTGACCCTGACCCTGAACCTGACACTAACTCTGAACCTGACCCTGACGCTGACCCTGAACCTAACCCTGATTCTGACCCAATCCCTAACACTGACTTGGACCCTGACCCTAACCCTGAACCTAACACTGACCCTGTCCCCGACCCAGACCCTAACCCTGACCCTGACGCTGACCGTGACCCTGACACTGACCCTGAACCTGACTTTGAAACTTACCCTACCCCTGACCCCGACTCTAAACCTGACCCGGACCTGACCCAGACCTTGACATTAACCCTGAACTAGACCCTGACCCTGACACTAACACTGACCCTAACCCTGACATTAAACCTGACCTGAACCTGACCCTGACCCTAACCCTGACCGTAACCCTGACCCTAACTTTGACACTGAACCTGACCCTAACCCTGACCCTGACCCTGACACTTTCCGCGACCCTGACCCTAAACCAGACCCTGACGCTGACCCTGACCGTGACCGTGACCCTAACCCTGACCGTGACACAGACCCTGACCGTGACCCTAACGCTGACCCTGACCCTGACCTTGACCCTGACCTTAACCATGACCGTGAACCTGTACCTGATCCTAGGTCTGACCGTGACCCTGACCCTGACCCAGACCCTAACCCTGACCCTGACCCTGACCTTGACCCTGAACCTAACCCTGACCGTGACCCTGACTCTGACCCTGACCCTAAATCTGAACCTGACCCTGACACTGTCCCTAACCCTGACACTGACCCTGACACTGACCCGGACCCTGACCCTAAACCTGACCTAACCTTGACCCCAGCCCTGACCCTGACCCTTAACCTCACCCTGACACTATCCTTGACCCTGACCCAAAATTCTGACCGTGACACTTACCCGGACACTGAACGTTACCCTGACTCTAAATATGACAGTGACCTTGACCTTGACCCTGACCTGAACCTAAAACTGACCATGACCCTGACCCTGACCCTATCCCTGACACTGACCCTGCCCCTAAGCCTGACCTGACCCTGACCCTCACTCTGACCCTGACCCTGACCCTCACCTTCAGCCTGAACCTGACACTGAACCTGACCTGACCCTGACCCTGACCCTGACCTTGACCCTACCTTTGACCCTGACCCTGACCCTAAACCTGACCCTGACCCCAACCCTGATCATGACCCTGACACTGAACCTGACCCTGACCCAAACCCTGATGCTGACCTTAACAATGACATTGACCCTGACCCTACACCTGACCTGACCCTGACCCTGACACTGACCATGACCCTGAAATTTATTCTGACACTGACCCTGAACCTGATTCTGACCCTAACCCTGACCCTGACCCTGACCCTGACCCTGAACTTTACCCTGACCGTGACCCTGACCCTGACCGTGACCATGACCCTAAACCTGACCTAACCTTGACCCCGGCCCTGACCCTGACCCTAAACCTCACCCTGACACTAACCTTGACCCTGACCCAAAATTCTGACCGTGACCCTGACCCTGACCCTAAACGTGACCCTGACCCTAAATCTGACCGTGACCTTGACCTTGACCCTGACGCTGAACCTAACACTGACCCTGACCCTGAATCTGACCCTGAACCTAACCCTGACCCTGACCCTAAATCTGAAGCTGACCCTGACTCTGACACTGACCCTAACACTGACTTTGACCCGGACCCTGACACTGACCGTAAACGTGACCCTGACACGGATTTTGACACTAACCCTGACCATGACCCTGAACTTAACCCTGAGCCTAACCCTGAGCCTTACTCTGAGTCTGACGCTGACCCTGACCCTGACCCCGACCCTGACCCTGACAATGCCCTGATTCCGACCCTGACCCTGACCCTAACCCTGACCCTAAATTTGACCGTGACCCTAACCCTGACCCTGACCCTGACCCTAACTCTGAACCTGACCCTGACCATGACACTGAACCTAACCCTGACCCTGACCTACACCCTGAACTTGACCTTGACCCTGATCCTGACCCTGACCCTGACCGTGACCCTGATACTGACCCTGAACCTAACCGTACTCCTGACCCTGACCCTAACACTTACCCTGACCCTAAACCTGACCTGACCCTGACCCTAACCCTAAACATCACCCTGACTCTAACACTGACCCTGAACTTAAAATTCTGACTGTGACCCTGACCCTCAACCCTGACCCTGACCCTGACCCTAACCCTAACCGTGACCCTGAACCTGTCTGACCGTGAACCTGACCCTGACCCTGACCTTGACCCTGACCCTGACCGTGACCCTTATCCTGATCGTTACCCTGAATTTGGCACTGACCCTGGCCCTGACCCTGACTCTACACCTGACCCAGAACCTGACACTGACCCTGACCCTAACCCTGACCCTATCCCTGACCGTGACCCTAACCCTGACCCTGACCTACACAATGAACTTGACCTTGACCCTGACACTGACCCTGACCCTAACCCTGACCCTGAACTTGATCCTGACCCTAACCCTGAACATGACCCTGTCCCTGACCCTGACACTAAACCAGACCCTCAACCTGATCCTAAACCTGTCCTGACCCTGAACCTGATACTGACCCTGAACCTAAGTCTGACTGTGACCCTAACCCTTACCCTAATTCTGACCGTGACCCTGATCATGACCTTGACCCTGACCCTGACCCTAACCCTGACCGTGACCCTAACACTGACCCTGACCCTGTCACTTACCCTGACCCTAAGTCTGACCCTGACCTTAACACTAAACCAGACCTGACCCTACCCCTTACCCTGACCCTGACACTGACCCTGAACATGACCTTGACACTAAGTCTGACTGAGACCCTGACCGTGACCCTGAACCTCAAACTGACCCTGACCCTAACCCTGACCTTGACCCTGACCCTGAACCTGACCCTGACCCTCGCCCTGACGCTGACTCTACCCCTGACCCTGACCCTCACTCTGACCCTGACCCTGACCTTGAACCTGACCCTGAACATCACCCTGACCCTGACCCTGTCCCTGATTCTAAGAAATACCGTGACCCTGACCCTGACCATCACCCTGGCCTGACCCTGACCCTTACCTTGACCCTGACCCTGAACATCACCCTGACCCTGACCCTGACCCTGACCCTGACCCTGACCGTTACGCTAATCCTGACCCTGATGCTGACCCTGACTCTGAACTACACCCTGAACTTGACCATAACCGTGACCCTGACCCTGACTCTGACCCTGACCGGGACCCTGACCGTGACCCTGAAACTAACCCTACCCCTGACCCTGACCCTGGCCCTGACCCTAAACCTGACCTGACCCTGACCCTGACACTGACAGTGACCCTGACACTGACCGTGACCCTGACCGTGACCTTAACCCTGACCCTGACAGTGACCCTGACCCTGATCCTTACCCTACCCCTGCCCCCTAACCTGACCCTGACCCTGACCCTGACTGTTACCCTAACCCTGAACCTGACCCTGACCCAGACCTTGACACTGAACCTGACCCTGTCTTTGAACCTGAACCCGACCCTGACCGTGACCCTGACCCTAAGTCTGACCTTGACCCTGACCCTGACCCTGACCTGACCCTGACCATGACCCTAACACTGATACTGACCCTGAACCTAACCCTACCCCTGACCCTGACACTGACCGTGGCCCTAAACATGACATGACCCTGACCCTGACCCTGACAGTGACCCTGACCCTGATCCTGACCCTACCCCTGCCCCTTACCCTGACCTTAATCGTGACCCTGACCGTAACACTGACCCAGACCCTGACCATGACCCTGACAGTGACCCTAACCCTGACCCTGACCCTGACCACTAACCTGACAACGCTCTGACACCTACCCTGACCCTGACCCTGACCCTAACCCTGACCGTGACCCTGACCCTGACCCTCAACCTGACCTTAATTCTGAACCTGACCCTGACGCTGACCCTGAACCTAAACCTGACCATGACCCTAACCCTGACCCTAACACTGACTTGGACCCTGACCCTAACCCTGAACCTAATTCTGTTCCTGTCACCGACCCTGACCCTAACCCTGACCCTGACGCTGACCCTGAACCTGACTCTGAACCTGACCCTACCCCTTACCGTGACCCTAAACCTGACCCTGACCCTGACCCTGACCTTGAAATTAACCCTGAACTTGACCCTGACCCTGACACTAAACCTGACCTTAAACCTGACCCTAACCATGACCCTGACCCTGACACATTACCCGACCCTGACCCTAACCCAGACCCTGACGATGACCCTGACCCTGACCGTGACCCTAACCCTGACCCTGACCCTAACCCTAAGTCTGACCGTGACCCTGACCCTGATCCTGACACTGACCCTAACACTGACCCTGACCCTGACCCTGAACGTGACCCTGACCCTGACCTTGATCCTGACCCTGACATTAACCCTAACCCTGACACTGACCCTGATCATGAACCTGACCCTGACCCTGACCCTGACCCTAAACCTCACCCTGACTCTAACCTTGACCCTGACCCTGACCCTGACCCTGACCCTGACCCAGACCCTGACCCTGACATTGACCGTAACCCTGATTCTGACCCTGACCCTGACCCTGACCCTGACAGTGACCCTGACCTGATCCTGACCCTGACCCTGACCCTAAACCTGATCCTGACCCTAACCCTGACACTGACCCTGTCCCTGACCCTGACCCTGACCCTAAACCTCACCCTGACTCTAATCTTGACCCTGACCCTGACCCTGAACCTGACCCTGACCCTGACCCTGAACTTGACCCTGAGCCTGAACTTGACCCTGACCCTGACATTAACCCTAACCCTGACCCTGACCCTGATCATGAACCTGACCCTGACCCTAACCCTGACACTAACCGTGACCCTGATTCTGACCCTGACCCTGACCGTGACCATAACCCTGACCCTGACCCTGACCCTGACCCTGACAGTGACCCTGACCCTGACCCTAAACCTCACCCTGACTCTAACCTTGACCCTGACCCTGACCCTGAACCTGACCCTGACCCTGACATTAACCCTAACCCTGACCCTGACCCTGATCATGAACCTGACCCTGACCCTAACCCTGACACTAACCGTGACCCTGATTCTGACCCTGACCCTGACCGTGACCCTAACTCTGACCCTGACCCTGATAGTGACCCTGACCCTGATCCTGACCCTACCCCTGCCCCTTAACCTGACCTTAATCGTGACCCTGACCGTAACACTGACCGTGACCCTGACCCTGACCCTGACCCTGACCCCTACCCTGACAATGCCCTGACCCCTACCCTGACCCTGACCCAGACCCTGACCCTGACTGTTACCCTAACCCTGAACCTGACCCTGAACCTGACCCTGTCTTTGAACCTGAACCCGACCCTGACCCAAACCCTGACCCTAACCCTGACTGTGACCCTGACCCTGAACCTAAATCTGAACCTGACCCTGACTCTGACACTGACCCTAACACTGACTTTGACCCGGACCCTGACACGGATTTTGACACTAACCCTGACCATGACCCTGAACTTAACCCTGAGCCTAACCCTGAGCCTGACCCTGAGTCTGACGCTGACCCTGACCCTGACCCCGACCCTGACCCTGACAATGCCCTGATTCCGACCCTGACCCTGACCCTAATCCTGATGGTGACCCTGAATTCGGCCCTGACCCTGGCCCTGACCCTGACCCTACACGTCACACTGAACCTGACCCTGACCCTGACCCTAACCCTGACCCTAAATTTGACCGTGACCCTAACGCTGATACTGACCCTGACCCTAACTCGGAACCTGACCCTGACCCTGACCATGACACTGAACCTAACCCTGACCCTGAACTACACGCTGAACTTGACCTTGACCCTGATCCTGACCCTGACCCTGACCGTGACCCTGAAACTGACCCTGAACCTAACCCTACTCCTGACCCTGACCCTAACACTTACCCTAACGTTAAACCTGACCTGACCCTGACCCTAACCCTTAACATCACCCTGACTCTAACACTGACCCTGAAATTAAAATTCTGACTGTGACACTGACCCTCAACCCTGACCCTGACCCTGACCCTAACCCTAACCGTGACCCTGACCCTGACACTGACCCTGCTCCTAAACCTGACCTGTCCCTGAACCTGACCCTGACCCTGACCCTGAAACTTATCCTGATCGTTACCCTGAATTTGGAAATGACCCTGGCCCTGACCCTGACCCTGAACTTGATCCTGACCCTAACCCTACCCCTGACCCTACCCTGACCCTTACCATGACTCTGACCCTAAACCTGACCCTGACTCTGACCCTGACTCTTACCCTAACCCTGACCCTGACCCTGACCCTGACCCTAGCCCTGACTCAGACTCTGACCCTGACCCAGACCCTGACCCTGACCCTGACACTGACCCTGACCATAACCCTGACCGTGACACTGACCCTAAACCTGACCCTGACCCTAACTCTGAACCTGATCCTGACCCCGACCCTGACCCTGACCCTGACCGTGACCCTGATACTGACCCTGAACCTTACACTACCCCTGACCCTGACCCTGACCCTGACCCTGACCCTGACCCTGGCACTAAACCTGACCTGACCCTGACCCCGGCCCTGACCCTGACCCTAAACCTCACCCTGACACTAACATTGACCCTGACAAAAAATTCTGACCGTGACCCTGACCCTGACCCTGAACCTAACACTGACCCTGACCCTGACCCTGAATCTGACCCTGAACCTAACCCTGACCCTGACCCTTACCCTGACCCTTAACCTGACCCTGAACCTGACACTGACAGTGACCCTGAACCTGACCCTATGTCTGACCATGACCCTGACCATGAACCTGACCCTCGCCCTGACCCTGAACCTGACCTTGACCCTAACCCTGATCACGACCCTGACACTGACCCTGAACCAGACCCTGACACTAACACTGACTCTGAGCCTGACCCAAACCCTGATGCTGACCCTAACAATGACACTGACCCTGACCCTAAACCAGACCTGACCCTGACCCTGACACTGAAACTGACCCTGAAATTTACTCTGACACTGACCCTGACCCTGAACCTGACCATGATCCTAACCCTGATCCTACCCCTGACCCTGACCCTAACACTGAAACTGACCCTGACCCTAAACCTGACCTGACCCTGACCCTGACCCTGACCCTGACCCTGACCGTGACCCTGACCCTGACATTAACCCTAACCCTGACCCTGACCCTGATCATGAACCTGACCCTGACCCTGACCCTGACCCTAACCCTGACACTGACCCTGACCCTGATTCTGACCCTGACCCTGACCCTGACAGTGACCCTGACTCTGATCCTGACCCTACCCCTGCCCCTTACCCTGACCTTAATCGTGACCCTGACGGTAACACTGACCGTGACCCTGACCCTGACTGTGACCCTGACCCTGACCCTGAACCTGTCACTAACTCTGAACCTGACCCTGACACTGACCCTGAACCTAACCCTGATTCTGACCCTGTCCCTAACACTGACTTGGACCCTGACCCTAACCCTGAACCTAACACTGACCCTGTCCCCGACCCTGACCCTAACCCTGACCCAGACGCTGACCGTGACCCTGACACTGATCCTGAACCTGACTTTGAAACTTACCCTACCCCTGACCCCGACTCTAAACCTGACCCGGACCTGACCCAGACCTTGACATTAACCCTGAACTAGACCCTGACCCTGACACTAACACTGACCCTAACCCTGACCTGAACCTGACCCTGACCCTAACCCTGACCCTAACCCTGACCCTAACTTTGACACTGAACCTGACCCTAACCCTGACCCTGACCCTGACGCTTTCCCCGACCCTGACCCTAAACCAGACCCTGACGCTGACCCTGACCGTGACCGTGACCCTAACCCTGACCGTGACACAGACCCTGACCGTGACCCTAACGCTGACCCTGACCCTGACCTTGACCCTGACCTTAACCATGACCGTGACCCTGTACCTGATCCTAGGTCTGACCGTGACCCTGACCCTGACCCAGACCCTAACCCTGACCCTGACCTTGACCCTGATCCTAACCCTGACCCTAACGCTGACCCTGACCCTGACCTTGACCCTGACCTTAACCATGACCGTGACCCTGTACCTGATCCTAGGTCTGACCGTGACCGTGACCCTGACCCAGACCCTAACCCTGACCCTGAACCTGACCTTGACCCTGAACCTAACCCTGACCGTGACCCTGACTCTGACCCTGACCCTAAATCTGAACCTGACCCTGACACTGTCCCTAACCCTGACACTGACCCTGACACTGAACGTTACCCTGACTCTAAATATGACAGTGACCTTGACCTTGACCCTGACCTGAACCTAAAACTGACCCTGACCCTGACCCTGACCCTATCCCTGACACTGACCCTGCCCCTAAGCCTGACCTGACCCTGACCCTCACTCTGACCCTGACCCTGACCCTCACCTTCAGCCTGAACCTGACACTGAACCTGACCTGACCCTGACCCTGACCCTGACCTTGACCCTACCTTTGACCCTGACCCTGACCCTAAACCTGACCCTGACCCTGACCCTGATCATGACCCTGACACTGAACCTGACCCTGACCCAAACCCTGATGCTGACCTTAACAATGACACTGACCCTGACCCTACACCTGACCTGACCCTGACCCTGACACTGACCCTGACCCTGAAATTTATTCTGACACTGACCCTGAACATGATTCTGACCCTAACCCTGACCCTGACAATGACCCTGACCGTGAACTTTACCCTGACCGTGACCCTGACCCTGACCGTGACCTTGACCCTAAACCTGACCCTGTCCCTGACTTTGAACCTGACCCTATCCCTGAACCTAACCCAGATCCTGACCCTGACCATGACACTGAACCTGACCCGGAATTTGAACCTGAACTTGACCCTGACCCTGACCCTGATCCTGACCCTAACCCTGACCCTAACACTGACCCTGACCCTGACCCTGGCCCTGAACCTGACCCTACTCCTGACCCTGACCCTAAACCTGACATGACCCTGACCCTGACCCTGACCCTAACCCTGACACTGACCGTGACCCTGATTCTGACCCTGACCCTGACACTGACAGTGACCCTGACCCTGATCCTGACCCTACCCCTGCCCCCTAACATGACCCTGACCCAAACCCTGACAGTTACCCTAACCCTGAACCTTACCCTGACCCAGACCTTGACCCTGAACCTGACCCTGTCTTTGAACCTGAACCCGACCCTGACCGTGACCCTGACCCTAAGTCTGACCTTGACCCTGACCCTGACCCTGACCTGACCCTGACCCTGACCCTAACCCTGACCGTGACCCTGACCCTGACCCTGAACTTTACCCTGACCATGACCCTGACTCTGACCGTGACCTTGACCCTAAACCTGACCCTGTCCCTGACCCAGAACCTGACCCTATCCCTGAACCTAACCCAGATCCTGACCCTGACCATGACCCTGAACCTGACCCGGAATTTGAACCTGAACTTGACCCTGACCCTGACCCTGATCCTGACCCTGACCCTGACCCTAACACTGACCCTGACCCTGACCCTGGCCCTGAACCTGATCCTACTCCTGACCCTGACCCTAACACTGACCCTGACCCTGACCCTAACACTGACACTGACCATAACCCTGATTCTGACCCTGACCCTGACCCTGACCGTGGCCCTAAACATGACATGACCCTGACCCTGACCCTGACAGTGACCCTGACCTTGATCCTGACCCTACCCCTGCCCCTTACCCTGACCTTAATCGTGACCCTGACCGTAACACTGACCGTGACCTTGACCATGACCCTGACAGTGACCCTAACTCTGACCCTGACCCTGACCACTAACCTGACAATGCTCTGACCCCTACCCCGACCCTGACCCTGACCCTGACCCTGACCCTGACCCTAACCCTGACCCTGACCCTGAACCTGTCACTAACTCTGAACCTGACCCTGACGCTGACCCTGAACCTAACCCTGATTCTGACCCTGTCCCTAACACTGACTTGGACCCTGACCCTAACCCTGAACCTAACACTGACCCTGTCCCCGACCCTGACCCAAACGCTGACCGTGACCCTGAAACTGATCCTGAACCTGACTTTGAAACTTACCCTACCCCTGACCCCGACTCTAAACCTGACCCGGACCTGACCCAGACCTTGACATTAACCCTGAACTAGACCCTGACCCTGACACTAACACTGACCCTAACCCTGACATTAAACCTGACCTGAACCTGACCCTGACCCTAACCCTGACCCTAACCCTGACACTGACCATGACCCTGACCCAAAACCTGATGCTGACCCTAACAATGACACTGACCCTGACCCTAAACCAGACCTGACCCTGACCCTGACACTGACCCTGAAACTGAAATTTACTCTGACACTGACCCTGACCCTGAACCTGACCATGATCCTAACCCTGATCCTACCCCTGACCCTGACCCTAACACTGAAACTGACCCTGACCCTAAATCTGAAACTGATCCTGACCCTGACCCTGACACTGACCCTAAACCTCACCCTGACTCTAACCTTGACCCTGACCCTGACCCTGAACCTGACCCTGACCCTGACCCTGAACGTGACCCTGAGCCTGACCTTGACCCTGACCCTGACATTAACCCTAACCCTGACACTGAACCTGATCATGAACCTGACCCTGACCCTGACGGTGACCCTGACCCTGACCCTGACCCTGAACCTGACACTAACTCTGAACCTGACCCTGACGCTGACCCTGAACCTAACACTGACCCTGTCCCCGACCCAGACTCTAACCCTGACCCTGACGCTGACCGTGACCCTGACACTGACCCTGAACCTGACTTTGAAACTTACCCTACCCCTGACCCCGACTCTAAACCTGACCCGGACCTGACCCAGACCTTGACACTGACCCTGAACTAGACCCTGACCCTGACACTAACACTGACCCTAACCCTGACATTAAACCTGACCTGAACCTGACCCTGACCCTAACCCTGACCCTAACCCTGACCCTAACTTTGACACTGAACCTGACCCTAACCCTGACCCTGACCCTGACACTTTCCGCGACCCTGACCCTAAACCAGACCCTGACGCTGACCCTGACCGTGACCGTGACCCTAACCCTGACCGTGACACAGACCCTGACCGTGACCCTAACGCTGACCCTGACCCTGACCTTGACCCTGACCTTAACCATGACCGTGACCCTGTACCTGATCCTAGGTCTGACCGTGACCCTGACCCTGACCCAGACCCTAACCCTGACCCTGACCTTGACCCTGAACCTAACCCTGACCGTGACCCTGACTCTGACCCTGACCCTGACTCTGACCCTGACCCTAAATCTGAACCTGACCCTGACACTGTCCCTAACCCTGACACTGACCCTGACACTGACCCGGACCCTGACCCTAAACCTGACCTAACCTTGACCCCGGCCCTGACCCTGACCCTTAACCTCACCCTGACACTATCCTTGACCCTGACCCAAAATTCTGACCGTGACACTTACCCGGACACTGAACGTTACCCTGACTCTAAATATGACAGTGACCTTGACCTTGACCCTGACCTGAACCTAAAACTGACCATGACCCTGACCCTGACCCTATCCCTGACACTGACCCTGCCCCTAAGCCTGACCTGACCCTGACCCTCACTCTGACCCTGACCCTGACCCTCACCTTCAGCCTGAACCTGACACTGAACCTGACCTGACCCTGACCCTGACCCTGACCTTGACCCTACCTTTGACCCTGACCCTGACCCTAAACCTGACCCTGACCCCGACCCTGATCATGACCCTGACACTGAACCTGACCCTGACCCAAACCCTGATGCTGACCTTAACAATGACACTGACCCTGACCCTACACCTGACCTGACCCTGACCCTGACACTGACCCTGACCCTGAAATTTATTCTGACTCTGACCCTGAACCTGATTCTGACCCTAACCCTGACCCTGACCCTGACCCTGACCCTGAACTTTACCCTGACCGTGACCCTGACCCTGACCGTGACCCTGACCCTAAACCTGACCTAACCTTGACCCCGGCCCTGACCCTGACCCTAAACCTCACCCTGACACTAACCTTGACCCTGACCCAAAATTCTGACCGTGACCCTGACCCTGACCCTAAACGTGACCCTGACCCTAAATCTGACCGTGACCTTGACCTTGACCCTGACGCTGAACCTAACACTGACCCTGACCCTGAATCTGACCCTGAACCTAACCCTGACCCTGACCCTAAATCTGAAGCTGACCCTGACTCTGACACTGACCCTAACACTGACTTTGACCCGGACCCTGACACTGACCGTAAACGTGACCCTGACACGGATTTTGACACTAACCCTGACCATGACCCTGAACTTAACCCTGAGCCTAACCCTGAGCCTTACTCTGAGTCTGACGCTGACCCTGACCCTGACCCCGACCCTGACCCTGACAATGCCCTGATTCCGACCCTGACCCTGACCCTAACCCTGACCCTAAATTTGACCGTGACCCTAACCCTGACCCTGACCCTGACCCTAACTCTGAACCTGACCCTGACCATGACACTGAACCTAACCCTGACCCTGACCTACACCCTGAACTTGACCTTGACCCTGATCCTGACCCTGACCCTGACCGTGACCCTGATACTGACCCTGAACCTAACCGTACTCCTGACCCTGACCCTAACACTTAGCCTGACCCTAAACCTGACCTGACCGTGACCCTAACCCTAAACATCACCCTGACTCTAACACTGATCCTGAACTTAAAATTCTGACTGTGACCCTGACCCTCAACCCTGACCCTGACCCTGACCCTAACCCTAACCTTGACCCTGAACCTGTCTGACCGTGAACCTGACCCTGACCCTGACCTTGACCCTGACCCTGACCCTGACCCTTATCCTGATCGTTACCCTAAATTTGGCACTGACCCTGGCCCTGACCCTGACTCTACACCTGACCCAGAACCTGACACTGACCCTGACCCTAAGCCTGACCCTATCCCTGACCGTGACCCTAACCCTGACCCTGACCTACACAATGAACTTGACTTTGACCCTGACCGTGACCCTGACCCTCACCCTGACCCTGACCCTGACCCTGAACTTGACCCTGACACTGACCCTGACCCTAACCCTGACCCTGAACTTGATCGTGACCCTAACCCTGACACTGACCCTGTCCCTGACCCTGACACTAAACCAGACCCTCAACCTGATCCTCAACCTGTCCTGACCCTGAACCTGATACTGACCCTGAACCTAAGTCTGACTGTGACCCTAACCCTTACCCTAATTCTGACCGTGACCCTGATCATGACCTTGACCCTGACCCTGACCCTAACCCTGACCGTGACCCTAACACTGACCCTGACCCTGTCACTTACCCTGACCCTAAGTCTGACCCTGACCTTAACACTAAACCAGACCTGACCCTACCCCTTACCCTGACCCTGACACTGACCCTGAACATGACCTTGACACTAAGTCTGACTGAGACCCTGACCGTGACCCTGAACCTCAAACTGACCCTGACCCTAACCCTGACCTTGACCCTGACCCTGAACCTGACCCTGACCCTCGCCCTGACGCTGACTCTACCCCTGACACTGACCCTGACCCTCACTCTGACCCTAACCCTTGTCCTGACCCTGACCCTGACTCTGACCCTGACCCTGACCTTGAACCTGACCCTGAACATCACCCTGACCCTGACCCTGTCCCTGATTCTAAGAAATACTGTGACCCTGACCCTGACCATCACCCTGGCCTGACCCTGACCCTTACCTTGACCCTGACCCTGAACATCACCCTGACCCTGACCCTGACCCTGACACTGACCATGACCGTTACGCTGATCCTGACCCTGATGCTGACCCTGACTCTGAACTACACCCTGAACTTGACCATAACCGTGACCCTGACCCTGACTCTGACCCTGACCGGGACCCTGACCGTGACCCTGAAACTAACCCTACCCCTGACCCTGAACCTGACCCTGACCCTAAACCTGACCTGACCCTGACCCTGACACTGACAGTGACCCTGACACTGACCGTGACCCTGACCGTGACCTTAACCCTGACCCTGACAGTGACCCTGACCCTGATCCTTACCCTACCCCTGCCCCTTACCCTGACCTTAATCGTGACCCTGACCGTAAAACTGACCGTGACCCTGACCCTGACCCTGAACCTGACCTTAATTCTGAACCTGACCCTGACGCTGACCCTGAACCTAACCCTGATTCTGACCCTGACCCTGACCCTGACCCTGAAACTAACTCTGACCCTGACCCTGACTCTGACCCTGACCCTAAATCTGAACCTGACCCTAAAACTGACACTGACCCTGAGTCTGACGCTGTCCCTGACCCTAAACCTGACCTAACCTTGACCCAGGTCCTGACCCTGACCCTAAACCTCACCCTGACACTAACCTTGACCTTGACCCAAAATTCTGACCCTGACCCTGACCCTGACCCCGACCATGACCCTGACAATGCCTTGATTCCGACCCTGACCCTGACCCTGACGCTAAACGTGACCCTGACCCTTACTTTGGCCCTGACCCTGGCCCTGACCCTGACCCTACACCTGACCGTGACACTGACCCTGACCCTGACCGTGACACTGATACTGATCATGAACCTAACACTACCCCTGACCCTGACCCTGACCCTGACACTAAACCTGACCTAACCTTGACCCAGGTCCTGACCCTGACCCTAAACCTCACCCTGACACTAACCTTGACCCTGACCCAAAATTCTGACCGTGACCCTGACACTGACCCTGAACGTGACCCTGACCCTAAATCTGACCTTGACCTTGACCTTGACCCTGACCCTGAACCTAACACTGACCCTGACCCTGACCCAAACCCTGATGCTGACCCTAACAATGACACTGACACTGACCATAAACCTGACCTGACCCTGAACCTGACACTGACCCTGACCCTGAAATTTACTCTGACACTGACCCTGACCATGAACCTGATCCTGACACTAACCCTGACCCTGAACCTGACTCTGAACTTTACCGTGATCGTGACCCTGACCCTGACCCTGACCTTGACCCTAAACCTGACCCTGTCCCTGACCCTGACCCTGACCATGTCCCTGAACCTAACCCAGATCCTGACCTGAACTTGACCCTGACCCTGACCCTGACCCTGACCCTAACCCTGACCGTGACCCTGACTCTGAACCAGACACTGACCCTAAATCTGAACCTGACCCTGACTCTGACACTGACCCTAACACTGACTTTGACCCGGACCCTGACACTGACCGTAAACGTGACCCTGACAATGATTTTGACACTAACTCTGACCATGACCCTGAACTTAACCCTGAGCCTAACCCTGAGCCTGACCCTGAGTCTGACGCTGACCCTGACCCTGACCCTAACACTGACACTGACCCTGAACCTGACCTTGGCCCTGAACCTGATCCTACCCCAGACCCTGACCCTAACACTGAACATGACCCTGACCCTAAACCTGACATGACCCTGACCCTGACCCTGACCTGACCCTGACCATGACCCTGACCCTGACTGTGGCCCTAAACATGACATGACCCTGACCCTGACCCTGACAGTTACCCTGACCCTGATCCTGACCCTACGCCTGCCCCTTACCCTGACCTTAATTGTGACCCTGACCGTAACACTGACCGTGACCCTGACCATGACCCTGAACTTGACCCTAACTTTGACCCTGACCCTGACCACTAACCTGACAATGCTCTGACCCCTACCCTGACCCTGACCCTGACCCTAACCCTGACCGTGACCCTGACCCTGACCCTCAACCTGACCTTAATTCTGAACATGACCCTGACGCTGACCCTGAACCTAAACCTGACCATGACCCTAACCCTGACCCTAACACTGACTTGGACCCTGACCCTAACCCTGAACCTAACCCTGACCCTGTCCCCGACCCTGACCCTAACCCTGACCCTGACGCTGACCGTGACCCTGACACTGACCCTGAACCTGACTCTGAACCTGACCCTACCCCTGACCGTGACCCTAAACCTGACCCTGACCTTGACATTAACCCTGAACTTGACCCTGACCCTGACACTAAACCTGACCTTAAACCTGACCCTAAATTTGACACTGAACATGACCCTAAAAATGACCCTGACCCTGACACTTTCCCCGACCCTGACCCTAACCCAGACCCTGACGCTGACCCTGACCCTGACCGTGACCCTAAACCCTGAACCTGACCCTGACCCTAAGTCTGACCGTGACCCTGACCCTGATCCTGACACTGACCCTAACACTGACCCTGACCCTGACCCTGATCCTGACACAGACCCTAACACTGACCCTGACCCTGTACCTGATCCTAAGTCTGACCGTGACCCTGACCCTGACCATGATCCTAACCCTGAATCTGACCTTGCCCCTGACCCTAACCCTGACCCTAAATCTGAACCTGACCCTGACCCTGACCCTGACACTGTCCCTAACCCAGACCCTGACCCTGACCCTGACACTGACCATAAATATGACCCTGACACTGATTTTGACACTAACCCTGTCCCTGACCCTGACCATGAACCTGACCCTAACCCTGACACTGACCCTGAGTCTGACGCTGACCCTGACACAGACCCTGGCCCTGACCCTGACCATGACCCTGACAATGCCCTGATTCCGCTCCTGACCCTGACCCTGACGCTAACCGTGACCCTGACCCTTACTTTGGCCCTGACCCTGGCCCTGACCCTGACCCTACACCTGACCCTGACACTGACCCTGACCCTAAACCTGACCATAACCCTGACCGTGACACTGACCTTGACCCTGACCTTGACCCTGACCCTACCTCTGAACCTGATCCTGACCCTGACCCTAACCCTGACCGTGACCATGATACTGACCCTGAACCTAACACTAAGCCTCACCCTGACCCTGACCCTGACCCTGAATCTGACCCTGAACCTAACCTTGACCCTGACCCTTACCCTGACCCTTAACCTGACCCTGACACTGACACTGACCATGACCCTAACCCTGACATTGACCCTGACACTGACCCTGCCCCTAAGCCTGACCTGACCCTGACCCTCACTCTGACCCTGACCCTGACCCTGACCTACAACCTGAACCTGACACTGAACCTGACCTGACCCTGACCCTGACCTTGACCCTAACTGTGACATTGACCCTGACCCTAAACCTGAACCTGACCCTGACCCTGATCCTGAACCTGACCCTATGTTTGACCGTGACCCTGACCGTGAACCAGACCTTCGCCCTGACCCTGAACCTGACCTTGACCCTGACCCTGATCATGACCCTGACAGTGCCCCTGACCTTGACCCTTACACTAACCCTGACCCTGACCCTGACCCAAACCCTGATGTTGACCCTAACAATGACACTGACCCTGACCCTAAACCAGACCTGACCCTGACCCTGACCCTGAAATTTACTCTGACACTGACCCTGCCCCTGAACCTGACCCTGACCCTAACCCTGATCCTACCCCTGACCCTGACCCTGACCCTGAACCTGACCCTGACCCTGACCCTGAACGTGACCCTGAGCCTGACCTTGACCCTGACCCTGACATTAACCCTAACCCTGATACTGACCCTGATCATGAACCTGACCCTGACCCTGACATTAACCCTGACACTAACCGTGACCCTGATTCTGACCCTGACCCTGACCGTGACCCTAACCCTGACCCTGACCCTGACAGTGACCCTGACTCTGATCCTGACCCTACCCCTGCCCCTTACCCTGACCTTAATCGTGACCCTGATGGTAACACTGACCGTGACACTGTCCCTGACCCTGACCCTGACCCCTACCCTGACAATGCCCTGACCCCTACCCTGACCCTGACCCAGACCCTGACCCTGACTGTTACCCTAACCCTGAACCTGACCCTGACCCAGACCTTGACCCTGAACCTGACCCTGTCTTTGAACCTGAACCCGACCCTGACCGTGACCCTGACTCTGACCCTGACCCTGACCCTAAATCTGAACCTGACCCTGACTCTGACACTGACCCTAACACTGACTTTGACCCGGACCCTGACACTGACCGTAAACGTGACCCTGACACGGATTTTGACACTAACCCTGACCATGACCCTGAACTTAACCCTGAGCCTAACCCTGAGCCTGACCCTGAGTCTGACGCTGACCCTGACCCTGACCCCAACCCTGACCCTGACAATGCCCTGACTCCGACCCTGACCCTGACCGTAATCCTGATGGTGACCCTGAATTCGGCCCTGACCCTGGCCCTGACCCTGACCCTAAACCTCACACTGAACCTGACCCTGACCCTGACCCTAAACCTGACCCTAAATTTGACCGTGACCCTAACCCTGACCCTGACCCTGACCCTAACTCTGAACCTGACCCTGACCCTGACCATGACACTGAACCTAACCCTGACCCTGACCTACACCCTGAACTTGACCTTGACCCTGATCCTGACCCTGACCCTGACCGTGACCCTGAAACTGACCCTGAACCTAACCGTACTCCTGACACTGACCCTAACACTTAGCCTGACCCTAAACCTGACCTGACCCTGACCCTGACCCTGCCCCTTACCATGACCCTGACAATGCCCTGATTCCGACCCTGACCCTGACCCTGACGCTAAACGTGACCCTGACCCTTACTTTGGCCCTGACCCTGGCCCTTACCCTGACCCTACACCTGACCCTGACACTGACCCTGACCCTAAACCTGACCATAACCCTGACCGTGACACTGACCCTGACCCTGATACTGATCATAAACCTAACACTACCCCTGACCCTGACCCTGACCCTGACCCTGACCCTGACCCTGACCCTGACCTTGACCCTAAACCTGACCTAACCTTGACCCCGGTCCTGACCCTGACCCTAAACCTCACCCTGACACTAACCTTGACCCTGACCCAAAATTCTGACCGTGACCCTAACCCTGACCCTGAACGTGACCCTGACCCTAAATCTGACCGTGACCTTGACCTTGACCCTGACCCTGAACCTAACACTGACCCTGAATGTGACCCTGAACCTAACCCTGAACCTGAACCTTACCCTGACCCTTAACCTGACCCTGAACCTGACACTGACCATGACCCTAACCCTGACCCTGACCCTGACACTGACCCTGCCCCTAAGCCTGACCTAACCCTGACCCTCACTCTGAACCTGACCCTGACCCTGAACTACAACCTGAACCAGACACTTAACCTGACCTGACCCTGACCTTGACCCAAACTTTGACCCTGACACTGACCCTAAACCTGACCCTGACCCTGACTCTGACCGTGACACTGACATTGACCCGAACCTTGACCCTGACCCTAAACCTGACCCTCACCCTGACCCTGACCGTGACACTGAACCTGACCCTAAGTCTGACCGTGACCCTGACCGTGACCATGACCCTCACCATGAACCTGAACCTGACCTTGACACTGATCCTGACCATGACCCTGACACTGACCCTTACCTTGACCCAAACACTAACACTTACCCTGAACCTACCCCTGACCCTGACCCTGACCCTGACAGTAACCCTGACCCTGAACCTATCCCTGAACCTTACCCTGACCCTGACACTAACCCTGACCCTGAACCTACCCCTGACCCTGACCCTGACCCTCACCCTCACTCTGATCCTAAACCTTACCTGCCCGTGACCCTGACCCTAAGTGTGACCGTGACCCAGACCCTCACCTGACCGTGATCCTGACCCTGACCGTGACCCTGACCTTGACCATGACACTGACCTTTACTCTAACCCTGACCCTGACTCTTATCCTGATCCTGACCCTGACCATGACATTGACCCTGACCCTGACTTTGACCATGACCTTGGCCCTGACCCTGACAGTGCCCTGACTCCGACCCTGACCCTAAGTCTCACCGCGACCCTGACCGTGACCCTGACCCTCACACTGACCCTGACCCTGACTCTGACTCTTACATTGATCCTCTCCCTACCCCTGACCCTACCCTGACCCTGACCCTGACTCTGACCCTGACCCTGAACCTGACCCTGACCTTGACCCTGAACCTGACCCTAACCCTGAACGTGAACCTTACCCTGACCTTGACACTGACCCTGACACTGACTCTGACCCTGACCCTGACATTGAACCTGACCTGACTCTGACATTGACCCTAACCTTGAACATGAACCTGACACTAAACCTGACCCTGACGTGATCATGACCCTGAACCTGACCCTGACACTGACCCTAACCTTGACCCTGACCCTGACCCTAACACTGAACCTGACCCTGACCCTGACCGTGACACTGAACCTGACCCTAAGTCTGACCGTGACCCTGACCGTGACCATTACCCTCACCCTGACCCTGAACCTGACCTTGACCCTGACCATGACCATGACCCTGACACTGACCCTGACCTTGACCCTTACACTAACACTTACCCTGAACGTACCCCTGACCCTGACCCTGACCGTGACAGTAACCCTGACCCTGAACCTACCCCTGAACCTTACCCTGACCCTAAACCTGACCATGACCCTGACCCTGACCTTGAACCTTACCCTGAACCTGAACCTTACACTCAACTTCACCTTGACCTTGACCCTGACCTTGAACTTGACCTTGACCGTCACCCTGACCTTGATTCTGAACCTGACCCTAAGTCTGACTGTAACCCTTACCCTGACCCTGACTCTGACCTTGACACTGATTCTTACACTGACCGTGACCCTGACCCTGACCCTGACTCTGACCCTGACCCTGACCCTGACCCTGAACCTGATCATGAACCTAACCCTTACCCTGACCCTGACTCTTCCCCTGACCCTGACATTGACCATTGCCCTGACCCTAAGTCTGAATTTGACCCTGACTCTGACCCTGTCCCTGACCCTGACCCTAACCCTGACCCTGACACTGAACCTAATCCTGACCTTGACCCTGACCCTGATTCTGAACCTGTCCCTGACCCTGACACTGAACCTGAACCGGACACTGACCCTGAACCTGACCCTGACTTTGACCTTGAACTTGACCTTGACCTTGACATTGACCTTGTCACTGAACTTGAACCTGACCAAGACCCTGAACCTAAGTCTGAACGTGACCCTGAAAGTGCACCTGACCCTAAGCCTGACCCTACCCCTGACCCTGACCTTCACCCTTAACCTGACCCTGACCCTGAACCTGACCCTGACCCTGAACCTGACCCTGACCCTAATTCTGACCCTGACCCTAAACCTGACGCTGAAACTCAACCTGACCCTGACCCTAACCCTGAACATGAACCTGAACCTGACCTTGATATTGACCCTGGCCCTGACCTTGACCTTGAACTGTACCTTGACCTTTACCCTGACCGTGACACTGACCCTGAATCTAACACAGACCCTGAACCTTAATCTTAACGTGACCTTGATCCTGACCCTGAACTTTACTTTGACCTTTACCATGATCCTAACCCTGACCCTGACCCCGAACCCGACATTGACCATGACCTTGACCCTGACCCTGACCCTGACCCGGACCTTTACCTTGACCCTGACCTTGACCCTGACCCTGACCTTGACCTTGACCCTAACCCTGACCTTGAACTTGACCTTGACCCTGACCTTGACCTTGACATTGACACTGACCCTGACCCTAAACCTGACCCTGATTCTGACCCTGACCTTAACCTTGAAACTGACCCTAATCCTTACCCTGTTTCTGACCCTAACCCTGACCCTGACCCTGACCCTAACCCTGACCCTATCCCTGACCGTGACCCTGACCCTGACCCTGACCCTAAACCTGACCATGACCCTGACCCTGACCCTGACACTAAACCTGACCCTATCCCTGACCGTGACCCTGACCCTGACCCTGACCTTAAACCTGACCCTGACCCTGACCCTGACCCTAAACCTGACCCTGACCCTGAACCTGACCCTGACAATGCCCTGATTCCAACACTGAACCTGACCCTGACCCTGACCCTACCACTGACCCTGACACTGACCCTGACCATAAACCTGACCATAACCCTGACCGTGACACTGCCCCTAAACCTGACCCTGACCCTAACTCTGAACCTGATCCTGACCCTGACCCTGACCCTGACCCTGACCGTGACCCTGATACTGACCCTGAACCTAACACTACCCCTGACCCTGACCCTGACCCTGACCCTGACCCTGACCCTGACCCTGACCCTGACCCTGACCCAGGCACTAAACCTGACCTGACCCTGACCCCGGCCCTGACCCTGACCCTAAACCTCACCCTGACACTAACCTTGACCCTGACCCAAAATTCTGACCGTGACCCTGACCCTGACCGTGACCGTGACCTTGACCTTGACCCTGACCCTGAACCTAACACTGACCCTGACCCTGACCCTTACCCTGACCCTTAACCTGACCCTGACACTGACACTGACCATGACGCTAACCCTGACCATGACCCTGACAATTACCCTGCCTCTAAACCTGATTTAACCCTGAAAATCACTCTGAACCGGACCCTGACCCTGACCTTCAACCTGAACCTGACACTGAACCTGACCTGACCCTGACCCTGACCCTGACCTTGGCCCTAACTTTGACCCTGACCCTGACCCTAAACCTGACCCTGACCCTGACACTGACAGTGACCCTGAACCTGACCCTACGTCTGACCGTGACCCTTACCGTGAACCTGACACTCGCCCTGACCCTGAACCTGACCTTGACCCTGACCCTGATCATGACCCTGACAGTGACCCTGAGCCTTACACTAACACTGACCCTGACCCTGACCCAAACCCTGATGCTGACCCTAACAATGACACTGACCCTGAACCTAAACCAGACCTGACCCTGACCCTGACACTGACCCTGAACCTGAAATTTACTCTGACACTGACCCTGACCCTGAACCTGACCATGATCCTAACCCTGATCCTACCCCTGACCCTGACCCTAACACTGAAACTGACCCTGACCCTAAAACTGACCTGACCGTAACCCTGACCCTGACCCTAAACCTCACCCTGACTCTAACCTTGACCCTGACCCTGACCCTGAACCTGACCCTGAATCTGACCTTGAACGTGACCCTGACCCTGAACTTGACCCTGACCCTGACATTAACCCTAACCCTGACCCTGACCCTGATCATGAACCTGACCCTGACCCTGACCCTGACCCTAACTCTGACACTGACCGTGACCCTGATTCTGACCCTGACGCTGACCGTGACCCTGACACTGACCCTGAACCTGACTCTGAACCTGACCCTACCCCTGACCGTGACCCTAAACCTGACCCTGACCTGACCCAGACCTTGACATTAACCCTGAACTAGACCTTGACCCTGACACTAACCCTGACCCTAACTTTGACAGTGAACCTGACCCTAACCATGACCCTGACCCTGAGACTTTCCCCGACCCTGACCCTAAACCAGACCCTGACGCTGACCCTGACCGTGACCGTGACCCTAACCCTGACCGTGACACAGACCCTGACCGTGACCCTAACGCTGACCCTGACCCTGACCTTGACCCTGACCTTAACCATGACAGTGACCCTGTACCTGATCCTAAGTCTGACCATGACCCTGACCCTGACCATGAACCTAACCCTGACCGTGACCCTGACTCTAACCCTGACCCTAAACCTGACCTAACCTTGACCCCGGTCCTGACCCTGACCCTAAACCTCACCCTGACACTAACCTTGACCCTGACACAAAATTCTGACCCTGACCCTGACCCTGACACTGAACATTACCCTGACACTAAATCTGACTGTGACCTTGATCTTGACCCTGACCTGAACCTAAAACTGACTATGACCCTGACCCTGACCCTATCCCTGACCCTGATCCTGCCCCTAAGCCTGACCTGACTCTGACCACTCACTCTGACCCTGACCCTGACCCTCACCTTCAGCCTCAACCTGACACTGAACCTGACCTGACCCTGACCCTGACCCTGACCTTGACCCTACCTTTGACCCTGACCCTGACCCTAAACCTGACCTGACCCTGACCCTGACACTGACCGTGACCCTGAAATTTACTCTGAAACTGACCCTGAACCTGATTCTGACCCTAACCCTGACCCTGACCCTGACCCTGACCCTGAACTTTACCCTGACTGTGACCCTGACCCTGACTCTGACCTTGACCCTAAACCTGACCCTGTCCCTGAACCTAACCCAGATCCTGACCCTGACCATGACCCTGAACCTGACCCGGAATTTGAACCTGACCCTGATCCTGACCCTGACCCTGATCCTGACCCTGACCCTGACCCTGAATTTGACCCTAACACTGACACTGACACTGTCCCTGACCCTGACCCTGGCCCTTAACCTGATCCTACCCCTGACCCTGACCCTAACACTGACCCAGACCCTGACCCTAAACCTGACATGACCCTGACCCTGACACTGACCCTAAACCTCACCCTGACTCTAACCCTGACCCTGACCCTGATCTTGACCCTGACCCTGACCCTGAACGTGACTCTGAGCCTGATCTTGTCCCTGACCCTGACATTAACCCTAACCCTGACACTGACCCTGATCATGAATCTGACCCTGACCCTGACCCTGACCTTAACCCTGACCCTGACCCTGACCCTGACCCTGACCCTGACAGTGACGCTGACCCTGACCCTGATCCTGACCCTACCCCTGCCCCCTAACGTGACACTGACCCAAACCCTGACAGTTACCCTAACCCTGAACCTGACCCAGACCCAGATCTTGAACCTGAACCTGACCCTCTCTTTGAACCTGAACCCGACCCTGACTGTGACCCTGACCCTAAGTCTGACCTTGACCCTGACCCTGACCTGACCCTGACCATGACCCTAACACTGATACTGACCCTGAACCTAACCCTACCCGTGACCCTGACCCTGACCGTGACCCTAAACATGACATGACCCTGACCCTGACCCTGACAGTGACCCTGACCCTGATCCTGACCCTACCCCTGCCCCTTACCCTGACCTTAATCGTGACCCTGACCGTAACACTGACCGTGACCTTGACCATGACCCTGAACTTGACCATAACCCTGACCCTGACCCTGACCACTAACTTGACAATGCTCTGACCCCTACCCCGACCCTGAACTTGACCCTAACCCTGACCATGACCCTGACCCTGACCCTGAACCTGACCTTAATTCTGACCCTGACCCTGACGCTGACCCTGAACCTAAACCTGACCATGACCCTAACCCTGACCCTAACACTGACTTGGACCCTGACCCTAACCCTGAACCTAACCCTGACCCTGTCCCCGACCCTGACCCTAACCCTGACCCTGATGCTGACCGTGACCCTGACACTGACCCTGAACCTGACTCTGAACCTGACCCTACCCCTGACCGTGACCCTAAACCTGACCCTGACCCTGACCTTGACATTAACCCTGAACTTGACCCTGACCCTGACACTAAATCTGACTTTAACCCTGACCCTAAATTTGACACTGAACCTGACCCTAACCCTGACCCTGACCCTTACACTTTCCCCGACCCTGACCCTAACCCAGACCCTGACGCTGACCCTGACCCTGACCGTGACCCTAACCCTGACCCTGACCCTGACCCTAAGTCTGACTGTGACCCTGACCCTGATCCTGACACTGACCCTAACACTGACCCTGACCCTGACCCTGATCCTGACACTGACCATAACACTGACCCTGACCCTGTACCAGATCCTAAGTCTGACCGTGACCCTGACCCTGACCATGAACCTAACCCTGAACCTGACCTTGACCCTGACTCTAACCCTGAACCTAAATCTGAACCTGACCCTGACCCTGACACTGTCCCTAACCCAGACCCTGACCCTGACCCTGACACTGACCATAAATATGACCCTGACACTGATTTTGACACTAACAGTGTCCCTGACCCTGACCCTGAACCTGACCCTAACCCTGACAATGACCCTGAGTCTGATGCTGAACCTGACACAGACCCTGACCCTTACCCTGACAATGACCCTGACCCTAACCCTGACTATATCCCTGACCGTGACACTGACCTTGACCCTGACCTTGACCCTGACCCTAACTCTGAACCTGATCCTGAGCCTGACCCTGACCCTGACCCTGACCGTGACCCTGATACTGACCCTAAACCTGACCTAAACTTGACCCCGTCCCTGACCCTGACCCTAAACCTCACCCTGACACTAACCTTGACCCTGACCCAAAATTCTGACCGTGACCCTGACCCTGACCCTGAACGTGACCCTGACCCTAAATCTGACCGTGACCTTGACCTTGACCCTTACCCTGAACCTAACACTGACCCTGACCCTGAAACTGACCCTGAACCTAACCCTGACCCTGAACGTGACCCTGACCCTTAACCTGACCCTGACACTGACCATGACCCTAACCCTGACATTGACCCTGACACTGACCCTGCCCCTAAACCTGACCTGAGCCTGACCCTCACTCTGACCCTGACCCTGACCCTGACCTACAACCTGAACCTGACACTGAACCTGACCTGACCCTGAACCTGACCCTGATCCTGACCTTGACCCTAACTGTGACCCTGAACCTGACCCTAAACCTGAACCTGACCCTGACCCTGACCCTGATCTTGAACCTTACCCTATGTCTGACCGTGACCCTGACCGTGAACCTGACCCTCGCCCTGACCCTGAACCTGACCTTGACCCTGACCCTGATCATGACCCTGACAGTGACCCTGACCTTGACCCTTACACTAACACTGACCCTGACCCTGACCCAAATCCTGATGTTGACCCTAACAATGACACTGACCCTGACCATAAACCAGACCTGACCCTGACCCTGACACTGACCCTGACCCTGAAATTTACTCTGACACTGACCCTGACCCTGAACCTGACCATGACCCTAACCCTGATTCTACCTCTGACCCTGACCCTAACACTGAACCTGACCCTGACCCTAAACCTGACCTGACCCTGACCCTGACCCTAAACCTCACCCTGACTCTAACCTTGACCCTGACCCTGACCCTGACCCTGACCCTGACCCTGACAATGCCCTGACCCTGACCCTGACCCTGACCCTGACCCTGACTGTTACCCTAACCCTGAACCTGACCCTGACCCAGACCTTGACACTGAACCTGACCCTGTCTTTGAACCTGAACCCGACCCTGACCGTGACCCTGACCCTAAGTCTGACCTTGACCCTGAACGTGTCCCTGACCCTGACCCTGACCCAAAACCTGACCCTAACCCTGACCGTGACCCTGACTGTGACCCTGACCCTGACCCTAAATCTGAACCTGACCCTGACTCTGACACTGACCCTAACACTGACTTTGACCCGGACCCTGACACTGACCGTAAACGTGACCCTGACACGGATTTTGACACTAACCCTGACCATGACCCTGAACTTAACCCTGAGCCTAACCCTGAGCCTGACCCTGAGTCTGACGCTGACCCTGACCCTGACCCCGACCCTGACCCTGACAATGCCCTGATTCCGACCCTGACCCTGACCCTAATCCTCATGGTGACCCTGAATTCGGCCCTGACCCTGGCCCTGACCCTGACCCTACACCTCACACTGAACCTGACCCTGACCCTGACCCTGACCCTAACCCTGACATTGACCGTAACCCTGATTCTGACCCTGACCCTGACCCTGACAGTAACCCTGACCCTGACCATGACACTGAACCTAACCCTGACCCTGACCTACACCCTGAACTTGACCTTGACCCTGATCCTGACCCTGACCCTGATACTGATACTGACCCTGAACCTAACCGTACTCCTGACCCTGACCCTAACACTTACCCTGACGTTAAACCTGACCTGACCCTGACCCTAACCCTAAACATCACCCTGACCCTAACCCTGACCCTGATGTTGACCGTGACCCTGACACTGACCCTGAACCTGACTCTGAACCTGACCCTACCCCTGACCGTGACCCTAAACCTGACCCTGACCCTGACCTTGTCATTAACCCTGAACTTGACCCTGACCCTGACACTAAACCTGACCTTAGCCCTGACCCTAACTTTGACACTGAACCTGACCCTAACCCTGACCCTGACCCTGACACATTCCCCGACCCTGACCCTAACCCAGACCCTGACGCTGACCCTGACCCTGACCGTGACCCTAACCCTGACCCTGACCCTGACCCTAAGTCTGACCGTGACCCTGACCCTGATCCTGACACTGACCCTAACACTGACCCTGACCCTGACCCTGATCCTGACACAGACCCTAACACTGACCCTGACCCTGTACCTGATCCTAAGTCTGACCGTGAACCTGACCCTGACCTTGACCCTGACCCTAACCCTGACCCTAAATCTGAACCTTACCCTGACCCTGACACTGTCCCTAACCCAGACCCTGACCCTGACCCTGACACTAACCATAAACATGACCCTGACACTGATTTTGACACTAACACTGTCCCTGACCCTGACCCTGAACCTGACCCTAACCCTGACCCTGACCCTGAGTCTGACGCTGACCCTGACCCTGACACTGACCATGACCCTGACAATGCCCTGATTCCGATCCTGACCCTGACCCTGACGCTAACCGTGACCCTGACCCTTACTTTGGCCCTGACCCTGGCCCTGACCCTGACCCTACACCTGACCCTGACACTGACCCTGACCCTGACCGTGACCCTGATACTGACCCTGAACCTAACACTACCCCTGACCCTGACACTGACCCTGACCCTGACCCTAAACCTGACCTAACCTTGACCCCGGTCCTGACCCTGACCCTAAACCTCACCCTGACACTAACCTTGACCCTGACCCAAAATTCTGACCGTGACCCTAACCCTGACCCTGAACGTGACCCTGACACTAAATCTGAACGTGACCTTGACCATGACCCTGACCCTGAACCTAACACTGACCCTGACCCTGACCCTGAATCTGACCCTGAACCTAACCCTGAACCTGAACCTTACCCTGACCCTTAACCTGACCCTGACCCTGACCCTGACCATGAACCTAACCCTGACCCTGACCTTGACCCTGACTCTAACCCTGACCCTAAATCTGAACCTGACCCTGACCCTGACACTGTCCCTAACCCAGACCCTGACCCTGACCCTGACACTGACCATAAATATGACCCTGACACTGATTTTGACACTAACCCTGTCCCTGACCCTGACCCTGAACCTGACCCTAACCCTGACAATGACCCTGAGTCTGACGCTGAACCTGACACAGACCCTGACCCTTACCCTGACAATGACCCTGACCCTAACCCTGAATATAACCCTGACCGTAACACTGACCTTGACCCTGACCTTGACCCTGACCCTAACTCTGAACCTGATCCTGACCCTGACCCTGACCCTGACCCTGACCCTAAACCTGACCTAACCTTGACCCCAACCCTGACCCTGACCCTAAACCTAACCCTGACACTAACCTTGACCCTGACCCAAAATTCTGACGGTGACCCTGACCCTGACCCTGAACGTGACCCTGACCCTTAACCTGACCCTGACACTGACACTGACCATGACCCTAACCCTGACATTGACCCTGACACTGACCCTGCCCCTAAGCCTGACCTGAGCCTGACCCTCACTCTGACCCTGACCCTGACCCTGACCTACAACCTGAACCTGACACTGAACCTGACCTGACCCTGAACCTGACCCTGATCCTGACCTTGACCCTAACTGTGACCCTGAACCTGACCCTAAACCTGAACCTGACCCTGACCCTGACCCTGACCTTGAACCTTACCCTATGTCTGACCGTGACCCTGACCGTGAACCTGACCCTCGCCCTGACCCTGAACCTGACCTTGACCCTGACCCTGATCATGACCCTGACACTGACCCTGACCTTGACACTTACACTAACCCTGACCCTGACCCTGACCCAAACCCTGATGTTGACCCTAACAATGACACTGACCCTGACCCTAAACCAGACCTGACCCTGACCCTGACACTGACCCTGACCCTGAAATTTACTCTGACACTGACCCTGACCCTGAACCTGACCATGACCCTAACCCTGATTCTACCTCTGACCCTGACCCTAACACTGAACCTGACCCTGACCCTAAACCTGACCTGACCCTGACCCTGACCCTAAACCTCAACCTGACTCTAACCTTGACCCTGACCCTGACCCTGACCCTGACCCTGACCCTGACCGTGACCCTGACAATGCCCTGACCCTGACCCAAACCCTGACCCTGACCCTGACCCTGACTGTTACCCTAAACCTGAACCTGACCCTGACCCAGACCTTGACCCTGAACCTGACCCTGTCTTTGAACCTGAACCCGACCCTGACCGTGACCCTGACCCTAAGTCTGACCTTGACCCTGAACGTGTCCCTGACCCTGACCCTGACCCAAACCCTGACCCTAACCCTGACCGTGACCCTGACTGTGACCCTGACCCTGACCCTAAATCTGAACCTGACCCTGACTCTGACACTGACCCTAACACTGACTTTGACCCGGACCCTGACACAGACCGTAAACGTGACCCTGACAATGATTTTGACACTAACCCTGACCATGACCCTGAACTTAACCCTGAGCCTAACCCTGAGCCTGACCCTGAGTCTGACGCTGACCCTGACCCTGACCCTGACCCTGAACTTGATCCTGACCCTAACCCTGAACATGACCCTGACCCTGACCCTAACCCTGACACTGACCCTGTCCCTGACCCTGACACTAAACCAGACCCTCAACCTGATCCTCAACCTGTCCTGACCCTGAACCTGATACTGACCCTGAACCTAAGTCTGACTGTGACCCTAACCCTTACCCTAATTCTGACCGTGACCCTGATCATGACCTTGACCCTGACCCTGACCCTAACCCTGACCGTGACCCTAACACTGACCCTGACCCTGTCACTTACCCTGACCCTAAGTCTGACCCTGACCTTAACACTAAACCAGAACTGACCCTACCCCTTACCCTGACCCTGACACTGACCCTGAACATGACCTTGACACTAAGTCTGACTGAGACCCTGACCGTGACCCTGAACCTCAAACTGACCCTGACCCTAACCCTGACCTTGACCCTGACCCTGAACCTGACCCTGACCCTCGCCCTGACGCTGACTCTACCCCTGACACTGACCCTGACCCTCACTCTGACCCTAACCCTTGTCCTGACCCTGACCCTGACTCTGACCCTGACCCTGACCTTGAACCTGACCCTGAACATCACCCTGACCCTGACCCTGTCCCTGATTCTAAGAAATACCGTGACCCTGACCCTGACCATCACCCTGGCCTGACCCTGACCCTTACCTTGACCCTGACCCTGAACGTCACCCTGACCCTGACCCTGACACTGACCCTGACCCTGACCGTTATGCTGATCCTGACCCTGATGCTGACCCTGACTCTGAACTACACCCTGAACTTGACCATAACCGTGACCCTGACCCTGACTCTGACCCTGACCGGGACCCTGACCGTGACCCTGAAACTAACCCTACCCCTGACCTTGACCCTGAACCTGACCCTAAACCTGACCTGACCCTGACCCTGACACTGACAGTGACCCTGACACTGACCGTGACCCTGACCGTGACCTTAACCCTGACCCTGACAGTGACCCTGACCCTGATCCTTACCCTACCCCTGCCCCTTACCCTGACCTTAATCGTGACCCTGACCGTAAAACTGACCGTGACCCTAACCCTGATCCTGAACCTGACCTTAATTCTGAACCTGACCCTGACGCTGACCCTGAACCTAACCCTGATTCTGACCCTGACCCTGACCCTGACCCTGAAACTAACCCTGACCATGACCCTGACTCTGACCCTGACCCTAACCCTGACCCTGACCCTGACCCCGACCATGACGCTGACAATGCCCTGATTCCGACCCTGACCCTGACCCTGACGCTAAATGTGACCCTGACCCTTACTTTGGCCCTGACCCTGGCCCTGACCCTGACCCTACACCTGACCCTGACACTGACCCTGACCCTAAACCTGACCATAACCCTGACCGTGACACTGACCCTGACCCTGACCGTGACCCTGATACTGATCATTAACCTAACACTACACCTGACCCTGACCCTGACCCTGACCGTGACCCTGACCCTGACCCTGACCCTGACCCTAAACCTGACCTAACCTTGACCCCGGTCCTGACCCTGACCCTAAACCTCACCCTGACACTAACCTTGACCCTGACCCAAAATTCTGACCGTGACCCTAACCCTGACCCTGAACGTGACCCTGACCCTAAATCTGACCGTGACCTTGACCTTGACCCTGACCCTGAACCTAACACTGACCCTGACCCTGACCCTGAATCTGACCCTGAACCTAACTCTGAACCTGAACCTTACCCTGACCCTTAACCTGACACTGAACCTGACCTGACCCTGACCCTGACCCTGACCTTGACCCTAAATTTGATCCTGACCCTGACCCTAAACCTGACCCTGACCCTGACTCTGACAGTGACCCTGAACCTGACCATATGTCTGACCGTGACCCTGACCGTGAACCTGACCCTCGCGCTGACCCTGAACCTGACCTTGACCCTGACCCTGAAAATGACCATGACACTGACCCTGACCTTGACCCTTACACTAACACTGACCCTGACCCTGACCCAAACCCTGATGCTGACCCTAACAATGACACTGACCCTGACCATAAACCTGACCTGACCCTGACCCTGACACTGACCGCGACCCTGAAATTTACTCTGACACTGACCCTGACCCTGAACCTGATCCTGACCCAAACCCTGACCCTAACCCTGACCCTGACCCTGACTCTAAACCAGACACTGACCCTAAATCTGAACCTGACCCTGACTCTGACACTGACCCTAACACTGACTTTGACCCGGACCCTGACACTGACCGTAAACGTGACCCTGACACGGATTTTGACACTAACCCTGACCATGACCCTGACCCTAAAGCTGAGCCTAACCCTGAGCCTGACCCTGAGCCTGATGCTGACCCTGACCCTGACCCTGACAATAACACTTACACTGACACTGACCCTGAACCTGACCTTGGCCCTGAACCTGATCCTACCCCTGACCCTGACCCTAACACTGAACCTGACCCTGACCCTAAACCTGACATGACCCTGACCCTGACCCTGACCCTAAACCTCACACTGACTCCAACCTTGACCCTGACCCTGACCCTGAACCTGACATTAACCCTAACCCTGACACTGACCCTGATCATGAACCTGACCCTGACCCTGACCCTAACCCTGACATTGACCGTAACCCTGATTCTGACCCTGACCCTGACACTGACACTGACCCTGACCCTGATCCTGACCCTACCCCTGCCCCCTAACCTGACCCTGACCCTGACCGTTACCTTAACCCTGAACCTGACCCTGACCCAGACCTTGACACTGAACCTGACCCTGTCTTTGAACCTGAACCCGACCCTGACCGTGACCCTGACCCTAAGTCTGACCTTGACCCTGACCCTGACCCTGACCTGACCCTGACCATGACCCTAACACTGATACTGACCCTGAACCTAACCCTACCCCTGACCCTGACCCTGATTGTGGCCCAAAACATGACATGACACTGGCCCTGACCCTGACCCTGACCCTGACAGTGACCCTGACCCTGATCCTAACCCTACCCCTGCCCCTTACCCTGACCTTAATCGTGACCCTGACCGTAACACTGACCGTGACCCTGACCCTGACCCTGACCGTGACCCTAACCCTGACCCTGACCCTGACCCTAAGTCTGACCGTGACCCTGACCCTGATCCTGACACTGACCCTAACACTGACCCTGACCCTGACCCTGATCCTGACACAGACCCTAACACTGACCCTGACCCTGTACCTGATCCTAAGTCTGACCGTGACCCTCACCCTGACCATGAACCTAACCCTGACCCTGACCTTGACCCTGACCCTAACCCTGACCCTAAATCTGAACCTGACCCTGACCCTGACACTGTCCCTAACCCAGACGCTGACCCTGACCCTGACACTGACCATAAATATGACCCTGACACTGATTTTGACACTAACCCTGTCCCTGACCCTGACCCTGAACCTGACCCTAACCCTGACCCTGACCCTGAGTCTGACGCTGACCCTGACACAGACCCTGACCCTGACCCTGACCATGACCCTGACAATGCCCTGATTCCGATCCTGACCCTGACCCTGACGCTAACTGTGACCCTGACCCTTACTTTGGCCCTGACACTGGCACATACCATGACCCTACACCTGACCCTGACACTGACCCTGAACCTAAACCTGACCATAACCCTGACCGTGACACTGACCTTGACCCTGACCTTGACACTAAGTCTGAACCTGATCCTGACCCTGACCCTGACCCTGACCCTGACCCTAACCCTGACCGTGACCCTGATACTGACCCTGAACCTAACACTACCCCTGACCCTGACCCTGACCCTGACCCTGACCCTGACCCTAAATCTGACCTAACCTTGACCTCGGCCCTGACCCTGACCCTAAACCTCACCCTGACATTAACATTGACCATGACCCAAAATTATGACCGTGACCCTGAACGTGAACCTGACCCTAAATCTGACTGTGACCTTGACCTTGACCCTGACCCTGAACCTAACCCTGACCCTGACCCTTACCCTGACCTTTAACCTGACCCTGAACCTGACACTGACCATGACCCTAACCCTGACACTGACCCAGACCCTGAACCCGACCTACAATCTGAACCTGACACTGAACCTGACCTGACCCTGACCCTGACAGTGACCCTGAACCTGACCCTATGTCTGACTGTTACCCTGACCGTGAACCTGACCCTCGCCCTGACCCTGAACCTGACCTTGACCCTGACCCTGATCATGACCCTGACACTGACCCTGACCTTGACCCTTACACTAACATTGACCCTGACCCTGACCCAAACCCTGATGTTGACCCTAACAATGACACTGAACCTGACCCTAAACCAGACCTGACCCTGACCCTGACCCTGACCCTAAACCTCACCCTGACTCTAACCTTGACCCTGACCCTGACCCCTACCCTGACCCTGACCCAGACCCTGACCCTGACTGTTACCCTAACCCTGAACCTGACCCTGACCCAGACCTTGACCCTGAACCTGACCCTGTCTTTGAACCTGAACCCTACCCTGACTGTGACCCTGACCCTAAGTATGACGTTGACCCTGAACCTGTCCCTGACTCTTACCCTGACCCAAACCCTGACACTAACCCTGACCGTGACCCTGACTGTGACCCTGACCCTGACCCTAAATCTGAACCTGATCCTGACTCTGACACTGACCCTAACCCTGACCCCAAATTTGACCGTGACCCTAACCCTGACCCTGACCCTGACTCTGACCCTGACCTTGAACCTGACCCTGACCTTAACCCTGACCCTGAACTTGTCTCTGATTCTAAGAAATACCGTGACCCTGACCCTGACCCTCACCCAGGCCTGACCCTGATCCTGACCTTGACCCTGACCCTGAACATCACCCTGACCCTGACTCTGAAACTAACCCTGACCGTGACCCTGACTCTGACCCTGACCCTAAATCTGAACCTGACCCTGATCCTGACCCTGACACTGTCCCTAACCCTGACCCTGACCCTGACCCTGACACTGACCCTAAACGTAACCCTGACACTGATTTTGACACTAACCCTGTCCCTGACCCTGACCCTGAACCTGACCCTAACCCTGACACTGACCCTGAGTCTGATGCTGACCCTGACCCTGACCCTGACGCTAAACGTGACCCTGACCCTTACTTTGGCCTTTACCCTGGCCCTGACCCTGACTCTACACCTGACCCTGACACTGACCCTGACCCTAAACCTCACCCTGACTCTAACCTTGACCCTGACCCTGACCCCTACCCTGACCCTGACCCAGACCCTGACCCTGACTATTACCCTAACCCTGAACCTGACCCTGACCCTGACCCTGACCCTGACCGTGACTTTGATACTGACCCTGAACCTAACACTAAGCCTGACCCTGACCCTGACCCTGACCCTGATCCTGGCACTAAACCTGACCTAACCTTGACCCCGGTCCTGACCCTGACCCTAAACCTCACCCTGACACTAACCTTGACCCTGACCCAAAATTATGACCGTGACCCTGAACGTGAACCTGACCCTAAATCTGACCGTGACCTTGACCTTGACCCTGACCCTGAACCTAACCCTGACCCTGACCCTTACCCTGACCTTTAACCTGACCCTGAACCTGACACTGACCATGACCCTAACCCTGACACTGACCCAGACCCTGAACCCGACCTACAATCTGAACCTGACACTGAACCTGACCTGACCCTGACCCTGACCGTGACCCTGACCTTGACCCTAACTGTGACCCTGACACTGACCCTAAACCTGAACCTGACCCTGACCCTGACAGTGACCCTGAACCTGACCCTATGTCTGACTGTTACCCTGACCGTGAACCTGACCCTCGCCCTGACCCTGAACCTGACCTTGACCCTGACCCTGATCATGACCCTGACACTGACCCTGAACCAGACCCTTACACTAACACTGACCCTGACCCTGACCCAAACCCTGATGTTGACCCTAACAATGACACTGAACCTGACCCTAAACCAGACCTGACCCTGACCCTGACCCTGACCCTAAACCTCACCCTGACTCTAACCTTGACCCTGACCCTGACCCCTACCCTGACCCTGACCCAGACCCTGACCCTGACTGTTACCCTAACCCTGAACCTGACCCTGACCCAGACCTTGACCCTGAACCTGACCCTGTCTTTGAACCTGAACCCTACCCTGACTGTGACCCTGACCCTAAGTATGACGTTGACCCTGAACCTGTCCCTGACTCTTACCCTGACCCAAACCCTGACACTAACCCTGACCGTGACCCTGACTGTGACCCTGACCCTGACCCTAAATCTGAACCTGATCCTGACTCTGACACTGACCCTAACCCTGACCCCAAATTTGACCGTGACCCTAACCCTGACCCTGACCCTGACTCTGACCCTGACCTTGAACCTGACCCTGACCTTAACCCTGACCCTGAACTTGTCTCTGATTCTAAGAAATACCGTGACCCTGACCCTGACCCTCACCCAGGCCTGACCCTGATCCTGACCTTGACCCTGACCCTGAACATCACCCTGACCCTGACTCTGAAACTAACCCTGACCGTGACCCTGACTCTGACCCTGACCCTAAATCTGAACCTGACCCTGATCCTGACCCTGACACTGTCCCTAACCCTGACCCTGACCCTGACCCTGACACTGACCCTAAACGTAACCCTGACACTGATTTTGACACTAACCCTGTCCCTGACCCTGACCCTGAACCTGACCCTAACCCTGACACTGACCCTGAGTCTGATGCTGACCCTGACCCTGACCCTGACGCTAAACGTGACCCTGACCCTTACTTTGGCCTTTACCCTGGCCCTGACCCTGACTCTACACCTGACCCTGACACTGACCCTGACCCTAAACCTCACCCTGACACTAACCTTGACCCTGACCCTGACCCTGACCCTGACCCTGACCCTGATCCTGGCACTAAACCTGACCTAACCTTGACCCCGGTCCTGACCCTGACCCTAAACCTCACCCTGACACTAACCTTGACCCTGACCCAAAATTATGACCGTGACCCTGAACGTGAACCTGACCCTAAATCTGACCGTGACCTTGACCTTGACCCTCACCCTGAACCTAACCCTGACCCTGACCCTTACCCTGACCTTTAACCTGACCCTGAACCTGACACTGACCATGACCCTAACCCTGACACTGACCCAGACCCTGAACCCGACCTACAATCTGAACCTGACACTGAACCTGACCTGACCCTGACCCTGACCGTGACCCTGACCTTGACCCTAACTGTGACCCTGACACTGACCCTAAACCTGAACCTGACCCTGACCCTGACAGTGACCCTGAACCTGACCCTATGTCTGACTGTTACCCTGACCGTGAACCTGACCCTCGCCCTGACCCTGAACCTGACCTTGACCCTGACCCTGATCATGACCCTGACACTGACCCTGACCTTGACCCTTACACTAACACTGACCCTGACCCTGACCCAAACCCTGATGTTGACCCTAACAATGACACTGAACCTGACCCTAAACCAGACCTGACCCTGACCCTGACCCTGACCCTAAACCTCACCCTGACTCTAACCTTGACCCTGACCCTGACCCCTACCCTGACCCTGACCCAGACCCTGACCCTGACTGTTACCCTAACCCTGAACCTGACCCTGACCCAGACCTTGACCCTGAACCTGACCCTGTCTTTGAACCTGAACCCTACCCTGACTGTGACCCTGACCCTAAGTATGACGTTGACCCTGAACCTGTCCCTGACTCTTACCCTGACCCAAACCCTGACACTAACCCTGACCATGACCCTGACTGTGACCCTGACCCTGACCCTAAATCTGAACCTGATCCTGACTCTGACACTGACCCTAACCCTGACCCCAAATTTGACCGTGACCCTAACCCTGACCCTGACCCTGACTCTGACCCTGACCTTGAACCTGACCCTGACCTTAACCCTGACCCTGAACTTGTCTCTGATTCTAAGAAATACCGTGACCCTGACCCTGACCCTCACCCAGGCCTGACCCTGATCCTGACCTTGACCCTGACCCTGAACATCACCCTGACCCTGACTCTGAAACTAACCCTGACCGTGACCCTGACTCTGACCCTGACCCTAAATCTGAACCTGACCCTGATCCTGACCCTGACACTGTCCCTAACCCTGACCCTGACCCTGACCCTGACACTGACCCTAAACGTAACCCTGACACTGATTTTGACACTAACCCTGTCCCTGACCCTGACCCTGAACCTGACCCTAACCCTGACACTGACCCTGAGTCTGATGCTGACCCTGACCCTGACCCTGACGCTAAACGTGACCCTGACCCTTACTTTGGCCTTTACCCTGGCCCTGACCCTGACTCTACACCTGACCCTGACACTGACCCTGACCCTAAACCTCACCCTGACACTAACCTTGACCCTGACCCTGACCCTGACCCTGACCCTGACCCTGATCCTGGCACTAAACCTGACCTAACCTTGACCCCGGTCCTGACCCTGACCCTAAACCTCACCCTGACACTAACCTTGACCCTGACCCAAAATTATGACCGTGACCCTGAACGTGAACCTGACCCTAAATCTGACCGTGACCTTGACCTTGACCCTGACCCTGAACCTAACCCTGACCCTGACCCTTACCCTGACCTTTAACCTGACCCTGAACCTGACACTGACCATGACCCTAACCCTGACACTGACCCAGACCCTGAACCCGACCTACAATCTGAACCTGACACTGAACCTGACCTGACCCTGACCCTGACCGTGACCCTGACCTTGACCCTAACTGTGACCCTGACACTGACCCTAAACCTGAACCTGACCCTGACCCTGACAGTGACCCTGAACCTGACCCTATGTCTGACTGTTACCCTGACCGTGAACCTGACCCTCGCCCTGACCCTGAACCTGACCTTGACCCTGACCCTGATCATGACCCTGACACTGACCCTGACCTTGACCCTTACACTAACACTGACCCTGACCCTGACCCAAACCCTGATGTTGACCCTAACAATGACACTGAACCTGACCCTAAACCAGACCTGACCCTGACCCTGACCCTGACCCTAAACCTCACCCTGACTCTAACCTTGACCCTGACCCTGACCCCTACCCTGACCCTGACCCAGACCCTGACCCTGACTGTTACCCTAACCCTGAACCTGACCCTGACCCAGACCTTGACCCTGAACCTGACCCTGTCTTTGAACCTGAACCCTACCCTGACTGTGACCCTGACCCTAAGTATGACGTTGACCCTGAACCTGTCCCTGACTCTTACCCTGACCCAAACCCTGACACTAACCCTGACCGTGACCCTGACTGTGACCCTGACCCTGACCCTAAATCTGAACCTGATCCTGACTCTGACACTGACCCTAACCCTGACCCCAAATTTGACCGTGACCCTAACCCTGACCCTGACCCTGACTCTGACCCTGACCTTGAACCTGACCCTGACCTTAACCCTGACCCTGAACTTGTCTCTGATTCTAAGAAATACCGTGACCCTGACCCTGACCCTCACCCAGGCCTGACCCTGATCCTGACCTTGACCCTGACCCTGAACATCACCCTGACCCTGACTCTGAAACTAACCCTGACCGTGACCCTGACTCTGACCCTGACCCTAAATCTGAACCTGACCCTGATCCTGACCCTGACACTGTCCCTAACCCTGACCCTGACCCTGACCCTGACACTGACCCTAAACGTAACCCTGACACTGATTTTGACACTAACCCTGTCCCTGACCCTGACCCTGAACCTGACCCTAACCCTGACACTGACCCTGAGTCTGATGCTGACCCTGACCCTGACCCTGACGCTAAACGTGACCCTGACCCTTACTTTGGCCTTTACCCTGGCCCTGACCCTGACTCTACACCTGACCCTGACACTGACCCTGACCCTAAACCTCACCCTGACTCTAACCTTGACCCTGACCCTGACCCCTACCCTGACCCTGACCCAGACCCTGACCCTGACTATTACCCTAACCCTGAACCTGACCCTGACCCTGACCCTGACCCTGACCGTGACTTTGATACTGACCCTGAACCTAACACTAAGCCTGACCCTGACCCTGACCCTGACCCTGATCCTGGCACTAAACCTGACCTAACCTTGACCCCGGTCCTGACCCTGACCCTAAACCTCACCCTGACACTAACCTTGACCCTGACCCAAAATTATGACCGTGACCCTGAACGTGAACCTGACCCTAAATCTGACCGTGACCTTGACCTTGACCCTGACCCTGAACCTAACCCTGACCCTGACCCTTACCCTGACCTTTAACCTGACCCTGAACCTGACACTGACCATGACCCTAACCCTGACACTGACCCAGACCCTGAACCCGACCTACAATCTGAACCTGACACTGAACCTGACCTGACCCTGACCCTGACCGTGACCCTGACCTTGACCCTAACTGTGACCCTGACACTGACCCTAAACCTGAACCTGACCCTGACCCTGACAGTGACCCTGAACCTGACCCTATGTCTGACTGTTACCCTGACCGTGAACCTGACCCTCGCCCTGACCCTGAACCTGACCTTGACCCTGACCCTGATCATGACCCTGACACTGACCCTGACCTTGACCCTTACACTAACACTGACCCTGACCCTGACCCAAACCCTGATGTTGACCCTAACAATGACACTGAACCTGACCCTAAACCAGACCTGACCCTGACCCTGACCCTGACCCTAAACCTCACCCTGACTCTAACCTTGACCCTGACCCTGACCCCTACCCTGACCCTGACCCAGACCCTGACCCTGACTGTTACCCTAACCCTGAACCTGACCCTGACCCAGACCTTGACCCTGAACCTGACCCTGTCTTTGAACCTGAACCCTACCCTGACTGTGACCCTGACCCTAAGTATGACGTTGACCCTGAACCTGTCCCTGACTCTTACCCTGACCCAAACCCTGACACTAACCCTGACCGTGACCCTGACTGTGACCCTGACCCTGACCCTAAATCTGAACCTGATCCTGACTCTGACACTGACCCTAACCCTGACCCCAAATTTGACCGTGACCCTAACCCTGACCCTGACCCTGACTCTGACCCTGACCTTGAACCTGACCCTGACCTTAACCCTGACCCTGAACTTGTCTCTGATTCTAAGAAATACCGTGACCCTGACCCTGACCCTCACCCAGGCCTGACCCTGATCCTGACCTTGACCCTGACCCTGAACATCACCCTGACCCTGACTCTGAAACTAACCCTGACCGTGACCCTGACTCTGACCCTGACCCTAAATCTGAACCTGACCCTGATCCTGACCCTGACACTGTCCCTAACCCTGACCCTGACCCTGACCCTGACACTGACCCTAAACGTAACCCTGACACTGATTTTGACACTAACCCTGTCCCTGACCCTGACCCTGAACCTGACCCTAACCCTGACACTGACCCTGAGTCTGATGCTGACCCTGACCCTGACCCTGACGCTAAACGTGACCCTGACCCTTACTTTGGCCTTTACCCTGGCCCTGACCCTGACTCTACACCTGACCCTGACACTGACCCTGACCCTAAACCTCACCCTGACTCTAACCTTGACCCTGACCCTGACCCCTACCCTGACCCTGACCCAGACCCTGACCCTGACTATTACCCTAACCCTGAACCTGACCCTGACCCTGACCCTGACCCTGACCGTGACTTTGATACTGACCCTGAACCTAACACTAAGCCTGACCCTGACCCTGACCCTGACCCTGATCCTGGCACTAAACCTGACCTAACCTTGACCCCGGTCCTGACCCTGACCCTAAACCTCACCCTGACACTAACCTTGACCCTGACCCAAAATTATGACCGTGACCCTGAACGTGAACCTGACCCTAAATCTGACCGTGACCTTGACCTTGACCCTGACCCTGAACCTAACCCTGACCCTGACCCTTACCCTGACCTTTAACCTGACCCTGAACCTGACACTGACCATGACCCTAACCCTGACACTGACCCAGACCCTGAACCCGACCTACAATCTGAACCTGACACTGAACCTGACCTGACCCTGACCCTGACCGTGACCCTGACCTTGACCCTAACTGTGACCCTGACACTGACCCTAAACCTGAACCTGACCCTGACCCTGACAGTGACCCTGAACCTGACCCTATGTCTGACTGTTACCCTGACCGTGAACCTGACCCTCGCCCTGACCCTGAACCTGACCTTGACCCTGACCCTGATCATGACCCTGACACTGACCCTGACCTTGACCCTTACACTAACACTGACCCTGACCCTGACCCAAACCCTGATGTTGACCCTAACAATGACACTGAACCTGACCCTAAACCAGACCTGACCCTGACCCTGACCCTGACCCTAAACCTCACCCTGACTCTAACCTTGACCCTGACCCTGACCCCTACCCTGACCCTGACCCAGACCCTGACCCTGACTGTTACCCTAACCCTGAACCTGACCCTGACCCAGACCTTGACCCTGAACCTGACCCTGTCTTTGAACCTGAACCCTACCCTGACTGTGACCCTGACCCTAAGTATGACGTTGACCCTGAACCTGTCCCTGACTCTTACCCTGACCCAAACCCTGACACTAACCCTGACCGTGACCCTGACTGTGACCCTGACCCTGACCCTAAATCTGAACCTGATCCTGACTCTGACACTGACCCTAACCCTGACCCCAAATTTGACCGTGACCCTAACCCTGACCCTGACCCTGACTCTGACCCTGACCTTGAACCTGACCCTGACCTTAACCCTGACCCTGAACTTGTCTCTGATTCTAAGAAATACCGTGACCCTGACCCTGACCCTCACCCAGGCCTGACCCTGATCCTGACCTTGACCCTGACCCTGAACATCACCCTGACCCTGACTCTGAAACTAACCCTGACCGTGACCCTGACTCTGACCCTGACCCTAAATCTGAACCTGACCCTGATCCTGACCCTGACACTGTCCCTAACCCTGACCCTGACCCTGACCCTGACACTGACCCTAAACGTAACCCTGACACTGATTTTGACACTAACCCTGTCCCTGACCCTGACCCTGAACCTGACCCTAACCCTGACACTGACCCTGAGTCTGATGCTGACCCTGACCCTGACCCTGACGCTAAACGTGACCCTGACCCTTACTTTGGCCTTTACCCTGGCCCTGACCCTGACTCTACACCTGACCCTGACACTGACCCTGACCCTAAACCTCACCCTGACTCTAACCTTGACCCTGACCCTGACCCCTACCCTGACCCTGACCCAGACCCTGACCCTGACTATTACCCTAACCCTGAACCTGACCCTGACCCTGACCCTGACCCTGACCGTGACTTTGATACTGACCCTGAACCTAACACTAAGCCTGACCCTGACCCTGACCCTGACCCTGATCCTGGCACTAAACCTGACCTAACCTTGACCCCGGTCCTGACCCTGACCCTAAACCTCACCCTGACACTAACCTTGACCCTGACCCAAAATTATGACCGTGACCCTGAACGTGAACCTGACCCTAAATCTGACCGTGACCTTGACCTTGACCCTGACCCTGAACCTAACCCTGACCCTGACCCTTACCCTGACCTTTAACCTGACCCTGAACCTGACACTGACCATGACCCTAACCCTGACACTGACCCAGACCCTGAACCCGACCTACAATCTGAACCTGACACTGAACCTGACCTGACCCTGACCCTGACCGTGACCCTGACCTTGACCCTAACTGTGACCCTGACACTGACCCTAAACCTGAACCTGACCCTGACCCTGACAGTGACCCTGAACCTGACCCTATGTCTGACTGTTACCCTGACCGTGAACCTGACCCTCGCCCTGACCCTGAACCTGACCTTGACCCTGACCCTGATCATGACCCTGACACTGACCCTGAACCAGACCCTTACACTAACACTGACCCTGACCCTGACCCAAACCCTGATGTTGACCCTAACAATGACACTGAACCTGACCCTAAACCAGACCTGACCCTGACCCTGACCCTGACCCTAAACCTCACCCTGACTCTAACCTTGACCCTGACCCTGACCCCTACCCTGACCCTGACCCAGACCCTGACCCTGACTGTTACCCTAACCCTGAACCTGACCCTGACCCAGACCTTGACCCTGAACCTGACCCTGTCTTTGAACCTGAACCCTACCCTGACTGTGACCCTGACCCTAAGTATGACGTTGACCCTGAACCTGTCCCTGACTCTTACCCTGACCCAAACCCTGACACTAACCCTGACCGTGACCCTGACTGTGACCCTGACCCTGACCCTAAATCTGAACCTGATCCTGACTCTGACACTGACCCTAACCCTGACCCCAAATTTGACCGTGACCCTAACCCTGACCCTGACCCTGACTCTGACCCTGACCTTGAACCTGACCCTGACCTTAACCCTGACCCTGAACTTGTCTCTGATTCTAAGAAATACCGTGACCCTGACCCTGACCCTCACCCAGGCCTGACCCTGATCCTGACCTTGACCCTGACCCTGAACATCACCCTGACCCTGACTCTGAAACTAACCCTGACCGTGACCCTGACTCTGACCCTGACCCTAAATCTGAACCTGACCCTGATCCTGACCCTGACACTGTCCCTAACCCTGACCCTGACCCTGACCCTGACACTGACCCTAAACGTAACCCTGACACTGATTTTGACACTAACCCTGTCCCTGACCCTGACCCTGAACCTGACCCTAACCCTGACACTGACCCTGAGTCTGATGCTGACCCTGACCCTGACCCTGACGCTAAACGTGACCCTGACCCTTACTTTGGCCTTTACCTTGGCCCTGACCCTGACTCTACACCTGACCCTGACACTGACCCTGACCCTAAACCTCACCCTGACTCTAACCTTGACCCTGACCCTGACCCCTACCCTGACCCTGACCCAGACCCTGACCCTGACTATTACCCTAACCCTGAACCTGACCCTGACCCTGACCCTGACCCTGACCGTGACTTTGATACTGACCCTGAACCTAACACTAAGCCTGACCCTGACCCTGACCCTGACCCTGATCCTGGCACTAAACCTGACCTAACCTTGACCCCGGTCCTGACCCTGACCCTAAACCTCACCCTGACACTAACCTTGACCCTGACCCAAAATTATGACCGTGACCCTGAACGTGAACCTGACCCTAAATCTGACCGTGACCTTGACCTTGACCCTGACCCTGAACCTAACCCTGACCCTGACCCTTACCCTGACCTTTAACCTGACCCTGAACCTGACACTGACCATGACCCTAACCCTGACACTGACCCAGACCCTGAACCCGACCTACAATCTGAACCTGACACTGAACCTGACCTGACCCTGACCCTGACCGTGACCCTGACCTTGACCCTAACTGTGACCCTGACACTGACCCTAAACCTGAACCTGACCCTGACCCTGACAGTGACCCTGAACCTGACCCTATGTCTGACTGTTACCCTGACCGTGAACCTGACCCTCGCCCTGACCCTGAACCTGACCTTGACCCTGACCCTGATCATGACCCTGACACTGACCCTGAACCAGACCCTTACACTAACACTGACCCTGACCCTGACCCAAACCCTGATGTTGACCCTAACAATGACACTGAACCTGACCCTAAACCAGACCTGACCCTGACCCTGACCCTGACCCTAAACCTCACCCTGACTCTAACCTTGACCCTGACCCTGACCCCTACCCTGACCCTGACCCAGACCCTGACCCTGACTGTTACCCTAACCCTGAACCTGACCCTGACCCAGACCTTGACCCTGAACCTGACCCTGTCTTTGAACCTGAACCCTACCCTGACTGTGACCCTGACCCTAAGTATGACGTTGACCCTGAACCTGTCCCTGACTCTTACCCTGACCCAAACCCTGACACTAACCCTGACCGTGACCCTGACTGTGACCCTGACCCTGACCCTAAATCTGAACCTGATCCTGACTCTGACACTGACCCTAACCCTGACCCCAAATTTGACCGTGACCCTAACCCTGACCCTGACCCTGACTCTGACCCTGACCTTGAACCTGACCCTGACCTTAACCCTGACCCTGAACTTGTCTCTGATTCTAAGAAATACCGTGACCCTGACCCTGACCCTCACCCAGGCCTGACCCTGATCCTGACCTTGACCCTGACCCTGAACATCACCCTGACCCTGACTCTGAAACTAACCCTGACCGTGACCCTGACTCTGACCCTGACCCTAAATCTGAACCTGACCCTGATCCTGACCCTGACACTGTCCCTAACCCTGACCCTGACCCTGACCCTGACACTGACCCTAAACGTAACCCTGACACTGATTTTGACACTAACCCTGTCCCTGACCCTGACCCTGAACCTGACCCTAACCCTGACACTGACCCTGAGTCTGATGCTGACCCTGACCCTGACCCTGACGCTAAACGTGACCCTGACCCTTACTTTGGCCTTTACCTTGGCCCTGACCCTGACTCTACACCTGACCCTGACACTGACCCTGACCCTAAACCTCACCCTGACTCTAACCTTGACCCTGACCCTGACCCCTACCCTGACCCTGACCCAGACCCTGACCCTGACTATTACCCTAACCCTGAACCTGACCCTGACCCTGACCCTGACCCTGACCGTGACTTTGATACTGACCCTGAACCTAACACTAAGCCTGACCCTGACCCTGACCCTGACCCTGATCCTGGCACTAAACCTGACCTAACCTTGACCCCGGTCCTGACCCTGACCCTAAACCTCACCCTGACACTAACCTTGACCCTGACCCAAAATTATGACCGTGACCCTGAACGTGAACCTGACCCTAAATCTGACCGTGACCTTGACCTTGACCCTGACCCTGAACCTAACCCTGACCCTGACCCTTACCCTGACCTTTAACCTGACCCTGAACCTGACACTGACCATGACCCTAACCCTGACACTGACCCAGACCCTGAACCCGACCTACAATCTGAACCTGACACTGAACCTGACCTGACCCTGACCCTGACCGTGACCCTGACCTTGACCCTAACTGTGACCCTGACACTGACCCTAAACCTGAACCTGACCCTGACCCTGACAGTGACCCTGAACCTGACCCTATGTCTGACTGTTACCCTGACCGTGAACCTGACCCTCGCCCTGACCCTGAACCTGACCTTGACCCTGACCCTGATCATGACCCTGACATTGACCCTGAACCAGACCCTTACACTAACACTGACCCTGACCCTGACCCAAACCCTGATGTTGACCCTAACAATGACACTGAACCTGACCCTAAACCAGACCTGACCCTGACCCTGACCCTGACCCTAAACCTCACCCTGACTCTAACCTTGACCCTGACCCTGACCCCTACCCTGACCCTGACCCAGACCCTGACCCTGACTGTTACCCTAACCCTGAACCTGACCCTGACCCAGACCTTGACCCTGAACCTGACCCTGTCTTTGAACCTGAACCCTACCCTGACTGTGACCCTGACCCTAAGTATGACGTTGACCCTGAACCTGTCCCTGACTCTTACCCTGACCCAAACCCTGACACTAACCCTGACCGTGACCCTGACTGTGACCCTGACCCTGACCCTAAATCTGAACCTGATCCTGACTCTGACACTGACCCTAACCCTGACCCCAAATTTGACCGTGACCCTAACCCTGACCCTGACCCTGACTCTGACCCTGACCTTGAACCTGACCCTGACCTTAACCCTGACCCTGAACTTGTCTCTGATTCTAAGAAATACCGTGACCCTGACCCTGACCCTCACCCAGGCCTGACCCTGATCCTGACCTTGACCCTGACCCTGAACATCACCCTGACCCTGACTCTGAAACTAACCCTGACCGTGACCCTGACTCTGACCCTGACCCTAAATCTGAACCTGACCCTGATCCTGACCCTGACACTGTCCCTAACCCTGACCCTGACCCTGACCCTGACACTGACCCTAAACGTAACCCTGACACTGATTTTGACACTAACCCTGTCCCTGACCCTGACCCTGAACCTGACCCTAACCCTGACACTGACCCTGAGTCTGATGCTGACCCTGACCCTGACCCTGACGCTAAACGTGACCCTGACCCTTACTTTGGCCTTTACCCTGGCCCTGACCCTGACTCTACACCTGACCCTGACACTGACCCTGACCCTAAACCTCACCCTGACTCTAACCTTGACCCTGACCCTGACCCCTACCCTGACCCTGACCCAGACCCTGACCCTGACTATTACCCTAACCCTGAACCTGACCCTGACCCTGACCCTGACCCTGACCGTGACTTTGATACTGACCCTGAACCTAACACTAAGCCTGACCCTGACCCTGACCCTGACCCTGATCCTGGCACTAAACCTGACCTAACCTTGACCCCGGTCCTGACCCTGACCCTAAACCTCACCCTGACACTAACCTTGACCCTGACCCAAAATTATGACCGTGACCCTGAACGTGAACCTGACCCTAAATCTGACCGTGACCTTGACCTTGACCCTCACCCTGAACCTAACCCTGACCCTGACCCTTACCCTGACCTTTAACCTGACCCTGAACCTGACACTGACCATGACCCTAACCCTGACACTGACCCAGACCCTGAACCCGACCTACAATCTGAACCTGACACTGAACCTGACCTGACCCTGACCCTGACCGTGACCCTGACCTTGACCTTAACTGTGACCCTGACACTGACCCTAAACCTGAACCTGACCCTGACCCTGACAGTGACCCTGAACCTGACCCTATGTCTGACTGTTACCCTGACCGTGAACCTGACCCTCGCCCTGACCCTGAACCTGACCTTGACCCTGACCCTGATCATGACCCTGACACTGACCCTGAACCAGACCCTTACACTAACACTGACCCTGACCCTGACCCAAACCCTGATGTTGACCCTAACAATGACACTGAACCTGACCCTAAACCAGACCTGACCCTGACCCTGACCCTGACCCTAAACCTCACCCTGACTCTAACCTTGACCCTGACCCTGACCCCTACCCTGACCCTGACCCAGACCCTGACCCTGACTGTTACCCTAACCCTGAACCTGACCCTGACCCAGACCTTGACCCTGAACCTGACCCTGTCTTTGAACCTGAACCCTACCCTGACTGTGACCCTGACCCTAAGTATGACGTTGACCCTGAACCTGTCCCTGACTCTTACCCTGACCCAAACCCTGACACTAACCCTGACCGTGACCCTGACTGTGACCCTGACCCTGACCCTAAATCTGAACCTGATCCTGACTCTGACACTGACCCTAACCCTGACCCCAAATTTGACCGTGACCCTAACCCTGACCCTGACTCTGACCCTGACCTTGAACCTGACCCTGACCTTAACCCTGACCCTGAACTTGTCTCTGATTCTAAGAAATACCGTGACCCTGACCCTGACCCTCACCCAGGCCTGACCCTGATCCTGACCTTGACCCTGACCCTGAACATCACCCTGACCCTGACTCTGAAACTAACCCTGACCGTGACCCTGACTCTGACCCTGACCCTAAATCTGAACCTGACCCTGATCCTGACCCTGACACTGTCCCTAACCCTGACCCTGACCCTGACCCTGACACTGACCCTAAACGTAACCCTGACACTGATTTTGACACTAACCCTGTCCCTGACCCTGACCCTGAACCTGACCCTAACCCTGACACTGACCCTGAGTCTGATGCTGACCCTGACCCTGACCCTGACGCTAAACGTGACCCTGACCCTTACTTTGGCCTTTACCCTGGCCCTGACCCTGACTCTACACCTGACCCTGACACTGACCCTGACCCTAAACCTCACCCTGACTCTAACCTTGACCCTGACCCTGACCCCTACCCTGACCCTGACCCAGACCCTGACCCTGACTATTACCCTAACCCTGAACCTGACCCTGACCCTGACCCTGACCCTGACCGTGACTTTGATACTGACCCTGAACCTAACACTAAGCCTGACCCTGACCCTGACCCTGACCCTGATCCTGGCACTAAACCTGACCTAACCTTGACCCCGGTCCTGACCCTGACCCTAAACCTCACCCTGACACTAACCTTGACCCTGACCCAAAATTATGACCGTGACCCTGAACGTGAACCTGACCCTAAATCTGACCGTGACCTTGACCTTGACCCTGACCCTGAACCTAACCCTGACCCTGACCCTTACCCTGACCTTTAACCTGACCCTGAACCTGACACTGACCATGACCCTAACCCTGACACTGACCCAGACCCTGAACCCGACCTACAATCTGAACCTGACACTGAACCTGACCTGACCCTGACCCTGACCGTGACCCTGACCTTGACCCTAACTGTGACCCTGACACTGACCCTAAACCTGAACCTGACCCTGACCCTGACAGTGACCCTGAACCTGACCCTATGTCTGACTGTTACCCTGACCGTGAACCTGACCCTCGCCCTGACCCTGAACCTGACCTTGACCCTGACCCTGACCCTGACCCTGACACTGACCCTAAACGTAACCCTGACACTGATTTTGACACTAACCCTGTCCCTGACCCTGACCCTGAACCTGACCCTAACCCTGACACTGACCCTGAGTCTGATGCTGACCCTGACCCTGACCCTGACGCTAAACGTGACCCTGACCCTTACTTTGGCCTTTACCCTGGCCCTGACCCTGACTCTACACCTGACCCTGACACTGACCCTGACCCTAAACCTCACCCTGACTCTAACCTTGACCCTGACCCTGACCCCTACCCTGACCCTGACCCAGACCCTGACCCTGACTATTACCCTAACCCTGAACCTGACCCTGACCCTGACCCTGACCCTGACCGTGACTTTGATACTGACCCTGAACCTAACACTAAGCCTGACCCTGACCCTGACCCTGATCCTGGCACTAAACCTGACCTAACCTTGACCCCGGTCCTGACCCTGACCCTAAACCTCACCCTGACACTAACCTTGACCCTGACCCAAAATTATGACCGTGACCCTGAACGTGAACCTGGCCCTAAATCTGACCGTGACCTTGACCTTGACCCTGACCCTGAACCTAACCCTGACCCTGACCCTAACCCTGACACTGACCCAGACCCTGAACCCGACCTACAATCTGAACCTGACACTGAACCTGACCTGACCCTGACCCTGACCGTGACCCTGACCTTGACCCTAACTGTGACCCTGACACTGACCCTAAACCTGAACCTGACCCTGACCCTGACAGTGACCCTGAACCTGACCCTATGTCTGACTGTTACCCTGACCGTGAACCTGACCCTCGCCCTGACCCTGAACCTGACCTTGACCCTGACCCTGATCATGACCCTGACACTGACCCTGAACCAGACCCTTACACTAACACTGACCCTGACCCTGACCCAAACCCTGATGTTGACCCTAACAATGACACTGAACCTGACCCTAAACCAGACCTGACCCTGACCCTGACCCTGACCCTAAACCTCACCCTGACTCTAACCTTGACCCTGACCCTGACCCCTACCCTGACCCTGACCCAGACCCTGACCCTGACTGTTACCCTAACCCTGAACCTGACCCTGACCCAGACCTTGACCCTGAACCTGACCCTGTCTTTGAACCTGAACCCTACCCTGACTGTGACCCTGACCCTAAGTATGACGTTGACCCTGAACCTGTCCCTGACTCTTACCCTGACCCAAACCCTGACACTAACCCTGACCGTGACCCTGACTGTGACCCTGACCCTGACCCTAAATCTGAACCTGATCCTGACTCTGACACTGACCCTAACCCTGACCCCAAATTTGACCGTGACCCTAACCCTGACCCTGACCCTGACTCTGACCCTGACCTTGAACCTGACCCTGACCTTAACCCTGACCCTGAACTTGTCTCTGATTCTAAGAAATACCGTGACCCTGACCCTGACCCTCACCCAGGCCTGACCCTGATCCTGACCTTGACCCTGACCCTGAACATCACCCTGACCCTGACTCTGAAACTAACCCTGACCCTGACCCTGACTCTGACCCTGACCCTAAATCTGAACCTGACCCTGATCCTGACCCTGACACTGTCCCTAACCCTGACCCTGACCCTGACCCTGACACTGACCCTAAACGTAACCCTGACACTGATTTTGACACTAACCCTGTCCCTGCCCCTGACCCTGAACCTGACCCTAACCCTGACACTGACCCTGAGTCTGATGCTGACCCTGACCCTGACCCTGACGCTAAACGTGACCCTGACCCTTACTTTGGCCTTTACCCTGGCCCTGACCCTGACTCTACACCTGACCCTGACCCTGACCCTGACACTGACCCGGACCCTAACCCTGAACCTGACCGTGACCCTGATTCTGATCCTGACCCTGACATTTATCCTAACCCCGACCCTGACCCTGACCCTAAGTCTACACCGTGAACCTGACCCTGACCCTGACCCTGACCATGACCCTGACCCTGACACTGACCATGACCCTGACCATGACCCTGACCCTGACCCTAAACCTGACCTGAACCTGAACCTAACCCTGACCCTATCCCTGACGGTGACCCTGACCCTGACCCTGACCCTGACCCTAACTCGGAACCTGACCCTGACCCTGACCCTTAGATTGAACTTAACCCTGACCCTGACCTATACCCTGAACTTGACCTTGACGCTGACCCTGAACCTGACCCTCACCCTGACCCTGGACCTGACCTTGACCCTGACCATGACCATGACCCTGACACTGACCCTGACCTTGACCCAAACGCTAACACTTACCCTGAACCTACCCCTGACCCTTACCCTGACAGTAACCCTGACTCTGAACTTATCCCTGAACCTTACCCTGTCCCTGACACTAACCCTGACCCTGAACCTACCCCTGACCCTGACCCTCACCCTGATCCTAAACCTTACCTGCCCGTGACCCTGACACTGACCCTGACCCTAAGTGTGACCGTGACCCAGACCCTGACCTGACCGTGACCCTCACCCTGACCGTGACCCTGACAGTGACCCTGACCTTGACCATGGCACTGACCTTTACTCTAACCCTGACCCTGACTCTTACCCTGATCCTGACCCTGACCATGACCTTGACCCTGACCCTGACTTTGACCATGACCTTGACCCTGACCCTGACAGTGCCCTGACTCCGACCCTGACCCTGACCCTGACCCTAATCCTGATCGTGACCCTGAATTTGGCACTGACCCTGGCCCTGACCCTAACTCTACACCTGACCCTGAACCTGACCCTGACCCTGACCCTAACCCTGACCCTATCCCTGAAGGTGACCCTGACCCTGACCCTGACCCTGACCCTAACTCGGAACCTGACCCTGACCCTGACCCTTAGACTGAACTTAACCCTGACCCTGACCTACACCCTGAACTTCAACTTGACCCTGACCGTGAACCTGACCCTCACCCTGACCCTGACCCTGATCCTGACCTTGACCCTGACACTGACCCTGACCCTAACCCTGACCCTGAACTGGATCCTGACCCTAACCCTGACCCTGACCCTGATCCTGACCCTAACCCTGACCCTAACCCTGACCCCTACCCTGACAATGCCCTGACACCTACCCTGACCCTGACCCTGACCCTGACTGTTACCCTAACCCTGAACCTGACCCTGACCCAGACCTTGACCCTGAACCTGACCCTGTCTTTGAACGTGAACCCGACCCTGACCGTGACCCTGACCCTAAGTCTGACCTTGACCCTGACCCTGACCCTGACCCTGACCCTGACCCTGACCCTAACACTGACCCTGACCCTGAACCTAACCCTATCCCCTGACCCTGACCCTGACCATGACCCTAAACCTGACATGACCCTGACCCTAACCTTGACGCTGATGGTGACCCTGACCCTGACCCTGACCCTAACCCTATCCCTGACCCTGACCATTACCCTCACCCTGAACCTGACCTGACCCTGACCCTGACACTGACCCGGACCCTAACCCTGAACCTGTCCGTGACCCTGATTCTGACCCTGACCCTGACCGTGATCCTGACCCTGACCCTGACCCTGAAACTGACCCTGACCCTGACCCTGACCCTACTCCTGCCCCTTACCCTGACCCTAACCGTGACCCTGACCCTAACACTGACCCTGAAGCTGACCCTGACCCTGACATTTATCCTAACCCCGACCCTGACCCTGAACCTGACCTTGACCCTGACCATGACCATGACCCTGACACTGACCCTGACCTTGACCCTTACACTAACACTTACCCTGAACCTACCCCTGACCCTGACCCTGACCGTGACAGTAACCCTGACCCTGAACCTACCCCTGAACCTTACCCTGACCCTGACCCTGATCCTGACCTTGACACTGACCCTGACCCTTACCCTGACCCTCACCCTAAACCTGACCATGACCCTGACCCTGACCTTGAACTTTACCTTGACCTTCACCCTGACCTTGATTCTGAACCTGACCCTAAGTCTGACTGTAACCCTTACCCTGACCCTGACTCTGACCTTGACACTGATTCTTACACTGACCGTGACCCTGACCCTGACTCTGACCCTGACCCTGACCCTGACCCTGAACCTGATCATGAACCTAACCCTTACCCTGACCCTGACTCTACCCCTGACCCTGACATTGACCATTGCCCTGACCCTAAGTCTGAATTTGACCCTGACTCTGACCCTGTCCCTGACCCTGACCCTAACCCTGACCCTGACCATGAACCTAATCCTGACCTTGACCCTGACCCTGATTCTGAACCTGTCCCTGACCCTGACACTGAACCTGAACAGGACACTGACCCTGAACCTGACCCTGACTTTGACCTTGAACTTGACCTTGACCTTGACATTGACCTTGTCACTGAACTTGAACCTGACCAAGACCCTGAACCTAAGTCTGAACGTGACCCTGAAAGTGCACCTGACCCTGAGCCTGACCCTACCCCTGACCCTGACCTTGACCCTAACCCTGACCCTAATTCTGACCCTGACCCTAAACCTGACGCTGAAACTCACCCTGACCCTGACCCTAACCCTGAACATGAACCTGAACCTGACCTTGATATTGACCCTGGCCCTGATCTTGACCTTGAACTGTACCTTGACCTTTACCCTGACCGTGACACTGACCCTGAATCTAACACAGACCCTGAACCTTAATCTTAACTTGACCTTGACCCTGACCCTGAACTTTACTTTGACCTTTACCATGATCCTAACCCTGACCCTGACCCTGAACCCGACCTTGACCTTGACCTTGACCCTGACCCTGACACTGACCTTTACCTTGACCCTGACCATGAATTTGACCCTGACCTTGACCTTGACCCTAACCCTGACCTTGAACTTGACCTTGACCCTGACCTTGACCTTGACATTGACACTGACCCTGAACCTAAACCTGACCCTGATTCTGACCCTGACCTTGACCTTGACCCTGACCCTGACCCTTACCCTGTTTCTGACCCTAACCCTGACCCTATCCCTGACCGTGACCCTGACCCTGACCCTGACCCTAAACCTGACCCTGACCCTGACCCTGACCCTGACCCTAAACCTGACCCTATCCCTGACCGTGACCCTGACCCTGACACTGACCTTAAACCTGACCCTGACCCTGACCCTGACCCAGACCCCAAACCTGACCCTAACAATGCCCAGACTCAGACCCTGACCCTGACCCTGACCCTGACCCTAATCCTGATCTTGACCCTGAATTTGGCACTGACCCTGGCCCTGACCCTAACTCTACACCTGACCCTGAACCTGACCCTAAACCTGACCCTATACCTGACGGTGACCCTGACCCTGACCCTGACCCTGACCCTAACTTGGAACCTGACCCTGACCCTGACCCTTAGACTGAACTTAACCCTGACCCTGACCTACACCCTGAACTTCACCTTGACCCTGACCGTGAACCTGACCCTCACCCTGACCCTGACCCTGACCCTGACCTTGACCCTGACACTGACCCTGACCCTAACCCTGACCCTGAACTGGATCCTGACCCTAACCCTGAACATGACCCTGACCCTGACCCTAACCCTGACCCTAACCCTGACACTGACCCTGTCCCTGACCCTGACCCTGACCCTAAACCTCACCCTGACTCTAACATTGACCCTGACCCTGACCCTGAACCTGACCCTGACCCTAACCCTGAACGTGACCCTGAGCCTGACCTTGACCCTGACCCTGACATTAACCCTAACCCTGACACTGACCCTGATCATGAACCTGACCCTGACCCTGACCTTAACCCTGACACTGACCGTGACCCTGATTCTGACCCTGACCCTGACCGTGACCCTAACCCTGACCCTGACCCTGACAGTGAACCTGACCCTGATCCTGACTCTAACCCTGCCCCTTACCCTGACCTTAATCGTGACCCTGACCGTAACACTGACCGTGACCCTGATTCTGACCCTGACCTTGACCCTAACCCTGACCCTGACCCTGACCCTGACCCCTACCCTGACAATGCCCTGACACCTACCCTGACCCTGACCCTGACCCTGACCCTGACTGTTACCCTAACCCTGAACCTGACCCTGACCCAGACCTTGACCCTGAACCTGACCCTGTCTTTGAACGTGAACCCGACCCTGACCGTGACCCTGACCCTAAGTCTGACCTTGACCCTGACCCTGACCCTGACCCTGACCCTGACCCTAACACTGACCCTGACCCTGAACCTAACCCTATCCCCTGACCCTGACCCTGACCATGACCCTAAACCTGACATGACCCCGACCCTGACCCTGACCTTGACGCTGATGGTGACCCTGACCCTGACCCTGACCCTAACCCTATCCCTGACCCTGACCATTACCCTCACCCTGAACCTGACCTGACCCTGACCCTGACACTGACCAGGACCCTAACCCTGAACCTGACCGTGACCCTGATTCTGACCCTGACCCTGACCGTGATCCTGACCCTGACCCTGACCCTGAAACTGACCCTGACCCTGACCCTGACCCTACTCCTGCCCCTTACCCTGACCCTAACCGTGACCCTGACCCTAACACTGACCCTGAAGCTGACCCTGACCCTGACATTTATCCTAACCCCGACCCTGACCCTGAACCTGACCTTGACCCTGACCATGACCATGACCCTGACACTGACCCTGACCTTGACCCTTACACTAACACTTACCCTGAACCTACCCCTGACCCTGACCCTGACCGTGACAGTAACCCTGACCCTGAACCTACCCCTGAACCTTACCCTGACCCTGACCCTGATCCTGACCTTGACACTGACCCTGACCCTTACCCTGACCCTCACCCTAAACCTGACCATGACCCTGACCCTGACCTTGAACTTTACCTTGACCTTCACCCTGACCTTGATTCTGAACCTGACCCTAAGTCTGACTGTAACCCTTACCCTGACCCTGACTCTGACCTTGACACTGATTCTTACACTGACCGTGACCCTGACCCTGACTCTGACCCTGACCCTGACCCTGACCCTGAACCTGATCATGAACCTAACCCTTACCCTGACCCTGACTCTACCCCTGACCCTGACATTGACCATTGCCCTGACCCTAAGTCTGAATTTGACCCTGACTCTGACCCTGTCCCTGACCCTGACCCTAACCCTGACCCTGACCATGAACCTAATCCTGACCTTGACCCTGACCCTGATTCTGAACCTGTCCCTGACCCTGACACTGAACCTGAACAGGACACTGACCCTGAACCTGACCCTGACTTTGACCTTGAACTTGACCTTGACCTTGACATTGACCTTGTCACTGAACTTGAACCTGACCAAGACCCTGAACCTAAGTCTGAACGTGACCCTGAAAGTGCACCTGACCCTGAGCCTGACCCTACCCCTGACCCTGACCTTGACCCTAACCCTGACCCTAATTCTGACCCTGACCCTAAACCTGACGCTGAAACTCACCCTGACCCTGACCCTAACCCTGAACATGAACCTGAACCTGACCTTGATATTGACCCTGGCCCTGACCTTGACCTTGAACTGTACCTTGACCTTTACCCTGACTGTGACACTGACCCTGAATCTAACACAGACCCTGAACCTTAATCTTAACTTGACCTTGACACTGACCCTGAACTTTACTTTGACCTTTACCATGATCCTAACCCTGACCCTGACCCTGAACCCGACCTTGACCTTGACCTTGACCCTGACCCTGACACTGACCTTTACCTTGACCCTGACCATGAATTTGACCCTGACCTTGACCTTGACCCTAACCCTGACCTTGAACTTGACCTTGACCCTGACCTTGACCTTGACATTGACACTGACCCTGAACCTAAACCTGACCCTGATTCTGACCCTGACCTTGACCTTGACCCTGACCCTGACCCTTACCCTGTTTCTGACCCTAACCCTGACCCTATCCCTGACCGTGACCCTGACCCTGACCCTGACCCTAAACCTGACCCTGACCCTGACCCTGACCCTGACCCTAAACCTGACCCTATCCCTGACCGTGACCCTGACCCTGACACTGACCTTAAACCTGACCCTGACCCTGACCCTGACCCAGACCCCAAACCTGACCCTAACAATGCCCAGACTCAGACCCTGACCCTGACCCTGACCCTGACCCTAATCCTGATCTTGACCCTGAATTTGGCACTGACCCTGGCCCTGACCCTAACTCTACACCTGACCCTGAACCTGACCCTAAACCTGACCCTATACCTGACGGTGACCCTGACCCTGACCCTGACCCTGACCCTAACTTGGAACCTGACCCTGACCCTGACCCTTAGACTGAACTTAACCCTGACCCTGACCTACACCCTGAACTTCACCTTGACCCTGACCGTGAACCTGACCCTCACCCTGACCCTGACCCTGACCCTGACCTTGACCCTGACACTGACCCTGACCCTAACCCTGACCCTGAACTGGATCCTGACCCTAACCCTGAACATGACCCTGACCCTGACCCTAACCCTGACCCTAACCCTGACACTGACCCTGTCCCTGACCCTGACCCTGACCCTAAACCTCACCCTGACTCTAACATTGACCCTGACCCTGACCCTGAACCTGACCCTGACCCTAACCCTGAACGTGACCCTGAGCCTGACCTTGACCCTGACCCTGACATTAACCCTAACCCTGACACTGACCCTGATCATGAACCTGACCCTGACCCTGACCTTAACCCTGACACTGACCGTGACCCTGATTCTGACCCTGACCCTGACCGTGACCCTAACCCTGACCCTGACCCTGACAGTGAACCTGACCCTGATCCTGACTCTAACCCTGCCCCTTACCCTGACCTTAATCGTGACCCTGACCGTAACACTGACCGTGACCCTGATTCTGACCCTGACCTTGACCCTAACCCTGACCCTGACCCTGACCCTGACCCCTACCCTGACAATGCCCTGACACCTACCCTGACCCTGACCCTGACCCTGACCCTGACTGTTACCCTAACCCTGAACCTGACCCTGACCCAGACCTTGACCCTGAACCTGACCCTGTCTTTGAACGTGAACCCGACCCTGACCGTGACCCTGACCCTAAGTCTGACCTTGACCCTGACCCTGACCCTGACCCTGACCCTGACCCTAACACTGACCCTGACCCTGAACCTAACCCTATCCCCTGACCCTGACCCTGACCATGACCCTAAACCTGACATGACCCCGACCCTGACCCTGACCTTGACGCTGATGGTGACCCTGACCCTGACCCTGACCCTAACCCTATCCCTGACCCTGACCATTACCCTCACCCTGAACCTGACCTGACCCTGACCCTGACACTGACCAGGACCCTAACCCTGAACCTGACCGTGACCCTGATTCTGACCCTGACCCTGACCGTGATCCTGACCCTGACCCTGACCCTGAAACTGACCCTGACCCTGACCCTGACCCTACTCCTGCCCCTTACCCTGACCCTAACCGTGACCCTGACCCTAACACTGACCCTGAAGCTGACCCTGACCCTGACATTTATCCTAACCCCGACCCTGACCCTGAACCTGACCTTGACCCTGACCATGACCATGACCCTGACACTGACCCTGACCTTGACCCTTACACTAACACTTACCCTGAACCTACCCCTGACCCTGACCCTGACCGTGACAGTAACCCTGACCCTGAACCTACCCCTGAACCTTACCCTGACCCTGACCCTGATCCTGACCTTGACACTGACCCTGACCCTTACCCTGACCCTCACCCTAAACCTGACCATGACCCTGACCCTGACCTTGAACTTTACCTTGACCTTCACCCTGACCTTGATTCTGAACCTGACCCTAAGTCTGACTGTAACCCTTACCCTGACCCTGACTCTGACCTTGACACTGATTCTTACACTGACCGTGACCCTGACCCTGACTCTGACCCTGACCCTGACCCTGACCCTGAACCTGATCATGAACCTAACCCTTACCCTGACCCTGACTCTACCCCTGACCCTGACATTGACCATTGCCCTGACCCTAAGTCTGAATTTGACCCTGACTCTGACCCTGTCCCTGACCCTGACCCTAACCCTGACCCTGACCATGAACCTAATCCTGACCTTGACCCTGACCCTGATTCTGAACCTGTCCCTGACCCTGACACTGAACCTGAACAGGACACTGACCCTGAACCTGACCCTGACTTTGACCTTGAACTTGACCTTGACCTTGACATTGACCTTGTCACTGAACTTGAACCTGACCAAGACCCTGAACCTAAGTCTGAACGTGACCCTGAAAGTGCACCTGACCCTGAGCCTGACCCTACCCCTGACCCTGACCTTGACCCTAACCCTGACCCTAATTCTGACCCTGACCCTAAACCTGACGCTGAAACTCACCCTGACCCTGACCCTAACCCTGAACATGAACCTGAACCTGACCTTGATATTGACCCTGGCCCTGACCTTGACCTTGAACTGTACCTTGACCTTTACCCTGACCGTGACACTGACCCTGAATCTAACACAGACCCTGAACCTTAATCTTAACTTGACCTTGACACTGACCCTGAACTTTACTTTGACCTTTACCATGATCCTAACCCTGACCCTGACCCTGAACCCGACCTTGACCTTGACCTTGACCCTGACCCTGACACTGACCTTTACCTTGACCCTGACCATGAATTTGACCCTGACCTTGACCTTGACCCTAACCCTGACCTTGAACTTGACCTTGACCCTGACCTTGACCTTGACATTGACACTGAGCCTGAACCTAAACCTGACCCTGATTCTGACCCTGACCTTGACCTTGACCCTGACCCTGACCCTTACCCTGTTTCTGACCCTAACCCTGACCCTATCCCTGACCGTGACCCTGACCCTGACCCTAAACCTGACCCTGACCCTGACCCTGACCCTGACCCTAAACCTGACCCTATCCCTGACCGTGACCCTGACCCTGACACTGACCTTAAACCTGACCCTGACCCTGACCCTGACCCAGACCCCAAACCTGACCCTAACAATGCCCAGACTCAGACCCTGACCCTGACCCTGACCCTGACCCTAATCCTGATCTTGACCCTGAATTTGGCACTGACCTTGGCCCTGACCCTAACTCTACACCTGACCCTGAACCTGACCCTAAACCTGACCCTATACCTGACGGTGACCCTGACCCTGACCCTGACCCTGACCCTAACTTGGAACCTGACCCTGACCCTGACCCTTAGACTGAACTTAACCCTGACCCTGACCTACACCCTGAACTTCACCTTGACCCTGACCGTGAACCTGACCCTCACCCTGACCCTGACCCTGACCCTGACCTTGACCCTGACACTGACCCTGACCCTAACCCTGACCCTGAACTGGATCCTGACCCTAACCCTGAACATGACCCTGACCCTGACCCTAACCCTGACACTGACCCTGTCCCTGACCCTGACCCTGACCCTAAACCTCACCCTGACTCTAACATTGACCCTGACCCTGACCCTGAACCTGACCCTGACCCTAACCCTGAACGTGACCCTGAGCCTGACCTTGACCCTGACCCTGACATTAACCCTAACCCTGACACTGACCCTGATCATGAACCTGACCCTGACCCTGACCTTAACCCTGACACTGACCGTGACCCTGATTCTGACCCTGACCCTGACCGTGACCCTAACCCTGACCCTGACCCTGACAGTGAACCTGACCCTGATCCTGACTCTAACCCTGCCCCTTACCCTGACCTTAATCGTGACCCTGACCGTAACACTGACCGTGACCCTGACCCTGACCCTGACCTTGACCCTAACCCTGACCCTGACCCTGACCCTGACCCCTACCCTGACAATGCCCTGACACCTACCCTGACCCTGACCCTGACCCTGACCCTGACTGTTACCCTAACCCTGAACCTGACCCTGACCCAGACCTTGACCCTGAACCTGACCCTGTCTTTGAACGTGAACCCGACCCTGACCGTGACCCTGACCCTAAGTCTGACCCTGACCCTGACCCTGACCCTAACACTGACCCTGACCCTGAACCTAACCCTATCCCCTGACCCTGACCCTGACCATGACCCTAAACCTGACATGACCCTGACCCTAACCTTGACGCTGATGGTGACCCTGACCCTGACCCTGACCCTAACCCTATCCCTGACCCTGACCATTACCCTCACCCTGAACCTGACCTGACCCTGACCCTGACACTGACCCGGACCCTAACCCTGAACCTGTCCGTGACCCTGATTCTGACCCTGACCCTGACCGTGATCCTGACCCTGACCCTGACCCTGAAACTGACCCTGACCCTGACCCTGACCCTACTCCTGCCCCTTACCCTGACCCTAACCGTGACCCTGACCCTAACACTGACCCTGAAGCTGACCCTGACCCTGACATTTATCCTAACCCCGACCCTGACCCTGACCCTAAGTCTACACCATGAACCTGACCCTGACTCTGACCCTGACCATGACCCTGACCCTGACCCTGACCTTGACCCTGACCATGACCCTGACCCTGACCCTGACATTAACCCTAACCCTGACACTGACCCTGATCATGAACCTGACCCTGACCCTAACTTTAACACTGTGAGGAATATTTTAACAATTCGTGTCCATAAAGAATAGTCCTGTCTGCTTCTGTCTGCTTCGGGGCCCTGCAATGGCAGCCAGATTCCTGAACCACAGATGCAGTGTGTCCCAGTCTCCCCCTCATTCTAGTCAATTTATCAAGTCTTCAGAAAATACTCCTCAAATTCTTGAGCTTGTTTGCTTTTGTTATTCCGGATTTCTATTTCTAGCAGTTACAGCCTTTTTCCTATTGTTTTGTCTTCTTCGAAATTAACTTAACACGGCTATAGGTGTGACTGTCCCTGTAAATAGCTGGTAGGGAATGTTTTAATTACTTGTGAAGTGTCAATAAGAAAGCTATTTGTGTTTGTATGACTTCTTTGATGTCTGGGAGCCTCGGAATAGCTGATAACAACTAGTGACTGTTATGGAACACTATGCAGGCCTCTGATATCTGGCCAGGAGTCCAAGAGATTAAGAAGAAGAAAAAAAGGAAGCTGAAGGACGGCTAGGAGACAAGACCTGCAGGGGATGCTGTATAAACTTGACACGGTGCCAAAGGAGTACAAAGGGGAAGGACAAGAAAAAAACTTGGAGAGGAAGACTACTAGCCTTCAGCATGAAAGACCCCCAGAGGGACCACCGGAGACTGATGCGCATGCTCCAGTAGGAGGGACTGGACCCCGGAAGCTAATTAGAATAACCTATTTTTTTTAGAAGTAGTAATGAATATGTATTAGTCTAGGAGTATAAAAATCGGTTACTTGATGTGGCTGGTGTGCGTCCTGGTGGAGCGGAGACTCCCGGTGCACCCAGCACTGTTTGCTTACCTCTATTCTCTTAATAAATCCTATTTTCTTATTTAAACCTATTTTGAAGACTGAGCCATTTTTAACAATTTGGGGGCTCGTCCGGGATGGCTATGGTTCCTGAACCCTGATTTGATCCAGGAGAGGCACCCCACCATTTGGTGGCTCCTGTTTGAGTCGGGTCGGGACTAATGCCATCCTGAACCTGAATAAAGGTAAGCAAAGAATTTGATTTTTTGAGCTCCCTTGCCGGCTGCATTGTTGGTCGTTTTTTCCCGTAATTCTGCGCGCGAAGATCCGGACGAAAACGACGGAGTCGTAAGCGTTTGCGGATACCGTTCAGTTGGGTAAAGGTGCGGTTGCTAGTGTTTGTGTGTGAGAGTGTAACTGAGACTTCTAACGTCAGTGTGGAGGTCTTTTTTTTTGTTGTTTTCTCACCGGTTCTAATCTCCTGGAGGGGGGCTTAGCCGGTGAAAGGATTGATTCTATAGGAGTGATTCCTATAGAATTCTGGACACGTGGGTGGGTGACAGGTCCTAAACCCCCTGCAAGACACTCTCACTGAGGGCAACCAAGGGCTGTGGGAATTGCCACTATTAAAATTCCCAGATGGGTCAGAAAAAATCGAGGACCAAGGACCGAGAAGGGAGCAAATTACCAGATATACCACCAGAAAGTCCATTAGGAATAATGATTGGAAATTGGAACAATAGGGGCCCCAGAAAAATTAAAAAGAGTAAATTAAAAATGACCCAGTATTATATGATAGAATGACCAAAAGAACTCTTAAGACCCCATGTATTTTGATCCACGGAGGACGGGGTCTGTCAGGCTTTGAACATTAATAGTAGAATACCCGTGGATCCGGAAAAGAGCAAGCTGAAACATTGGAATTAGAAATTAGAGAGCAATTGATTAAGAATGAATATGTGCTACATTTGTGCCTGTGCTGCACTTGTACCTCCAGATAACAGGAGCCTCTCGGACCCCGAGAACCAGATCTAAAACAACCACATGGTTCGGACTTTAATCAAGGGGTCTGAGATAAGGAGGACTGTTCACAAAGGGACAGGTTATGCAGATGTATAGGAATGTTCATGTATATGTAACTCTTTACTAGATATAACCAAAGCAAGTTGCCACGTTAGGCGTGCACGACTTTGGTGGGACTACCCGCCCTGTGCCGCCCAGAACTGAGTAAACGTACCTACTTTACAATCTTACTGATCGTGGAGTCAGCTTTCTGTGAGTCATTTTGTCATCTTTCTGTGAGCTAGGCAGGAGATACTCTGCTCGGCTGCGGGATCAGCTGCGGAGCGGACGCCCCTAGGTGCACCCCGAGTGTTTTGCTCGGAGGGGACTCCACTCTCAGCTGCTCACCACAGGAGCAAAGATCTCCTGAAACTGCAGACAAACGGCATGTTTTCAGCTGCTGGAGGGATACTAACTGGAGTGTTAATAATTGTATGTGTTATTTTTAAATGTCCAGGTATTTTGTGTTGAAAGTATTTGTGTAAGTGCAAGGGTTTGAAACAAAGTGTTACAAGTCACTTCACGAAGAACACAGTCAGAGACAATACTTGTTTGATTGGTTAACATTCTAAATTATATTCTTGTGGTGTGAATGAGGTGTGCTAGAGGCCTCTCTGTGTGATTGCTGTGTGAGTGAGCGAGTACAGAGTTCTGATCCGTATTCTCCGCAAAGGGAGTGGGCGGAGACGAACGAAGTGAAAAAGTTTTATCCAAGTTTTGAGTGGTGGTGCCTAATATATGGGCCTGGCGGTGTATCTTGTGATCCTATTTTTGCTCTTAAATGCTTTGAGTGTGACAGTGAAAACGCGGGAGCCCGGAGCGGCGCCGGGAGATCGCAGCGGCGCCGGGCGACCCGAGAGACACGGAGAGACCTGACAGAAGCCGGAAAACACGGGAAATTGAAGTAATCGCGGTGAGACACGGGATATCCGAGATCGAGTTGCTACGGGAGACCAGAGGCGTCGGTGGACAACGGCAGCCGACCCTCACCCTCACCGTGTGGCGAGTTGGCACATAGCAGCGGGGCGGAGATCAGGACCCTGCAGCCTGTCTGGCGTAACCATGGAGGCAGCAGCGGCTGTGCTGCTTCTCTCTAGCATTCTTTTTATGAGAGGTTTATCTTGCAATGCAAAAAAAGACTATTCGTCCCCAGATCGGTGTTATAACTGTTATAACTATGTTTCTGGATAACATTCCGTGGGGTTGCCACATTCTACGGATTACTAATGACGATTTAGCTCTATTATGGGGCAGGAGTGCAGAGACGCAGATTACACTGCCAAATGACCACCGGCAGGCTCTTTCACAAATAGCTTCTAAGGTTGCAGCTGGCACTGCCTGCAGCCGTATAGCAGACGTTACACTCTCTTTCCTAACTAGTAATCATGTGTCTCATCCATTTGTGGTGGATGGTCAGTGGCAAAAAGAAAAGGGAGAAGGGGGCTGACTGATTCATTTCTTTGGTAGTTCGGGCTTGAGCCCTGGGAATTTGGTAAGAAGGGGGAGAGCGAGTTTATTTAGGCATCAATACCATTTAAACCCCCATATTGACGGATACACAGGAGTGACTCCTTGTTTTGTATGGGCTTACTAACAAAGTGCATGAGAAAAATTCGGTCCTGTTGAAATGTAAATTTTTGTGGAAAAGGTGATAAAGTTTGTCTAGAAGACTGGAGACTGCGTGCTTCAGCTGTTTTCCTGAAGTTCCGTGGATTTATGATTGAAACTGGGCACAGAAAGCAAGGGGACTTTCACTAAGTATTGCAATCAGTGGTGGCCACTATATAAACTAAATGGCCACTTTATAGATCAATCGACTATAACACTATCTTGCAATTAATGTTGTTTTTGAGGAGAGAAGGAAAATAGGATTAAATGTCTCATACTGATATGTTGTTTCAGCATCTTAGAGGAAAAGAGTGGAATTAAGTTGGCCCCTGACTGAGCCTTTGGTGTTGGCATGAGAAAAGTACAGGCTGGAGACAGATAAAGGAAGGGTTAAAAGAGTTGCTGAAGGTGTTAAAGGTGTGACATGTAGTGTTTAACAGAGCTGTTTGAAGTTGAATGAGCAGGGGAAGAGGATGTAGGAATGTTAATAGTTCTGCCTCAACAGGAGGCTGTGATCCCAAAATCACCAGTGTGAGCCCTTTGGGGCAGAGGGACCATGATGGGTGCGAGAGAGTTGTCATGGACACAGAAAAGCAACGAACTCTTAAAACAACCTGAGTTTATGAGTGAGCTCAGATTGCCAATGGGACCGCTCAGGGAACTGTTGACAATTGCATTCCCCTGACCGGCCCCACGCTGGGACTATAGTCACCCCGGAAATAATGAACGGTAAATACCAAAATCTGGTTAAATTGGGAATTGAGAATCTGTTCCAACAAGATCCAAAAGAAACCCCTATGGAATTTTTGACTGACTCTGGAATGCAATGGAAAACAAAACAAAACAAACAAACGAAACTGGAGAAAATAGGGGCTAAATTAGAACAAGGAAAATAGACTCTGCCAGACAGATGAGAGATATTGCCAAAGGCTTATGCGAAGCAAATATTGGGATGTTCGCATGCACGAACACATTGGGGTACAAAGGTGTTAAGTGATCATTTACTAAAACAATTTGGGTGCATTGTTTTTTTTTTTGAAATAGCAAAGCAAATCACACAAGGTTGTTTAACTTGTCAAAGAACAAATAAGAAAATATTTCAACAAGAGACTGCAGGAGGAAGAAAAACAGCTTATCGGCCTTTCGAGAGAGTACAAGTTGATTTTACTGAATTGCCCAAAGTAGGGAGAATAAAATATTTATTGGTAATTGTGGATCATTTAACATAATGGGTAGAAGCTTATCCCGTGGCACGAGCCACGGCACAAGTGGTGGCAAAAATTTTATTGGAACACCTAATACCTAGATATGGGATAATCCAGTACATTGATTCTGACCAGGGCACACACTTCTAAAATAATAAAATTACTATGTCAATCATTGGGTATTCAGTGGGAATATCATACTCCGTGGCACCCACAAAGTTCAGGAAAAGTAGAAAGAATGAATCAAACGCTAAAACAGCAATTGGCTAAATTAATGATTGAGACACAAATGCCTTGGATTCGATGCTTACCATTAGCACTTCTAAAACATCAGAACCAAACCACATAATAAGACTGGATTATCACCATATGAAATGTTATATGGTATGCCTTATTCACAGGGGATGCCTCTGGGAGACAATGTAGTTGAGGATCGTAGCATCCAGAAATATATAGTTACTATTGGGAAAAGACTGCAAGAACTGAGAGAAATTGGAATACTGGCTCAGACACCACCTTTAGGATTCGCTATTCATCAAATTCAGCCAGGGGACAAGGTCTTAATAAAATCTTGGAAAGAAGAATCATTACAACCCCGGTGGGAGGGACCGTATCTTGTTTTACTTACCACCGAAACAGCTGTGAGAACAGCAGAAAGGGGTTGGACCCATGCATCCAGAGTAAAAGGACCAGTAAATACCAAAGCTTGGAGGGTTGAGTCTGCTCCTGGGGAACTGAAGTTAAAGCTAAAAAAGGACTAATGTTCTGGCAATAAGGCTCGAAGAAGGGGACAAGCCTACAACGAATAAAGGGGAGAAGGCAAGACCGGGGCAGGACTCTCCACTGCAGTGTGTATAATGTGTATAGTCTACCGAGGGAGGCAACCCCTACGGGTATTGACTGCCGAATGTGAGGGCCTCGACCGGACTTCTCCCACACTGAAAGTCAAGCTGTCCCAGAAAGAAAAGAGAAACAAACGAGCGAATGAATAAATATATGTATATAGTAAAAGTTTTTTTACCTAAAAAAAAGTTTTTTTTTTAACCTATTGTAATTAGTTTTCCAGGAGCTGGACCACCCTCAGAGGCTGAACAGTGACCCGAGCTCAAATAGATCCTGGAGGTGGATCCAACCCCTATACTTGAAGGTATTTTTCACACCCCTACGATATTCTCTGAATGACGCAGAAGGATGTTATATTTTCTGGTACTATTCATACAAGGGCAATTGAGCTATGGTAATAACTTTTTTATTCTGGGAGAGGAAGTAGCTAAAGCTTTTAATCTTAGCAATTGCTGGGTTTGTGGAGGACCAGGGGGAGCTGAAAGTTGGCCCTGGGTAGCTGGCCCAGTTGAGCCTAAGTGGTGGGTTAGCAATTTGAGTGAAGTTCATAAGGGAACCCAATTTTGGAGAGATGAAGGGGGCCCGTGGCCATTGCATTCATCAGAAAAAGGTATATACTGTTTAAACAGAACAGGAACAGTAAAGGTAGGAAAAAGCATTTGTAAATGGACTCTGTCCCCTGGATATGAATGTACTGATCCTGAATATAGACCTATAAACTGTACAACAAGTAAAGGGAAATGGAATGCTACACATGTCCAGCTAAAAAATGGGACTTGGCTGAAGTGCTCATCTAAGGAATTTTTTGGACCTGGATGTAAGGCCATGGCGAGAGCCCAATCAAAAGGACAATTCGATGTTCAAATTTTGAGTTGTCAGCGTGATAACACCACTAGGGAGCAACATGTGGTAAGAGTCTACCGCTGGAGGTGGCAAAATGAGAACGGGACACAAGCGTTTTTTAAACATTTTTGGTCAGCTCGTAATGTAACAAGTCGTGAAGGGGAACTTAGCTGTAATTGTGAGTGGGAATCTGGTGTGGGGGCTTGGAAGTGTATATATACAAGTACCAATGAAGCGGACATTGTAACGGGACCACTTGGTAATAAGAATACTTTGTATTTTCATACCCCAAGAAATAAAAAGGAATGGGATGGTCCTTTTCCGAATGGGACATGGGCTTTAAAAGGACATTATTGGGTATGTGACAAACAGGCCTATAAAAAGCTACCAAAGGACTGGTCAGGAATATGCTATGTGGGGTACATAAGACCCTTATTCTTCTTATTATCACAAATACAAGGAAAACACTTAGGAGTAAAATTATATGATGATCTCAATAGGGAAAAACGATATATTGATGCCTCTTTAGCTGGAGGTAGTGCCCAAAAATGGAGAGAAAATGAGTGGCCTCCTGAAAGAATCATACAGTATTATGGACCAGCTACCTGGAACCCGAATGAAGTAATATCTGGGGCCCGAGAACCTATTTATAATCTAAATCGAATAATTAGGTTACAAGCTGTCCTTGAAATAATAACCAATCAAACAGCAACAGCTCTAGACCTCTTGGCTGACCAGTCTACCCAAATGAGGAATGCTATTTTTCAACATAGAATGGTTTTAGACTATCTACTAGCAGAAGAGGGGGGTGTGTGTGGTAAATTAAACGATTCTAATTGTTGCTTACAAATTGACGATAACGGAAATGTAGTTAAGAAGATAACCAAAGAAATTAGAAAATTGGCCCATGTCCCAGCACAAACCTGGAAGGATATGGAATGGAATTTATTTTCATAGCTGCCTGGCGGACCATGGGTTAAAAGAGTATTATTTTTTTTGTTTTGTAGTGTAATGACGCTATTGTTTATACCTTGTATGATACCTTGCCTTACATTATTAATACACTGGGTGATAAATAGTACATTTGTAATAACTTCATTAAAAAGGGAAGGGGATATGTCAATTATGATGCTTAAGGATTGTACCCTCCAAGAACGGATTGATGAAATCCGATTATTAACAACAGAAAAGACACGAATTGAGGATGTTAAAAAGAAGATAAGGGATTGTGAGGAATATTTTAACAATTCGTGTCCATAAAGAAAAACCCTGTCTGCTTCTGTCTGCTTCGGGGCTCTGCAATGGCAGCCAGATTCCTGAACCACAGATGCAGTGTGTCCTAGTCTCCCCCTCATTCTAGTCAATTTATCAAGTCTTCAGAAAATACTCCTCAAATTCTTGAGCTTGTTTGCTTTTGTTATTCCGGATTTCTATTTCTAGCAGTTACAGCCTTTTTTTCTGTTGTTTTGTCTTCTTCAAAATTAACTTAACACAGCTATAGGTGTGACTGTCCTTGTGAATGGCTGGTGAAGAATGTTTTAATTTCTTGTGAAGTGTCAATAAGAAAGCTATTTGTGTTTATATGACTTCTTTGATGTCCGGGAGCCTCAGAATAGCTGATAACAACTAGTGACTATTATGGAACACTATGCAGGCCTCTGATATCTGGCCAGGTGTCCAAGAGATTAAGAAGAAGCTGAAGGACGGCTAGGAGACAAGACCTGCACGGGATGCTGTATAAACTTGACACAGTGCCAAAGGAGTACAAAGGGGAAGGACAAGAAAAAAACTTGGAGAGGAAGACTACTAGCCTTCAGCATGAAAGACCCCCAGAGGGACCACCGGAGACTGATGCGCATGCTCCAGTAGGAGGGACTGGACCCCGGAAGCTAATTAGAATAACCTATTTTTTTTAGAAGTAGTAATGAATATGTATTAGTCTAGGTGTATAAAAATCGGCTACTTGGTGTAGCTGATGTGCGTCCTGGTGGAGCGGAGACTCCCGGTGCACCCAGCGCTGTTTGCTTACGTCTATTCTCTTAATAAATCCTATTTTCTTATTTAAACCTATTTTGAAGACTGAGCCATTTTTAACAACCCTGACCCTGACCCTGATCCTACCCCTGACCCTGAACCTGACCCTGACCCCTATCCTGACACTAACCCTGACCCTGACCCTGAACCTGAACCTGACCCTGACTTTAACCCTGACCCTGACCTTAACCCTGAACCTGACCCTCAACCTGACGCTGATTCTAACACTGAACCTACCCCTGACCCTGACGCTGATTCTAACACTGAACCTACCCCTGACCCTGACCCTGACCAATACCCTAAGGCTGACCGGACCCTGACCCTGAATCTGACCGTGACCCTGACCCTGAACCTAACACTGACCCTGGCCGTGACCCTGACCATGACCCTGAACCTGACCCTGATCATGACCCTGACCCTGACCTTGACACTGACCCTGACCCTGACCCTGATACTGACCTTTAACTTGAACCTGATCCTGTCCCTGACCCTAAGTCTGACCGTGACACTGACCCTGACCCTGACCCTGACCCTGAACCTGACCCTAACCCTGGCCGTGACCCTGACCATGACCGTGACCCTGACCCTGACCCTCATCCTACCCCTGACCCTGAACCTGACCCTGACACTTAACCTAGCCCTGACCCTGACCCTGACCCTGACGCTGACTCTGACCATGACCCTGACCTGAACCTGACCCTGACCGTGACACTTACCCTGACCCTGATCATGAACCTGAACCTGACACTGACCCTAACCCTAACCCTGAACGTTACCCTAAACCTGACCCTAACCCTGACCATAACCCTGACCCTGAAGCTCACCCTGAACCTAACCCTGACCCCGACCCTGAACCTGAACCTGACCCTGACTTTAACCCTGACCAGGACCCTGTCCCTGACACTATATCTGACCGTGACCCTGAACCTGACCATGACCCTGAACCTCACCTTGACCCTGACACTGACCCTGACCCTAAGTCTGACCCTGACACTGACCCAGATCATGACCCTGACCCTGACCGTGACCCTGACCCTGACCCTGACCCTTACCGTGACCATGACACTGACGTGACCCAGACCCTGATACTGACCTTAAACTTGACCCTGATCCTGTCCCTGACCCTAAGTCTGACAGTGACCATGACCCTGACCCTGACACTGACCCTGACCTTGACCCTTACGCTGACCCTGACCCTGATCATGACCCTGACTCTGACACTGACACTGACCCTGACCATAAACCTGACCCTGAACCTGACCCTAACCCTGACCCTAACGCTGACCCTGAACGTGACCCTGACCCTGACACTGACACTGACCCTGACCCTGAACCTGACCCTAAGTCTGATCGTGACCCTGAACCTGACCCTGACCCTGAACCTGAACCTGATCCAGACGTTGACCCTAAACCTGACCCTGACCCTAACCCTGACGCTGACCCTGGACTTGACCCTGACCCTGATCATGACCCTGACCCTGATCATGACCCTGACCCTGACCCTGACCTTGACCTTGACCTTTACGCTGATGCTGACCCTGACCCTGACCCTGACCTTGACCTTTACGCTGATACTGACCCTGATCATGACTCTGACCCTGACCCTGACACTGACGTTGACCCTGACCTTGACCCTGACCCTAACACTGACACTGACGCTGACTCCAACCCTCACCCTGACCCTAACCCTGACCCTGACCCAGACCCTTAACCTAATACTGAACCTGACCCTGACCCTGACGCTGACCCTGACCCTGACCCTGACCCTATCAATAAACTTGACCCTGAACCTGACCCTGACCCTGACCCTGACAAAAACCCTGACCCTGACCCTGACACTAAACCGGACCCTGACCCTTACCCTGACCAAGACCCTGACCCTAACCCTCACCCTGAACCTGTCGCTGACCCTAAGTCTGACCGTGACACTGACCCGGACACTGACCCTGACCCTGACCCTGACCCTGACCCTGAACCTAAACCTACCCCTGACTCTGACCCTGACCCTGACCCTGACCCTGACCCTTACACCGACCCTGACCTTAACCCTGAACCTAACCCTGACTGTGACCTTGACCCATACCCTAAACCTGACCTGACACTGAGCCTAACCCTGACCTTGATCCTGACCCTAACGCTGACCCTGACCCTGACCCTGACCCTAAGCCTGACCCTACCCCTGGCCCTGACACTGACACTGACCCTGACTCAAAACCTGACGTGACCCTGAAACTGACCTTGACCCTGAACCTCACACTGACCCCGACCCTAACTCTGACCCCGACCCTGAACCAGACATTGACCCTAACCCTGACAATGACCCTGACCCTGACCCTGACACTGGACTTGACCCTGACCCTACCCCTGACCCTGAACGTGACCCTGACCTTGATCACGACACTGACCCTGATACTGACCCTGACCCTGATGTTGAACATGACACTAACCCTAACACAAACCCTGACACTGACTTGACCCCGACCATGACCCTGACCTTAAACCTGACCCTGACCCTGTCCCGGACCCTAAGTCTGACCGTGACGCTGACCCTGACCCTGACCCTGAACCTGACCTTGACCCTTACCCTGACCCTGTCCCTGATGATGACCCTGACCATGACCCTGACCCTGACACTGACCCTGACACTGACGTTGACCCTGATCCTGACCCTACCCTGACCCTGACGCTGACTCCAGCCCTGACCCTGACCCTAACCCTGACCCTGTCCTTGACCCTGACTCAGACCCTTACCCTAACAATGACCCTGAACCTTACCTGACCCTGACTCTATACCTGAACTGAACCTGACCCTGACCCTGACACTGACCTGACCCTGATCCTGACATTGACCCTGAACCTGACCCTAACCTTGACCCTGCCCCTGCCCCTGCCCCTGCCCCTAAACATGACCCTGACCCTTAACCTGACACTGACCCTGACCGAACCCTGACCCTGACCATGACCCAGACCGTGACACTAACCCTGACCCTGAACCTGACCCTGACCCTAAGTCTAACGGTGAACCTGACCCTGACATTGAATCTGAACCTGACTCTGATCCTTATCATGACCCTGACCCTGACACTGACCCTGACACTGAACTCGACACTGACCCTGACCCTGACACTGACCCTGACCCTGACCCCGACCCTGACCCTGACCCTGACCCTGAACCTAACCCTACCCCTGACTCTGACCCTGACCCTGACCCTGACCCTAAACCTGACCCTTACCCTGATCCTGAACCTGACCCTGACCCTGAACCTAAACCTGAACCTGACCTTTACCCTGAAGGTGATCCTGACCTTAACCCTGACCCGGACCTGTTCCCTGACCATAAGTCTGACCGTTACATTGAACCTGACCCTGACCTTGACCCTGAACCTGACCCTGACTCTGACCCTTACCGTGACCATGACACTGACGTGACCCAGACCCTGATACTGACCTTAAACTTGACCCTGATCCTGTCCCTGACCCTAAGCCTGACCTTGACCCTTACGCTGACCCTGACACTGATCATGACCGTGACTCTGACACTGACCCTGACCCTGACCATAACCCTGACCCTGACCCTGACCCTGACCCTGACCCTGACCATAACCCTGACCCTGACCCTGACACTGACCCTGACACTGACCCTGACCCTGACCCTGACCCTGACCCTGACCCTGATCATGACCCTGACTCTGACACTGACCCTGACCCTGACCATAACCCTGACCCTGACCCTGACCCTGACACTGACCCTGACCTTGAACCTTACGCTGACCCTGACCCTGATCATGACCCTGACCCTAACACTGACCCTGACCCTGACCATAACCCTGACCATAACCCTGACCCTGACCCTGACCCTGACCCTGACACTGACCTGACCCTGAACCTGACTTGACCCTACAACTGAACTTGACCCTGACCCTGACCCTGACCCTGACCCTGACCCTGACCCTGAAACTGACCCTGACCCTGACCCTGACCCTGACCCTGACCCTGACCCTGACCCTAAACGTGACCTGACCCTGACACTGACCCTGACCCTGACCCTAAACGTGACCTGACCCTGAAACTGACCCTGACACTGACCCTAACCCTGGACCTGACCCTGACCCTGATCTTGACGCTGACCCTGACCCTGACCCTGACCCTGACCTTAACCCTGAACCTGACCCTGACTCTGACCCTGACGCTGGCTCTAACGCTGAACCTACCCCTTACCCTAACTCTGACCAATACCCTAAAGATGACCTGACCCTGACCCTGACCCGGACCATGACAATGACCCTCACCCTAACCTTGACCCTAAGTCTGACCACGACCCTGAACGTGACCCTGACACGCATCCTGACCATGACACTGACCTTGACCCTGACCCTGACCTTGATCCTGACCCTAACGCTGACCCTGAACGTGACCCTGACCCTGAACCTAACCCTGACCGTACCCCTGACCCTGACACTGAAACTGACCCTGACCCTAAACCTGACCCTACGTCTGACCGTGACCCTGACCCTAACCCTGACACTGACCCTGACCCTGACCCTGACCCTGACCCAGACATTGACCCTAACCCTGACCCTGACCCTGACCCTGAACCTGACCCTAAGTCTGATTGTGACCCTGAACCTGACCCTGACCCTGAACCTGATCCAGACATTGACCCTAAACCTGACCCTGACCCTAACCCTGACGCTGACCCTGGACTTGACCCTGACCCTGATCATGACCCTGACCCTGATCATGACCCTGACCCTCACACTGACCCTGACCCTGACCTTGACCTTTACGCTGATACTGACCCTGATCATGACCCTGACCCTGACCCTGACCCTGACCCTGACCCTGACCCTAAGCCTGACCGCGACCCTGACCGTGACCCTGACCCTAACTCTGAACCTGACCCTAACTCGGAACCTGACCCTGACCCTGACCCTAAGCCTGACCCTACCCCTGACCCAGACACTGACACTGACCCTGACTCTAAACCTGACGTGACCCTGAAACTGACCCCGACCCTGAACCTGACCCTGACCCAGACATTGACCCTAACCCTGACAATGACCCTGACCCTGACCCTGACACTGGCCTTGACCCTGACCCTACCCCTGACCCTGAACGTGACCCTGACCTTGATCACGACACTGACCCTGATACTGACCCTGACCCTGACGTTGACCCTGACACTGACCCTAACACAAACCCTGACACTGACTTGACCCCGACCCTGACCCTGACCTTAAACCTGACCCTGACCCTGTCCCGGACCCTAAGTCTGACCGTGACGCTGACCCTGACCCTGACCCTGAACCTGACCTTGACCCTTTCCCTGACCCTGTCCCTGATGATGACCTTGACCCTGCCCCTGCCCCTGCCCCTGCCCCTGCCCCTGCCCCTGCCCCTGCCCCTAAACATGACTCTGACCCTTATCCTGACCCTGACCCTGACCGAACCCTGACCCTGACCATGACCCAGACCGTGACACTAACCCTGACCCTAAACCTGACCCTGACCCTAAGTCTAATGGTGAACCTGACCCTGACATTGAATCTGAACCTGACTCTGATCCTTATCATGACCCTGACCCTGACACTGACCCTGACACTGAACTCGACACTGACCCTGACACTGACCCTGACCCTGACCCTGACCCTGACCCCGACCCTGACCCTGACCCTGAACCTAACCTTACCCCTGACTCTGACCCTGACCCTTACCCTGACCCTAAACCTGACCCTTACCCTGATCCTGAACCTGACCCTGACCCTGAACCTAAACCTGAACCTGACCTTTACCCTGAAGGTGACCCTGACCTTAACCCTGACACTGACCTGTTCCCTGACCCTAAGTCTGACCGTTACATTGAACATGACCCTGACCTTGACCCTGAACCTGACCCTGACCCTGATCCTAAGCCTGATCCTGAACCCGACCCTGACCCTGAACCTGATCCTGAACATAACCCTGACCCTGACCCTGACCCTATATCTGACCCTGACCCTGACCCTGAACCCTACCCTGAACCTAACCCTGACCCTGACCTGACCCTGACCGGGACCCTGACCCTGAACCTAACCCTGAACCTGAACCTGACCCTCAACGTGACACTGACCTTAAACCTGACCCTGACCTGTTCCCTGATTCTAAGTCTGACCGTTACATTGAACCTAACCTTGACCCTGACCCTGACCCTGACCCTAAGTCTGACCGCGACCCTGACTGTGACCCTGACCCTCACACTGACCCCGACCCTGACTCTTACCTTGATCCTGTCCCTGACTCTACCCCTGACACACCCTGACCCTTACCCTGACTCTGACCCTAGCCCTGACTCTGACTCTGACCATGACCCAGAATCTGGCCCTGACCCTGACACTGACCCTGACCCTGAACCTGACCTTGACCCTACAACTGAACTTGACCCTGACCCTGAACTTGACAATGACCCTGACCCTGACCCTGAACGTGACCCCGACCCTGACCCTGAAACTGACCCTGACCCAGACCCCGACCCTTACCCTGACAATGCCCTGACTCCGACCCTGACCCTGGCCCTGACCCTAAGTCTACACCTGACCCTGAACCTGACCCTGACCCTGATCCTAACCCTGACCCTATCCATGACCGTGACCCTGACCCTAACTCTGAACCTGACCCTAACTCGGAACCTGACCCTGACCCTGACCCTGACACTGAACTTAACCCTGACCTGACCTACACCCTGAACTTGACCTTGAACGTGACCGTGACCCTGACCCTCACCCTGACCCTGACCCTGACCCTGATCTTGACCCTGAACCTGACCATGATCCTGACCCTGACCTTAACCCTGAACCTGACCCTGACACTGACCCTTACCCTGACCCTGAACCTGACCCTGACCCTGACCCTGACCCTAAACAATACCCTAAAGCTGACCTGACCCTGACCCTGACCATGACACTGACACTCACCCTGACCTTGACCCTAAGTCTAACCGCGACCCTGAACGTGACCCTGACACTCACCCTGACCCTGACCCTGACCCTGATCCAGACATTGACCCTAATCCTGACCCTGACCCTGACCCTGACGCTGATCCTGGACTTGACCCTGACCCTACCCCTGACCCTGACCCTGACCTGATCATGACCCTGACACTGACCCTGACCCTGACCCTGACCCTTACCGTGACCATGACACTGACATGACCCAGACCCTGATACTGACCTTATACTTGACCCTGATCCTGTCCCTGACCCTAAGTCTGACCGTGACCCTGACCCTGACCCTGACCCTGACCTTGACCCTGACCCTGACCCTGACCCTGACCCTAACCCTGACCCTGACCCTAACCCTGACCCTGACCCTAACCCTGACCCTCATCCTACCCCTGACCCTGAACCTGACCCTGACCCTGACCCTGACCCTGACCCTAACCCTGGCCGTGACCCTGACCCTGACCGTGACCCTGACCCTGACCCTCATCCTACCCCTGACCCTGAACCTGACCCTGACCCTGACCCCTATTCTGAACCTAAATCTGACCTGACCTTAACCCTAAGTATGACAATAACACAGACCCTGACCCTGATCCTGACCCTGACCCTTAACCTAGCCCTGACCCTGACCCTGACGCTGACTCTGACCGTGACCCTGACCCTGACCATGACCCTGACCTGAACCTGACCCTGACCTTGACACTTACCCTGACCCTGACCCTGATCATGAACCTGAACCTGACACTGACCCTAACCCTAACCCTGAACCTTACCCTAACCCTGACCCTAACCCTGACCATAACCCTGACCCTGAAGCTCACCCTGAACCTAACCCTGACCCTGACCCTGAACCTGACCCTGACTTTAACCCTGACCCTGACCCTGTCCCTGACACTATATCTGACCGTGACCCTGAACCTGACCATGACCCTGAACCTCACCTTGACCCTGACACTGACCCTGACCCTAAGTCTGACCCTGACCCTGACCCTGATCTTGACCCTGAACCTGACCATGACCCTGACCCTGACCTTAACCCTGAACCTGACCCTGATGCTGACTCTAACACTGAACCTACCCCTGACCCTGACCCTGACCAATACCCTAAAGCTGACCTGACCCTGACCCTGACTCTGACCGTGACCCTGGCCCTGAACCTAACCCTGATCCTGACCCTGAACCTAACCCTGAACCTGACCCTGACCCTGAACCTTACCCTCACATTAACCCTGACACTGACCTGTTCCCTGACCCTAAGTCTGACCGTTACATTGAACCTGAACCTGACCCTGAACCTGACCTTAACCCTAACCCTGACCCTGACCCTGACCATGACCCTGACCATGACCTTAACCCTGAACCTGACCCTGACCCTGACGCTGGCTCTAACGCTGAACCTACCCCTGACCCTGACCAATACCCTAAAGCTGACCTGACCCTGACCCTGACCCTGACCATGACACTGACACTCACCCTGACCTTGACCCTAAGTCTGACCGCGACCCTGAACGTGACCCTGACACTCACCCTGACCCTGACACTGACCCTGACCCAGACATTGACCCTAATCCTGACCCTGACCCTGACCCTGACGCTGATCCTGGACTTGACCCTGACCCTACCCCTGACCCTGACCCTGACCCTGACCCTGATCATGACCCTGACCCTGACACTGACCCTGACCCTGAACCTGACCCTGACCCTGACCCTTACCGTGACCATGACACTGACGTGACCCAGACCCTGATACTGACCTTAAACTTGACCCTGATCCTGTCCCTGACTCTAAGTCTGACAGTGACCATGACACTGACCCTGACACTGACCCTGACCTTGACCCTTACGCTGACCCTGACCCTGATCATGACCCTGACTCTGACACTGACCCTGACCCTGACCATAACCCTGACCCTGACCCTGACCCTAACCCTGACCCTGACCTTAATGCTGACCCTGACACTGACCCTGACCCTGGACCTGACCCTGACCCTGATCTTGACGCTGACCCTGACCCTGACCCTGACCCTGACCTTAACCCTGAACCTGACCCTGACTCTGACCCTGACGCTGGCTCTAACGCTGAACCTACCCCTTACCCTGACCCTGACCAATACCCTAAAGATGACCTGACCCTGACCCTGACCCGGACCATGACAATGACCCTCACCTTAACCTTGACCCTAAGTCTGACCACGACCCTGAACGTGACCCTGACACTCATCCTGACCATGACACTGACCTTGACCCTGACCCTGACCTTGATCCTGACCCTAACGCTGACCCTGAACGTGACCCTGACCCTGACCCTAACCCTGACCGTACCCCTGACCCTGACACTGACCCTGACCCTAAACCTGACCCTACGTCTGACCGTGACCCTGACCCTAAACCTGACACTGACCCTGACCCTGACCCTGACCCTGACCCAGACATTGACCCTAACCCTGACCCTGACCCTGACCCTGACCCTGACACTGACTTGACCCAGACCCTGATAGTGACCTTAAACTTGACCCTGACCCTGTCCCTGACCCCAAGTCTGACCCTGACCATAACCCTGACACTGACCCTGACCCTGACCCTGACCCAGACAATGACCCTAACCCTGACCCTGACCCTGACCCTGAACCTCACCCTAAGTCTGATTGTGACCCTGAACCTGACCCTGACCCTGAACCTGAACCTGATCCAGACATTGATCCTAAACCTGACCCTGACCCTAACCCTGATGCTGACCCTGGACTTGACCTTGACCTTTACGCTGATGCTGACCCTGACCCTGACCCTGACCTTGACCTTTACGCTGATACTGACCCTGATCATGACCCTGACCCTGACCCTGACACTGACCTTGACCCTGACCTTGACCCTGACCAAGACCCTGACACTGACGCTGACTCCAACCCTCACCCTGACCCTAACCCTGACCCTGACCCAGACCCTTAACCTAATACTGAACCTGACCCTGACCCTGACCCTGACCCTGACCCTGACCCTGACCCTGACCCTGAACCTTACCCTGACCCTGAACCCTAAACCTGACCCTGACCCTGACCCTGACCCTTACACCGACCCTGAACTTAACCCTGAACCTAACCCTGACTGTGACCCTGACCCATACCCTAAACCTGACCTGACACTGAGCCTAACCCTGACCTTGATCCTGACCCTAACGCTGACCCTGACCCTGACTCTGACCCTAAGCCTGACCCTACCCCTGACCCTGACACTGACACTGACCCTGACTCTAAACCTGACGTGACCCTGAAACTGACCTTAACCCTGAACCTGACACTGAACCCGACCCTAACTCTGACCCCGACCCTGAACCTGACCCTGACCCAGACATTGACCCTAACCCTGACAATGACCCTGACCCTGACCCTGACACTGGCCTTGACCCTGACCCTACCCCTGACCCTGAACGTGACCCTGACCTTGATCACGACACTGACCCTGATACTGACCCTGACCCTGACGTTGACCCTGACACTGACCCTAACACAAACCCTGGCACTGACTTGACCCCGACCATGACCCTGACCTTAAACCTGACCCTGACCCTCTCCCGGACCCTAAGTCTGACCGTGACGCTGACCCTGACCATGACCCTGAACCTGACCTTGACCCTTACCCTGACCCTGTCCCTGATGATGACCCTGACCATGACCCTGACCCTGACACTGACCCTGACACTGACGTTGACCCTGACCCTGACCCTAATCCTGACCCTGACGCTGACTCCAGCCCTGACCCTGACCCTAACCCTGACCCTGACCATGACCCAGACCGTGACACCAACCCTGACCCTGAACCTGACCCTGACCCTAAGTCTAACGGTGAACCTGACCCTGACATTGAATCTGAACCTGACCCTGACTCTGACCCTGACCCTGACCCTGACCCCGACCCTGACCCTGACCCTGACCATGACCCTGAACCTAACCCTACCCCTGACTCTGACCCTGACCCTGACCCTAAACCTGACCCTTACTCTGACCCTGACCCTGACCCTGACCCTAAACCTGACCCTTACTCTGACCCTGACCCTGACCCTGACCCTGACTCTGACCTTGACCTTTACGCTGATACTGACCCTGATCATGACACTGACCCTGACCCTGACACTGACCTTGACCCTGACCTTGACCCTGACCCTAACCCTGACACTGACGCTGACTCCAACCCTCACCCTGACCCTAACCCTGACCCTGACCCAGACCCTTAACCTAATACTGAACCTGACCCTGACCCTGACCCTGACCCTGACCCTGACCCTGACCCTGAACCTTACCCTGACCCTGAACCCTAAACCTGACCCTGACCCTGACCCTGACCCTTACACCGACCCTGAACTTAACCCTGAACCTAACCCTGACTGTGACCCTGACCCATACCCTAAACCTGACCTGACACTGAGCCTAACCCTGACCTTGATCCTGACCCTAACGCTGACCCTGACCCTGACTCTGACCCTAAGCCTGACCCTACCCCTGACCCTGACACTGACACTGACCCTGACTCTAAACCTGACGTGACCCTGAAACTGACCTTAACCCTGAACCTGACACTGAACCCGACCCTAACTCTGACCCCGACCCTGAACCTGACCCTGACCCAGACATTGACCCTAACCCTGACAATGACCCTGACCCTGACCCTGACACTGGCCTTGACCCTGACCCTACCCCTGACCCTGAACGTGACCCTGACCTTGATCACGACACTGACCCTGATACTGACCCTGACCCTGACGTTGACCCTGACACTGACCCTAACACAAACCCTGGCACTGACTTGACCCCGACCATGACCCTGACCTTAAACCTGACCCTGACCCTCTCCCGGACCCTAAGTCTGACCGTGACGCTGACCCTGACCATGACCCTGAACCTGACCTTGACCCTTACCCTGACCCTGTCCCTGATGATGACCCTGACCATGACCCTGACCCTGACACTGACCCTGACACTGACGTTGACCCTGACCCTGACCCTAATCCTGACCCTGACGCTGACTCCAGCCCTGACCCTGACCCTAACCCTGACCCTGACCATGACCCAGACCGTGACACCAACCCTGACCCTGAACCTGACCCTGACCCTAAGTCTAACGGTGAACCTGACCCTGACATTGAATCTGAACCTGACCCTGACTCTGACCCTGACCCTGACCCTGACCCCGACCCTGACCCTGACCCTGACCATGACCCTGAACCTAACCCTACCCCTGACTCTGACCCTGACCCTGACCCTAAACCTGACCCTTACTCTGACCCTGACCCTGACCCTGACCCTAAACCTGACCCTTACTCTGACCCTGACCCTGACCCTGACCCTGACTCTGACCTTGACCTTTACGCTGATACTGACCCTGATCATGACCCTGACCCTGACCCTGACACTGACCTTGACCCTGACCTTGACCCTGACCAAGACCCTGACACTGACGCTGACTCCAACCCTCACCCTGACCCTAACCCTGACCCTGACCCAGACCCTTAACCTAATACTGAACCTGACCCTGACCCTGACCCTGACCCTGACCCTGACCCTGACCCTGAACCTTACCCTGACCCTGAACCCTAAACCTGACCCTGACCCTGACCCTGACCCTTACACCGACCCTGAACTTAACCCTGAACCTAACCCTGACTGTGACCCTGACCCATACCCTAAACCTGACCTGACACTGAGCCTAACCCTGACCTTGATCCTGACCCTAACGCTGACCCTGACCCTGACTCTGACCCTAAGCCTGACCCTACCCCTGACCCTGACACTGACACTGACCCTGACTCTAAACCTGACGTGACCCTGAAACTGACCTTAACCCTGAACCTGACACTGAACCCGACCCTAACTCTGACCCCGACCCTGAACCTGACCCTGACCCAGACATTGACCCTAACCCTGACAATGACCCTGACCCTGACCCTGACACTGGCCTTGACCCTGACCCTACCCCTGACCCTGAACGTGACCCTGACCTTGATCACGACACTGACCCTGATACTGACCCTGACCCTGACGTTGACCCTGACACTGACCCTAACACAAACCCTGACACTGACTTGACCCCGACCATGACCCTGACCTTAAACCTGACCCTGACCCTCTCCCGGACCCTAAGTCTGACCGTGACGCTGACCCTGACCATGACCCTGAACCTGACCTTGACCCTTACCCTGACCCTGTCCCTGATGATGACCCTGACCATGACCCTGACCCTGACACTGACCCTGACACTGACGTTGACCCTGACCCTGACCCTAATCCTGACCCTGACGCTGACTCCAGCCCTGACCCTGACCCTAACCCTGACCCTGACCATGACCCAGACCGTGACACCAACCCTGACCCTGAACCTGACCCTGACCCTAAGTCTAACGGTGAACCTGACCCTGACATTGAATCTGAACCTGACCCTGACCCTGACCCTGACCCTGACCCTGACCCCGACCCTGACCCTGACCCTGACCATGACCCTGAACCTAACCCTACCCCTGACTCTGACCCTGACCCTGACCCTAAACCTGACCCTTACTCTGACCCTGACCCTGACCCTGACCCTAAACCTGACCCTTACCCTGATCCTGAACCTGACCCTGACCCTGAACCTAACCCTGAACCTGACCTTTACCCTGAAGGTGACCCTGACCTTAACCCTGACCCTGACCTGTTCCCTGACCCTAAGACTGACCGTTACATTGAACCTGACCCTGAACTTGACCCTGACCCTGACCCTGACCCTAAGTCTGACCGCGACCCTGACCGTGACCCTGACACTCACACTGACCCTGACCCTGACTCTTACCTTGATCCTGTCCCTGACCCTACCCCTGACACTACCCTGACCCTTACCCTGACTCTGACCCTAGCCCTGACTCTGACTCTGACCATGACCCAGAACCTGGCCCTGACCCTGACACTGACCCTGACCCTGAACCTGACCCTACGTCTGACCGTGACCCTGACCCTAACCCTGACACTGACCCTGACCCTGACCCTGACCCTGACCCAGACATTGACCCTAACCCTGACCATGAACCTGACCCAGACACTGACACTGACTTGACCCAGACCCTGATAGTGACCTTAAACTTGACCCTGACCCTGTCCCTGACCCTAAGTCTGACCCTGACCATAACCCTGACACTGACCCTGACCCTGACCCTGACCCTGAACCTGACCCTAAGTCTGATTGTGACCCTGAACCTAACCCTGACCCTGACCCTGAAGCTGAACCTGATCCAGACATTGACCCTAAACCTGACCCTGACCCTAACCCTGACGCTGACCCTGGACTTGACCCTGACCCTGATCATGACCCTGACCCTGATCATGACCCTGACCTTAACCCTGACCCTGTCCTTGACCCTGACTCAGACCCTTACCCTAACACTGACCCTGAACCTTACCTGACCCTGACTCTATACCTGAACTGAACCTGACCCTGACCCTGACACTGACCTGACCCTGATCCTGACATTGACCCTGAACCTGACCCTAACCTTGAACCTGCCCCTGCCCCTGCCCCTGCCCCTGCCCCTAAACATGACCCTGACCCTTAACCTGACACTGACCCTGACCAAACCCTGACCCTGACCATGACCCAGACCGTGACACTAACCCTGACCCTGAACCTGACCCTGACCCTAAGTCTAACGGTGAACCTGACCCTGACATTGAATCTGAACCTGACTCTGATCCTTATCATGACCCTGACCCTGACACTGACCCTTACCAATACCCTAAAGCTGACCTGACCCTGACCCTGACCCTGACCATGACACTGACACTCACCCTGACCTTGACCCTAAGTCTGACCGCGACCCTGAACGTGACCCTGACACTCACCCTGACCCTGAACCTGACCCTGATCCAGACATTGACCCTAATCCTGACCCTGACCCTGACACTGACGCTGACCCTGGACTTGACCCTGACCCTACACCTGACCCTGACTTTTACCTGATCATGACCCTGACCCTGACCCTGACCCTGACCCTGACCCTGACCCTGACCCTTACCGTGACCATGACACTGACGTGCCCCAGACCCTGATACTGACCTTAAACTTGACCCTGATCCTGTCCCTGACCCTAATTCTGACCGTGACCCTGACCCTGACCCTGACCCTGACCCTGACCTTGACCCTTACGCTGACCCAGACATTGACCCTAACCCTGACCCTGACCCTGAACCTCACCCTAAGTCTGATTGTGACCCTGAACCTAACCCTGACCCTGACCCTGACCCTGTACCTGAACCTGATCCAGACATTGACCCTAAACCTGACCCTGACCCTAACCCTGACGCTGACCCTGGACTTGACCCTGACCCTGATCATGACCCTGACCCTGATCATGACCCTGACCCTGACACTGACCCTGACCTTGACCTTGACCTTTACGCTGATACTGACCCTGATCATGACCCTGACCCTGACCCTGACACTGACCTTGACCCTGACGTTGACCCTGACCCTAACCCTGACACTGACGCTGACTCCAACCCTCACCGTGACCCTGACCCTGACCCTGACACTGACCCTGACCCTGAACCCTAAACCTGACCCCGACCCTGACCCTGACCCTGACCCTAACCCTGGCCGTGACCCTGACCCTGACCGTGACCCTGACCCTGACCCTCATCCTACCCCTGACCTTGAACCTGACCCTGACCCTGACCCCTATTCTGAACCTAAATCTGACCTGACCCTAACCCTAAGTATGACAATAACACAGACCCTTACCCTGAACCTGACCCTGACCCTGACGCTGACTCTGACCGTGACCCTGACCCTGACCATGACCCTGACCTGAACCTGACCCTTACCCTTAACCTAGCCCTGACCCTGACCCTGATCATGAACCTGAACCTGACACTGACCCTAACCCTAAACCTGAACCTTACCGTAACCCTGACCCTAACCCTGACCATAACCCTGACCCTGAAGCTCACCCTGAACCTAACCCTGACCCTGACCCTGACCCTGAACCTGACCCTGATTTAAACCCTGAACCTGAGCCTGTCCCTGACACTATATCTGACCGTGACCCTGAACCTGACCATGACCCTGAACCTCACCTTGACCCTGACACTGACCCTGACCCTAAGTCTGACCCTGACCCTGACCCTGACCCTGATCTTGACCCTGAACCTGACCATGACCCTGACCCTGACCTTAACCCTGAACCTGACACTGACGCTGACTCTAACACTGAACCTACCCCTGACCCTGACCCTGACCAATACCCTAAAGCTGACCTAACCCTGACCCTGACTCTGACCGTGACCCTGACCCTGATCATGACCCTGACCCTGACCCTGACCCTGACCCTGACCCTTACCGTGACCATGACACTGACGTGACCCAGACCCTGATACTGACCTTAAACTTGACCCTGACCCTGTCCCTGACCCTAAGTCTGACAGTGACCATGAACCTGAACCTGACCATGACACTGACCTTGACCCTTACGCTGACCCTGACCCTGATCATGACCCTGACTCTGACACTGACCCTGACCCTGACCATAACCCTGACCCTGACCCTGACCCTAACCCTGACCCTGACCCTAATGCTGACCCTGACACTGACCCTGACCCTGACCCTAAACGTGACCTGACCCTGAAACTGACCCTGACACTGACCCTGACCCTGGACCTGACCCTGACCCTGATCTTGACGCTGACCCTGACCCTGACCCTGACCCTGACCTTAACCCTGAACCTGACTCTGACCAATACCTTAAAGATGACCTGACCCTGACCCTGACCCGGACCATGACAATGACCCTCACCCTAACCTTGACCCTAAGTCTGACCACGACCCTGAACGTGACCCTGACACTCATCCTGACCATGACACTGACCTTGACCCTGACCCTGACCTTGATCCTGACCCTAACGCTGACCCTGAACGTGACCCTGACCCTGACCCTAACCCTGACCGTACCCCTGACCCTGACACTGAAACTGACCCTGACCCTAAACCTGAGCCTACGTCTGACCGTGACCCTGACCCTAAACCTGACACTGACCCTGACCCTGACCCTGACCCAGACATTGACCCTAACCCTGACCCTGACCCTGACCCTGACACTGACACTGACTTGACCCAGACCCTGATAGTGACCTTAAACTTGACCCTGACCCTGTCCCGGACCCTAAGTCTGACCCTGACCATAACCCTGACACTGACCCTGACCCTGACCCTGACCCTGACCCAGACATTGACCCTAACCCTGACTCTGACCCTGACCCTGAACCTGACCCTAAGTCTGATTGTGACCCTGAACCTAACCCTGACCCTGACCCTGAACCTGAACCTGATCCAGACATTGACCCTAAACCTGACCCTGACCCTAACCCTGACGCTGACCCTGGACTTGACCCTGACCCTGATCATGACCCTGACCCTGATCATGACCCTGACCCTGACACTGACCCTGACCTTGACCTTGACCTTTACGCTGATGCTGACCCTGACCCTGACCCTGACCTTGACCTTTACGCTGATACTGACCCTGATCATGACCCTAACCCTGACCCTGAACCTAACCCTACCCCTGACTCTGACCCTGACCCTGACCCTGACCCTAAACCTGACCCTTACCCTGATCCTGAACCTGACCCTGACCCTGAACCTAAACCTGAACCTGACCTTTACCCTGAAGGTGACCCTGACCTTAACAATGACACTGACCTGTTCCCTGACCCTAAGTCTGACCGTTACATTGAACCTGACCCTGACCTTGACCCTGAACCTGACCCTGACCCTGACCCTAACCCTGATCCTGAACCCGACCCTGACCCTGAACCGGATCCTGAACATAACCCTGACCCTGACCCTGACCCTATATCTGACCCTGACCCTGAACCCTACCCTGAACCTAACCCTGACCCTGACCTGACCCTGACCCTGACCCTGAACCTAACCCTGAACCTGAACCTGAACCTGACCCTCAACGTGACACTGACCTTAAACCTGACCCTGACCTGTTCCCTGATTCTAAGTCTGACCGTTACATTGAACCTGACCTTGACCCTGACCCTGACCCTGACCCTGACCCTAAGTCTGACCGCGACCCTGACCGTGACCCTGACCCTCACACTGACCCCGACCCTGACTCTTACCTTGATCCTGTCCCTGACCCTACCCCTGACACTACCCTGACCCTTACCCTGACTCTGACCCTAGCCCTGACTCTGACTCTGACCATGACCCAGAACCTGGTCCTGACCCTGACACTGACCCTGACCCTGAACCTGACCTTGACCCTACAACTGAACTTGACCCTGACCCTGAACTTGACAATGACCCTGGCCCTGACCCTAACTCTACACCTGACCCTGAACCTGACCCTGACCCTGACCCTAACCCTGACCGTGACCCTGACCCTAACTCTGAACCTGACCCTAACTCGGAACCTGACCCTGACCCTGACCCTGACACTGAACTTAACCCTGACCCTGACCTACACCCTGAACTTGACCTTGAACGTGACCGTGACCCTGACCCTCACCCTGACCCTGACCCTGACCTTGACCTTGACCCTGACACTGACCCTGACCCTAACTCTGACCCTGAACTTAATCCTGACCCTAACCCTGACCCTGTCCCTGACACTATAACTGACCGTGACCCTGAACCTGACCATGACCCTGACCCTGACCCTGATCTTGACCCTGAACCTGACCATGACCCTGACCCTGACCTTAACCCTGAACCTGACCCTGACCCTGACGCTGATTCTAACACTGAACCTACCCCTGACCCTGACCCTGACCAATACCCTAAAGCTGACCTGACCCTGACCCTGACTCTGACCGTGACCCTGACCCTGAACCTAACCCTGACCCTGACCCTTACCCTGACCCTGACCCTGACCCTGACCCTGACCCTAACCAATACCCTAAAGCTGACCTTACCCTGACCCTGACCCTGACCATGACACTGACACTCACCCTGACCTTGACCCTGAGTCTAACCGCAACCCTGAACGTGACCCTGACATTCACCCTGACCCTGACCCTGACACTGATCCAGACATTGACCCTAATCCTGACCCTGACCCTGACACTGACGCTGACCCTGGACTTGACCCTGACCCTACCCCTGACCCTGACCCTGACCCTGACCCTGATCATGACCCTGACCCTGACCCTGACACTGACCCTGACCCAGACCCTGACCCTTAACGTGACCATGACACTGACGTGCCCCAGACCCCGATACTGACATTAAACTTGACCCTGATCCTGTCCCTGACCCTAAGTCTGACAGTGACCCTGACCCTGACACTGACCCTGACCTTGACCCTTACGCTGACCCTGACCCTGATCATGACCCTGACTCTGACACTGACCCTGACCCTGACCATAACCCTGACCCTGACCCTCATCCTACCCCTGACCCTGAACCTGACCCTGACCCTGGCCGTGACCCTGACCCTGACCGTGACCCTGACCCTGACCCTCATCCTACCCCTGACCCTGAACCTGACCCTGACCCTTAACCTAGCCCTGACCCTGACCCTGACGCTGACTCTGACCGTGACCCTGACCCTGACCATGACCCTGACCTGAACCTGACCCTGACCTTGACACTTACCCTGACCCTGACCCTGATCATGAACCTGAACCTGACACTGACCCTAACCCTAACCCTGACCCTTAACCTAGCCCTGACCCTGACCCTGACGCTGACTCTGACCGTGACCCTGACCCTGACCATGACCCTGACCTGAACCTGACCCTGACCTTGACACTTACCCTGACCCTGACCCTGATCATGAACCTGAACCTGACACTGACCCTAACCCTAACCCTGGACCTTACCCTAACCCTGACCCTAACCCTGACCATAACCCTGACCCTGAAGCTCACCCTGAACCTAACCCTGACCCTGACCCTGACCCTGAACCTGACCCTGACTTTAACCCTGACCCTGACCCTGTCCCTGACACTATATCTGACCGTGACCCTGAACCTGACCATGACCCTGAACCTCACCTTGACCCTGACACTGACCCTGACCCTAAGTCTGACCCTGACCCTGACCCTGACCCTGATCTTGACCCTGAACCTGAACATGACCCTGACCCTGACCTTAACCCTGAACCTGACCCTGACGCTGACTGAAACACTGAACCTACCCCTGACCCTGACCCTGACCAATACCCTAAAGCTGACCTGACCCTGACTCTGACCGTGACCCTGACCCTGAACCTAACCCTGATCCTGACCCTGAACCTAACTCTGAACCTGACCCTGACCCTGAACCTTACCCTCACCTTAACCCTGACACTGACCTGTTCCCTGACCCTAAGTCTGACCGTTACATTGAACCTGAACCTGACCCTGAACCTAACCTTGACCCTAACCCTGACCCTGACCCTGAACCTGACCCTGACCATGACCTTAACCCTGAACCTGACCCTGACCCTGACGCTGGCTCTAACGCTGAACCTACCCCTGACCCTGACCAATACCCTAAAGCTGACCTGACCCTGACCCTGACCCTGACCCTGACCATGACACTGACACTCACCCTGACCTTGACCCTAAGTCTGACCACGACCCTGAACGTGACCCTGACACTCACCCTGACCCTGACACTGACCCTGACCCAGACATTGACCCTTACGCTGACCCTGACCCTGATCATGACCCTGACTCTGACACTGACCCTGACCCTGACCATAACCCTGACCCTGAACCTGACCCTGACCCTAACCCTGACCCTACCACTGACCCTGACAATGACCCTGACCCTGACCCTAAACGTGACCTGACCCTGAAACTGACCCTGACACTGACCCTGACCCTGGACCTGACCCTGACCCTGATCTTGACGCTGACCATGACCCTGACCCTGACCCTGACATTAACCCTGAACCTGACCCTGACTCTGACCCTGATAGTGACCTTAAACTTGACCCTGACCCTGTCTCTGACCCTAAGTCTGACCCTGACCATAACCCTGACACTGCCCCTGACCCTGACCCTGACCCTGACCCAGACATTGACCCTAACCCTGACAATGACCCTGACCCTGACCCTGACACTGGCCTTGACCCTGACCCTACCCCTGACCCTGAACGTGACCCTGACCTTGATCACGACACTGACCCTGATACTGACCCTGACCCTGATGTTGACCCTGACACTGACCCTAACACAAACCCTGACACTGACTTGACCCCGACCCTGACCCTGACCTTAAACCTGACCCTGACCCTGTCCCGGACCCTAAGTCTGACCGTGACGCTGACCCAGACCTTGACCCTGAACCTGACCTTGACCCTTTCCCTGACCCTGTCCCTGATGATGACCCTGACCATGACCCTGACCCTGACACTGACCCTGACACTGACGTTGACCCTGACCCTGACCCTAACCCTGACCCTGACGCTGACTCCAGCCCTGACCCTGACCCTAACCCTGACCCTGTCCTTGACCCTGACTCAGACCCTTACCCTAACACTGACCCTGAACCTTACCTGACCCTGACTCTATACCTGAACTGAACCTGACCCTGACCCTGACACTGACCTGACCCTGATCCTGACATTGACCCTGAACCTGACCCTAACCTTGACCCTGCCCCTGCCCCTGCCCCTGCCCCTGCCCCTAAACATGACCCTGACCCTTTAACCTGACACTGACCCTGACCGAACCCTGACCCTGACCATGACCCAGACCGTGACACTAACCCTGACCCTGAACCTGACCCTGACCCTAAGTCTAACGGTGAACCTGACCCTGACATTGAATCTGAACCTGACTCTGATCCTTATCATGACCCTGACCCTGACACTGACCCTGACACTGAACTCGACACTGACCCTGACCCTGACCCTGACCCTGACCCTGACCCCGACCCTGACCCTGACCCTGACCATGACCCTGAACCTAACCCTACCCCTGACTCTGACCCTGACCCTGACCCTAAACCTGACCCTTACTCTGACCCTGACCCTGACCCTGACCCTAAACCTGACCCTTACTCTGACCCTGACCCTGACCCTGACCCTGACTCTGACCTTGACCTTTACGCTGATACTGACCCTGATCATGACCCTGACCCTGACCCTGACACTGACCTTGACCCTGACCTTGACCCTGACCAAGACCCTGACACTGACGCTGACTCCAACCCTCACCCTGACCCTAACCCTGACCCTGACCCAGACCCTTAACCTAATACTGAACCTGACCCTGACCCTGACCCTGACCCTGACCCTGACCCTGACCCTGAACCTTACCCTGACCCTGAACCCTAAACCTGACCCTGACCCTGACCCTGACCCTTACACCGACCCTGAACTTAACCCTGAACCTAACCCTGACTGTGACCCTGACCCATACCCTAAACCTGACCTGACACTGAGCCTAACCCTGACCTTGATCCTGACCCTAACGCTGACCCTGACCCTGACTCTGACCCTAAGCCTGACCCTACCCCTGACCCTGACACTGACACTGACCCTGACTCTAAACCTGACGTGACCCTGAAACTGACCTTAACCCTGAACCTGACACTGAACCCGACCCTAACTCTGACCCCGACCCTGAACCTGACCCTGACCCAGACATTGACCCTAACCCTGACAATGACCCTGACCCTGACCCTGACACTGGCCTTGACCCTGACCCTACCCCTGACCCTGAACGTGACCCTGACCTTGATCACGACACTGACCCTGATACTGACCCTGACCCTGACGTTGACCCTGACACTGACCCTAACACAAACCCTGACACTGACTTGACCCCGACCATGACCCTGACCTTAAACCTGACCCTGACCCTCTCCCGGACCCTAAGTCTGACCGTGACGCTGACCCTGACCATGACCCTGAACCTGACCTTGACCCTTACCCTGACCCTGTCCCTGATGATGACCCTGACCATGACCCTGACCCTGACACTGACCCTGACACTGACGTTGACCCTGACCCTGACCCTAATCCTGACCCTGACGCTGACTCCAGCCCTGACCCTGACCCTAACCCTGACCCTGACCATGACCCAGACCGTGACACCAACCCTGACCCTGAACCTGACCCTGACCCTAAGTCTAACGGTGAACCTGACCCTGACATTGAATCTGAACCTGACCCTGACCCTGACCCTGACCCTGACCCTGACCCCGACCCTGACCCTGACCCTGACCATGACCCTGAACCTAACCCTACCCCTGACTCTGACCCTGACCCTGACCCTAAACCTGACCCTTACTCTGACCCTGACCCTGACCCTGACCCTAAACCTGACCCTTACCCTGATCCTGAACCTGACCCTGACCCTGAACCTAACCCTGAACCTGACCTTTACCCTGAAGGTGACCCTGACCTTAACCCTGACCCTGACCTGTTCCCTGACCCTAAGACTGACCGTTACATTGAACCTGACCCTGAACTTGACCCTGACCCTGACCCTGACCCTAAGTCTGACCGCGACCCTGACCGTGACCCTGACACTCACACTGACCCTGACCCTGACTCTTACCTTGATCCTGTCCCTGACCCTACCCCTGACACTACCCTGACCCTTACCCTGACTCTGACCCTAGCCCTGACTCTGACTCTGACCATGACCCAGAACCTGGCCCTGACCCTGACACTGACCCTGACCCTGAACCTGACCCTACGTCTGACCGTGACCCTGACCCTAACCCTGACACTGACCCTGACCCTGACCCTGACCCTGACCCAGACATTGACCCTAACCCTGACCATGAACCTGACCCAGACACTGACACTGACTTGACCCAGACCCTGATAGTGACCTTAAACTTGACCCTGACCCTGTCCCTGACCCTAAGTCTGACCCTGACCATAACCCTGACACTGACCCTGACCCTGACCCTGACCCTGAACCTGACCCTAAGTCTGATTGTGACCCTGAACCTAACCCTGACCCTGACCCTGAAGCTGAACCTGATCCAGACATTGACCCTAAACCTGACCCTGACCCTAACCCTGACGCTGACCCTGGACTTGACCCTGACCCTGATCATGACCCTGACCCTGATCATGACCCTGACCCTAACCCTGACCCTGTCCTTGACCCTGACTCAGACCCTTACCCTAACACTGACCCTGAACCTTACCTGACCCTGACTCTATACCTGAACTGAACCTGACCCTGACCCTGACACTGACCTGACCCTGATCCTGACATTGACCCTGAACCTGACCCTAACCTTGACCCTGCCCCTGCCCCTGCCCCTGCCCCTGCCCCTAAACATGACCCTGACCCTTAACCTGACACTGACCCTGACCAAACCCTGACCCTGACCATGACCCAGACCGTGACACTAACCCTGACCCTGAACCTGACCCTGACCCTAAGTCTAACGGTGAACCTGACCCTGACATTGAATCTGAACCTGACTCTGATCCTTATCATGACCCTGACCCTGACACTGACCCTGACACTGAACTCGACCCTGACCCTGACCCTGACCCTGACCCTGACCCCGACCCTGACCCTGACCCTGACCCTGACCCTGAACCTAACCCTACCCCTGACTCTGACCCTGACCCTGACCCTAAACCTGACCCTTACTCTAACCCTGACCCTGACCCTGAACCTAAACCTGACCCTTACCCTGATCCTGAACCTGACCCTGACCGTGAACCTAAATCTGAACCTGACCTTTACCCTGAAGGTGACCCTGACCTTAACCCTGACCCTGACCTGTTCCCTGACCCTAAGTCTGACCGTTACATTGAACCTGACCCTGACCTTGACCCTGAACCTGACCCTGACCCTGACCATGACCCTAAGCCTGATCCTGAACCCGACCCTGACCCTGAACCTGATCCTGAACATAACCCTGACCCTGACCCTGACCCTATATCTGACCCTGACTCTGACCCTGAACCCTACCCTGAACCTAACCCTGACCCTGACCTGACCCTGACCCTGACCCTGAACCTAACACTGAACCTGAACCTGAACCTGACCCTCAACGTGACACTGACCTTAAACCTGACCCTGACCTGTTCCCTGATTCTAAGTCTGACCGTTACATTGAACCTGACCTTGACCCTGACCCTGACCCTGACCCTGACCCTAAGTCTGACCGCGACCCTGACCGTGACCCTGACCCTCACACTGACCCCGACCCTGAATCTTACCTTGATCCTGTCCCTGACCCAACCCCGACACTACCCTGACCCTTACCCTGACTCTGACCCTAGCCCTGACTCTGACTCTGACCATGACCCAGAACCTGGTCCTGACCCTGACACTGACCCTGACCCTGAACCTGACCTTGACCCTACAACTGAACTTGACCCTGACCCTGAACTTGACAATGACCCTGACCCTGACCCTGAACGTGACCCCGACCCTGACCCTGACCCTGACCCAGACCCCGACCCCGACCCTTACCCTGACAATGCCCTGACTCCGACCCTGACCCTGGCCCTGACCCTAAGTCTACACCTGACCCTGAACCTGACCCTGACCCTGACCCTAACCCTGACCCTGACCCTGACCGTGACCCTGACCCTAACTCTGAACCTGACCCTAACTCGGAACCTGACCCTAACCCTGACCCTGACACTGAACTTAACCCTGACCCTGACCTACACCCTGAACTTGACCATGAACGTGACCGTGACCCTGACACTGACCCTGACCCTTACTCTGACCCTGAACTTAATCCTGACCCTAACCCTGACCCTGACCCTGTCCCTGACACTATATCTGACCGTGACCCTGAACCTGACCATGACCCTGACCCTGACCCTGATCTTGATCCTGAACCTGACCATGACCCTGACCCTGACCTTAACCCTGAACCTGACCCTCAACCTGACGCTGATTCTAACACTGAACCTACCCCTGACCCTGACCCTGAACAATAACCTAAAGCTGACCTGACACTGACCCTGACTCTGACCGTGACCCTGACCCTGAATCTAACCCTGACCCTGACACTTACCCTGACCCTTACCCTGACCCTGACCCTGACCCTGACCCTTACCAATACCCTAAAGCTGACCTGACCCTGACCCTGACCCTGACCATGACACTGACACTCACCCTGACCTTGACCCTAAGTCTGACCGCGACCCTGAACGTGACCCTGACACTCACCCTGACCCTGAACCTGACCCTGATCCAGACATTGACCCTAATCCTGACCCTGACCCTGACACTGACGCTGACCCTGGACTTGACCCTGACCCTACACCTGACCCTGACTTTTACCTGATCATGACCCTGACCCTGACCCTGACCCTGACCCTGACCCTGACCCTTACCGTGACCATGACACTGACGTGCCCCAGACCCTGATACTGACCTTAAACTTGACCCTGATCCTGTCCCTGACCCTAATTCTGACCGTGACCCTGACCCTGACCCTGACCCTGACCCTGACCTTGACCCTTACGCTGACCCAGACATTGACCCTAACCCTGACCCTGACCCTGAACCTCACCCTAAGTCTGATTGTGACCCTGAACCTAACCCTGACCCTGACCCTGACCCTGTACCTGAACCTGATCCAGACATTGACCCTAAACCTGACCCTGACCCTAACCCTGACGCTGACCCTGGACTTGACCCTGACCCTGATCATGACCCTGACCCTGATCATGACCCTGACCCTGACACTGACCCTGACCTTGAACTTGACCTTTACGCTGATGCTGACCCTGACCCTGACCCTGACCCTGACCATGACCTTGACCTTTACGCTGATACTGACCCTGATCATGACCCTGACCCTGACCCTGACACTGACCTTGACCCTGACCTTGACCCTGACCCTAACCCTGACACTGACGCTGACTCCAACCCTCACCGTGACCCTGACCCTGACCCTGACACTGACCCTGACCCTGAACCCTAAACCTGACCCCGACCCTGACCCTGACCCTGACCCTAACCCTGGCCGTGACCCTGACCCTGACCGTGACCCTGACCCTGACCCTCATCCTACCCCTGACCTTGAACCTGACCCTGACCCTGACCCCTATTCTGAACCTAAATCTGACCTGACCCTAACCCTAAGTATGACAATAACACAGACCCTTACCCTGAACCTGACCCTGACCCTGACGCTGACTCTGACCGTGACCCTGACCCTGACCATGACCCTGACCTGAACCTGACCCTTACCCTTAACCTAGCCCTGACCCTGACCCTGATCATGAACCTGAACCTGACACTGACCCTAACCCTAAACCTGAACCTTACCGTAACCCTGACCCTAACCCTGACCATAACCCTGACCCTGAAGCTCACCCTGAACCTAACCCTGACCCTGACCCTGACCCTGAACCTGACCCTGATTTAAACCCTGAACCTGAGCCTGTCCCTGACACTATATCTGACCGTGACCCTGAACCTGACCATGACCCTGAACCTCACCTTGACCCTGACACTGACCCTGACCCTAAGTCTGACCCTGACCCTGACCCTGACCCTGATCTTGACCCTGAACCTGACCATGACCCTGACCCTGACCTTAACCCTGAACCTGACACTGACGCTGACTCTAACACTGAACCTACCCCTGACCCTGACCCTGACCAATACCCTAAAGCTGACCTAACCCTGACCCTGACTCTGACCGTGACCCTGACCCTGATCATGACCCTGACCCTGACCCTTACCCTGACCCTGACCCTTACCGTGACCATGACACTGACGTGACCCAGACCCTGATACTGACCTTAAACTTGACCCTGACCCTGTCCCTGACCCTAAGTCTGACAGTGACCATGAACCTGAACCTGACCATGACACTGACCTTGACCCTTACGCTGACCCTGACCCTGATCATGACCCTGACTCTGACACTGACCCTGACCCTGACCATAACCCTGACCCTGACCCTAACCCTGACCCTGACCCTAATGCTGACCCTGACACTGACCCTGACCCTGACCCTAAACGTGACCTGACCCTGAAACTGACCCTGACACTGACCCTGACCCTGGACCTGACCCTGACCCTGATCTTGACGCTGACCCTGACCCTGACCCTGACCCTGACCTTAACCCTGAACCTGACTCTGACCAATACCTTAAAGATGACCTGACCCTGACCCTGACCCGGACCATGACAATGACCCTCACCCTAACCTTGACCCTAAGTCTGACCACGACCCTGAACGTGACCCTGACACTCATCCTGACCATGACACTGACCTTGACCCTGACCCTGACCTTGATCCTGACCCTAACGCTGACCCTGAACGTGACCCTGACCCTGACCCTAACCCTGACCGTACCCCTGACCCTGACACTGAAACTGACCCTGACCCTAAACCTGAGCCTACGTCTGACCGTGACCCTGACCCTAAACCTGACACTGACCCTGACCCTGACCCTGACCCAGACATTGACCCTAACCCTGACCCTGACCCTGACCCTGACACTGACACTGACTTGACCCAGACCCTGATAGTGACCTTAAACTTGACCCTGACCCTGTCCCGGACCCTAAGTCTGACCCTGACCATAACCCTGACACTGACCCTGACCCTGACCCTGACCCTGACCCAGACATTGACCCTAACCCTGACTCTGACCCTGACCCTGAACCTGACCCTAAGTCTGATTGTGACCCTGAACCTAACCCTGACCCTGACCCTGAACCTGAACCTGATCCAGACATTGACCCTAAACCTGACCCTGACCCTAACCCTGACGCTGACCCTGGACTTGACCCTGACCCTGATCATGACCCTGACTCTGATCATGACCCTGACCCTGACACTGACCCTGACCTTGACCTTGACCTTTACGCTGATGCTGACCCTGACCCTGACCCTGACCTTGACCTTTACGCTGATACTGACCCTGATCATGACCCTGACCCTGACCCTGAACCTAACCCTACCCCTGACTCTGACCCTGACCCTGACCCTGACCCTAAACCTGACCCTTACCCTGATCCTGAACCTGACCCTGACCCTGAACCTAAACCTGAACCTGACCTTTACCCTGAAGGTGACCCTGACCTTAACACTGACACTGACCTGTTCCCTGACCCTAAGTCTGACCGTTACATTGAACCTGACCCTGACCTTGACCCTGAACCTGACCCTGACCCTGACCCTAACCCTGATCCTGAACCCGACCCTGACCCTGAACCGGATCCTGAACATAACCCTGACCCTGACCCTGACCCTATATCTGACCCTGACCCTGAACCCTACCCTGAACCTAACCCTGACCCTGACCTGACCCTGACCCTGACCCTGAACCTAACCCTGAACCTGAACCTGAACCTGACCCTCAACGTGACACTGACCTTAAACCTGACCCTGACCTGTTCCCTGATTCTAAGTCTGACCGTTACATTGAACCTGACCTTGACCCTGACCCTGACCCTGACCCTGACCCTAAGTCTGACCGCGACCCTGACCGTGACCCTGACCCTCACACTGACCCCGACCCTGACTCTTACCTTGATCCTGTCCCTGACCCTACCCCTGACACTACCCTGACCCTTACCCTGACTCTGACCCTAGCCCTGACTCTGACTCTGACCATGACCCAGAACCTGGTCCTGACCCTGACACTGACCCTGACCCTGAACCTGACCTTGACCCTACAACTGAACTTGACCCTGACCCTGAACTTGACAATGACCCTGGCCCTGACCCTAACTCTACACCTGACCCTGAACCTGACCCTGACCCTGACCCTAACCCTGACCGTGACCCTGACCCTAACTCTGAACCTGACCCTAACTCGGAACCTGACCCTGACCCTGACCCTGACACTGAACTTAACCCTGACCCTGACCTACACCCTGAACTTGACCTTGAACGTGACCGTGACCCTGACCCTCACCCTGACCCTGACCCTGACCTTGACCTTGACCCTGACACTGACCCTGACCCTAACTCTGACCCTGAACTTAATCCTGACCCTAACCCTGACCCTGTCCCTGACACTATAACTGACCGTGACCCTGAACCTGACCATGACCCTGACCCTGACCCTGATCTTGACCCTGAACCTGACCATGACCCTGACCCTGACCTTAACCCTGAACCTGACCCTGACCCTGACGCTGATTCTAACACTGAACCTACCCCTGACCCTGACCCTGACCAATACCCTAAAGCTGACCTGACCCTGACCCTGACTCTGACCGTGACCCTGACCCTGAACCTAACCCTGACCCTGACCCTTACCCTGACCCTGACCCTGACCCTGACCCTGACCCTAACCAATACCCTAAAGCTGACCTTACCCTGACCCTGACCCTGACCATGACACTGACACTCACCCTGACCTTGACCCTGAGTCTAACCGCAACCCTGAACGTGACCCTGACATTCACCCTGACCCTGACCCTGACACTGATCCAGACATTGACCCTAATCCTGACCCTGACCCTGACACTGACGCTGACCCTGGACTTGACCCTGACCCTACCCCTGACCCTGACCCTGACCCTGACCCTGATCATGACCCTGACCCTGACCCTGACACTGACCCTGACCCAGACCCTGACCCTTAACGTGACCATGACACTGACGTGCCCCAGACCCCGATACTGACATTAAACTTGACCCTGATCCTGTCCCTGACCCTAAGTCTGACAGTGACCCTGACCCTGACACTGACCCTGACCTTGACCCTTACGCTGACCCTGACCCTGATCATGACCCTGACTCTGACACTGACCCTGACCCTGACCATAACCCTGACCCTGACCCTCATCCTACCCCTGACCCTGAACCTGACCCTGACCCTGGCCGTGACCCTGACCCTGACCGTGACCCTGACCCTGACCCTCATCCTACCCCTGACCCTGAACCTGACCCTGACCCTTAACCTAGCCCTGACCCTGACCCTGACGCTGACTCTGACCGTGACCCTGACCCTGACCATGACCCTGACCTGAACCTGACCCTGACCTTGACACTTACCCTGACCCTGACCCTGATCATGAACCTGAACCTGACACTGACCCTAACCCTAACCCTGGACCTTACCCTAACCCTGACCCTAACCCTGACCATAACCCTGACCCTGAAGCTCACCCTGAACCTAACCCTGACCCTGACCCTGAACCTGAACCTGACCCTGACTTTAACCCTGACCCTGACCCTGTCCCTGACACTATATCTGACCGTGACCCTGAACCTGACCATGACCCTGAACCTCACCTTGACCCTGACACTGACCCTGACCCTAAGTCTGACCCTGACCCTGACCCTGACCCTGATCTTGACCCTGAACCTGAACATGACCCTGACCCTGACCTTAACCCTGAACCTGACCCTGACGCTGACTGAAACACTGAACCTACCCCTGACCCTGACCCTGACCAATACCCTAAAGCTGACCTGACCCTGACTCTGACCGTGACCCTGACCCTGAACCTAACCCTGATCCTGACCCTGAACCTAACTCTGAACCTGACCCTGACCCTGAACCTTACCCTCACCTTAACCCTGACACTGACCTGTTCCCTGACCCTAAGTCTGACCGTTACATTGAACCTGAACCTGACCCTGAACCTAACCTTGACCCTAACCCTGACCCTGACCCTGAACCTGACCCTGACCATGACCTTAACCCTGAACCTGACCCTGACCCTGACGCTGGCTCTAACGCTGAACCTACCCCTGACCCTGACCAATACCCTAAAGCTGACCTGACCCTGACCCTGACCCTGACCCTGACCATGACACTGACACTCACCCTGACCTTGACCCTAAGTCTGACCACGACCCTGAACGTGACCCTGACACTCACCCTGACCCTGACACTGACCCTGACCCAGACATTGACCCTTACGCTGACCCTGACCCTGATCATGACCCTGACTCTGACACTGACCCTGACCCTGACCATAACCCTGACCCTGAACCTGACCCTGACCCTAACCCTGACCCTACCACTGACCCTGACAATGACCCTGACCCTGACCCTAAACGTGACCTGACCCTGAAACTGACCCTGACACTGACCCTGACCCTGGACCTGACCCTGACCCTGATCTTGACGCTGACCATGACCCTGACCCTGACCCTGACATTAACCCTGAACCTGACCCTGACTCTGACCCTGATAGTGACCTTAAACTTGACCCTGACCCTGTCTCTGACCCTAAGTCTGACCCTGACCATAACCCTGACACTGCCCCTGACCCTGACCCTGACCCTGACCCAGACATTGACCCTAACCCTGACAATGACCCTGACCCTGACCCTGACACTGGCCTTGACCCTGACCCTACCCCTGACCCTGAACGTGACCCTGACCTTGATCACGACACTGACCCTGATACTGACCCTGACCCTGATGTTGACCCTGACACTGACCCTAACACAAACCCTGACACTGACTTGACCCCGACCATGACCCTGACCTTAAACCTGACCCTGACCCTGTCCCGGACCCTAAGTCTGACCGTGACGCTGACCCAGACCTTGACCCTGAACCTGACCTTGACCCTTTCCCTGACCCTGTCCCTGATGATGACCCTGACCATGACCCTGACCCTGACACTGACCCTGACACTGACGTTGACCCTGACCCTGACCCTAACCCTGACCCTGACGCTGACTCCAGCCCTGACCCTGACCCTAACCCTGACCCTGTCCTTGACCCTGACTCAGACCCTTACCCTAACACTGACCCTGAACCTTACCTGACCCTGACTCTATACCTGAACTGAACCTGACCCTGACCCTGACACTGACCTGACCCTGATCCTGACATTGACCCTGAACCTGACCCTAACCTTGACCCTGCCCCTGCCCCTGCCCCTGCCCCTAAACATGACCCTGACCCTTTAACCTGACACTGACCCTGACCGAACCCTGACCCTGACCATAACCCAGACCGTGACACTAACCCTGACCCTGAACCTGACCCTGACCCTAAGTCTAACGGTGAACCTGACCCTGACATTGAATCTGAACCTGACTCTGATCCTTATCATGACCCTGACCCTGACACTGACCCTGACACTGAACTCGACACTGACCCTGACCCTGACCCTGACCCTGACCCTGACCCTGACCCCGACCCTGACCCTGACCCTGACCCTGAACCTAACCCTACCCCTGACTCTGAGCCTGAGCCTGACCCTGACCCTAAACCTGACCCTTACCCTGATCCTGAACCTGACCCTGACCCTGAACCTAAACCTGAACCTGACCTTTACCCTGAAGGTGACCCTGACCTTAACACTGACACTGACCTGTTCCCTGACCCTAAGTCTGACCGTTACATTGAACCTGACCCTGACCTTGACCCTGAACCTAACCCTGACCCTGACCCAAACCCTGATCCTGAACCCGACCCTGACCCTGAACCGGATCCTGAACATAACCCTGACCCTGACCCTGACCCTATATCTGACCCTGACCCTGACCCTGAACCCCACCCTGAACCTAACCCTGACCCTGACCTGACCCTGACCCTGACCCTGAACCTAACACTGAACCTGAACCTGAACCTGACCCTCAACGTGACACTGACCTTAAACCTGACCCTGACCTGTTCCCTAATTCTAAGTCTGACCGTTACATTGAACCTGACCTTGACCCTGACCCTGACCCTGACCCTGACCCTAAGTCTGACCGCGACCCTGACCGTGACCCTGACCCTCACACTGACCCCGACCCTGACTCTTACCTTGATCCTGTCCCTGACCCTACCCCTGACACTACCCTGACCCTTACCCTGACTCTGACCCTAGCCCTGACTCGGACTCTGACCATGACCCAGAACCTGGTCCTGACCCTGACACTGACCCTGACCCTGAACCTGACCTTGACCCTACAACTGAACTTGACCCTGACCCTGAACTTGACAATGACCCTGACCCTGACCCTGAACGTGACCCCGACCCTGACCCTGACCCTGACCCAGACCCCGACCCTTACCCTGACAATGCCCTGACTGCGACCATGACCCTGGCCCTGACCCTAACTCTACACCTGACCCTGAACCTGACCCTGACCCTGACCCTAACCCTGACCGTGACCCTGACCCTAACTCTGAACCTGACCCTAACTCGGAACCTGACCCTGACCCTGACACTGAACTTAACCCTGACCCTGACCTACACCCTGAACTTGACCTTGAACGTGACCGTGACCCTGACCCTCACCCTGACCCTGACCCTGACCTTGACCTTGACCCTGACACTGACCCTGACCCTAACTCTGACCCTGAACTTAATCCTGACCCTAACCCTGACCCTGTCCCTGACACTATAACTGACCGTGACCCTGAACCTGACCATGACCCTGACCCTGACCCTGATCTTGATCCTGAACCTGACCATGACCCTGACCCTGACCTTAACCCTGAACCTGACCCTGACCCTGACGCTGATTCTAACACTGAACCTACCCCTGACCCTGACCCTGACCAATACCCTAAAGCTGACCTGACCCTGACCCTGACTCTGACCGTGACCCTGACCCTGAACCTAACCCTGACCCTGACCCTTACCCTGACCCTGACCCTGACCCTGACCCTAACCCTAACCAATACCCTAAAGCTGACCTTACCCTGACCCTGACCCTGACCATGACACTGACATTCACCCTGACCGTGACCCTAAGTCTAACCGCAACCCTGAACGTGACCCTGACATTCACCCTGACCCTGACCCTGACACTGATCCAGACATTGACCCTAATCCTGACCCTGACCCTGACCCTAACCCTGACCCTAATTCTGACCCTGACCCTAAACCTGACGCTGAAACTCACCCTGACCCTGACCCTAACCCTGAACAAGAAACCGAACCTGACCTTGATATTGACCCTGGCCCTGACCTTGACCTTGAACTGTACCTTGACCTTTACCCTGACCGTGACACTGACCCTGAATCTAACACAGACCCTGAACCTTAATCTTAACGTGACCTTGAACCTGACCCTGAACTTTACTTTGACCTTTACCATGATCCTAACCCTGACCCTGACCCCGAACCCGACCTTGACCTTGACCTTGACCCTGACCCTGACCCTGACCTTTACCTTGACCCTGACCATGACCCTGACCCTGACCTTGACCTTGACCCTAACCCTGACCTTGAACTTGACCTTGACCCTGACCTTGACCTTCACATTGACACAGACCCTGACCCTAAACCTGACCCTGATTCTGACCCTGACCTTGACCTTGACCCTGACCCTGACCCTTACCCTGTTTCTGACACTAACCCTGACCCTGACCCTGACCCTGACCCTGACCCTGACATTGACCTTGACCCTGACCCTGACCCTTACCCTGTTTCTGACACTAACCCTGACCCTGACCCTGACCCTGACCCTAACCATGACCCTATCCCTGACCGTGACCCTGACCCTAACCCTGACCCTATCCCTGATCGTGACCCTGACCCTGAACCTGACCCTGACAATGCCCTGATTCCAACACTGAACCTGACCCTGACCCTGACCCTACCCCTGACCCTGACACTGACCCTGACCATAAACCTGACCATAACCCTGACCGTGACACTGACCCTAAACCTGACCCTGACCCTAAATCTGAACCTGATCCTGACCCCGACCCTGACCCTGACCCTGACCCTGACCGTGACCCTGATACTGACCCTGAACCTAACACTACCCCTGACCCTGACCCTGACCCTGACCCTGAAATTGACTCTGGCACTAAACCTGACCTGACCCTGACCCTGGACCTGACCCTGACCCTGAAACTCACCCTGACACTAACCTTGACCCTGACCCAAAATTATGACCGTGACCCTGACACTGACCCTGAACGTGAACATGACCCTAAATCTGACCGTGACCTTGACCTTGACCCTGACCCTGAACCTAACACTGACCCTGACCCTGACCCTGAATCTGACCCTGAACCTAGCCCTGACCATGACCCTTACCCTGACCCTTAACCTGACCCTGACACTGACACTGACGATGACGCTAACCCTGACCCTGACCCTGACCCTGACCCTGCCCCTAAACCTGATTTGACCCTGACCCTCACTCTGAACCTGACCCTGACCCTGACCTTCAACCTGAACCTGACACTGAACCTGACCTGACCCTGACCCTGACCTTGACCCTAACTTTGACCCTGACCCTGACCCTAAACCTGACCCTGACACTGACACTGACAGTAACCCTGAACCTGACCCTATGTCTGACCGTGAACCTGACCGTGAACCTGACCCTCGCCCTGACCCTGAACCTGACCTTGACCCTAACCCTGATCATGACCCTGACACTGACCCTGACCCTGACACTAACACTGACCCTGACCCTGACCCAAACCCTGATGCTGACCCTAACAATGACACTGACCCTGACCCTAAACCAGACCTGACCCTGACCCTGACACTGACCCTGACCCTGAAATTTACTCTGACACTGACCCTGACCCTGAACCTGACCATGATCCTAACCCTGATCCTACCCCTGACCCTGACCCTAACACTGAAACTGACCCTGACCCTAACCTTACCTGACCTGACCCTGACCCTGACCCTGACCCTGACCCTGACCCTGACCCTGAACGTTACCCTGACCCTGAACTTGACCCTGACCCTGACATTAACCCTAACCCTGACACTGACCCTGATCCTGACCCTGACCCTGACCCTGACCCTGACCCTTACACTGACCGTGACCCTGATTCTGACCCTGACCCTGACCCTGACCCTGACCCTGACATTGACCATTGCCCTGACCCTAAGTCAGAATTTGACCCTGACTCTGACCCTGTCCCTGACCCTGACCCTAACCCTGACCCTGACACTGAACCTAATCCTGACCTTGACCCTGACCCTGATTCTGAACCTGTCCCTGACCCTGACACTGAACCTGAACCGGACACTGACCCTGAACCTGACCCTGACTTTGACCTTGAACTTGACCTTGACTTGTCACTGACCTTGTCACTGAACTTGAACCTGACCAAGACCCTGAACCTAAGTCTGAACGTGACCCTGAAAGTGCACCTGACCCTGAGCCTGACCCTACCCCTGACCCTGACCTTGACCCTTAACCTGACCCTGACACTGAACCTGACCCTAATTCTGACCCTGACCTTTACATTGACCCTGACCCTGACCCTTACCCTGTTTCTGACCCTAACCCTGACCCTGACCCTGACCGTGACCCTAACCCTGACCCTATCCCTGACCGTGACCCTGACCCTGACCCTGACCCTGAACATGAAACTGAACCTGACCTTGATATTGACCCTGGCCCTGACCTTGACCTTGAACTGTACCTTGACCTTTACCCTGACCGTGACACTGACCCTGAATCTAACACAGACCCTGAACCTTAATCTTAACGTGACCTTGACCCTGACCCTGAACTTTACTTTGACCTTTACCATGATCCTAACCCTGACCCTGACTCCGAACCCGACCTTGACCTTGACCTTGACCCTGACCCTGACCCTGACCTTTACCTTGACCCTGACCATGACCCTGACCCTGACCTTGACCTTGACCCTAACCCTGACCTTGAACTTGACCTTGACCCTGACCTTGACCTTGATATTGACACTGACCCTGAACCTAAACCTGACCCTGATTCTGACCCTGACCTTGACCTTGACCCTGACCCTGACCCTTACCCTGTTTCTGACCCTAACCCTGACCCTGACCCTGACCCTGACCCTAAACCTGACCCTATCCCTGACCGTGACCCTGACCCTGACCCTGACCCTGACCCTGAACCTGACCCTGACAATGCCCTGATTCCAACACTGAACCTGACCCTGACACTGACCCTGATCCTGGCACTAAATCTGACCTGACCCTGACCCCGGCCCTGACCCTGACCCTAAATCTCACCCTGACACTAACCTTGACCCTGACCCAAAATTCTGACCGTGACACTGACCCTGACCCTGAACGTAAACCTGACCCTAAATCTGACCGTGACCTTGACCTTGACCCTGACCCTGAACCTAACACTGACCCTGACCCTGACCCTGACCCTGACCCTGAACCTAACCCTGACCCTGACCCTTACCCTGACCCTTAACCTGACCCTGACACTGACACTGACCATGACGCTAACCCTGACCCTGACCCTGACCCTGACCCTGCCCCTAAACCTGATTTGACCCTGACCCTCACTCTGAACCTGACCCTGACCCTGACCTTCAACCTGAACCTGACACTGAACCTGACCTGACCCTGACCCTGACCTTGACCCTGACCTTGACCCTAACTGTGACCCTGACCCTGACCCTAAACCTGACCCTAACCCTGACACTGACAGTGATCCTGAACCTGACCCTATGTCTGACCGTGACCCTGACCGTGAACCTGACCCTCGCCCTGACCCTGAACCTGACCTTGACCCTAACCCTGATCATGACCCTGACACTGACCCTGACCCTTACACTAACACTGACCCTGACCCTGACGCAAACCCTGATGCTGACCCTAACAATGACACTGACCCTGACCCTAAACCAGACCTGACCCTGACCCTGACACTGACCCTGACCCTGAAATTTACTCTGACACTGACCCTGACCCTGAACCTGACCATATCCTAACCCTGATCCTACCCCTGACCCTGACCCTAACACTGACCCTGACCCTGACCCTGAATGTTACCCTGACCCTGACCCTGACCCTGAACCTGACCCTGACCCTGACCCTGAACGTGACCCTGAGCCTGAACTTGACCATGACCCTGACATTAACCCTAACCCTGACCCTGACCCTGATCATGAACCTGACCTTGACCCTGACCCTGACCCTAACCCTGACACTGACCGTGACACTGATTCTGACCCTGACCCTGAACCTGACCCTGACCGTGACCCTGACCCTGACAGTGACCCTGACCCTGATCCTGACCCTACCCCTGCCCCTTACCCTGACCTTAATATTGACCCTGACGGTAACACTGACCCTGACTGTGACCCTGACCCTGACCCTAACCCTAACCCTGACCCTGACCCTGACCCTGACCCTGACCCCTACCCTGACAATGCCCTGACCCCTACCCTGACCCTGACCCTGACTGTGACCCTGAACCTGACCCTGACCCTGACCCTGACCCTGACCCTGACCCTGACCCTGACCCTGACCCTGACACTAACTCTGAACCTGACCCTGACGCTGACCCTGAACCTAACCCTGACCCTGAACCTAACCCTGACCCTAACACTGACTTGGACCCTGACCCTAACCCTGAACCTAACACTGACCCTGTCCCCGACCCTGACCCTAACCCTGACCCTGACGCTGACCGTGACCCTGACACTGACCCTGACCCTGACCCTGACCCTGACCCTGACCCTGACACTAACTCTGAACCTGACCCTGACGCTGACCCTGAACCTAACCCTGACCCTGAACCTAACCCTGACCCTAACACTGACTTGGACCCTGACCCTAACCCTGAACCTAACACTGACCCTGTCCCCGACCCTGACCCTAACCCTGACCCTGACGCTGACCGTGACCCTGACACTGACCCTGAACCTGACTTTGAAACTTACCCTACCCCTGACCTCGACTCTAAACCTGACCCTGACCTGACCCAGACCTTGACATTAACCCTGAACTAGACCCTGACCCTGACACTAACACTGACCCTAACTTTGACACTGAACCTAACCCTAACCCTGACCCTGACCCTGACACTTTCCCCGACCCTGACCCTAAACCAGACCCTGACGCTGACCCTGACCGTGACCGTGACCCTAACCCTAACCGTGACACAGACCCTGACCGTGACCCTAACGCTGACCCTGACCCTGACCTTGACCCTGACCTTAACCATGACCGTGACCCTGTACCTGATCCTAAGTCTGACCCTGACCCAGACCCTAACCCTGACCCTGACCCTGACCTTGACCCTGACCCTAACCCTGACCCTAAATCTGAACCTGACTCTGACCCTGACCCTGACCCTGACCCTGAACTTAACCCTGACCGTGACCCTGACTCTGACCCTGACCCTAAATCTGAACCTGACCCTGACACTGTCCCTAACCCTGACACTGACCCTGACACTGACCCGGACCCTGACCCTAAACCTGACCTAACCTTGACCCCGGCCCTGACCCTGACCCTTAACCTCACCCTGACACTAACCTTGACCCTGACCCAAAATTCTGACCGTGACTCTTTCCCTGACACTGAACGTTACCCTGACACTAAATATGACAGTGACCTTGACCTTGACCCTGACCTGAACCTAAAACTGACCATGACCCTGACCCTGACCCTATCCCTGACCCTGACCCTGCCCCTAAGCCTGACCTGACCCTGTCCACTCACTCTTACCCTGACCCTGACACTCACCTTCAGCCTGAACCTGACACTGAACCTGACCTGACCCTGACCCTGACCCTGACCTTGACCCTACCTTTGACCCTGACCCTGACCCTAAACCTGACCCTGACCCTGACCCTGATCATGACCCTGACACTGAACCTGACCCTGACCCAAACCCTGATGCTGACCTTAACAATGACATTGACCCTGACCCTAAACCTGACCTGACCCTGACCCTGACACTGACCGCGACCCTGAAATTTACTCTGACACTGACCCTGAACCTGATTCTGACCCTAACCCTGACCCTGACCCTGACCCTAAACCTGACCCTGTCCCTGACCCTGAACCTGACCCTGTCCCTGAACCTAACCCAGATCCTGACCCTGACCATGACCCTGAACCTGACCCGGAATTTGAACCTGAACTTGACCCTGACCCTGACCCTGATCCTGACCCTGACCCTGACCCTAACACTGACACTGACACTGACCCTGAACCTGACCCTGGCCCTGAACCTGATCCTACCCCTGACCCTGACCCTAACACTGACCCTGACCCTGACCCTAAACCTGACATGACCCTGACCCTGACACTGACCCTAAACCTCAGCCTGACTCTAACCTTGACCCTGACCCTGACCTTGACCCTGACCCTGACCCTGACCCTGACCCAGACCCTGACCCTGAACCTGACCCTGACATTAACCCTAACCCTGACACTGACCCTGATCATGAATCTGACCCTGACCCTGACCCTGACCCTAACCCTGACACTGACCGTGACCCTGATTCTGACCCTGACCCTGACACTGACAGTGACCCTGACCCTGATCCTGACCCTACCCCTGCCCCCTAACATGACCCTGACCCAAACCCTGACAGTTACCCTAACCCTGAACCTTACCCTGACCCAGACCTTGACCCTGAACCTGACCCTGTCTTTGAACCTGAACCCGACCCTGACCGTGACCCTGACCCTAAGTCTGACCTTGACCCTGACCCTGACCCTGACCTGACCCTGACCATGACCCGAACACTGATACTGACCCTGAACCTAACCCTACCCCTGACCCTGACCCTGACCCTGACCGTGACCCTAAACATGACATGACCCTGACCCTGACAGTGACCCTGACCCTGATCCTGACCCTACCCCTGCCCCTTACCCTGACCTTAATCGTGACCCTGACCGTAACACTGACCGTGACCTTGACCATGACCCTGAACTTGACCCTAACCCTGACCCTGACCCTGACCACTAACCTGACAATGCTCTGACCCCTAACCCGACCCTGACCCAGACCTTAACCTGACAGTGACCCTGACACTGACCCTGCCCCTAAGCCTGACCTGACCCTGACCCTCACTCTGATCCTGAACCTAACCCTGACCCTAACACTGACTTGGACCCTGACCCTAACCCTGAACCTAACCCTGACCCTGTCCCCGACCCTGACCCTAACCCTGACCCTGACACTGAACCTAATCCTGACCTTGACCCTGACCTTGATTCTGAACCTGTCCCTGACCCTGACACTGAACCTGAACCGGACACTGACCCTGAACCTGACCCTGACTTTGACCTTGAACTTGACCTTGACCTTGTCACTGACCTTGTCACTGAACTTGAACCTGACCAAGACGCTGAACCTAAGTCTGAACGTGACCCTGAAAGTGCACCTGACCCTGAGCCTGACCCTACCCCTGACCCTGACCTTGACCCTTAACCTGACCCTGACACTGAACCTGACCCTAATTCTGACCCTGACCTTTACATTGACCCTGACCCTGACCCTTACCCTGTTTCTGACCCTAACCCTGACCCTGACCCTGACCGTGACCCTAACCCTGACCCTATCCCTGACCGTGACCCTGACCCTGACCCTGACCCTGAACATGAAACTGAACCTGACCTTGATATTGACCCTGGCCCTGACCTTGACCTTGAACTGTACCTTGACCTTTACCCTGACCGTGACACTGACCCTGAATCTAACACAGACCCTGAACCTTAATCTTAACGTGACCTTGACCCTGACCCTGAACTTTACTTTGACCTTTACCATGATCCTAACCCTGACCCTGACTCCGAACCCGACCTTGACCTTGACCTTGACCCTGACCCTGACCCTGACCTTTACCTTGACCCTGACCATGACCCTGACCCTGACCTTGACCTTGACCCTAACCCTGACCTTGAACTTGACCTTGACCCTGACCTTGACCTTGATATTGACACTGACCCTGAACCTAAACCTGACCCTGATTCTGACCCTGACCTTGACCTTGACCCTGACCCTGACCCTGACCCTTACCCTGTTTCTGACCCTAACCCTGACCCTGACCCTGACCCTGACCCTAAACCTGACCCTATCCCTGACCGTGACCCTGACCCTGACCCTGACCCTGACCCTGAACCTGACCCTGACAATGCCCTGATTCCAACACTGAACCTGACCCTGACACTGACCCTGATCCTGGCACTAAATCTGACCTGACCCTGACCCCGGCCCTGACCCTGACCCTAAATCTCACCCTGACACTAACCTTGACCCTGACCCAAAATTCTGACCGTGACACTGACCCTGACCCTGAACGTAAACCTGACCCTAAATCTGACCGTGACCTTGACCTTGACCCTGACCCTGAACCTAACACTGACCCTGACCCTGACCCTGACCCTGACCCTGAACCTAACCCTGACCCTGACCCTTACCCTGATCCTTAACCTGACCCTGACACTGACACTGACCATGACGCTAACCCTGACCCTGACCCTGACCCTGACCCTGCCCCTAAACCTGATTTGACCCTGACCCTCACTCTGAACCTGACCCTGACCTTCAACCTGAACCTGACACTGAACCTGACCTGACCCTGACCCTGACCCTGACCTTGACCCTAACTTTGACCCTGACCCTGACCCTAAACCTGACCCTAACCCTGACACTGACAGTGACCCTGAACCTGACCCTATGTCTGACCGTGACCCTGACCGTGAACCTGACCCTCGCCCTGACCCTGAACCTGACCTTGATCCTAACCCTGATCATGACCCTGACACTGACCCTGACCCTTACACTAACACTGACCCTGACCCTGACGCAAACCCTGATGCTGACCCTAACAATGACACTGACCCTGACCCTAAACCAGACCTGACCCTGACCCTGACACTGACCCTGACCCTGAAATTTACTCTGACACTGACCCTGACCCTGAACCTGACCATATCCTAACCCTGATCCTACCCCTGACCCTAACACTGACCCTGACCCTGACCCTGACCCTGAATGTTACCCTGACCCTGACCCAAAACCTCACCCTGACTCTAACCTTGACCCTGACCCTGACCCTGAACCTGACCCTGACCCTGACCCTGAACGTGACCCTGAGCCTGAACTTGACCATGACCCTGACATTAACCCTAACCCTGACCCTGACCCTGATCATAAACCTGACCTTGACCCTGACCCTGACACTAACCCTGACACTGACCGTGACACTGATTCTGACCCTGACCCTGAACCTGACCCTGACCGTGACCCTGACCCTGACAGTGACCCTGACCCTGATCCTGACCCTACCCCTGCCCCTTACCCTGACCTTAATATTGACCCTGACGGTAACACTGACCCTGACTGTGACCCTGACCCTGACATTAACCCTAACCCTGAACCTGACCCTGACCCTGACCCTGACCCCTACCCTGACAATGCCCTGACCCCTACCCTGACCCTGACCCTGACTGTGACCCTGAACCTGACCCTGACCCTGACCCTGACACTGACCCTGACCCTGACCCTAACCCTGACCGTGACCCTGACCCTGACCCTGACCCTGACCCTGACCCTGACCCTGACCCTGACCCTGACCCAGACACTGACAGTGACCCTGACCCTGATCCTGACCCTGACCCTGTCCCTAACACTGACTTGGACCCTGACCCTAACCCTGAATTTAACACTGACCCTGTCCCCGACCCTAATTCTGACCCTGACCCTGACGCTGACCGTGACCCTGACACTGACCCTGAACCTGACTCTGAAACTTACCCTACCCCTGACCCGACTCTAAACCTGACCCTGACCTGAACCAGACCTTGACATTAACCCTGAACTAGACCCTGACCCTGACACTAACACTGACCCTAACTTTGACACTGAACCTAACCCTAACCCTGACCCTGACCCTGACACTTTCCCCGACCCTGACCCTAAACCAGACCCTGACGCTGACCCTGACCGTGACCGTGACCCTAACCCTAACCGTGACACAGACCCTGACCGTGACCCTAACGCTGACCCTGACCCTGACCTTGACCCTGACCTTAACCATGACCGTGACCCTGTACCTGATCCTAAGTCTGACCGTGACCCTGACCATGACCCAGACTCTAACCCTGACCCTGACCCTGACCTTGACCCTGACCCTAACCCTGACCCTAAATCTGAACCTGACCCTGACCCTGACCCTGACCCTGACCCTGAACTTAACCCTGACCGTGACCCTGACTCTGACCCTGACCCTAAATCTGAACCTGACCCTGACACTGTCCCTAACCCTGACACTGACCCTGACACTGACCCGGACCCTGACCCTAAACCTGACCTAACCTTGACCCCGGCCCTGACCCTGACCCTTAACCTCACCCTGACACTAACCTTGACCCTGACCCAAAATTCTGACCGTGACTCTTTCCCTGACACTGAACGTTACCCTGACACTAAATATGACAGTGACCTTGACCTTGACCCTGACCTGAACCTAAAACTGACCATGACCCTGACCCTGACCCTATCCCTGACCCTGACCCTGCCCCTAAGCCTGACCTGACCCTGTCCACTCACTCTTACCCTGACCCTGACACTCACCTTCAGCCTGAACCTGACACTGAACCTGACCTGACCCTGACCCTGACCCTGACCTTGACCCTACCTTTGACCCTGACCCTGACCCTAAACCTGACCCTGACCCTGACCCTGATCATGACCCTGACACTGAACCTGACCCTGACCCAAACCCTGATGCTGACCTTAACAATGACATTGACCCTGACCCTAAACCGGACCTGACCCTGACCCTGACACTGACCGCGACCCTGAAATTTACTCTGACACTGACCCTGAACCTGATTCTGACCCTAACCCTGACCCTGACCCTGACCCTAAACCTGACCCTGTCCCTGACCCTGAACCTGACCCTGTCCCTGAACCTAACCCAGATCCTGACCCTGACCATGACCCTGAACCTGACCCGGAATTTGAACCTGAACTTGACCCTGACCCTGACCCTGATCCTGACCCTGACCCTGACCCTAACACTGACACTGACACTGACCCTGAACCTGACCCTGGCCCTGAACCTGATCCTACCCCTGACCCTGACCCTAACACTGACCCTGACCCTGACCCTAAACCTGACATGACCCTGACCCTGACACTGACCCTAAACCTCAGCCTGACTCTAACCTTGACCCTGACCCTGACCTTGACCCTGACCCTGACCCTGACCCTGACCCAGACCCTGACCCTGAACCTGACCCTGACATTAACCCTAACCCTGACACTGACCCTGATCATGAATCTGACCCTGACCCTGACCCTGACACTGACCGTGACCCTGATTCTGACCCTGACCCTGACACTGACAGTGACCCTGACCCTGATCCTGACCCTACCCCTGCCCCCTAACATGACCCTGACCCAAACCCTGACAGTTACCCTAACCCTGAACCTTACCCTGACCCAGACCTTGACCCTGAACCTGACCCTGTCTTTGAACCTGAACCCGACCCTGACCGTGACCCTGACCCTAAGTCTGACCTTGACCCTGACACTGACCCTGACCTGACCCTGACCATGACCCTAACACTGATACTGACCCTGAACCTAACCCTACCCCTGACCCTGACCCTGACCCTGACCGTGACCCTAAACATGACATGACCCTGACCCTGACCCTGACAGTGACCCTGACCCTGATCCTGACCCTACCCCTGCCCCTTACCCTGACCTTAATCGTGACCCTGACCGTAACACTGACCGTGACCTTGACCATGACCCTGAACTTGACCCTAACCCTGACCCTGACCCTGACCACTAACCTGACAATGCTCTGACCCCTAACCCGACCCTGACCCAGACCTTAACCCTGACAGTGACCCTGACACTGACCCTGCCCCTAAGCCTGACCTGACCCTGACCCTCACTCTGATCCTGAACCTAACCCTGACCCTAACACTGACTTGGACCCTGACCCTAACCCCGAACCTAACCCTGACCCTGTCCCCGACCCTGACCCTAACCCTGACCCTGACGCTGACCGTGACCCTGACACTGACACTGAACCTGACTCTGAACCTGACCCTACCCCTGACCGTGACCCTAAACCTGACCCTGACCCTGACCTTGAAATTAAACCTGAACGTGACCCTGACCCTGACACTAAACCTGACCCTAACCCTGACCCTAACTTTGACACTGAACCTGACCCTAACCCTGACCCTGACCCTGACACTTTCCCCGACCCTGACCCTAACCCAGACCCTGACGTTGACCCTGACCCTGACCATGACCCTAACCCTGACCCTGACCCTGACCCTAAGTCTGACCGTGACCCTGACCCTGATCCTGACACTGACCCTAACACTGACCCTGACCCTGACCCTGATCCTGACACAGACCATAACACTGACCCTGACCCTGTAGCTGATCCTAAGTCTGACCGTGACCCTGACCCTGACCCTGATCATGACCCTGACACTGAACCTGACCCTGAAATTTACTCTGACACTGACCCTGACCCTGAACTTTACCCTGACCGTGACCCTGACCCTGACCGTGACTTTGACCCTAAACCTGACCCTGTCCCTGACCCTGACCCTGACCCTGTCCCTGAACCTAACGAGATCCTGACCCTGACCATGACCGTGAACCTGACCCGGAATTTGAACCTGAACTGGACCCTGACCCTGACCCTGATACTGACCCTGACCCTGACCCTGACCCTAACACTGACCCTGACCCTGACCCTAAACCTGACATGACCCTGACCCTGACCCTGAACCTAAACCTCACCCTGACCCTGACCTTGACCCTGACCCTGACATTAACCCTAACCCCGACACTGACCCTGATCATGAACCTGACCCTGACCCTGACAGTGACCCTGACCCTGATCCTGAACCTACACCTGCCCCCTAACCTGACCCTGACCCTGACTGTTACCCTAACCCTGAACCTGACCCTGACCCAGACCTTGACACTGAACCTGACCCTGTCTTTGAACCTGAACCCGACCCTGACCGTGACCCTGACCCTAAGTCTGACCTTGACCCTGACACTGACCCTGACCTGACCCTGACCATGACCCTAACACTGATACTGACCCTGAACCTAACCCTACCCCTGACCCTGACCCTGACCATGGCCCTAAACATGACATGACCCTGACCCTGACCCTGACAGTGACCCTGACCCTGATCCTGACCCTACCCCTGCCCCTTACCCTGACCTTAATCGTGACCCTGACCGTAACACTGACCGTGAGCCTGACCATGACCCTGAACTTGACCCTAACCCTGACTCTGACCCTGACCCTGACCCTGACCACTAACCTGACAATGCTCTGACCCCTACCCTGACCCTGACCCTGACCCTAAATTTGACCGTGACCCTAACCCTGACCCTGACCCTGACCCTAACTCTGAACCTGACCCTGACCCTGACCATGACACTGAACCTAACCCTGACCCTGACCTACACCCTGAACTTGACCTTGACCCTGATCCTGACCCTGACCCTGACCGTGACCCTGATACTGACCCTGAACCTAACCGTACTCCTGACCCTGACCCTAACACTTACCCTGACCCTAAACCTGACCTGACCCTGACCCTAACCCTAAACATCACCCTGACTCTAACACTGACCCTGAACTTAAAATTCTGACTGTGACCCTGACCCTCAACTCTGACCCTGACCCTGACCCTAACCCTAACCGTGACCCTGAACCTCAACTCTGACCGTGAACCTGACCCTGACCCTGACCTTGACCCTGACCCTGAACCTGACCCTGACACTGACCCTGCCCCTAAACCTGACCTGTCCCTGACCCTGAACCTGACCCTGACCCTTATCCTGAACGTTACCCTGAATTTGGCACTGACCCTGGCCCTGACCCTGACTCTACACCTGACCCAGAACTTGACACTGACCCTGACCCTAACCTTGACCCTGACCCTAACCCTGACCCTAAATCTGAACCTGACCCTGTCCCTGACCCTGACACTAAACCAGACCCTCACCCTGACCCTGACCCTGACCCTGACCCTGAACCTGATACTGACACTGAACCTCAGTCTGACTGTGACCCTAACCCTTACCCTAATTCTGACCGTGACCCTGATCATGACCTTGACCCTGACCCTGACTCTAACCCTGACCCTTGCCCTAACACTGACCCTGACCCTGTCACTTACCCTGACCCTAAGTCTGACCCTGACCTTAACACTAAACCAGACCCTGACCCTACCACTTTCCCTGAGCCTGACACTGACCCTGAACATGACCTTGACACTGTCTGACTGAGACCCTGACCGTGACCCTGAACCTCAAACTGACCCTGACCCTAACCCTGACCTTGACCCTGACCCTCACTCTGACCCTAACCCTTGTCCTGACCCTGACCCTGACTGTGACCCTGAATATAAACCTGACCCTGACCCTGACCCTGACCCTGAACATAAACCTGACCTTGACCCTGAACCTGACCCTGAACTTAACCCTGAACCTGACCCTGACCCTGACCCTGACCTTGAACCTGACCCTGACCTTAACCCTGACCCTGACCCTGTCCCTGATTCTAAGAAATACCGTGACCCTGACCCTGACCATCACCCTGGCCTGACCCTGAACTTGACCTTGACCCTGACCCTGAACATTACCCTGACCCTGACCCTGACACTTACACTGACCCTGACCGTTACGCTGATCCTGACCCTGATGCTGACCCTGACTCTGAACTACACCCTGAACTTGACCATAACCGTGACCCTGACCCTGACTCTGACCCTGACCGGGACCATGACCGTGACCCTGAAACTAACACTACCCCTGACCCTGATCCTGACCCTGACACTAAACCTGACCCTGACAGTGACCCTGACACTGACAGTGACCCTGACCGTGACCTTAACCCTGACCCTGACAGTGACCCTGACCCTGATCCTTACCCTACCCCTGCCCCTTACCCTGACCTTAATCGTGACCCTGACCGTAACACTGACCGTGACACTGACCCTGACCCTGAACCTGACCTTAATTCTGAACCTGACCCTGACGCTGACCCTGAACCTAACCCTGATTCTGACCCTGACCCTGACCCTGACCCTGAAACTAACCCTGACCCTGACCCTGACTCTGACCCTGACCCTAAATCTGAACCTGACCCTGATCCTGACCCTGACACTGTCCATACCCCTGTCCCTAACCCTGACCCTGAACCTGACCCTAACCCTGACACTGACCCTGACCCTGAACCTGACCCTGACCCTGACCCCGACCATGACCCTGACAATGCCCTGATTCCGACCCTGACCCTGATCCTGACGCTAACCGTGACCCTGACCCTTACTTTGGCCTTGACCCTTGCCCTGACAATGACCCTACACCTGACCCTGACCCTGACCCTGACCCTAACTCTGAACCTGATCCTGACCCTGACCCTGACCCTGACCCTGACCTTGACCCTAAACCTGACCTAACCTTGACCCCGGTCCTGACCCTGACCCTAAACCTCACCCTGACACTAACCTTGACCCTGACCCAAAATTCTGACCGTGACACTAACCCTGAACCTGAACGTGAACCTGACCCTAAATCTGACCGTGACCTTGACCTTGACCCTGACCCTGAACTTAACACTGACCCTGACCCTGACCCTGACACTGACCATGACCCTAACCCTGACCCTGACCCTGACACTGACCCTGCCCCTAAGCCTGACCTGACCCTGACTCTGAACCAGACACTGACCCTAAATCTGAACCTGACCCTGACTCTGACACTGACCCTAACACTGACCTTGACACGGACCCTGACACTGACCATAAACGTGACCCTGACACTGATTTTGAAACTAACCCTTACCATGACCCTGACCCTAAACCTGATCATAACCCTGAGCCTGACCCTGAGAATGACGCTGACCCTTACCCCGACCCTGACCCTGACAATGCCGTGATTCTGACCCTGACCCTGACCCTGACCCTGATACTAATCCTGATGTTGACCCTGAATTTGGCCCTGACCCTGGCCCTGACCCTGACCCTACACCTCACACTGAACCTGACCCTGACCCTGACCCTAACCCTGACCCTAAATTTGACTGTGACCCTAACCCTGACCCTGACCATGACCCTAACTCTGAACCTGACCCTGACCATGACACTGAACCTAACCCTGACCCTGACCTACACCCTGAACTTGAACTTGACCCTGATCCTGACCCTGACCCTGACCGTGACCATGATACTGACCCTGAACCTATCCCTACTCCTGACCCTGACTCTAACACTGACCCTGACCTTAAAACTCTGACCGAGACCCTGAACCTGACCCTGACACTGACCCTGACCCTGAACCTAATTCTGACCCTGAACCTGACCCTGACCCTGACCTGACCATGACCCTGACCCTGAACCTGACACTGACACTGACCCTGCACCTAAACCTGACCTGTCCCTGACCCTCACCCTGACCCTGACCATGACTCTGACCCTAAACCTGACCCTGACCCTGACACTGACGCTTACCCTAACCCTGACCCTTACCCTGACCCTGACCCTAGCCCTGACTCTGACTCTGACCCTGACCCAGACCCTGACCCTTACCCTGACACTGACCCTGGCCCTGAACCTGACCTTGACCCTACAACTGAACTTGACCCTGACCCTGACCCTGACCCTGACCCTGAAACTGACCCTGACCCTGACCCTGACCCTGTCCCTGACCCAGACCCCGAACCTGACCCTGAAAATGCCCTGACTCCGACCCTGACCCTGACCCTGACCCTGACCCTAATCCTGATCGTGACCCTGAATTTGGCACTGACCCTGGCCCTGACCCTAACTCTACACCTGACCCTGAACCTGACCCTGACCCTGACCCTAACCCTGACCCTATCCCTTACGGTGACACTGACCCTGACCCTGACCCTGACCCTAACTTGGAACCTGACCCTGACCCTGACCCTTAGACTGAACTTAACCCTGACCCTGACCTACACCCTGAACTTGACCTTGACCCTGACCGTGACCCTGACCCTGACCCTGACTCTGACCCTAACCCTGACCTTGACCCTGACACTGACCCTGACCCTAACTCTGACCCTGAACTGGATCCTGACAGTAAACCTGAACATGACCCTGACCCTGACCCTAACCCTGACACTGACCCTGTCCCTGACCCTGACCCTGACCCTGAACCTGACCCTGAACCTGACGCTGACCCTGAACGAGACCCTGAGCCTGACCTTGACCCTGACCCTGACATTAACCCTAACCCTGACACTGACCCTTATCATGAACCTGACCCTGACCCTGACCTTAACCCTGACACTGACCCTGACAGTGAACCTGACCCTGATGCTGACCCTGAACGAGACCCTGAGCCTGACCTTGACCCTGACCCTGACATTAACCCTAACCCTGACACTGACCCTTATCATGAACCTGACCCTGACCCTGACCTTAACCCTGACACTGACCCTGACAGTGAACCTGACCCTGATGCTGACTCTACCTCTGCCCCTTACCCTGACCTTAATCGTGACGCTGACCGTAACACTGACCGTGACCCTAACCCTGACCCTGACCTTGACCCTAACCCTGACCCTGACCCTGACCTCTACCCTGACAATGCCCTGACCCCTACCCTGACCCTGACCCTGACTGTTACCCTAACCCTGAACCTGACCCTGTCTTTGAACGTGAACCCGACCCTGACCGTGACCCTGACCCTAAGTCGGACCTTGACCCTGACCCTGACCCTGACCCTGACCCTAACACTGACCCTGACCCTGAACCTAAACCTATCCCCTGACCCTGACCCTGACCATGACCCTAAACCTGACATGACCCTGACCCTGACCCTGACCTTGACGCTGATGGTGACCCTGACCCTGACCCTGATCCTAACCCTATCCCTGACCCTGACCATTACCCTCACCCTGAACCTGACCTGACCCTGACCCTGACACTGACCCGGAACCTAACCCTGAACCTGACTGTGACCCTGATTCTGACCCTGAGCCTGACCCTGACCCTGACCCTGACCCTGAAACTGACAGTGAACCTGACCCTGCCCCTGACCCTACTCCTACCCCTTACCCTGACCCTAACCGTGACCCTGACCCTAACACTGACCCTGAAGCTGACCCTGACCCTGACATTTATCCTAACCCCGACCCTGACCCTGACCCTAAGTCTACACCGTGAACCTGACCCTGACTCTGACGCTGACCATGACCCTGACCCTGACCCTGACCTTGACCCTGACCATGACCCAGACCCTGACCCTAAACCTGACCTGAACCTGACCCTGACCTTGACCTTGACCCTGACTTAACCCTGACACTGAATATCTCCCTGACCCTGACCCAAACCCTAACCCTGTTCCTATCTTTGACTGTGACCCTAACCCTGACCCTGACCCTGACCCTAACTCTGAAACTGAACCTTAACCTGACCATGACACTGAACCTAACCCTGACCCTGACCAACACCCTGAACTTGACCTTGACCCTGCCCAGACCCTGACCCTGACCCTGACACTGACCTGACCCTGAACCTGACCTTGACCCTACAACTGAACTTGACCCTGACCCTGACCCTGACCCTGACCCTGACCCTGAAACTGACCCTGACCCTGACCCTGACCCTGACCCTGACCCTGACCCTGACCCAGACCCCAAACCTGACCCTGACGGTGACCCTGAACCTGACCCTAACTCGGAACCTGACCCTGACCCTGACCCTAATCCTGATCGTGACCCTGAATTTGGCCCTGACCCTGGCCCTGACCCTAACTCTACACCTGGCCCTGAACCTGACCCTTAGACTGAACTTAACCCTGACCCTGACCTACACCCTGAAATTGACCTTGATCCTGACCGTGAACCTGACCCTCACCCTGACCCTGACCCTGACCCTGACCTTGACCCTGACACTGACCCTGACCCTAACCCTGACCCTGAACTGGATCCTGACCCTAACCCTGAACATGACCCTGACCCTGACCCTAACCCTGACACTGACCCTGTCCCTGACCCTGACCCTGACCCTAACCCTGACACTGACCCTGACCATGACCCTGACCCTGACCCTAAACCTGACCTGAACCTGACCCTGACCTTGACCTTGACCCTGACTTAACCCTGACACTGAATATCTCCCTGACCCTGACCCAAACCCTAACCCTGTTCCTATCTTTGACTGTGACCCTAACCCTGACCCTGACCCTGACCCTAACTCTGAAACTGAACCTTACCCTGACCATGACACTGAACCTAACCCTGACCCTGACCAACACCCTGAACTTGACCTTGACCCTGCCCAGACCCTGACCCTGACCCTGACACTGACCTGACCCTGAACCTGACCTTGACCCTACAACTGAATTTGACCCTGACCCTGACCCTGACCCTGACCCTGAAACTGACCCTGACCCTGACCCTGACCCTGACCCTGACCCTGACCCTGACCCAGACCCCAAACCTGACCCTAACAATGCCCTGACTCCGACCCTGACCCTGACCCTGACCCTGACCCTAATCCTGATCGTGACCCTGAATTTGGCACTGACCCTGGCCCTGACCCTAACTCTACACCTGGCCCTGAACCTGACCCTTAGACTGAACTTAACCCTGACCCTGACCTACACCCTGAAATTGACCTTGATCCTGACCGTGAACCTGACCCTCACCCTGACCCTGACCCTGACCCTGACCTTGACCCTGACACTGACCCTGACCCTAACCCTGACCCTGAACTGGATCCTGACCCTAACCCTGAACATGACCCTGACCCTGACCCTAACCCTGACACTGACCCTGTCCCTGACCCTGACCCTGACCCTAACCCTGACACTGACCCTGACCATGACCCTGACCCTGACCCTAAACCTGACCTGAACCTGACCCTGACCTTGACCTTGACCCTGACTTAACCCTGACACTGAATATCTCCCTGACCCTGACCCAAACCCTAACCCTGTTCCTATCTTTGACTGTGACCCTAACCCTGACCCTGACCCTGACCCTAACTCTGAAACTGAACCTTACCCTGACCATGACACTGAACCTAACCCTGACCCTGACCAACACCCTGAACTTGACCTTGACCCTGCCCAGACCCTGACCCTGACCCTGACACTGACCTGACCCTGAACCTGACCTTGACCCTACAACTGAATTTGACCCTGACCCTGACCCTGACCCTGACCCTGAAACTGACCCTGACCCTGACCCTGACCCTGACCCTGACCCTGACCCTGACCCAGACCCCAAACCTGACCCTAACAATGCCCTGACTCCGACCCTGACCCTGACCCTGACCCTGACCCTAATCCTGATCGTGACCCTGAATTTGGCACTGACCCTGGCCCTGACCCTAACTCTACACCTGGCCCTGAACCTGACCCTTAGACTGAACTTAACCCTGACCCTGACCTACACCCTGAAATTGACCTTGATCCTGACCGTGAACCTGACCCTCACCCTGACCCTGACCCTGACCCTGACCTTGACCCTGACACTGACCCTGACCCTAACCCTGACCCTGAACTGGATCCTGACCCTAACCCTGAACATGACCCTGACCCTGACCCTAACCCTGACACTGACCCTGTCCCTGACCCTGACCCTGACCCTAAACCTCACCCTGACTCTAACCTTGACCCTGACCCTGACCCTAAACCTCACCCTGACTCTAACCTTGACCCTGACCCTGACCCTGACCCTGACCCTGACCCTGACCGTGACCCTGACCCTGACCTTGACCCTGACCCTGACATTAACCCTAACCCTCACCCTGACCCTGATCATGAACCTGACCCTGACCCTGACCGTGACCCTAACCCTGACCCTGACCCTGACAGTGAACCTGACCCTGATCCTGACTCTAACCCTGCCCCTTACTCTGACCTTAATCGTGACCCTGACCGTAACACTGACCGTGACCCTGACCCTGACCCTGACCTTGACCCTAACCCTGACCCTGACCCTGACCCTGACCCCTACCCTGACAATGCCCTGACCCCTACCTTGAATCTGACCCTGACTGTTACCCTAACCCTGAACCTGACCCTGACCCAGACCTTGACCCTGAACCTGACCCTGTCTTTGAACGTGAACCCGACCCTGACCGTGACCCTGACCCTAAGTCTGACCCTGACCCTGACTTGACCCTGACCATGAACCTAACACTGATACTGACCCTGAACCTAACCCTACCCCTGACCCTGACACTGACCGTGACCCTAAACATGACATGACCCTGACCCTGACCCTGACCCTGACAGTGACCCTGACAGTGACCCTGACCTTGACGCTGATGGTGACCCTGACCCTGACCGTGACCCTAACTCTGACCCTGACCCTGACAGTGAACCTGACCCTGATCCTGACTCTAACCCTGCCCCTTACCCTGACCTTAATCGTGACCCTGACCGTAACACTGACCGTGACCCTGACCCTGACCTTGACCCTAACCCTGACCCTGACCCTGACCCTGACCCCTACCCTGACAATGCCCTGACCCCTACCTTGAATCTGACCCTGACTGTTACCCTAACCCTGAACCTGACCCTGACCCAGACCTTGACCCTGAACCTGACCCTGTCTTTGAACGTGAACCCGACCCTGACCGTGACCCTGACCCTAAGTCTGACCCTGACCCTGACCTGACCCTGACCATGACCCTAACACTGATACTGACCCTGAACCTAACCCTACCCCTGACCCTGACCCTGACCGTGACCCTAAACATGACATGACCCTGACCCTGACCCTGACAGTGACCCTGACCCTGACCCTGACCTTGACGCTGATGGTGACCCTGACCCTGACCCTGACCCTAACCCTATCCCTGACCCTGACCATTACCCTCACCCTGAACCTGACCTGACCCTGACCCTGACACTGACCCGGACCCTAACCCTGAACCTGACCGTGACCCTGATTCAGACCCTGACCCTGACCGTGATCCTGACCCTGACCCTGACCCTGAAACTGACCCTGACCCTGCCCCTGACCCTACTCCTGCCCCTTACCCTGACCCTAACCGTGACCCTGACCCTAACACTGACCCTGAAGCTGACCCTGACCCTGACATTTATCCTAACCCCGACCCTGACCCTGACCCTAAGTCTACACCGTGACCCTGACCCTGACTCTGACCCTGACCATGACCCTGACCCTGACCCTGACCTTGACCCTGACCCTGACCCTAACTCGGAACCTGACCCTGACACTAACCCTGACCCTGAACTGGATCCTGACCCTAACCCTGAACATGACCCTGACCCTGACCCTAACCCTGACACTGACCCTGGCCCTGACCCTGGCCCTGACCCTAAACCTCACCCTGACTCTAACCTTGACCCTGACCCTGACCCTGACCCTGACCGTGACCCTGACCCTGACCTTGACCCTGACCCTGACATTAACCCTAACCCTGACACTGACCCTGATCATGAACCTGACCCTGACCCTGACCTTAACCCTGTGGGGAATATTTTAACAATTCGTGTCCATAAAGAAAAGTCCTGTCTGCTTCTGTCTGCTTCGGGGCCCTGCAATGGCAGCCAGATTCCTGAACCACAGATGCAGTGTGTCCCAGTCTCCCCCTCATTCTAGTCAATTTATCAAGTCTTCAGAAAATACTCCTCAAATTCTTGAGCTTGTTTGCTTTTGTTATTCCGGATTTCTATTTCTAGCAGTTACAGCCTTTTTCCTATTGTTTTGTCTTCTTCGAAATTAACTTAACACGGCTATAGGTGTGACTGTCCCTGTAAATAGCTGGTAGGGAATGTTTTAATTACTTGTGAAGTGTCAATAAGAAAGCTATTTGTGTTTGTATGACTTCTTTGATGTCTGGGAGCCTCGGAATAGCTGATAACAACTAGTGACTGTTATGGAACACTATGCAGGCCTCTGATATCTGGCCAGGAGTCCAAGAGATTAAGAAGAAGAAAAAAAGGAAGCTGAAGGACGGCTAGGAGACAAGACCTGCAGGGGATGTTGTATAAACTTGACACGGTGCCAAAGGAGTACAAAGGGGAAGGACAAGAAAAAAACTTGGAGAGGAAGACTACTAGCCTTCAGCATGAAAAACCCCCAGAGGGACCACCGGAGACTGACGCGCATGCTCCAGTAGGAGGGACTGGACCCCGGAAGCTAATTAGAATAACCTATTTTTTTAGAAGTAGTAATGAATATGTATTAGTCTAGGAGTATAAAAATCGGTTACTTGATGTGGCTGGTGTGCGTCCTGGTGGAGCGGAGACTCCCAGTGCACCCAGTGCTGTTTGCTTACCTCTATTCTCTTAATAAATCCTATTTTCTTATTTAAACCTATTTTGAAGACTGAGCCATTTTTAACAACCCTGACACTGACCGTGACCCTAACCCTGACCCTGACCCTGACAGTGAACCTGACCCTGACCCTGACCCTGAACGTGACCCTGACCCTGACCTTAATCGTGACGCTGACCGTAACACTGACCGTGACCCTGACCCTAAGTCTGACCTTGACCCTAAACCTGAACCTGACCCTTACCCTGACCCCTACCCTGACAATGCCCTGACCCCTACCCTGACCCTGACCCTGACCCTGAACCTGACCCTGAACCTGACCCTGACCCTGACCATTACCCTCACCCTGAACCTGACCTGACCCTGACCCTGACACTGACCTGGACCCTAACCCTGAACCTGACCGTGACCCTGATTCTGACCCTGACCCTGACCGTGACCCTGACCCTGACCCTGACCCTGACCGTGACCCTGACCCTGACTCTGACCCTGACAATGCCCTGACTCCAACCCTGACCCTGACCCTGACCCTGACCCTAATCCTGATCGTGACCCTGAATTTGGCACTGACCCTGGCCCTGACCCTGACTCTGACCCTGAGCCTGACCTTGACCCTACAACTGAACTTGACTTTGACCCTGACCCTGATACTGACCCTGACCCTGACCCTGACCCTGACCCTAACTCGGAACCTGACCCTGACCCTGACCGTTAGACTGAACTTAACCCTGACCCTGACCTACACCCTGAACTTGACCTTGACCCTGACCGTGAACCTGACCCTGACTCTGACCCTGACCCTGACCTTGACCCTGACCCTAACCCTGACCCTAAATCTGAACCTGGCCCTGACCCTGACCCTGACCCTGATCCTGACCCTGACCCTAACCCTGACCCTGACCCTGACCCTAACCCTGACCGTGACACTGACCCTGACCCTGACCTTGACCCTGACCCTGACCCTGACCCTAACCCTGAACCTAACCCTGACCGTGACCCTGACTTTTACCCTGACCCTAAATCTGACCCTGACCCTGACACTGTCCCTAACCCTGACACTGTCCCTAACCCTGACACTGACCCTAAACCTGACCTAACCTTGACCCCGGCCCTGAACCTGACCCTTAACCTCACCCTGACACTAACCTTGACCCTGACCCAAAATTCTGACCGTGACCCTTACCCTAACACTGAACGTTACCCTGACTCTAAATATGACAGTGACCTTGACCTTGACCCTGACCTGAACCTAAAACTGACCATGACCCTGACCCTAACCCTATCATTGACACTGACCCTGCCCATAAGCCTGACCTGACCCTGACCCTCAGTCTGACCCTGACCCTGACCCTCACCTTCAGCCTGAACCTGACACTGAACCTGACCTGACCCTGACCCTTTCCCTGACCTTGACCCTACTTTTGACCCTGACCCTGACCCTAAACCTGACCCTGACCCTGACCCTGATCATGACCCTGACACTGACCCTGACCCTGACCCTGACCCTGACCCAAACCCTGATGCTGACCTTAACAATGACACTGACCCTGACCCTAAACCTGACCTGACCCTGACCCTGACCCTGAAATTTATTCTGACACTGACCCTGAACCTGATTTAGACCCTAACCCTGACCTTGACCCTGACCCTGACCCTGAACTTTATCCTGACTGTGACCCTGACCCTGACCCTAACCTTGACCCTAAACCTGACCCTGTCCCTGACCCTGATGCTGACCCTGACCTTAAGTCGCACCGTGACCCTGACCCTGACCCTGAACATGACTCTGACCCTGACCCTGACCTTGACCCTTACGCTGACCCTGACCCTGATCATGACCCTGACTCTGACACTGACCCTGACCCTGACCATAAACCTGACCTGACCCTGACCCTGACACTGACCGCGACCCTGAAATTTACTCTGACACTGACCCTGAACCTGATTCTGACCCTAACCCTGACCCTGACCCTGACCCTAAACCTGACCCTGTCCCTGACCCTGAACCTGACCCTGTCCCTGAACCTAACCCAGATCCTGAACCTGACCATGACCCTGAACCTGACCCGGAATTTGAACCTGAACTTGACCCTGACCCTGAACCTGATCCTGACCCTGACCCTGACCCTAACACTGACACTGACACTGACCCTGAACCTGACCCTGGCCCTGAACCTGATCCTACCCCTGACCCTGACCCTAACACTGACCCTGACCCTGACCCTAAACCTGACATGACCCTGACCCTGACACTGACCCTAAACCTCAGCCTGACTCTAACCTTTACCCTGACCCTGACCTTGACCCTGACCCTGACCCTGACCCTGACCCAGACCCTGACCCTGACCCTGACCCTGACATTAACCCTAACCCTGACACTGACCCTGATCATGAATCTGACCCTGACCCTGACCCTGACCCTAACCCTGACACTGACCGTGACCCTGATTCTGACCCTGACCCTGACAGTGACCCTGACCCTGATCCTGACCCTACCCCTGCCCCCTAACATGACCCTGACCCAAACCCTGACAGTTACCCTAACCCTGAACCTTACCCTGACCCAGACCTTGACCCTGAACCTGACCCTGTCTTTGAACCTGAACCCGACCCTGACCGTGACCCTGACCCTAAGTCTGACCTTGACCCTGACACTGACCCTGACCTGACCCTGACCATGACCCGAACACTGATACTGACCCTGAACCTAACCCTACCCCTGACCCTGACCCTGACCCTGACCGTGACCCTAAACATGACATGACCCTGACCCTGACCCTGACAGTGACCCTGACCCTGATCCTGACCCTACCCCTGACCCTTACCCTGACCTTAATCGTGACCCTGACCGTAACACTGACCGTGACCTTGACCATGACCCTGAACTTGACCCTAACCTTGACCCTGACCCTGACCACTAACCTGACAATGCTCTGACCCCTAACCCGACCCTGACCCAGACCTTAACCTGACAGTGACCCTGACACTGACCCTGCCCCTAAGCCTGACCTGACCCTGACCCTCACTCTGATCCTGAACCTAACCCTGACCCTAACACTGACTTGGACCCTGACCCTAACCCTGAACCTAACCCTGACCCTGTCCCCGACCCTGACCCTAACCCTGACCCTGACACTGAACCTAATCCTGACCTTGACCCTGACCTTGATTCTGAACCTGTCCCTGACCCTGACACTGAACCTGAACCGGACACTGACCCTGAACCTGACCCTGACTTTGACCTTGAACTTGACCTTGACCTTGTCACTGACCTTGTCACTGAACTTGAACCTGACCAAGACGCTGAACCTAAGTCTGAACGTGACCCTGAAAGTGCACCTGACCCTGAGCCTGACCCTACCCCTGACCCTGACCTTGACCCTTAACCTGACCCTGACACTGAACCTGACCCTAATTCTGACCCTGACCTTTACATTGACCCTGACCCTGACCCTTACCCTGTTTCTGACCCTAACCCTGACCCTGACCCTGACCGTGACCCTAACCCTGACCCTATCCCTGACCGTGACCCTGACCCTGACCCTGACCCTGAACATGAAACTGAACCTGACCTTGATATTGACCCTGGCCCTGACCTTGACCTTGAACTGTACATTGACCTTTACCCTGACCGTGACACTGACCCTGAATCTAACACAGACCCTGAACCTTAATCTTAACGTGACCTTGACACTGACCCTGAACTTTACTTTGACCTTTACCATGATCCTAACCCTGACCCTGACTCCGAACCCGACCTTGACCTTGACCTTGACCCTGACCCTGACCCTGACCCTGACCCTGACCTTTACCTTGACCCTGACCATGACCCTGACCCTGACCTTGACCTTGACCCTAACCCTGACCTTGAACTTGACCTTGACCCTGACCTTGACCTTGATATTGACACTGACCCTGAACCTAAACCTGACCCTGATTCTGACCCTGACCTTGACCTTGACCCTGACCCTGACCCTGACCCTTACCCTGTTTCTGACCCTAACCCTGACCCTGACCCTGACCCTGACCCTAAACCTGACCCTATCCCTGACCGTGACCCTGACCCTGACCCTGAACCTGACCCTGACAATGCCCTGATTCCAACACTGAACCTGACCCTGACACTGACCCTGATCCTGGCACTAAATCTGACCTGACCCTGACCCCGGCCCTGACCCTGACCCTAAATCTCACCCTGACACTAACCTTGACCCTGACCCAAAATTCTGACCGTGACACTGACCCTGACCCTGAACGTAAACCTGACCCTAAATCTGACCGTGACCTTGACCTTGACCCTGACCCTGAACCTAACACTGACCCTGACCCTGACCCTGAATCTGACCCTGAACCTAACCCTGACCCTGACCCTTACCCTGACCCTTAACCTGACCCTGACACTGACACTGACAATGACGCTAACCCTGACCCTGACCCTGACCCTGACCCTGCCCCTAAACCTGATTTGACCCTGACCCTCACTCTGAACCTGACCCTGACCATGACCTTCAACCTGAACCTGACACTGAACCTGACCTGACCCTGACCCTGACCTTGACCCTGACCTTGACCCTAACTTTGACCCTGACCCTGACCCTAAACCTGACCCTAACCCTGACACTGACAGTGACCCTGAACCTGACCCTATGTCTGACCGTGACCCTGACCGTGAACCTGACCCTCGCCCTGACCCTGAACCTGACCTTGACCCTAACCCTGATCATGACCCTGACACTGACCCTGACCCTTACACTAACACTGACCCTGACCCTGACCCAAACCCTGATGCTGACCCTAACAATGACACTGACCCTGACCCTAAATGAGACCTGACCCTGACCCTGACACTGACCCTGACCCTGAAATTTACTCTGACACTGACCCTGACCCTGAACCTGACCATATCCTAACCCTGATCCTACCCCTGACCCTGACCCTAACACTGACCCTGACCCTGACCCTGACCCTGAATGTTAACCTGACCCTGACCCAAAACCTCACCCTGACTCTAACCTTGACCCTGACCCTGACCCTGAACCTGACCCTGACCCTGACCCTGAACATGACCCTGAGCCTGAACTTGACCATGACCCTGACATTAACCCTAACCCTGACCCTGACCCTGATCATAAACCTGACCTTGACCCTGACCCTGACCCTAACCCTGACACTGACCGTGACACTGATTCTGACCCTGACCCTGAACCTGACCCTGACCGTGACCCTGACCCTGACAGTGACCCTGACCCTGATCCTGAACCTACCCCTGCCCCTTACCCTGACCTTATTATTGACCCTGACGGTAACACTGACCCTGACTGTGACCCTGACCCTGACCCTAACCCTAACCCTGACCCTGACCCTGACCCTGACCCTGACCCCTACCCTGACAATGCCCTGACCCCTACCCTGACCCTGACCCTGACTGTGACCCTGAACCTTACCCTGACCCTGACCCTGACACTGACCCTGACCCTGACCCTAACCCTGACCGTGACCCTGACCCTGACCCTGACCCTGACCCTGACCCTGACCCAGACACTGACAGTGACCCTGACCCTGATCCTGACCCTGACCCTGTCCCTAACACTGACTTGGACCCTGACCCTGACGCTGACCGTGACCCTGACACTGACCCTGAACCTGATTCTGAAACTTACCCTACCCCTGACCCGACTCTAAACCTGACCCTGACCTGAACCAGACCTTGACATTAACCCTGAACTAGACCCTGACCCTGACACTAACACTGACCCTAACTTTGACACTGAACCTAACCCTAACCCTGACCCTGACCCTGACACTTTCCCCGACCCTGACCCTAAACCAGACCCTGACGCTGACCCTGACCGTGACCGTGACCATGACCCAAACCCTAACCGTGACACAGACCCTGACCGTGACCCTAACGCTGACCCTGACCCTGACCTTGACCCTGACCTTAACCATGACCGTGACCCTAACGCTGACCCTGACCCTGACCTTGACCCTGACCTTAACCATGACCGTGACCCTGTACCTGATCCTAAGTCTGACCGTGACCCTGACCATGACCCAGACCCTAACCCTGACCCTGACCCTGACCTTGACCCTGACCCTAACCCTGACCCTAAATCTGAACCTGACCCTGACCCTGACCCTGACCCTGACCCTGACCCTGAACTTAACCCTGACTGTGACCCTGACTCTGACCCTGACCCTAAATCTGAACCTGACCCTGACACTGTCCCTAACCCTGACACTGACCCTGACACTGACCCGGACCCTGACCCTAAACCTGACCTAACCTTGACCCCGGCCCTGACCCTGACCCTTAACCTCACCCTGACACTAACCTTGACCCTGACCCAAAATTCTGACCGTGACTCTTTCCCTGACACTGAACGTTAACCTGACACTAAATATGACAGTGACCTTGACCTTGACCCTGACCTGAACCTAAAACTGACCATGACCCTGACCCTGACCCTATCCCTGACCCTGACCCTGCCCCTAAGCCTGACCTGACCCTGTCCACTCACTCTTACCCTGACCCTGAAACTCACCTTCAGCCTGAACCTGACACTGAACCTGACCTGACCCTGACCCTGACCCTAACCTTGACCCTACCTTTGACCCTGACCCTGACCCTAAACCTGACCCTGACCCTGACCCTGATCATGACCCTGACACTGAACCTGACCCTGACCCAAACCCTGATGCTGACCTTAACAATGACATTGACCCTGACCCTAAACCGGACCTGACCCTGACCCTGACACTGACCGCGACCCTGAAATTTACTCTGACACTGACCCTGAACCTGATTCTGACCCTAACCCTGACCCTGACCCTAAACCTGACCCTGTCCCTGACCCTGAACCTGACCCTGTCCCTGAACCTAACCCAGATCCTGACCCTGACCATGACACTGAACCTGACCCGGAATTTGAACCTGAACTTGACCCTGACCCTGACCCTGATCCTGACCCTGACCCTGACCCTAACACTGACACTGACACTGACCCTGAACCTGACCCTGGCCCTGAACCTGATCCTACCCCTGACCCTGACCCTAACACTGACCCTGACCCTGACCCTAAACCTGACATGACCCTGACCCTGACACTGACCCTAAACCTCAGCCTGACTCTAACCTTGACCCTGACCCTGACCTTGACCCTGACCCTGACCCTGACCCTGACCCAGACCCTGACCCTGACCCTGACCCTAACGCTGACACTGACCGTGACCCTGATTCTGACCCTGACCCTGACACTGACAGTGACCCTGACCCTGATCCTGACCCTACCCCTGCCCCCTAACATGACCCTGACCCAAACCCTGACAGTTACCCTAACCCTGAACCTTACCCTGACCCAGACCTTGACCCTGAACCTGACCCTGTCTTTGAACCTGAACCCGACCCTGACCGTGACCCTGACCCTAAGTCTGACCTTGACCCTGACACTGACCCTGACCTGACCCTGACCATGACCCGAACACTGATACTGACACTGAACCTAACCCTACCCCTGACCCTGACCCTGACCCTGACCGTGACCCTAAACATGACATGACCCTGACCCTGACCCTGACAGTGACCCTGACCCTGATCCTGACCCTACCCCTGCCCCTTACCCTGACCTTAATCGTGACCCTGACCGTAACACTGACCGTGACCTTGACCATGACCCTGAACTTGACCCTAACCCTGACCCTGACCCTGACCACTAACCTGACAATGCTCTGACCCCTAACCCGACCCTGACCCAGACCTTAACCCTGACAGTGACCCTGACACTGACCCTGCCCCTAAGCCTGACCTGACCCTGACCCTCACTCTGATCCTGAACCTAACCCTGACCCTAACACTGACTTGGACCCTGACCCTAACCCCGAACCTAACCCTGACCCTGTCCCCGACCCTGACCCTAACCCTGACCCTGACGCTGACCGTGACCCTGACACTGACACTGAACCTGACTCTGAACCTGACCCTACCCCTGACCGTGACCCTAAACCTGACCCTGACCCTGACCTTGAAATTAAACCTGAACGTGACCCTGACCCTGACACTAAACCTGACCCTAACCCTGACCCTAACTTTGACACTGAACCTGACCCTAACCCTGACCCTGACCCTGACACTTTCCCCGACCCTGACCCTAACCCAGACCCTGACGCTGACCCTGACCCTGACCGTGACCCTAACCCTGACCCTGACCCTGACCCTAAGTCTGACCGTGACCCTGACCCTGATCCTGACACTGACCCTAACACTGACCCTGACCCTGACCCTGATCCTGACACAGACCATAACACTGACCCTGACCCTGTAGCTGATCCTAAGTCTGACCGTGACCCTGACCCTGACCCTGATCATGACCCTGACACTGAACCTGACCCTGAAATTTACTCTGACACTGACCCTGACCCTGAACTTTACCCTGACCGTGACCCTGACCCTGACCGTGACTTTGACCCTAAACCTGACCCTGTCCCTGACCCTGACCCTGACCCTGTCCCTGAACCTAACGAGATCCTGACCCTGACCATGACCGTGAACCTGACCCGGAATTTGAACCTGAACTGGACCCTGACCCTGACCCTGATACTGACCCTGACCCTGACCCTGACCCTAACACTGACACTGACCCTGACCCTGACCCTGACCCTGACCCTGACCCTGACCCTAACACTGACCCTGACCCTGACCCTAAACCTGACATGACCCTGACCCTGACCCTGAACCTAAACCTCACCCTGACCCTGACCCTAAACCTGACCCTGACATTAACCCTAACCCCGACACTGACCCTGATCATGAACCTGACCCTGACCCTGACAGTGACCCTGACCCTGATTTTGAACCTACACCTGCCCCCTAACCTGACCCTGACCCTGACTGTTACCCTAACCCTGAACCTGACCCTGACCCAGACCTTGACACTGAACCTGACCCTGTCTTTGAACCTGAACCCGACCCTGACTGTGACCCTGACCCTAAGTCTGACCTTGACCCTGACCCTGACCTGACCCTGACCATGACCCTAACACTGATACTGACCCTGAACCTAACCCTACCCCTGACCCTGACCCTGACCGTGACCCTAAACATGACATGACCCTGACCCTGACCCTGACAGTGACCCTGACCCTGATCCTGACCCTACCCCTGCCCCTTACCCTGACCTTAATCGTGACCCTGACCGTAACACTGACCGTGACCCTGACCATGACCCTGAACTTGACCCTAACCCTGACCATGACCCTGACCCTGACCCTGAACCTGACCTTAATTCTGAACCTGACCCTAACGCTGACCCTGAACCTAAACCTGACCCTGACCCTAACCCTGACCCTAACACTGACTTGGACCCTGACCCTAACCCTGAACCTAACCCTGACCCTGTCCCCGACCCTGACCCTAACCCTGACCCTGAACCTGACATTAACCCTAACCCTGACACTGACCCTGATCATGAACCTGACCCTGACCCTGACCCTGACCCTAACCCTGACATTGACCGTAACCCTGATTCTGACCCTGAACCTGACCCTGACCCTGACCCTGACAGTGACCCTGACCCTGATCCTGACCCTACCCCTGCCCCCTAACCTGACCCTGACCCTGACCCTGACTGTTACCCTAACCCTGAACCTGACCCTGACCCAGACCTTGACCCTGAACCTGACCCTGTCTTTGAACCTGAACCCGACCCTGACCGTGACCCTGACCCTAAGTCTGACCTTGACCCTGACCCTGACCCTGACCTGACCCTGACCATGACCCTAACACTGATACTGACCCTGAACCTAACCCTACCCCTGACCCTGACCCTGATCGTGGCCCTAAACATGACATGACCCTGACCCTGACCCTGACAGTGACCCTGACCCTGATCCTGACTCTAACCCTGCCCCTTACCCTGACCTTAATCGTGACCCTGACCGTAACACTGACCGTGAGCCTGACCATGACCCTGAACTTGACCCTAACCCTGACCCTGACCCTGACCAATAAACTGACAATGCTCTGACCCCTACCCTGACCCTGACCCTGACCCTAAATTTGACCGTGACCCTAACCCTGACCCTGACCCTGACCCTAACTCTGAACCTGACCCTGACCCTGACCATGACACTGAACCTAACCCTGACCCTGACCTACACCCTGAACTTGACCTTGACCCTGATCCTGACCCTGACCCTGACCGTGACCCTGATACTGACCCTGAACCTAACCGTACTCCTGACCCTGACCCTAACACTTACCCTGACCCTAAACCTGACCTGACCCTGACCCTAACCCTAAACATCACCCTGACTCTAACACTGACCCTGAACTTAAAATTCTGACTGTGACCCTGACCCTCAACTCTGACCCTGACCCTGACCCTAACCCTAACCGTGACCCTGAACCTCAACTCTGACCGTGAACCTGACCCTGACCCTGACCTTGACCCTGACCCTGAACCTGACCCTGACACTGACCCTGCCCCTAAACCTGACCTGTCCCTGACCCTGAACCTGACCCTGACCCTTATCCTGAACGTTACCCTGAATTTGGCACTGACCCTGGCCCTGACCCTGACTCTACACCTGACCCAGAACTTGACACTGACCCTGACCCTAACCCTGACCCTAAATCTGAACCTGACCCTGTCCCTGACCCTGACACTAAACCAGACCCTCACCCTGACCCTGACCCTGACCCTGACCCTGAACCTGATACTGACACTGAACCTCAGTCTGACTGTGACCCTAACCCTTACCCTAATTCTGACCGTGACCCTGATCATGACCTTGACCCTGACCCTGACTCTAACCCTGACCCTTGCCCTAACACTGACCCTGACCCTGTCACTTACCCTGACCCTAAGTCTGACCCTGACCTTAACACTAAACCAGACCCTGACCCTACCACTTTCCCTGAGCCTGACACTGACCCTGAACATGACCTTGACACTGTCTGACTGAGACCCTGACCGTGACCCTGAACCTCAAACTGACCCTGACCCTAACCCTGACCTTGACCCTGACCCTCACTCTGACCCTAACCCTTGTCCTGACCCTGACCCTGACTGTGACCCTGAATATAAACCTGACCCTGACCCTGACCCTGACCCTGAACATAAACCTGACCTTGACCCTGAACCTGACCCTGAACTTAACCCTGAACCTGACCCTGACCCTGACCCTGACCTTGAACCTGACCCTGACCTTAACCCTGACCCTGACCCTGTCCCTGATTCTAAGAAATACCGTGACCCTGACCCTGACCATCACCCTGGCCTGACCCTGAACTTGACCTTGACCCTGACCCTGAACATTACCCTGACCCTGACCCTGACACTTACACTGACCCTGACCGTTACGCTGATCCTGACCCTGATGCTGACCCTGACTCTGAACTACACCCTGAACTTGACCATAACCGTGACCCTGACCCTGACTCTGACCCTGACCGGGACCATGACCGTGACCCTGAAACTAACACTACCCCTGACCCTGATCCTGACCCTGACACTAAACCTGACCCTGACAGTGACCCTGACACTGACAGTGACCCTGACCGTGACCTTAACCCTGACCCTGACAGTGACCCTGACCCTGATCCTTACCCTACCCCTGCCCCTTACCCTGACCTTAATCGTGACCCTGACCGTAACACTGACCCTGACCCTGAACCTGACCCTGAACCTGACCTTAATTCTGAACCTGACCCTGACGCTGACCCTGAACCTAACCCTGATTCTGTCCCTGACCCTGACCCTGACCCTGAAACTAACCCTGACCCTGACCCTGACTCTGACCCTGACCCTAAATCTGAACCTGACCCTGATCCTGACCCTGACACTGTCCATACCCCTGTCCCTAACCCTGACCCTGAACCTGACCCTAACCCTGACACTGACCCTGACCCTGAACCTGACCCTGACCCTGACCCCGACCATGACCCTGACAATGCCCTGATTCCGACCCTGACCCTGATCCTGACGCTAACCGTGACCCTGACCCTTACTTTGGCCTTGACCCTTGCCCTGACAATGACCCTACACCAGACCCTGACCCTGACCCTGACCCTAACTCTGAACCTGATCCTGACCCTGACCCTGACCCTGACCCTGACCTTGACTCTAAACCTGACCTAATCTTGACCCCGGTCCTGACCCTGACCCTAAACCTCACCCTGACACTAACCTTGACCCTGACCCAAAATTCTGACCGTGACACTAACCCTGAACCTGAACGTGAACCTGACCCTAAATCTGACCGTGACCTTGACCTTGACCCTGACCCTGAACTTAACACTGACCCTGACCCTGACCCTGACACTGACCATGACCCTAACCCTGACCCTGACCCTTACTCTGATCCTTAACCTGACCCTGACACTGACACTGACCATGACCCTAACCCTGACCTGACCCTTACTCTGATCCTTAACCTGACCCTAACCCTGACACTGACCCTGCCCCTAAGCCTGACCTGACCCTGACTCTGAACCAGACACTGACCCTAAATCTGAACCTGACCCTGACTCTGACACTGACCTTAACACTGACTTTGACACGGACCCTGACACTGACCATAAACGTGACCCTGACACTGATTTTGAAACTAACCCTTACCATGACCCTGACCCTAAACCTGATCATAACCCTGAGCCTGACCCTGAGAATGACGCTGACCCTTACCCCGACCCTGACCCTGACAATGCCGTGATTCTGACCCTGACCCTGACCCTGACCCTGATACTAATCCTGATGTTGACCCTGAATTTGGCCCTGACCCTGGCCCTGACCCTGACCCTACACCTCACACTGAACCTGACCCTGACCCTGACCCTAACCCTGACCCTAAATTTGACTGTGACCCTAACCCTGACCCTGACCATGACCCTAACTCTGAACCTGACCCTGACCATGACACTGAACCTAACCCTGACCCTGACCTACACCCTGAACTTGAACTTGACCATGATCCTGACCCTGACCCTGACCGTGACCATGATACTGACCCTGAACCTATCCCTACTCCTGACCCTGACTCTAACACTGACCCTGACCTTAAAACTCTGACCGAGACCCTGAACCTGACCCTGACACTGACCCTGACCCTGACCGTGACCCTGAACCTAATTCTGACCGTGAACCTGACCCTGACCCTGACCTGACCATGACCCTGACCCTGAACCTGACACTGACACTGACCCTGCACCTAAACCTGACCTGTCCCTGACCCTCACCCTGACCCTGACCATGACTCTGACCCTAAACCTGACCCTGACCCTGACACTGACGCTTACCCTAACCCTGACCCTGACCCTGACCCTAGCCCTGAATCTGACTCTGACCCTGACCCAGACCCTGACCCTTACCCTGACACTGACCCTGGCCCTGAACCTGACCTTGACCCTACAACTGAACTTGACCCTGACCCTGACCCTGACCCTGACCCTGAAACTGACCCTGACCCTGACCCTGACCCTGTCCCTGACCCAGACCCCGAACCTGACCCTGACAATGCCCTGACTCCGACCCTGACCCTGACCCTGACCCTGACCCTAATCCTGATCTTGACCCTGAATTTGGCACTGACCCTGGCCCTGACCCTAACTCTACACCTGACCCTGAACCTGACCCTGACCCTGACCCTAACCCTGACCCTATCCCTTACGGTGACACTGACCCTGACCCTGACCCTGACCCTAACTCGGAACCTGACCCTGACCCTGACCCTTAGACTGAACTTAACCCTGACCCTGACCTACACCCTGAACTTGACCTTGACACTGACCGTGACCCTGACCCTAACCCTGACCCTCACCCTGACCCTGACCTTGACCCTGACACTGACGTGACCCTAACTCTGACCCTGAACTGGATCCTGACAGTAAACCTGAACATGACCCTGACCCTGACCCTAACCCTGACACTGACCCTGTCCCTGACCCTGACCCTGACACTAAACCTCACCCTGACTCTAACCTTGACCCTAACCCTGACCCTGAACCTGACCCTGAACCTGACGCTGACCCTGAACGAGACCCTGAGCCTGACCTTGACCCTGACCCTGACATTAACCCTAACCCTGACACTGACCCTTATCATGAACCTGACCCTGACCCTGACCTTAACCCTGACACTGACCCTGACAGTGAACCTGACCCTGATGCTGACTCTACCTCTGCCCCTTACCCTGACCTTAATCGTGACGCTGACCGTAACACTGACCGTGACCCTAACCCTGACCCTGACCTTGACCCTAACCCTGACCCTGACCCTGACCCTGACCTGTACCCTGACAATGCCCTGACCCCTACCCTGACCCTGACCCTGACTGTTACCCTAACCCTGAACCTGACCCTGTCTTTGAACGTGAACCCAACCCTGACCGTGACCCTGACCCTAAGTCTGACCTTGACCCTGACCCTGACCCTGACCCTGACCCTAACACTGACCCTGACCCTGAACCTAAACCTATCCCCTGACCCTGACCCTGACCCTAAACCTGACATGACCCTGACCCTGACCCTGACCTTGACGCTGATGGTGACCCTGACCCTGACCCTGATCCTAACCCTATCCCTGACCCTGACCATTACCCTCACCCTGAACCTGACCTGACCCTGACCCTGACACTGACCCGGAACCTAACCCTGAACCTGACTGTGACCCTGATTCTGACCCTGAGCCTGACCCTGACCCTGACACTGACCCTGACCCTGACCCTGAAACTGACAGTGAACCTGACCCTGCCCCTGACCCTACTCCTACCCCTTACCCTGACCCTAACCGTGACCCTGACCCTAACACTGACCCTGAAGCTGACCCTGACCCTGACATTTATCCTAACCCCGACCCTGACCCTGACCCTAAGTCTACACCATGAACCTGACCCTGACTCTGACGCTGACCATGACCCTGACCCTGACCCTGACCTTGACCCTGACCATGACCCTGACCCTGACCCTAAACCTGACCTGAACCTGACCCTGACCTTGACCTTGACCCTGACTTAACCCTGACACTGAATATCTCCCTGACCCTGACCCAAACCCTAACCCTGTTCCTATCTTTGACTGTGACCCTAACCCTGACCCTGACCCTGACCCTAACTCTGAAACTGAACCTTACCCTGACCATGACACTGAACCTAACCCTGACCCTGACCAACACCCTGAACTTGACCTTGACCCTGCCCAGACCCTGACCCTGACCCTGACACTGACCTGACCCTGAACCTGACCTTGACCCTACAACTGAATTTGACCCTGACCCTGACCCTGACCCTGACCCTGACCCTGAAACTGACCCTGACCCTGACCCTGACCCTGACCCTGACCCTGACCCTGACCCAGACCCCAAACCTGACCCTGACCCTGACCCTGACCCTGGACATCACCCTGACCTTCACCCTGACACTGACACTGACCCTAACACTGAGAGTGACCCTGACACTGACCCTGACCCTCAACCTAAATCTGAACGTGACCCTGACCCTGACCCTGACCTTAACCTAACTCTGACCCTGACCCTGACCCTGACCCTGACCCTGACCCTGACCCTGACCCTGACCCTAACCCTGACCCTAAACCAGACCTGACCCTGACCCTGACACTGACCTTGAACCTGACCCTGACCCTGACCCTAACCCTGACCTTAAACGTGACCTGACCCTGACCCTGACCCTGACTTTGACCCTGACTTAAGCCTGACATTGATTTTGATCCTGACCCTGACCCTGACCCTGACCCTGACCCTGACCCTGACCCAAACCCTGACCCTAAGTCTGACCGTGACCCTGACTCTGACCCTTACCCTGATGCTAAAACTGAACCTGACCCTGACTCTGACCCTGACCCTGACCCTAACACTGACCCTGACCCGGACCCTGACACTGACCCTAAACATGACCCTGACACTGATTTAGACACTAACCCTAACCATGACCATGACCCTGACCCTGACCCTGACCCTAACCCTTACACTGACCCTGAGTCTGATGCTGACCCTGACCCTGACCCAGACCCCGACCCTGACCGTGACAATGCCCTGACTCCGACCCTGACCCTGACCCTGACCCTGACCCTGACCCTAATCCTGATCGTGACCCTGAATTTGGCACTGAACCTGGCACTGACCCTTACTCTACACCTGACCCTGAACCTGACCCTGACCCTGACCCTAACCCTGATCCTATCTTTGACCGTGACCCTAACCCTGACCCTGACCCTGACCCTAACTCTGAACCTGACCCTGACCGTGACACTGAACCTAACCCTTACCTGACCTACACCCTGAACTTGACCTTGACCCTGACCGTGACACTTACCCTCACCCTGACCCTGACCCTGACCTTGACCCTGACACCGACCCTAACCCTAACCCCATCCCTGAACTTGATCCTGACCCTAATACTGAACATGACCCTGACCCAGACCCTAACCCTGACACTGACCCTAACCCCGACCCTCAACCTGATCCTAAACCTGTCCTGACCCTGACCCTGATACTGACCCTGAAACTAAGTCTGACTGTGACCCTGAAGCTTACCCTAATTCTGACCGTGACCCTGATCATGACCTTGACCCTGACCCTGACCCTAACCCTGACACTTACCCTAACACTGACCCTGACCCTCGCCCTGACACTGACTCTACCCCCGACCCTGACCCTCACCCTGAACCTAACACTTACCCTGACCCTGACCCTCACCCTGACCCTGAACCTGACCCTGACCCTGACCTTGAACCTGACCCTGACCTTAAGCCTGACCCTGACCCTGTCCCTGATTCTAAGTCTTAACGTGACCGTGACCCTGACCCTCACCCTGGACTGACCCTGACCCTGAACATCACCCTGACCCTAACACTGAATTTGACCCTGAAACTTAATCTGACCAAAAACCCTGAACCTGACCCTGACACTGACCCTGGCCCTGACCCTAAACCTGACCTGATCTTGAACCTGATCCTGACCCTGACATTGACCCAGATTCTGACCCTGACCCTTACCCTGACCCTGACCCTGACCCTAAGTCTGTCCGTGACCCTGACACTGCCCTGACCCTAAGTCTGACCGTGACCCTAACCCTGAGCCTGACCCTGACCCTGACCCTGACCTTGACCCTGACCCTGACACTGAACCTAAAACTGACCTTTACCTTGACCCTGACCCTGAACGTAAACCTCACCCTGACCCTAACCCTGAACCTCACCCTGACCATGACCCTGACCCTAACCCTGACCCTGACCGTGGCCCTGACACTGACCCTCACACTGACCCTGTCCCTGTCCCTGACCATAAGTGTGACCGTGACCCTAACCCTGAGCCTGACCCTGACCCTGACCCTGACCATGACCCTGACCCTAACCAAGACCCTGAACGTGACCCTGACCTGACCCTGATACTAAGCCTGAACCTGAACCTGACCCTGTCCCTAAAACTGGCCTGACCCTGACCCTGACCATAACCCTGAACCTGACCCTGACACGGACCCTAACCCTGACCCTGAAGCTGACCCTGAAGCTGACCCTGCCCCTAACCCTGACCCTGACACTAACCCTGACCCTAAAGCTGACCCTGTCCCCGACTCTGATCCTCACCCTGATCCTGACGCTGACCGTGACCCTGACATTGATCCTGACCCTGACTCTGAATCTGATCCTACCCCTGTGCCAGACCCTGACCCTAAACCTGACCCTGACACTGACCCTGACCTTGACACTAACCCTGAACCTGACTCTGACCCTGACCCTAATCCTTACCCTGACCCTGACCCTGAACCTAAACCTGACTTGAACCTGACCCTAACCCTGACCCTGATCCTGACCCTAACCCTGACCCTGAACATGACCCTACCCCTGACCCTAACCCTGACCCTTTCCCCGACCCTGACTCTAACCCTGACCCTGACACTGACCGTGAACCTGACCGTGACCCTAACCCTGACCCTGACCCAGACACTAACACTGACCTTGACCCTGACCCTGACCCTGACTTTGACCCTGACCTTAACCCTTACCCTGACCCTGTCCCTGATCTTAAGTCTGACCGCGACCATGACCCTGAACATCACTCTGAAACTGACCCTGACACTGACACTGACCCTGACAGTTACGCTGACCCTGACCCTGACCCTGACCCTGACCCTGACCCTGACCTTGACCCTGACCCTGAACATCACCCTGACCCTGACCCTGACACTGACACTGACTTTGACCGTTACGCTGATCCTGACCCTGATGCTGAACCTGACACTGACCCTAACCCTGAGAGTGACCCTGACACTGATCCTAAATCTGAACTTGACCCTAACCCTGACACTGAACCTAACCCTGAACCTGACCCTGACCCTGACCGTGACCCTTACCCTAAGTCTGACTGTGACCGTGTCCCTGACCCTGACCCTGGCCCTGAACCTGACCTACACCCTGAACTTGACCATAACCCTGACCCTGACCCTGACCCTGACAGTGACCCTGACCCTGCCCCTTAACCTGACCTTAATCGTGACCTTGACCGTAAAACTGACCGTGACCCTGACCCTGACCCTGACCCTAACCCTGACCCTTACCCTGACCCCTATCCTGACAATGCCCTGACCCCTACCCTGACCCTGACCCTGACCCTGATTGTGACCCTGACCCTGACCCTGACCCTGACCCTAACCCTGACCGTGACCCTGACCATGACCCTGAACTTGACACTAACTCTGAACCTGACCCCGACGCTGACCCTGAACATAACCCTGACCCTGAACCCAACCCTGACCCTAACACTGACTTGGACCCGGACCCTAACCCTGAACCTAACACTGACCCTGTCCAAGACCCTGACCCTAACCCTGACCCTGACGCTGACCCTGACCCTGACCCTGACCCTGACCCTGACCCTGAACCTAACCCTGACCGTGACCCTGACTTTTACCCTGACCCTAAATCTGACCCTGACCCTGACACTGTCCCTAAACCTGACACTGACCCTGACCCTGACCCTAAACCTGACCTAACCTTGACCCCGGCCCTGAACCTGACCCTTAACCTCACCCTGACACTAACCTTGACCCTGACCCAAAATTCTGACCGTAACCCTTACCCTAACACTGAACGTTACCCTGACAATAAATATGACAGTGACCTTGACCTTGACCCTGACCTGAACCTAAAACTGACCATGACCCTGACCCTGACCCTGACCCAGACCCCAAACCTGACCCTGACCCTGACCCTGACCCTGGACATCACCCTGACCTTCACCCTGACACTGACACTGACCCTAACACTGAGAGTGACCCTGACACTGACCCTGACCCTCAACCTAAATCTGAACGTGACCCTGACCCTGACCCTGACCTTAACCTAACTCTGACCCTGACCCTGACCCTGACCCTGACCCTGACCCTGACCCTGACCCTAACCCTGACCCTAAACCAGACCTGACCCTGACCCTGACACTGACCTTGAACCTGACCCTGACCCTGACCCTAACCCTGACCTTAAACGTGACCTGACCCTGACCCTGACCCTGACTTTGACCCTGACTTAAGCCTGACATTGATTTTGATCCTGACCCTGACCCTGACCCTGACCCTGACCCTGACCCTGACCCTGACCCAAACCCTGACCCTAAGTCTGACCGTGACCCTGACTCTGACCCTTACCCTGATGCTAAAACTGAACCTGACCCTGACTCTGACCCTGACCCTGACCCTAACACTGACCCTGACCCGGACCCTGACACTGACCCTAAACATGACCCTGACACTGATTTAGACACTAACCCTAACCATGACCATGACCCTGACCCTGACCCTGACCCTAACCCTTACACTGACCCTGAGTCTGATGCTGACCCTGACCCTGACCCAGACCCCGACCCTGACCGTGACAATGCCCTGACTCCGACCCTGACCCTGACCCTGACCCTGACCCTGACCCTAATCCTGATCGTGACCCTGAATTTGGCACTGAACCTGGCACTGACCCTTACTCTACACCTGACCCTGAACCTGACCCTGACCCTGACCCTAACCCTGATCCTATCTTTGACCGTGACCCTAACCCTGACCCTGACCCTGACCCTAACTCTGAACCTGACCCTGACCGTGACACTGAACCTAACCCTTACCTGACCTACACCCTGAACTTGACCTTGACCCTGACCGTGACACTTACCCTCACCCTGACCCTGACCCTGACCTTGACCCTGACACTGACCCTAACCCTAACCCCATCCCTGAACTTGATCCTGACCCTAATACTGAACATGACCCTGACCCAGACCCTAACCCTGACACTGACCCTAACCCCGACCCTCAACCTGATCCTAAACCTGTCCTGACCCTGACCCTGATACTGACCCTGAAACTAAGTCTGACTGTGACCCTGAAGCTTACCCTAATTCTGACCGTGACCCTGATCATGACCTTGACCCTGACCCTGACCCTAACCCTGACACTTACCCTAACACTGACCCTGACCCTCGCCCTGACGCTGACTCTACCCCCGACCCTGACCCTCACCCTGAACCTAACACTTACCCTGACCCTGACCCTCACCCTGACCCTGAACCTGACCCTGACCCTGACCTTGAACCTGACCCTGACCTTAAGCCTGACCCTGACCCTGTCCCTGATTCTAAGTCTTAACGTGACCGTGACCCTGACCCTCACCCTGGACTGACCCTGACCCTGAACATCACCCTGACCCTAACACTGAATTTGACCCTGAAACTTAATCTGACCAAAAACCCTGAACCTGACCCTGACACTGACCCTGGCCCTGACCCTAAACCTGACCTGATCTTGAACCTGATCCTGACCCTGACATTGACCCAGATTCTGACCCTGACCCTTACCCTGACCCTGACCCTGACCCTAAGTCTGTCCGTGACCCTGACACTGCCCTGACCCTAAGTCTGACCGTGACCCTAACCCTGAGCCTGACCCTGACCCTGACCCTGACCTTGACCCTGACCCTGACACTGAACCTAAAACTGACCTTTACCTTGACCCTGACCCTGAACGTAAACCTCACCCTGACCCTAACCCTGACCCTCACCCTGACCATGACCCTGACCCTAACCCTGACCCTGACCGTGGCCCTGACACTGACCCTCACACTGACCCTGTCCCTGTCCCTGACCATAAGTGTGACCGTGACCCTAACCCTGAGCCTGACCCTGACCCTGACCCTGACCATGACCCTGACCCTAACCAAGACCCTGAACGTGACCCTGACCTGACCCTGATACTAAGCCTGAACCTGAACCTGACCCTGTCCCTAAAACTGGCCTGACCCTGACCCTGACCATAACCCTGAACCTGACCCTGACACGGACCCTAACCCTGACCCTGAAGCTGACCCTGAAGCTGACCCTGCCCCTAACCCTGACCCTGACACTAACCCTGACCCTAAAGCTGACCCTGTCCCCGACTCTGATCCTCACCCTGATCCTGACGCTGACCGTGACCCTGACATTGATCCTGACCCTGACTCTGAATCTGATCCTACCCCTGTGCCAGACCCTGACCCTAAACCTGACCCTGACACTGACCCTGACCTTGACACTAACCCTGAACCTGACTCTGACCCTGACCCTAATCCTTACCCTGACCCTGACCCTGAACCTAAACCTGACTTGAACCTGACCCTAACCCTGACCCTGATCCTGACCCTAACCCTGACCCTGAACATGACCCTACCCCTGACCCTAACCCTGACCCTTTCCCCGACCCTGACTCTAACCCTGACCCTGACACTGACCGTGAACCTGACCGTGACCCTAACCCTGACCCTGACCCAGACACTAACACTGACCTTGACCCTGACCCTGACCCTGACTTTGACCCTGACCTTAACCCTTACCCTGACCCTGTCCCTGATCTTAAGTCTGACCGCGACCATGACCCTGAACATCACTCTGAAACTGACCCTGACACTGACACTGACCCTGACAGTTACGCTGACCCTGACCCTGACCCTGACCCTGACCCTGACCCTGACCTTGACCCTGACCCTGAACATCACCCTGACCCTGACCCTGACACTGACACTGACTTTGACCGTTACGCTGATCCTGACCCTGATGCTGAACCTGACACTGACCCTAACCCTGAGAGTGACCCTGACACTGATCCTAAATCTGAACTTGACCCTAACCCTGACACTGAACCTAACCCTGAACCTGACCCTGACCCTGACCGTGACCCTTACCCTAAGTCTGACTGTGACCGTGTCCCTGACCCTGACCCTGGCCCTGAACCTGACCTACACCCTGAACTTGACCATAACCCTGACCCTGACCCTGACCCTGACAGTGACCCTGACCCTGCCCCTTAACCTGACCTTAATCGTGACCTTGACCGTAAAACTGACTGTGACCCTGACCCTGACCCTGACCCTAACCCTGACCCTTACCCTGACCCCTATCCTGACAATGCCCTGACCCCTACCCTGACCCTGACCCTGACCCTGATTGTGACCCTGACCCTGACCCTGACCCTGACCCTAACCCTGACCGTGACCCTGACCATGACCCTGAACTTGACACTAACTCTGAACCTGACCCCGACGCTGACCCTGAACATAACCCTGACCCTGAACCCAACCCTGACCCTAACACTGACTTGGACCCGGACCCTAACCCTGAACCTAACACTGACCCTGTCCAAGACCCTGACCCTAACCCTGACCCTGACGCTGACCCTGACCCTGACCCTGACCCTGACCCTGACCCTGAACCTAACCCTGACCGTGACCCTGACTTTTACCCTGACCCTAAATCTGACCCTGACCCTGACACTGTCCCTAAACCTGACACTGACCCTGACCCTGACCCTAAACCTGACCTAACCTTGACCCCGGCCCTGAACCTGACCCTTAACCTCACCCTGACACTAACCTTGACCCTGACCCAAAATTCTGACCGTAACCCTTACCCTAACACTGAACGTTACCCTGACAATAAATATGACAGTGACCTTGACCTTGACCCTGACCTGAACCTAAAACTGACCATGACCCTGACCCTGACCCTATCCCTGACACTGACCCTGCCCCTAAGCCTGACCTGACCCTGACCCTCAGTCTGACCCTGACCCTGACCCTCACCTTCAGCCTGAACCTGACACTGAACCTGACCTGACCCTGACCCTGACCCTGACCTTGACCCTACTTTTGACCCTGACCCTGACCCTAAACCTGACCCTGACCCTGACACTGATCATGACCCTGACACTGAACCTGACCCTGACCCAAACCCTGATGCTGACCTTAACAATGACATTGACCCTGACACTAAACCTGACCTGACTCTGACCCTGACACTGACCTTGACCCTGACCCTGAACATTATCTTGACTGTGACCCTGACCCTGACCCTGACCTTGACCCTAAACCTGACCCTGTCCCTGACCCTGAACCTGACCCTGTCCCTGAACCTAACCCAGATCCTGACCCTGACCATGACCCTGAACCTGACCCGGAATTTGAATTTGAACTTGACCCTGACCCTGACCCTGACCCTGACCCTGATCCTGATCCTGACCCTGACCCTGACCATAACACTGACACTGACCCTGACCCTGACCCGGAACCTGGCCCTGAACCTAATCCTACACATGACCTTCACCCTAACACTAACCCTGACCTGACCCTAAACCTGACATGACCCTGACCCTGACCCTGACCCTAAACCTCACCCTGACTCTAACCTTGACCCTGACCCTGACCCTGACCTTGACCCTGACCCTGACCTTGACCCTGACCCTTACATTAAACCTAACCATGACACTGACCCTGATCATGAACCTGACCCTGACCCTGACCCTGACCCTAACCCTGACACTGACCGTGACCCTGATTCTAACCCTGACCCTGACCCTGACAGTGACCCTGACCCTGATCCTAACCCTACCCCTGCCCCGTAACCTGACCCTGACCCTGACTGTTACCCTAACCCTGAACCTCACCCTGACCCAGACCTTGACCCTGAACCTGACCCTGTCTTTGAACCTGAACCCGACCCTGACCGTGACCCTGACCCTAAGTATGACCTTGACCCTGACCCTGACCCTGACCTGACCCTGACCATGACCCTAATACTGATACTGACCCTGAACCTTACCCTAACCCTGACCCTGACCCTGACCATGACCCTGAACTTGACCCTAACCCTGACCCTGACCCTGACCACTAACCTGACAATGCTCTGACCCCTACCCCGACCCTGACCCTGACCCTAACCCTGACCGTGACCCTGACCCTGACCCTGAACCTGACCTTAATTCTTAACATGACCCTGACGCTGACCCTGAACCTAACCCTGACCCTGACCCTAACCCTGACCCTAACACTGACTTGGACCCTGACCCTAACCCTGAACCTAACCCTGACCCTGTCCCCGACCCTGACCCTAACCCTGACCCTGACGCTGACCGTGACCCTGACACTGACCCTGAACCTGACTCTGAACCTGACCCTACCCCTGACCGTGACCCTAAACCTGACCCTGACCCTGACCTTGACATTAACCCTGAACTTGACCCTGACCCTGACACTAAATCTGACCTTAACCCTGACCCTAAATTTGACACTGAACCTGACCCTAACCATGACCCTGACCCTGACACTTTCCCCGACCCTGACTCTAACCCAGACCCTGACGCTGACCCTGACCCTGACCGTGACCCTAACCATGACCCTGACCCTGATCCTAAGTCTGACCGTGACCCTGACCCTGATCCTGACACTGACCCTAACACTGACCCTGACCCTGACCCTGATCCTGACACAGACCCTAACACTGACCCTGACCCTGTACCTGATCCTGTTTGACCGTGACCCTGACCCTGACCATGAACCTAACCCTGACCCTAAATCTGAACCTGACCCTGACCCTGACACTGTCCCTAACCTAGACCCTGACCCTGACACTGACCATGACCCTGAGAATGCCCTGATTCTGATCCTGACCCTGACCCTGACGCTAACCGTGACACTGACCCTTACTTTGGCCCTGACCCTGACCCTGACCCTACACCTGACCCTGACACTGACCCTGACCATAAACGTGACCATAACCCTGACTTTAACCCTGACCCTGACCCTCACCCTAACTCTGAACCTGATCCTGACCCTGACCCTGACCCTGACCCTGACCCTGACCCTGACCCTGACCCTGACCCTGACCCTAAACCTGACCTAACCTTGACCCCGGCCCTGACCCTGACCCTAAACCTCACCCTGACACTAACCTTGACCCTGACCCAAAATTCTGACCGTGACCCTGACCCTGACCCTGAACGTGAACCTGACCCTAAATCTGACCGTGACCTTGACCTTGACCTTGACCCTGAACCTAACACTGACCCTGACCATGAATCTGGCCCTGAACCTAACCCTGAACCTGAACCTTACCCTGACCCTTAACCTGACCCTGACACTGACACTAACCATGACCCTTACCTTGACATTGACCCTGACACTGACCCTGCCCCTAAGCCTGACCTGACCCTGACCCTCACTCTGACCCTGACCCTGACCCTGACCTACAACCTGAACCTGACACTGAACCTGACCTGACCCTGACCCTGACCCTAACCCTGACCGTGACCCTAATACTGACCCTGACCCTGTCACTTACCCTGACCCTAAGTCTGACCCTGACCTTAACACTAAACCAGACCTGACCCTGGCCCTGAACCTGACCCTAACCCTGACCCTGACCCTAACACTGACCCTGACCCTGACCCTAAACCTGACATGACCCTGACCCTGACCCTGACCATGAACCTAACCCTGACTCTGACCTTGACCCTGACCCTAACCCTGACCCTAATTCTGAACCTGACCCTGACCCTGATATTGTCCCTAACCCAGACCCTGACTCTGACCCTGACACTGACCATAAATATGACCCTGACACTGATTTTGACACTAACCCTGATTCTGACCCTGACCCTGACCCTGACCCTAACACTGACACTGACACTGACCCTGACCCTGACCCTGGCCCTGAACCTGACCCTAACCCTGACCCTGACCCTAACACTGACCCTGACCCTGACCCTAAACCTGACATGACCCTGACCCTGACCCTGACCATGAACCTAACCCTGACTCTGACCTTGACCCTGACCCTAACCCTGACCCTAATTCTGAACCTGACCCTGACCCTGACATTGTCCCTAACCCAGACCCTGACTCTGACCCTGACACTGACCATAAATATGACCCTGACACTGATTTTGACACTAACCCTGTCCCTGTCCCTGACCCTGACCCTGACCCTGACCCTAAACCTGACCTAACCTTGACCCCTGCCCTGACCCTGACCCTAAACCTCACCCTGACACTAACCTTGACCCTGACCCAAAATTCTGACCGTGACCCTGACACTGACCCTGAAAGTGACCCTGATCCTGACCTTGACCCTGACCCTGAACCTAACACTGACCCTGACCCTGACCCTGAATCTGACCCTGAACCTAACCCTGAACCTGACCCTTACCCTGACCCTTAACCTGACCCTGACACTGACACTGACACTGACCATGACCCTAACCGTGATATTGACCCTGACACTGACCCTGCCCCTAAGCCTGACCTGACCCTGACCCTCACTCTGACCCTGACCCTGACCCTGACCTACAACCTGAACCTGATACTGAACCTGACCTGACCCTGACCCTGACCCTGATCCTGACCTTCACCCTAACTGTGACCCTGACCCTGACCCTAAACCTGAACCTGACCCTGACCCTGACCCTGATCCTGAACCTGACCCTATGTCTGACCGTGACCCTGACCGTGAACCTGACCCTCGCCCTGACCCTGAACCTGACTTTGACCCTGACCCTGATAATGACCCTGACACTGACCCTGACCTTGACCCTTACACTAACACTGACCCTGACCCTGACCCAAACCCTGATGTTGACCCTAACAATGACACTGACCCTGACCCTAAACCAGACCTGACCCTGACCCTGACACTGACCCTGACCCTGAAATTTACTCTGACACTGACCCTGACCCTGAACCTGACCATGACCCTAACCCTGATCCTAACCCTGACCCTGACCCTGACCCTGAACATGACCCTGACCCTGACCCTGACCCTTATCCTGATCGTTACCCTGAATTTGGCACTGACCCTGGCCCTGACCCTGACTCTACACATGACCCAGAACCTGACACTGACCCTGACCCTAAGCCTGACCCTGTCCCTGACCGTGACCCTAACCCTGACCCTGAGCTACACAATGAACTTGACTTTGACCCTGACCCTGACCCTGACCCTGACACTGACCCTGACCCTAACGCTGACCCTGAACTTGATCCTGACCCTAACCCTGAACGTGACCCTGACCCTGACCCTAACCCTGACACTGACCCTGTCCCTGACCCTGACACTAAACCAGACCCTCAACCTGATCCTAAACCTGTCCTGACCCTGAACCTGATACTGACCCTGAACCTAAGTCTGACTGTGACCCTAACCCTTACCCTAATTCTGACCGTGACCCTGATCATGACCTTGACCCTGACCCTGACCCTAACCCTGACCGTGACCCTAACACTGACCCTGACCCTGTCACTTACCCTGACCCTAAGTCTGACCCTGACCTTAACACTAAACCAGACCTGACCCGACCCCTTACCCTGACCCTGACACTGACCCTGAACATGACCTTGACACTAAGTCTGACTGAGACCCTGACCGTGACCCTGAACCTCAAACTGACCCTGACCCTAACCCTGACCTTGACCCTGACCCTGAACCTGACCCTGACCCTCGCCCTGACGCTGACTCTACCCCTGACACTGACCCTGACCCTCACTCTGACCCTAACCCTTGTCCTGACCCTGACCCTGACTCTGACCCTGACCCTGACCTTGAACCTCACCCTGACCTTAACCCTGACCCTGACCCTGTCCCTGATTCTAAGAAATACCGTGACCCTGACCCTGAACATCACCCTGACCCTGACCCTGACACTTACACTGACCCTGACCGTTACGCTGATCCTGACCCTGATGCTGACCCTGACTCTGAACTACACCCTGAACTTGACCATAACCGTGACCCTGACCCTGACTCTGACCCTGACCGGGACCCTGACCGTGACCCTGAAACTAACCCTACCCCTGACCCTGACCCTGACCCTGACCCTAAACCTGACCTGACCCTGACCCTGACACTGACAGTGACCCTGACACTGACCGTGACCCTGACCGTGACCTTAACCCTGACCCTGACAGTGACCCTGACCCTGATCCTTACCCTACCCCTGCCCCTTACCCTGACCTTAATCGTGACCCTGACCGTAACACTGACCGTGACCCTGACCCTGACACTGAACCTGACCTTAATTCTGAACCTGACCCTGACGCTGACCCTGAACCTAACCCTGATTCTGACCCTGACCCTGACCCTGACCCTGAAACTAACCCTGACCGTGACCCTGACTCTGACCCTGACCCTAAATCTGAACCTGACCCTGACCCTGACCCTGACACTGTCCCTAACCCTGACCCTGACCCCGACAATGACCCTAAACGTAACCCTGACACTGATTTTGACACTAACCCTTTCCCTGACCCTGACCCTGAACCTGACCCTAACCCTGACCCTGACCCTGACCCTGAGTCTGATGCTGACCCTGACCCTGACCCTGACCCCGACCATGACCCTGACAATGCCCTGATTCCCACCCTGACCCTGACCCTGACGCTAAACGTGACCCTGACCCTTACATTGGCCCTGACCCTGGCCCTGACCCTGACCCTACACCTGACCCTGACACTGACCCTGACCCTAAACCTGACCATAACCCTGACCGTGATACTGACCCTGACCCTGACCGTGACCCTGATACTGATCATGAACCTAACACTACCCCTGACCGTGACCCTGACCCTGAACCTGACCCTGACCCTGACCTTGACCCTAAACCTGACCTAAACTTGACCCCGTCCCTGACCCTGACCCTAAACCTCACCCTGACACTAACCTTGACCCTGACCCAAAATTCTGACTGTGACCCAACCCTGACCCTGAACGTGACCCTGACCCTAAATCTGACCGTGAACTTGACCCTGAATCTGACCCTGACCCTGAACCTAACACTGACCCTGACCCTGACCCTTAACCTGACCCTGAACCTGACACTGACCATGACCCTAACCCTGACCCTGACCCTGACACTGACCCTGCCCCTAAGCCTGACCTGACCCTGACCCTCACTCTGAACCTGACCCTGACTCTGAACTACAACCTGAACCTGACACTGAACCTGACCTGACCCTGACCCTGACCCTGACCTTGACCCTAACTTTGACCCTGACACTGACCCTAAACCTGACCCTGACCCTGACTTAGACAGTGACCCTGACATTGACCCGAACCTTGACCCTGACCCTAAACCTGACCCTCACCCTGACCCTGACCGTGACACTGAACCTGACCCTAAGTCTGACCGTGACCCTGACCGTGACCATGACCCTCACCATGAACCTGAACCTGACCTTGACACTGATCCTGACCATGACCCTGACACTGACCCTTACCTTGACCCAAACACTAACACTTACCCTGAACCTACCCCTGACCCTGACCCTGACAGTAACCCTGACCCTGAACCTACCCCTGACCCTGAACCTGACCCTCACCCTCACCCTGATCCTAAACCTTACCTGCCCGTGACCCTGACCCTAAGTGTGACCGTGAACCAGACCCTGACCTGACCGTGATCCTGACCCTGACCGTGACCCTGACCGTGACCCTGACCTTGACCATGACACTGACCTTTACTCTAACCCTGACCCTGATTCTTATCCTGATCCTGACCCTGACCATGACCTTGACCCTGACCCTGAATTTGACCATGACCTTGGCCCTGACCCTGACAGTGCCCTGACTCCGACCCTGACCCTAAGTCTCACCGCGACCCTGACCGTGACCCTGACCCTCACACTGACCCTGACCCTGACTCTTACATTGATCCTGACCCTACCCCTGACCCTACCCTGACCCTGACCCTGACTCTGACTCTGACCCTGACCCTGACCCTGACCCTGACCCTAGCCCTGACTCTGACTCTGACCCAGACCCAGACCCTGACCCTGACACTGACTCTGACCCTGAACCTGACCTTGACCCTACAACTGAACATGACCCTGACCCTGACACTGACCCTGAACGTGAACCTTACCCTGACCTTGACCCTGACCCTGACACTGACTCTGACTCTGACCCTGATATTGAACCTGACCTGACCCTGACATTGACCCTAACCTTGACCCAGAACCTGACCCTAAACCTGACCCTGACCCTGATCCTGACACTGAACCTGACCTGACCCTGACCCTGACCCTGACATTGACCCTAACCTTGACCCTGACCCTGACACTGAACCTGACCCTGACCCTGACCGTGACACTGAACCTGACCATATGTCTGACCGTGACCCTGACTGTGACCATTACCCTCACCCTGACCCTTAACCTGACCTTGACCCTGACCATGACCATGACCCTGACACTGACCCTGACCTTGACCCTTACACTAACACTTACCCTGAACCTACCCCTGACCCTGACCCTGACCGTGACAGTAACCCTGACCCTGAACCTACCCCTGAATCTTACCCTGACCCTGACCCTGACCCTGACCCTGACCCTGATCCTGACCTTGACACTGACCCTGACCCTTACCCTGACCCTCACCCTAAACCTGACCATGACCCTGACCCTGACCTTGAACCTTACCCTGAACCTGAACCTTACACTCAAATTCACCTTGACCTTGACCCTGACCTTGAACTTGACCTTGACCTTCACCCTGATCTTGATTCTAAACCTGACCCTAAGTCTGACCGTGACCCTGACCCTGACCCTGACCCTGAACCTGATCATGAACCTAACCCTTACCCTGACCCTGACTCTACCCCTGACCCTGACATTGACCATTGCCCTGACCCTAAGTCTGAATTTGACCCTGACCCTGACCCTAACCCTGACCCTGACCATGAACCTAACCCTGACCTTGACCCTGACCCTGATTCTGAACCTGTCCCTGACCCTGACACTGAACCTGAACCGGACACTGACCCTGAACCTGACCCTGACTTTGACCTTGAACTTGACCTTGACCTTGACATTGACCTTGTCACTGAACTTGAACCTGACCAAGACCCTGAACCTAAGTCTGAACGTGACCCTGAAAGTGCACCTGACCCTGAGCCTGACCCTAACCCTGACCCTGACCTTGACCCTTAATCTAACCCTGACCCTGAACCTGACCCTAATTCTGACCCTGACCTTGACCTTGACCCTGACCCAGACCCTTACCCTGTTTCTGACCCTAAACCTGACGCTGACCCTGACCCTAACCCTGACCCTAATTCTGACCCTGACCCTGACCGTGACCCTGACCCTGACCCTGACCCTGAACATGAAACTGAACCTGACCTTGATATTGACCCTGGCCCTGAACTTGACCTTGAACTGTACCTTGACCTTTAACCTGACCGTGACACTGAACCTAAATCTAACACAGACCCTGAACCTTAATCTTAACGTGACCTTGACCCTGACCCTGAACTTTACTTTGACCTTTACCATGATCCTAACCCTGACCCTGACCCCGAACCCGACCTTGACCTTGACCTTGACCCTGACCCTGACCCTGACCTTTACCTTGACCCTGACCATGACCCTGACCCTGACCTTGACCTTGACCCTAACCCTGACCCTGACCTTGACCTTGACCCTGACCCTGACCCTTACCCTGTTTCTGACCCTAACCCTGACCCTGACCCTGACCCTGACCCTAACCCTGACCCTAAATCTGACCCTGACCCTGACCCTGACCCTAAACCTGACACTATCCCTGACCGTGACCCTGACCCTGACACTGACCTTAAACCTGACCCTGAACCTGACCCTGACAATGCCCTGATTCCAACACTGAACCTGACCCTGACCCTGACCCTGATCCTGGCACTAAATCTGACCTGACCCTGACCCCGGCCCTGACCCTGACCCTAAATCTCACCCTGACACTGACCTTGACCCTGACCCAAAATTCTGACCGTGACACTGAACCTGACCCTGAACGTAAACCTGACCCTAAGTCTGACCTTGACCCTGACACTGACCTGACCCTGACCATGACCCTAACACTGATACTGACCCTGAACCTAACCCTACCCCTGACCCTGACCCTGACCGTGACCCTAAACATGACATGACCCTGACCCTGACCCTGACAGTGACCCTGACCCTGACCCTGACAGTGACCCTGACCCTGATCCTGACCCTACACCTGCACCTTACCCTGACCTCAATCGTGACCCTGACCGTAACACTGACCGTGACCCTGACCCTGACCCTGACCCTGACCATGACCCTGACCATGACCCTGACCCTGACCCTGACCCTGACCCTGACCCTGACCCTGACACTAACTCTGAACCTGACCCTGACGCTGACCCTGAACCTAACCCTGACCCTGAACCTAACCCTGACCCTAACACTGACTTGGACCCTGACCCTAACCCTGAACCTAACCCTGACCCTGTCCCCGACCCTGACCCTAACCCTGACCCTGATGCTGACCGTAACCCTGACACTGACCCTGAACCTGACTTTGAAACTTACCCTACCCATGACCTCGACTCTAAACCTGACCCTGACCTGACCCAGACCTTGACATTAACCCTGAACTAGACCCTGACCCTGACACTAACACTGACCCTAACTTTGACACTGAACCTGACCCTAACCCTGACCCTGACCCTGACACTTTCCCCGACCCTGACCCTAAACCAGACCCTGACGCTGACCCTGACCGTGACCGTGACCCTAACCCTGACCGTGACACAGACCCTGACCGTGACCCTAACGCTGACCCTGACCCTGACCTTGACCCTGACCTTAACCATGACAGTGACCCTGTACCTGATCCTAAGTCTGACCGTGACCCTGACCATGACCCAGACCCTAACCCTGAACCTGACCCTGACCCTGACCCTGACCCTGACCCTGAACTTAACCCTGACCGTGACCCTGACTCTGACCCTGACCCTAAATCTGACCCTGACCGTGACACTGTCCCTAACCCTGACACTGACCCTGACACTGACCCTAAACCTGACCTAACCTTGACCCCCGCCCTGAACCTGACCCTTAACCTCACCCTGACACTAACCTTGACCCTGACCCAAAATTCTGACCGTGACTCTTACCCTGACGCTGACCGTGACCCTGACACTGACCCTGAACCTGACTCTGAACCTGACCCTACCCCTGACCGTGACCCTAAACCTGACCCTGAACTGACCCTGACCTTGAAATTAAACCTGAACTTGACCCTGACAATGACACTAAACCTGACCCTAACCCTAACCCTAACTTTGACACTGAACCTGACCCTAACCCTGACCCTGACCCTGACACTTTCCCCGACCCTGACCCTAACCCAGACCCTGACGTTGACCCTGACCCTGACCATGACCCTAACCCTGACCCTGACCCTGACCCTAAGTCTGACCGTGACCCTGACCCTGATCCTGACACTGACCCTAACACTGACCCTGACCCTGACCCTGATCCTGACACAGACCATAACACTGACCCTGTAGCTGATCCTAAGTCTGACCGTGACCCTGACCCTGACCCTGATCATGACCCTGACACTGAACCTGACCCTGAAATTTACTCTGACACTGACCCTGACCCTGAACTTTACCCTGACCGTGACCCTTACCCTGACCGTGACCTTGACCCTAAACCTGACCCTGTCCCTGACCCTGACCCTGACCCTGTCCCTGAACCTAACCCAGATCCTGACCCTGACCATGACCGTGAACCTGACCCGGAATTTGAACCTGAACTGGACCCTGACCCTGACCCTGATCCTGACCCTGACTCTGACCCTGACTCTGACCCTAACACTGACACTGACACTGACCCTGATCCTGACCCTGGCCCTGAACCTGATCCTACCCCTGACCCTGACCCTAACACTGACCCTGACCCTGACCCTAAACCTGACATGACCCTGACCCTGACCCTGAACCTAAAAATCACCCTGACCCTGACCTTGACCCTGACCCTGACATTAACCCTAACCCCGACACTGACCCTGATCATGAACCTGACCCTGATCCTGACCCTGACTGTTACCCTAACCCTGAACCTGACCCTGACCCAGACCTTGACACTGAACCTGACCCTGTCTTTGAACCTGAACCCGACCCTGACTGTGACCCTGATCCTAAGTCTGACCGTGACCCTGACCCTGACCATGAACCTAACCCTGACCCTGACCCTGACCCTGACCCTAAACCTGACATAACCTTGACCCCGGCCCTGACCCTGACCCTAAACCTCACCCTGACACTAACCTTGACCCTGACCCAAAATTCTGACCGTGACGCTGACCCTGACCCTGAACGTGACCCTGACCCTAAATCTGACCGTGACCTTGACCTTGACCCTGACCCTGAACCTTACACTGACCCTGACCCTGACCCTGAATCTGACCCTGAACCTAACCCTGAACCTGAACCTTACCCTGTCCCTTAACCTGACCCTGAACCTGACACTGACCATGACCCTAACCCTGACCCTGACCCTGACACTGACACTGCCCCTAAGCCTGACCTGACCCTGACCCTCACTCTGAACCTGACCCTGACCCTGAACTACAACCTGAACCTGATACTGAACCTGACCTGACCCTGACCCTGACCCTGACCTTGACCCTAACTTTGATCCTGACCCTGACCCTAAACCTGACCCTGACCTTGACTCTGACAGTGACCCTGAACCTGACCCTATGTCTGACCGTGACCCTGACCGTGAACCTGACCCTCGCGCTGACCCTGAACCTGACCTTGACCCTGACCCTGATCATGACCATGACACTGACCCTGACCTTGACCCTTACACTAACACCGACCCTGGCCCTGACCCAAACCCTGATGCTGACTGTAACAATGAAAATGACCCTGACCATAAACCTGACCTGACCCTGGCCCTGACACTGACCGCGACCCTGAAATTTACTCTGACCCTGACCCTGACCATGAACCTGATCCTGACACTAACCCTGACCCTGAACTTTACCCTGAACTTTACCCTGATCGTGACCCTGACCCTGACCTTGACCCTAAACCTGACCCTGTCCCTGACCCTCACTCTGACCATGTCCCTGAACCTAACCCAGATCCTGACCTGAACTTGACCCTGACCCTGACTTTGACCCTGACTTAACCCTGACACTGAATATCTCCCTGACCCTGACCCTGACCCAAACCCTGACCCTAAACCTGACCCTGACCCTGACTCTGAACCAGACACTGACCCTAACACTGACTTTGACCCGGACCCTGACACTGACCGTAAACGTGACCCTGACACTGATTTTGACACTAAACCTTACCATGACCCTGACCCTAAACCTGAGCCTAACCCTGAGCCTGACCCTGAACCTGATCCTGACCCTGAACCTGACCCTGACCCTAACACTGACACTGACACTGACCCTGAACCTGACCTTGGCCCTGAACCTGTTCCTACCCCTGACCCTGACCCTAACACTGAACCTGACCCTGACCCTAAACCTGACATGACCCTGACCCTGACCCTGACACTAAACCTCAACCTGACTCTAACCTTGACCCTAACCCTGACCCTGACCCTGACCCAGACCCTGACCCTGAACCTGACATTAACCCTAACCCTGACACTGACCCTGATCATGAACCTGACACTGACCCTAACCCTGACATTGACCGTAACCCTGATTCTGACCCTGACCCTGACCCTGACAGTGACCCTGACCCTGATCCTGACCCTACCCCTGCCCCCTAAACTGACCCTGACCCTGACCCTGACTGTTACCCTAACAATGAACCTGACCCTGACCCAGACCTTGACCCTGAACCTGACCCTGTCTTTGAACCTGAACCCGACCCTGACCGTGACCCTGACCCTAAGTCTGACCTTGACCCTGACCCTGACACTGACCTGACCCTGACCATGACCCTAACACTGATACTGACCCTGAACCTAACCCTACCCCTGACCCTGACCCTGACCGTGGCCCTAAACATGACATGACCCTGACCCTGACCCTGACAGTGACCCTGACCCTGACCCTGACCCTGACCACTAACCTGACAATGCTCTGACCCCTACCCTGACCCTGACCCTGACCCTAACCCTGACCGTGACCCTGACCCTGAACCTGACCTTAATTTTGAACCTGACCCTGACGCTGACCCTGAACCTAACCCTGACCCTGACCCTAACCCTGACCCTAACACTGACTTGGACCCTGACCCTAACCCTGAACCTAACCCTGACCCTGTCCCCGACCCTGACCCTAACCCTGACCCTGACGCTGACCGTGACCCTGACACTGACCCTGAACCTGACTCTGAACCTGACCCTACCCCTGACCGTGACCCTAAACCTGACCCTGACCCTGACCTTGACATTAACCCTGAACTTGACCCTGACCCTGACACTAAACCTGACCTTAACCCTGACCCTAACTTTGACCCTGACCCAAACCCTAACCCTGACCCTGACCCTGACACTTTCCCCGAACCTGACCCTAACCCAGACCCTGACGCTGACCCTGACCCTGACCGTGACCCTAACCCTGACCCTGACCCTGACCCTAAGTCTGACCGTGACCCTGACCCTGATCCTGACACTGACCCTAACACTGACCCTGACCCTGACCCTGATCCTGACACAGACCCTAACACTGACCCTGACCCTGTACCTGATCCTAAGTCTGACCGTGACCCTGACCCTGACCATGAACCAAACCCTGACCCTGACCTTGACCCTGACTTACACCCTGACCCTAAATCTGAACCTGACCCTGACCCTGACACTGTCCCTAACCCAGACCCCGACCCTGACCCTGACACTAACCATAAATATGACCCTGACACTGATTTTGACACTAACCCTGTCCCTGACCCTGACCCTGAACCTGACCCTAACCCTGACCCTGACCCTGAGTCTGACGCTGACCCTGACACAGACCCTGACCTGACCCTGACCATGACCCTGACAATGCCCTGATTCCGATCCTGACCCTGACCCTGACGCTAACTGTGACCCTGACCCTTACTTTGGCCCTGACCCTGGCCCTGACCATGACACTACACCTGACCCTGACACTGACCCTGACCCTAAACCTGACCATAACCCTGACCGTGACACTGACCTTGACCCTGACCTTGACCCTAACTCTGAACCTGATCCTGACCCTGACCCTGACCCTGACCCTGACCCTGATACTGACCCTGAACCTAACACTACCCCTGACCCTGACCCTGACCCTGACCCTGACCCTGACCCTAAATCTGACCTAACCTTGACCCCGGCCCTGACCCTGATCCTAAACCTCACCCTGACACTAACCTTGACCCTGACCCAAAATTATGACCGTGACCCTGAACGTGACCCTGACCCTAAATCTGACCGAGACCTTGACCTTGACCCTGACCCTGAACCTAACCCTGACCCTGACCCTTACCCTGACCTTTAACCTGACCCTGAACCTGACACTGACCATGACCCTAACCCTGACACTGACCCAGACCCTGAACCTGACCTACAACCTGAACCTGACACTGAACCTGACCTGACCCTGACCCTGACCGTGACCCTGACCTTGACCCTAACTGTGACCCTGACCCTGACCCTAAACCTGAACCTGACCCTGACCCTGACAGTGACCCTGAACCTGACCCTATGTCTGACTGTGACCCTGACCGTGAACCTGACCCTCGCCCTGACCCTGAACCTGACCTTGACCCTGAACCTGATCATGACCCTGACACTGACCCTGACCTTGACCCTTACACTAACACTGAACCTGACCCTGACCCAAACCCTGATGTTGACCCTAAAAATGACACTGAACCTGACCCTAAACCAGACCTGACCCTGACCCTGACTCTAACCTTGACCCTGACCCTGACCCTAAACCTCACCCTGAACGTGACCCTGAGCCTGACCTTGACTCTGACCCTGACATTAACCCTAACCCTGACCCTGACCCTGATCATGAACCTGACCCTGACCATAACCCTGACACTAACCGTGACCCTGATTCTGACCCTGACCCTGACCGTGACCCTAACCCTGACCCTGACACTGACAGTGAACCTGACCCTGATCCTGACTCTAACCCTGCCCCTTACCCTGACCTTAATCGTGACTCTGACCGTAACACTGACCCTGACCCTGACCCCTACCCTGACAATGCCCTGACCCCTACCCTGACCCTGACCCAGACCCTGACCCTGACTGTTACCCTAACCCTGAACCTGATCCTGACCCAGACCTTGACCCTGAACCTGACCCTGTCTTTGAACCTGAACCCGACCATGACCGTGACCCTGACCCTAAGTCTGACCTTGACCCTGAGCCTGACCCTGAGCCTGACCCTGAGTCTGACGCTGACCCCGACCCTGACCCTGACAATGCCCTCATTCCGACCCTGACCCTGACCCTAATCCTGATAGTGACCCTGAATTCGGCCCTGACCCTGGCCCTGACCCTGACCCTACACCTCACACTGAACCTGACCCTGACCCTGACCCTAACCCTGGCCCTAAATTTGACCATGACCCTAACCCTGACCCTGACCCTGACCGTAACTCTGAACCTGACCCTGACCCTGACCATGACACTGAACCTAACCCTGACCCTGACCTACACCCTGAACTTGACCTTGACCCTGATCCTGACCCTGACCCTGACCGTGACCCTGATACTGACCCTGAACCTAACCGTACTCCTGACCCTGACCCTAACACTTAGCCTGACCCTAAACCTGACCTGACCCTGACCCTAACCCTAAACATCACCCTGACTCTAACACTGACCCTGAACTTAAAATTCTGACTGTGACCCTGACCCTCAACCCTGACCCTGACCCTGACCCTAACCCTAACCATGACCCTGAACCTAAGTCTGACCGTGAACCTGACCCTGACCCTGACCTTGACCCTGACCCTGACCCTGACCCTGACACTGACCCTGCCCCTAAACCTGACCTGTCCCTGACCCTGAACCTGACCCTGACCCTTATCCTGAACATTACCCTGAATTTGGCACTGACCCTGGCCCTGACCCTGACTCTACACCTGACCCAGAACCTGACACTGACCCTGACCCTAACCCTGACCCTGAACTTGACCCTGACCCTAACCCTGACACTGACCCTGTCCCTGACTTTGACACTAAACCAGACCCTCACCCTGACCCTGACCCTGACCCTGACCCTGAACCTGATACTGACCCTGAACCTAAGTCTGACTGTGACCCTAACCCTTACCCTAATTCTGACCGTGACCCTGATCATGACCTTGACCCTGACCCTGACCCTAACCCTGACCCTTACCCTAACACTGACCCTGACCCTGTCACTTACCCTGACCCTAAGTCTGACCCTGACCTTAACACTAAACCAGACCCTGACCCTACCACTTTCCCTGAGCCTGACACTGAACCTGAACATGACCTTGACACTGTGTGACTGAGACCCTGACCGTGACCCTGAACCTCAAACTGACCCTGACCCTAACCCTGACCTTGACCCTGACCCTCACTCTGACCCTAACCCTTGTCCTGACCCTGACCCTGACTCTGACCCTGAATATAAACCTGACCCTTACCCTGACCCTGACCCTGAACATAAACCTGACCTTGACCCTGAACCTGACCCTGAACTTAACCCTGAACCTGACCCTGACCCTGACCCTGACCTTGAACCTGACCCTGACCTTAACCCTGACCCTGACCCTGTCCCTGATTCTAAGAAATACCGTGACCCTGACCCTGACCATCACCCTGGCCTGACCCTGAACCTGACCTTAACCCTGACCCTGAACATTACCCTGACCCTGACTCTGACACTTACACTGACCCTGACCGTTACGCTGATCCTGACCCTGATGCTGACCCTGACTCTGAACTACACCCTGAACTTGACCATAACCGTGACCCTGACCCTGACTCTGACCCTGACCGGGACCATGACCGTGACCCTGAAACTAACCCTACCCCTGACCCTGATCCTGACCCTCACACTAAACCTGATCCTGACAGTGACCCTGACACTGACCGTGACCCTGACCGTGACCTTAACCCTGACCCTGACAGTGACCCTGATCCTTACCCTACTCCTGCCACTTACCCTGACCTTAATCGTGACCATGACCGTAACACTGACCGTGACACTGACCCTGACCCTGAACCTGACCTTAATTCTGAACCTGACCCTGACGCTGACCCTGAACCTAACCCTGATTCTGACCCTGACCCTGACCCTAACCCTGAAACTAACCCTGACCCTGACCCTGACTCTGACCCTTACCCTAAATCTGAACCTGACCCTGACCCTGACACTGTCCCTAACCCTGTCCCTGACCCTGACCCTGAACCTGACCCTAACCCTGACACTGACCCTGAGTCTGATGCTGACCGTGACCCTGAACCCGACCATGACCCTGACAATGCCCTGATTCCGACCCTGACCCTGACCCTGACGCTAACCGTGACCCTGACCCTTACTTTGGCCCTGACCCTGGCCCTGAACATGACCCTACACCTGACCCTGACCCTGACCCTGACCCTAACTCTGAACCTGATCATGACCCTGACCCTGACCCTGACCCTGACCGTGACCCTGATACTGACCCTGAACCTAACACTACCCCTGACCCTGACCCTGACCCTGACCCTGACCCTGACCCTGACCTTGACCCTAAACCTGACCTAACCTTGACCCCGGTCCTGACCCTGACCCTAAACCTCACCCTGACACTAACCTTGACCCTGACCCAAAATTCTGACCGTGACACTAAACCTGACCCTGAACGTGACCCTGACCCTAAATCTGACCGTGACCTTGACCTTGACCCTGACCCTGAACCTAACACTGACCCTGACCCTGACCCTGACACTGACCATGACCCTAACCCTGACCCTGACCCTGACACTGACCCTGCCCCTAAGCCTGACCTGACCCTGACCCTCACTCTGACACTGACCCTGACCTACAACCTGGCCCTGACACTTACCCTGACCCTAAGTCTGACTCTGACCTTAACACTAAACCAGACCCTGACACTAACACTGACCCTGACCCTGACCCTGACCCAAACCCTGACCCTAACCCTGACCGTGACCCTGACTGTGACCCTGAACCTGACCCTAAATCTGAACCTGACCCTGACTCTGACACTGACCCTAACACTGACTTTGACCCGGACCCTGACACTGACCGTAAACGTGACCCTGACACAGATTTTGACACTAACCCTGACCATGACCCTGACCCTAAACCTGATCATAACCCTGAGCCTGACCCTGAGACTGACGCTGACCCTTACCCCGACCCTGACCCTGACAATGCCCTGATTCTGACCCTGACCCTGACCCTGACCCTGATACTAATCCTGATGTTGACCCTGAATTCGGCCCTGACCCTGGCCCTGACCCTGACCCTACACCTCACACTGAACCTGACCCTGACCCTGACCCTAACCCTGACCCTAAATTTGACTGTGACCCTAACCCTGACCCTGACCATGACCCTAACTCTGAACCTGACCCTGACCATGACACTGAACCTAACCCTGACCCTGACCTACACCCTGAACTTGACCTTGACCCTGATCCTGACCCTGACCCTGACCGTGACCATGATACTGACCCTGAACCTATCCCTACTCCTGACCCTGACTCTAACACTGGCCCTGACCATAAAACTCTGACCGAGACCCTGACCCTGACCCTGACACTGACCCTGACCCTGACCGTGACCCTGAACCTAATTCTGACCGTGAACCTGACCCTGACCCTGACCTGACAATGACCCTGACCCTGAACCTGACACTGACCCTGCCCCTAAACCTGACCTGTCCCTGACCCTCACCCTGACCCTGACCCTAACCCTTACCCTGACCCTGACACTGAACCTGACCTGACCCTGACCCTGACCCTGACATTGACCCTAACCTTGACCCTGACCCTGACCCTAAACCTGACCCTGACCCTGACCCTGACACTGAACCTGACCTGACCCTTACCCTGACCCTGACATTGACCCTAACGTTGACCCTGACCCTAAACATGACCCTGACCCTGACACTGACCCTGACCCTAAACCTGACCCTAACCCTGACCCTGACCGTGACACTGAACCTTACACTAAGTCTGACCGTGACCCTGACCATTACCCTCACCCTGAACCTGACCTGACCCTGACCCTGACACTGACCCGGACCCTAACCCTGAACCTGACCATGACCCTCACCCTGACACTGAACCTGACCTTGACCCTGACCCTGACCATGACCCTGACACTGAACCTACCCCTGAACCTTACCCTGACCCTGACACTAACCCTGACCCTGAACCTACCCCTGACCCTGACCCTGACCCTTACCATGACTCTGACCCTGATCCTAAGCCTTACCTGCCCATAACACTGACACTGACCCTAAGTGTGACCGTGACCCAGACCCTGACCTGACCGTGACCCTGACCCTGACCGTGACCCTGACGGTGACCCTGCCCTTGACCATGACACTGACCTTTAAAATAATCCTGACCCAGCCTCTTATCAATATCCTGACCCTGACCATGACCTTGACCCTGACCCTGACTTTGACCATGACCTTGACCCTGACCCTGACAATGCCCTGACTCCGACCCTGACCCTGACCCTAAGTCTGACCACGACCCTGACCGTGACACTGACCCTCACACTGACCCTGAACCTGACCCTGATTCTTACCTTGATCCTGTCCCTGACCCTACCCCTGACCCTACCCTGACCCTTACCATGACTCTGACCCTAAACCTGACCCTGACCCTGACACTGACTCTTACCCTAACCCTGACCCTGACCCTGACCCTGACCCTAGCCCTGACTCTGACTCTGACCCTGACCCAGACCCTGACCCTGACCCTGACACTGACCCTGGCCCTGAACCTGACCTTGACCCTACAACTGAACTTGACCCTGACCCTGACCCTGACACTGACCCTGACCCTGAAACTGACCCTGACCCTGACCCTAAACCTGACCCTGACCCTGACCCAGACCCCGAACCTGACCCTGACAATGCCCTGACTCCGAACCTGACCCTGACCCTGACCCTGAACCTAATCCTGATCGTGACCCTGAATTTGGCACTGACCCTGGCCCTGACCCTAACTCTACACCTGACCCTGACCCTTAGACTGAACTTAACCCTGACCCTGACCTACACCCTGAACTTGACCTTGACCCTGACCGTGAACCTGACACTCACACTGACCCTCACCCTGACCCTGACCTTGACCCTGACACTGACCCAGACCCTAACCCTGACCCTGAACTGGATCCTGACAGGAACCCTGAACATGACCCTGACCCTGACCCTAACCCTGAACGTGACCCTGTCCCTGACCCTGACCCTGACACTAAACCTCACCCTGACTCTAACCTTGACCCTGACCCTGACCCTGAACCTGACCCTGAACCTGACGCAGACCCTGAATGTGACCCTGAGCCTGACCTTGACCCTGACCCTGACATTAACCCTAACCCTGACACTGACCCTGACCCTGAACCTAACCCTATCCCCTGACCCTGACCCTGACCATGACCCTAAACCTGACATGACCCTGACCCTGACCCTGACCCTGACTTGACGCTGATGGTGACCCTGACCCTGACCCTGACCCTAACCCTGAACCTGACCGTGACCCTGATTCTGACCCTGACCCTAACGGTGACCCTGACCCTAACCCTGACCCTGAAGCTGACCCTGACCCTGACATTTATCCTAACCCCGACCCTGACCCTGACCCTAAGTCTACACCGTGAACCTGACCCTGACTCTGACGCTGACCATGACCCTGACCCTGACCCTGACCTTGACCCTGACCATGACCCTGACCCTGACCCTAAACCTGACCTGAACCTGACCCTGACCTTGACCCTGACTTAACCCTGACACTGAATATCTCCCTGACCCTGACCCTGATTCTAACCCTGATCCTATCTTTGACCGTGACCCTAACCCTGACCCTGACCCTAACTCTGAAACTGAACCTTACCCTGACCATGACACTGAACCTAACCCTGACCCTGACCAACACCCTGAACTTGACCTTGACCCTGACCGTGACCCTGACCCTGAACCTGACCTTGACCCTACAACTGAACTTGACCCTGACCCTGACCCTGACCCTGACACTGACCCTGACACTGAATCTAACCTTACCCTGACCCTGACCCTGACATTGACCCTAACCTTGACCCAGACCCTGACCCTAAACCTGACCCTGACCCTGATCATGACACTGAACCTGACCTGACCCTGACCCTGACCCTGACATTGACCCGAAACTTGACCCTGACCCTAAACCTGACCCTCACCCTGACCCTGACCGTGACACTGAACCTGACCCTAAGTCTGACCGTGACCCTGACCGTGACCATTACCCTCACCCTGACCCTGAACCTGACCTTGACCCTGACCATGACCATGACCCTGACACTGACCCTGACCTTGACCCTTACACTAACACTTACCCTGAACCTACCCCTGACCCTGACCCTGACCGTGACAGTAACCTTGACCCTGAACCTATCCCTGAACCTTACCCTGACCCTGAACCTGACTCTGACCCTGACCCTGAACCTGACCCTGACACTAGCCCTGACTCTGACATTGAACCTGACATGACCCTGACATTGACCCTAACCTTGAACATGACCCTGACACTAAACCTGACCCTGACATGATCATGACACTGAACCTGACCTGACCCTGAACCTGACCCTGACATTGACCCTTAACCTGACCCTGACCATGAACCTGACCCTGACCCTGACCTTTATCTTGACCCTGACCATGACCCTGACCCTGACCTTGACCTTGACCCTAACTGTGACCTTGAAATTGACCTTGATCCTGACCTTGACCTTAACATTGACACTGACTCTGACCCTAAACCTGACCCTGATTCTGACCCTGACCTTGACCTTGACCCTGACCCTGACCCTTACACTGTTTCTGACCCTAACCCTGACCCTGAACCTGACCCTGACCCTAACCCTGACCCTATCCCTGACCGTGACCCTGACCCTGACCCTGACCCTAAACCTGACCCTGACCCTGACCCTGACCCTAACCCTGACCCTGACCCTGACCCTGACAGTGACACTGAACCTGACCCTAAGTCTGACCATGACCCTGACCGTGACCATGACCCTCACCCTGACTCTGAACCTGACCTTGACCCTGACCATGAACATGACCCTGACACTGACCCTGACCTTGACCAAAACACTAACACTTACCGTGAACCTACGCCTGACCCTGACCCTAAGTGTGACCGTGAACCAGACCCTGACCTGACCGTGACCCTGACCCTGACCGTGACCCTGACCGTGACCCTGACCTTGACCATGACACTGACCTTTACTCTAACCCTGACCCTGACTCTTACCCTGATCCTGACCCTGAAACTGACCCTGAACCTGACCCTGACCTTGACCCTGACCCTGACACTGACTCTGACCCTGACCCTAACATTGAACCTGACCTGATCCTGACATTGACCCTAACCTTAAACATGACCCTGACACTAAACCTGACCCTGACGTGATCATGACACTGAACCTGACCTGACCCTGAACCTGACCCTGACATTGACCCTAACCTTGACCCTGACCCTAACACTGAACCTGACCCTGACCCTAACCCTGACCATGATCCTGACCTTGACACTGACCCTGACCCTGACCCTGACCCTGACCATGATCCTGACCTTGACCCTGACCCTGACCCTGACCTTTACCTTCACCCTGACCATGACCCTGACCCTGACCTTGACCTTGACCCTGACCCTGACGCTGACCTTTACCTTGACCCTGACCATGACCCTGACCCTGACCCTAAACCTGACCTGAACCTGACCCTGACCTTGACCTTGACCCTGACTTAACCCTGACACTGAATATCTCCCTGACCCTGACCCAAATCCTAACCCTGTTCCTATCTTTGACCGTGACCCTAACCCTGACCCTGACCCTGACCCTAACTCTGAAACTGAACCTTACCCTGACCATGACACTGAACCTACCCCTGACCCTGACCAACACCCTGAACTTGACCTTGACCCTGACCCAGACCCTGACCCTGACCCTGACACTGACCTGACCCTGAACCTCACCTTGACCCTACAACTGAACTTGACCCTGACCCTGACCCTGACCCTGACCCTGAAACTGACCCTGACCCTGACCTTGACCCTGACCCTGACCCTGACCCTGACCCTGACCCTGACCCAGACCCCAAACCTGACCCTGACAATGCCCTGACTCCGACCCTGACACTGACCCTAATCCTGATCGTGACCCTGAATTTGGCACTGACCCTGACCCTGACCCTAACTCTACACCTGACCCTGAACCTGACCCTGACCCTGACCCTAACCCTGACCCTATCCCTGACCGTGACCCTGACCCTGACCCTGACCCTGACCCTGACCCTAACACTGACCCTGACCCTGACCCTTAGACTGAACTTAAACCTGACCCTGACCTACACCCTGAACTTGACCTTGACCCTGACCGTGAACCTGACCCTCACCCTGACCCTAACCCTGACCCTGACCTTGACCCTGACACTGACCCTGACCCTAACCCTGACCCTGAACTGGATCCTGACCCTAACCCTGACCCTGACCCTGACCCTGACCCTGACCCTGACCCTGACCGTGACCCTGATTCTGACCCTGACCCTGACCGTGACCCTAACCCTGACCCTGACCCTGACAGTGAACCTGACCCTGATCCTGACTCTAACCCTGCCCCTTACCCTGACCTTAATCGTGACCCTGACCGTAACACTGACCGTGACCCTGACCCTGACCCTGACCTTGACCCTAACCCTGACCCTGACCCTGACCCCTACCCTGACAATGCCCTGACCCCTACCTTGAATCTGACCCTGACTGTTACCCTAACCCTAAATCTGACCGTGACCTTGACCTTGACCCTGACCCTGAACCTAACACTGACCCTGACCCTGACCCTGAATCTGACCCTGAACCTAACCCTGAACCTGAATCTTACCCTGACCCTTAACCTGACCCTGAACCTGACACTGACCATGACCCTAACCCTGACCCTGACACTGACCCTGCCCCTAAGCCTGACCTGACCCTGACCCTCTTTCTGACCCTGACCCTGACCTACAACCTGAACCTGACACTGAACCTGACCTGACCCTGACTCTGACAGTGACCCTGAACCTGACCCTATGTCTGACCGTGACCCTGACCTTGAACCTGACCCTCGCGCTGACCCTGAACCTGACCTTGACCCTGACCCTGATCATGACCATGACACTGACCCTGACCTTGACCCTTACACTAACACTGACCCTGGCCCTGACCAAAACCCTGATGCTGACCCTAACAATGACACTGACCCTGACCATAAACCTGACCTGACCCTGACCCTGACACTGACCGCGACCCTGAAATTTACTCTGACACTGACCCTGACCATGAACCTGATCCTGACACTAACCCTGACCCTGACCCTGACCCTGAACTTTACCCTGATCGTGACCCTGACCCTGAACTTGACCCTAAACCTGACCCTGTCCCTGACCCTGACCCTGACCATGTCCCTGAACCTAACCCAGATCCTGACCTGAACTTGACCCTGACCCTGACCTTGACCCTGACTTAACCCTGACACTGAATATCTCCCTGAACCTGACCCTGACCCAAACCCTGACCCTAACCCTCGCCCTGACCCTGACTCTGAACCAGACACTGACCCTAAATCTGAACCTGACCCTGACTCTGACACTGACCCTAACACTGACTTTGACCCGGACCCTGACACTGACCGTAAACGTGACCCTGACACTGATTTTGACACTAAACCTTACCATGACCCTGACCCTAAACCTGAGCCTAACCCAGAGCCTGACCCTGAGCCTGATGCTGACCCTGACCCTGACCCTGACCCTGACCCTAACACTGACACTGACACTGACCCTGAACCTGACCTTGGCCCTGAACCTGATCCTACCCCTGACCCTGACCCTAACACTGAACCTGACCCTGACCCTAAACCTGACATGACCCTGACCCTAACACTGAACCTGACCCTGACCCGAAACCTGACATGACCCTGACCCTGACACTGACCCTAAACCTAACCCTGACTCTAACCTTGACCCTGACCCTGACCCTGACCCTGACCCAGACCCTGACCCTGAACCTGACATTAACCCTAACCCTGACACTGACCCTGATCATGAACCTGACCCTGACCCTGACCCTGACCCTAACCCTGACATTGACCGTAACCCTGATTCTGACCCTGACCCTGACCCTGACACTGACAGTGACCCTGACCCTGATCCTGACCCTACCCCTGCCCCCTTACCTGACCGTGACCCTGACTGTTACCCTAACCCTGAACCTGACCCTGACCCAGACCTTGACACTGAATCTGACCCTGTCTTTGAACCTGAACCCGACCCTGACCGTGACCCTGACCCTAAGTCTGACCTTGACCCTGACCCTGACCTGACCCTGACCATGACCCTAACACTGATACTGACCCTGAACCTAACCCTACCCCTGACCCTGACCCTGATCGTGGCCCTAAACATGACATGACCCTGACCCTGACCCTGACAGTGACCCTGACCCTGATCCTGACCCTACCCCTGCCCCTTACCCTGACCTTAATCGTGACCCTGACCGTAACACTGACCGTGACCCTGACCCTGACCCTGACCCTGACCCCTACCCTGACAATGCCCTGACCCCTACCCTGACCCTGACCCAGACCCTGACCCTGACTGTTACCCTAACCTTGAACCTGACCCTGACCCAGACCTTGACCCTGAACCTGACCCTGTCTTTGAACCTGAACCCGACTCTGACTGTGACCCTGACCCTAAGTCTGACCTTGACCCTGAACCTGTCCCTGACCCTGACCCTGACCCAAACCCTGACCCTAACCCTGACCGTGACCCTGACTGTGACCCTGACCCTGACCCTAAATCTGAACCTGACCCTGACTCTGACACTGACCCTAACACTGACTTTGACCCGGACCCTGACACTGACCGTAAACGTGATCCTGACACGGATTTTGACAATAACCCTGACCATGACCCTGAACTTAACCCTGAGCCTAACCCTGAGCCTGACCCTGAGTCTGACGCTGACCCTGACCCTGACCCCGACCCTGACCCTGACAATGCCCTGATTCCGACCCTGACCCTGACCCTAATCATGATGGTGACCCTGAATTCGGCCCTGACCCTGGCCCTGACCCTGACCCTACACCTCACACTGAACCTGACCCTGACCCTGACCCTAACCCTGACCCTAAATTTGACCGTGACCCTAACCCTGACCCTGACCCTGACCCTAACTCTGAACCTGACCCTGACCATGACACTGAACCTAAACCTGACCCTGACCTACACCCTGAACTTGACCTTGACCCTGACCCTGACCCTGACCGTGACCCTGATACTGACCCTGAACCTAACCGTACTCCTGACCCTGACCCTAACACTTAGCCTGACCCTAAACCTGACCTGACCCTGACCCTAACCCTAAACATCACCCTGACTCTAACACTGACCCTGAACTTAAAATTCTGACTGTGACCCTGACCCTCAACCCTGACCCTGACCCTGACCCTAACCCTAACCGTGACCCTGAACCTAAGTCTGACCGTGAACCTGACCCTGACCCTGACCTTGACCCTGACCCTGACCCTGACCCTGAACCTGACCCTGACACTGATCCTTATCCTGATCGTTACCCTGAATTTGGCACTGACCCTGGCCCTGACCCTGACTCTACACCTGACCCAGAACCTGACACTGACCCTGACCCTAACCCTGACCCTGAACTTGACCCTGACCCTAACCCTGACACTGACCCTGTCCCTGACCCTGACACTAAACCAGACCCTCACCCTGACCCTGACCCTGACCCTGACCCTGAACCTGATACTGACCCTGAACCTAAGTCTGACTGTGACCCTAACCCTTACCCTAATTCTGACCGTGACCCTGATCATGACCTTGACCCTGACCCTGACCCTAACCCTGACCCTTACCCTAACACTGACCCTGACCCTGTCACTTACCCTGACCCTAAGTCTGACCCTGACCTTAACACTAAACCAGACCCTGACCCTACCCCTTTCCCTGAGCCTGACACTGACCCTGAACATGACCTTGACACTAAGTCTGACTGAGACCCTGACCGTGACCCTGAACCTCAAACTGACCCTGACCCTAACCCTGACCTTGACCCTGATCCTGAACCTGACCCTGAACCTCAAACTGACACTGACCCTAACCCTGACCTTGACCCTGACCCTCACTCTGACCCTAACCCTTGTGCTGACACTGATCCTGACTCTGACCCTGAATATAAACCTGACCCTGACACTGACCCTGACCCTGAACATAAACCTGACCTTGACCCTGAACCTGACCCTGAACTTAACTCTGAACCTGACCCTGACCCTGACCCTGACCTTGAACCTGACCCTGACCTTAACCCTGACCCTGACCCTGTCCGTGATTCTAAGAAATACCGTGACCCTGACCCTGACCCAGGCCTGACCCTGACCCTGACCTTGACCCTGACCCTGAACATCACCCTGACCCTGACCCTGACACTTACACTGACCCTGACTGTTACGCTGATCCTGACCCTGATGCTGACCCTGAACTACACCCTGAACTTGACCATAACCGTGACCCTGACCCTGACTCTGACCCTGACCGGGACCCTGACCGTGACCCTGAAACTAACACTACCTCTGACCCTGATTCTGACCCTGACCCTAAACCTGACCCTGACAGTGACCCTGAAACTGATCCTTACCCTACCCCTGCCCCTTACCCTGACCTTAATCGTGACCCTGACCGTAACACTGACCCTGACCCTGAACCTGACCTAAATTCTGAACCTGACCCTGACGCTGACCCTGAACCTAACCCTGATTCTGACCCTGATTTTGACCCTGACCCTGAAACTAACCCTGACCGTGACCCTGACTCTGACCCTGACCCTAAATCTGAACCTGACCCTGACACTGTCCCTAACCCTGACCCTGACCCTGACACTGACCCTAAACGTAACCCTGACACTGATTTTGACACTAACCCTATCCCTGACCCTGACCCTGAACCTGACCCTAACCCTGACACTGACCCTGAGTCTGACGCTGACCCTGACCCTGACCCTGACCCCGACCATGACCCTGACAATGCCCTGATTCCCACCCTGACCCTGACCCTGACGCTAAACGTGACCCTGACCCTTACTTTGGCCCTGAACCTGGCCCTGACCCTGACCCTACACCTGACCCTGACACTGACCCTGACCCTAAACCTGACCATAACCCTGACCGTGACACTGACCCTGACACTGACCCTGACCCTAACTCTGAACCTGATCCTGACCCTGACCCTGACCCTGACCGTGACCCTGATACTGACCCTGAACTTAACACTACCCCTGACCCTGACCCTGACCGTGACCCTGACCCTGACCCTGACCTTGACCCTAAACCTGACCTAACCTTGACCCCGGTCCTGACCCTGACCCTAAACCTCACCCTGACACTAACCTTGACCCTGACCCAAAATTCTGACCGTGACCCTGACACTGACCCTGACCCTGAACGTGAACCTGACCCTAAATCTGACCGTGACCTTGACCTTGACCCAGACCCTGAACCTAACACTGACCCTGACCCTGACCCTGAATCTGACCCTGAACATAACCCTAACCCTGACCCTTACCCTGACCCTTAACCTGACCCTGAACCTGACACTGACCATGACCCTAACCCTGGCCCTGACACTGACCCTGACCCTAAACCTGACCTGAACCTGACCCTCTTTCTGACCCTGACCCTGACCTACAACCTGAACCTGACACTGAACCTGACCTGACCCTGACTCTGACAGTGACCCTGAACCTGACCATATGTCTGACCGTGACCCTGACCGTGAACCTGACCCTCGCCCTGACCTTGAACCTGACCTTGACCCTGACCCTGATCATGACCCTGACACTGACCCTGACCTTGACCCTTACACTAACACTGACCCTGACCCTGACTCAAACCCTGATGCTGACCCTAACAATGACACTGACCCTGACCATAAACCTGACCAGACCCTGACCCTGACACTGACCGCGACCCTGAAATTTACTCTGACCCTGACCCTGACCCTGAACCTGATCCTGACACTAACCCTGACCCTGACCCTGACCCTGACGCTGAATTTTATAATGATCGTGACCCTGATACTGACCCTGAACTTGACCCTAAACCTGACCCTGTCCCTGACCCTGACCCTGACCCTGACCCTGTCCATGAACCTAACCCAGAACCTGACCCTGACCATGACCCTGAACCTGACCCGGAATTTGAACCTGAACTTGACCCTGACCCTGACCCTGATCCTGACCCTGACCCTGACCCTGACCCTAACACTGACACTGACCCTGACCCTGAACCTCACCCTGACTCTAACCTTGACCCTGACCCTGACCCTGACCCTGAACCTGACCCTGACCCTGACCCTGACCCTGACACTGAACCTGACCTGACCCTTACCCTGACCCTGACATTGACCCTAACGTTGACCCTGACCCTGACCCTAAACATGACCCTGACCCTGACGCTGACCCTGACCCTAAACCTGACCCTGACCCTGACCCTGACCGTGACACTGAACCTGACACTAAGTCTGACCGTGACCCTGACCATTACCCTCACCCTGAATCTGACCTGACCCTGACCCTGACACTGACCCGGACCCTAACCCTGAACCTGACCATGACCCTCACCCTGACACTGAACCTGACCTTGACCCTGACCCTGACCATGACCCTGACACTGAACCTACCCCTGATCCTTACCCTGACCCTGACACTAACCCTGACCCTGAACCTACCCCTGACCCTGACCCTGACCCTGACTCTCACCCTGAACCTAAACCTGACCATGACCCTGACCCTGACCCTGAAACTAACCCTGACCGTGACCCTAACCCTGACCGTGACCCTAAACCTGACCCTGACCCTGACCTTGACATTAACCCTGAACTTGACCCTGACCCTGACACTAAAACTGACCTTAACCCTGACCCTAACTTTGACCCTGACCCAAACCCTAACCCTGACCCTGACCCTGACACTTTCCCCGACCCTGACCCTAACCCAGACCCTGACGCTGACCCTGACCCTGACCGTGACCCTAACCCTGACGCTGACCCTGACCCTAAGTCTGACCGTGACCCTGACCCTGATCCTGACACAGACCCTAACACTGACCCTGACCCTGTACCTGATCCTAAGTCTGACCGTGACCCTGACCCTGACCATGAACCTAACCCTGACCCTGACCCTGACCCTGACCCTAACCCTGACCCTAAATCTGAACCTGACCCTGACCCTGACAATGTCCCTAACCCAGACCACGACGCTGAGTCTGACCCTGAGTCTGACACAGACCCTGACCCTGACCCTGACCATGACCCTGACAATGCCTGATTCCGATCCTGACCCTGACCCTGACGCTAACCGTGACACTGACCCTTACTTTGGCCCTGACCCTGGCCCTGACCATGACCCTACACCTGACCCTGACATTGACCCTGACCCTAAACCTGACCATAACCCTGACCGTGACACTGACCTTCACCCTGACCTTGACCCTAACTCTGAACCTGATCCTGACCCTGACCCTGACCATGACCCTGACCGTGACCCTGATACTGACCCTGAACCTAACACTACCCCTGACCCTGACCCTGACCCTCACCCTGACCTTAAACCTGACCTAACATTGACCCCGGTCCTGATCCTGACCCTAAACCTCACCCTGACACTAAAATTGACCCTGACACAAAATTATGACCGTGACCCTGAACGTGACCCTGACCCTAAATCTGACCGTGACCTTGACCTTGACCCTGACCCTGAACGTAACCCTGACCCTGACCCTTACCCTGACCTTTAACCTGACCCTGACCCTTACCCTGACCTTTAACCTGACCCTGAACCTGACACTGACCATGACCCTAACCCTGACACTGAACCAGAACCTGAACCTGACCTACAACCTGAACCTGACACTGAACCTGACCCTGACCGTGACCCTGACCTTGACCCTAACTGTGACCCTGACCCTGACCCTAAACCTGAACCTGACCCTGACACTGACAGTGACCCTGACCCTGATCCTGACCCTACCCCTGCCCCCTTACCTGACCCTGACCCTGACCCTGACTGTTACCCTAACCCTGAACCTGACCCTGACCCAGACCTTGACACTGAACCTCACCCTGTCTTTGAACCTGAACCTGACCCTGACCGTGACCCTGACCCTAAGTCTGACCTTGACCCTGACCCTGACCTGACCCTGACCATGACCCTAACACTGATACTGACCCTGAACCTTACCCTACCCCTGACCCTGACCCTGATCGTGGCCCTAAACATGACATGACCCTGACCCTGACCCTGACAGTGACCCTGACCCTGATCCTGACCCTACCCCTGCCCCTTACCCTGACCTTAACCGTGACCCTGACCGTAACACTGACCGTGACCCTGACCCTGACCCTGACCCTGACCCCTACCCTGACAATGCCCTGACCCCTACCCTGACCCTGACCCAGACCCTGACCCTGACTGTTACCCTAACCCTGAACCTGACCCTGACCCAGACCTTGACCCTGAACCTGACCCTGTCTTTGAACCTGAACCCGACTCTGACTGTGACCCTGACCCTAAGTCTGACCTTGACCCTAAACCTGTCCCTGACCCTGACCCTAACCCTGACCCTGACCCAAACCCTGACCCTAACCCTGACCCTGACCCTGACTGTGACCCTGACCCTGACCCTAAATCTGAACCTGACCCTGACTCTGACACTGACCCTAGCACTGACTTTGACTTGGACCCTGACACTGACCGTAAACGTGACCCTGACACGGATTTTGACACTAACCCAGACCATGACCCTGAACTTAACCCTGAGCCTAACCCTGAGCCTGACCCTGAGTCTGACGCTGACCCTGACCCTGACCCCGACCCTGACCCTGACCCTAATCCTCATGGTGACCCTGAATTCGGCCCTGACCCTGGCCCTGACCCTGACCCTACACCTCACACTGAACCTGACATGACCCTGACCCTAACCCTGACCCTAAATTTGACCGTGACCCTAACCCTGACCCTGACCCTAACTCTGAACCTGACCCTGACCATGACACTGAACCTAACCCTGACCCTGACCTACACCCTGAACTTGACCTTGACCCTGACCCTGACCCTGACCGTGACCCTGATACTGACCCTGAACCTAACCGTACTCCTGACCCTGACCCTAACACTTAGCCTGACCCTAAACCTGACCTGACCCTGACCCTAACCCTAAACATCACCCTGACTCTAACACTGACCCTGAACTTAAAATTCTGACTGTGACCCTGACCCTCAACCCTGACCCTGACCCTGACCCTAACCCTAACCGTGACCCTGAACCTAAGTCTGACCGTGAACCTGACCCTGACCCTGACCTTGACCCTGACCCTGACCCTGACCCTGAACCTGACCCTGACACTGACCCTGCCCCTAAACCTGACCTGTCCCTGACCCTGACCCTGACCCTGACCCTTATCCTGATCGTTACCCTGAATTTGGCACTGACCCTGGCCCTGACCCTGACTCTACACCTGACCCAGAACCTGACACTGACCCTGACCCTAACCCTGACCCTGAACTTGACCCTGACCCTAACCCTGACACTGACCCTGTCCCTGACCCTGACACTAAACCAGACCCTCACCCTGACCCTGACCCTGACCCTGACCCTGAACCTGATACTGACCCTGAACCTAAGTCTGACTGTGACCCTAACCCTTACCCTAATTCTGACCGTGACCCTGATCATGACCTTGACCCTGACCCTGACCCTAACCCTGACCCTTACCCTAACACTGACCCTGACCCTGTCACTTACCCTGACCCTAAGTCTGACCCTGACCTTAACACTAAACCAGACCCTGACCCTACCCCTTTCCCTGAGCCTGACACTGACCCTGAACATGACCTTGACACTAAGTCTGACTGAGACCCTGACCGTGACCCTGAACCTCAAACTGACCCTGACCCTAACCCTGACCTTGACCCTGATCCTGAACCTGACCCTGAACCTCAAACTGACACTGACCCTAACCCTGACCTTGACCCTGACCCTCACTCTGACCCTAACCCTTGTGCTGACCCTGATCCTGACTCTGACCCTGAATATAAACCTGACCCTGACACTGACCCTGACCCTGAACATAAACCTGACCTTGACCCTGAACCTGACCCTGAACTTAACTCTGAACCTGACCCTGACCCTGACCCTGACCTTGAACCTGACCCTGACCTTAACCCTGACCCTGACCCTGTCCGTGATTCTAAGAAATACCGTGACCCTGACCCTGACCCAGGCCTGACCCTGACCCTGACCTTGACCCTGACCCTGAACATCACCCTGACCCTGACCCTGACACTTACACTGACCCTGACCGTTACGCTGATCCTGACCCTGATGCTGACCCTGAACTACACCCTGAACTTGACCATAACCGTGACCCTGACCCTGACTCTGACCCTGACCGGGACCCTGACCGTGACCCTGACACTGACCGTGACCCTGACCGTGACCTTAACCCTGACCCTGACAGTGACCCTGACCCTGATCCTTACCCTACCCCTGCCCCTTACCCTGACCTTAATCGTGACCCTGACCGTAACACTGACCATGACCCTGAACCTGACCTAAATTCTGAACCTGACCCTGACGCTGACCCTGAACCTAACCCTGATTCTGACCCTTATTCTGACCCTGACCCTGAAACTAACCCTGACCGTGACCCTGACTCTGACCCTGACCCCAAATCTGACCCTGACCCTGACCCTGACACTGTCCCTAACCCTGACCCTGACCCTGACAATGACCCTAAACGTAACCCTGACACTGATTTTGACACTAACCCTGTCCCTGACCCTGACCCCGACCATGACCCTGACAATGCCTGATTCCGACCCTGACCCTGACCCTGACGCTAAACGTGACCCTGACCCTTACTTTGGCCCTGAACCTGGCCCTGACCCTGACCCTACACCTGACCCTGACACTGACCCTGACCCTAAACCTGACCATAACCTTGACCGTGACACTGACCCTGACACTGACCCTGACCCTAACTCTGAACCTGATCCTGACCCTGACCCTGACCCTGACCCTGACCGTGACCCTGATACTGACCCTGAACCTAACACTACCCCTGACCCTGACCCTGACAGTGACCCTGACCCTGACCCTGACCTTGACCCTAAACCTGACCTAACCTTGACCCCGGTCCTGACCCTGACCCTAAACCTCACCCTGACACTAACCTTGACCCTGACCCAAAATTCTGACCGTGACCCTGACCCTGACCCTGAACGTGAACCTGACCCTAAATCTGACCGTGACCTTGACCTTGACCCTGACCCTGAACCTAACACTGACCCTGACCCTGACCCTGAATCTGACCCTGAACCTAACCCTAACCCTGACCCTTACCCTGACCCTTAACCTGACCCTGAACCTGACACTGACCATGACCCTAACCCTGACACTGACCCTGCCCCTAAGCCTGACCTGACCCTGACCCTCACTCTGACCCTGACCCTGACCTACAACCTGAACCTGAAACTGAACCTGACCTGACCCTGACCCTGACCCTGACTCTGACAGTGACCCTGAACCTGACCATATGTCTGACCGTGACCCTGACCTTGATCATGACCCTGACACTGACCCTGACCTTGACCCTTACACTAACACTGACCCTGAGCCTGACCCAAACCCTGATGCTGACCCTAACAATGACACTGACCCTGACCATAAACCTGACCAGACCCTGACCCTGACACTGACCGCGACCCTGAAATTTACTCTGACCCTGACCCTGACCCTGACACTGACCGCGACCCTGAAATTTACTCTGACCCTGACCCTGACCCTGAACCTGATCCTGACACTAACCCTGACCCTGACCCTGACACTGACGCTGAATTTTATAATGATCGTGACCCTGACCCTGACCCTGAACTTCACCCTAAACCTGACCCTGTCCCTGACCCTGACCCTGACCCTGACCCTGTCCATGAACCTAACCCAGAACCTGACCCTGACCATGACCCTGCACCTGACCCGGAATTTGAACCTGAACTTGACCCTGACCCTGACCCTGATCCTGACCCTGACCCTAACACTGACACTGACACTGACCCTGACCCTGACCCTGACCCTGAACCTGATCCTACACCTGACCCTGACCCTAAACCTCACCCTGACTCTAACCTTGACCCTGACCCTGACCCTGAACCTGACCCTGACCGTGACCCTGACCCTCACACTGACCCTGAACCTGACCCTGACTCTTACCTTGATACTGTCCCTGACCCTACCCCTGACCCTACCCTGACCCTTACCCTGACCCTGACCCTAAACCTGACCCTGACCCTGACCCTGATTCTTACCCTAACCCTGACCCTGACCCTGACCCTGACCATAGCCCTGACTCTGACTCTGACCCTGACCCAGACCCTGACCCTGACCCTGACACTGACCCTGGCCCTGAACCTGACCTTGACCCTACAACCGAACTTGACCCTGACCCTGACCCTGACACTGACCCTGACCCTGAAACTGACCCTGACCCTGACCCTGACCCTGTCCCTGACCCAGACCCCGAACCTGACCCTGACAATGCCCTGACTCCGACCCTGACCCTGACCCTGAGCCTGACCCTAATCCTGATCGTGACCCTGAATTTGGCACTGACCCTGGCCCTGACCCTAACTCTACACCTGACCCTGAACCTGACCCTGACCCTGACCCTGACCCTGACCCTTAGACTGAACTTAACCCTGACCCTGACCTACACCCTGAACTTGACCTTGACCCTGACCGTGAACCTGACCCTCACCCTGACCCTGACCCTGACCCTGACCTTGACCCTGACACTGACCCTGTCCCTGTCCCTGACCCTGACACTAAACCTCACCCTGACTCTAACCTTGACCCTGACCCTGACCCTGAACCTGACCCTGACCCTGAACGTGACCCTGAGCCTGACCTTGACCCTGACCCTGACATTAACCCTAACCCTGACACTGACCCTGACCCTGAACCTAACCCTATCCCCTGACCCTGACCCTGACACTGACCCTAAACCTGATATGACCCTAACCCTGACCCTGACCCTGACCTTGACGCTGATGGTGACCCTGAACCTGCCCCTGACCCTACTCCTGCCCCTTACCCTGACCCTAACCGTGACCCTGACCCTAACACTGACTCTGAAGCTGACCCTGACCCTGACATTTATCCTAACCCCGACCCTGACCCTGACCCTAAGTCTACACCATGAACCTGACCCTGACCCTGACCCTGACCCTGAACTTGACCCTGACCATGACCCTGACCCTGACCCTAAACCTGACCTGAACCTGACCCTGAACTTGACCTTGACCCTGACTTAACCCTGACACTGAATATCTCCCTGACCCTGACCCTGACCCTAACCCTGATCCTATCTTTGACCGTGACCCTAACCCTGACCCTGACCCTGACCCTAACTCTGAAACTGAACCTTACCCTGACCATGACACTGAACCTAACCCTGACCCTGACTAACACCCTGAAATTGACCTTGACCCTGACAGTGACCCTGACCCTGAACCTGACCTTGACCCTACAACTGAACTTGACCCTGACCCTGACCCTGACCCTGACCCTGACACTGACCCTGACCCTGAAACTGACCCTGACCCTGACACTGAACCTGACCCTGACCCTGACCCAGACCCCAAACCTGACCCTGACAATGCCCTGAATCCGACCCTGACCCTGACCCTGACCCTAATCCTGATCGTGACCCTGAATTTGGCACTGACCCTGCCCCTGACCCTAACTCTACACCTGAACCTGAAACTGACCCTGACCCTGACCCTGACCCTGACCCTGACCCTGACCCTAACCCTGACACTGACCCAGTCCCTAACCCTGACCCTGACCCTGACACTAAACCTCACCCTGACTCTAACCTTGACCCTGACCCTGACCCTGAACCTGATCCTGACCCTGATCCTGAACGTGACCCTGAGCCTGACCTTGACCCTGACCCTGACATTAACCCTAACCCTGACACTGACCCTGACCCTGAACCTAACCCTATCCCCTGACCCTGACCCTGACCATGACCCTAAACCTGACATGACCCTGACCCTGACCCTGACCCTGACCTTGACGCTGATGGTGACCCTGACCCTGACTCTGACCCTAACCCTATCCCTGACCCTGAACATTACCCTCACCCTGAACCTGACCTGAACCTGACCCTGACACTGACCCGGACCCTAACCCTGAACCTGACCGTGACCCTGACGGTGAACCTGACCCTGACCCTGACCATGAAGCTGACCCTGACCCTGAAGCTGACCCTGATCCTGATATTTATCCTAACCCTGACCCTGACCCTGACCCTAAGTCTACACCGTGAACATGACCCTGACTCTGACGCTGACCATGACCCTGACCCTGACCCTGACCATGACCCTGACCCTGACCCTAAACCTGACCTGAACCTGACCCTGACCTTGACCTTGACCCTGACTTAACCCTGACACTGAATATCTCCCTGACCCTGACCCTAACCCTGATCCTATCTTTGACCGTGACCCTAACCCTGACCCTGACCCTGACCCTAACTCTGAAACTGAACCTTACCCTGACCATGACACTGAACCTACCCCTGACCCTGACCAACACCCTGAACTTGACCTTGACCCTGACCCAGACCCTGACCCTGACCCTGACACTGACCTGACCCTGAACCTCACCTTGACCCTACAACTGAACTTGACCCTGACCCTGACCCTGACCCTGACCCTAACTCTGAAACTGAACCTTACCCTGACCATGACACTGAACCTACCCCTGACCCTGACCAACACCCTGAACTTGACCTTGACCCTGACACTGACCCTGACCCTGAACCTGACCTTGACCCTACAACTGAACTTGACCCTGACACTGACCCTGAACCTACCCCTGACCCTGACCCTGACCCTGACTCTCACCCTGATCCTAAGCCTTACCTGCCCATAACACTGACACTGACCCTAAGTGTGACCGTGACCCAGACCCTGACCTGACCGTGACCCTGACCCTGACCGTGACCCTGACCGTGACCCTGACATTGACCATGACACTGACCTTTACTCTAACCCTGACCCTGACTCTTATCCTGATCCTGACCCTGACCATGACCTTGACCCTGACCCTGACTTTGACCATGACCTTGACCCTGACCCTGACAATGCCCTGACTCCGACCCTGACCCTGACCCTAAGTCTGACCACGACCCTGACCGTGACCCTGACCCTCACACTGACCCTGAACCTGACCCTGACTCTTACCTTGATACTGTCCCTGACCCTACCCCTGACCCTACCCTGACCCTTACCATGACTCTGACCCTAAACCTGACCCTGACCCTGACACTGACGCTTACCCTAACCCTGACCCTGACCCTGACCCTAGCCCTGACTCTGACTCTGACCCTGACCCAGACCCTGACCCTGACCCTGACACTGACCCTGGCCCTGAACCTGACCTTGACCCTACAACTGAACTTGACCCTGACCCTGACCCTGACAGTGACCCTGACCCTGAAACTGACCCTGACCCTGACCCTGACCCTGTCCCTGACCCAGACCCCGAACCTGACCCTGACAATGCCCTGACTCCGACCCTGACCCTGAGCCTGACCCTGACCCTAATCCTGATCGTGACCCTGAATTTGGCACTGACCCTAGCCCTGACCCTAACTCTACACGTGACCCTGAACCTGACCCTGACCCTGACCCTAACCCTGACCCTATCCCTGACGGTGACCCTGACCCTGACCCTGACCCTGACCCTAACTCGGAACCTGACCCTGACCCTGACCCTTAGACTGAACTTAACCCTGACCCTGACCTACACCCTGAACTTGACCTTGACCTGACCGTGAACCTGACCCTCACCCTGACCCTGACCCTGACCCTGACCTTGACCCTGACACTGACCCTGACCCTAACCCTGACCCTGAACTGGATCCTGACAGTAACCCTGAACATGACCCAGACCCTGACACTAACCCTGACACTGACTAAACCTTGACCCTGACCCTGACCCTGAACCTGACCCTGAACCTGACGCTGACCCTGAACGTGACCCTGAGCCTGACCTTGACCCTGACATTAACCCTAACCCTGACACTGACCCTGACCCTGAACCTAACCCTATCCCCTGACCCTGACCCTGACCATGACCCTAAACCTGACATGACCCTGACCCTGACCCTGACCCTGACCTTGACGCTGATGGTGACCCTGACCCTGACCCTGACCCTAACCCTATCCCTGACCCTGACCATTACCCTCACCCTGAACCTGACCTGACCCTGACCCTGACACTGACCCGGACCCTAACCCTGAACCTGACCGTGACCCTGATTCTGACCCTGACCCTGACCCTGACCCTGACAGTGACCCTGACCCTGACCCTGACCCTACTCCTGCCCCTTACCCTGACCCTAACCGTGACGCTGACCCTAACACTGACTCTGAAGCTGACCCTGACCCTGACATTTATCCTAACCCCGACCCTGACCCTGACCCTAAGTCTACACCGTGAACCTGACCCTGACCCTGACCCTGACCCTGACCCTGACCCTGACCCTGAACTTGACCCTGACCATGACCCAGACCCTGACCCTAAACCTGACCTGAACCTGACCCTGAACTTGACCTTGACCCTGACTTAACCCTGACACTGAATATCTCCCTGACCCTGACCCTGACCCTAACCCTGATCCTATCTTTGACCGTGACCCTAACCCTGACCCTGACCCTGACCCTAACTCTGAAACTGAACCTTACCCTGACCATGACACTGAACCTAACCCTGACCCTGACTAACACCCTGAAATTGACCTTGACCCTGACCGTGACCCTGACACTGACCCTGACCCTGAAACTGACCCTGACCCTGACACTGAACCTGACCCTGACCCTGACCCAGACCCCAAACCTGACCCTGACAATGCCCTGACTCCGACCCTGACCCTGACCCTGACCCTAATCCGATCGTGACCCTGAATTTGGCACTGACCCTGGCCCTGACCCTAACTCTACACCTGAACCTGAAACTGACCCTGACCCTGACCCTGACCCTAACCCTGACACTGACCCAGTCCCTAACCCTGACCCTGACCCTGACACTAAACCTCACCCTGACTCTAACCTTGACCCTGACCCTGACCCTGAACATGATCCTGACCCTGACCCTGAACGTGACCCTGAGCCTGACCTTGACCCTGATCCTGACATTAACCCTAACCCTGACACTGACCCTGACCCTGAACCTAACCCTATCCCCTGACCCTGACCCTGACCATGACCCTAAACCTGACATGACCCTGACCCTGACCCTGACCCTGACCTTGACGCTGATGGTGACCCTGACCCTGACTCTGACCCTAACCCTATCCCTGACCCTGACCATTACCCTCACCCTGAACCTGAACCTGGCAGTGACACTGATTCTGACCCTGACCCTGACGGTGAACCTACCCCTGACCCTGACCAACACCCTGAACTTGACCCTGACCCTGACACTGACCCTGACCCTGAACCTGACCTTGACCCTACAACTGAACTTGACCCTGACCCTGACCCTGACCCTGACCCTGACCCTGACCCAGACCCCAAACCTGACCCTTACAATGCCCTGACTCCGACCCTGACCCTGACTCTGACCCTGACCCTAATCCTGATCGTGACCCTGAATTTGGCACTGACCCTGGCCCTGACCCTAACTCTACACCTGAACCTGAACCTGACCCTGACCCTAACCCTGACCCTATCCCTGATGGTGACCCTGACCCTGACCCTGACCCTGACCCTAACTCGGAACCTGACCCTGACCCTGACCCTTAGACTGAACTTAACCCTGACCCTGACCTACACCCTGAACTTGACCGTGACCCTGACTGTGAACCTGACCCTCACCCTGACCCTGACCCTGACCATGACCTTGACCCTGACCCCGACTTTCACCATGACCTTGGCCCTGACCCTGACAGTGCCCTCACTCCGACCCTGAACCTAAGTCTCACTGCGACCCTGACCGTGACCCTGACCCTCAAACTGACCCTGACCCTGACCCTGACTCTTACCTTGATACTGTCCCTGACCCTACCCCTGACCCTACCCTGACCCTGACCCTGACTCTGACCCTGAACCTGAGCCTGACCCTGACCCTGACCCTGACACTGACCCTAGCCCTGACTCTGACTCTGACCCAGACCCAGACCCTGACCCTGACACTGACCCTGACCCTGACCCTAAACCTGACCCTGACCTTGACCTTGACCCTGACTTAACCCTGACACTGAATATCTCCCTGACCCTGACCCAAACCCTAACCCTGATCCTATCTTTGACCGTGACCCTAACCCTGACCCTGACCCTGACCCTAACTCTGAAACTGAACCTTACCCTGACCATGACACTGAACCTAATCCTGACCCTGACCAACACCCTGAACTTGACCTTGACCCTGACCCAGACCCTGACCCTGACACTGACACTGACCTGACCCTGAACCTGACCTTGACCCTACAACTGAACTTGACCCTGACCCTGACCCTGACACTGACCCTGACCCTGAACCTGACCCTGACCCTGACCCTAACCCTGAACCTAACCCTGACCCTGACCCTTAGCCTGAACTTAACCCTGACCCTGACCTACACCCTGAACTTGACCTTGACCCTGACCGTGAACCTGACCCTGACCCTGACCCTGAACGTGACCCTGACCCTGACCTTGATCCTGACCCTGACATTAACCCTAACCCTGACACTGACCCTGATCATGAACCTGACCCTGACCCTGACCTTAACCCTGACACTGACCGTGACCCTGATTCTGACCCTGACCCTGACCGTGACCCTAACCCTGACCCTGACCCTGACAGTGAACCTGACCCTGATCCTGACTCTAACCCTGCCCCTTACCCTGACCTTAATCGTGACCCTGACCGTAACACTGACCGTGACCCTGACCCTGACCCTGACCTTAACCCTAACCCTGACCCTGACCCTGACCCTGACGCCTACCCTGACAATGCCCTGACCCCTACCCTGACCCTGACCCTGACTGCTACCCTAACCCTGAACCTGACCCTGACCCAGACCTTGACCCTGAACCTGACCCTGTCTTTGAACGTGAACCCGACCCTGACCGTGACCCTGACCCTAAGTATGACCTTGACCCTGACCCTGACCCTGACCCTGATCCTGAACGTGACCCTGAGCCTGACCTTGACCCTGACCCTGACATTAACCCTAACCCTGACACTGACCCTGACCTTGACGCTGATGGTGACCCTGACCCTGACCCTAACCCTATCCCTGACCCTGACCATTACCCTCACCCTGAACCTGACCTGACCCTGACCCTGACACTGACCCGGACCCTAACCCTGAACCTGACCGTGACCCTGATTCTGACCCTGACCCTGACCGTGATCCTGACCCTTACCCTGACCCTGAACCTGACCCTGACCCTGACCCTGACCCTGTCCCTGATTCTAAGAAATACCGTGACCCTGACCCTGACCATCACCCTGGCCTGACCCTGACCCTTACCTTGACGCTGACCCTGAACATCACCCTGACCCTGACCCTGACACTGCCACTGACCCTGACCGGGACCCAGACCGTGACACTGAAACTAACCCTACCTCTGACCCTGACCCTTACCCTGACCCTAAACCTGACCTGACCCTGACCCTGACACTGACAGTGACCCTGACACTGACCGTGACCCTGACCGTGACCTTAACCCTGACCCTGACAGTGACCCTGACCCTGATCCTTACCCTATCCCTGCCCCTTACCCTGACCTTAAGCGTGACCCTGACCGTAACACAGACCGTGACCTTGACCATGACCCTGAACTTGACCCTAACTTTGACCTTGACCCTGACCCTAAACCTGACCCTGACCCTGACTCTGACAGTGACCCTGAACCTGACCATATGTCTGACCGTGACCCTGACCGTGAACCTGACCCTCGCGCTGACCATGAACCTGACCTTGACCCTGACCCTGATCATGACCATGACACTGACCATGGCCCTGACCCAAACCCTGACCCTAACCCTGACCGTGACCCTGACTCTGAACCAGACACTGACCCTAAATCTGAACCTGACCCTGACTCTGACACTGACCCTAACACTGACTTTGACCCAGACCCTGACACTGACCGTAAACGTGATCCTGACACTGATTTTGACACTAACCCTTACCATGACCCTGACCCTAAACTAGAGCCTAACCCTGAGCCTGGCCCTGAGTCTGATGCTGACCCTGACCCTGACCCTGACCCTGACCCTAACACTGACACTGACACTGACCCTGAACCTGACCTTGGCCCTGAACCTGATCCTACCCCTGACCCTAACACTGAACCTGACCCTGACCCTAAACCTGACATGACCCTGACCCTGACCCTGACCCTAAACCTCACCCTGACTCTAACCTTGACCCTGACCCTGACCCTGACCCTGACCCAGAACCTGACCCTGAACCTGACATTAACCCTAACCCTGACACTGACCCTGATCATGAACCTGACCCTGACCCTGACCCTGACCCTAACCCTGACATTGACCTTAACCCTGATTCTGACCCTGACCCTGACACTGACAGTGACCCTGACCCTGATCCTGACCCTACCCCTGCCCCCAAACCTGACCCTGACCCTGACCCTGACTGTTACCCTAACCCTGAACCTGACCCTGACCCAGACCTTGACACTGAACCTGACCCTGTCTTTGAACCTGAACCCGACCCTGACCGTGACCCTGACCCTAAGTCTGACCTTGACCCTGACCCTGACCTTGACCTGACCCTGACCATGACCCTAACACTGATACTGACCCTGAACCTAACCCTACCCCTGACCCTGACCCTGACCGTGGCCCTAAACATGACATGACCCTGACCCTGACCCTGACAGTGAACCTGACCCTGACCCTGACCCTACCCCTGCCCCTTACCCTGACCTTAATCGTGACCCTGACTGTAACACTGACCGTGACCCTGACCATGACCCTGAACTTGACCCTAACCCTGACCCTGACCCTGACCACTAACCTGACAATGCTCTGACCCCTACCCTGACCCTGACCCTGACCCTAACCCTGACCGTGACCCTGACCCTGACCCTCAACCAGACCTTAATTCTGAACATGACCCTGACGCTGACCCTGAACCTAAACCTGACCATGACCCTAACCCTGACCCTAACACTGACTTGGAACCTGACCCTAACCCTGTTCCTGTCACCGACCCTGACCTTAACCCTGACCCTGACGCTGACCCTGAACCTGACTCTGAACCTGACCCTACCTCTGACCGTGACCCTAAGCCTGACCCTGACCCTGACCCTGACCTTGACATTAACCCTGAACTTGACCCTAACACTGACACTAAACCTGACCTTAACCCTGACCCTAAATTTGACACTGAACCTGACCCTAACCATGACCCTGACCCTGACACTTTCCCCGACCCTGACCCTAACCCAGACCCTGACGCTGACCCTGACCCTGACCGTGACCCTAACCCTGACCCTAAGTCTGACCGTGACCCTGACCCTGATCCTGACACTGACCCTAACACTGACCCTGACCCTGACCCTGAACGTGACCCTGACCCTGACCTTGACCCTGACCCTGACATTAACCCTAACCCTGACACTGACCGTGATCATGAACCTGACCCTGACCCTGACCCTGACCCTAAACCTGACATGACCCTGACCCTGACCCTGACCCCAAACCTCACACTGACTCTATCCTTGACCCTGACCCTGACCCTGACCCTGACCCTGACCCAGACCCTGACCCTGAACCTGACATTAACCCTAACCCTGACACTGACCCTGATCATGAACCTGACTCTGACCCTGATCCTGACCCTAACCCTGACATTGACCGTAACCCTGATTCTGACCCTGACCCTGACCCTGACCCTGACAGTGACCCTGACCTGATCCTGACCCTGACCCTGATCCTAACACTGATCCTGACCCTAACCCTGACACTGACCCTGTCCCTGACCCTGACCCTGACCCTGACCCTAAACCTCACCCTGACTCTAACCTTGACCCTGACCCTGACCCTGAACCTGACCCTGACCCTGAACGTGACCCTGAGCCTGAACTTGACCCTGACCCTGACATTAACCCTAACCCTGACCCTGACCCTGATCATGAACCTGACCCTGACCCTAACCCTGACACTAACCGTGACCCTGATTCTGACCCTGACCCTGACCGTGACCCTAACCCTGACCCTGACCCTGACCCTGACCCTGACAGTGACCCTGACCATAACCCTAAACCACACCCTGACTCTAACCTTGACCCTGACCCTGACCCTGAACCTGACCCTGACCCTGACCCTGACCCTGACCCTGACCCTGACCTTGACCCTGACGCTGACATTAACCCTAACCCTGACCCTGACCCTGATCATGAACCTGACCCTGACCCTAACCCTGACACTAACCGTGACCCTGATTCTGACCCTGACCCTGACCGTGACCCTAACCCTGACCCTGACCCTGATAGTGACCCTGACCCTAATCCTGACCCTACCCCTGCCCCTTAACCTGACCTTAATCGTGACCCTGACCGTAACACTGACCGTGACCCTGACCCTGACCCTGACCCTGACCCCTACCCTGACAATGCCCTGACCCCTACCCTGACCCTGACCCAGACCCTGACCCTGACTGTTACCCTAACCCTGAACCTGACCCTGACCCAGACCTTGACCCTGAACCTGACCCAAACCCTGACCCTAACCCTGACCGTGACCCTAAACCTGACCCTGACCCTGACCCTGACCTTGACATTAACCCTGAACTTGACCCTAACACTGACACTAAACCTGACCTTAACCCTGAACCTAAATTTGACACTGAACCTGACCCTAACCATGACCCTGACCCTGACACTTTCCCCGACCCTGACCCTAACCCAGACCCTGACGCTGACCCTGACCCTGACCGTGACCCTAACACTGACCCTGACCCTGACCCTGAACGTGACCCTGACCCTGACCTTGACCCTGACCCTGACATTAACCCTAACCCTGACACTGACCGTGATCATGAACCTGACCCTGACCCTGACCCTGACCCTAAACCTGACATGACCCTGACCCTGACCCTGACCCCAAACCTCACACTGACTCTATCCTTGACCCTGACCCTGACCCTGACCCTGACCCTGACCCAGACCCTGACCCTGAACCTGACATTAACCCTAACCCTGACACTGACCCTGATCATGAACCTGACTCTGACCCTGATCCTGACCCTAACCCTGACATTGACCGTAACCCTGATTCTGACCCTGACCCTGACCCTGACCCTGACAGTGACCCTGACCTGATCCTGACCCTGACCCTGATCCTAACACTGATCCTGACCCTAACCCTGACACTGACCCTGTCCCTGACCCTGACCCTGACCCTGACCCTAAACCTCACCCTGACTCTAACCTTGACCCTGACCCTGACCCTGAACCTGACCCTGACCCTGAACGTGACCCTGAGCCTGAACTTGACCCTGACCCTGACATTAACCCTAACCCTGACCCTGACCCTGATCATGAACCTGACCCTGACCCTAACCCTGACACTAACTGTGACCCTGATTCTGACCCTGACCCTGACCGTGACCCTAACCCTGACCCTGACCCTGACCCTGACCCTGACAGTGACCCTGACCCTAACCCTAAACCACACCCTGACTCTAACCTTGACCCTGACCCTGACCCTGAACCTGACCCTGACCCTGACCCTGACCCTGACCCTGACCCTGACCCTGACCTTGACCCTGACGCTGACATTAACCCTAACCCTGACCCTGACCCTGATCATGAACCTGACCCTGACCCTAACCCTGACACTAACCGTGACCCTGATTCTGACCCTGACCCTGACCGTGACCCTAACCCTGACCCTGACCCTGATAGTGACCCTGACCCTAATCCTGACCCTACCCCTGCCCCTTAACCTGACCTTAATCGTGACCCTGACCGTAACACTGACCGTGACCCTGACCCTGACCCTGACCCTGACCCTGACCCCTACCCTGACAATGCCCTGACCCCTACCCTGACCCTGACCCAGACCCTGACCCTGACTGTTACCCTAACCCTGAACCTGACCCTGACCCAGACCTTGACCCTGAACCTGACCCAAACCCTGACCCTAACCCTGACCGTGACCCTGACTGTGAACCTGACCCTGAACCTAAATCTGAACCTGACCCTGACTCTGACACTGACCCTAACACTGACTTTGACCCGGACCCTGACACTGACCGTAAACGTGACCCTGACACGGATTTTGACACTAACCCTGACCATGACCCTGAACTTAACCCTGAGCCTAACCCTGAGCCTGACCCTGAGTCTGACGCTGACCCTGACCCTGACCCCGACCCTGACCCTGACAATGCCCTGATTCCGACCCTGACCCTGACCCTAATCATGATGGTGACCCTGAATTCGGCCCTGACCCTGGCCCTGACCCTGACCCTACACCTCACACTGAACCTGACCCTGACCCTGACCCTAACCCTGACCCTAAATTTGACCGTGACCCTAACCCTGACCCTGACCCTGACCCTAACTCTGAACCTGACCCTGACCCTGACCATGACACTGAACCTAACCCTGACCCTGACCTACACCCTGAACTTGACCTTGACCCTGATCCTGACCCTGACCCTGACCGTGACCCTGATACTGACCCTGAACCTAACCGTACTCCTGACCCTGACCCTAACACTTACCCTGACCCTAAACCTGACCTGACCCTGACCCTAACCCTAAACATCACCCTGACTCTAACACTGACCTTGAACTTAAAATTCTGACTGTGACCCTGACCCTCAACCCTGGCCCTGACCCTGACCCTAACCCTAACCGTGACCCTGAACCTAAGTCTGACCGTGAACCTGACCCTGACACTGACCTTGACCCTGACCCTGACCCTGACCCTGACCCTGACCCTGACACTGACCCTGCCCCTAAACCTGACCTGTCCCTGACCCTGACCCTGGCCCTGACCCTGACTCTACACCTGACCCAGAACCTGACACTGACCCTGACCCTAACCCTGACCCTGAACTTGATCCTGACCCTAACCCTGAACATGACCCTGACCCTGACCCTAACCCTGACACTGACCCTGTCCCTGACCCTGACACTAAACCAGACCCTCAACCTGATCCTAAACCTGTCCTGACCCTGAACCTGATACTGACCCTGAACCTAAGTCTGACTGTGACCCTAACCCTTACCCTAATTCTGATCATGACCCTGATCATGACCTTGACCCTGACCCTAACCCTGACCGTGACCCTAACACTGACCCTGACCCTGTCACTTACCCTGACCCTAAGTCTGACCCTGACCTTAACACTAAACCAGACCTGACCCTACCCCTTACCCTGACCCTGACACTGACCCTGAACATGACCTTGACACTAAGTCTGACTGAGACCCTGACCGTGACCCTGAACCTCAAACTGACCCTGACCCTAACCCTGACCTTGACCCTGACCCTGAACCTGACCCTGACCCTCGCCCTGACCCTGACCCTACCCCTGACCCTGACCCTGACCCTCACTCTGACCCTAACCCTTGTCCTGACCCTGACCCTGACTCTGAACCTGACCCTGAATATAAACCTGACCCTGACCCTGAACCTGAACATAAACCTGACCCTGACCCTGAACCTGACCCTGAACTTAACCCTGACCCTGACCCTGACCCTGACCTTGAACATGACCCTGACCTTAACCCTGACCCTGACCCTGTCCCTGATTCTAAGAAATACCGTTACCCTGACCCTGACCCTCACCCTGGCCTGACCCCGAACCTGAACTTGAACCTGACCCTGAACATCACCCTGACCCTGACCCTGAACCTGACCCTGACCATGACCTTAACCCTGACCCTGACAGTGACCCTGACCCTGATCCTTACCCTACCCCTGCCCCTTACCCTGACCTTAATTGTGACCCTGACCGTAACACTGACCGTGACTCTGACCATGACCCTGAACCTGACCTTAATTCTGAACCTGACCCTGACGCTGACCCTGAACCTAACCCTGATTCTGACCCTGACCCTGACCCTGACCCTGAAACTAACCCTGACCGTGACCCTGACTCTGACCCTGACCCTAAATCTGAACCTGACCCTGACCCTGACCCTGACACTGTCCCTAACCCTGACCCTGACCCTGACCCTGACCCTGACCCTGACCCTGACCTTGACCCTAAACCTGACCTAACCTTGACCCCGGTCCTGACCCTGACCCTAAACCTCACCCTGACACTAACCTTGACCCTGACCCAAAATTCTGACCGTGACCCTAACCCTGACCCTGAACGTGACCCTGACCCTAAATCTGACCGTGAACTTGACCTTGACCCTGACCCTGAACCTAACACTGACCCTGACCCTGACCCTGAATCTGACCCTGACCCTGACCCTGAACTTGACCATGACCATGACCCAGACCCTGACCCTAAACGTGACCTGAACCTGACCCTGACCCTGACTTTGACCCTGACTTAAACCTGACACTGAATATCTCCCTGACCCTGACCCTGACCCTGACCCAAACCCTGACCCTAAACCTGACCGTGACCCTGACTCTGACCCTGACCCTGACCCTAAATCTGAACCTGACCCTGACTCTGAAACTGACCCTAACACTGACTTTGACCCGGACCCTGACACTGACCGTAAACGTGACCCTGACACTGATTTTGACACTAACCCTTACCATGACCCTGAACCTAAACTTGAGCCTAACCCTGAGCCTGACCCTGAGTCTGATGCTGACCCTGACCCTGACCCTGACCCTGACCCTGACCCCGACCCTGACCCTGACAATGCCCTGATTCTGACCCTGACCCTGACCCTGACCCTGATACTAATCCTGATGTTGACCCTGAATTCGGCCCTGACCCTGACCCTACACCTCACACTGAACCTGACCCTGACCCTGACCGTAACCCTGACCCTAAATTTGACCGTGACCCAAACCCTGACCCTGACCCTGACCCTAACTCGGAACCTGACCCTGACCATGACACTGAACCTAACCCTGACACTGACCAACACCCTGAACTTGAACTTGACCCTGATCCTGACCCTGACCCTGACCGTGACACTGATACTGACCCTGAACCTAAACCTACACCTGACCCTGACTCTAACACTGACCCTGACCTTAAAACTCTGACCGAGACCCTGACCCTGACCCTGACCCTGACCCTGACCGTGACCATGAACATAATTCTGACCGTGAGCCTGACCCTGACCCTAACCCTGACCCTTACCCTAACACTGACCCTGACCCTGTCACTTACCCTGACCCTAAGTCTGACCCTGACCTTAACACTAAACCAGACCTGACCCTATCCCTTACCCTGACCCTGACCCTGACCCTGAACATGACCTTGACACTAAGACTGACTGAGACCCTGACCGTGACCCTGAACCTCAAACTGACCCTGACCCTAACCCTGACCTTGACCCTAACCCTGACCCTGACCCTGACCGTGACCCTGACCCTGACCTTAATTCTGAACCTGACCCTGACGCTGACCCTGAACCTAACCCTGACCCTGACCGTGACACTGATACTGACCCTGACACTGACCCTGATCATGAACCTGACCCTGACCCTGAACTTAACCCTGACACTGACCGTGACCCTGACCTTAACCCTGACACTGACCGTGACCCTGACCCTGACCCTAACCCTGACCCTTGCCCTAACACTGACCCTGACCCTGACACTTACCCTGACCCTAATTCTGACCCTGACCTTAACACTAAACATGACCCTGACTGTAACACTGACCCTGACCATGACCCTGACCCTGACCCTGAACTTGACCATGACCATGACCCAGACCCTGACCCTAAACGTGACCTGAACCTGACCCTGACCCTGACTTTGACCCTGACTTAAACCTGACACTGAATATCTCCCTGACCCTGACCCTGACCCTGACCCAAACCCTGACCCTAAACCTGACCGTGACCCTGACTCTGACCCTGACCCTGACCCTAAATCTGAACCTGACCCTGACTCTGAAACTGACCCTAACACTGACTTTGACCCGGACCCTGACACTGACCGTAAACGTGACCCTGACACTGATTTTGACACTAACCCTTACCATGACCCTGAACCTAAACTTGAGCCTAACCCTGAGCCTGACCCTGAGTCTGATGCTGACCCTGACCCTGACCCTGACCCTGACCCTGACCCCGACCCTGACCCTGACAATGCCCTGATTCTGACCCTGACCCTGACCCTGACCCTGATACTAATCCTGATGTTGACCCTGAATTCGGCCCTGACCCTGACCCTACACCTCACACTGAACCTGACCCTGACCCTGACCGTAACCCTGACCCTAAATTTGACCGTGACCCAAACCCTGACCCTGACCCTGACCCTAACTCGGAACCTGACCCTGACCATGACACTGAACCTAACCCTGACACTGACCAACACCCTGAACTTGAACTTGACCCTGATCCTGACCCTGACCCTGACCGTGACACTGATACTGACCCTGAACCTAAACCTACACCTGACCCGGACTCTAACACTGACCCTGACCTTAAAACTCTGACCGAGACCCTGACCCTGACCCTGACCCTGACCCTGACCGTGACCATGAACTTAATTCTGACCGTGAGCCTGACCCTGACCCTAACCCTGACCCTTACCCTAACACTGACCCTGACCCTGTCACTTACCCTGACCCTAAGTCTGACCCTGACCTTAACACTAAACCAGACCTGACCCTACCCCTTACCCTGACCCTGACCCTGACCCTGAACATGACCTTGACACTAAGACTGACTGAGACACTGACCGTGACCCTGAACCTCAAACTGACCCTGACCCTAACCCTGACCTTGACCCTGACCCTAACCCTGACCCTGACCCTGACCGTGACCCTGACCCTGACCTTAATTCTGAACCTGACCCTGACGCTGACCCTGAACCTAACCCTGACCCTGACCCTGACTCTGACCCTGACCCTAAATCTGAACCTGACCCTGACCCTGACACTGTCCCTAACACTGACCCTGAACCTGACCCTGACCCTGAACCTGACACTAACCCTGACCGTGACCCTGAGTCTGACGCTGACCCTGACCCTGACCCCGAACATGACCCTGACAATGCCCTGATTCCGACCCTGACCCTGACCCTGACGCTAAACGTGACCCTGACCCTTACTTTGGCCTTGACCCTGGCCCTGACCCTGACCCTACACCTGACCGTGACACTGACCCTGACCCTAAACCTGACCATAACCCTGACAGTGACACTGACCCTGACCCTGAACCTGAACCTAACTCTGAACCTGATCCTGACCCTGACACTGACCCTGACCCTTACCGTGACCCTGATACTGACCCTGAACCTAACACTACCCCTGACCCTGACCCTGACCCTGAACCTGACACTGACCCTGACCCTGACCCTGACCTGACCCTGACCCTGACCCTAACACTGATACTGACCCTGAACCTAACCCTACCCCTGATCCTGGCCCTGACCGTGACCCTAAACATGACATGACCCTGACCCTGACCTTGACCCTAACCCAAACCCTGACACTGACGCTGACTCCAACCCTCACCCTGACACTAACCCTGACCCTGACCCAGACCCTTAACCTAATACTGAACCTGACCCTGACACTGACCCTGACCCTGACCCTGACCCTGAACCTTACCCTGACCCTGAACCCTAAACCTGACCCTGAACCTGACACTGACCCTTACACCGACCCTGATCTTAACCCTGAACCTAACCCTGACTGTGACCCTGACCCATACCCTAAACCTGACCTGACACTGAGCCTGACCCTGACCTTGATCCTGACCCTAACGCTGACCCTGACCCTGACCCTGACCCTAAGCCTGACCCTACCCCTGACCCTGACCCTGACACTGACTCTGACTCTAAACCTGACGTGACCCTGAAACTGACCTTGACCCTGAACCTGACACTGACACCGACCCTAACTCTGTCCCCGACCCTGAACCTGACCCTGACCCAGACATTGACCCTAACCCTGACAATGACCCTGACCCTGACCCTGACACTGGCCTTGACCCTGACCCTACCCCTGACCCTGAACGTGACCCTGACCTTGATCACGACACTGACCCTGATACTGACCCTAACCCTGACGTTGACCCTGACACTGACCCTAACACAAACCCTGACACTGACTTGACCCCGACCCTGACCCTGACCTTAAACCTGACCCTGACCCTGTCCCGAACCCTAAGTCTGACCGTGACGCTGACCCTGACCCTGACCCTGAACCTGACCTTGACCCTTACCCTGACCCTGTCCCTGATGATGACCCTGACCATGACCCTGACCCTGACACTGACCCTGACACTGACATTGACCCTGACCCTGACCCTGACCCTAACCCTGACCCTGACGCAGACTCCAGCCCTGACCCTGACCGAACCCTGACCCTGACCATGACCCAGACCGTGACACCAACCCTGACCCTGAACCTGACCCTGACCCTAAGTCTAACGGTGAACCTGACCCTGACATTGAATCTGAACCTGACCCTGACCCTGACCCTGACCCTGACCCTGACCCTGACCCTGACCCTGACTCTGACCCTGAACCTAACCCTGAACCTAACCCTACCCCTGACTCTGACCCTGACCCTGACCCTAAACCTGACCCTTACTCTGACCCTGACCCTGACCCTGACCCTAAACTTGACCCTTACCCTGATCCTGAACCTGAACCTGACCCTGACCCTGACCCTGAACTTAACCCTGAACCTGACCTACACCCTGAACCTGACCCTGACCCTGACGCTGGCTCTAACGCTGAACCTACCCCTGACCCTGACCAATACCCTAAAGATGACCTGACCCTGACCCTGACCCTGACCATGACACTGACACTCACCCTGACCTTGACCCTAAGTCTGACCGCGACCCTGAACGTGACCCTGACACTCACCCTGACCCTGACACTGACCCTGACCCAGACATTGACCCTAATCCTGACCCTGACCCTGACACTGACGCTGATCCTGGACTTGACACTGACCCTACCCCTGACCCAGACCCTGACCCTGATCATGACCCTGACCCTGACCCTGACCCTGACCCTGACCCTTACCGTGACCATGACACTGACATGACCCAGACCCTGATACTGACCTTAAACTTGACCCTGATCCTGTCCCTGACCCTAATTCTGACCTTGACCCTTACGCTGACCCTGACACTGACCCTGACCTTGACCCTTACGCTGACCCGGACCCTGATCATGACCCTGACTCTGACACTGACCCTGACCCTGACCATAACCCTGACCCTGACCCTGACCCTAACCCTGACCCTACCCCTGACACTGACCCTGACCCTGACCCTAAACGTGACCTGACCCTGAAACTGACCCTGACACTGACCCTGACCCTGGACCTGACCCTGACCCTGATCTTGACGCTGACCCTGACCCTGACCCTGACCCTGACCTTAACCCTGAACCTGACCCTAACTCTGACCCTGACGCTGGCTCTAACGCTGAACCTACCCCTTACCCTGACTCTGACCAATACCCTAAAGCTGACCTGACCCTGACCCTGACCCGGACCATGACAATGACCCTCACCGTAAACTTGACCCTAAGTCTGACCAAGAACCTGAACGTGACCCTGACACTCATCCTGACCATGACACTGACCTTGACCCTGACCCTGACCTTGATCCTGACCCTAACGCTGACCCTGAACGTGACCCTGACCCTGACCCTAACCCTGACCGTACCCCTGACCCTGACACTGAAACTGACCCTGACCCTAAACCTGACCCTACGTCTGATCGTGACACTGACCCTAACCCTGACACTGACCCTGACCCTGACCCTGACCCTGACCCTGACCCAGACATTGACCCTAACCCTGACCCTGACCCTGACCCTGACCCTGACCCTAAGTCTGATTGTGACCCTGAACCTGACCCTGACCCTGAAGCTGAACCTGATCCAGACATTGACCCTAAACCTGACCCTGACCCTAACCCTGACGCTGACCCTGGACTTGACCCTGACCCTGATCATGACCCTGACCCTGATCATGACCCTGACCCTGACACTGACCCTGACCTTGACCTTGACCTTTACGCTGATGCTGACCCTGACCCTGACCCTGACCTTGACCTTTACGCTGATACTGACCCTGATCATGACCCTGACCCTGACCCCGACACTGACCTTGACCCTGACCTTGACCCTGACCATACCCCTGACAGTGACGCTGACTCCAACCCTCACCCTAACCCTAACCCTGACCCTGACCCAGACCCTTAACCTAATACTGAACCTGACCCTGACACTGACCCTGACCCTGACCCTGACCCTGACTCTATCCATAACCCTCACCCTGAACCTGACCCTGACCCTAAGTCTGACCGTGACACTGACCCGGACACTGACCCTGACCCTGACCCTGACCCTGACCCTGAACCTAAACCTACCCCTGACTCTGACCCTGACCCTGACCCTGACCCTGACCCTGAACCTTACCCTGACCCTGAACCCTAAACCTGACCCTGACCCTGACACTGACCCTTACACCGACCCTGACCTTAACCCTGAACCTAACCCTGACTGTGACCCTGACCCATACCCTAAACCTGACCTGACACTGACCCTGACCCTGACCTTGATCCTGACCCTAACGCTGACCCGTACCCTGACCCTGACCCTAAGCCTGACCCTACCCCTGACCCTGACACTGACACTGACCCCGACCCTAACTCTGACCCCGACCCTGAACCTGACCCTGACCCAGACATTGACCCTAACCCTGACAATGACCCTGACCCTGACCCTGACACTGGCCTTGACCCTGACCCTACCCATGACCCTGAACGTGACCCTGACCTTGATCACGACACTGACCCTGATACTGACCCTGACCCTGACGTTGACCCTGACACTGAACTCGACACTGACCCTGACCCTGACCCTGACCCTGAACCTAACCCTACCCCTGACTCTGACCCTGACACTGACCCTGACCCTAAACCTGACCCTTACCCTGATCCTGAACCTGACCCTGACCCTGAACCTAAACCTGAACCTGACCTTTACCCTGAAGGTGACCCTGACCTTAACCCTGACCCTGACCTGTTCCCTGACCCTAAGTCTGACCGTTACATCGAACCTGACCCTGACCTTGACCATGAACCTGACCCTGACCCTGACACTAAGCCTGATCCTGAACCCGACCCTGACCCTGAACCTGATCCTGAACATAACCCTGACCCTGACCCTGACCCTGACCCTATATCTGACCCTGACCCTGACCCTGAACCCTACCCTGAACCTAACCCTGACCCTGACCTGACCCTGACCCTGACCCTGACCCTGACCCTGAACCTAACCCTGAACCTGAACCTGACCCTCAACGTGACACTGACCTTAAACCTGACCCTGACCTGTTCCCTGATTCTAAGTCTGACCGTTACATTGAACCTGACCTTGACCCTGACCCTGACCCTGACCCTGACCCTAAGTCTGACCGCGACCCTGACCGTGACCCTGACCCTCACACTGACCCTGACCCTGACTCTTACCTTGATCCTGTCCCTGACCCTACCCCTGACACTACCCTGACCCTTACCCTGACTCTGACCCTAGCCCTGACTCTGACTCTGACCATGACCCAGAACCTGGCCCTGACCCTGACACTGACCATGACCCTGAACCTGACCTTGACCCTATAAATGAACTTGACCCTGACCCTGAACTTGACAATGACCCTGACCCTGACCCTGAACGTGACCCCGACCCTGACCCTGACCCTGCGCCTGACCCAGACCCCGACCCTTACCCTGACAATGCCCTGACTCCGACCCTGACCCTGGCCCTGACCCTAACTCTACACCTGACCCTGAACCTGACCCTGACCCTGATCCTAACCCTGACCCTATCCCTGACCGTGACCCTGACCCTAACTCTGAACCTGACCCTAACTCGGAACCTGACCCTGACCATGACCCTGACACTGAACTTAACCCTGACACAGACCTACACCCTGAACTTGACCTTGAACGTGACCGTGACCCTAACCCTGACCCTGACCCTGACCCTGACCCTGACCTTGACCCTGACACTGACCCTGACCCTAACTCTGACCCTGAACTTAATCCTGAACCTAACCCTGACCCTGTCCCTGACACTATATCTGACTGTGACCCTGAACCTGACCATGACCCTGACCCTGACCCTGAACTTGACCCTGAACCTGACCATGACCCTGACCCTGACCTTAACCCTGAACCTGACCCTGACACTGACGCTGATTCTAACACTGAACCTACACCTGACCCTGACACTGACCAATACCCTAAAGCTGACCTGAACCTAACCCTGACCCTGACCTTTACCCTGACCCTGACCCTGACCCTGAACCTGACCCTGACCCTGACCCTGGCCGTGACCCTGACCCTGACCGTGACCCTGACCCTGACCCTCATCCTACCCCTGACCCTGAACCTGACCCTGACCCTGACCCCTATCCTGAACCTAAATCTGACCTGACCCTAACCCTAAGTATGACAATAACACAGACCCTGACCCTGAACCTGACCCTGACCCTTAACCTAGCCCTGACCCTGACCCTGACCCTGACCCTGACGCTGACCGTGACCCTGACCCTGACCATGACCCTGACCTGAACCTGACCCTGACCTTGACACTTACCCTGACCCTGACCCTGATCATGAACCTGAACCTGACACTGACCCTAACCCTAAACCTGAACCTTACCCTAACCCTGACCCTAACCCTGACCATAACCCTGACCCTGAAGCTCACCCTGAACCTAACCCTGACCCTGACCCTGACACTATATCTGACCGTGACCCTGAACCTGACCCTGGCCCTGTCCCTGACACTATATCTGACCGTGACCCTGAACCTGACCATGACCCTGAACCTCACCTTGACCCTGACACTGACCCTGACCCTAAGTCTGACCCTGACCCTGAACCTAACCCTGATCCTGACCCTGAACCTAACCATGAACCTGACCCTGACCCTGAACCTTACCCTCACCTTAACCCTGACACTGACCTGTTCCCTGACCCTAAGTCTGACCGTTACATTGAACCTGAACCTGACCCTGAACCTGACCTTGACCCTAACCCTGACCCTGACCCTGACCATGACCCTGACCATGACCTTAACCCTGAACCTGACCCTGACCCTGACGCTGGCTCTAACGCTGAACCTACCCCTGACCCTGACCAATACCCTAAAGCTGACCTGACCCTGTCCCTGACCCTGACCATGACACTGACACTCACCCTGACCTTGACCCTAAGTCTGACCGCGACCCTGAACGTGACCCTGACACTCACCCTGACCCTGACACTGACCCTGACCCAGACATTGACCCTAATCCTGACCCTGATCCTGACCCTGACGCTGATCCTGGACTTGACCCTGACCCTACCCCTGACCCTGACCCTGACCCTGACCCTGACCATGACCCAGACCGTGACACCAACCCTGACCCTGACCCTGACCCTGACCCTGACCCTGACCCTGACCCCGACCCTGACCCTGACCCTGACCCTAAACCTGACCCTTACCCTGATCCTGAACCTGACCCTGACCCTGAACCTAAACCTGAACCTGACCTTTACCCTGAAGGTGACCCTGACCTTAACCCTGACCCTGACCTGTTCCCTGACCCTAAGTCTGACCGTTACATCGAACCTGACCCTGACCTTGACCCTGACCCTGACCCTGACCCTGACCCTAACCCTGATCCTGAACCTGACCCTGACCCTGAACCTGATCCTGAACATAACCCTGACCCTGACCCTGACCCTATATCTGACCCTGACCCTGACCCTGAACCCTACCCTGAACCTAACCCTGACCCTGACCTGACCCTGACCCTGACCCTGAACCTAACCCTGAACCTGAACCTGAACCTGACCCTCAACGTGACACTGACCTTAAACCTGACCCTGACCTGTTCCCTGATTCTGACTGTTGCATTGAACCTGACTTTGACCTTGACCCTGACCCTGACCCTAAGTCTGACCGCGACCCTGACCGTGACCCTGACCCTCACACTGACCCTGACCCTGACTCTTACCTTGATCCTGTCCCTGACCCTACCCCTGACACTACCCTGACCCTTACCCTGACTCTGACCCTAGCCCTGACTCTGACTCTGACCATGACCCAGAACCTGGCCCTGACCCTGACACTGACCCTGACCCTGAACCTGACCTTGACCCTACAACTGAACTTGACTCTGACCCTGAACTTGGCAATGACCCTGACCCTGACCCTGAACGTGACCCCGACCCTGACCCTGACCCTGCGCCTGACCCAGACCCCGACCCTTACCCTGACAATGCCCTGACTCCGACCCTGACCGTGGCCCTGAACCTAACTCTACACCTGACCCTGAACCTGACCCTGACCCTGACCCTAACCCTGACCCTATCCCTGACCGTGACCCTGACCCTAACTCTGAACCTGACCCTAACTCGGAACCTGACCCTGACCCTGACCCTGACACTGAACTTAACCCTGAACCTGACCTACACCCTGAACCTGACCCTGACCCTGACGCTGGCTCTAACGCTGAACCTACCCCTGACCCTGACCAACACCCTAAAGATGACCTGACCCTGACCCTGACCATGGCACTGACACTCACCCTGACCTTGACCCTAAGTCTGACCGCGACCCTGAACGTGACCCTGACACTCACCTTGACCCTGACACTGACCCTGACCCTAAGTCTGACCCTGACCCTGACCCTGACCCTGATCTTGACCCTGAACCTGACCATGACCCTGACCCTGACCTTAACCCTGAACCTGACCCTGACGCTGACTCTAACACTGAACCTACCCCTGACCCTGACCCTGACCAATACCCTAAAGCTGACCTGACCCTGACCCTGACTCTGACCGTGACCCTGACCCTGAACCTAACCCTGATCCTGACCCTGAATCTAACCCTGAACCTGACCCTGACCCTGAACCTTACCCTCACCTTAACCCTGACACTGACCTGTTCCCTGACCCTAAGTCTGACCGTTACATTGAACCTGAACCTGACCCTGAACCTGACCTTGACCCTAACCCTGACCCTGACCCTGACCATGACCCTGACCATGACCTTAACCCTGAACCTGACCCTGACCCTGACGCTGGCTCTAACGCTGAACCTACCCCTGACCCTGACCAATACCCTAAAGCTGACCTGACCCTGTCCCTGACCCTGACCATGACACTGACACTCACCCTGACCTTGACCCTAAGTCTGACCGCGACCCTGAACGTGACCCTGACACTCACCCTGACCATGACACTGACCCTGACCCAGACATTGACCCTAATCCTGACCCTGATCCTGACCCTGACGCTGATCCTGGACTTGACCCTGACCCTACCCCTGACCCTGACCCTGACCCTGACCCTGACCATGACCCAGACCGTGACACCAACCCTGACCCTGACCCTGACCCTGACCCTGACCCTGACCCCGACCCTGACCCTGACCCTGACCCTGACCCTGAACCTAACCCTACCCCTGACTCTGACCCTGACCCTGACCCTAAACCTGACTCTTACTCTGACCCTGACCCTGACCCTGACCCTAAACCTGACCCTTACCCTGATCCTGAACCTGACCCTGACCCTGAACCTAAACCTGAACCTGACCTTTACCCTGAAGGTGACCCTGACCTTAACCCTGACCCTGACCCTGACCCTGACCCTAAGTCTGACCGTTACATCGAACCTGACCCTGGACCTGACCCTGACCCTGATCTTGACGCTGACCCTGACCCTGACCCTGACCCTGACCCTGACCCTGAACCTGATCCTGAACATAACCCTGACCCTGACCCTGACCCTATATCTGACCCTGACCCTGACCCTGAACCCTACCCTGAACCTAACCCTGACCCTGACCTGACCCTGACCCTGACCCTGAACCTAACACTGAACCTGAACCTGAACCTGACCCTCAACGTGACACTGACCTTAAACCTGACCCTGACCTGTTCCCTGATTCTAAGTCTGACCGTTGCATTGAACCTGACCTTGACCCTGACCCTGACCCTGACCCTAAGTCTGACCGCGACCCTGACCGTGACCCTGACCCTCACACTGACCCTGACCCTGACTCTTACCTTGATCCTGTCCCTGACCCTACCCCTGACACTACCCTGACCCTTACCCTGACTCTGACCCTAGCCCTGACTCTGACTCTGACCATGACCCAGAACCTGGCCCTGACCCTGACCCTGACCCTGACCCTGAACCTGACCTTGACCCTACAACTGAACTTGACCCTGACCCTGAACTTGACAATGACCCTGACCCTGACCCTGAACGTGACCCCGACCCTGACCCTGACCCTGCGCCTGACCCAGACCCCGACCCTTACCCTGACAATGCCCTGACTCCGACCCTGACCGTGGCCCTGAACCTAACTCTACACCTGACCCTGAACCTGACCCTGACCCTGACCCTAACCCTGACCCTATCCCTGACCGTGACCCTGACCCTAACTCTGAACCTGACCCTAACTCGGAACCTGACCCTGACCCTGACCCTGACACTGAACTTAACCCTGAACCTGACCTACACCCTGAACCTGACCCTGACCCTGACGCTGGCTCTAACGCTGAACCTACCCCTGACCCTGACCAACACCCTAAAGATGACCTGACCCTGACCCTGACCATGACACTGACACTCACCCTGACCTTGACCCTAAGTCTGACCGCGACCCTGAACGTGACCCTGACACTCACCCTGATGCTGACACTGACCCTGACCCAGACATTGACCCTAATCCTGACCCTGACCCTGACCCTGACGCTGATCCTGGACTTGACCCTGACCCTACCCCTGACCCTGACCCTGACCCTGATCATGACCCTGACCCTGACCCTGACACTGACCCTGACCCTGACACTGACCCTGACCCTTACCGTGACCATGACACTGACGTGACCCAGACCCTGATACTGACCATAAACTTGACCCTGATCCTGTCCCTGACCCTAAGTCTGACAGTGACCATGACCCTGACCCTGACACTGACCCTGACCTTGACCCTTACGCTGACCCTGACCCTGATCATGACCCTGACTCTGACACTGACCCTGACCCTGACCATAACCCTGACCCTGACCCTAACCCTGACCCTAACGCTGACCCTGAACCTGACCCTGACCCTAACCCTGACTCTACCCCTGACACTGACACTGACCCTGACCCTGACCCTAAACGTGACCTGACCCTGAAACTGACCCTGACACTGACCCTGACCCTGGACCTGACCCTGACCCTGATCTTGACGCTGACCCTGACCCTGACCCTGACCCTGACCTTAACCCTGAACCTGACCCTGACTCTGACCCTGACGCTGGCTCTAACGCTGAACCTACCCCTTACCCTGACCCTGACCAATACCCTAAAGATGACCTGACCCTGACCCTGACCCGGACCATTACAATGACCCTCACCCTAACCTTGACCCTAAGTCTGACCACGACCATGAACATGACCCTGACACGCATCCTGACCATGACACTGACCTTGACCCTGACCCTGACCTTGATCCTGACCCTAACGCTGACCCTGAACATGACCCTGACCCTGACCCTAACCCTGACCGTACCCCTGACCCTGACCCTGACCGTGACCCTGACCCTGAACCTAACCCTGACCCTGACCCTTACCCTAACCCTGACACTGACCCTGACCCTGACCCTGACCCTGACCCAGACATTGACCCTAACCCTGACCCTGACCCTGACCCTGAACCTGACCCGAAGTCTGATTGTGACCCTGAACCTGACCCTGAACCTGAACCTGAACCTGATCCAGACATTGACCCTAAACCTGACCCTGACCCGAACCCTGACGCTGACCCTGGACTTGACCCTGACCCTGATCATGACCCTGACCCTGACCCTGACCCTGACACTGACCCTGACCTTGACCTTGACCTTTACGCTGATGCTGACCCTGACCCTGACCCTGACCTTGACCTTTACGCTGATACTGACCCTGATCATGACCCTGACCCTGACCCTGACACTGACCTTGACCCTGACCTTGACCTTGACCCTAACCCTGACACTGACGCTGACTCCAACCCTCACCCTGACCCTAACCCTGACCCTGACCCAGACCCTTAACCTAATACTGAACCTGACCCTGACCCTGACCCTGACCCTGACCCTGACCCTATCCATAACCCTCACCCTGAACCTGACCCTGACCCTAAGTCTGACCGTGAAACTGACCCGGACACTGACCCTGACACTGAACTCGACCCTGACCCTGACCCTACCCCTGACCCTGACCCTGACCCTGATCATGACCCTGACCCTGACCCTGACACTGACCCTGACCCTGACCCTGACCCTGACCCTTACCGTGACCATGACACTGACGTGACCCAGACCCTGATACTGACCATAAACTTGACCCTGATCCTGTCCCTGACCCTAAGTCTGACAGTGACCATGACCCTGACCCTGACACTGACCCTGACCTTGACCCTTACGCTGACCCTGACCCTGATCATGACCCTGACTCTGACACTGACCCTGACCCTGACCATAACCCTGACCCTGACCCTAACCCTGACCCTAACGCTGACCCTGAACCTGACCCTGACCCTAACCCTGACTCTACCCCTGACACTGACACTGACCCTGACCCTGACCCTAAACGTGACCTGACCCTGAAACTGACCCTGACACTGACCCTGACCCTGGACCTGACCCTGACCCTGATCTTGACGCTGACCCTGACCCTGACCCTGACCCTGACCTTAACCCTGAACCTGACCCTGACTCTGACCCTGACGCTGGCTCTAAAGCTGAACCTACACCTTACCCTGACCCTGACCAATACCCTAAAGATGACCTGACCCTGACCCTGACCCGGACCATTACAATGACCCTCACACTAATCTTGACCCTAGGTCTAACCACGACCCTGAACGTGACCCTGACACTCATCCTGACCATGACCCTGACCTTGATCCTGACCCTAACGCTGACCCTGAACGTGACCCTGACCCTGACCCTAACCCTGACCGTACCCCTGACCCTGACACTGAAACTGACCCTGACCCTAAACCTGACCCTACGTCTGACCGTGACCCTGACCCTAACCCTGACACTGACCCTGACCCTGACCCTGACCCAGACATTGACCCTAACCCTGACCATGAACCTGACCCTGACACTGACACTGACTTGACCCAGACCCTGATAGTGACCTTAAACTTGACCCTGACCCTGTCCCTGACCCTAAGTCTGACCCTGACCATAACCCTGACACTGACCCTGACCCTGACCCTGACCCTGACCCAGACATTGACCCTAACCCTGACCCTGACCCTGACCCTGAACCTGACCCTAAGTCTGATTGTGACCCTGAACCTGACCCTGACCCTGAAGCTGAACCTGATCCAGACATTGACCCTAAACCTGACCCTGACCCTAACCCTGACGCTGACCCTGGACTTGACCCTGACCCTGATCATGACCCTGACCCTGATCATGACCCTGACCCTGACACTGACCCTGAACTTGACCTTGACCTTTACGCTGATGCTGACCCTGACCCTGACCCTGACCTTGACCTTTACGCTGATACTGACCCTGATCATGACCCTAACCCTGACCCTGACACTGACCTTGACCCTTATGCTGACCCTGACCATGACCCTAACCCTGACCCTGATCCTAACGCTGACCCTGAACCTGACCCTGACCCTAACCCTGACTCTACCCCTGACACTGACCCTGACCCTGACCCTAAACGTGACCTGACCCTGAAACTGACCCTGACACTGACCCTGACCCTGGACCTGACCCTGACCCTGATCTTGACGCTGACCCTGACCCTGACCTTGACCCTGACCTTAACCCTGAACCTGACCCTGACTCTGACCCTGACGCTGGCTCTAACGCTGAACCTACCCCTTACCCTGACCCTGACCAATACCCTAAAGATGACCTGACCCTGACCCTGACCCGGACCATGACAATGACCCTCACACTAACCTTGACCCTAAGTCTGACCACGACCATGAACGTGACCCTGACACGCATCCTGACCATGACACTGACCTTGACCCTGACCCTGACCTTGATCCTGACCCTAACGCTGACCCTGAACGTGACCCTGACCCTGACCCTAACCCTGACCGTACCCCTGACCCTGACCCTGACCGTGACCCAGACATTGACCCTAACCCTGACCCTGACCCTGACCCTGAACCTGACCCTAAGTCTGATTGTGACCCTGAACCTGACCCTGACCCTGAACCTGAACCTGATCCAGACATTGACCCTAAACCTGACCCTGACCCTAACCCTGACGCTGACCCTGGACTTGACCCTGACCCTGATCATGACCCTGACCCTGACCCTGACCCTGACCCTGACCTTGACCTTGACCTTTACGCTGATGCTGACCCTGACCCTGACCCTGACCTTGACCTTTACGCTGATACTGACCCTGATCATGAACCTGACCCTGACCCTGACACTGACCTTGACCCTGACCTTGACCCTGACCATACCCCTGACAGTGACGCTGACTCCAACCCTCACCCTGACCCTAACCCTGACCCTGACCCAGACCCTTAACCTAATACTGAACCTGACCCTGACCCTGACCCTGACCCTGACCCTGACCCTATCCATAACCCTCACCCTGAACCTGACCCTGACCCTAAGTCTGACCGTGACACTGACCCGGACACTGACCCTGACCCTGACCCTGACCCTGACCCTGAACCTAAACCTACACTTGACTCTGACCCTGACCCTGACCCTGACCCTGACCCTGACCCTGACCCTGACCCTGAACCTTACCCTGACCCTGAACCCTAAACCTGACCCTGACCCTGACACTGACCCTTACACCGACCCTGACCTTAACCCTGAACCTAACCCTGACTGTGACCCTGACCCATACCCTAAACCTGACCTGACACTGAGCCTAATCCTGACCTTGATCCTGACCCTAACACTGACCCGTACCCTGACCCTGACCCTAAGCCTGACCCTACCCCTGGCCCTGACACTGACACTGACCCTGACTCTAAACCTGACGTGACCCTGAAACTGACCTTGACCCTGAACCTGACACTGACCCCGACCCTAACTCTGACCCCGACCCTGAACCTGACCCTGACCCAGACATTGACCCTAACCCTGACAATGACCCTGACCCTGACCCTGACACTGGCCTCGACCCTGACACTGACCCTAACACAAACCCTGACACTGACTTGACCCCGACCCTGACCCTGACCTTAAACCTGACCCTGACCCTGTCCTGGACCCTAAGTCTGACCATGACGCTGACCCTGACCCTGACCCTGAACCTGACCTTGACCCTTTCCCTGACCCTGTCCCTGATGATGACCCTGACCATGACCCTGACCCTGACACTGACCCTGACACTGACCCTGACACTGACGTTGACCCTGACCCTGACCCTAACCCTGACCCTGACGCTGACTCCAGCCCTGACCCTGACCCTAAACCTGACCCTGTCCTTGACCCTGAATCAGACCCTTACCCTAACACTGACCCTGAACCTTACCTGACCCTGACTCTATACCTGAACTGAACCTGACCCTGACACTGACCTGACCCTGATCCTGACATTGACCCTGAACCTGACCCTAACCTTGACCCTGCCCCTGCACCTGCCCCTGCCCCTACCCCAGCCCCTAAACATGACCCTGACCCATAACCTGACACTGACCCTGACCGAACCCTGACCCTGACCATGACCCAGACCGTGACACTAACCCTGACCCTGAACCTGACCCTGACCCTAAGTCTAACGGTGAACCTGACCCTGACATTGAATCTGAACCTGACTCTGATCCTTATCATGACCCTGACCCTGACACTGACCCTGACACTGAACTCGACACTGACCCTGACCCTGACCCTGACCCTGACCCTGACCCCGACCCTGACCCTGACCCTGAACCTAACCCTACCCCTGAACCTGACCCTGACCCTGAACCTGACCCTGAACCTGACCCTTACCCTGATCCTGAACCTGACCCTGACCCTGAACCTAAACCTGAACCTGACCTTTACCCTGAAGGTGACCCTGACCTTAACCCTGACCCTGACCTGTTCCCTGACCCTAAGTCTGACCGTTACATCGAACCTGACCCTGACCTTGACCCTGAACCTGACCCTGACCCTGACCCTAACCCTGATCCTGAACCCGACCCTGACCCTGAACCTGATCCTGAACATAACCCTGACCCTGACCCTGACCCTATATCTGACCCTGACCCTGACCCTGAACCCTACCCTGAACCTAACCCTGACCCTGACCTGACCCTGACCCTGACCCTGAACCTAACCCTGAACCTGAACCTGAACCTGACCCTCAACGTGACACTGACCCTATCCCTGACCGTGACCCTGACACTGAACTTAACCCTGACCCTGACCTACACTCTGAACTTGACCTTGAACGTGACCGTGACACTGACCCTCACCCTGACCCTGACCCTGACCCTGACCTTGACCCTGACACTGACCCTGACCCTAACTCTGACCCTGAACTTAATCCTGACCCTAATCCTGAACCTGTCCCTGACACTATATCTGACCGTGACCCTGAACCTGACCATGACACTGACCCTGACCCTGATCTTGACCCTGAACCTGACCATGACCCTGACCCTGACCTTAACCCTGAACCAGACCCTGACACTGACGCTGATTCTAACACTGAACCTACCCCTGACCCTGACCCTGACCAATACCCTAAAGCTGACCTGACCCTGACCCTGACTATGACCGTGACCCTGACCCTGAACCTAACCCTGACCCTGACCCTGACCCTAACCCTGATCCTGAACCCGACCCTGACCCTGAACCTGATCCTGAACATAACCCTGACCCTGACCCTGACCCTATATCTGACCCTGACCCTGACCCTGAACCCTACCCTGAACCTAACCCTGACCCTGACACTGACCCTAACCCTAAACCTAAACCTTACCCTAACCCTGACCCTAACCCTGACCATAACCCTGACACTGAAGCTCACCCTGAACCTAACCCTGACCCTGACCCTGACCCTGAACATGACCCTGACTTTAACCCTGACCCTGACCCTGTCCCTGACACTATATCTGACCGTGACCCTGAACCTGACCCTGACCTTGACCCTGAACCTGACCCTGACCCTGACCCTGACCCAAACCCTGACCCTAACCCTGACCCTGACCCTGACCAATACCCTAAAGCTGACCTGACACTGACCCTGACTCTGACCGTGACCCTGACCCTGAACCTAACCCTGATCCTGACCCTGAACCTGACCCTGACCCTGAACCTTATCCTGAACCTTACCCTCACCTTAACCCTGACACTGACCTGTTCTCTGACCCTAAGTCTGACCGTTACATTGAACCTGAACCTGACCCTGAACCTGACCTTGACCCTAACCCTGACCCTGACCCTGACCATGACCCTGACCATGACCTTAACCCTGAACCTGACCCTGACCCTGACGCTGGCTCTAACGCTGAACCTACCCCTGACCCTGACCAATACCCTAAAGCTGACCTGACCCTGACCCTGACCCTGACCCTGACCATGACACTGACACTCACCCTGACCTTGACCCTAAGTCTGACCGCGACCCTGAACGTGACCCTGACACTCACCCTGACCCTGACACTGACCCTGACCCAGACATTGACCCTAATCCTGACCCTGACCCTGAACATGACGCTGATCATGACCCTGACCCTACCCCTGACCCTGACCCTGAACCTGACCCTGACCCTGACGCTTACCGTGACCATGACACTGACGTGACCCAGACCCTGATACTGACCTTAAACTTGACCCTGATCCTGTCCCTGACCCTAAGTCTGACAGTGACCATGACCCTGACCCTGACACTGACCCTGACCTTGACCCTTATGCTGACCCTGACCATGACCCTGACTCTGACACTGACCCTGACCATAACCCTGACCCTTACCCTGACCCTAACCCTGACCCTGACCCTAACGCTGACCCTGACACTGACCCTGACCCTGACCCTAAACTTGACCTGACCCTGAAACTGACCCTGACACTGACCCTGACCCTGGACCTGACCCTGACCCTGATCTTGACGCTGACCCTGACCCTGACCCTGACCCTGACCTTAACCCTGAACCTGACCCTGACTCTGACCCTGACGCTGGCTCTAACGCTGAACCTACCCCTTACCCTGACCCTGACCAATACCCTAAAGATGACCTGACCCTGACCCTGACCCGGACCATGACAATGACCCTCACACTAACCTTGACCCTAAGTCTGACCACGACCCTGAACGTGACCCTGACACTCATCCTGACCATGACACTGACCTTGACCCTGACCCTGACCTTGATCCTGACCCTAACGCTGACCCTGAACGTGACCCTAACCCTGACCGTACCCCTGACCCTGACACTGAAACTGACCCTGACCCTAAACCTGACCCTATGTCTGACCGTGACCCTGACCCTGACCCTGACCCTGACCCAGATATTGACCCTAACCCTGACCATGAACCTGACCCTGACACTGACACTGACTTGACCCAGACCCTGATAGTGACCTTAAACTTGACCCTGACCCTGTCCCTGACCCTAAGTCTGACCCTGACCATAACCCTGACATTGACCCTAACCCTGACCCTGACCCTGACCCTGAACCTGACCCTAAGTCTGATTGTGACCCTGAACCTAACCCTGACCCTTACCCTGAACCTGAACCTGATCCAGACATTGACCCTAAACCTGACCCTGACCCTAACCCTGACGCTGACCCTGGACTTGACCCTGACCCTGATCATGACCCTGACCCTGATCATGACCCTGACCCTGACACTGACCCTGACCTTGACCTTGACCTTTACGCTGATGCTGACCCTGACCCTGACACTGACCCTGAACTTGACCTTGACCTTTACGCTGATGCTGACCCTGACCCTGACACTGACCCTGACCCTGACACTGACCTTGACCCTGACCTTGACCCTGACCCTAACCCTGACACTGACGCTGACTCCAACCCTCACCCTGACCCTAACCCTGACCCTGACCCAGACCCTTACCCTAATACTGAACCTGACCCTGACACTGACCCTGACCCTGACCCTGACCCTGACCCTGAACCTTACCCTGAACCCTAAACCTGACCCTGACACTGACCCTTACTCCGACCCTGACCTTAACCCTGAACCTAACCCTGACTGTGATCCTGACCCATACCCTAAACCTGACCTGACACTGAGCCTAATCCTGACCTTGATCCTGACCCTAACGCTGACCCTGACCCTGACCCTGACCCTAAGCCTGACCCTACCCCTGACCCTGACCCTGACACTGACCCTGACTCTAAACCTGACGTGACCCTGAAACTGACCTTGACCCTGAACCTGACACTGACCCCGACCCTAACTCTGACCCCGACCCTGAACCTGACCCTGACCCAGACATTGACCCTAACCCTGACAATGACCCTGACCCTGACCCTGACACTGGCCTTGACCCTGACCCTACCCCTGACCCTGAACGTGACCCTGACCTTGATCACGACACTGACCCTGATACTGACCCTGACCCTGACGTTGACCCTGACACTGACCCTAACACAAACCCTGACACTGACTTGACCCCGACCCTGACCCTGACCTTAAACCTGACCCTGACCCTGTCCCGGACCCTAAGTCTGACCGTGACGCTGACCCTGACCCTGAACCTGACCTTGACCCTTACCCTGACCCTGTCCCTGATGATGACCCTGACCATGACCCTGACCCTGACACTGACCCTGACACTGACGTTGACCCTGACCCTGACCCTAACCCTGACCCTGACGCTGACTCCAGCCCTGACCCTGACCCTAACCCTGACCCTGTCCTTGACCCTGACTCAGACCCTTACCCTAACACTGACCCTGAACCTTACCTGACCCTGACTCTATACCTGAACTGAACCTGACCCTGACCCTGACACTGAACTGACCCTGATCCTGACATTGACCCTGAACCTGACCCTAACCTTGACCCTGCCCCTGCCCCTGCCCCTGCCCCTGCCCCTGCCCCTAAACATGACCCTGACCCTTAACCTGACACTGACCCTGACCGAACCCTGACCCTGAACATGACCCAGACCGTGACACTAACCCTGACCCTGAACCTGACCCTGACCCTAAGTCTAACGGTAAACCTGACCCTGACATTGAATCTGAACCTGACTCTGATCCTTATCATGACCCTGACACTGACACTGACCCTGACACTGAACTCGACCATGACCCTGACCCTGACCCTGACCCTGACCCTGACCCTGACCCCGACCCCGACCCTGACCCTGACTCTGACCCTGAACCTAACCCTACTCCTGACTCTGACCCTGACCCTGAACCTAAACCTGACCCTTACCCTGATCCTGAACCTGACCCTGACCCTGACCCTAACCCTGAACCTAACCCTGAACCTGAACCTGACCCTCAACGTGAAACTGACCTTAAACCTGACCCTGACCTGTTCCCTGATTCTAAGTCTGACCGTTACATTGAACCTGACCTTGACCCTTACCCTGACCCTGACCCTGACTCTTACCTTGATCCTGTCCCTGACCCTACCCCTGACACTACCCTGACCCTTACCCTGACTCTGACCCTAGCCCTGACTCTGACTCTGACCATGACCTAGAAACTGTTTCTGACCCTGACACTGACCCTGACCCTGAACCTGACCTTGACCCTACAACTGAACTTGACCCTGACCCTGAACTTGACAATGACCCTGACCCTGACAGTGACCCCGACCCTGACGGTGACCCTGACCCTGACCCAGACCCCGACCCTTATCCTGACAATGCCCTGACTGCGACCCTGACCCTAGCCCTGACCCTAACTCTACACCTGACCCTGAACCTGACCCTGACCCTAACCCTGACCCTATCCCTGACCGTGACCCTGACCCTAACTCTGAACATGACCCTAATTCGGAACCTGACCCTGAAACTGACCCTGACACTGAACTTAACCCTGACCCTGACCTACACCCTGAACTTGACCTTGAACGTGACCGTGACCCTGACCCTCACCCTGAACCTGACCCTGAACCTGACCTTGACCCTGACACTGACCTTGACCCTAACTCTGACCCTGAACTTAATCCTGACCCTAACCCTGACCCTGACCCTGTCCCTGACACTATATCTGACCGTGACCCTGACCCTGACCCTGACACTGGCTTTGACCCTGACCCTACCCCTGACCCTGAACGTGACCCTGACCTTGATCACGACACTGACCCTGATACTGACCCTGACCCTGACGTTGACCCTGACACTGACCCTAACACAAACCCTGACACTGACTTGACCCCGACCCTGACCCTGACCTTAAACCTGACCCTGACCCTGTCCCGGACCCTAAGTCTGACCGTGACGCTGACCCTGACCCTGAACCTGACCTTGACCCTTACCCTGACCCTGTCCCTGATGATGACCCTGACCATGACCCTGACCCTGACACTGACCCTGACACTGACGTTGACCCTGACCCTGACCCTAACCCTGACCCTGACGCTGACTCCAGCCCTGACCCTGACCCTAACCCTGACCCTGTCCTTGACCCTGACTCAGACCCTTACCCTAACACTGACCCTGAACCTTACCTGACCCTGACTCTATACCTGAACTGAACCTGACCCTGACCCTGACACTGACCTGACCCTGATCCTGACATTGACCCTGAACCTGACCCTAACCTTGACCCTGCCCCTGCCCCTGCCCCTGCCCTGCCCCTGCCCCTAAACATGACCCTGACCCTTAACCTGACACTGACCCTGTCCGAACCCTGACCCTGAACATGACCCAGACCGTGACACTAACCCTGACCCTGACCCTGACCCTGACCCTAAGTCTAACGGTAAACCTGACCCTGACATTGAATCTGAACCTGACTCTGATCCTTATCATGACCCTGACCCTGACACTGACCCTGACACTGAACTCGACCCTGACCCTGACCCTGACCCCGACGCTGACCCTGACCTTGACCCTGAACCTAACCCTACCCCTGACTCTGACCCTGACCCTGACCCTAAACCTAAACCTGACCCTTACCCTGATCCTGAACCTGACCCTGACCCTGAACCTAAACCTGAACCTGACCTTTACCCTGAAGGTGACGCTGACCTTAACCCTGACCCTGACCTGTTCCCTGACCCTAAGTCTGACCGTTACATTGAACCTGACCTTGACCTTGACCCTGAACCTGACCCTGACCCTGACCCTAAGCCTGATCCTGACCCTGACCCTGACCCTGACCCTATATCTGACTCTGACCCTGAACCTGAACCCTACCCTGAACCTAACCCTGACCCTGACCTTGACCCTGACCCTGACCCTGACCCTGACCCTAAGTCTGACCGCGACCTTGACCGTGACCCTGACCCTCACATTGACCCTGACCCTGACTCTTAACTTGATCCTGTCCCTGACCCTACCCCTGACACTACCCTGACCCTTACCCTGACTCTGACCCTAGCCCTGACTCTGACTCTGACCATGACCCAGAACCTGGCCCTGACCCTGACACTGACCCTGACCCTGAACCTGACCTTGACCCTACAACTGAACTTGACCCTGACCCTGAACTTGACAATGACCCTGACCCTGACCCTGACCGTGACCCCGACCCTGACCCTGACCCTGACCCTGACCCAGACCCCGACCCCGACCCTTACCCTGACAATGCCCTGACTCCGACCCTGACCCTGACCCTGACCCTAACTCTACACCTGACCCTGACCGTGACCCTGACCCTAACTCTGAACCTGACCCTAACTCGGAACCTGACCCTGACCCTGACACTGAACTTAACACTGACCCTGACATACACCCTGAACTTGACCTTGAACGTGACCGTGACCCTGACCCTCACCCTGAACCTGACCCTGACCCTGACCCTGACCTTGACCCTGACACTGACCCTGACCCTAACTCTGACCCTGAACTTAATCCTGACCCTAACCCTGACCCTGACCCTGTCCCTGACACTATATCTGACCGTGACCCTGAACCTGACCATGACCCTGACCCTGACCCTGATCTTGACCCTGAACCTGACGATGACCCTGACCCTGACCTTAACCCTGAACCTGACCCTGACCCTGACGCTGATTCTAACACTGAACCTACCCCTGACCCTGACCCTGACCAATACCCTAAAGCTGACCTGACCCTGACCCTGACTCTGACTGTGACCCTGACCCTGAACCTAACCCTGACCCTGACCCTTACCCTGACCCTGACCCTGACCCTGACCCTGACCCTAACCAATACCCTAAAGCTGACCTGACCCTAACCCTGACCCTGACCATGACACTGACACTCACCCTGACCTTGACCCTAAGTCTAAGCGTGACCCTGAACGTGACCCTGACACTCACCCTGAACCTGAACCTGACCCTGATCCAGACATTGACCCTAATCCTGACCCTGACCCTGACCCTGACGCTGACCCTGGACTTGACCCTGACCCTACCCCTGACCCTGACCCTGACCCTGATCATGACCCTGACCCTGACCCTGACACTGACCCTGACCCTGACCCTGACCCTGACCCTGATCCTTACCGTGACCATGACACTGACGTGACCCAGACACTGATACTGACCTTAAACTTGACCCTGATCCTGTCCCTGACCCTAAGTCTGACCATGACCCTGATCCTGTCCCTGACCCTAAGTCTGACCATGACCCTGACCCTGACCCTGACCCTGACCCTGACCTTGACCCTTACGCTGACCCTGACCCTGATCATGACCCTGACTCTGACACTGACCCTGACCCTGACCATAACCCTGACCCTGACCCTGACCCTGACCCTGACCCTGACCGTGACCCTGACCCTGACCCTCATCCTACCCCTGACCCTGAACCTGACCCTGACCCTGACCCCTATCCTGAACCTAAATCTGACCTGACCCTAACACTAAGTATGACAATAACACAGACCCTGACCCTGAACCTGACCCTGACCCTTAACCTAGCCCTGACCCTGACCCTGACCCTGACCCTGACCCTGACCCTGACCCTGACGCTGACTCTGACCGTGACCCTGACCCTGACCATGACCCTGACCTGAACCTGACCTTGACCTGGACACTTACCCTGATGCTGACCCCTATCCTGAACCTAAATCTGACCTGACCCTAACCCTAAGTATGACAATAACACAGACCCTGACCCTGAACCTGATCCTGACCCTTACCCTAGCCCTGACCCTGACCCTGACTCTAAGTCTAACGGTAAACCTGACCCTGACATTGAATCTGAACCTGACTCTGATCCTTATCATGACCCTGACCTTGACCCTGAACCTAACCCTACCCCTGACTCTGACCCTGACCCTGACCCTGAACCTAAACCTGACCCATACCCTGATCCTGAACCTGACCCTGACACTGACCTTGACCCTGACCTTGACCCTGACCCTAACCCTGACACTGACGCTGACTCCAACCCTCACCCTGACCCTAACCCTGACCCTGACCCAGACCCTTAACCTAATACTGAACCTGACCCTGACACTGACCCTGACCCTGACCCTGACCCTGACCCTGAACCTTACCCTGAACCCTAAATCTGACCCTGACCCTGACACTGACCCTTACTCCGACCCTGACCTTAACCCTGAACCTAACCCTGACTGTGATCCTGACCCATACCCTAAACCTGACCTGACAATGACCCTGACCCTGACCTTGATCCTGACCCTAACGCTGACCCTGACCCTGACCCTGACCCTAAGCCTGACCCTACCCCTGACCCTGACCCTGACACTGACCCTGACTCTAAACCTGACGTGACCCTGAAACTGACCTTGACCCTGAACCTGACCCTGACCCAGACATTGACCCTAACCCTGACAATGACCCTGACCCTGACACTGGCCTTGACCCTGACCCTACCCCTGACCCTGAACGTGACCCTGACCTTGATCACGACACTGACCCTGATACTGACCCTGACCCTGACGTTGACCCTGACACTGACCCTAACACAAACCCTGACACTGACTTGACCCCGACCCTGACCCTGACCTTAAACCTGACCCTGACCCTGTCCCGGACCCTAAGTCTGACCGTGACGCTGACCCTGACCCTGAACCTGACCTTGACCCTTACCCTGACCCTGTCCCTGATGATGACCCTGACCATGACCCTGACCCTGACACTGACCCTGACACTGACGTTGACCCTGACCCTGACCCTAACCCTGACCCTGACGCTGACTCCAGCCCTGACCCTGACCCTAACCCTGACCCTGTCCTTGACCCTGACTCAGACCCTTACCCTAACACTGACCCTGAACCTTACCTGACCCTGACTCTATACCTGAACTGAACCTGACCCTGACCCTGACACTGACCTGACCCTGATCCTGACATTGACCCTGAACCTGACCCTAACCTTGACCCTGCCCCTGCCCCTGCCCCTGCCCCTAAACATGACCCTGACCCTTAACCTGACACTGACCCTGACCGAACCCTGACCCTGAACATGACCCAGACCGTGACACTAACCCTGACCCTGAACCTGACCCTGACCCTAAGTCTAACGGTAAACCTGACCCTGACATTGAATCTGAACCTGACTCTGATCCTTATCATGACCCTGACCCTGACACTGACCCTGACACTGAACTCGACCCTGACCCTGACCCTGACCCCGACCCTGACCCTGACCTTGACCCTGAACCTAACCCTACCCCTGACTCTGACCCTGACCCTGACCCTAAACCTAAACCTGACCCTTACCCTGATCCTGAACCTGACCCTGACCCTGAACCTAAACCTGAACCTGACCTTTACCCTGAAGGTGACGCTGACCTTAACCCTGACCCTGACCTGTTCCCTGACCCTAAGTCTGACCGTTACATTGAACCTGACCCTGACCTTGACCCTGAACCTGACCCTGACCCTGACCCTAAGCCTGATCCTGACCCTGACCCTGACCCTGACCCTATATCTGACTCTGACCCTGAACCTGAACCCTACCCTGAACCTAACCCTGACCCTGACCTTGACCCTGACCCTGACCCTGACCCTGACCCTAAGTCTGACCGCGACCTTGACCGTGACCCTGACCCTCACACTGACCCTGACCCTGACTCTTAACTTGATCCTGTCCCTGACCCTACCCCTGACACTACCCTGACCCTTACCCTGACTCTGACCCTAGCCCTGACTCTGACTCTGACCATGACCCAGAACCTGGCCCTGACCCTGACACTGACCCTGACCCTGAACCTGACCTTGACCCTACAACTGAACTTGACCCTGACCCTGAACTTGACAATGACCCTGACCCTGACCCTGACCCTGACCGTGACCCCGACCCTGACCCTGACCCTGACCCTGACCCAGACCCCGACCCTTACCCTGACAATGCCCTGACTCCGACCCTGACCCTGACCCTGACCCTAACTCTACACCTGACCCTGAACCTGACCCTGACCCTGACCCTAACCCTGACCGTGACCCTGACCCTAACTCTGAACCTGACCCTAACTCGGAACCTGACCCTGACCCTGACACTGAACTTAACACTGACCCTGACATACACCCTGAACTTGACCTTGAACGTGACCGTGACCCTGACCCTCACCCTGAACCTGACCCTGACCCTGACCCTGACCTTGACCCTGACACTGACCCTGACCCTAACTCTGACCCTGAACTTAATCCTGACCCTAACCCTGACCCTGACCCTGTCCCTGACACTATATCTGACCGTGACCCTGAACCTGACCATGACCCTGACCCTGACCCTGATCTTGACCCTGAACCTGACGATGACCCTGACCCTGACCTTAACCCTGAACCTGACCCTGACACTGACGCTGATTCTAACACTGAACCTACCCCTGACCCTGACCCTGACCAATACCCTAAAGCTGACCTGACCCTGACCCTGACTCTGACTGTGACCCTGACCCTGAACCTAACCCTGACCCTGACCCTTACCCTGACCCTGACCCTGACCCTGACCCTGACCCTAACCAATACCCTAAAGCTGACCTGACCCTAACCCTGACCCTGACCATGACACTGACACTCACCCTGACCTTGACCCTAAGTCTAAGCGTGACCCTGAACGTGACCCTGACACTCACCCTGAACCTGAACCTGACCCTGATCCAGACATTGACCCTAATCCTGACCCTGACCCTGACCCTGACGCTGACCCTGGACTTGACCCTGACCTTACCCCTGACCCTGACCCTGACCCTGATCATGACCCTGACCCTGACCCTGACACTGACCCTGACCCTGACCCTGACCCTGACCCTGATCCTTACCGTGACCATGACACTGACGTGACCCAGACCCTGATACTGACCTTAAACTTGACCCTGATCCTGTCCCTGACCCTAAGTCTGACCATGACCCTGATCCTGTCCCTGACCCTGAACCTGACCCTGACCCTTAACCTAGCCCTGACCCTGACCCTGACCCTGACCCTGACCCTGACCCTGACCCTGACGCTGACTCTGACCGTGACCCTGACCCTGACCCTGACCCTGACCCTGACGCTGACTCTGACCGTGACCCTGACCCTGACCATGACCCTGACCTGAACCTGACCTTGACCTGGACACTTACCCTGATGCTGACCCCTATCCTGAACCTAAATCTGACCTGACCCTAACCCTAAGTATGACAATAACACAGACCCTGACCCTGAACCTGATCCTGACCCTTACCCTAGCCCTGACCCTGACCCTGACTCTAAGTCTAACGGTAAACCTGACCCTGACATTGAATCTGAACCTGACTCTGATCCTTATCATGACCCTGACCTTGACCCTGAACCTAACCCTACCCCTGACTCTGACCCTGACCCTGACCCTGAACCTAAACCTGACCCATACCCTGATCCTGAACCTGACCCTGACACTGACCTTGACCCTGACCTTGACCCTGACCCTAACCCTGACACTGACGCTGACTCCAACCCTCACCCTGACCCTAACCCTGACCCTGACCCAGACCCTTAACCTAATACTGAACCTGACCCTGACACTGACCCTGACCCTGACCCTGACCCTGACCCTGAACCTTACCCTGAACCCTAAATCTGACCCTGACCCTGACACTGACCCTTACTCCGACCCTGACCTTAACCCTGAACCTAACCCTGACTGTGATCCTGACCCATACCCTAAACCTGACCTGACAATGACCCTGACCCTGACCTTGATCCTGACCCTAACGCTGACCCTGACCCTGACCCTGACCCTAAGCCTGACCCTACCCCTGACCCTGACCCTGACACTGACCCTGACTCTAAACCTGACGTGACCCTGAAACTGACCTTGACCCTGAACCTGACCCTGACCCAGACATTGACCCTAACCCTGACAATGACCCTGACCCTGACCCTGACACTGGCCTTGACCCTGACCCTACCCCTGACCCTGAACGTGACCCTGACCTTGATCACGACACTGACCCTGATACTGACCCTGACCCTGACGTTGACCCTGACACTGACCCTAACACAAACCCTGACACTGACTTGACCCCGATACTGACCCTGACCTTAAACCTGACCCTGACCCTGTCCCGGACCCTAAGTCTGACCGTGACGCTGACCCTGACCCTGAACCTGACCTTGACCCTTACCCTGACCCTGTCCCTGATGATGACCCTGACCATGACCCTGACCCTGACACTGACCCTGACACTGACGTTGACCCTGACCCTGACCCTAACCCTGACCCTGACGCTGACTCCAGCCCTGACCCTGACCCTAACCCTGACCCTGTCCTTGACCCTGACTCAGACCCTTACCCTAACACTGACCCTGAACCTTACCTGACCCTGACTCTATACCTGAACTGAACCTGACCCTGACCCTGACACTGACCTGACCCTGATCCTGACATTGACCCTGAACCTGACCCTAACCTTGACCCTGCCCCTGCCCCTGCCCCTGCCCCTAAACATGACCCTGACCCTTAACCTGACACTGACCCTGACCGAACCCTGACCCTGAACATGACCCAGACCGTGACACTAACCCTGACCCTGAACCTGACCCTGACCCTAAGTCTAACGGTAAACCTGACCCTGACATTGAATCTGAACCTGACTCTGATCCTTATCATGACCCTGACCCTGACACTGACCCTGACACTGAACTCGACCCTGACCCTGACCCTGACCCCGACCCTGACCCTGACCTTGACCCTGAACCTAACCCTACCCCTGACTCTGACCCTGACCCTGACCCTAAACCTAAACCTGACCCTTACCCTGATCCTGAACCTGACCCTGACCCTGAACCTAAACCTGAACCTGACCTTTACCCTGAAGGTGACGCTGACCTTAACCCTGACCCTGACCTGTTCCCTGACCCTAAGTCTGACCGTTACATTGAACCTGACCCTGACCTTGACCCTGAACCTGACCCTGACCCTGACCCTAAGCCTGATCCTGACCCTGACCCTGACCCTGACCCTATATCTGACTCTGACCCTGAACCTGAACCCTACCCTGAACCTAACCCTGACCCTGACCTTGACCCTGACCCTGACCCTGACCCTGACCCTAAGTCTGACCGCGACCTTGACCGTGACCCTGACCCTCACACTGACCCTGACCCTGACTCTTAACTTGATCCTGTCCCTGACCCTACCCCTGACACTACCCTGACCCTTACCCTGACTCTGACCCTAGCCCTGACTCTGACTCTGACCATGACCCAGAACCTGGCCCTGACCCTGACACTGACCCTGACCCTGAACCTGACCTTGACCCTACAACTGAACTTGACCCTGACCCTGAACTTGACCCTGACCCTGACCCTGACCCTGACCGTGACCCCGACCCTGACCCTGACCCTGACCCTGACCCAGACCCCGACCCTTACCCTGACAATGCCCTGACTCCGACCCTGACCCTGACCCTGACCCTAACTCTACACCTGACCCTGAACCTGACCCTGACCCTGACCCTAACCCTGACCCTAACCCTGACCGTGACCCTGACCCTAACTCTGAACCTGACCCTAACTCGGAACCTGACCCTGACCCTGACACTGAACTTAACACTGACCCTGACATACACCCTGAACTTGACCTTGAACGTGACCGTGACCCTGACCCTCACCCTGAACCTGACCCTGACCCTGACCCTGACCTTGACCCTGACACTGACCCTGACCCTAACTCTGACCCTGAACTTAATCCTGACCCTAACCCTGACCCTGACCCTGTCCCTGACACTATATCTGACCGTGACCCTGAACCTGACCATGACCCTGACCCTGACCCTGATCTTGACCCTGAACCTGACGATGACCCTGACCCTGACCTTAACCCTGAACCTGACCCTGACACTGACGCTGATTCTAACACTGAACCTACCCCTGACCCTGACCCTGACCAATACCCTAAAGCTGACCTGACCCTGACCCTGACTCTGACCATGACCCTGACCCTGAACCTAACCCTGACCCTGACCCTGACCCTGACCCTGACCCTGACCCTGACCCTAACCAATACCCTAAAGCTGACCTGACCCTGACCCTGACCATGACACTGACACTCACCCTGACCCTGAACCTGACCCTGATCCAGACATTGACCCTAATCCTGACCCTGACCCTGACACTGATGCTGATCCTGGACTTGACCCTGACCCTACCCCTGACCCTGACCCTGACCCTGATCATGACCCTGACCCTGACCCTGACACTGACACTGACCCTGACCCTGACCCTGACCCTGACCCTTACCGTGACCATGACACTGACATGACCCAGACCCTGATACTGACCTTAAACTTGACCCTGATCCTGTCCCTGACCCTAAGTCTGACCGTGACCCTGACCCTGACCCTGACCCTGACCTTGACCCTTACGCTGACCCTGACCCTGATCATGACCCTGACTCTGACACTGACCCTGACCCTGACCATAAACCTGACCCTGACCCTGACCCTGACCCTGACCCTGACCCTGAACCTTACCCTGACCCTGACCCCTATTCTGAACCTAAATCTGATCTGACCCTAACCCTAAGTATGACAATAACACAGACCCTGACCCTGAACCTGACCCTGACCCTTAACCTAGCCCTGACCCTGACCCTGACCCTGACCCTGACGCTGACTCTGACCGTGACCCTGACCCTGACCATGAACCTGACCTGAACCTGACCCTGACCTTGACACTTACCCTGACCCTGACCCTGATCATGAACCTGAACCTGAAGCTCACCCTGAACCTAACCCTGACCCTGACCCTGACCCTGAACCTGACCCTGACTTTAACCCTGACCCTGACCCTGTCCCTGACACTATATCTGACCGTGACCCTGAACCTGACCATGACCCTGAACCTCACCTTGACCCTGACACTGACCCTGACCCTAAGTCTGACCCTGACCCTGACCCTGACCCTGATCTTGACCCTGAACCTGACCATGACCCTGAACCTGACCTTAACCCTGAACCTGACCCTGACGCTGACTCTAACACTGAACCTACCCCTGACCCTGACCCTGACCAATACCCTAAAGCTGACCTGACCCTGAACCTGACCCTGACCATGACACTGACACTCACCCTGACCTTGACCCTAAGTCTGACCGCGACCCTGAACGTGACCCTGACACTCACCCTGACCTTGACACTGACCCTGACCCAGACATTGACCCTAATCCTGACCCTGACCCTGACACTGACGATGATCCTGGACTTGACCCTGACCCTACCCCTGACCCTGACCCTGACCCTGACCCTGATCATGACCCTGACTCTGACACTGACCCTGACCCTGACCATACCCCTGACCCTGACCCTGACCCTGACCCTGACCCTGACCCTGACCTTGACCCTAACCCTGGCCGTGACCCTGACCCTGACCGTGACCTTGACCCTGACCCTCATCCTACCCCTGACCCTGAACCTGACCCTGACCCTGTCCCCTATCCTGAACCTAAATCTGACCTGACCCTAACCCTAAGTATGACAATAACACAGACCCTGACCCTGAACCTGACCCTGACCCTTAACCTAGCCCTGACCCTGACCCTGACCCTGACCCTGACGCTGACCGTGACCCTGACCCTGACCATGACCCTGACCTGAACCTGACCCTGACCTTGACACTTACCCTGACCCTGACCCTGACCCTGATCATGAACCTGAACCTGACACTGACCCTAACCCTAACCCTAACCCTGAACCTTACCCTAACCCTGACCCTAACCCTGACCATAACCCTGACCCTGAAGCTCACCCTGAACCTAACCCTGACCCTGACGCTGAACCTGAACCTGACCCTGATTTTAACCCTGACCCTGACCCTAAGTCTGACCGAGACCCTGACCGTGACCCTGACCTTCACACTGACCGTGACTCTTATCTTAATCCTGTCCCTGACCCTACCCCTGACCCTACCCTGACCCTTACCCTGACCCTGTCCCTAAACCTGACCTGGCCCTGACCCTGACCCTAACCCTGACCCTGACCCTGACCCTAACCCTGACCCTAAACCTGACCCTGTCCTTGACCCTGATCCTCACCCTGATCCTGATGCTGACCGTGACCCTGACACTGATCTGACCCTGACTCTGAACCTTATCCTACCCCTGTGCCTTACCCTGACCCTAAACCTGACCCTGACCCTGAACCTTACCTTTACACCAACCCTGAACCTGACTCTGACCCTGACTCTGACCCTGACCCTAACCCTGACCCTGACCCTGACCCTGAACCTAAACCTGACCTGACCATGACCCTAACCCTAACCCTGATCCTGACCCTAACCCTGACCCTAAACATGACCCTAACCCTGACCCTAACCCTGACCCTGACTCTAACACTGACACTGACGCTCACACTTACCGGGACCCTGACCCTGACCCTGACCCTGACCCTGAACCTGTCCCTGGACCTGACACTGACACTGACCCAGAACCTAACCCTGACGCTGACCTTGAACCTGACCCTGAACCTAACCCTGACGCTGAGCCTGACCCTGAAACTGACCCTGAACTTAACGCTGACCCTGACCCTGTCCCTGACCCTGACCCTGAACATTACGCTGAACGTTACCCTGACCCTGACATGACCCAGACCCTAACTCTGAACCTGACCCTGACAATGACCCTGACCCTGAAACTGACCCTGACTCTCACCCTGAACCTGACCCTGACCGTGACCCTGAACCTAAGTCTGACCGTGACCCTGAACCTAACCCTGAATCTCACTCTGAACCTGACCCTGACCGTGACCCTGAACCGAAGTCTGACCGTGACCCTGACCCTAACCCTGACCCTGAACGTCACCCTGAGGCTGACCCTGACCCTAACCCTGACCCTGAACCTCACCCTGAGGCTGACACTGAACCTGACCCTAACCCTGACATTGCCCCTGACCCTGAACCTGATCCTGACCCTTACCCTGACCGTGACGCTGGCCCTGACCCTGACCCTACCCCTGACCCTGACCCTGACCCTAAACCTGACCTAACCCTGACCCTGACTCTTACCCTAACCCTGACCCAGAACCTAACCCTGACCCTGACCCTGACTGTTACCCTAACCCTGAACCTGACCGTGACCCTGATTCTGACCCTGACCCTGACCGTGACGCTGACCCTAAGTCTGACCGTTACCCTGACCCTGACCCTAAGTCTGACCATGACAATGACCCTGACCCTCACCCTGACCTTGACCCTGATCATGACCCTGACCCTGACCCTGACCCTAAACCTGACTTGAACCTGACCCTGACCCTGACCTTTACCCTGACTTAAACCTGACACTGAATATCTCCCTGAACCTGACCCTGACCCTAACCCTGACCCTACCCCTGATCATGACCCTGACTCTGACCCTGACCCTGACCCTAAATTTGAATCTGACCCTGACTCTGACCCTTACCCTGACCCTTACCCTGACCCTGACCCTGAAGCTGGCCCTGACCCTGACCCTGACCCCGAACCTGACTCTGACAATGCCCTGACTCCGACCCTGACCCTGACCCTAATCCTGATGGTGACCCTGAATTCGGCCCTGACCCTGGCCCTGACCCTGACCCTACACCTCACACTGAACCTGACCCTGACCCTGACCCTAACACTGAACCTGACTCTGACCCTGACCATAACACTGAACCTAACCCTGACCCTAACCTACACCGTGAACTTGACCTTGACCCTGATCATGACCCTGACGCTGACCTTGACCCTGAACCTGACCCTGACCTTAACCCTGACCCTGACTCTGACCCTGACCCTGACACTAAACCTTACCCTGACCCTGATCCAGACCCTGACCCTGACCCTGACCGTGACCATGACACTGACCTTTACTCTAACCCTGACCCTGACTCTTACCCTCATCCTGACCCGGACAAAGACCTTGACCCTGACCATGACTTTGACCATGACCTTGACCCTGACCCTGACAATGCCCTGACCCTACCCTGACCCTTACCCTGACTCTGACCCTAAACCTGAACCTGACCCTGACCCTGAACTTTACCCTACCCCTGACCCTGACCCTGACCCTGACCGTGGCCCTAAACATGACATGACCCTGACCCTGACCCTGACAGTGACCCTGACCCTGACCCTGACCCTGACCCTGACCCTTACCCTGACTCTGACCCTAAACCTGAACCTGACCCTGACCCTGACGCTTACCCTAACCCTGACCCTGACCCTGACCCTGACTCTTACCCTAACCCTGACCCTGACCCTGACCCTGACCGTGACCCTGACCCTAGCCCTGACTCTGACACTGACCCTGACCCAGACCCTGACCCTTACCCTGACACTGACCCTGACACTGACCCTGACCCTGACCCTGAAGCTGACCCTGACCCAGACCCCGACCCTGACCCTGACTATGCCCTGACTCTGCCCCTGACCATGACCCTGACCCTGACAGTAACCCTGATCCTAAACCTGACCCTGTCCCCGACCCTGATCCTCACCCTGATCCTGACGCTGACCGTGACCCTGACATTGATCCTGACCCTGACACTAAACCTGACACTGACCCTGACCCTGACCTTGACACTGACCCTGAACCTGACTCTGACCGTGACCCTAACCCTGACCCTGTCCTTGATCTTAAGTCTGACCATGACCCTGACCCTGAGCCATACCCTGACTCTGACCCTGAATTTGACACTGACATTGATATTGACCCTGACCCTGAACTTAACCTTGACCCTAACCCTGACCCTGACCCTGAACCTGTCCCTGGCCTTGACACTGACCCTGACCCTGAGTCTGACGCTGAACCTGACACTGAACCTGACCCTGAACCTAACCCTGACGCTGACCTTGACCCTGAACCTGACCCTGACCTTAACCCTGACCCTGACCCTGTCCCTGATTCTGACCCTGAACAATATGCTGAATGTTACCCTGACCCTGACCCTGACCCTAACTCTGAACCTGACCCTGACAATGACCCTGAACCTGAACCTAACCCTGACTCTCACCCTGAACCTCACCCTGACCGTGACCCTGACCCTAAGTCTGACCGTGACCCTGACCCTAACCCTGACTCTCACCCTGAAACTGACCCTGACCGTGAGCCTGAACCTAAGTCTGACCGTGACCCTAACCATAACCTTGAATCTGACCGTCACCCTGACCCTGACCCTGACCCTAACCCTGACCCTAACCCTGACCCTACCCCTGATCATGACCCTGACTCTGACCCTGACGCTGACCCTAAATCTGAATCTGACCCTGACTCTGACCCTGACCCTGACCCTTACCCTGACCCTGACCCTGAAGCTGGCCCTGACCCTGACCCTGACCCCGACCCTGACTCTGACGCTGAACCTGACCTTAAGTCGGACCGTGACCCTGACCCTGACCCTGACCCTGAACCTGACTTTGACCCTGACACTGATTTTGACCCTGACCCAGAACCTAACCCTGACCCTGACTCTGATATTGACCCTGAACCTAAACCTGACCCTTACACTGATTTTCACCCTAACGCTGATCCTGACCCTGACCCTGACCCTGACCATAAACCTGACACTGACCCTGAGTCTGACGCTGAACCTGACCTTGACCATAACCCTGAACCTGACCCTGACCCTAACCCTGACCCTGACCCTGACCCTTATCCTGACCCTAAGTCTGACAGTGACCCTACACCTGACCCTGAACCTGACCCTGACCCTGACCCTAAACCTGACCTAACCCTGACCCTGACCCTGACCCTGACTGTTACCCTATCCCTGAACCTGACCCAGAACTTTACCCTGAACCTGACGCTGTCTTTAAACCTGAACCCGTCCCTGAACGTGACGCTGAACTTAGTCTGACCTTGACCCTGACCCTGACCCTGACCCTGACCCTGACCATGACCCTAACACTGATACTGACCCTGAACCTAACCCTACCCCTGACCCTGACCCTGACCGTGACTCTAAACCTGACATGACCCTGACCCTGACCCTGACACTGAACTTGACGCTGATGGTGACCCTGACCCTGACCCTGATCCTAACCCTAACCTTGACCCTGACCCTGACCCTGACCCTGAACATGACCTGACCCTGACCCTTACACTGACCCTGAGCCTAACCCTGAACCTGACCCTACTCCTGCCCCTTACCCTGACCCTAACCGTGACCCTGAACCTAACACTGACCCTGAAGCTGACCCTGACCCTGACATTTATTCTAACCCCGACACTGACCCTGACCCTAAGTCTGACCGTGACCCTGACCCTGACTCTGACCCTGACAATGACCCTGCCCTGACCCTGAACTTGACCATGACCATGACCCTGACCCTAACCCAAAACCTGACCTGAACCTGACCCTGACCTTGACCTTGACCCTGACTTAATCCTGACACTGAATATCTCCCTGACCCTGACCCTGACCCAAACCCTGACCCTAACCCTGACCGTGACCCTGACTCTGAACCAGACACTGACCCTAAATCTGAACCTGACCCTGACTCTGACACTGACCCTAACACTGACTTTGACCCGGACCCTGACACTGACCGTAAACGTGACCCTGACACTGATTTTGACACTAACCCTGACCATGACCCTGACCCTGACCCTGACCCTGACAGTGAACCTGATCTGAACCTGACCCTGACATTGACCCTAACCTTGACCCTGACACTGACCCTAAACCTGACCCTGACCCTGACCGTGACCGTGACACTGAACCTGACCCTAAGTCTGACCGTGACCCTGACTGTGAACATGATCCTCGCCCTGACCCTGAACCTGATCTTGACCCTGACCCTGACCATGACCCTGATACTGACCCTGACCTTGACCCTTACACTAACACTGACCCTGAACCTACCCCTGACCCTGACCCTGACCCTCACCCTAACCCTGATCCTAAACCTTACCTGCCCGTGACCCTGACAATGACCCTGACCCTAAGTGTGACCGTGAACCAGACCCTGACCTGACTGTGAACCTGACCCTGACAGTGACCCTGACCCTGACCCTGACCTTGACCATGAAACTGACCTTTACTCTAACCCTGACACTGACACTTACCCTGATCCTGACCCTGACCATGACCTTGACCCTGACCCTGACTTTGACCATGACCTTGACCCTGACCCTGACAATGCCCTGACTCCGACCCTGACCCTGATCCTAAGTCTGACCGCGACAATGACCGTGACCCTGACCCTCACACTGACCCTTACCCTGACTCTGACTCTTACCTTGATCCTATCACTGATACTACCCCTAACCCTACCCTGACACTTACCCTGACTCTGACCCAAAACCTGACTCTGACTCTGACCCTGACCCAGACCCTGACCCTGACCCTGACACTGACCCTTACCCTGAACCTGACCTTGACCCTACAACTGAACTTGACCCTGAACCTGAGCCTGACACTGACCCTGAACCTAACCCTGACCCTGAACCTGACCCTAATCCTGATCGTGACCCTGTATTTGGCACTGACCCTGACCCTGACCCTGACCCTAACCCTGACCCTATCCCTGACCGTGACCCTGACCCTGACCCTGACCCTGACCCTAACTCGGAACCTGACCCTGACCCTGACCCTGAGAATGAACTTAACCCTGACCCTGACCTGCACCCTGAACTTGACCTTGACCCTGACCGTGAACCTGACCCTCACCCTGACACTGACCCTTAGCCTGACCTTGACCCTGACACTGACCCTGAACCTCACACTGACCCTGAATTTGATCCTGACCCTAATCCTAAACATGACCCTGACCCTGACCCTACGCCTGACCCTGACCCTGACCCTGACCCTCAACCTGATCCTAAACCTGTCCTGACCCTGACCCTGATACTGACCCTGAAACTAAGTCTGACCGTGACCCTGATCATGACCTTGACCCTGACTCTGACCCTAACCCTGACACTTACCCTAACACTGACCCTGACCCTCGCCCTGACGCTGACTCTACCCCTGACCCTGACCCTCACCCTGGCCTAACACTTACCCCGATCCTGACCCTGACCCTGACCGAGAACATGATCCTGAGCCTGAACCTAAACCTGACCCTCACCCTGACCCTGAACCTGACCCTGAACTTAACCCTGACCCTGACCCTGACCCTGACCCTGACCTTGAACCTGACCCTGACCTTAACCCTGACCCTGACCCTGTCCCTGATTCTAAGTCTTACCATGACCATGACCCTGACCCTCACCCTGGCCTGACCCTGACCCTGAACATCACCCTTACCCTGACACTGAATTTGACCCTGAACCTTAATCTGACCAAAAACCCTGAACCTGACCCTGACACTGACCCTGGCCCTGACCCTGACCCTACACCTGACACTAACCCTAACCCTGACCCTGACCCTAAACCTGACCTGATCCTGAACCTGATCCTGACCTTGACATTGACCCTGATTCTGACCCTGACACTTACCCTGACCCTGACCCTGAACTTAACCCTACACCTGAACGTGACCCTGACTCTCACCCTAACCCTGACCCTGACCCTAAGTCTGTCCGTGACCCTGACACTGCCCTGACCCTAAGTCTGACCGTGACCCTAACCCTGAGGCTGACCCTGACCCTGACCCTGACCTTGACCCTGACCCTGACACAGAACCTAAAACTGACCTTGACCTTGACCCTGACCCTGAACGTAAACCTCACCCTGACCCTAACCCTGACCCTCACCCTGACCATGACCCTGACCCTAACCCTGACCCTGACCGCGGCCCTGACACTGACCCTCACACTGACCCTGTCCCTGTCCCTGACCATAAGTGTGACCGTGACCCTAACCCTGAGCCTGAGCCTGACCCTGACCCTGACATTGACCCTTACCCTTACACTTACCCTGACCTTGAACTTCAACCTGACCCTGACCCTGACCCTAACCAAGACCCTGAACGTGACCCTGACCTGACCCTGATACTAAGCCTGAACCTGAACCTGACCCTGTCCCTAAAACTGACCTGACCCTGACCCTGACCATAACCCTGAACCTGACCCTGACACGGACCCTAACCCTGACCCTGAAGCTGACCCTGAAGCTGACCCTGACCCTAACCCTGACCCTGTCCCCGACTCTGATCCTCACCCTGATCCTAACGCTGACCGTGACCCTGACATTGATCCTGACCCTGACTCTGAACCTGATATTACCCCTGTGCCTTACCCTGACCCTAACCCTGACCCTAAGTCTGACCGTGACACAGACCCTGATACTGACACTGAACCTAACACTGACCCTGACTCTGACACTGACTTTGACCCTGACCTTAACCATGACCCTGACCCTGTACCTGATCCTAAGTCTGACCGTGACCCTGACCCTGACCCAGAACCTAACCCTGACCCTGACCCTGACCTTGACCCTGACCCTAACCCTGACCCTGAACCTAACCCTGACCGTGACCCTGACTCTGACCCTGACCCTAAATCTGAACCTGACCCTGACACTGTCCCTAACCCTGACACTGACCCTGACACTGACCCGGACCCTGACCCTAAACCTGACCTAACCTTGACCCCGGCCCTGACCCTGACCCTTAACCTCACCCTGACACTAACCTTGACCCTGACCCAAAATTCTGACTGTGACCCTTACCCTGACACTGAAATGTTACCCTGACCCTGAATATGACAGTGACCTTGACCTTGACCCTGACCTGAACCTAAAACTGACCATGACCCTGACCCTGACCCTATCCCTGACAGTGACCCTGCCCCTAACCCTGACCTGACCCTGACTCTCACTCTAACCCTGACCCTCACCTTCAGCCTGAACCTGACACTGAACCTGACCTGACCCTGACCCTGACCTTGACCCTACCTTTGACCCTGACCCTGACCCTGAACCTGATTCTGACCCTGACCCTGATCATGACCCTGACACTGAACCTGACCCTGACCCAAACCCTGATGCTGACCTTAACAATGACACTGACCCTGACCCTAAACCTGACCTGACCGTGACCCTGACACTGACCCTGACCCTGAATTTATTCTGACACTGACCCTGAACCTGATTCTGACCCTAACCCTGACCCTGACCCTGACCCTGGCCCTGAACCTGATCCTACCCCTGACCCCGACCCTGACACTGACCCTGACCCTGACCCTGACCCTGAACCTGACCCTGTCCCTGAACCTAACACAGATCCTGACCCTGACCATGACCCTGACCCTAACACTGACACTGACACTGACCCTGACCCTGACCCTGGCCCTGAACCTGATCCTACCCCTGACCCCGACCCTAAAACTGACCCTGACCCTGACCCTGACCCTAAACCTGACATGACCCTGACCCTGACCCTGACCCTGACCCTGACCACTAACCTGACAATGCTCTGACCCCTACCATGACCATGACCCTGACACTAACACTGACTTGGAACCTGACCCTAACCCTGAACCTAACCCTGACCCTGTCCCCGACCCTGACCCTAACCCTGACCCTGACGCTGACCGTGACCCTGACACTGACCCTGAACCTGACTCTGAACCTGACCCTACCCCTGACCGTGACCCTAAACCTGACCCTGACCCTGACCTTGACATTAACCCTGAACTTGACCCTGACGCTGACCCTAAACCTGACCTTAACCCTGACCCTAACTTTGACACTGAACCTGACCCTAACCATGACCCTGACCCTGACACTTTCCCCGACCCTGACCCTTACCCTGACACTGACCCTGACCCTGACACTGACACTGACCATGACCCTAACCCTGACATTGACCCTGACACTGACCCTGCCCCTAAGCCTGACCTGACCCTGACCCTCACTCTGACCCTGACCCTGACCCTGACCTACAACCTGAACCTGACCCTGACCCTAAACCTGAACCTGACCCTGACCCTAACCCTGACCCTTACCCTAACACTGACCCTGACCCTGTCACTTACCCTGACCCTAAGTCTGACCCTGACCTTAACACTAAACCAGACCTGACCCTACCCCTTACCCTGACCCTGACACTGACCCTGAACATGACCTTGACACTAAGTCTGACTGAGACCCTGACCGTGACCCTGAACCTCAAACTGACCCTGACCCTAACCCTGACCTTGACCCTGACCCTGAACCTGACCCTGACCCTCGCCCTGATGCTGACTCTACCCCTGACACTGACCCTGACCCTCACTCTGACCCTAACTCTTGTCCTGACCCTGACCCTGACTCTGACCCTGACCCCGACCTTGAACCTGACCCTGACCATCACCCTGGCCTGACCCTGACCCTTACCTTGACCCTGACCCTGAACATCACCCTGACCCTCACCCTGACCCTGACCCTGACCGTTACGCTGATCCTGACCCTGATGCTGACCCTGACTCTGAACTACACCCTGAACTTGACCATAACCGTGACCCTGACCCTGACTCTGACCCTGACCGGGACCCTGACCGTGACCCTGAAACTAACCCTACCTTTGACCCTGACCCTGACCCTGACCCTAAACCTGACCTGACCCTGACCCTGACACTGACAGTGACCCTGACACTGACCGTGACCCTGACCGTGACCTTAACCCTGACCCTGACAGTGACCCTGACCCTGATCCTTACTCTACCCCTGCCCTTTACCCTGACCTTAATCGTAACCCTGACCGTAACACTGACCGTGACCATGGCCCTGACCCTGAACCTGACCTTAATTCTGAACCTGACCCTGACGCTGACCCTGAACCTAACCCTGATTCTGACCCTGACCCTGACCCTGACCCTGAAACTAACCCTGACAATGACCCTGACTCTGACTCTGACCCTAAATCTGACCCTGACCCTGACACTGACACTGTCCCTGACCCTGACCCTGAACCTGACCCTAACCCTGACACTGACCCTGAGTCTGACGCTGACCATGACCCTGACACTGACCCTGACCCCGACCATGACCCTGAAAATGCCCTGATTCCGACCCTGACCCTGACCCTGACGCTAAACGTGACCCTGACCCTTACTTTGGCCCTGACCCTGGCCCTGACCCTGGCCCTACACCTGACCCTGACACTGAGCCTTACACTAATTATGACCGTGACCCTGATCATGACCTTGACCCTGACCCTGACCGTGACCCTGATACTGATCATGAACCTAACACTACCCCTGACCCTGACCCTGACCCTGACCCTGACCCTGACCCTGACCCTAAACCTGATCTAACCTTGACCCCGGTCCTGACCCAGACCCTAAACCTCACCCTGACACTAACCTTGACCCTGACCCAAAATTCTGAACGTGTCCCTGACCCTGACCCTGAACGTGACCCTGACCCTAAGTCTGACTGTGACCTTGACCTTGACCCTGACCCTGAACCTAACACTGACCCTGACCATGACCCTGAATCTGACCCTGAACCTAACCCTGACCCTGACCCTTACCCTGACCCTTAACCTGACCCTGAACCTGACACTGACCATGACCCTAACCCTGACCCTGACACTGACCTGCCCCTAAGCCTGACCTGACCCAGACCCTCACACTGAACCTGACCCTGACCCTGACCTACAACCTGAACCTGACACTGACCCTAAACCTGACCCTGACCCTGACCCTGACAGTGACCCTGAACCTGACCCTATGTCTGACCGTGACCCTGACCGTGAACCTGACCCTCGCGCTGACCCTGAACCTGACCTTGACCCTGACCCTGATCATGACCATGACACTGACCCTGACCTTGACCCTTACACTAACACTGACCCTGGCCCTGACCCAAACCCTGATGCTGACCCTAACAATGACACTGACCCTCACCATAAACCTGACCTGACCCTGACCCTGACACTGACCGTGACCATGTAATTTACTCTGACAATGACCCTGACCATGAACCTGATCCTGACACTAACCCTGACCCTGACCCTGAACTTTACCCTGATCGTGACCCTGACCCTGACCCTGACCTTGACCCTAAACCTGACCCTGTCCCTGACCCTGAACCTGACCATGTCCCTGAACCTAACCCAGATCCTGACCTGAACTTGACCCTGACTCTGACCTTGACCCTGACTTAACCCTGACACTGAATATCTCCCTGACCCTGACCCTGACCCAAACCCTGACCCTAACCCTGACCGTGACACTGACTCTGAACCAGACACTGACACTAAATCTGAACCTGACCCTGACTCTGACAATGACCCTAACACTGACTTTGACCCGGACCCTGACACTGACCTTGGCCCTGAACCTTATCCTACCCCTGACCCTGACCCTAACACTGAACCTGACCCTGACCCTAAACCTGACATGACCCTGACCCTGACCCTGCCCCTGAACCTGACCCTGACCCTAACCCAGACCATGACCCTGAACCTGACATTAACCCTAACCCTGACACTGACCCTGATCATGAACCTGACCCTGACCCTGACCCTGACCCTAACCCTGACATTGACCGTAACCCTGATTCTGACCCTACCCCTGCCCCGTAACCTGACCCTGACCCTGACCCTGACTGTTACCCTAACCCTGAACCTGACCCTGACCCAGACCTTGACACTGAACCTGACCCTGTCTTTGAACCTGAACCCGACCCTGACCGTGACCCTGACCCTAAGTCTGACCTTGACCCTGACCCTGACCCTGACCTGACCCTGACCATGACCCTAACACTGATACTGACCCTGAACCTAACCCTACCCCTGACCCTGACCCTGACCGTGGCCCTAAACATGACATGACCCTGACCCTGACCCTGACAGTGACCCTGACCCTGATCCTGACCCTACCCCTGCCCCTTACCCTGACCTTAATCGTGACCTTGACCGTAACACTGACCGTGAGCCTGACCATGACCCTGAACTTGACCCTAACCCTGACCCTGACCCTGACCACTAACCTGACAATGCTCTGACCCCTACCCTGACCCTGACCCTGACCCTAAACCTGACCGTGACCCTGACCCTGACCCTGACCCTGACCTTAATTCTGACCCTGACCCTGACGCTGACCCTGAACCTACACCTGACCCTGACCCTAACTCTGACCCTAACACTGACTTGGACACTGACCCTAACCCTGAACCTAACCCTGACCCTGTCCCCGACCCTGACCCTAACCCTGACCCTGACGCTGACCGTGACCATGACACTGACCCTGAACCTGACTCTGAACCTGACCCTACCCCTGACCGTGACCCTAAACCTGACCCTGACCCTGACCTTGACATAAACCCTGAACTTGACCCTGACCCTGACCCTAAACCTGACCGTAACCCTGACCCTAACTTTGACACTGAACCTGACCCTAACCCTGACCCTGACCCTGACACTTTCCCCGACCCTGACCCTAACCCAGACCCTGATGCTGACCCTGACCCTGACCGTGACCCTAACCCTGACCCTGACCCTGACCCTAAGTCTGACCGTGACCCTGACCCTGATCCTGACACTGACCCTAACACTGACCCTGACCCTGACCCTGATCCTGACACAGACCGTAACACTGACCCTGACCCTTACCATAAATATGACCCTGACACTGATTTTGACACTAACCCTGTCCCTGACCCTGACCCTGAACCTGACCCTAACCCTGACACTGACCCTGAGTCTGACGCTGACCTTGACACAGACCCTGACCCTAACCCTGACCATGACCCTGACAATGCCCTGATTCCGATCCTGACCCTGACCCTGACGCTAACCGTGACCCTGACCCTTACTTTGGCCCTGACCCTGGCCCTGACCATGACCCTACACCTGACCCTGACACTGACCCTGACCCTAAACCTGACCATAACCCTGACCCTGACCCTGACCCTGACCCTGACCGTGACCCTGATACTGACCCTGAACCTAACACTACCCCTGACCCTGACCCTGACCCTGAACCTGACCCTGACCCTAAACCAGACCTAACCTTGACCCCGGCCCTGACCCTGACCCTAAACCTCACCCTGACACTAACCTTGACCCTGACCCAAAATTCTGACCGTGACCCTGACCCTGACCCTAAATCTGACCGTGACCTTGACCTTGACCCTGACCCTGAACCTAACACTGACCCTGACCCTGAATCTGACCCTAAACCTAACCCTGACCCTGACCCTTACCCTGACCCTTAACCTGACCCTGACACTGACACTGACCATGACCCTAACAATGACCCTGACACTGACCCTGCCCCTAAGCCTGACCTGACCCTGACCCTCACTCTGACCCTGACCCTGACCCTGATTTTGTACTTGACCCTAACTGTGACCCTGACCCTGACCCTAAACCTGAACCTGACCCTGACCCTGACCCTGAACCTGACCCTATGTCTGACCGTGACCCTGACCGTGAACCTGACCCTCGCCCTGACCCTGAACCTGACCTTGACCCTGACCCTGATCATGACCCCGACACTGACCCTGACCTTAACCCTTACACTAACACTGACCCTGACCCTGACCCAAACCCTGATGTTGACCCTAACAATGACCATGACCCTGACCCTAAACCAGACCTGACGCTGACCCTGACCCTAACACTGAACCTGACCCTGACCCTAAACCTCACCCTGACTCTAACCTTGACCCTGACCCTGACCCGGAACCTGACCCTGACCCTGACCCTGAACGTGACCTTGACCCTGACCTTGACCCTGACCCTGACATTAACCCAAACCCTGACACTGACCCTGATCATGACCCTGACCCTGACCCTAACCCTGACACTAACCGTGACCCTGATTCTGACCCTGACCCTGACCGTGACCCTAACCCTGACCCTGACCCTGACAGTGACCCTGACCCTGATCCTGACCCTACCTTTGCCCCTTAACCTACCTTAATCGTGACCCTGACCGTAACACTGACCGTGACCCTGACCCTGACCCTGACCCTGACTGTTACCCTAACCCTGAACCTGCCCCTGACCCAGACCTTGACCCTGAACCTGACCCTGACCCTGACCCTGACCCAAACCCTGACCCTAACCCTGACCGTGACCCTGACTGTGACCCTGACCCTGACCCTAAATCTGAACCTGACCCTGACTCTGACACTGACCCTAACACTGACTTTGACCCGGACCCTGACACTGACCGTAAACGTGACCCTGACACTGATTTTGACACTAACCCTGACCATGACCCTGAACTTAACCCTGAGCCTAACCCTGAGCCTGACCCTGAGTCTGACCCCGACCCTGACCCTGACCCCGACCCTGACCCTGACAATGCCCTGATTCCGACCCTGACCCTCACCCTAATCCTGATGGTGACCCTGAATTCGGCCCTGACCCTGGCCCTGACCCTGACCCTACACCTCACACTGAACCTGACCCTGACCCTAACCCTGACCCTAAATTTGACCGTGACCCTAACCCTGACCCTGACCCTGACCCTAACTCTGAACCTGACCCTGACCCTGACCATGACACTGAACCTAACCCTGACCCTGACCTACACCCTGAACTTGACCTTGACTCTGATCCTGACCCTGACCCTGACCGTGACCCTGATACTGACCCTGAACCTAACACTACCCCTGACCCTGAACCTGACCCTAACCCTGAACCTGACCCTGACCCTAAACCTGACCTAACCTTGACCTCGGCCCTGACCCTGACCCTAAACCTCACCCTGACACTAACCTTGACCCTGACACAAAATTCTGACCGTGACCTGACCCTGACCCTAAATCTGACTGTAACCTTGACCTTAACCCTGACCCTGAACCTAACACTGACCCTGACCCTGAATCTGACCCTGAACCTAACCCTGACCCTGACCCTTACCCTGACCCTTAACCTGACCCTGACACTGACACTGACCATGACCCTAACCCTGACATTGACCCTGACACTGATCCTGCCCCTAAGCCTGACCTGACCCTGACCCTTACTCTGACCCTGACCTTGACCCTGATTTTGAACTTGACCCTAACTGTGACCCTGACCCTGACCCTAAACCTGAACCTGACCCTGACCCTGACCCTGATCCTGAACCTGACCCTATGTCTGACCGTGACCCTGACCGTGAAACTGACCCTCGCCCTGACCCTGACCCTGACCTTGACCCTTACACTAACACTGACCCTGACCCTGACCCAAACCCTGATGTTGACCCTAACAATGACCCTGACCCTGACCCTAAACCAGACCTGACGCTGACCCTGACCCTGAACCTGACCCTGACCCTGACCCTGAACGTGACCCTGAGCCAGACCTTGACCCTGACCCTGACATTAACCCAAACCCTGACACTGACCCTGATCATGACCCTGACCCTGACCCTAACCCTGACACTAACCGTGACCCTGATTCTGACCCTGACCCTGACCGTGACCCTAACCCTGACACTGACCCTGACAGTGACCCTGACCCTGATCCTGACCCTACCCCTGCCCCTTACCCTGACCTTAATCGTGACCCTGACCGTAACACTGACCGTGACCATGACCCTGAACCTGAACCTGACCTTAATTCTGAACCTGACCCTGACGCTGACCCTGAACCTAACCCTGATTCTGACCCTGTCCCTGACCCTGACTCTGAACCTGACCCTAACCCTGACACTGACCCTGAGTCTGACGCTGACCATGACCCTGACCCTGAACCTGACCCCGACCATGACCCTGACAATGCCCTGATTCCGATCCTGACCCTGACCCTGACGCTAAACGTGACCCTGACTCTTACTTTGGCCCTGACCCTGGCCCTGACCCTGACCCTAAACCTGATCATAACCCTGACCGTGACACTGACCCTGACCCTGACCCTGACCGTGACCCTGATACTGACCCTGAACCTAACACTACCCCTGACCCTGAACCTGACCCTGACCCTGACCCTGACCCTGACCCAGACCCTGACCCTGACCCTAAAATTGACCTAACCTTGACCCCGGTCCTGACCCTGACCCTAAACCTCACCCTGACACTAACCTTGACCCTGACCCAAAATTCTGAACGTGTCCCTGACCCTGACCCTGAACGTGACCCTGACCCTAAATCTGACCATGACCTTGACCTTGACCCTGACCCTGAACCTAACACTGACACTGACCCTGACCCTGAATCTGACCCTGAACCTAACCCTGAACCTGACCCTTACCCTGACCCTAAACCTGACCCTGACACTGACACTGACCATGACCCCAACCCTGACCCTGACCCTGACACTGACCCTGCCCCTAAGCCTGACCTGACCCGGACCCTGACACTGACCATAAACGTGACCCTGAAACTGATTTTGACACTAACCCTGACCATGACCCTGAACTTAACCCTGAGCCTAACCCTGAGCCTGACCCTGAGTCTGACGCTGACCCTGACCCTGACCCCGACCCTGACCCTGACAATGCCCTGATTCCGACCCTGACCCTGACCCTAATCCTGATGGTGACCCTGAATTCGGCCCTGACCCTGGCCCTGACCCTGACCCTACACCTCACACTGAACCTGACCCTGACCCTAACCCTGAACCCTAAATTAGACCGTGACCCTAACCCTGACCCTGACCCTGACCCTAACCCTAACCGTGACCCTGAACCTAAGTCTGACCGTGAACCTGACCCTGACCCTGACCTTGACCCTGACCCTGACACTGACCCTGCCCCTAAACCTGACCTGTCCCTAACCCTGACCCTATCCCTGACCGTGACCCTAACCCTGACCCTGACCTACACAATGAACTTGACTTTGACCCTGACCGAGACCCTGTCCCTCACCCTGACCCTGACCCTGACCCTGACCCTGACCCTGACACTGACCCTGTCCCTGACCCTGACACTAAACCAGACCCTCAACCTGATCCTAAATCTGTCCTGACCCTGAACCTGATACTGACCCTGAACCTAAGTCTGACTGTGACCCTAACCCTTACCCTAATTCTGACCGTGACCCTGATCATGACCTTGACCCTGACCCTGACCCTAACCCTGACCGTGACCCTAACACTGACCCTGACCCTGTCACTTACCCTGACCCTAAGTCTGACCCTGACCTTAACACTAAACCAGACCTGACCCTACCCCTTACCCTGACCCTGACCCTGACCCTGAACATGACCTTGACACTAAGTCTGACTGAGACCCTGACCGTGACCCTGAACCTCAAACTGACCCTGACCCTAACCCTGACCTTGAAACTGACCCTGAACCTGACCCTGACCCTCGCCCTGACGCTGACTCTACCCCTGACACTGACCCTGAACCTCAATCTGACCCTGACCCTGACTCTGACCCTGACCCTGACCTTGAACCTGACCCTGAACATCACCCTGACCCTGACCCTGTCCCTGATTCTAAGAAATACCGTGACCCTGACCCTGACCATCACCCTGGCCTGACCCTGACCCTTACCTTGAGGCTGACACTAAACATCACCCTGACCCTCACCCTGACCCTGACCGTTACGCTGATCCTGACCCTGATGCTGACCCTGACTCTGAACTACACCCTGAACTTGACCATAACCGTGACCCTGACCCTGACTCTGACCCTGACCGGGACCCTGACCGTGACCCTGAAACTAACCCTACCCCTGACCCTGACCCTGACCCTGACCCTAAACCTGACCTGACCCTGACCCTGACACTGACAGTGACCCTTACCCTGACCGTGACCCTGACACTGACCGTGACCCTGACCCTGACAGTGACCCTGACCCTGATCCTTACCCTACCCCTGCCCCTTACCCTGACCTTAATCGTGACCCTGACCGTAACACTGACCGTGACCATGACCCTGAACCTGAACCTGACCTTAATTCTGAACCTGACCCTGACGCTGACCCTGAACCTAACCCTGATTCTGACCCTGTCCCTGACCCTGACTCTGAACCTGACCCTAACCCTGACACTGACCCTGAGTCTGACGCTGACCATGACCCTGACCCTGAACCTGACCCCGACCATGACCCTGACAATGCCCTGATTCCGATCCTGACCCTGACCCTGACGCTAAACGTGACCCTGACTCTTACTTTGGCCCTGACCCTGGCCCTGACCCTGACCCTAAACCTGATCATAACCCTGACCGTGACACTGACCCTGACCCTGACCCTGACCGTGACCCTGATACTGACCCTGAACCTAACACTACCCCTGACCCTGAACCTGACCCTGACCCTGACCCTGACCCTGACCCAGACCCTGACCCTGACCCTAAAATTGACCTAACCTTGACCCCGGTCCTGACCCTGACCCTAAACCTCACCCTGACACTAACCTTGACCCTGACCCAAAATTCTGAACGTGTCCCTGACCCTGACCCTGAACGTGACCCTGACCCTAAATCTGACCATGACCTTGACCTTGACCCTGACCCTGAACCTAACACTGACACTGACCCTGACCCTGAATCTGACCCTGAACCTAACCCTGAACCTGACCCTTACCCTGACCCTAAACCTGACCCTGACACTGACACTGACCATGACCCCAACCCTGACCCTGACCCTGACACTGACCCTGCCCCTAAGCCTGACCTGACCCTGACCCTGACACTGACCGCGACCCTGAAATTTACTCTGACACTGACCCTGACCATGAACCTGATCCTGACACTAACCCTGACCCTGACCCTGACCCTGAACTTTACCCTGATCGTGACCCTGACCCTGACCCTGACCTTGACCCTAAACCTGACCCTGTCCCTGACCCTGAACCTGAACATGTCCCTGAACCTAACCCAGATCCTGACCTGAACTTGACCCTGACCCTGACCTTGACCCTGACTTAACCCTGACACTGAATATCTCCCTGACCCTGACCCTGTCCCAAACCCTGACCCTAACCCTGACCGTGACCCTGACTCTGAACCAGACACTGACCCTAAATCTGAACCTGACCCTGACTGTGAAACTGACCCTAACACTGACTTTGACCCGGACCCTGACACTGACCGTAAACGTGACCCTGACAATGATTTTGACACTAACCCTTACCATGACCCTGACCCTAAACCTGAGCCTAACCCTGAGCCTGACCCTGAGTCTGATGCTGACCCTGACCCTAACACTGACACTGACACTGACCCTGAACCTGACCTTGGCCCTGAACCTGATCCTACCCCTGACCCTGACCCTAACACTGAACCTGACCCTGACCCGAAACCTGACATGACCCTGACCCTGACCCTGACCCTAAACCTCACCCTGACTCTAACCTTGACCCTGACCCTGACCCTGACCCTGACCCAGACCCTGACCCTGAACCTGACATTAACCCTAACCCTGACACTGACCCTGATCATGAACCTGACCCTGACCCTGACCCTGACCCTGACAGTGACCCTGACCCTGATCCTGACTCTACACCTGCCCCCTAACCTGACCCTGACCCTGACCCTGACTGTTACCCTAACCCTGAACCTGACCCTGACCCAGACCTTGACACTGAACCTGACCCTGTCTTTGAACCTGAACCCGACCCTGAACGTGACCATGACCCTAAGTCTGACCTTGACCCTGAACCTGACCCTGACCCTGACCCTGACCCAAACCCTGACCCTAACCCTGACCGTGACCCTGACTGTGACCCTGACCCTGACCCTAAATCTGAACCTGACCCTGACTCTGACAATGACCCTAACACTGACTTTGACCCGGACCCTGACACTGACCGTAAACGTGACCCTGACACTGATTTTGACACTAACCCTTACCATGACCCTGAACTTAACCCTGACCATGACCCTGAACTTAACCCTGACCCTGGCCCTGACCCTGACCCTACACCTCACACTGAACCTGACCCTGACCCTAACCGTAAACATCACCCTGACTCTAACACTGACCCTGAACTTAAAATTCTGACTGTGACCCTGACCCTCAACCCTGACCCTGACCCTGACCCTAACCCTGACCGTGACCCTGACTCTGAACCAGACACTGACCCTAAATCTGAACCTGACCCTGACTGTGAAACTGACCCTAACACTGACTTTGACCCGGACCCTGACACTGACCGTAAACGTGACCCTGACAATGATTTTGACACTAACCCTTACCATGACCCTGACCCTAAACCTGAGCCTAACCCTGAGCCTGACCCTGAGTCTGATGCTGACCCTGACCCTAACACTGACACTGACACTGACCCTGAACCTGACCTTGGCCCTGAACCTGATCCTACCCCTGACCCTGACCCTAACACTGAACCTGACCCTGACCCGAAACCTGACATGACCCTGACCCTGACCCTGACCCTAAACCTCACCCTGACTCTAACCTTGACCCTGACCCTGACCCTGACCCTGACCCAGACCCTGACCCTGAACCTGACATTAACCCTAACCCTGACACTGACCCTGATCATGAACCTGACCCTGACCCTGACCCTGACCCTGACAGTGACCCTGACCCTGATCCTGACTCTACACCTGCCCCCTAACCTGACCCTGACCCTGACCCTGACTGTTACCCTAACCCTGAACCTGACCCTGACCCAGACCTTGACACTGAACCTGACCCTGTCTTTGAACCTGAACCCGACCCTGAACGTGACCATGACCCTAAGTCTGACCTTGACCCTGAACCTGACCCTGACCCTGACCCAAACCCTGACCCTAACCCTGACCGTGACCCTGACTGTGACCCCGACCCTGACCCTAAATCTGAACCTGACCCTGACTCTGACAATGACCCTAACACTGACTTTGACCCGGACCCTGACACTGACCGTAAACGTGACCCTGACACTGATTTTGACACTAACCCTTACCATGACCCTGAACTTAACCCTGACCATGACCCTGAACTTAACCCTGACCCTGGCCCTGACCCTGACCCTACACCTCACACTGAACCTGACCCTGACCCTAACCGTAAACATCACCCTGACTCTAACACTGACCCTGAACTTAAAATTCTGACTGTGACCCTGACCCTCAACCATGACCCTGACCCTGACCCTAACCCTGACCGTGACCCTAACACTGACCCTGACCCTGTCACTTACCCTGACCCTAAGTCTGACCCTGACCTTAACACTAAACCAGACCTGACCCTACCCCTTACCCTGACCCTGACCCTGACCCTGAACATGACCTTGACACTAAGTCTGACTGAGACCCTGACCGTGACCCTGAACCTCAAACTGACCCTGACCCTAACCCTGACCTTGACCCTGACTCTGAACCTGACCCTGACCCTCGCCCTGACGCTGACTCTACCCCTGACCCTGACCCTGACCCTCACTCTGACCCTAATCCTTGTCCTGACCCTGACTCTGACAGTGACCCTGACCTTGAACCTGACCCTGACCTTAACCCTGACCCTGACCCTGTCCCTGATTCGAAGAAATACCGTGACCCTGACTCTGATCCTGACACTGACCCTCACCCTGACCCTGACCCTGACCATGATCCTGACACAGACCCTAACACGGACCCTGACCCTGATCCTAAGCCTGACCGTGACCCTGACCCTGACCATGAACCTAACCCTGACCCTGACCTTGACCCTGACCCTAACCCTGACCCTAAATCTGACCCTGACACTGTCCCTAACCCAGACCCTGACCCTGAGTCTGACGCTGACCCTGACACAGACCCTGACCCTGACCCTGACCATGACCCTGACAATGCCCTGATTCCGATCCTGACCCTGACCCTGACACTGACCCTGACACTTACTTTGGCCCTGACCCTGGCCCTGACCATGACCCTACACCTGACCCTGACACTGACCCTGACCCTAAACCTGACCATAACCCTGACCGTGACACTGACCTTGACCCTGACCTTAACCCTGACCCTAACTCTGAACCTGATCCTGACCCTGACCCTGACCCTGACCCTGAACCTGACCCTGACCATGACCCTGATACTGACCCTGAACCTAACAGTACCCCTGACCCTGACCGTGACCCTGACCCTGACCCTGACCCAGACCCTAAACCTTACCTAACCTTGACCCCGGCCCTGACCCTGACCCTAAATCTCACCCTGACACTAACCTTGACCCTGACACAAAATTCTGACCGTGACCCTGACCCTGACCCTAAACGTGACCCTGACCCTAAATCTGACCGTGACCTTGACCTTGACCCTGACCCTGAACCTAACACTGACCCTAACCCTGAATCTGACCCTGAACCTAACCCTGACCCTGACCCTTACCCTGACCCTTACCCTGACCCTTAACCTGACCCTGACACTGACCCTGCCCCTAAGCCTGACCTGACCCTGACCCTCACTCTGACCCTGACCCTGACCCCGACCCTGACCTATAAGCTGAACCTGACACTGAACCTGACCTTACCCTGATCCTGACCCTGATCCTGACCTTGACCCTAACTGTGACCCTGACCCTGACCCTAAACCTGAACCTGACCCTGACCCTGACCCTCATCCTGAACCTGACCCTATGTCTGACCGTGACCCTGACCGTGAAGCTGACCCTCGCCCTGACCCTGAACCTGACCTTGACCCTAACCCTGATCATGACCCTGACACTGACCCTGACCTTGACCCTTACACTAACACTGACCCTGACCCTGACCCAAACCCTGATGTTGACCCTAACAATGACACTGACCCTGACTCTAAACCAGACCTGACACTGACCCTGACCCAGACCCTTACCCTGAAATTTACTCTGACACTGACCCTGACCCTGAACCTGACCATGACCCTAACACTGAACCTGACCCTGACCCTAAACCTCACCCTGACTCTAACCTTGACCCTGACCCTGACCCGGAACCTGACCCTGACCATGACCCTGAATGTGACCCTGACCCTGACCGTGACCCTGACCCTGACATTAACCCTAACGCTGACCCTGACCCTGATCATGACCCTGACCCTGACCCTAACCCTGACACTAACCGTGACCCTGATTCTGACCCTGACCCTGACCGTGACCCTAACCCTGACCCTGACCCTGACAGTGACCCTGACCCTGATCCTGACCCTACCCCTGCCCCTTACCCTGACCTTAATCGTGACCCTGACCCTGACCCTGACCCTAACCCTGTCCCTGACCCTGACCCTGACCCCTAACCTGACAATGCCCTGACCCCTACCCTGACCCTGACCCAGACCCTGACCCTGACTGTTACCCTAACCCTGAACCTGACCCTGACCTAGACCTCTACCCTGAACCTGACCCTGTCTTTGAACCTGAATCCGACCCTGACCCTAAGTCTGACCTTGACCCTGAACGTGACCCTGACCCTGACCCTGACCCAAAACCTGACCCTAACCCTGACCGTGACCCTGACTGTGACCCCGACCCTGACCCTAAATCTGAACCTGACCCTGACTCTGACACTGACCCTAACACTGACTTTGACCCGGACCCTGACACTGACCGTAAACGTGACCCTGACACTGATTTTGACACTAACCCTGACCATGACCCTGAACTTAACCCTGAGCCTAACCCTGACCCTGACCCTGAGTCTGACGCTGACCCTGACCCTGACCCTGACCCTGACCCTCACCCTAATCCTGATGGTGACCCTGAATTCGGCCCTGACCCTGGCCCTGACCCTGACCCTACACCTCACACTGAACCTGACCCTGACCCTAACCCTGACCCTAAATTTGACCCTGACCCTAACTCTGAACCTGACCCTGACCATGACACTGAACCTAACCCTGACCCTGACCTACACCCTGAACTTGACCTTGACCCTGATCCTGACCCTGACCCTGACCGTGACCCTGATACCGACCCTGAACCTAACCGTACTCCTGACCCTGACCCTAACACTTACCCTGACCTTAAACCTGACCTGACCCTGACCCTAACCCTAAACATCACCCTGACGCTAACACTGACCCTGAACTTAAAATTCTGACTGTGACCCCGACCCTCAACCCTGACCCTGACCCTGACCCTAACCCTAACCGTGACCATGAACCTAAGTTTGACCGTGAACCTGACCCTGACCCTGACCTTGACTCTGACCCTGACCCTGACCCTGACACTGACACTGACCCTAAACCTGACCTGTCCCTGACCCTGACCCTGACCCTGACCCTGACCCTGACCCTTATCCTGATCGTTACCCTGAATTTGGCACTGACCCTGGCCCTGACCCTGACTCTACACCTGACCCAGAACCTGACACTGACCCTGACCCTAACCCTGACCCTGACCTACACAATGAACTTGACTTTGACCCTGACCGAGACCCTGACCCTGACCCTGACCCTGACCCTGACCCTGACCCTGACCCTGACCCTGACACTAAACCAGACCCTCAACCTGATCCTAAACCTGTCCTGACCCTGAACCTGATACTGACCCTGAACCTAAGTCTGACTGTAACCCTAACCCTTACCCTAATTCTGACCGTGACCCTGATCATGACCTTGACCCTGACCCTGACCCTAACCCTGACCCTTACCCTAACACTTACCCTGACCCTGATCATGACCTTGACCCTGACCCTCACCCTAACCCTGACCCTTACCCTAACACTGACCCTGACCCTGTCACTTACCCTGACCCTAAGTCTGACCCTGACCTTAACACTAAACCAGACCTGACCCTACCCCTTACCCTGACCCTGACACTGACCCTGAACATGACCTTGACACTAAGTCTGACTGAGACCCTGACCGTGACCCTGAACCTCAAACTGACCCTGACCCTAACCCTGACCTTGACCCTGACCCTGAACCTGACCCTGACCCTCGCCCTGACGCTGACTCTACCCCTGACACTGACCCTGACCCTCACTCTGACCCTAACCCTTGTGCTGACCCTGACCCTGACTCTGACCCTGACCCTGACCTTGAACCTGACCCTGAACATCACCCTGACCCTGACCCTGTCCCTGATTCTAAGAAATACCGTGACCCTGACCCTGACCATCACCCTGGCCTGACCCTGACCCTTACCTTGAGGCTGACACTAAACATCACCCTCACCCTGACCCTGACCCTGACCCTGACCCTGACCGTTACGCTGATCCTGACCCTGATGCTGACCCTGACTCTGAACTACACCCTGAACTTGACCATAACCGTGACCCTGACCCTGACTCTGACCCTGACCGGGACCCTGACCGTGACCCTGAAACTAACCCTACCCCTGACCCTGACCCTGACCCTGACCCTAAACCTGACCTGACCCTGACCCTGACACTGACAGTGACCCTGACACTGACCGTGACCCTGACCGTGACCTTAACCCTGACCCTGACAGTGACCCTGACCCTGATCCTTACCCTACCCCTGCCCCTTACCTGACCTTAATCGTGACCCTGACCGTAACACTGACCGTGACCCTGACCCTGACCCTGAACCTGAGCTTAATTCTGAACCTGACCCTGACGCTGACCCTGAACCTAACCCTGATTCTGACCCTGACCCTGACCCTGAAACTAACCCTGACCGTGACCCTGACTCTGACCCTGACCCTAAATCTGAACCTAACCCTGACCCTGGCCCTGACCCCGACAATGACCCTAAACGTAACCCTGACACTGATTTTGACACTAACCCTGACTCTGACCCTGACCCTGAACCTGACCCTAACCCTGACCCTAACCCTGAGTCTGACGCTGACCCTGACACTGACCCTGACCCTGACCCTGACCCTAACCCTGACAATGCCCTGATTCCGATCCTGACCCTGACCCTGACGCTAAACGTGACCCTGACCCTTACTTTGGCCCTGACCCTGGCCCTGACCCTAAACCTGACCATAACCCTGACCGTGACACTGAACCTGACCCTGACCGTGACCCTGATACTGATCATGAACCTAACACTACCCCTGACCCTGACCCTGACCCTGACCCTGACCCTGACCCTGACCCTGACCCTAAACCTGACCTAACCTTGACCCCGGCCCTGACCCTGACCCTAAACCTCACCCTGACACTAACCTTGACCTTGACGCTAAACGTGAACCTGACCCTTACTTTGGCCCTGACCCTGGCCCTGACCCTAAACCTCACCCTGACACTAACCTTGACCTTGACCCAAAATTCTGACCGTGACCCTAACCCTGACCCTGAACGTGACCCTGACCCTAAATCTGACCGTGACCTTGACCTTGACCCTGACCCTGAACCTAACACTGACCCTGACCCTGAATCTGACCCTGAACCTAACCCTGACCCTTACCCTGATCCTTAACCTGACCCTGAACCTGACACTGACCATGACCCTAACCCTTACCCTGCCCCTGACACTGACCCTGCCCCTAAGCCTGACCTGACCCTGAACCTCACTCTGACCCTGACCCTGACCCTGACCTACAACCTGAACCTGACACTGAACCTGACCTGACCCTGATCCTGACCTTGACCCTAACTTTGATCCTGACCCTGACCCTAAACCTGACCCTGACCCTGACTCTGACAGTGACAGTGACCCTGACCATATGTCTGACCGTGACCCTGACCGTGAACCTGACCCTCACGCTGACCCTGAACCTGGCCTTGACCCTGACCCTGATCATGACCATGACACTGACCCTGACCTTGACCCTTACACTAACACTGACCCTGACCCTGACCCAAACCCTGATGTTGACCCTAACAATGACACTGACCCTGAACATAAACCTTACCTGACCCTGACCCTGACACTGACCGCGACCCTGAAATTTACTCTGACACTGACCCTGACCATGAAACTGATCCTGACACTAACCCTGACCCTGACCCTGAACTTTACCCTGATCGTGACCCTGACCCTGGCCCTGACCTTGACCCTAAACCTGACCCTGACCCTGACGCTAACCTTGACCCTGACCCTTACTTTGGCCCTGACCCTGGCCCTGACCATGACCCTACACCTGACCCTGACCATGACCCTAACCCTAAACCTGACCATAACCCTGACCGTGACACTGACCCTGACCCTGACCCTGACCCTGACCCTGATCCTGACCCTGACCCTGACCCTGACCTTGACCCTGACCCTGATCATGACCCTGACACTGACCCTGACCTTGACCCTTACACTAACACTGACCCTGACCCTGACCCAAACCCTGATGTTGACCCTAACAATGACACTGACCCTGACCCTAAACCAGACCTGACCCTGACCCTGACCATGACCCTGAAATTTACTCTGACACTGACCCTGACCCTGAACCTGACCCTGACCCTAACCCTGACCCTAACCCTGACCGTGACCCGGACCCTGAACCTGACCTTAATTCTGAACCTGACCCTGAACCTAAACCTGACCATGACCCTAACCCTGACCCTAACACTGACTTGGACCCTGACCCTAACCCTGACCCTAACTCTGACGGTTACCCTGACCCTGACCCTGAACCTGACCTTAATTCTGAACCTGACCCTGAACCTAAACCTGACCATGACCCTAACCCTGACCCTAACACTGACTTGGACCCTGACCCTAACCCTGAACCTAACCCTGACCCTGTCCCCGACCCTGACCCTAACCCTGACCCTGACGCTGACTGTGACCCTGACACTGACCCTGAACCTGACTCTGAACCTGACCCTACCCCTGACCGTGACCCTAAACCTGACCCTGACCCTGACCTTGACATTAACCCTGAACTTGACCCTGACCCTGACACTAAACCTGACCTTAACCCTGACCCTGTGAGGAATGTTTTAACAATTCGTGTCCATAAAGAAAAATCCTGTCTGCTTCTGTCTGCTTCGGGGCTCTGCAATGGCAGCCAGATTCCTGAACCACAGATGCAGTGTGTCCCAGTCTCCCCCTCATTCTAGTCAATTTATCAAGTCTTCAGAAAATACTCCTCAAATTCTTGAGCTTGTTTGCCTTTGTTATTCCGGATTTCTATTTCTAGCAGTTACAGCCTTTTTCCTATTGTTTTGTCTTCTTCGAAATTAACTTAACACGGCTATAGGTGTGACTATCCTTGTGAATGGCGGGTGAAGAATGTTTTAATTACTTGTGAAGTGTCAATAAGAAAGCTATTTGTGTTTGTATGTCTTCTTTGATGTCCGGGAGCCTCAGAATAGCTGATAACAACTAGTGACTATTATGGAACACTATGCAGGCCTCTGATATCTGGCCAGGAGTCCAAGAGATTAAGAAGAAGAAAAAAAGGAAGCTGAAGGATGGCTAGGAGACAAGACCTGCAGGGGATGCTGTATAAACTTGACACGGTGCCAAAGGAGTACAAAGGGGAAGGACAAGAAAAAAACTTGGAGAGGAAGACTACTAGCCTTCAGCATGAAAAACCCCCAGAGGGACCACCGGAGACTGACGCGCATGCTCCAGTAGGAGGGACTGGACCCCGGAAGCTAATTAGAATAACCTATTTTTTTAGAAGTAGTAATGAATATGTATTAGTCTAGGAGTATAAAAATCAGTTACTTGATGTGGCTGGTGTGCGTCCTGGTGGAGCGGAGACTCCCAGTGCACCCAGCGCTGTTTGCTTACCTCTATTCTCTTAATAAATCCTATTTTCTTATTTAAACCTATTTTGAAGACTGAGTCATTTTTAACAATTTGGGGGTTCGTCCGGGATGGCTATGGTTCCTGAACCCTGATTTGATCCAGGAGAGGCGCCCCACCATTTGGTGGCTCCTGTTTGAGTCGGGTCGGGACTAATGCCATCCTGAACCTGAATAAAGGTAAGCAAAGAATTTGATTTTTTGAGCTCCCTTGCCAGCTGCATTGTTGGTCGTTTTTTCCCGTAATTCTGCGCGCGAAGATCCGGACGAAGACGACGGAGTCGTAAGCGTTTGCGGATACCGTTCGGTTGGGTAAAGGTGCGGTTGCTAGTGTTTGTGTGTGAGAGTGTAACTGAGACTTCTAACGTCAGTGTGGAGGTCTTTTTTTTTGTTGTTTTCTCACCGGTTCTAATCTCCTGGAGGGGGGCTTAGCCGGTGAAAGGATTGATTCTATAGGAGTGATTCCTATAGAATTCTGGACACGTGGGTGGGTGACAGGTCCTAAACCCCCTGCAAGACACTCTCACTGAGGGCAACCAAGGGCTGTGGGAATTGCCACTATTAAAATTCCCAGATGGGTCAGAAAAAATCAAGGACCAAGGACCGAGAAGGGAGCAAATTACCAGATATACCACCAGAAAGTCCATTAGGAATAATGATTGGAAATTGGAACAATAGGGGCCCCAGAAAAATTAAAAAGAGAAAATTAAAAATGACCCAGTATTATATGATAGAATGACCAAAAGAACTCTTAAGACCCCATGTATTTTGATCCACGGAGGACGGGGTCTGTCAGGCTTTGAACATTAATAGTAGAATACCCGTGGATCCGAAAAAGAGCAAGCTGAAACATTGGAATTAGAAATTAGAGAGCAATTGATTAAGAATGAATATGTGCTACATTTGTGCCTGTGCTGCACTTGTACCTCCAGATAACAGGAGCCTCTCAGACCCCGAGAACCAGATCTAAAACAACCACATGGTTCGGACTTTAATCAAGGGGTCTGAGATAAGGAGGACTGTTCACAAAGGGACAGGTTATGCAGATGTATAGGAATGTTCATGTATATGTAACTCTTTGCTAGATATAACCAAAGCAAGTTGCCACGTTAGGCGTGCACGACTTTGGTGGGACTACCCGCCCTGTGCCGCCCAGAACTGAGTAAACGTACCTACTTTACAATCTTACTGATCGTGGAGTCAGCTTTCTGTGAGTCATTTTGTCATCTTTCTGTGAGCTAGGCAGGAGATACTCTGCTCGGCTGCGGGATCAGCTGCGGAACGGACGCCCCTAGGTGCATCCTGAGTGTTTTGCTCGGAGGGGACTCCACTCTCAGCTGCTCACCACAGGAGCAAAGATCTCCTGAAACTGCAGACAAACGGCATGTTTTCAGCTGCTGGAGGGATACTAACTGGAGTGTTAATAATTGTATGTGTTATTTTTAAATGTCCAGGTATTTTGTGTTGAAAGTATTTGTGTAAGTGCAAGGGTTTGAAACAAAGTGTTACAAGTCACTTCACAAAGAACACAGTCAGAGACAATACTTGTTTGATTGGTTAACATTCTAAACTATATTCTTGTGGTGTGAATGAGGTGTGCTAGAGGCCTCTCTGTGTGATTGCTGTGTGAGTGAGCGAGTACAGAGTTCTGATCCGTATTCTCCGCAAAGGGAGTGGGCGGAGACGAACGAAGTGAAAAAGTTTTATCCAAGTTTTGAGTGGTGGTGCCTAATATATGGGCCTGGCGGTGTATCTTGTGATCCTATTTTTGCTCTTAAATGCTTTGAGTGTGACAGTGAAAACGCGGGAGCCCGGAGCGGCGCCGGGAGATCGCAGCGGCGCCGGGCGACCCGAGAGACACGGAGAGACCTGACAGAAGCCGGAAAACGCGGGAAATTGAAGTAATCACGGTGAGACACGGGACATCCGAGATCGAGTTGCTACGGGAGACCAGAGGCGTCGGTGGACAACGGCAGCCGACCCTCACCCTCACCGTGTGGCAAGTTGGCACATAGCAGCGGGGCGGAGATCAGGACCCTGCAGCCTGTCTGGCGTAACCATGGAGGCAGCAGCGGCTGTGCTGCTTCTCTCTAGCATTCTTTTTATGAGAGGTTTATCTTGCAATGCAAAAAAAGACTATTCGTCCCCAGATCGGTGTTATAACTGTTATAACTATGTTTCTGGATAACATTCCGTGGGGTTGCCACATTCTACGGATTACTAATGACGATTTAGCTCTATTATGGGGCAGGAGTGCAGAGACGCAGATTACACTGCCAAATGACCACCGGCAGGCTCTTTCACAAATAGCTTCTAAGGTTGCAGCTGGCACTGCCTGCAGCCGTATAGCAGACGTTACACTCTCTTTCCTAACTAGTAATCATGTGTCTCATCCATTTGTGGTGGATGGTCAGTGGCAAAAAGAAAAGGGAGAAGGGGGCTGACTGATTCATTTCTTTGGTAGTTCGGGCTTGAGCCCTGGGAATTTGGTAAGAAGGGGGAGAGCGAGTTTATTTAGGCATCAATACCATTTAAACCCCCATATTGACGGATACACAGGAGTGATTCCTTGTTTTGTATGGGCTTACTAACAAAGTGCATGAGAAAAATTCGGTCCTGTTGAAATGTAAATTTTTGTGGAAAAGGTGATAATGTTTGTCTAGAAGACTGGAGACTGCGTGCTTCAGCTGTTTTCCTGAAGTTCCGTGGATTTATGATTGAAACTGGGCACAGAAAGCAAGGGGACTTTCACTAAGTATTGCAGTCAGTGGTGGCCACTATATAAACTAAATGGCCACTTTATAGATCAATCGACTATAACACTATCTTGCAATTAATGTTGTTTTTGAGGAGAGAAGGAAAATAGGATTAAATGTCTCATACTGATATGTCGTTTCAGCATCTTAGAGGAAAAGAGTGGAATTAAGTTGGCCCCTGACTGAGCCTTTGGTGTTGGCATGAGAAAAGTACAGGCTGGAGACAGATAAAGGAAGGGTTAAAAGAGTTGCTGAAGGTGTTAAAGGTGTGACATGTAGTGTTTAACAGAGCTGTTTGAAGTTGAATGAGCAGGGGAAGAGGATGTAGGAATGTTAATAGTTCTGCCTCAACAGGACGCTGTGATCCCAAAATCACCGGTGTGAGCCCTTTGGGGCAGAGGGACCATGATGGGTGCAAGAGAGTTGTCATGGACACAGAAAAGCAACGAACTCTTAAAACAACCTGAGTTTATGAGTGAGCTCAGATTGCCAATGGGACCGCTCAGGGAACTGTTGACAATTGCATTCCCCTGACCGGCCCTACGCTGGGACTATAGTCACCCCGGAAATAATGAACGGTAAATACCAAAATCTGGTTAAATTGGGAATTGAGAATCTGTTCCAACAAGATCCAAAAGAAACCCCTATGGAATTTTTGACTGACTCTGGAATGCAATGGAAAACAAAACAAAACAAACAAACGAAACTGGAGAAAATAGGGGCTAAATTAGAACAAGGAAAATAGACTCTGCCAGACAGATGAGAGATATTGCCAAAGGCTTATGCGAAGCAAATATTGGGATGTTCGCATGCACGAACACATTGGGGTACAAAGGTGTTAAGTGATCATTTACTAAAACAATTTGGGTGCATTGTTTTTTTTTTTTTTGAAATAGCAAAGCAAATCACACAAGGTTGTTTAACTTGTCAAAGAATAAATAAGAAAATATTTCAACAAGAGACTGCAGGAGGAAGAAAAACAGCTTATCGGCCTTTCGAGAGAGTACAAGTTGATTTTACTGAATTGCCCAAAGTAGGGAGAATAAAATATTTATTGGTAATTGTGGATCATTTAACATAATGGGTAGAAGCTTATCCCGTGGCACGAGCCACGGCACAAGTGGTGGCAAAAATTTTATTGGAACACCTAATACCTAGATATGGGATAATCCAGTACATTGATTCTGACCAGGGCACACACTTCTAAAATAATAAAATTACTATGTCAATCATTGGGTATTCAGTGGGAATATCATACTCTGTGGCACCCACAAAGTTCAGGAAAAGTAGAAAGAATGAATCAAACGCTAAAACAGCAATTGGCTAAATTAATGATTGAGACACAAATGCCTTGGATTCGATGCTTACCATTAGCACTTCTAAAACATCAGAACCAAACCACATAATAAGACTGGATTATCACCATATGAAATGTTATATGGTATGCCTTATTCACAGGGGATGCCTCTGGGAGACAATGTAGTTGAGGATCGTAGCATCCAGAAATATATAGTTACTATTGGGAAAAGACTGCAAGAACTGAGAGAAATTGGAATACTGGCTCAGACACCACCTTTAGGATTCGCTATTCATCAAATTCAGCCAGGGGATAAGGTCTTAATAAAATCTTGGAAAGAAGAATCATTACAACCCCGGTGGGAGGGACCGTATCTTGTTTTACTTACCACCGAAACAGCTGTGAGAACAGCAGAAAGGGGTTGGACCCATGCATCCAGAGTAAAAGGACCAGTAAATACCAAAGCTTGGAGGGTTGAGTCTGCTCCTGGGGAACTGAAGTTAAAGCTAAAAAAGGACTAATGTTCTGGCAATAAGGCTCGAAGAAGGGGACAAGCCTACAACGAATAAAGGGGAGAAGGCAAGACTGGGGCAGGACTCTCCACTGCGGTGTGTATAATGTGTATAGTCTACCGAGGGAGGCAACCCCTACGGGTATTGACTGCCGAATGTGAGGGCCTCGACCGGACTTCTCCCACACTGAAAGTCAAGCTGTCCCAGAAAGAAAAGAGAAACAAACGAGCGAATGAATAAATATATGTATATAGTAAAAGTTTTTTTACCTAAAAAAAAGTTTTTTTTTTAACCTATTGTAATTAGTTTTCCAGGAGCTGGGCCACCCTCAGAGGCTGAACAGTGACCCGAGCTCAAATAGATCCTGGAGGTGGATCCAACCCCTATACTTGAAGGTATTTTTCACACCCCTACGATATTCTCTGAATGACGCAGAAGGATGTTATATTTTCTGGTACTATTCATACAAGGGCAATTGAGCTATGGTAATAACTTTTTTATTCTGGGAGAGGAAGTAGCTAAAGCTTTTAATCTTAGCAATTGCTGGGTTTGTGGAGGACCAGGGGGAGCTGAAAGTTGGCCCTGGGTAGCTGGCCCAGTTGAGCCTAAGTGGTGGGTTAGCAATTTGAGTGAAGTTCATAAGGGAACCCAATTTTGGAGAGATGAAGGGGGCCCGTGGCCATTGCATTCATCAGAAAAAGGTATATACTGTTTAAACAGAACAGGAACAGTAAAGGTAGGAAAAAGCATTTGTAAATGGACTCTGTCCCCTGGATATGAATGTACTGATCCTGAATATAGACCTATAAACTGTACAACAAGTAAAGGGAAATGGAATGCTACACATGTCCAGCTAAAAAATGGGACTTGGCTGAAGTGCTCATCTAAGGAATTTTTTGGACCTGGATGTAAGGCCATGGCGAGAGCCCAATCAAAAGGACAATTCGATGTTCAAATTTTGAGTTGTCAGCGTGATAACACCACTAGGGAGCAACATGTGGTAAGAGTCTACCGCTGGAGGTGGCAAAATGAGAACGGGACACAAGCGTTTTTTAAACATTTTTGGTCAGCTCGTAATGTAACAAGTCGTGAAGGGGAACTTAGCTGTAATTGTGAGTGGGAATCTGGTGTGGGGGCTTGGAAGTGTATATATACAAGTACCAATGAAGCAGACATTGTAACGGGACCACTTGGTAATAAGAATACTTTGTATTTTCATGCCCCAAGAAATAAAAAGGAATGGGATGGTCCTTTTCCGAATGGGACATGGGCTTTAAAAGGACATTATTGGGTATGTGACAAACAGGCCTATAAAAAGCTACCAAAGGACTGGTCAGGAATATGCTATGTGGGGTACATAAGACCCTTATTCTTCTTATTATCACAAATACAAGGAAAACACTTAGGAGTAAAATTATATGATGATCTCAATAGGGAAAAACGATATATTGATGCCTCTTTAGCTGGAGGTAGTGCCCAAAAATGGAGAGAAAATGAGTGGCCTCCTGAAAGAATCATACAGTATTATGGACCAGCTACCTGGAACCCGAATGAAGTAATATCTGGGGCCCGAGAACCTATTTATAATTTGAATCGAATAATTAGGTTACAAGCTGTCCTTGAAATAATAACCAATCAAACAGCAACAGCTCTAGACCTCTTGGCTGACCAGTCTACCCAAATGAGGAATGCTATTTTTCAACATAGAATGGTTTTAGACTATCTACTAGCAGAAGAGGGGGGTGTGTGTGGTAAATTAAACGATTCTAATTGTTGCTTACAAATTGACGATAACGGAAATGTAGTTAAGAAGATAACCAAAGAAATTAGAAAATTGGCCCATGTCCCAGCACAAACCTGGAAGGATATGGAATGGAATTTATTTTCATAGCTGCCTGGCGGACCATGGGTTAAAAGAGTATTATTTTTTTTGTTATGTAGTGTAATGACGCTATTGTTTATACCTTGTATGATACCTTGCCTTACATTATTAATACACTGGGTGATAAATAGTACATTTGTAATAACTTCATTAAAAAGGGAAGGGGATATGTTAATTATGATGCTTAAGGATTGTACCCTCCAAGAACGGATTGATGAAATCCGATTATTAACAACAGAAGAGACACGAATTGAGGATGTTAAAAAGAAGATAAGGGATTGTGAGGAATATTTTAACAATTCGTGTCCATAAAGAAAAACCCTGTCTGCTTCTGTCTGCTTCGGGGCTCTGCAATGGCAGCCAGATTCCTGAACCACAGATGCAGTGTGTCCCAGTCTCCCCCTCATTCTAGTCAATTTATCAAGTCTTCAGAAAATACTCCTCAAATTCTTGAGCTTGTTTGCTTTTGTTATTCCGGATTTCTATTTCTAGCAGTTACAGCCTTTTTTTCTGTTGTTTTGTCTTCTTCGAAATTAACTTAACACAGCTATAGGTGTGACTGTCCTTGTGAATGGCTGGTGAAGAATGTTTTAATTTCTTGTGAAGTGTCAATAAGAAAGCTATTTGTGTTTATATGACTTCTTTGATGTCCGGGAGCCTCAGAATAGCTGATAACAACTAGTGACTATTATGGAACACTATGCAGGCCTCTGATATCTGGCCAGGTGTCCAAGAGATTAAGAAGAAGCTGAAGGACGGCTAGGAGACAAGACCTGCACGGGATGCTGTATAAACTTGACACAGTGCCAAAGGAGTACAAAGGGGAAGGACAAGAAAAAAACTTGGAGAGGAAGACTACTAGCCTTCAGCATGAAAGACCCCCAGAGGGACCACCGGAGACTGATGCGCATGCTCCAGTAGGAGGGACTGGACCCCGGAAGCTAATTAGAATAACCTATTTTTTTTTAGAAGTAGTAATGAATATGTATTAGTCTAGGTGTATAAAAATCGGCTACTTGATGTGGCTGGTGTGCGTCCTGGTGGAGCGGAGACTCCCGGTGCACCCAGCGCTGTTTGTTACCTCTATTCTCTTAATAAATCCTATTTTCTTATTTAAACCTATTTTGAAGACTGAGCCATTTTTAACAACCCTGACCCTGAACCTGATCCTACCCCTGACCCTGAACCTGACCCTGACCCCTATCCTGAACCTAAACCTGACCTGATCCTAACCCTAAGTCAGACAATAACACAGACCCTGACCCTAACCCTGACCCTGACCCTGAACCTGAACCTGACACTGAATTTAAACCTGACCCTGACCCTGTCCCTGACACTATATCTGACCGTGACCCTGAACCTGACCATGACCCTGACCCTGACCCTGATCTTGACCCTGAACCTGACCATGACCCTGACCCTGACCTTAACCCTGAACCTGACCCTGACCCTGACGATGATTCTAACACTGAACCTACCCCTGATCCTGACGCTGATTCTAACACTGAACCTACCCCTGACCCTGACCCTGACCAATACCCTAAAGCTGACCTGACCCTGACCCTGACTCTGACCGTGACCCTGACCCTGAACCTAACCCTGATCCTGACCCTGAACCTAACCCTGAACCTGACCCTGACCCTGAACCTTACCCTCACCTTAACCCTGACACTGACCTGTTCCCTGACCCTAAGTCTGACCATTACATTGAACCTGAACCTGACCCTGAACCTGACCTTGACCCTAACCCTGACCCTGACCCTGACCATGACCCTGACCATGACCTTAACCCTGAACCTGACCCTGACCCTGACGCTGGCTCTAACGCTGAACCTACCCCTGACCCTGACCAATACCCTAAAGCTGACCTGACCCTGACCCTGACCCTGACCATGACACTGACACTCACCCTGACCTTGACCCTAAGTCTGACCGCGACCCTGAACGTGACCCTGACACTCACCCTGACCCTGACACTGACCCTGATTCAGACATTGACCCTAATCCTGACCTTGACCCTGACCCTGACGCTGATCCTGGACTTGACCCTGACCCTACCCCTGACCCTGACCCTGACCCTGATCATGACCCTGACCCTGACCCTGACCCTAACCCTGACCGTACCCCTGACCCTGACACTGAAACTGACCCTGACCCTAAACCTGACCCTACGTCTGACCGTGACCCTGACCCTAACCCTGACACTGACCCTGACCCAGACATTGACCCTAACCCTGACCATGAACCTGACCCTGACACTGACACTGACTTGACCCAGACCCTGATAGTGACCTTAAACTTGACCCTGACCCTGTCCCTGACCCTAAGTCTGACCCTGACCATAACCCTGACACTGACCCTGACCCTGACCCTGACCCTGACCCAGACATTGACCCTAACCCTGACCCTGACCCTGAACCTGACCCTAAGTCTGATTGTGACCCTGAACCTAACCCTGACCCTGACCCTGAAGCTGAACCTGATCCAGACATTGACCCTAAACCTGACACTGACCCTAACCCTGACGCTGACCCTGGACTTGACCCTGACCCTGATCATGACCCTGACCCTGATCATGACCCTGACCCTCACACTGACCCTGATCTTGACCTTGACCTTTACGCTGATGCTGACCCTGACCCTGACCCTGAACCTGACCCTGACCTTTACGCTGATACTGACCCTGATCATGACCCTGACCCTAACCCTCACACTGACTCTGACTCCAACCCTCACCCTGACCCTAACCCTGACCCTGACCCAGACCCTTAACCTAATACTGAACCTGACCCTGACACTGACCCTGACCCTGACCCTGACCCTGACACTGACCCTGACCCTCAACCTACTCCTGACCCTGAACCTGACCCTGACCCTGACCCCTATTCTGCACCTAAATCTGACCTGACCCTAACCCTAAGTATGACAATAACACAGACCCTGACCCTGAACCTGACCCTGACCCTTAACCTAGCCCTGACCCTGACCCTGACCCTGACCCTGACCCTGACCCTGACCCTGACCCTGACCCTGACCCTGAACCTGACTCTGACCCTGACCCTGACCCTGACTCTGACCGTGACCCTGACCCTGAACCTAACCCTGATCCTGACCCTGAACCTAACCCTGAACCTGACCCTGACCCTTACCCTCACCTTAACCCTGACACTGACCTGTTCCCTGACCCTAAGTCTGACCGTTACATTGAACCTGAACCTAACCCTGAACCTGACCTTGACCCTAACCCTGACCCTGACCCTGACCATGACCCTGACCATGACCTTAACCCTGAACCTGACCATGACCCTTAACCTAGCCCTGACCCTGACCCTGACCCTGACGCTGACCCTGACCCTGACCCTGAACCTAAACCTACCCCTGACTCTGACCCTGACCCTGACCTTGACACTTACCCTGACCCTGATCATGAACCTGAACCTAACACTGACCCTAACCCTAACCCTGAACCTTACCCTAACCCTGACCCTAACCCTGACCATAACCCTGACCCTGAAGCTCACCCTGAACCTAAACCTGACCCTGACCCTGACCCTGAACCTGACCCTGACTTTAACCCTGACCCTGACCCTGTCCCTGACACTATATCTGACCGTGACCCTGAACCTGACCATGACCCTGAACCTCACCTTGACCCTGACACTGACCCTGACCCTAAGTCTGACCCTGACCCTGACCCTGATCTTGACCCTGAACCTGACCATGACCCTGACCCTGACCTTAACCCTGAACCTGACCCTGACCCTGACTCTAACACTGAACCTACCCCTGACCCTGACCCTGACCAATACCCTAAAGCTGACCTGACCCTGACCCTGACTCTGACCGTGACCCTGACCCTGAACCTAACCCTGATCCTGACCCTGAACCTAACCCTGAACCTGACCCTGACCCTGAACCTTACCCTCACCTTAACCCTGACACTGACCTGTTCCCTGACCCTAAGTCTGACCGTTACATTGAACCTGAACCTGACCCTGAACCTGACCTTGACCCTAACCCTGACCCTGACCCTGACCATGACCTTAACCCTGAACCTGACCCTGACCCTGACGCTGGCTCTAACGCTGAACCTACCCCTGACCCTGACCAATACCCTAAAGCTGACCTGACCCTGACCCTGACCCTGACCATGACACTGACACTCACCCTGACCTTGACCCTAAGTCTAACCACGACCCTGAACGTGACCCTGACACTCACCCTGACCCTGACCCTGACCCTGATTCAGACATTGACCCTAATCCTGACCCTGACCCTAACCCTGACGCTGATCCTGGACTTGACCCTGACCCTACCCCTGACCCTGACCCTGACCCTGATCATGACCCTGACCCTGACCCTGACACTGACCCTGACCCTGACCCTGACCCTGACCCTTACCGTGACCATGACACTGACATGACCCAGACCCTGATACTGACCTTAAACTTGACCCTGATCCTGTCCCTGACACTAAGTCTGACAGTGACCCTGACCCTGACCCTGACCTTAACCCTGAACCTGACCCTGACTCTGACCTTGACGCTGGCTCTAACGCTGAACCTACCCCTGACCCTGACCCTGACCAATACCCTAAAGATGACCTGACCCTGACCCTGACCCGGACCATGACAATGACCCTCACCCTAACCTTGACCCTAAGTCTGACCACGACCCTGAACGTGACCCTGACACTCATCCTGACCATGACACTGACCTTGACCCTGACCCTGACCTTGATCCTCACCCTAACGCTGACCCTGAACGTGACCCTGACCCTGACACTGAAACTGACCCTGACCCTAAACCTGACCCTACGTCTGACCGTGACCCTGACCCTAACCCTGACACTGACCCTGACCCTGACCCTGACCCTGACCCTGACCCAGACATTGACCCGAACCCTGACCATGAACCTGACCCTGACACTGACACTGACTTGACCCAGACCCTGATAGTGACCTTAAACTTGACCCTGACCCTGTCCCTGACCCTAAGTCTGACCCTGACCATAACCCTGACACTGACCCTGACCCTGAACCTGACCCTGACCCAGACATTGACCCTAACCCTGACCCTGACCCTGACCCTGAACCTGACCCTAAGTCTGATTGTGACCCTGAACCTAACCCTGACCCTGACCCTGAAGCTGAACCTGATCCAGACATTGACCCTAAACCTAACACTGACCCTAACCCTGACGCTGACCCTGGACTTGACCCTGACCCTGACCCTGACCCTGACCCTGATCATGACCCTGACCCTCACACTGACCCTGACCTTGACCTTGACCTTTACGCTGATGCTGACCCTGACCCTGACCCTGACCCTGACCCTGACCTTTACGCTGATACTGACCCTAATCATGACCCTGACCCTGACCCTGACCCTGACACTGACCTTGACCATGACCTTGAACCTGACCCTAACCCTGACACTGACGCTGACTCCAACCCTCACCCTGACCCTAACCCTGACCCTGACCCAGACCCTCAACCTAATACTGAACCTGACCCTGACACTGACCCTGACCCTGACACTGACACTGAACCTGACCCTAACCCGGGCCGTGACCCTGACCCTGACCGTGACCCTGACCCTGACCCTCATCCTACTCCTGAACCTGAACCTGACCCTGACCCTGACCCCTATCCTGAACCTAAATCTGACCTGACACTAACCCTAAGTATGACAATAACACAGACCCTGACCCTTAACCTAGCCCTGACCCTGACCCTGACCCTGACCCTGACCCTGACCCTGAACATGACTCTGACCCTGACCCTGACCTTGACACTTACCCTGACCCTGACCCTGATCATGAACCTGAACCTGACACTGACCCTAACCCTAACCCTGAACCTTACCCTAACCCTGACCCTAACCCTGACCATAACCCTGACCCTGAAGCTCACCCTGAACCTAACCCTGACCCTGACCCTGACCCTGAACCTGACCCTGACTTTAACCCTGACCCTGACCCTGTCCCTGACACTATATCTGACCGTGACCCTGAACCTGACCATGACCCTGAACCTCACCTTGACCCTGACACTGACCCTGACCCTAAGTCTGACCCTGACCCTGACCCTGACCCTGATCTTGACCCTGAACCTGACCATGACCCTGACCCTGACCTTAACCCTGAACCTGACCCTGACCCTGACTCTAACACTGAACCTACCCCTGACCCTGACCCTGACCAATACCCTAAAGCTGACCTGACCCTGACCCTGACTCTGACCGTGACCCTGACCCTGAACCTAACCCTGATCCTGACCCTGAACCTAACCCTGAACCTGACCCTGACCCTGAACCTTACCCTCACCTTAACCCTGACACTGACCTGTTCCCTGACCCTAAGTCTGACCGTTACATTGAACCTGAACCTGACCCTGAACCTGACCTTGACCCTAACCCTGACCCTGACCCTGACCATGACCTTAACCCTGAACCTGACCCTGACCCTGACGCTGGCTCTAACGCTGAACCTACCCCTGACCCTGACCAATACCCTAAAGCTGACCTGACCCTGACCCTGACCCTGACCCTGACCATGACACTGACACTCACCCTGACCTTGACCCTAAGTCTGACCGCGACCCTGAACGTGACCCTGACACTCACCCTGACCCTGACACTGACCCTGACCCAGACATTGACCCTAATCCTGACCCTGACCCTGACGCTGATCCTGGACTTGACCCTGACCCTACCCCTGACCCTGACCCTGACCCTGATCATGACCCTGACCCTTACCCTGACCCTAACCCTGACCGTACCCCTGACCCTGACACTGAAACTGACCCTGACCCTAAACTTGACCTGACCCTGAAACTGACCCTGACACTGACCCTGACCCTGGACCTGACCCTGACCCTGATCTTGACGCTGACCCTGACCCTGACCCTGACCCTGACCTTAACCCTGAACCTGACCCTGACTCTGACCCTGACGCTGGCTCTAACGCTGAACCTACCCCTTACCCTGACCCTGACCAATACCCTAAAGATGACCTGACCCTGACCCTGACCCGGACCATGACAATGACCCTCACCCTAACCTTGACCCTAAGTCTGACCACGACCCTGAACGTGACCCTGACACTCATCCTGACCATGACACTGACCTTGACCCTGACCCTGACCTTGATCCTGACCCTAACGCTGACCCTGAACGTGACCCTGACCCTGACACTGAAACTGACCCTGACCCTAAACCTGACCCTACGTCTGACCGTGACCCTGACCCTAACCCTGACACTGACCCTGACCCTGACCCTGACCCTGACCCAGACATTGACCCTAACCCTGACCATGAACCTGACCCTGACACTGACACTGACTTGACCCAGACCCTGATAGTGACCTTAAACTTGACCCTGACCCTGTCCCTGACCCTAAGTCTGACCCTGACCATAAACCTGACACTGACCCTGACCCTGAACCTGACCCTGACCCAGACATTGACCCTAACCCTGACCCTGACCCTGACCCTGAACCTGACCCTAAGTCTGATTGTGACCCTGAACCTAACCCTGACCCTGACCCTGAAGCTGAACCTGATCCAGACATTGACCCTAAACCTAACACTGACCCTAACCCTGACGCTGACCCTGGACTTGACCCTGACCCTGATCATGACCCTGACCCTGATCATGACCCTGACCCTCACACTGACCCTGACCTTGACCTTGACCTTTACGCTGATACTGACCCTGATCATGACCCTGACCCTGACCCTGACACTGACCTTGACCATGACCTTGACCCTGACCCTAACCCTGACACTGACGCTGACTCCAACCCTCACCCTGACCCTAACCCTGACCCTGACCCAGACCCTTAACCTAATACTGAACCTGACCCTGACCCTGACCGTGACCCTGACCCTGACCCTCATCCTACTCCTGACCCTGAACCTGACACTGACCCTGACCCCTATTCTGAACCTAAATCTGACCTGACACTAACCCTAAGTATGACAATAACACAGACCCTGACCCTTAACCTAGCCCTGACCCTGACCCTGACCCTGACCCTGAACATGACTCTGACCCTGACCCTGACCTTGACACTTACCCTGACCCTGACCCTGATCATGAACCTGAACCTGACACTGACCCTAACCCTAACCCTGAACCTTACCCTAACCCTGACCCTAACCCTGACCATAACCCTGACCCTGAAGCTCACCCTGAACCTAACCCTGACCCTGACCCTGACCCTGAACCTGACCCTGACTTTAACCCTGACCCTGACCCTGTCCCTGACACTATATCTGACCGTGACCCTGAACCTGACCATGACCCTGAACCTCACCTTGACCCTGACACTGACCCTGACCCTAAGTCTGACCCTGACCCTGACCCTGACCCTGATCTTGACCCTGAACCTGACCATGACCCTGACCCTGACCTTAACCCTGAACCTGACCCTGACCCTGACTCTAACACTGAACCTACCCCTGACCCTGACCCTGACCAATACCCTAAAGCTGACCTGACCCTGACCCTGACTCTGACCGTGACCCTGACCCTGAACCTAACCCTGATCCTGACCCTGAACCTAACCCTGAACCTGACCCTGACCCTGAACCTTACCCTCACCTTAACCCTGACACTGACCTGTTCCCTGACCCTAAGTCTGACCGTTACATTGAACCTGAACCTGACCCTGAACCTGACCTTGACCCTAACCCTGACCCTGACCCTGACCATGACCTTAACCCTGAACCTGACCCTGACCCTGACGCTGGCTCTAACGCTGAACCTACCCCTGACCCTGACCAATACCCTAAAGCTGACCTGACCCTGACCCTGACCCTGACCCTGACCATGACACTGACACTCACCCTGACCTTGACCCTAAGTCTGACCGCGACCCTGAACGTGACCCTGACACTCACCCTGACCCTGACCCTGACCCTAACCCAGACATTGACCCTAATCCTGACCCTGACCCTGACGCTGATCCTGGACTTGACCCTGACCCTACCCCTGACCCTGACCCTGACCCTGACCCTGATCATGACCCTGACCCTGACACTGACCCTGACCCTGAACCTGACCCTGACCCTGACCCTTACCGTGACCATGACACTGACGTGACCCAGACCCTGATACTGACCTTAAACTTGACCCTGATCCTGTCCCTGACCCTAAGTCTGACAGTGACCATGACCCTGACCCTGACACTGACCCTGACCTTGACCCTTACGCTGACCCTGACCCTGATCATGACCCTGACTCTGACACTGACCCTGACCCTGACCATAACCCTGACCCTGACCCTAACGCTGACCCTGAACCTGACCCTGACCCTGACCCTAAACGTGACCTGACCCTGAAACTGACCCTGACACTGACCCTGACCCTGGACCTGACCCTGACCCTGATCTTGACGCTGACCCTGACCCTGACCCTGACCTTAACCCTGACCCTGACCCTGACTCTGACCCTGACGCTGGCTCTAACGCTGAACCTACCCCTTACCCTGACCCTGACCAATACCCTAAAGATGACCTGACCCTGACCCTGACCCGGACCATGACAATGACCCTCACCCTAACCTTGACCCTAAGTCTGACCACGACCCTGAACGTGACCCTGACACTCATCCTGACCATGACACTGACCTTGACCCTGACCCTGACCTTGATCCTGACCCTAACGCTGACCCTGAACGTGACCCTGACCCTGACCCTAACCCTGACCGTACCCCTGACCCTGACAATGAAACTGACTCTGACCCTAAACATGACCCTACGTCTGACCGTGACCCTGACCCTAACCCTGACACTGACTCTGACCCTGACCCTGACCCTGACCCAGACATTGACCCGAACCCTGACCATGAACCTGACCCTGACACGGACACTGACTTGACCCAGACCCTGATAGTGACCTTAAACTTGACCCTGACCCTGTCCCTGACCCTAAGTCTGACCCTGACCGTAACCCTGACACTGACCCTGACCCTGACCCTGACCCTGACCCTGAACCTAACCCTGAACCTGAACCTGACCCTCAACGTGACACTGACCTTAAACCTGACCCTGACCTGTTCCCTGATTCTAAGTCTGACCGTTACATTGAACCTGACCTTGACCCTGACCCTGACCCTGACCCTGACCCTACCACTGACCCTGACCCTAACCCTGACCCTGACCCTGATCTTGACGCTGACCCTGACCCTGACCCTGACCCTGACGTTGACCCTGACACTGACCCTAACACAAACCCTGACACTGACTTGACCCCGACCCTGACCCTGACCTTAAACCTGACCCTGACCCTGTCCCGGACCCTAAGTCTGACCGTGACGCTGACCCTGACCCTGAACCTGACCTTGACCCTTACCCTGACCCTGTCCCTGATGATGACCCTGACCATGACCCTGACCCTGACACTGACCCTGACACTGACGTTGACCCTGACCCTAACCCTGACCCTGACGCTGACTCCAGCCCTGACCCTGACCCTAACCCTGACCCTGTCCTTGACCCTGACTCAGACCCTTACCCTAACACTGACCCTGAACCTTACCTGACCCTGACTCTATACCTGAACTGAACCTGACCCTGACCCTGACACTGACCTGACCCTGATCCTGACATTGACCCTGAACCTGACCCTAACCTTGACCCTGCCCCTGCCCCTGCCCCTGCCCCTAAACATGACCCTGACCCTTAACCTGACACTGACCCTGACCGAACCCTGACCCTGACCATGACCCAGACCGTGACACTAACCCTGACCCTGAACCTGACCCTGACCCTAAGTCTAACGGTAAACCTGACCCTGACATTGAATCTGAACCTGACTCTGATCCTTATCATGACCCTGACCCTGACACTGACCCTGACACTGAACTCGACACTGACCCTGACCCTGACCCTGACCCTGACCCTGAACCTAACCCTACCCCTGACTCTGACCCTGACCCTGACCCTAAACCTGACCCTTACTCTGACCCTGACCCTGACCCTGACCCTAAACCTGACCCTTACCCTGATCCTGAACCTGACCCTGACCCTGAACCTAAACCTGAACCTGACCTTTACCCTGAAGGTGACGCTGACCTTAACCCTGACCCTGACCTGTTCCCTGACCCTAAGTCTGACCGTTACATTGAACCTGACCCTGACCTTGACCCTGAACCTGACCCTGACCCTGACCCTAACCCTGATCCTGAACCCGACCCTGACCCTGAACCTGATCCTGAACATAACCCTGACCCTGACCCTGACCCTATATCTGACCCTGACCCTGACCCTGACCCTGAACCTAACCCTGAACCTGAACCTGAACCTGACCCTCAACGTGACACTGACCTTAAACCTGACCCTGACCTGTTCCCTGATTCTGTCTGACCGTTACATTGAACCTGACCCTGACCCTGACCCTGACCCTGACCCTGACCCCGACCCTGACCCTGACCCTGACCCTAAACCTGACCCTTACCCTGATCCTGAACCTGACCCTGACCCTGAACCTAAACCTGAACCTGACCTTTACCCTGAAGGTGACCCTGACCTTAACCCTGACCCTGACCTGTTCCCTGACCCTAAGTCTGACCGTTACATCGAACCTGACCCTGACCTTGACCCTGACCCTGACCCTAACCCTGATCCTGAACCTGACCCTGACCCTGAACCTGATCCTGAACATAACCCTGACCCTGACCCTGACCCTATATCTGACCCTGACCCTGACCCTGAACCCTACCCTGAACCTAACCCTGACCCTGACCTGACCCTGACCCTGACCCTGAACCTAACCCTGAACCTGAACCTGAACCTGAACCTGACCCTCAACGTGACACTGACCTTAAACCTGACCCTGACCTGTTCCCTGATTCTGACTGTTGCATTGAACCTGACTTTGACCCTGACCCTGACCCTGACCCTGACCCTAAGTCTGACCGCGACCCTGACCGTGACCCTGACCCTCACACTGACCCTGACCCTGACTCTTACCTTGATCCTGTCCCTGACCCTACCCCTGACACTACCCTGACCCTTACCCTGACTCTGACCGTAGCCCTGACTCTGACTCTGACCATGACCCAGAACCTGGCCCTGACCCTGACACTGACCCTGACCCTGAACCTGACCTTGACCCTATAAATGAACTTGACCCTGACCCTGAACTTGACAATGACCCTGACCCTGACCCTGAAGGTGACCCCGACCCTGACCCTGACCCTGACCCTGACCCTGACCCAGACCCCGCCCCTTACCCTGACAATGCCCTGACTCCGACCCTGACCCTGGCCCTGAACCTAACTCTACACCTGACCCTGAACCTGACCCTGACCCTGACCCTAACCCTGACCCTATCCCTGACCGTGACCCTGACCCTAACTCTGAACCTTACCCTATCTCGGAACCTGACCCTGACCCTGACCCTGACACTGAACTTAACCCTGACCCTGACCTACACCCTGAACTTGACCGTGAACGTGACCGTGACCCTGACCCTGACCGTGACCCTGACCCTGACCCTCATCCTACCCCTGACCCTGAACCTGACCCTGACCCTGACCCCTATCCTGAACCTAAATCTGACCTGACCCTAACCCTAAGTATGACAATAACACAGACCCTGACCCTTAACCTAGCCCTGACCCTGACCCTGACACTAACCCTGACCCTGACCCTGACCCTGACGCTGACTCTGACCGTGACCCTGACCCTGACCATGACCCTGACCTGAACCTGACCCTGACCTTGACACTTACCCTGACCCTGACCCTGATCATGAACCTGAACCTGACACTGACCCTAACCCTAACCCTGAACCTTACCCTAACCCTGACCCTAACCCTGACCATAACCCTGACCCTGAAGCTCACCCTGAACCTAACCCTGACCCTGACCCTGTCCCTGACACTATATCTGACCGTGACCCTGAACCTGACCATGACCCTGAACCTCACCTTGACCCTGACACTGACCCTGACCCTAAGTCTGACCCTGACCCTGACCCTGATCTTGACCCTGAACCTGACCATGACCCTGACCCTGACCTTAACCCTGAACCTGACCCTGACCCTGACTCTAACACTGAACCTACCCCTGACCCTGACCCTGACCAATACCCTAAAGCTGACCTGACCCTGACCCTGACTCTGACCGTGACCCTGACCCTGAACCTAACCCTGATCCTGACCCTGAACCTAACCCTGAACCTGACCCTGACCCTGAACCTTACCCTCACCTTAACCCTGACACTGACCTGTTCCCTGACCCTAAGTCTGACCGTTACATTGAACCTGAACCTGACCCTGACTCTGACCCTGACGCTGGCTCTAACGCTGAACCTACCCCTTACCCTGACCCTGACCAATACCCTAAAGCTGACCTGACCCTGACCCTGACCCTGACCATGACACTGACACTCACCCTAACCTTGACCCTAAGTCTGACCACGACCCTGACCCTGACCCTGACACTCATCCTGACCATGACACTTACCTTGACCCTGACCCTGACCTTGATCCTGACCCTAACGCTGACCCTGAACGTGACCCTGACCCTGACCCTAACCGTGACCGTACCCCTGACCCTGACACTGAAACTGACCCTGACCCTAAACCTGACCCTACGTCTGACCGTGACCCTGACCCTAACCCTGACACTGACCCTGACCCTGACCCTGACCCTGACCCAGACAATGACCCTAACCCTGACCATGAACCTGACCCTGACACTGACACTGACTTGACCCAGACCCTGATAGTGACCTTAAACTTGACCCTGACCCTGTCCCTGACCCTAAGTCTGACCCTGACCATAACCCTGACACTGACCCTGACCCTGACCCTGACCCTGACCCTGAACCTAACCCTGAACCTGAACCTGACCCTCAACGTGACACTGACCTTAAACCTGACCCTGACCTGTTCCCTGATTCTAAGTCTGACCGTTACATTGAACCTGACCTTGACCCTGACCCTGACCCTGACCCTGACCCTACCACTGACCCTGACCCTAACCCTGACCCTGACCCTAAACGTGACCTGACCCTGAAACTGACCCTGACACTGACCCTGACCCTGGACCTGACCCTGACCCTGATCTTGATGCTGACCCTGACCCTGACCCTGGACCTGACCCTGACCCTGATCTTGACGCTGACCCTGACCCTGACCCTGACCTTAACCCTGACCCTGACCCTGACTCTGACCCTGACGCTGGCTCTAACGCTGAACCTACCCCTTACCCTGACCCTGACCAATACCCTAAAGATGACCTGACCCTGACCCTGACCCGGACCATGACAATGACCCTCACCCTAACCTTGACCCTAAGTCTGACCACGACCCTGAACGTGACCCTGACACTCATCCTGACCATGACACTGACCTTGACCCTGACCCTGACCTTGATCCTGACCCTAACGCTGACCCTGAACGTGACCCTGACCCTGACCCTAACCCTGACCGTACCCCTGACCCTGACAATGAAACTGACTCTGACCCTAAACATGACCCTACGTCTGACCGTGACCCTGACCCTAACCCTGACACTGACTCTGACCCTGACCCTGACCCTGACCCAGACATTGACCCGAACCCTGACCATGAACCTGACCCTGACACGGACACTGACTTGACCCAGACCCTGATAGTGACCTTAAACTTGACCCTGACCCTGTCCCTGACCCTAAGTCTGACCCTGACCGTAACCCTGACACTGACCCTGACCCTGACCCTGACCCTGACCCTGACCCTGAACCTAACCCTGAACCTGAACCTGACCCTCAACGTGACACTGACCTTAAACCTGACCCTGACCTGTTCCCTGATTCTAAGTCTGACCGTTACATTGAACCTGACCTTGACCCTGACCCTGACCCTGACCCTGACCCTACCACTGACCCTGACCCTAACCCTGACCCTGACCCTGATCTTGACGCTGACCCTGACCCTGACCCTGACCCTGACGTTGACCCTGACACTGACCCTAACACAAACCCTGACACTGACTTGACCCCGACCCTGACCCTGACCTTAAACCTGACCCTGACCCTGTCCCGGACCCTAAGTCTGACCGTGACGCTGACCCTGACCCTGAACCTGACCTTGACCCTTACCCTGACCCTGTCCCTGATGATGACCCTGACCATGACCCTGACCCTGACACTGACCCTGACACTGACGTTGACCCTGACCCTAACCCTGACCCTGACGCTGACTCCAGCCCTGACCCTGACCCTAACCCTGACCCTGTCCTTGACCCTGACTCAGACCCTTACCCTAACACTGACCCTGAACCTTACCTGACCCTGACTCTATACCTGAACTGAACCTGACCCTGACCCTGACACTGACCTGACCCTGATCCTGACATTGACCCTGAACCTGACCCTAACCTTGACCCTGCCCCTGCCCCTGCCCCTGCCCCTAAACATGACCCTGACCCTTAACCTGACACTGACCCTGACCGAACCCTGACCCTGACCATGACCCAGACCGTGACACTAACCCTGACCCTGAACCTGACCCTGACCCTAAGTCTAACGGTAAACCTGACCCTGACATTGAATCTGAACCTGACTCTGATCCTTATCATGACCCTGACCCTGACACTGACCCTGACACTGAACTCGACACTGACCCTGACCCTGACCCTGACCCTGACCCTGAACCTAACCCTACCCCTGACTCTGACCCTGACCCTGACCCTAAACCTGACCCTTACTCTGACCCTGACCCTGACCCTGACCCTAAACCTGACCCTTACCCTGATCCTGAACCTGACCCTGACCCTGAACCTAAACCTGAACCTGACCTTTACCCTGAAGGTGACGCTGACCTTAACCCTGACCCTGACCTGTTCCCTGACCCTAAGTCTGACCGTTACATTGAACCTGACCCTGACCTTGACCCTGAACCTGACCCTGACCCTGACCCTAACCCTGATCCTGAACCCGACCCTGACCCTGAACCTGATCCTGAACATAACCCTGACCCTGACCCTGACCCTATATCTGACCCTGACCCTGACCCTGACCCTGAACCTAACCCTGAACCTGAACCTGAACCTGACCCTCAACGTGACACTGACCTTAAACCTGACCCTGACCTGTTCCCTGATTCTGTCTGACCGTTACATTGAACCTGACCCTGACCCTGACCCTGACCCTGACCCTGACCCCGACCCTGACCCTGACCCTGACCCTAAACCTGACCCTTACCCTGATCCTGAACCTGACCCTGACCCTGAACCTAAACCTGAACCTGACCTTTACCCTGAAGGTGACCCTGACCTTAACCCTGACCCTGACCTGTTCCCTGACCCTAAGTCTGACCGTTACATCGAACCTGACCCTGACCTTGACCCTGACCCTGACCCTAACCCTGATCCTGAACCTGACCCTGACCCTGAACCTGATCCTGAACATAACCCTGACCCTGACCCTGACCCTATATCTGACCCTGACCCTGACCCTGAACCCTACCCTGAACCTAACCCTGACCCTGACCTGACCCTGACCCTGACCCTGAACCTAACCCTGAACCTGAACCTGAACCTGACCCTCAACGTGACACTGACCTTAAACCTGACCCTGACCTGTTCCCTGATTCTGACTGTTGCATTGAACCTGACTTTGACCCTGACCCTGACCCTGACCCTGACCCTAAGTCTGACCGCGACCCTGACCGTGACCCTGACCCTCACACTGACCCTGACCCTGACTCTTACCTTGATCCTGTCCCTGACCCTACCCCTGACACTACCCTGACCCTTACCCTGACTCTGACCCTAGCCCTGACTCTGACTCTGACCATGACCCAGAACCTGGCCCTGACCCTGACACTGACCCTGACCCTGAACCTGACCTTGACCCTATAAATGAACTTGACCCTGACCCTGAACTTGACAATGACCCTGACCCTGACCCTGAAGGTGACCCCGACCCTGACCCTGACCCTGACCCTGACCCAGACCCCGCCCCTTACCCTGACAATGCCCTGACTCCGACCCTGACCCTGGCCCTGAACCTAACTCTACACCTGACCCTGAACCTGACCCTGACCCTGACCCTAACCCTGACCCTATCCCTGACCGTGACCCTGACCCTAACTCTGAACCTTACCCTATCTCGGAACCTGACCCTGACCCTGACCCTGACACTGAACTTAACCCTGACCCTGACCTACACCCTGAACTTGACCGTGAACGTGACCGTGACCCTGACCCTGACCGTGACCCTGACCCTGACCCTCATCCTACCCCTGACCCTGAACCTGACCCTGACCCTGACCCCTATCCTGAACCTAAATCTGACCTGACCCTAACCCTAAGTATGACAATAACACAGACCCTGACCCTGAACCTGACCCTGACCCTTAACCTAGCCCTGACCCTGACCCTGACACTAACCCTGACCCTGACCCTGACCCTGACGCTGACTCTGACCGTGACCCTGACCCTGACCATGACCCTGACCTGAACCTGACCCTGACCTTGACACTTACCCTGACCCTGACCCTGATCATGAACCTGAACCTGACACTGACCCTAACCCTAACCCTGAACCTTACCCTAACCCTGACCCTAACCCTGACCATAACCCTGACCCTGAAGCTCACCCTGAACCTAACCCTGACCCTGACCCTGTCCCTGACACTATATCTGACCGTGACCCTGAACCTGACCATGACCCTGAACCTCACCTTGACCCTGACACTGACCCTGACCCTAAGTCTGACCCTGACCCTGACCCTGATCTTGACCCTGAACCTGACCATGACCCTGACCCTGACCTTAACCCTGAACCTGACCCTGACCCTGACTCTAACACTGAACCTACCCCTGACCCTGACCCTGACCAATACCCTAAAGCTGACCTGACCCTGACCCTGACTCTGACCGTGACCCTGACCCTGAACCTAACCCTGATCCTGACCCTGAACCTAACCCTGAACCTGACCCTGACCCTGAACCTTACCCTCACCTTAACCCTGACACTGACCTGTTCCCTGACCCTAAGTCTGACCGTTACATTGAACCTGAACCTGACCCTGACTCTGACCCTGACGCTGGCTCTAACGCTGAACCTACCCCTTACCCTGACCCTGACCAATACCCTAAAGCTGACCTGACCCTGACCCTGACCCTGACCATGACACTGACACTCACCCTAACCTTGACCCTAAGTCTGACCACGACCCTGACCCTGACGCTGACACTCATCCTGACCATGACACTTACCTTGACCCTGACCCTGACCTTGATCCTGACCCTAACGCTGACCCTGAACGTGACCCTGACCCTGACCCTAACCGTGACCGTACCCCTGACCCTGACACTGAAACTGACCCTGACCCTAAACCTGACCCTACGTCTGACCGTGACCCTGACCCTGACCCTGACCCAGACATTGACCCTAACCCTGACCATGAACCTGACCCTGACACTGACACTGACTTGACCCAGACCCTGACAGTGACCTTAAACTTGACCCTGACCCTGTACCTGACCCTAAGTTTGACCCTGACCATAACCCTGACACTGACCCTGACCCTGACCCTGACCCTGACCCAGACATTGACCCTAAACCTGACCCTGACCCTAACCCTGACGCTGACCCTGGACTTGACCCTGACCCTGATCATGACCCTGACCCTGATCATGACCCTGACCCTGACACTGACCCTGACCTTGACCTTGACCTTTACGCTGATGCTGACCCTGACCCTGACACTGACCCTGACCCTGACCTTGACCTTTACGCTGATACTGACCCTGATCATGACCCTGACCCTGACCCTGACACTGACCTTGACCCTGAACTTGACCCTGACCCTAACCCTGACCCTGAACCCTAAACCTGACCCTGACCCTGACACTGACCCTTACTCCGACCCTGACCTTAACCCTGAACCTAACCCTGACTGTGACCCTGACCCATACCCTAAACCTGACCTGACACTGAGCCTGACCCTGACCTTGATCCTGACCCTACCCCTGACCCTGACCCTGACACTGACCCTGACTCTAAACCTGACGTGACCCTGAAACTGACCTTGACCCTGAACCTGACACTGACCCCGACCCTAACTCTGACCCCGACCCTGAACCTGACCCTGACCCAGACATTGACCCTAACCCTGACAATGACCCTGACCCTGACCCTGACACTGGCCTTGACCCTGAACCTACCCCTGACCCTGAACGTGACCCTGACCTTGATCACGACACTGACCCTGATACTGACGCTGACCCTGACGTTGACCCTGACACTGACCCTAACACAAACCCTGACACTGACTTGACCCCGACCCTGACCCTGACCTTAAACCTGACCCTGACCCTGTCCCGAACCCTAAGTCTGACCGTGACGCTGACCCTGACCCTGACCCTGAACCTGACCTTGACGCTGACCCTGACCCTGACCCTGAACCTGACCTTGACCCTTACCCTGACCCTGTCCCTGATGATGACCCTGACCATGACCCTGACCATGACACTGACCCTGACACTGACGTTGACCCTGACCCTGACCCTAACCCTGACCTTGATGCTGACTCCAGCCCTGACCCTGACCGAACCCTGACCCCGACCATGACCCAGACCGTGACACCAACCCTGACCCTGAACCTGACCCTGACCCTAAGTCTAATGGTGAACCTGACCCTGACATTGAATCTGACCCTGACCCTGACCCTGACCCCGACCCTGACACTGACCCTGACCCTGACCCTGAACCTAACCCTACCCATGACTCTGACCCTGACCCTGACCCTAAACCTGACCCTTACTCTGACCCTGTACCTGACCCTGACCCTAAACCTGACACTTACCCTGATCCTGAACCTGACCCTGACCCTGAACCTAAACCTGAACCTGACCTTTACCCTGAAGGTGACCCTGACCTTAACCCTGACCCTGACCTGTTCCCTGACCCTAAGTCTGACCGTTACATTGAACCTGACCCTGACCTTGACCCTGAACCTGACCCTGACCCTGACCCTAACCCTGATCCTGAACCCGACCCTGACCCTGAACCTGATCCTGAACATAACCCTGACCCTGACCCTGACCCTATATCTGACCCTGACCCTGACCCTGAACCTTACCCTGAACCTAACCCTGACCCTGACCTTACCCTGAACCTGACCCTGAACCTAACCCTGAACCTAAACCTGAACCTGACCCTCAACGTGACACTGACCTTAAACCTGACCCTGACCTGTTCCCTGATTCTAAGTCTGACCGTTACATTGAACCTGACCATGACCCTGAACCTCACACTGACCCTGACCCTGACTCTTACCTTGATCCTGTCCCTGACCCTACCCCTGACACTACCCTGACCCTTACCCTGACTCTGACCATGACCCAGAACCTGGCCCTGACCCTGACACTGACCCTGACCCTGAACCTGACCTTGACACTACAACTGAACTTGACCCTGAACGTGAACCCGACCCTGACCCTGACCCTGACCATGACCCAGACCCCGACCCTGACCCTGACCCTGAACCTGACCCTGACCCAGACCCCGCCCCTTACCCTGACAATGCCCTGACTCCGACCCTGACCCTGGCCCTGAACCTAACTCTACACCTGACCCTGAACCTGACCCTGACCCTGACCCTAACCCTGACCCTGACGCTGGCTCTAACGCTGAACCTACCCCTGACCCTGACCAATACCCTAAAGCTGACGTGACCCTGACCCTGACCCTGACCATGACACTGACACTCACCCTGACCTTGACCCTAAGTCTGACCGCAACCCTGAACGTGACCCTGACACTCACCCTGACGCTGACACTGACCCTGACCCAGACATTGACCCTAATCCTGACCCTGACCCTGACCCTGACGCTGATCCTGGACTTGACCCTGACCCTACCCCTGACCCTGACCCTGACCCTGATCATGACCCTGACCCTGACCCTGACCCTGACACTGACCCTGACCCTGACCCTGACCCTGACCCTTACCGTGACCATGACACTGACGTGACCCAAACCCTGATACTGACCTTAAACTTGACCCTGATCCTGTCCCTGACCGTAAGTCTGACAGTGACCATGACCCTGACCCTGACACTGACCCTGACCCTGACCATAACCCTGACCCTGACCCTAACCCTGACCCTGACCCTAACGCTGACCCTGAACCTGACCCTGACCCTAACCCTGACCCTACCCCTGACACTGACACTGACCCTGATCCTGACCCAAAACGTGACCTGACCCTGAAACTGACCCTGACACTGACCCTGACCCTGGACCTGACCCTGACCCTGATCTTGACGCTGACCCTGACCCTGACCCTGACCTTAACCCTGAACTCTGACCCTGACGCTGGCTCTAACGCTGAACCTACCCCTTACCCTGACCCTGACCAATACCCTAAAGATGACCTGACCCTGACCCTGACCCGGACCATGACAATGACCCTCACCCTAACCTTGACCCTAAGTCTGACCACGACCCTGAACGTGACCCTGACACTCATCCTGACCATGACACTGACCTTGACCCTGACCCTGACCTTGATCCTGACCCTAACGCTGACCCTGAACGTGACCCTGACCCTGACCCTAACCCTGACCGTACCCCTGAACCTGACACTGAAACTGACCCTGACCCTAAACCTGACCCTACGTCTGACCGTGACCCTGACCCTAACCCTGACACTGACCCTGACCCTGACCCTGACCCTGACCCTGACCCAGACATTGACCCTAAACCTGACCCTGACCCTAACCCTGACGCTGACCCTGGACTTGACCCTGACCCTGATCATGACCCTGACCCTGATCATGACCCTGACCCTGACACTGACCCTGACCTTGACCTTGACCTTTACGCTGATGCTGACCCTGACCCTGACCCTGACCCTATCCATAACCCTCACCCTGAACCTGACCCTGACCCTAAGTCTGACCGTGACACTGACCCGGACACTGACCCTGACCCTGACCCTGACCCTGACCCTGAACCTAAACCTACCCCTGACTCTGAACCTGACCCTGACCCTGACCCTGACCCTGACCCTGACCCTGAACCTTACCCTGACCCTGAACCCTAAACCTGACCCTGACCCTGACACTGACCCTTACTCCGACCCTGACCTTAACCCTGAACCTAACCCTGACTGTGACCCTGACCCATACCCTAAACCTGACCTGACACTGAGCCTGACCCTGACCTTGATCCTGACCCTAACGCTGACCCTGACCCTGACCCTGACCCTAAGCCTGACCCTACCCCTGACCCTAACCTTGACACTGACCCTGACTCTAAACCTGACGTGACCCTGAAACTGACCTTGACCCTGAACCTGACACTGACCCCGACCCTAAGTCTGACACCGACCCTGAACCTGACCCTGACCCAGACATTGACCCTAACCCTGACAATGACCCTGACCCTGACCCTGACACTGGCCTTGACCCTGACCCTACCCCTGACCCTGAACGTGACCCTGACCTTGATCACGACACTGACCCTGATACTGACCCTGACCTTGACGTTGACCCTGACACTGACCCTAACACAAACCCTGACACTGACTTGACCCCGACCCTGACGCTGACCCTGACCCTGACCCTGACCCTGACCCTTACCCTGACCCTGACCCTGACCCTGACCCTAACCAATACCCTAAAGCTGACCTGACCCTGACCCTGACCATGACACTGACCCTGACCCTGACCCTGACCCTGAACCTGATCCAGACATTGACCCTGACCCTGACACTGACCCTGACCCTGATGCTGATCCTGGACTTGAACCTGACCCTACCCCTCACCCTGACCCTGACCCTGATTATGACCCTGACCCTGACACTGACCCTGACCCTGACCCTGACCCTGAACCTGACCCTGAACCTGACCCTTACCGTGACCATGACACTGACATGACCCAGACCCTGATACTGACCTTAAACTTGACCCTGATCCTGTCCCTGACCCTAAGTCTGACCGTGACCCTGACCCTGACCCTGACCCTGACCTTGACCCTTACGCTGACCCTGACCCTGATCATGACCCTGACTCTGACACTGACCCTGACCCTGACCATAACGCTGACCCTGACCCTGACCCTGACCCTGACCCTAACCCTGGCCGTGAAACTGACCCTGACCGTGACCCTGACCCTGACCCTCATCCTAACCCTGACCCTGAACCTGACCCTGACCCCGACCCCTATTCTGAACCTAAATCTGACCTGACCCTAAACCTAAGTATGACAATAACACAGACCCTGACCCTGAACCTGACCCTGACCCTTAACCTAGCCCTGACCCTGACCCTGACCCTGACCCTGACGCTGACTCTGACCGTGACCCTGACCCTGACCATGACCCTGACCTGAACATGACCCTGACCTTGACACTTACCCTGACCCTGACTCTGATCATGAACCTGAACCTGACACTGACCCTAACCCTAAACCTAAACCTTACCCTAACCCTGACCCTAACCCTGACCATAACCCTGACCCTGAAGCTCACCCTGAACCTAACCCTGACCCTGACCCTGACCCTGAACCTGACCCTGACTTTAACCCTGACCCTGACCCTGTCCCTGACACGATATCTGACCGTGACCCTGAACCTGACCATGACCCTGAACCTCACCTTGACCCTGACACTGACCCTAACACAAACCCTGACACTGACTTGACCCCGACCCTGACCCTGACCTTAAACCTGACCCTGACCCTGTCCCGGACCCTAAGTCTGACCGTGACGCTGACCCTGACCCTGAACCTGACCTTGACCCTTACCCTGACCCTGTCCCTGATGATGACCCTGACCATGACCCTGACCCTGACACTGACCCTGACACTGACGTTGACCCTGACCCTGACCCTAACCCTGACCCTGACGCTGACTCCAGCCCTGACCCTGACCCTAACCCTGACCCTGTCCTTGACCCTGACTCAGACCCTTACCCTAACACTGACCCTGAACCTTACCTGACCCTGACTCTATACCTGAACTGAACCTGACCCTGACCCTGACACTGACCTGACCCTGATCCTGACATTGACCCTGAACCTGACCCTAACCTTGACCCTAATCTTGACCCTGCCCCTGCCCCTGCCCCTAAACATGACCCTGACCCTTAACCTGACACTGACCCTGACCGAACCCTGACCCTGACCATGACCCAGACCGTGACACTAACCCTGACCCTGAACCTGACCCTGACCCTAAGTCTAACGGTAAACCTGACCCTGACATTGAATCTGAACCTGACTCTGATCCTTATCATGACCCTGACACTGACCCTGACACTGAACTCGACCCAGACCCTGACCCTGACCCTGACCCTAAACCTGACCCTTACTCTGACCCTGACCCTGACCCTGACCCTAAACCTGACCCTTACCCTGATCCTGAACCTGACCCTGACCCTGAACCTAAACCTGAACCTGACCTTTACCCTGAAGGTGACCCTGACCTTAACCCTGACCCTGACCTGTTCCCTGACCCTAAGTCTGACCGTTACATTGAACCTGACCCTGACCTTGACCATGAACCTGACCCTGACCCTGACCCTAAGCCTGATCCTGAACCCGACCCTGACCCTGACCCTATATCTGACCCTGACCCTGACCCTGACCCTATATCTGACCCTGACCCTGACCCTGAACCCTACCCTGAACCTAACCCTGACCCTGACCTGACCCTGACCCTGACCCTGAACCTAACCCTGAACCTGAACCTGAACCTGACCCTCAACGTGACACTGACCTTAAACCTGACCCTGACCTGTTCCCTGATTCTAAGTCTGACCGTTGCATTGAACCTGACCTTGATCCTGACCCTGACCCTGACCCTGACCCTAAGTCTGACCGCGACCCTGACCGTGACCCTGACCCTGACACTGACCCTGACCCTGACCCTAACCCAGACCCCGCCCCTTACCCTGAAAATGCCCTGACTCAGACCCTGACCCTGGCCCTGAACCTAACTCTACACCTGACCCTATCCCTGACCGTGACCCTGACCCTAACTCTGAACCTGACCCTAACTCGGAACCTGACCCTGAAACTGACCCTGACACTGAACTTAACCCTGACCCTGACCTACACCCTGAACTTGACCTTGAATATGACCGTGACCCTGACCCTCACCCTGACCCTGACCCTGACCCTGACCTTGACCCTGACACTGACCCTGACCCTAAATCTGACCCTGAACTTAATCCTGACCCTAACCCTAACCCTGACCCTGTCCCTGACACTATATCTGACCGTGACCCTGAACCTGACCATGACACTGACCCTGACCTTAACCCTGAACCTGACCCTGACCCTTACCGTGACCATGACACTGACGTAACCCAGACCCTGATACTGACCTTAAACTTGACCTTGATCCTGTCCCTGACCCTAAGTCTGACCATGACCCTGACCCTGACCCTGACCCTGACCCTGACCTTGACCCTTACGCTGACCCTGACCCTGATCATGACCCTGACTCTGACACTGACCCTGACCCTGACCATAATCCTGAACCTAACCTTAACCTTCACCCTAACCCTGACCCTAACCCTGGCCGTGACCCTGACCCTGAACCTGACCCTGACCCTGACCCCTATCCTGAACCTAAATCTGACCTGACCCTAACCCTAAGTATGACAATAACACAGACCCTGACCCTGAACCTGACCCTGACCCTTAACCTAGCCCTGACCCTGACCCTGACCCTGACCCTGACCCTGACCCTGACGCTGATTCTGACCGTGACCCTGACCCTGACCATGACCCTGACCTGAACCTGACCCTGACCTTGACACTTACCCTTACCCTGACCCCTATCCTGAACCTAAATCTGACCTGACCCTAACCCTAAGTATGACAATAACTCAGACCCTGAACCTGAACCTGACCCTGACCCTTAACCTAGCCCTGACCCTGACCCTGAACCTGACCCTGACCCTTAACCTAGCCCTGACCCTGACCCTGACCCTGACCATGACCCTGACCTGAACATGACCCTGACCTTGACACTTACCCTGACCCTGACCCTGATCATGAACCTGAACCTGACACTGACCCTAACCCTAACCCTGAACCTTACCCTAACCCTGACCATAACCCTGACCCTGAAGCTCACCCTGAACCTAACCCTGACCCTGACCCTGACCCTGAACCTGACCCTGACTTTAACCCTGACCCTGACCCTGTCCCTGACACTATATCTGACCGTGACCCTGAACCTGACCATGACCCTGAACCTCACCTTGACCCTGACACTGACCCTGACCCTAAGTCTGACCCTGACCCTGACCCTGACCCTGATCTTGACCCTGAACCTGACCATGACCCTGACCCTGACCTTAACCCTGAACCTGACCCTGACCCTAACACTGAACCTACCCCTGACCCTGACCCTGACCAATACCCTAAAGCTGACCTGACCCTGACCCTGACTCTGACCGTGACCCTGACCCTGAACCTAACCCTGATCCTGACCCTGAACCTAACTCTGAACCTGACCCTGACCCTGAACCTTACCCTCACCTTAACCCTGACACTGACCTGTTCCCTGACCCTAAGTCTGACCGTTACATTGAACCTGAACCTGACCCTGACCCTGACCCTGACCCTGACCATGACCATGACCTTAACCCTGAACCTGACCCTGACCCTGACGCTGGCTCTAACGCTGAACCTACCCCTGACCCTGACCAATACCCTAAAGCTGACCTGACCCTGACCCTGACCCTGACCATGACACTGACACTCACCCTGACCTTGACCCTAAGTCTGACCGCGACCCTGAACGTGACCCTGACACTCACCCTGACCCTGACCCTGACCCTGACCCAGACATTGAACCTTACGCTGACCCTGACCCTGATCATGACCCTGACTCTGACCCTGACCCTGACCCTGACAATAACCCTGACCCTGAACCTGACTCTGACCCTGACCCTGACCCTACCACTGACCCTGACCCTAACCCTGACCCTGACCCTAAACGTGACCTGACCCTGAAACTGACCCTGACACTGCCCCTGACCCTGGACCTGACCTTGACTCTGATCTTGACGCTGACCCTGACCCTGACCCTGACCTTAACCCTGACCCTGACCTTAACCCTGACCCTGACTCTGACCCTGACGCTGGCTCTAACGCTGAACCTACCCCTGACCCTGACCCTGACCAATACCCTAAAGCTGACCTGACCCTGACCCTGACCCGGACCATGACAATGACCCTCACCCTAACCTTGACCCTAAGTCTGACCACGACCCTGACCCTGACCCTGACACTCATCCTGACCATGACACTGACCTTGACCCTGACCCTGACCTTGATCCTGACCCTAACGCTGACCCTGAACGTGACCCTGACCCTGACCCTAACCCTGACCGTACCCCTGACCCTGACACTGAAACTGACCCTGACCCTAAACCTGACCCTACGTCTGACTGTGACCCTGACCCTAACCCTGACACTGACCCTAACCCTGACCCTGACCCTGACCCAGACATTGACCCTAACCCTGACCATGAACCTGACCCTGACACTGACTTGACCCAGACCCTGATAGTGACATTAAACTTGACCCTGACCCTGTCCCTGACCCTAAGTCTGACCCTGACCATAACCCTGACACTGACCCTGACCCTGACCCTGACCCTGACCCAGACATTGACCCTAACCCTGACTCTGACCCTGACCCTGAACCTGACCCTAAGTCTGATTGTGACCCTGAACCTAACCCTGACCCTGACCCTGAAGCTGAACCTGATCCAGACATTGACCCTAAACCTGACCCTGACCCTAACCCTGACGCTGACCCTGGACTTGACCCTGACCCTGATCATGACCCTGACCCTGATCTTGACCCTGAACCTGACCATGACCCTGACCCTGACCTTAACCCTGAACCTGACCCTGACCCTGACTCTAACACTGAACCGACCCCTGACCCTGACCCTGACCAATACCCTAAAGCTGACCTGACCCTGACCCTGACTCTGACCGTGACCCTGACCCTGAACCTAACCCTGACCCTGACCCTGAACCTTACCCTCACCTTAACCCTGACACTGACCTGTTCCCTGACCCTAAGTCTGACCGTTACATTGAACCTGAACCTGACCCTGAACCTGACCTTGACCCTGACCCTGACCCTGACCATGACCCTGACCATGACCTTAACCCTGAACCTGACCCTGACCCTGACGCTGGCTCTAACGCTGAACCTACCACTGACCCTGACCAATACCCTAAAGAAGACCTGACCCTGACCCTGACCCTGACCATGACACTGACACTCACCCTGACCTTGACCCTAAGTCTGACCGCGACCCTGAACGTGACCCTGACACTCACCCTGACCCTGACCCTGACCCTGACCCAGACATTGAACCTTACGCTGACCCTGACCCTGATCATGACCCTGACTCTGACCCTGACCCTGACCCTGACAATAACCCTGACCCTGAACCTGACTCTGACCCTAACCCTGACCCTACCACTGACCCTGACCCTAACCCTGACCCTGACCCTAAACGTGACCTGACCCTGAAACTGACCCTGACACTGCCCCTGACCCTGGACCTGACCTTGACTCTGATCTTGACGCTGACCCTGACCCTGACCCTGACCTTAACCCTGAACCTGACCCTGACTCTGACCCTGACGCTGGCTCTAACGCTGAACCTACCCCTGACCCTGACCCTGACCAATACCCTAAAGCTGACCTGACCCTGACCCTGACCCGGACCATGACAATGACCCTCACCCTAACCTTGACCCTAAGTCTGACCACGACCCTGACCCTGACCCTGACACTCATCCTGACCATGACACTGACCTTGACCCTGACCCTGACCTTGATCCTGACCCTAACGCTGACCCTGAACGTGACCCTGACCCTGACCCTAACCCTGACCGTACCCCTGACCCTGACACTGAAACTGACCCTGACCCTAAACCTGACCCTACGTCTGACCGTGACCCTGACCCTAACCCTGACACTGACCCTGACCCTGACCCTGACCCAGACATTGACCCTAACCCTGACTCTGACCCTGACCCTGAACCTGACCTTAAATCTGATTGTGACCCTGAACCTAACCCTGACCCTGACCCTGAACCTGAACCTGATCCAGACATTGACCCTAAACCTGACCCTGACCCTAACCCTGACGCTGACCCTGGACTTGACCCTGACCCTGATCATGACCCTGACCATGATCATGACCCTGACCCTGACACTGACCCTGACCTTGACCTTTACGCTGATACTGACCCTGATCATGACCCTGACACTGACCTTGACCCTGACCTTGACCCTGACCCTAACCCTGACCCTGACCCAGACCCTTAACCTAATACTGAACCTGACCCTGACCCTGACCCTGACCCTGACCCTGACCCTATCCATAACCTTGACCCTGAACCTGACACTGACCCTGACCCTGACAATAACCCTGACCCTGACCTTGACACTAAACCGGACCCTGACCCTTACCCTGACCAAGACCCTGACCCTAACCCTCACCCTGAACCTGCCGCTGATCCTAAGTCTGACCGTGACACTGACCCGGACACTGACCCTGACCCTTACCCTGACCCTGAACCTAAACCTACCCCTGACTCTGACCCTGACCCTGACCCTGACCCTGAACCTAACCCTGAACCTGAACCTGACCCTGAACCCTCAACGTGACACTGACCTTAAACCTGACCCTGACCTGTTCCCTGATTCTAAGTCTGACCGTTGCATTGAACCTGACCTTGACCCTGACCCTGACCCTGACCCTGACCCTAAGTCTGACCACGACCCTGACCGTGACCCTGACCCTGACACTGACCCTGACCCTGACCCTAACCCAGACCCCGCCCCTTACCCTGAAAATGCCCTGACTCAGACCCTGACCCTGGCCCTGAACCTAACTCTACACCTGACCCTATCCCTGACCGTGACCCTGACCCTAACTCTGAACCTGACCCTAACTCGGAACCTGACCCTGAAACTGACCCTGACACTGAACTTAACCCTGACCCTGACCTACACCCTGAACTTGACCTTGAATATGACCGTGACCCTGACCCTCACCCTGACCCTGACCCTGACCCTGACCTTGACCCTGACACTGACCCTGACCCTAAATCTGACCCTGAACTTAATCCTGACCCTAACCCTAACCCTGACCCTGTCCCTGACACTATATCTGACCGTGACCCTGAACCTGACCATGACACTGACCCTGACCTTAACCCTGAACCTGACCCTGACCCTTACCGTGACCATGACACTGACGTAACCCAGACCCTGATACTGACCTTAAACTTGACCTTGATCCTGTCCCTGACCCTAAGTCTGACCATGACCCTGACCCTGACCCTGACCCTGACCCTGACCCTGACCTTGACCCTTACGCTGACCCTGACCCTGATCATGACCCTGACTCTGACACTGACCCTGACCCTGACCATAATCCTGAACCTAACCTTAACCTTCACCCTAACCCTGACCCTAACCCTGGCCGTGACCCTGACCCTGAACCTGACCCTGACCCTGACCCCTATCCTGAACCTAAATCTGACCTGACCCTAACCCTAAGTATGACAATAACACAGACCCTGACCCTGAACCTGACCCTGACCCTTAACCTAGCCCTGACCCTGACCCTGACCCTGACCCTGACCCTGACCCTGACGCTGATTCTGACCGTGACCCTGACCCTGACCATGACCCTGACCTGAACCTGACCCTGACCTTGACACTTACCCTTACCCTGACCCCTATCCTGAACCTAAATCTGACCTGACCCTAACCCTAAGTATGACAATAACTCAGACCCTGAACCTGAACCTGACCCTGACCCTTAACCTAGCCCTGACCCTGACCCTGAACCTGACCCTGACCCTTAACCTAGCCCTGACCCTGACCCTGACCCTGACCATGACCCTGACCTGAACATGACCCTGACCTTGACACTTACCCTGACCCTGACCCTGATCATGAACCTGAACCTGACACTGACCCTAACCCTAACCCTGAACCTTACCCTAACCCTGACCATAACCCTGACCCTGAAGCTCACCCTGAACCTAACCCTGACCCTGACCCTGACCCTGAACCTGACCCTGACTTTAACCCTGATCCTGACCCTGTCCCTGACACTATATCTGACCGTGACCCTGAACCTGACCATGACCCTGAACCTCACCTTGACCCTGACACTGACCCTGACCCTAAGTCTGACCCTGACCCTGACCCTGACCCTGATCTTGACCCTGAACCTGACCATGACCCTGACCCTGACCTTAACCCTGAACCTGACCCTGACCCTAACACTGAACCTACCCCTGACCCTGACCCTGACCAATACCCTAAAGCTGACCTGACCCTGACCCTGACTCTGACCGTGACCCTGACCCTGAACCTAACCCTGATCCTGACCCTGAACCTAACTCTGAACCTGACCCTGACCCTGAACCTTACCCTCACCTTAACCCTGACACTGACCTGTTCCCTGACCCTAAGTCTGACCGTTACATTGAACCTGAACCTGACCCTGACCCTGACCCTGACCATGACCCTGACCATGACCTTAACCCTGAACCTGACCCTGACCCTGACGCTGGCTCTAACGCTGAACCTACCCCTGACCCTGACCAATACCCTAAAGCTGACCTGACCCTGACCCTGACCCTGACCATGACACTGACACTCACCCTGACCTTGACCCTAAGTCTGACCGCGACCCTGAACGTGACCCTGACACTCACCCTGACCCTGACCCTGACCCTGACCCAGACATTGAACCTTACGCTGACCCTGACCCTGATCATGACCCTGACTCTGACCCTGACCCTGACCCTGACAATAACCCTGACCCTGAACCTGACTCTGACCCTAACCCTGACCCTACCACTGACCCTGACCCTAACCCTGACCCTGACCCTAAACGTGACCTGACCCTGAAACTGACCCTGACACTGCCCCTGACCCTGGACCTGACCTTGACTCTGATCTTGACGCTGACCCTGACCCTGACCCTGACCTTAACCCTGACCCTGACTCTGACCCTGACGCTGGCTCTAACGCTGAACCTACCCCTGACCCTGACCCTGACCAATACCCTAAAGCTGACCTGACCCTGACCCTGACCCGGACCATGACAATGACCCTCACCCTAACCTTGACCCTAAGTCTGACCACGACCCTGACCCTGACCCTGACACTCATCCTGACCATGACACTGACCTTGACCCTGACCCTGACCTTGATCCTGACCCTAACGCTGACCCTGAACGTGACCCTGACCCTGACCCTAACCCTGACCGTACCCCTGACCCTGACACTGAAACTGACCCTGACCCTAAACCTGACCCTACGTCTGACTGTGACCCTGACCCTAACCCTGACACTGACCCTAACCCTGACCCTGACCCTGACCCAGACATTGACCCTAACCCTGACCATGAACCTGACCCTGACACTGACTTGACCCAGACCCTGATAGTGACATTAAACTTGACCCTGACCCTGTCCCTGACCCTAAGTCTGACCCTGACCATAACCCTGACACTGACCCTGACCCTGACCCTGACCCTGACCCAGACATTGACCCTAACCCTGACTCTGACCCTGACCCTGAACCTGACCCTAAGTCTGATTGTGACCCTGAACCTAACCCTGACCCTGACCCTGAAGCTGAACCTGATCCAGACACTGACCCTAAACCTGACCCTGACCCTAACCCTGACGCTGACCCTGGACTTGACCCTGACCCTGATCATGACCCTGACCCTGATCTTGACCCTGAACCTGACCATGACCCTGACCCTGACCTTAACCCTGAACCTGACCCTGACCCTGACTCTAACACTGAACCTACCCCTGACCCTGACCCTGACCAATACCCTAAAGCTGACCTGACCCTGACCCTGACTCTGACCGTGACCCTGACCCTGAACCTAACCCTGATCCTGACCCTGAACTTAACTCTGAACCTGACCCTGACCCTGAACCTTACCCTCACCTTAACCCTGACACTGACCTGTTCCCTGACCCTAAGTCTGACCGTTACATTGAACCTGAACCTGACCCTGAACCTGACCTTGACCCTGACCCTGACCCTGACCATGACCCTGACCATGACCTTAACCCTGAACCTGACCCTGACCCTGACGCTGGCTCTAACGCTGAACCTACCACTGACCCTGACCAATACCCTAAAGAAGACCTGACCCTGACCCTGACCCTGACCATGACACTGACACTCACCCTGACCTTGACCCTAAGTCTGACCGCGACCCTGAACGTGACCCTGACACTCACCCTGACCCTGACCCTGACCCTGACCCAGACATTGAACCTTACGCTGACCCTGACCCTGATCATGACCCTGACTCTGACCCTGACCCTGACCCTGACAATAACCCTGACCCTGAACCTGACTCTGACCCTAACCCTGACCCTACCACTGACCCTGACCCTAACCCTGACCCTGACCCTAAACGTGACCTGACCCTGAAACTGACCCTGACACTGCCCCTGACCCTGGACCTGACCTTGACTCTGATCTTGACGCTGACCCTGACCCTGACCCTGACCCTGACCTTAACCCTGACCCTGACTCTGACCCTGACGCTGGCTCTAACGCTGAACCTACCCCTGACCCTGACCCTGACCAATACCCTAAAGCTGACCTGACCCTGACCCTGACCCGGACCATGACAATGACCCTCACCCTAACCTTGACCCTAAGTCTGACCACGACCCTGACCCTGACCCTGACACTCATCCTGACCATGACACTGACCTTGACCCTGACCCTGACCTTGATCCTGACCCTAACGCTGACCCTGAACGTGACCCTGACCCTGACCCTAACCCTGACCGTACCCCTGACCCTGACACTGAAACTGACCCTGACCCTAAACCTGACCCTACGTCTGACCGTGACCCTGACCCTAACCCTGACACTGACCCTGACCCTGAACCTGACCCTGACCCAGACATTGACCCTAACCCTGACCATGAACCTGACCCTGACATTGACTTGACCCAGACCCTGATAGTGACCTTAAACTTGACCCTGACCCTGTCCCTGACCCTAAGTCTGACCCTGACCCTAACCCTGACACTGACCCTGACCCTGACCCTGACCCAGACATTGACCCTAACCCTGACTCTGACCCTGACCCTGAACCTGACCCTAAGTCTGATTGTGACCCTGAACCTAACCCTGACCCTGACCCTGAACCTGAACCTGATCCAGACATTGACCCTAAACCTGACCCTGACCCTAACCCTGACGCTGACCCTGGACTTGACCCTGACCCTGATCATGACCCTGACCATGATCATGACCTTGACCTTTACGCTGATACTGACCCTGATCATGACCCTGACACTGACCCTGATCATGACCCTGACACTGACCTTGACCCTGACCTTGACCCTGACCCTAACCCTGACCCTGACCCAGACCCTTAACCTAATACTGAACCTGACCCTGACCCTGACCCTGACCCTGACCCTATCCATAACCTTGACCCTGAACCTGACACTGACCCTGACCCTGACAATAACCCTGACCCTGACCTTGACACTAAACCGGACCCTGACCCTTACCCTGACCAAGACCCTGACCCTAACCCTCACCCTGAACCTGCCGCTGATCCTAAGTCTGACCGTGACACTGACCCGGACACTGACCCTGACCCTTACCCTGACCCTGAACCTAAACCTACCCCTGACTCTGACCCTGACCCTGACCCTGACCCTGACCCTGACCCTGACCCTGACCTGACCCTGAACCTTACCCTGACCCTGAACCCTAAACCTGACCCTGACCCTGACACTGACCCTTACACCGACCCTGACCTTAACCCTGAACCTAACCCTGACTGTGACCCTGACCCATACCCTAAACCTGACCTGACACTGAGCCTAACCCTGACCTTGATCCTGACCCTAACGCTGACCCTGACCCTGACCCTAAGCCTGACCCTACACCTGACCCTGACCCTGACACTGACCCTGACTCTAAACCTGACGTGACCCTGAACCTGACCTTGACCCTGAACCTGACACTGACCCCGACCCTAACTCTGACCCCGACCCTGAACCTGACCCTGACCCTGACGCTGGCTCTAACGCTGTACCTACCCCTGACCCTGACCAATACCCTAAAGCTGACCTGACCCTGACCCTGACCCTGACCCTACCACTGACCCTGACACTGACCCTGACCCAGACATTGACCCTTACGCTGACCCTGACCCTGATCATGACCCTGACTCTGACACTGACCCTGACCCTGACCATAACCCTGACCCTGACCCTAACGCTGACCCTGACACTAACCCTGACACTGACCCTAAACGTGACCTGACCCTGAAACTGACCCTGACACTGACCCTGACCCTGGACCTGACCCTGACCCTGATCTTGACGCTGACCCTGACCCTGACCCTAACTCGGAACCTGACCCTGACCCTGACCCTTAGACTGAACTTAAACCTGACCCTGACCTACACCCTGAACTTGACCTTGACCCTAACCGTGAACCTGACCCTCACCCTGACCCTAACCCTGACCCTACCACTGATCCTGACACTGAACCTGACCCTGACCCTAAACGTGACCTGACCCTGAAACTGACCCTGACACTGACCCTGACCCTGGACCTGACCCTGACCTTGATCTTGACGCTGACCCTGACCCTGACCCTGACCCTGACCTTAACCCTGAACCTGACCCTGACTCTGACCCTGATAGTGACCTTAAACTTGACCCTGACCCTGTCCCTGACCCTAAGTCTGACCCTGACCATAACCCTGACACTGACCCTGACCCTGACCCTGACCCTGACCCAGACATTGACCCTAACCCTGACCCTGACCCTGACCCTGAACCTGACCCTAAGTCTGATTGTGACCCTGAACCTAACCCTGAACCTGACCCTGAACCTGAACTTGATCCAGACATTGACCCTAAACCTGACCCTGACCCTAACCCTGACGCTGACCCTGGACTTGACCTTGACCTTTACGCTGATACTGACCCTGATCATGACCCTCACCCTGACCTTGACCTTGACCTTTACGCTGATACTGACCCTGATCATGACCCTGACCCTGACCCTGACACTGACCTTGACCCTGACCTTGACCCTGACCCTAACCCTGACTCTGAATCTTACATTGATCCTGACCCTACCCCTGACCCTACCCTGACCCTGAACCTGACCCTGACCCTGACCCTGACCCTGACACTGACTCTGACCCTGAACCTGACCTTGACCCTACAACTGAATTTGACCCTGATCCTGACCCTGACACTGACCCTGACCCTGAACCTGACCCTGACCTTGACCCTGACCCTGACACTGACTCTGACCCTGACCCTGACATTGAACCTGACCTGACCCTGACATTGACCCTAACTTGAACATGACCCTGACACTAAACCTGACCCTGAAGGGATCATGACACTGAACCTGACCTGACCCTGAACCTGACCCTGACATTGACCCTAACCTTGACCCTGACCCTGACCCTAACACTGAACTTACCCTGACCCTGACCGTGACACTGAACCTGACCCTAAGTCTGACCGTGACCCTGACCGTGACCATGACCCTGACACTGACCCTGACCTTGACCCTTACACTAACACTTACCCTGAACCTACCCCTGACCCTGACCCTGACCGTGACAGTAACCCTGACCCTGAACCTACCCCTGAACCTTACCCTGACGCTGACCCTGACCCTGACCCTGACCCTGAACCTGACCTTGACCCTGACCATGACCATGACCCTGACACTGACCCTGACCTTGAACCTTACACTAACACTTACCCTGAACCTACCCCTGACCCTGACCCTGACCGTGACAGTAACCCTGACCCTGAACCTTACCCTGACGCTGACCCTGACCCTGACCCTGACCCTGACCCTGAACCTGATCCTGACCTTGACACTGACCCTGAACCTTACCCTGACCCTCACCCTAAACCTGACCATGACCCTGACCCTGACATTGAACCTTACCCTGAACCTGAACCTTACACTCAACTTCACCTTGACCTTGACCGTGACCTTGAACTTGACCTTGACCTTCACCCTGACCTTGATTCTGAACCTGACCATAAGTCTGACTGTAACCCTTACCCTGACCCTTACACTGACCGTGACCCTGACCCTGACCCTGACTCTGACCCTGACCCTGAACCTGATCATGAACCTAACCCTTACCCTGACCCTGACTCTTCCCCTGACCCTGACATTGACCATTGCCCTGACCCTAAGTCTGAATTTGACCCTGACTCTGACCCTGTCCCTGACCCTGACCCTAACCCTGACCCTGACACTGAACCTAATCCTGACCTTGACCCTGACCCTGATTCTGAACCTGTCCCTGACCCTGACACTGAACCTGAACCGGACACTGACCCTGAACCTGACCCTGACTTTGACCTTGAACTTGACCTTGACCTTGACATTGACCTTGTCACTGAACTTGAACCTGACCAAGACCCTGAACCTAAGTCTGAACGTGACCCTGAAAGTGCACCTGACCCTGAGCCTGACCCTACCCCTGACCCTGACCTTGACCCTTAACCTGACCCTGACCCTAAACCTGACGCTGAAACTCACCCTGACCCTGACCCTAACCCTGAACATGAACCTGAACCTGACCTTGATATTGACCCTGGCCCTGACCTTGACCTTGAACTGTACCTTGACCTTTACCCTGACCGTGACACTGACCCTGAATCTAACACAGACCCTGAACCTTAATGTTAACGTGACCTTGACCCTGACCCTGAACTATACTTTGACCTTTACCATGATCCTAACACTGACCCTGACCCCGAACCCGACCTTGACCTTGACCTTGACCCTGACCCTGACCCTGACCTTTACCTTGACCCTGACCATGACCCTGACCCTGACCTTGACCTTGACCCTAACCCTGACCTTGAACTTGACCTTGACCCTGACCTTGACCTTGACATTGACACTGACCCTGACCCTAAACCTGACCCTGATTCTGACCCTGACCTTGACCTTGACCCTGACCCTGACCCTTACCCTGTTTCTGACCCTAACCCTGACCCTGACCCTGACCCTGACCCTAACCCTGACCCTATCCCTGACCGTGACCCTGACCCTAACCCTGACCCTATCCCTGACCGTGACACTGACCCTGACCCTCAACCTGACCCTGACTATGCCCTGATTCCAACACTGAACCTGACCCTGACCCTGACCCTACCCCTGACCCTGACACTGACCCTGACCATAAACCTGACCATAACCCTGACCGTGACACTGACCCTAAAACTGACCCTGACCCTAAACCTGACCCTGACCCTAACTCTGAACCTGATCCTGACCCCGACCCTGACCCTGACCCTGACCCTGACCGTGACCCTGATACTGATCATAAACCTAACACTACCCCTGACCCTGACCCTGACCCTGACCCTGAACCTGACTCTGGCACTAAACCTGACCTGACCCTGACCCTGGCCCTGACCCTGACCCTGAAACTCACCCTGACACTAACCTTGACCCTGACCCAAAATTATGACCGTGACCCTGACACTGACCCTGAACGTGAACCTGACTCTAAATCTGACCATGACCTTGACCTTGACCCTGACCCTGAACCTAACACTGACCCTGACCCTGACCCTGAATCTGACCCTGAACCTAGCCCTGACCCTGACCCTTACCCTGACCCTTAACCTGACCCTGACACTGACACTGACCATGACACTAACCCTGACCCTGACCCTGACACTGCCCCTAAACCTGATTTGACCCTGACCCTCACTCTGAACCGGACCCTGACCCTGACCTTCAACCTGAACCTGACACTGAACCTGACCTGACCCTGACCCTGACCCTGACCTTGACCCTAACTTTGACCGTGAACCTGAGCCTAAACCTGACCCTGACCCTGACACTGACAGTGACCCTGAACCTGACCCTATGTCTGACCGTGACCCTGACCGTGAACCTGACCCTCGCCCTGACCTGAACCTGACCTTGACCCTAACCCTGATCATGACCCTGACACTGACCCTGACCCTGTCACTAACACTGACCCTGACCCAAACCCTGATGCTGACCCTAACAATGACACTGACCCTGACCCTAAACCAGACCTGACCCTGACCCTGACACTGACCCTGACCCTGAAATTTACTCTGACACTGACCCTGACCCTGAACCTGACCATGATCCTAACCCTGATCCTACCCCTGACCCTGACCCTAACACTGAAACTGACCCTGACCCTGACCCTGACCCTGAACGTTACCCTGACCCTGAACTTGACCCTGACCCTGACCCTAACCCTGACCCTGACGCTGACCCTAAACCTGACATGACCCTGACCCTGACCCTGACCATGAACCTAACCCTGACTCTGACCTTGACCCTGACCCTAACCCTGACGCTAAATCTGAACCTGACCCTGACCCTGACATTGTCCCTAACCCAGACCCTGACTCTGACCCTGACACTGACCCTGCCCCTAAACCTGACCTGACCCTGACCCTGACCCTGAACCTGACCCTGACCCTGACCCTTATCCTGATCGTTACCCTGAATTTGGCACTGACCCTGGCCCTGACCCTGACTCTACACCTGACCCAGAACCTGACACTGACCCTGACCCTAAGCCTGACCCTGTCCCTGACCGTGACCCTAACCCTGACCCTGACCTACACAATTAACTTGACTTTGACCCTGACCGAGACCCTGACCCTGACCCTGACCCTGACCCTGACCCTGACCCTAACCCTGACCCTGAACTTGATCCTGACCCTAACCCTGAACATGACCCTGACCCTGACCCTAACCCTGACACTGACCCTGTCCCTGACCCTGACACTAAACCAGACCATCAACCTGATCCTAAACCTGTCCTGACCCTGAACCTGATACTGACCCTGAACCTAAGTCTGACTGTGACCCTAACCCTTACCCTAATTCTGACCGTGACCCTGATCATGACCTTGACCCTGACCCTGACCCTAACCCTGACCGTGACCCTAACACTGACCCTGACCCTGTCACTTACCCTGACCCTAAGTCTGACCCTGACCTTAACACTAAACCAGACCTGACCCTACCCCTTACCCTGACCCTGACACTGACCCTGAACATGACCTTGACACTAAGTCTGACTGAGACCCTGACCGTGACCCTGAACCTCAAACTGACCCTGACCCTAACCCTGACCTTGACCCTGACCCTGAACCTGACCCTGACCCTCGCCCTGACGCTGACTCTACCCCTGACACTGACCCTGACCATCACTCTGACCCTAACCCTTGTCCTGACCCTGACCCTGACTCTGACCCTGACCCTGAACTTGAACCTGACCCTGACCTTAACCCTGACCCTGACCCTGTCCCTGATTCTAAGAAATACCATGACCCTGACCCTGACCATCACCCTGACCCTGACCCTGACCCTGACCCTCACCCTGACCCTGACCGTTACGCTGATATTGACCCTGATGCTGACCCTGACTCTGAACTACACCCTGAACTTGACCATAACCGTGACCCTGACCCTGACCCTGACCCTGACCCTAAACCTGACCTGACCCTGACCCTGACACTGACAGTGACCCTGACACTGAGCGTGACCCTGACCGTGACCTTAACCCTGACCCTGACAGTGACCCTGACCCTGACCCTAAATCTGAACCTGACCCTGACCCTGACCCTGACACTGTCCCTAACACTGACCCTGACCCCGACAATGACCCTAAACGTAACCCTGACACAGATTTTGACACTAACCCTGTCCCTGACCCTGACCATGAACCTGACCCTAACCCTGACCATGACCCTGACAATGCCCTGATTCCGACCCTGACCCTGACCCTGACGCTAAACTTGACCCTGACCCTTACATTGGCCCTGACCCTGGCCCTGACCCTGACCCTCACCCTGACACTAACCTTGACCCTGACCCAAAATTCTGACTGTGACCCTAACCCTGACCCTGAACGTGACCCTGACCCTAAATCTGACCGTGACCTTGACCCTGAATCTGACCCTGAACCTAACCCTGAACCTGAACCTTACCCTGAACCTTAACCTGACTTTGAACCTGACACTGACCATGACACTAATGCTGACACTGACCCTGACACTGACCCTGCCCCTAAGCCTGACCTGACCCTGACCCTCACTCTGAACCTGAACCTGACCCTGAACTACAACCTGAACCTGACACTGAACCTGACCTTGACCCTAACTGTGACCTTGACGCTGACCCTAAACCTGACCCTGACCCTGACTTAGACAGTGACCCTGACATTGACCCGAACCTTGACCCTGACCCTAAACCTGACCCTCACCATGACCCTAACACTGAACTTACCCTGACCCTGACCGTGACACTGAACCTGACCCTAAGTCTGACCGTGACCCTGACCGTGACAATGACCCTCACCATGAACCTGAACCTGACCTTGACATTGATCCTGACCATGACCCTGACACTGACCCTTACCTTGACCCAAACACTAACACTTACCCTGAACCTACTCCTGACCCTGACCCTGACCCTGACAGTAACCCTGACCCTGAACCTATCCCTGAACCTTACCCTGACCCTGACACTAACCCTGACCCTGAACCTACCCCTGACCCTGACCCTGACCCTGACCCTGACCTTGATCCTAAACCTTACCTGCCCATGACCCTGACCCTAAGTGTGACCGTGACCCAGACCCTGACCTGACCGTGATCCTGACCCTGACCGTGACCCTGACCGTGACCCTGACCTTGACCATGACACTGACCTTTACTCTAACCCTGACCCTGACTCTTATCCTGATCCTGACCCTGACCATGACCTTGACCCTGACCCTGACTTTGACCATGACCTTGGCCCTGACCCTGACAGTGCCCTGACTCCGACCCTGACCCTAAGTCTCACCGCGACCCTGACCGTGACCCTGAACCTCACACTGACCCTGACCCTGACCCTGACTCTTACATTGATCCTGACCCTACCCTGACCCTTACCCTGACTCTGACCCTGACCCTGAACCTGACCCTGACCCTGACCCTAGCCCTGACTCTGTCTCTGACCCAGACCCAGACCCTGACCCTGACACTGACTCTGACACTGAACCTGACCTTGACCTTAGAACTGAACTTGACCCTGACCCTGACACTGACCCTGAACATGAACCTTCCCCTGACCTTGACCCTGACCCTGACACTGACTCTGACCCTGACATTGACCCTAACCTTGAACATGACCCTGACACTAAACCTGACCCTGACGTGATCATGACACTGAACCTGACCTGACCCTGAACCTGACCCTGACATTGACCCTAACCTTGACCCTGACCCTGACCCTAACACTGAACCTGACCCTGACCCTGACCGTGACACTGAACCTGACCCTAAGTCTGACCGTGACCCTGACTGTGACCATTACCCTCACCCTGACCCTGAACCTGACCTTGACCCTGACCATGACCATGACCCTGACACTGACCCTGACCTTGAACCTTACACTAACACTTACCCTGAACCTACCCCTGACCCTGACCCTGACCGTGACAGTAACCCTGACCCTGAACCTACCCCTGAACCTTACCCTGGCCCTGACCCTGGCCCTGACCCTGATCCTGACCTTGACACTGACCCTGACCCTTACCCTGACCCTCACCCTAAACCTGACCATGACCCTGACCCTGACCTTGAACCTTACCCTGAACCTGAACCTTACACTCAACTTCACCTTGACCTTGACGCTGACCTTGAACTTGACCTTGACCTTCACCCTGACCTTGATTCTAAACCTGACCCTAAGTCTGACTGTAACCCTTACCCTGACCCTGACCTTGACACAGATTCTTACACTGAACGTGACCCTGACCCTGACCCTGACCCTGACCCTGAACCTGATCATGAACCTAACCCTTACCCTGACCCTGACTCTACCCCTGACCCTGACATTGACCATTGCCCTGACCCTAAGTCTGAATTTGACCCTGACCCTGACCCTACCCCTGACCCTGACCATGAACCTAACCCTGAACTTGACCCTGACCCTGATTCTGAACCTGTCCCTGACCCTGACACTGAACCTGAACCGGACACTGACCCTGAACCTGACCCTGACTTTGACCTTGAACTTGACCTTGACCTTGACATTGACCTTGTCACTGAACTTCAACCTGACCAATACCCTGAACCTAAGTCTGAACGTGACCCTGAAAGTGCACCTGACCCTGAGCCTGACCCTACACCTGACACTGACCTTGACCCTTAACCTGACCCTTTCCCTGAACCTGACCCTAATTCTGACCCTGACCTTGACCTTGACCCTGACCCAGACCCTTACCCTGTTTCTGACCCTAACCCTGACCCTGACCCTGACCCTAACCCTGACCCTAATTCTGACCCTGACCCTGACCGTGACCCTGACCCTGACCCTGACCCTGAACATGAAACTGAACCTGACCTTGATATTGACCCTGGCCCTGACCTTGACCTTGAACTGTACCTTCACCTTTACCCTGACCGTGAAACTGACCCTGAATCTAACACAGACCCTGAACCTTAATCTTAACGTGACCTTGACCCTGACCCTGAACTTTACTTTGACCTTTATCATGATCCTAACCCTGACCCTGACCCCGAACCCGACCTTTACCTTGACCCTGACCATGACCCTGACCCTGACCTTGACCTTGACCCTAACCCTGACCTTGAACTTGACCTTGACCCTGACCTTTACCTTGACCTTGACCCTGACCCTGACCCTTACCCTGTTTCTGACCCTAACCCTGACCCTGACCCTGACCCTAACCCTGACCCTATCCCTGACCGTGACCCTGACCCTGACCCTGACCCTAAACCTGACCCTGACCATGACCCTGACCCTGACCCTGACCCTAAACCTGACCCTATCCCTGACCGTGACCCTGACCCTGACAATGCACTAATTCCAACACTGAACCTGACCCTGACACTGACCCTGACCATAAACCTGACCATAACCCTGACCTTGACACTGACCCTAAACCTGACCCTGACCCTAACCCTGAACCTGATCCTGACCCCGACCCTGACCCTGACCCTGACCCTGACCGTGACCCTGATACTGACCCTGAACCTAACACTACCCCTGACCCTGACCCTGACCCTGACCGTGACCCTGACCCTGATCCTGGCACTAAATCTGACCTGCCCTGACCCCGGCCCTGACCCTGACCCTAAATCTCACCCTGACACTAACCTTGACCCTGACCCAAAATTCTAACCGTGACACTAAACCTGACCCTGAACGTGACCCTGACCCTAAATCTGACCGTGACCTTGACCTTGACCCTGACCCTGAACCTAACACTGACCCTGACCCTGACCCTGACCCTGAACATAACCCTGACCCTGAACCTTACCCTGACCCTTAACCTGACCCTGACACTGACACTGACCATGACGCTAACCCTGACCCTGACCCTGACACTGACCCTGCCCCTAAACCTGATTTGACCCTGACCCTCACTCTGAACCTGACCCTGACCCTGACCTTCAACCTGAACCTGACACTGAACCTGACCTGACCCTGACCCTGACCTTGACCCTAACTTTGACCCTGACCCTAAACCTGACCCTGACCCTGACACTGACAGTGACCCTGAACCTGACCCTATGTCTGACCATGACCCTGACCGTGAACCTGACCCTCGCCCTGACCCTGAACCTGACCTTGACCCTAACCCTGATCATGACCCTGACCCTGACCCTGACCCTGACACTAACACTGACCCTGACCCTGACCCAAACCCTGATGCTGACCCTAACAATGACACTGACCCTGACCCTAAACCAGACCTGACCCTGACCCTGACACTGACCCTGACCCTGAAATTTACTCTGACACTGACCCTGACCCTGAACCTGACCATATCCTAACCCTGATCCTACCCCTGACCCTGACCCTAACACTGAACCTGACCCTGACCCTAAACCTGACCTGACCCTGACCCTGACACTGACCCTAAACCTCACCCTGACTCTAACCTTGACCCTGACCCTGACCCTGAACCTGACCCTGACCCTGACCCTGAACGTGACCCTGAGCCTGAACCTGACCCTGATCCTGACCCTGAACCTAACCCTGACCCTGAACCTAACCCTGACCCTAACACTGACTTGGACCCTGACCCTAACCCTGAACCTAACACTGACCCTGTCCCCGACCCTGACCCTAACCCTGACCCTGACGCTGACCGTGACCCTGACACTGACCCTGAACCTGACTTTGAAACTTACCCTACCCCTGACCCCGACTCTAAACCTGACCCTGACCTGACCCAGACCTTGACATTAACCCTTAACTAGACCCTGACCCTGACATTAACACTGACCCTAACTTTGAAACTGAACCTGACCCTAACCCTGAACCTGACCCTGACACTTTCCCCGACCCTGACCCTAAACCAGACCCTGACGCTGACCCTGACCGTGACCGTGACCCTAACCCTGACCGTGACACAGACCCTGACCATGACCCTAACGCTGACCCTGACCCTGACCTTGACCCTGACCCTTAACCATGACCGTGACCCTGTACCTGATCCTAAGTCTGACCGTGACCCTGACCATGACCCAGACCCTAACCCTGAGCCTGACACTGACCTTGACCCTGACCCTAACCCTGATCCTAAATCTGAACCTGACCCTGACCCTGACCCTGACCCTGACCCTGACACTGACCGTGACCCTGACTCTGACCCTGACCCTAAATCTGAACCTGACCCTGACACTGTCCCTAACCCTGACACTGACCCTGACACTGACCCGGACCCTGCCCCTAAACCTGACCTAACCTTGACCCCGGCCCTGAACCTGACCCTTAACCTCACCCTGACACTAACCTTGACAATGACCCAAAATTCTGACTGTGACTCTTACCCTGACACTGAACGTTACCCTGACACTAAATATGACAGTGACCTTGACCCTGACCTGAACCTAAAACTGACCATGACCCTGACCCTGACCCTATCCCTGACCCTGACCCTGCCCCTAAGCCTGACCTGACCCTGACCACTCACTCTGACCCTAACCCTGACCCTGACCCTGACCCTAACACTGACCCTGACCCTGACCCTGATCCTGACACAGACCATAACACTGACCCTGACCCTGTACCTGATCCTAAGTCTGACCGTGACCCTGACCCTGACCCTGATCATGACCCTGACACTGAACCTGACCCTGAAATTTACTCTGACACTGACCCTGACCCTGAAATTTACCCTGACCGTGACCCTGACCCTGACCGTGACCTTGACCCTAAACCTGACCCTGTCCCTGACCCTGACCCTGACCCTGTCCCTGAACCTAACCCAGATCCTGACCCTGACCATGACCGTGAACCTGACCCGGACTTTGAACCTGAACTGGACCCTGACCCTGACCCTGACCCTGATCCTGACCCTGACCCTGACCCTGACCCTGACCCTAACACTGACACTGAAACTGACCCTGACCCTGACCCTGGACCTGAACCTGATCCTACCCCTGACCCTGACCCTAACACTGACCCTGACCCTGACCCTAAACCTGACATGACCCTGACCCTGACCCTGAACCTAAACCTCACCCTGACCCTGACCTTGACCCTGACCCTGACATTAACCCTAACCCCGACACTGACCCTGATCATGACCCTAACCATGACAGTGACCCTAACCCTGAACCTGACCCTGACCCAGACCTTGACACTGAACCTGACCCTGTCTTTGAACCTGAACCCGACCCTGACTGTGACCCTGACCCTAAGTCTGACCTTGACCCTGACCCTGACCTGACCCTGACCATGACCCTAACACTGATACTGACCCTGAACCTAACCCTACCCGTGACCCTGACCCTGACCGTGACCCTAAACATGACATGACCCTGACCCTGACCCTGACCCTGACAGTAACCCTGACCCTGATCGTGACCCTACCCCTGCCCCTTACCCTGACCTTAATCGTGACCCTGACCGTAACACTGACCGTAACCCTGACCATGACCCTGAACTTGACCCTAACCCTGACCATGACCCTGACCCTGACCCTGAACCTGACCTTAATTCTGAACCTGACCCTGACGCTGACCCTGAACCTGACCCTAACCCTGACCCTGACCCTGAGTCTGACGCTGACCCTGACCCTGACCCTGACCATGACCCTGACAATGCCGTGATTCCGATCCTGACCCTGACCCTGACGCTAACCGTGACCCTGACCCTTACTTTGGCCCTGGCCCTGACCCTGACCCTGACCCTAACTCTGAACCTGATCCTCACCCCGACCCTGACCCTGACCCTGACCGTGACCCTGATACTGACCCTGAACCTAACACTACCCCTGACCCTGACCCTGACCCTGAACCTGACCCTGACCCTGACCCTGACCCTGACACTAAACCTGACATAACCTTGACCCCGGCCCTGACCCTGACCCTAAACCTCACCCTGACACTAACCTTGACCCTGAACCAAAATTCTGACCGTGACCCTGACACTGACCCTGAACGTGACCCTGACCCTAAATCTGACCCTGAACCTAACCCTGAACCTGAACCTTAACTTGACCCTTAACCTGACCCTGAACCTGACACTGACCATGACCCTAACCCTGACCCTGACCTTGACCCTATGTCTGACCGTGACCCTGACCGTGAAACTGACCCTCGCGCTGACCCTGAACCTGACCTTCACCTTGACCCTGATCATGACCATGACACTGACCCTGACCTTGACCCTTACACTAACACCGACCCTGGCCCTGACCCAAACCCTGATGCTGACCCTAACAATGACACTGACCCTGACCCTAAACCAGACCTGACCCTGACCCTGACACTGACCCTGACCCTAAAATTTACTCTGACACTGACCCTGACCATGAACCTGATCCTGACACTAACCCTGACCCTGACCCTGAACCTGAACTTTACCCTGATCGTGACCCTGACACTGACCTTGACCCTAAACCTGACCCTGACCCTGACCATGTCCCTGAACCTAACCCAGATCCTGACCTGAACTTGATCCTGACCCTGACCTTGACCCTGACTTAACCCTGACACTGAATATCTCCCTGACCCTGACCCTGACCCAAATCCTGACCCTAACCCTGACCGTGACCCTGACTCTGAACCAGACACTGACCCTAAATCTGAACCTGACCCTGACTCTGACACTGACCCTAACACTGACTTTAAACGTGACCCTGACACTGATTTTGACACTAAACCTTACCATGACCTGACCCTAAACCTGATCATAACCCTGACCGTGACACTGACCCTGACCCTGACCCTGACCCTGAACCTGACCCTAACCCTGACCCTGACCCTGAGTCTGACGCTGACCCTGAAAAAGACCCTGACCCTGACCCTGACCATGACCCTGACAATGCCGTGATTCCGATCCTGACCCTGACCCTGACGCTAACCGTGACCCTGACCCTTACTTTGGCCCTGACCCTGGCCCTGAACGTGACCCTACACCTGACCCTGACTCTGACCCTGACCCTAAACCTGACCATAACCCTGACCGTGACACTGACCCTGACCCTGACCCTGACCCTGACCGTGACCCTGATACTGACCCTGAACCTAACACTACCCCTGACCCTGCACCCTGACCCTGACCCTGACCCTGACAACAAATCTGACCTAACCTTGACCCCGGCCCTGACCCTGACCGTAAACCTCACCCTGACACTAACCTTGACCCTGACCCAAAATTATGACCGTGACCCTGAACGTGACCCTGACCCTAAATCTGACCGTGACCTTGACCTTGACCCTGACCCTGAACCTAACCCTGACCCTGACCCTTACCCTGACCTTTAACCTGACCCTGAACCTGACACTGACCATGACCCTAACCCTGACACAGACCCAGACCCTGAACCTGACCTACAACCTGAACCTGACACTGAACCTGACCTGACCCTGACCCTGACCGTGACCCTGACCTTGACCCTAACTGTGACCCTGACCCTGACCCTAAACCTGAACCTGACCCTGACCCTGACAGTGACACTGAACCTGACCCTATGTCTGACTGTGACCCTGACCGTGAACCTGACCCTCGCCCTGACCCTGAACCTGACCTTGACCCTGAACCTGATCATGACCCTGACACTGACCCTGACCTTGACCCTTACACTAACACTGACCCTGACCCTGACCCAAACCCTGATGTTGACCCTAACAATGACACTGAACCTGACCCTAAACCAGACCTGACCCTGACCCTGACCCTGACCCTAAACCTCACCCTGACTCTAACCTTGACCCTGACCCTGACCCTGAACCTGACCCTGAATCTGAACGTGACCCTGAGCCTGACCTTGACTCTGACCCTGACATTAACCCTAACCCTGACCCTGACCCTGATCATGAACCTGACCCTGACCCTAACCCTGACACTAACCGTGACCCTGATTCTGACCCTGACCCTGACCGTGACCCTAACACTGACACTGACCCTGACAGTGACCCTGACCCTGATCCTGACCCTACCCCTGCCTCTTAACCTGACCTTAATAGTGACCCTGACCGTAACACTGACCCTGACGCTGACCCTGACCCTGACCCTGACCCCTACCCTGACAATGTCCTGACCCCTACCCTGACCCTGACCCAGACCCTGACCCTGACTGTTACCCTAACCCTGAACCTGACCCTGTCTTTGAACCTGAACCCAACCCTGACCGTGATCCTGACCCTAAGTCTGACCTTGACCCTGAACCTGACCCTGACCCTGACCCTGACCCAAACCCTGACCCTAACCCTGACCGTGACCCTGACACTAATGCTGACCATGACCCTGAACTTAACCCTGAGCCTAACCCTGAGCCTGACCCTGAGTCTGACGCTGACCCTGACCCTGACCCCGACCCTGACCCTGACAATGCCCTGATTCCGACCCTGACCCTGACCCTAATCCTGATGGTGACCCTGAATTCGGCCCTGACCCTGGCCCTGACCCTGACCCTACACGTCACACTGAACCTGACCCTGACCCTGACCCTAACCCTGACCCTAAATTTGACCGTGACCCTAACCCTGACCCTGACCCTGACCGTAACTCTGAACCTGACCCTGACCCTGACCATGACACTGAACCTAACCCTGACCCTGACCTAAACGCTGAACTTGACCTTGACCCTGATCCTGACCCTGACCCTGACCGTGACCCTGATACTGACCCTGAACCTAACCGTACTCCTGACCCTGACCCTAACACTTAGCCTGACCCTAAACCTGACCTGACCCTGACCCCAACCCTAAACATCACCCTGACTCTAACACTGACCCTGAACTTAAAATTCTGACTGTGACCCTGACCCTCAACTCTGACCCTGACCCTGACCCTAACCCTAACCGTGACCCTGAACCTAAGTCTGACCGTGAACCTGACCCTGACCCTGACCTTGACCCTGACCCTGACCCTGACCCTGACACTGACCCTGCCCCTAAACCTGACCTGTCCCTGACCCTGAACCTAACCCTGACCCTTATCCTGAACGTTACCCTGAATTTGGCACTGACCCTGGCCCTGACCCTGACTCTACACCTGACCCAGAACCTGACACTGACCCTGCCCCTAAGCCTGACCCTGACCCTGACCCTGACACTAAACCTGATGTTGACCCTGACCCTGACCCTGACCCTGAACCTGATACTGACACTGAACCTAAGTCTGACTGTGACCCTAACCCTTACCCTAATTCTGACCGTGACCCTGATCATGACCTTGACCCTGACCCTGACCCTAACCCTGACCCTTGCCCTAACACTGACCCTGACCCTGTCACTTACCCTGACCCTAAGTCTGACCCTGACCTTAACACTAAACCTGACCCTGACCCTACCCCTTACCCTGACCCTGACACTGACCCTGAACATGACCTTGACACTGTCTGACTGAGACCCTGACTGTGACCCTGAACCTCAAACTGACCCGGACCCTAACCCTGACCTTGACCCTGACCCTCACTCTGACCCTAACCCTTGTCCTGACCCTGACCCTGACTCTGACCCTGATAATAAACCTGACCCTGACCCTGACCCTGACCCTGAACATAAACCTGACCTTGACCCTGAACCTGACCCTGAACTTAACCCTGAACCTGACCCTGACCCTGACCCTGAAGCTGACCCTGACCCTGACATTTATCCTAACCCTGACCCTGACCCTGACCCTGTCCCTGATTCTAAGAAATACCGTGACCCTGACCCTGACCATCACCCTGGCCTGACCCTGAACATGACCTTGACCCTGACCCTGAACATTACCCTGACCCTGACCCTGACACTTACACTGACCCTGACCGTTACGCTGATCCTGACCCTGATACTGAACCTGACTCTGAACTACACCCTGAACTTGACCATAACCGTGACCCAGACCCTGACTCTGACCCTGACCGGGACCATGACCGTGACCCTGAAACTAACACTACCCCTGACCCTGATCCTGACCCTGACACTAAACCTGACCCTGACAATGACGCTGACACTGACCGTGACCCTGAGCGTGACCTTAACCCTGACCCTGACAGTGACCCTGAACCTGATCCTTACCCTACCCCTGCCCCTTACCCTGACCTTAATCGTGACCCTGACCGTAACACTGACCGTGACACTGACTCTGACCCTGACCCTTACCCTGACCCTTAACCTGACCCTGACACTGACACTGACCATGACCCTAACCCTGACCCTGACCCTGACACTGACCCTGCCCCTAAGCCTGACCTGACCCTCACCCTCACTCTGACCCTGACCCTGACCTACAACCTGAACCTGACACTGAACCTGACCTGACCCTGACCCTGACCCTGACTCTGACAGTGACCCTGAACCTGACCATATGTCTGACCGTGACCCTGACCGTGAAACTGACCCTCGCCCTGACCCTGAACCTGACCTTGACCCTGACCCTGATCATGACCCTGACTTTGACCCTGACCTTGACCCTTACACTAACACTGACTTTAACCCTGACCCAGACCCTGATGCTGACCCTAACAATGACACTGACCCTGACCATAAACCTGACCAGACCCTGACCCTGACACTGACCGCGACCCTGAAATTTACTCTGACCCTGACCCTGACCCTGAACCTGATCCTGACACTAACCCTGACCCTGACCCTGACCCTGTCCATGAACCTAACCCAGATCCTGACCCTGACCCTGACCCTGATCCTGACCCTGACCCTGACCCTAACACTGACACTGACCCTGACCCTGACCCTGACCCTGAACCTGAACCTGATCCTACACCTGACCCTGACCCTGACCCTAAACCTCACCCTGACTCTAACCTTGACCCTGACCTTACCCTGAACCTGACCCTGACCCTGACCCTGAACGTGACCCTGACCCTGACCTTGACCCTGACCCTGACATTAACCCTAACCCTGACACTGACCCTGATCATGAACCTGACCCTGACCCTGACCTTAACCCTGACACTGACCGTGATCCTGACCTTAACCCTGACACTGACCGTGACCCTGACCCTGACCCTAAACCTGACCCTTGCCCTAACACTGACCCTGACCCTGACACTTACCCTGACCCTAAGTCTGACCCTGACCTTAACACTAAACCAGACCCTGACACTAACACTGACCCTGACCCTGACCCTGAACCTGACCCTGACCCTGACCCAAACCCTGACCCTAAACATGACCGTGACCCTGACTGTGACCCTGACCCTGACCCTAAATCTGAACCTGACCCTGACTCTGACACTGACCCTAACACTGACTTTGACCCGGACCCTGACACTGACCGTAAACGTGACCCTGACACTGACCCTAAACTAACCCTTACCATGACCCTGACCCTAAACCTGATCATAACCCTGAGCCTGACCCTGAGACTGACGCTGACCCTTACCCCGACCCTGACCCTGACAATGCCCTGATTCTGACCCTGACCCTGACCCTGACCCTGACCCTGATACTAATCCTGATGTTGACCCTGAATTCGGCCCTGACCCTGGCGCTGACCCTGACCCTACACCTCACACTGAACCTGACCCTGACCCTGACCCTGACCCTAACCCTGACCCTGACCCTGACCCTGACCCTGACCCTAAACCTGACCGTGACCCTGACTAAATTTGACTGTGACCCTAACCCTGACCCTGACCCTGACCCTAACTCTGAACCTGACCCTGACCATGACACTGAACCTAACCCTGACCCTGACATACACCCTGAACTTGAACTTGACCCTGATCCTGACCCTGACCCTGACCGTGACCATGATACTGAACCTGAACCTATCCCTACTCCTGACCCTGACTCTAACACTGACCCTGACCTTAAAACTCTGACCGAGACCCTGACCTTAACCCTGACACTGACCCTGACCCTGACGCTGACCCTGAACGTGACCCTGAGCCTGACCTTGACCCTGACCCTGACATTAACCCTAACCCTGACACTGACCCTGACCCTGAACCTAACCCTATCCCCTGACCCTGACCCTGACCATGACCCTAAACCTGACATGACCCTGACCCTGACCCTGACCCTGACCTTGACGCTAATGGTGACCCTGACCCTGACCCTGACCCTAACCCTATCCCTGACCCTGACCATTACCCTCACCCTGAACCTGACCTGACCCTGACCCTGACACTGACCCGGACCCTAACCCTGAACCTGACCGTGACCCTGATTCTGACCCTGACCCTGACGGTGACCCTGACCCTGACCCTGACCCTAAGTCTACACCGTGAACCTGACCCTGACTCTGACCCTGACCATAACCCTGACCCTGACCTTGACCTTGACCCTACACTGAACTTGACCCTGAAACTGACCCTGACCCTGACACTGACCCTGACCCTGAAACTGACCCTGACCCTGACCCTGACCCTGACCCAGACCCCAAACCTGACCCTGACAATGCCCTGACTCCGACCCTGACCCTGACCCTGACCCTGACCCTAATCCTGATCGTGACCCTGAATTTGGCGCTGACCCTGGCCCTGACCCTAACTCTACACCTGACCCTGAACCTGACCCTGACCCTAACCCTGACCCTATCCCTGACGGTGACCCTGACCCTGACCCTGACCCTGACCCTAACTCGGAACCTGACCCTGACCCTGACCCTTAGACTGAACTTAACCCTGACCCTGACCTACACCCTGAACTTGACCTTGACCCTGACTGTGAACCTGACCCTCACCCTGACCCTGAACCTGACCTTGACCCTGACCATGACCATGACCCTGACACTGACCCTGACCTTGACCCAAACACTAACACTTACCCTAAACCTACCCCTGACACTGACCCTGACACTAACCCTGACCCTGAACCTACCCCTGACCCTCACCCTGATCCTAAACCTTACCTGCCCGTGACCCTGTCCCTAAGTGTGACCGTGACCGAGACCCTGACCTGACCGTGATCCTGACCCTGACCGTGACCCTGACCGTGACCCTGACCTTGACCATGACACTGACCTTTACTCTAACCCTGACCCTGAATCTTACCCTGATCCTGACCCTGACCATGACCTTGACCCTGACCCTGACTTTGACCATGACCTTGACCCTGACCCTGACAGTGCCCTGACTCCGACCCTGAACCTAAGTCTCACCGCGACCCTGACCGTGACCCTGACCCTCACACTGACCCTGACCCTGACCCTGATTCTTACCTTGATCCTGTCTCTGACCCTACCCCTGACCCTACCCTGACCCTTACCCTGACTCTGACCCTAAACCTGACCCTGACCCTGACCGTGACACTGAACCTGACATTGACCCTAACCTTGACCCTGACCCTAAACCTGACCCTCACCCTGACCCTGACCGTGACACTGAACCTGACCCTAAGTCTGACCGTGACCCTGACCGTGACCATTACCCCCACCCTGACCCTGAACCTGACCTTGACCCTGACCATGACCATGACCCTGACACTGACCCTGACCTTGACCCTTACACTAACACTTACCCTGAACCTACCCCTGACCCTGACCCTGACCGTGACAGTAACCCTGACCCTGAACCTATCCCTGAACCTTACCCTGACCCTGACTCTGACCCTGACCCTGAACCTGACCCTGACACTGACTCTGACCATAAACCTGACCTTGACCCTATATCTGAACTTAACCCTGACCCTGACCCTGACACTGACCCTGACCCTGAACCTGACCCTGACCTTGACCCTGACCCTGACACTGACTCTGACCCTGACCCTGACCCTGACATTGAACCTGACCTGACCCTGACATTGACCCTAACCTTGAACGTGACCCTGACACTAAACCTGACCCTGACATGATCATGACACTGAACCTGACCTGACCCTGAACCTGACCCTGACATTGACCCTAACCTTGACCCTGACCCTGACCCTAACACTGAACCTGACCCTGACGCTGACCCTGACCATGATCCTGACCTTGACACTGACCCTGACCCTTACCCTGACCCTCACCCTAAACCTGACCATGACCCTGACCCTGACCTTGAACCTTACCCTGAACCTGAACCTTACACTCAACTTCACCTTGACCTTGACGCTGACCTTGAACTTGACCTTGACCTTCACCCTGACCTTGATTCTGAACCTGACCCTAAGTCTGACTGTAACCCTTACCCTGACCCTGACTCTGACCTTGACACTGACCCTTACACTGACCGTGACCCTGACCCTGACCCTGACTCTGACCCTGACCCTGACCCTGACCCTGACCCTGAACCTGATCATGAACCTAATCCTGACCTTGACCCTGACCCTGATTCTGAACCTGTCCCTGACCCTGACACTGAACCTGAACCGGACACTGACCCTGAACCTGACCCTGACTTTGACCTTGAACTTGACCTTGACCTTGACAATGACCTTGTCACTGAACTTGAACCTGAACAAGACCCTGAACCTAAGTCTGAATGTGACCCTGAAAGTGCACCTGACCCTGAGCCTGACCCTACCCCTGACCCTGAACTTGACCCTTAACCTGACCCTGACCCTGAACCTGACCCTGACCCTGACCCTAACCTTTTCCTTGACCCTGACCATGACCCTGACCCTGACCTTGACCTTGACCCTAACTGTGACCCTGAAATTGACCTTGACCCTGATCTTGACCTTGACATTGACACTGACCCTGACCCTAAACCTGACCCTGATTCTGACCCTGACCTTGACCTTGACCCTGACCCTGACCCTTACCCTGTTTCTGACCCTAACCCTGACCCTGACCCTATCCCTGACCGTGACCCTGACCCTGACACTGACCTTAAACCTGACCCTGACCCTGACGTGACCCTGACCCTGACCCTAAACCTGACCCTGACCCTGACCCTGACCGTGACACTGAACCTGACCCTAAGTCTGACCATGACCCTGACCGTGACCATGACCCTCACCCTGACTCTGAAACTGACCTTGACCCTGACCATAAACATGACCCTGACACTGACCCTGACCCTGACATTGACCCTGACCTGATCCTGACATTCACCCTGACCTTGACCCTGACCCTGACACTGACTCTGACCCTGACCCTGACATTGAACCTGACCTGATCCTGACATTGACCCTAACCTTGAACATGACCCTGACACTAAACCTGACCCTGACGTGATCATGACACTGAACCTGACCTGACCCTGAACCTGACCCTGACATTGACCCTAACCTTGACCCTGACCCTGACCCTAACACTGAACCTGACCCTGACCCTGACCCTGACCATGATGCTGACCTTGACACTGACCCTGACCCTGACCTTTACCTTGACCCTGACCATGACCCTGACCCTGACCTTGACCTTGACACTGACACAGACCCTGACCTTTACCTTGACCCTGAACATGACCCTGACACTGACCTTGACCTTGACCCTAACCCTGACCTTGAACTTGACCTTGACCCTGACCTTGACCTTGACGTTGACACTGACCCTGACCCTTACCCTGTTTCTGACCCTAACCCTGACCCTGACCCTGACCCTGACCCTAACCCTGACCCTAGCCCTGACTCTGACTCTGACCCTGACCCAGACCCTGACCCTGACCCTAACCGTGACCCTGACCCTAACACTGACCCTGAAATTGACCCTGACCCTGACATTTATCCTAACCCCGACCCTGACCCTGACCCTAAGTCTACACCGTGACCCTGACCCTGACTCTGACCCTGACCATGACCCTGACCCTGACCTTGACCCTGACCCTGACCCTAACTCGGAACCTGACCCTGACCCTAACCCTGACCCTGAACTGGATCCTGACCCTAACCCTGAACATTACCCTGGCCCTGACCTTGACCTTGAACTGTACCTTGACCTTTAACCTGACCGTGACACTGACCCTGAATCTAACACAGACCCTGAACCTTAAACTTAACGTGACCTTGACCCTGACCCTGAACTTTACTTTGACCTTTACCATTATCGTAACCCTGACCCTGACCCTGAACCCGACCTTGACCTTGACCTTGACCCTGACCCTGACCCTGACCTTTACATTGACCCTGACCATGACCCTGACCCTGACCTTGACCTTGACCCTAACCGTGACCTTGAACTTGACCTTGACCCTGACCTTGACCTTGACATTGACACTGACCCTGAACCTAAACCTGACCCTGATTCTGACCCTGACCTTGACCTTGACCCTGACCGTGACCCTTACCCTGTTTCTGACACTAACCCTGACCCTGACCCTGACCCTGACCCTAACCCTGACCGTATCCCTGACCGTGACCCTGACCCTGACCCTGACCCTAAACCTGACCCTGACCCTGACCCTGACCCTAAACCTGACCCTATCCCTGACCGTGACCCTGACCCTGACCCTGACCTTAAACCTGACCCTGACCCTGACCCTGACCCAGACCCCAAACCTGACCCTGACAATGCCCAGACTCCAACCCTGACCCTGACCCTGACCCTGACACTAATCCTGATCGTGACCCTGAATTTGGCACTGACCCTGGCCCTGACCCTAACTCTACACCTGACCCTGAACCTGACCCTGACCCTAATCCTGACTCTATCCCTGACGGTGACCCTGACCCTGACCCTGACCCTGACCCTAACTCGGAACCTGACCCTGACCCTGACCCTTAGACTGAACTTAACCCTGACCCTGACCTACACCCTGAACTTCACATTGACCCTGACCGTTAACCTGACCCTCACCCTGACCCTGACCCTGACCTTGACCCTGACACTGACCCTGACACTTACTCTGACCCTGAACTGGATCCTGACCCTAACCCTGAACATGACCCTGACCCTGACCCTAACCCTGACCCTGTCCCTGACACTGACCCTGTCCCTGACCCTGACCCTGACCCTAAACCTCACCCTGACTCTAACCCTGAGCCTGACCTTGACCCTGACCCTGACATTAACCCTAACACTGACACTGACCCTGAACCTGACCCTGACCCTGACCTTGACCCTGACTCTGACATTAACCCTAACCCTGACACTGACACTGATCATGAACCTGACCCTGACCCTGACCTTAACCCTGACACTGACCGTGACCCTGATTCTGACCCTGACCCTGACCGTGACCCTAACCTGACCCTGACCCTGACAGTGAACCTGACCCTGATCCTGACTCTAACCCTGCCCCTTACCCTGACCTTAATCGTGACCCTGACCGTAACACTGACCGTGACCCTGACCCTAAGTCTGACCTTGACCCTACCCTTACCCTGACCCTTACCCTGACCCCTACCCTGACAATGCCCTGACCCCTACCCTGACCCTGACTGTTACCCTAACCCTGAACCTGACCCTGACCCAGACCTTGACCCTGAACCTGACCCTGTCTTTGAACGTGAACCCGACACAGACCGTGACCCTGACCCTAAGTCTGACCTTGACCCTGACCCTGACCCTGACCCTAACACTGACCCTGACCCTGAACCTAACACTATCCCCTGACCCTGACCCAGACCATGACCCTAAACCTGACATGACCCTGACCCTGACCCTGACCCTGACCTTGACACCGATGGTGACCCTGACCCTGACCCTGACCCTGAACCTGAACCTGACCCTGACCCTGACCATTACCCTCACCCTAAAGCTGACCTGACCCTGACCCTGAAACTGACCCGGACCCTAACCCTGAACCTGACCGTGACCCTGATTCTGACCCTGACCCTGACCGTGACCCTGACCCTGACCCTAAACCTGACCTGAACCTGACCCTGACCTTGACCTTGACCCTGACTTAACCCTGACACTGAATATCTCCCTGACCCTGACCCTAATCCTGATCCTATCTTTTACCATGACCCTAACCCTGACCCTGACCCTAACTCTGAAACTGAACCCCTGAACATGACACTAAACCTAACCCTGACCCTGACCAACACCCTGAACTTGACCTTGACCCTGACCCAGACCCTGACCCTGACCCTGACACTGACCCTGACCCTGACCCTGAAATTGACCCTACAACTGAACTTGACCCTGACCCTGACCTTGACACTGACCCTGACCCTGAAACTGACCCTGACCCTAAACCTGACCCTGACCCTGACCCTGACCCTGACCCAGACCCCGAACCTGACCCTGACAATGCCCTGACTCCAACCCTGACCTTAAAAATGACACTGACCCTGACCCTAAACCTGACCCTACAACTGAACTTGACTTTGACCCTGACCCTGATACTGACCCTGACCCTGACCCTAAACCTGACCCTGACCCTGATCATGACCCTGACACTGACCCTGACCCTGACCCAAACCCTGATGCTGACCTTAACAATGACACTGACCCTGACCCTAAACCTGACCCTACAACTGAACTTGACTTTGACCCTGACCCTGATACTGACCCTGACCATGACCCTGACCCTGACCCTAACTCGGAACCTGACCCTGACCCTGACCCTTAGACTGAACTTAAACCTGGCCCTGACCTACAACCTGAACTCGACCTTGACCCTGACCGTGAACCTGACCCTGACTCTGACCCTGACCATGACCTTGACACTGACCCTAACCCTGACCCTAAATCTGAACCTGGCCCTGACCCTGACCCTGACCCTGACCCTGACCCTGACAAAAACCTAACCCTAACCCTGACCCTGACCTTGACCCTGACCCTAACCCTGACTGTGACACTGACCCTGAACCTGACCTTGACCGTGACACTGACCCTGACCCTGAACCTAACCCTGACCGTGACCCTGACTTTTACCCTGACCCTAAATCTGACCCTGACCCTGACACTGTCCCTAACCCTGACACTGTCCCTAACCCTGACACTGTCCCTAACCCTGACACTGACCCGGACCCTGACCCTAAACCTGACCTAACCTTGACCCCGGCCCTGACCCTGACCCTTAACCTCACCCTGACACTAACCTTGACCCTGACCCAAAATTCTGACCGTGACCCTTACCCGGACACTGAACGTTATCCTGACTCTAAATATGACAGTGACCTTGACCTTGACCCTGACCTGAACCTAAAACTGACCATGACCCTGACCCTGACCCTATCCCTGACACTGACCCTGCCCCTAAGCCTGACCTGACCCTGACCCTCAGTCTGACCCTGACTCTGACCCTCACCTTCAGCCTGAACCTGAGACTGAACCTGACCTGACCCTGACCCTGACCCTGACCTTCACCTTACCTTTGACCCTGACCCTGACCCTAAACCTGACCCTGACCCTGATCATGACCCTGACACTGACCCTGACCCTGACCCAAACCCTGATGCTGACCTTAACAATGACACTGACCCTGACCCTACACCTGACCTGACCCTGACCCTGACACTGACCCTGACCCTGAAATTTATTCTGACACTGACCCTGAACCTGATTCTGACCCTAACCCTGACCTTGAGCCTGACCCTGACCCTGATCTTTATCCTGACTGTGACCCTGACCCTGACCCTGACCTTGACCCTAAACCTGACCCTGTCCCTGACCCTGAACCTGACCCTGTCCCTGAACCTAACCCAGATCCTGACCCTGACCATGACCCTGAACCTGACCCGGAATTTGAACCTGAACTTGACCCTGACCCTGACCCTGAACCTGATCCTGACCCTGACCCTGACCCTGACTCTAACACTGACACTGACACTGACCCTGAACCTGACCCTGGCCCTGAACCTGATCCTACCCCTGACCCTGACCCTAACACTGACCCTGACCCTGACCCTAAACCTGACATGACCCTGACCCTGACCCTGACCCTAAACCTCACCCTGACTCTAACCTTGACCCTGACCCTGACCCTGACCTTGACCCTGACCCTGACCCTGAACGTGACCCTGACCCTGAACTTCACCCTGACCCTGACATTAACCCTAACCCTGACACTGACCCTGATCATGAACCTGACCCTGACCCTGACCCTAACCCTGACACTGACCGTGACCCTGATTCTGACCCTGACCCTAACTCTGAACCTGACCCTGACAATGACCCTGAACCTGAACCTAACCCTGACTCTCACCCTGAACCTCACCCTGACAGTGACCCTGACCCTAAGTCTGAACTTAATCCTGACCCTGATTCTCACCCTGAACTTGACCTTGACCCTGACCGTGAACCTGACCCTGACCCTGACCCTGACCCTGACCCTGACCTTTACCCTGACCCTAACCCTGATCCTAAATCTGAACCTGACCCTGACCCTGACCCTGAACTTAACCCTGAACCTAACCCTGACCGTGACCCTGACTTTTACCCTGACCCTAAATCTGACCCTGACCCTGACACTGTCCCTAACCCTGACACTGTCCCTAACCCTGACACTGACCTGGACCCTGACCCTAAACCTGACCTAACCTTGACCCCGGCCCTGACCCTGACCCTTAACCTCACCCTGACACTAACCTTGACCCTGACCCAAAATTCTGACCGTGACCCTTACCCTGACACTGAACGTTACCCTGACTCTAAATATGACAGTGACCTTGACCTTGACCCTGACCTGAACCTAAAACTGACCATGACCCTGACCCTATCCCTGACACTGACCCTGCCCCTAAGCCTGACCTGACCCTGACCCTCACTCTGACCCTGACCCTGACCCTCACCTTCAGCCTGAACCTGACACTGAACCTGACCTGACCCTGACCCTGACCTTGACCCTACTTTTGACCCTGACCCTGACCCTAAACCTGACCCTGACCCTGAACATGACCCTGACACTGAACCTGACCCTGACGCAAACCCTGATGCTGACATAACAATGACACTGACCCTGAACCTAAACCTGACCTGACCCTGACCCTGACACTGACCCTGACCCTGAAATTTATTCTGACACTGACCCTGAACCTGATTCTGACCCTAACCCTGACCCTGACCCTGACCCTGAAATTTATTTTGACTTTGACCCTGACCCTGACCCTGACCTTGACCCTAAACCTGACCCTGTCCCTGACCCTGAACCTGACCCTGTCCCTGAACCTAACCCAGATCCTGACCCTGACCATGACCCTGAACCTGACCCGGAATTTGAACCTGAACTTGACCCTGACCCTGATCCTGACCCTGACCCTGATCCTGACCCTGACCCTGACCCTAACACTGACCCTGACCCTGACCCTGGCCCTGAACCTGATCCTACACCTGACCCTGACCCTAACACTAACCCTGACCCTGACCCTAAACCTGACATGACCCTGACCCTGACCCTGACCCTAAACCTCACCCTGATTCTAACCTTGACCCTGACCCTGACCCTGACCTTGACCCTGACCCTGACCCTGAACGTGACCCTGACCCTGAACTTTACCCTGACCCTGACATTAACCCTAACCCTGACCCTGACCCTGATCATGAACCTGACCCTGACCCTGACCCTAACTCTGAACCTGACCCTGACAATGACCCTGAACCTGAACCTAACCCTGACTCTCACCCTGAACCTCACCCTGACCGTGACCCTGACCCTAAGTCTGACCGTGACTCTGACCCTAACCCTGATTCTCACCCTGAACCTGACCTTGACCGTGAGCCTGACCCTTACCCTGACCCTGACCCTGAAGCTAGCCCTGACCCTGACCCTAAACCTAACCTAACCCTGACCCTGATCCTGACCCTGAATCTTACCCTAACCCTGACCCTGAACCTGACCCTGACCCTGATGCTGACCCTGACCTTAAGTCGGACCGTGACCCTGACCCTGACCCTGACCCTGACCCTGACTTTGACCATGACACTGATTTTGACCCTGACCCTGACCCTAACCCTGACCCTGACCCTGATATTGACGCTGAACCTAAACCTGACCCTTACACTGATTTTGACCCTAACGCTGATCCTGACCCTGACCCTGACCGTGACCCTAAACCTGACATGACCCTGACCCTGACCCTGACCCTGACCTTGACGCTGATGGTGATCCTGACCCTGACCCTGATCCTAACCCTAACCTTGACCCTGACCCTGATCCTGACCCTGAACGTGACCTGACCCTGACCCTGACACTAACCCTGACCCTAACCCTGAACCTGACCCTACTCCTGCCCCTTACCCTGACCCTAACCGTGCCCCAGAACCTAACACTGACCCTGAAGCTGACCCTGACCCTGACATTTATCCTAACCCCGACACTGACCCTGACCCTAAGTCTGACCGTGACCCTGACCCTGACTCTGACCCTGACAATGACCCTGCCCTGACCCTGAACTTGACCCTGAACCTAATACTAGCCCTGACCCTGACCCTAAACCTGACCTGAACCTGACCCTGACCCTGACCTTGACCCTGACTTAATCCTGACACTGAATATCTCCCTGACCCTGACCCTAACCCTGACCCTAACCCTGACCGTGACCCTGACTCTGACCCTGACCCTAAATCTGAACCTGAACCTGACTCTGACACTGACCCTAACACTGACTTTGACCCGAACCCTGACACTGACCCTAAACGTGACCCTGACACTGATTTTGACACTAACCCTGATCATGACCCTGACACTGACCCCGACCCCGACACTGAACCTGATCTGAACCTGACCCTGACATTGACCCTAACCTTGACCCTGACCCTGACCCTAAACCTGACCCTGACTGTGACCGTGACACTGAACCTGACCCTAAGTCTGACCGTGACCCTGACTGTGAACATGATCCTCGCCCAGACCCTGAACCTGATCTTGACCCTGACCCTCACCATGACCCTGATACTGACCCTTACCTTGACACTTACACTAACACTGACCCTGAACCTACCCCTGACCTTGACCCTGACCCTGACCCTCACCCTGATCCTAAACCTTACCTGTCCGTGACCCTGACACTGACCCTGAACCTAAGTGTGACCGTGACCCAGACCCTGACCTGACCGTGAACCTGACCCTGACCCTGAACCTGACCTTGACCATGAAACTGACCTTTACTCTAACCCTGACCCTGACCCTAAACCTCACCCTGACCCTAATCCTTACCCTAACCATGTCACTGACCCTGACCCTGACCCTGACCCTGACCTTGAACCTGACCCTGAACTTAACCATGACCCTGACCCTGTCCCTGATTCTAAGTCTTACCGTGACCGTGACCGTGACCCTCACCCTGGCCTGACCCTGACCCTGACCTTGACCCTGACCCTGGACATCACCCTGACCTTGACCCCGACCCTGACACAGACCCTAACACTGAGAGTGACCCTGACACTGACCCTGACCCTCAACCTAAATCTGAACGTGACCCTGACCCTGACCATGACCTTAACCTAACTCTGACCCTGACCCTGACCCTGACCCTGACCCTGACCCTGACCCTGACCCTAACCCTGACCTTAAACCTGACCTGACCCTGACCCTGACCCTGACCTTGAACCTGACCGTGACCCTGACCCTAACCCTGACCTTGACCCTGCCTTAAGCCTGACATTGATTTTGACCCTGACCCTGACCCTGACCCTGACCCTGACCCTGACCCAAACCCTGACCCTAAGCCTGACCGTGACCCTGACTCTGACCCTTACCCTGATGCTAAAACTGAACCTGACCCTGACTCTGACCCTGACCCTGACCCTAACACTGACCCTGACCCGGACCCTGACACTGACCCTAAACATGACCCTGACACTGATTTAGACACTAACCCTAACCATGACCATGACCCTGACCCTGACCCTGACCCTAACCCTTACTCTGACCCTGAGTCTGATGCTGACCCTGACCCTGACCCAGACCCCGACCCTGACCGTGACAATGCCCTGACTCCGACCCTGACCCTGACCCTAACCCTGACCCTGACCCTGACCCTAATCCTGATCGTGACCCTGAATTTGGCACTGAACCTGGCACTGACCCTTACTCTACACCTGACCCTGAACCTGACCCTGACCCTGACCCTAACCCTGATCCTATCTTTGACCGTGACCCTAACCCTGACCCTGACCCTGACCCTAACTCTGAACCTGACCCTGACCATGACACTGAACCTAACCCTTACCTGACCTACACCCTGAACTTGACCTTGACCCTGACCGTGACACTTACCCTCACCATGACCCTGACCCTGACCTTGACCCTGACACTGACCCTGACCCTAACCCCATCCCTGAACTTGATCCTGACCCTAACCCTGAACATGACCCTGACCCAGACCCTAACACTGACACTGACCCTAACCCTGACCCTCAACCTGATCCTAAACCTGTCCTGACCCTGACCCTGATACTGACCCTGAACCTAAGTCTGACTGTGACCCTGACCCTTACCCTAATTCTGACCGTGACCCTGATCATGACCTTGACCCCGACCCTGACCCTCACCCTGAACCTAACACTTACCCTGACCCTGACCCTGACCCTGACCGAGAACCTGATCCTGACCCTGAACCTAAACCTGACCCTCACCCTGACCCTGAACCTGACCCTGACCCTGACCTTGAACCTGACCCTGACCTTAACCCCGACCCTGACCCTGTCCCTGATTCTAAGTCTTAACGTGACCGTGACCCTGACCCTCACCCTGGCCTGACCCTGACCCTGAATATCACCCTGACCCTAACACTGAATTTGACCCTGAAACTTAATCTGACCAAAAACCCTGAACCTGACCCTGACACTGACCCTGGCCCTGACCCTGACCCTACACCTGACACTAACCCTAACCCTGACCCTGACCCTAAACCTGACCTGATCCTGAACCTGATCCTGAACCTGACATTGACCCTGATTCTGACCCTGACCCTTACCCTGACCCTGACCCTGACCCTAAGTCTGTCCGTGACCCTGACACTGCCCTGACCCTAAGTCTGACCGTGACCATGACCATGACCCTGACCCTAACCCTGACCCTGACCGTGGCCCTGACCCTGACCCTCACACTGACCCTGTGCCTGTCCCTGACCATAAGTGTGACCGTGACCCTAACGCTGAGCCTGAGCCTGACCCTGACCCTGACATTGACCCTGACCCTTACCTGACCCTGACCCTGACCATGACCCTGACCCTTACCCTTACCCTGACCTTGAACTTAAACCTGACCCTGACCCTGACCCTAACCAAGACCCTGAACGTGACCCTGACCTGACCCTGATACTAAGCCTGAACCTGAACCTCACCCTGTCCCTAAAACTGACCTGACCCTGACCCTGACCATAACCCTGAACCTGACCCTGACACGGACCCTAACCCTGACCCTGAAGCTGACCCTGAAGCTGACCCTGCCCCTAACCCTGACCCTGACACTAACCCTGACCCTAAACCTGACCCTGTCCCCGACTCTGATCCTCACCCTGATCCTGACGCTGACCGTGACCCTGACACTGATCCTGACCCTGACTCTGAACCTGATCCTACCCCTGTGCCAGACCCTGATCCTAAACCTGACCTAGACACTGACCCTGACCTTGACACTAACCCTGAACCTGACTCTGACCCTGACCCTAATCCTTACCCTGACCCTGACCCTGAACCTAAACCTGACTTGAACCTGACCCTAACCCTGACCCTGATCCTGACCCTAACCCTGACCCTGAACATGACCCTACCCCTGACCCTAACCCTGACCCTTTCCCCGACCCTGACTCTAACCCTGACCCTGACACTGACCGTGAACCTGACCGTGACCCTAACCCTGACCCTGACCCAGACACTAACACTGACCTTGACCCTTGACCCTGACCCTGACCCTGACTTTGACCCTGACCTTAACCCTTATCCTGACCCTGTCCCTGATCTTAAGTCTGACCGCGACCATGACCCTGAACATCACACTGAAACTGACCCTGACACTGACACTGACCCTGACAGTTACGCTGATCCTGACCTTGACCCTGACCCTGATCCTGACTCTAACCCTGACCGTGACCCTGACCCTAACCCTCACCCTGACCCTAACCCTTACCCTGACCCTGACCCTGACCCTGACCCTAAACCTGACCCTGACCCTGAACTTGAACATGACCCTGAACTTAACCATGACCCTGACCCTGTCCCTGATTCTAAGTCTTACCGTAACCCTGACCCTGACCCTGACCTTGACCCTGACCCTGACCTTGACCCTGACACTGAACATCACCCTGACCCTGACACTGACACTGACTTTGACCGTTACGCTGATCCTGAACCTGATGCTGACCCTGACATTGACCCTAACCCTGAGAGTGACCCTGACACTGACCCTGACACTGAACCTAACCCTGAACCTGACCCTGACCCTGACCGTGACCCTTACCCTAAGTCTGACTGTGACCGTGTCCCTGACCCTGACCCTGGCCCTGAACCTGACCTACACCCTGAACTTGACCATAACCCTGACCCTGACCCTGACCCTGACACTGACCCTGAACCTGACCCTGACTGTGACCCTGAACCTGACCCTGACTGTGACCCTGATTCTGACCCTGACCCTGACCCTGACCTTGAACCTGACCCTGACCCTGAACCTGACCCAGACCCTGACCCTGACCCTAACCCTGACCCTGACTTTGACGCTGAGTCTGACCCTGAACCTGACCCTGACCGTACACCTGACCCTGACTCTGACCCTGAACCTGACCATAACACTGACCATGAACCTGACCCTAACCCTTACCCTGACCCTGACACTTATCCTGACCCTAAGTCTGACAGTGCCCTACCCCGGAACCTGACCATGACCCTGTCCCTAATTCTGAATTTTACCCTGACCCTGACCCTACACCTGAATCAGACCCTGACCATGACCCTGACCCTCAACCTGACCAAACCATGATCCTGACCCTGATTCTGACTCTTACCCTAACCCTGACATTGACCGTGACCCTGACCCTGACCCTGACCCTGACCGTGACCCGGACCCTGACCCTGAACATAACCCTAACCCTGACCCTGACTCTGACCCTGACCCTAAACCTGACCTGACCCTGACCCTGACCCTGACCCTGACCCTGACAATGACCGTGACACTGATTCTGACCCTACCCCTGTCCCTTACCCTGACCTTAATTGTGACCCTGACCGTAACACTGACCGTGACCCTGACACAGACCCTGAACTTGACCCTAACCCTGACCCTGACCCTGACCCTGACACCTACCCTGACCCTGACCCTGACCCTTAACCCTGACTGTGACTTTGACCCTGACCCTGAACCTGACCCTAACTATGAACCTGACTCTGACGCTGACCCTGAACCTAACCCTGACCCTGACCCTGACTCTAACACTGACTTGGACCCTGACCCTAAACCTGAACCTAACCCTGAACCTGTCCCTGACCCTGAACCTAAACCGGACCCTGACGCTGACCGTGACCCTGACACTGACCCTGAACCTGAATCTGAACCTGACTCTAACCCTGACCCTGACCCTAAACCTGACTCTGACCCTAACCCTAACCTTGATATTAACCCTGAACTTGCCCCTGACCCTGACACTAACACTGACCCTAACCCTGACATTAAACCTGACCTGAACCTGACCCTGACCCTGACCCTGACACTTTCCCCGACTCTGACCCTAACCCAGACCCTGACGCTGACCCTGACCGTGACCGTGACCCTAACCCTGACCATGACCCTGACCCTGATCCTGACACTGACACTAACACTGACCCTGACTCTGACCCTGACCCTAACCATGACCCTAAATCTGAACCTGACGCTGACCCTGAACCTGACCCTGAACCTAACCCTGACCGTGACCCTGACTCTGACCCTGACCCTAAATCTGAACCTGCCCCTGCCCCTGACCCTGACACTGTCCCTAACCCTGACCCTGACCCTGACACTGACCCTAAACGTGACCCTGACACTGATTTTGACACTAACCCTGTCCCTGACCCTGACCCTGAACCTGAAAATAACCATGACCCTGACCCTGAGTCTGACGCTGACCCTGACACTGACCCTGACCCTGACCCTGACCCTGACAATGCCCTGATTCCAACACTGAACCTGAACCTGACCCTGACCCTACCCCTGACACTGACACTGACCCTGACCATAAACCTGACCATAACCCTGACCGTGACACTGACCTTGACCCTGACCCTGACCCTGACCCTGACCGTGACCCTGATACTGACCCTGAACCTAACACTACCCCTGACCCTGACCCTGATCCAGACCCTGACCCTGACCCTGATCCTGGCACTAAACCTGACCTGACCCTGACCCCGGCCCTGACCCTGACCCTAAACCTCACCCTGACACTAACCTTGACCCTGACCCAAAATTCTGACAGTGACACTGACCCTGACCCTGAACGTGAACCTGAACCTAAATCTGACCATGACCTTGATCTTGACCCTGACCCTGAACCTAACACTGACCCTGACCCTGACCCTGAATCTGACCCTGACACTGACACTGACCATGACGCTAACCCTGACCCTGACCCTGACCCTGACCCTGCCCCTAAACCTGATTTGACCCTGACCCTCACTCTGAACCTGACCCTGACCCTGACCTTCAACCTGAACCTGACACTGAACCTGACCTGACCCTGACCCTGACCCTGACCTTGACCCTAAACCTGATTTGACCCTGACCCTGACACTAAACCTGACCCTGACCCTGACACTGACAGTGACCCTGAACCTGACCCTATGTCTGAACGTGACCCTTACCGTGAACCTGACCCTCGCCCTGACCCTGAACCTGACCTTGACCCTAACCCTGATCATGACCCTGACACTGACCCTGACCCTGACACTAACACTGACCCTGGCCCTGACCCAAACCCTGATGCTGACCCTAACAATGACACTGACCCTGACCCTAAACCAGACCTGACCCTGACCCTGACACTGACCATGATCCTAACCCTGATCCTACCCCTGACCATGACCCTAACACTGAAACTGACCCTGACACTAAACCTGACCTGACCCTGACCCTGACACTGAACCTCACCCTGACTCTAACCTTGACCCTGACCCTGACCCTGAACCTGACCCTGACCCTGACCCTGAACGTGACCCTGAGCCTGACCTTGACCCATGACCCTGATATTAACCCTAACCCTGACACTGACCCTGATTCTGACCCTGACCCTGACCGTGACCCTAACCCTGACTCTGACCCTGACAGTGACCCTGACCCTGACCCTGACCCCTACCCTGACAATGCCCTGACCCCTACCCTGACCCTGACCCAGACCCTGACCCTGACTGTTACCCTAAACCTGAACCTGACCCTGACTGTGACCCTGACCCTGAACCTGACCCTGTCTTTGAACCTGAACCCGACCCTGACCGTGACCCTGACCCTAAGTCTGACCTTGACCCTGAACCTGACCCTGACCCTGACCCTGACCCAAACCCTGACCCTAACCCTGACCGTGACCCTGACTGTGACCCTGACCCTGACCCTAAATCTGAACCTGACCCTGACTCTGACACTGACCCTAACACTGACTTTGACCCGGACCCTGACACTGACCGTAAACGTGACCCTGACATGGATTTTGACACTAACCCTGACCATGACCCTGAACTTAACCCTGAGCCTAAACCTGAGCCTGACCCTGAGTCTGACGCTGACCCTGACCCTAACCCTGACCGTGACCCTGACCCTGACCCTGAACCTGACCTTAATTCTGAACATGACCCTGACGCTGACCCTGAACCTAAACCTGACCATGACCCTAACCCTGACCCTAACACTGACTTGGACCCTGACCCTAACCCTGAACCTAACCCTGACCCTGTCCCCGACCCTGACCCTAACCCTGACCCTGACGCTGACCGTGACCCTGACACTGACCCTGAACCTGACTCTGAACCTGACCCTACCCCTGACCGTGACCCTAAACCTGACCCTGACCCTGACCTTGACATTAACGCTGAACTTGACCCTGACCCTGACACTAAACCTGACCGTAACCCTTACCCTAAATTTGACTCTGAACCTGACCCTAACCATGACCCTGACCCTGACACTTTCCCCGACCCTGACCCTATCCCAGACCCTGACGATGACCCTGACCCTGACCGTGACCCTAACCCTGACCCTGACCCTGACCCTAAGTCTGACTGTGACCCTGACCCTGATCCTGACACAGACCCTAACACTGACCCTGACCCTGTACCTGATCCTAAGTCTGACCCTGACCCTGACCCTGACCCTGACCGTGACCCTGATACTGACCCTGAACCTAATACTAGCCCTGACCCTGACCCTGACCCTGACCCTGACCCTAACCCGGACTGTTACCCTAACCCTGAACCTGACCCTGACCCAGACCTTGACCCTGAACCTGACCCTGTCTTTGAACCTGAACCCGACCCTGACCGTGACCCTGACCCTAAGTCTGACCTTGATCCTGAACCTGACCCTGACCCTGACCCTGACCCAAACCCTGACCCTAAACCTGACAGTGACCCTGACTGTGACCCTGACCCTGACCCTAAATCTGAACCTGACCCTGACTCTGACACTGAACCTGAACCCGACCCTGACCGTGACCCTGACCCTAAGTCTGACCTTGACCCTGAACCTGACCCTGACCCTGACCCTGACCCAAACCCTGACCCTAAACCTGACCGTGACCCTGACTCTGACCCTGACCCTGACCCTAAATCTGAACCTGACCCTGACTCTGACACTGACCCTAACACTGACTTTGACCCGGACCCTGACACTGACCGTAAACGTGACCCTGACATGGATTTTGACACTAACCCTGACCATGACCCTGAACTTAACCCTGAGCCTAACCCTGAGCCTGACCCTGAGTCTGACGCTGACCCTGACCCTGACCCTGACCCTGACCCTGACAATGCCCTGATTCCGACCCTGACCCTGACCCTAATCCTCATGGTGACCCTGAATTCGGCCCTGACCCTGGCCCTGACCCTGACCCTACACCTCACACTGAACCTGACCCTGACCCTGACCCTAAGCCTGACCCTGTCCCTGACCGTGACCCTAACCCTGACCCTGACCTACACAATGAACTTGACTTTGACCCTGACCGAGACCCTGACCCTCACCCTGACCCTGACCCTGACCCTGACCTTGACCCTGACACTGACCCTAACCCTGACCCTGAACTTGATCCTGACCCTAACCCTGACACTGACCCTGTCCCTGACCCTGACACTAAACCAGACCCTCAACCTGATCCTAAACCTGTCCTGACCCTGAACCTGATACTGACCCTGAACCTAAGTCTGACTGTGACCCTAACCCTTACCCTAATTCTGACCGTGACCCTGATCATGACCTTGACCCTGACCCTGACCCTAACCCTGACCGTGACCCTAACACTGACCCTGACTCTGTCACTTACCCTGACCCTAAGTCTGACCCTGACCTTAACACTAAACCAGACCTGACCCTACCCCTTACCCTGACCCTGACACTGACCCTGAACATGACCTTGACACTAAGTCTGACTGAGACCCTGACCGTGACCCTGAACCTCAAACTGACCCTGACCCTAACCCTGACCTTGACCCTGACCCTGAACCTGACCCTGACCCTCGCCCTGACGCTGACTCTACCCCTGACACTGACCCTGACCCTCACTCTGACCCTAACCCTTGTCCTGACCCTGACCCTGAATCTGACCCTGACCCTGACCTTGAACCTGACCCTGAACATCACCCTGACCCTGACCCTGTCCCTGATTCTAAGAAATACCGTGACCCTGACCCTGACCCTCACCCTGGCCTGACCCTGACCCTTACCTTGACCCTGACCCTGAACATCACCCTGACCCTGACCCTGACCCTGACACTGACCCTGACCGTTACGCTGATCCTGACCCTGATGTGGACCCTGACTCTGAACTACACCCTGAACTTGACCATAACCGTGACCCTGACCCTGACTCTGACCCTGACCGGGACCCTGACCGTGACCCTGAAACTAACCCTACCCCTGACCCTGACCCTGACCCTGACCCTAAACCTGACCTGACCCTGACCCTGACACTGACAGTGACCCTGACACTGACCGTGACCCTGACCGTGACCTTAACCCTGACACTGACAGTGACCCTGACCCTGATCCTTACCCTACCCCTGCCCCTTACCCTGACCTTAATCGTGACCCTGACCGTAACACTGACCGTGACCGTGACCCTGACCCTGAACCTGACCTAACCTTGACCCCGGCCCTGACCCTGACCCTAAACCTCACCCAGACACTAACCTTGACCCTGACCCAAAATTCTGACCGTGACCCTGACCCTGACCCTGACCCTGAATCTGACCCTGAACCTAACCCTGACCCTGACCCTTACCCTGACACTTAACCTGATCCTGACAATGACCATGACGCTAACCCTGACCCTGACCCTGACACTGACCCTGCCCCTAAACCTGATTTGACCCTGACGCTCACAATGAACCTGACCCTGACCCTGACATTCAAACTGAACCTGACACTGAACCTGACCTGACCCTGACCCTGAACCTGACCTTGACCCTAACCCTGATCATGACCCTGACACTGACCCTGACCCTTACACTAACACTGACCCTAACCCTGACCCAAACCCTGATGCTGACCCTAACAATGACACTGACCCTGACCCTAAACCAGACCTGACCCTGACCATGACTTTAACCCTGACCCTTACCCTAACACTGACCTTGACCCTGTCACTTACCCTGACCCTAAGTCTGACCCTGACCTTAACACTAAACCAGACCTGACCCTACCCCTTACCCTGACCCTGACACTGACCCTGAACATGACCTTGACACTAAGTCTGACTGAGACCCTGACCGTGACCCTGAACCTCAAACTGACCCTGACCCTAACCCTGACCTTGACCCTGACCCTGAACCTGACCCTGACCCTCGCCCTGACGCTGACTCTACCCCTGACACTGACCCTGACCCTCACTCTGACCCTAACCCTTGTCCTGACCCTGACCCTGACTCTGACCCTCACCCTGACCTTAAACCTGACCCTGAACATCACCCTGACCCTGACCCTGTCCCTGATTCTAAGAAATACCGTGACCCTGACCCTGACCATCACCCTGGCCTGACCCTGACACTTACCTTGACGCTGACCCTGAACATCACCCTGACCCTGACCCTGACACTGCCACTGACCCTGACCGGGACCCAGACCGTGACACTGAAACTAACCCTACCTCTGACCCTGACCCTGACCCTTACCCTAAACCTGACCTGACCCTGACCCTGACACTGACAGTGACCCTGACACTGACCGTGACCCTGACCGTGACCTTAACCCTGACCCTGACAGTGACCCTGACCCTGATCCTTACCCTAACCCTGCCCCTTACCCTGACCTTAATCGTGACCCTGACCGTAACACTGACCGTGACCGTGACCCTGACCCTGAACCTGACCTTAATTCTGAACCTGACCCTGACGCTGACCCTGAACCTAACCCTGATTCTGACCCTGACCCTGACCCTGACGCTGAAACTAACTCTGACCCTGACCCTGACTCTGACCCTGAACCTAAATCTGAACCTGACCCTGACCCTGACACTGTCCCTAACCCTGACCCTGACCCTGACCCCGACAATGACCCTAAACGTAACCCTGACACTGATTTTGACACTAACCCTGTCCCTGACCCTGACCCTGAACCTGACCCTAACCCTGACACTGACCCTGAGTCTGACGCTGACCATGACCCTGACACTGACCCTGACCCCGACCATGACCCTGACAATGCCCTGATTCCGACCCTGACCCTGACCCTGGCGCTAAACGTGACCCTGACCCTTACTTTGGCCCTGACCCTGGCCCTGACCCTGACCCTACACCTGACCGTGACACTGACCCTGACCCTGACCCTAAACCTGACCTAACCTTGACCCTGGTCCTGACCCTGACCCTAAACCTCACCCTGACACTAACCTTGACCCTGACCCAAAATTCTGACCGTGACCCTAACCCTGACCCTGAACGTGACCCTGACCCTAAATCTGACCGTGACCTTGACCTTGACCCTGACCCTGAACCTAACACTGACCCTGACCCTGACCCTGAATCTGACCCTGAACCTAACCCTGAACCTGAATCTTACCCTGACCCTTAACCTGACCCTGAACCTGACACTGACCATGACCCTAACCCTGACATTGACCCTGACACTGACACTGCCCCTAAGCCTGACCTGACCCTGACCCTCACTCTGAACCTGACCCTGACCCTGACCTACAACCTGAACCTGACACTGAACCTGACCTGACCCTGACCTTGACCCTAACTTTGACCCTGACCCTGACCCTAAACCTGACCCTGACCCTGACTCTGACAGTGACCCTGAACCTGACCATATGTCTGACCGTGACCCTGACCGTGAACCTGACCCTCGCGCTGACCCTGAACCTGACCTTGACCCTAACCCTGATCATGACCCTGACACTGACCCTGACCTTGACCCTTACACTAACACTGACCCTGGCCCTGACCAAACCCTGATGCTGACCCTAACAATGACACTGACCCTGACCATAAACCTGACCTGACCCTGACCCTGACACTGACCGCGACCCTGAAATTTACTATGACACTGACCCTGACCATGAACCTGATCCTGACACTAACCCTAACCCTGACCATGTCCCTGAATCTAAGCCAGATCCTGACCTGAACTTGACCCTGACCCTGACCTTGACCCTGACTTAACCCTGACACTGAATATCTCCCTGACCCTGACCCTGACCCAAACCCTGACACTAACCCTGACCATGACCCTGACTCTGAACCAGACACTGACTCTAAATCTGAACCTGACCCTGACTCTGACACTGACCCTAACACTGACTTTGACCCGGACCCTGACACTGACCGTAAACGTGATCCTGACACTGATTTTGACACTAACCCTGACCATGACCCTGACCCTAAACCTGAGCCTAACCCTGAGCCTGACCCTGACTCTGATGCTGACCCTGACCCTGACCCTGACCCTAACACTGACACTGACACTGACCCTGAACCTGACCTTGGCCCTGATCCTGATCCTACCCCTGACCCTGACCTTAACACTGAACCTGACCCTGACCCTGACCCTTACCTGACCCTGACCATGACCCTAACACTGATACTGACCCTGAACCTAACCCTACCCCTGACCCTGACCCTGACCCTGACCGTGGCCCTAAACATGACATGACCCTGACCCTGACCCTGACAGTGACCCTGACCCTGATCCTGACCCTACCCCTGCCCCTTACCCTGACCTTAATCGTGACCCTGACCGTAACACTGACCGTGACCCTGACCATGACCCTGAACTTGACCCTAAACCTGACCCTGACCCTGACCACTAACCTGAAAATGCTCTGATCCCTACCCTGACCCTGACACTGTCCCTAACCCTGACCCTGACCCTGACCCTGACCCTCAACCTGACCTTAATTCTGACCCTGACCCTGACGCTGACCCTGAACCTAAACCTGACCATAACCCTAACCCTGACCCTAACACTGACTTGGACCCTGACCCTAACCCTGAACCTAAACCTGTTCCTGTCACCGACCCTGACCCTAACCCTGACCCTGACGCTGACCCTGAACCTGACTCTGAACCTGACCCTACCCCTGACCGTGACCCTAAACCTGACCCTGACCCTGACCTTGACATTAACCCTGAATTTGACCCTGACCCTGACACTAAACCTGACCTTAAACCTGACCCTAAATTTGACACTGAACCTGACCCTAACCATGACCCTGACCCTGACACATTCCCCGACCCTGACCCTAACCCAGATCCTGATGATGACCCTGACCCTGACCCTGACCCTAACCCTGACCCTGACCCTAACCCTAAGTCTGACCGTGACCCTGACCCTGATCCTGACACTGACCCTAACACTGACCCTGACCCTGACCCTGAACGTGACCCTGACCCTGACCTTGATCCTGACCCTGACATTAACCCTAACCCTGACACTGACCCTGATCATGAACCTGACCCTGACCCTGACCCTGACCCTAAACCTGACATGACCCTGACCCTGACCCTGACCCTAAACCTCACCCTGACTCTAACCTTGACCCTGACCCTGACCCTGACCCTGACCCTGACCCAGACCCTGACCCTGACATTGACCGTAACCCTGATTCTGACCCTGACCCTGACCCTGACCCTGACAGTGACCCTGACCTGACCCTGACCCTAACCCTGACACTAACCGTGACCCTGATTCTGACCCTGACCCTGACCGTGACCATAAACCTGACCCTGACCCTGACCCTGACCCTGACAGTGACCCTGACCCTGACCCTAAACCTCACCCTGACCCTGACAGTGACCCTGACCCTGACCCTGAACCTGACCCTGACCCTGACCCTGACCCTGATATTAACCCCAACCCTGACACTGACCCTGATCATGAACCTGACCCTGACCCTAACCCTGACACTAACCGTGACCCTGATTCTGACCCTGACCCTGACCGTGACCCTAACCCTGACCCTGACCCTGATAGTGACCCTGACCCTGATCCTGACCCTACCCCTGCCCCTTAACCTGACCTTAATCGTGACCCTGACCGTAACACTGACCGTGACCCTGACCCTGACCCTGACCCTGACCCTTACCCTGACAATGCCCTGACCCCTACCCTGACCCTGACCCAGACCCTGACCCTGACTGTTACCCTAACCCTGAACCTGACCCTGACCCAGACCTTGACCCTGAACCTGACCCTGACCCTGACCCAAACCCTGACCCTAACCCTGACTGTGACCCTGACTGTGACCCTGACCCTGAACCTAAATCTGAACCTGACCCTGACTCTGACACTGACCCTAACACTGACTTTGACCCGGATCCTGACACGGATTTTGACACTAACCCTGACCATGACCCTGAACTTAACCCTGAGCCTAACCCTGAGCCTGACCCTGAGTCTGACGCTGACCCTGACCCTGACCCCGACCCTGACCCTGACAATGCCCTGATTCCGACCCTGACCCTGACCCTAATCCTGATGGTGACCCTGAATTCGGCCCTGACCCTGGCCCTGACCCTGACCCTACACGTCACACTGAACCTGACCCTGACCCTGACCCTAACCCTGACCCTAAATTTGACCGTGACCCTAACGCTGATACTGACCCTGACCCTAACTCGGAACCTGACCCTGACCCTGACCATGACACTGAACCTAACCCTGACCCTGACCTACACGCTGAACTTGACCTTGACCCTGATCCTGACCCTGACCCTGACCGTGACCCTGATACTGACCCTGAACCTAACAGTACTCCTGACCCTGACCCTAACACTTAGCCTGACGTTAAACCTGACCTGACCCTGACCCTAACCCTTAACATCACCCTGACTCTAACACTGACCCTGAACTTAAAATTCTGACTGTGACCCTGACCCTCAACCCTGACCCTGACCCTGACCCTAACCCTAACCGTGACCCTGACCCTGACACTGACCCTGCTCCTAAACCTGACCTGTCCCTGAACCTGACCCTGACCCTGACCCTGACCCTGACCCTGACCCTTATCCTGATCGTTACCCTGAATTTGGCACTGACCCTGGCCCTGACCCTGACTCTACACCTGACCCAGAACCTGACACTGACCCTGACCCTAAGCCTGACCCTGAACTTGATCCTGACCCTAACCCTACCCCTGACCCTACCCTGACCCTTACCATGACTCTGACCCTAAACCTGACCCTGACTCTGACCCTGACTCTTACCCTAACCCTGACCCTGACCCTGACCCTGACCCTAGCCCTGACTCAGACTCTGACCCTGACCCAGACCCTGACCCTGACCCTGACACTGACCCTGGCCCTGAACCTGACCTTGACCCTACAACTGAACTTGACCCTGACCCTGACCCTGACCCTGACCCTGACCCTGAAAGTGACCCTGACCATGACACAGACCCTGACCCTGTCCCTGACCCAGACCCCGAACCTGACCCTGACAATGCCCTGACTCCGACCCTTACCCTGACCCTGACCCTGACCCTAATCCTGATTGTGACACTGAATTTGGCACTGACCCTGGCCCTGACCCTAACTCTACACCTGACCCTGAACCTGACCCTGACCCTGACCCTTAGACTGAACTTAACCCTGACCCTGACCTACACCCTGAACTTGACCTTGACCCTGACCGTGAACCTGACCCTCACCCTGACCCTCACCCTGACCCTGACCTTGACCATGACACTGACCTTTACTCTAACCCTGATCCTGACTCTTACCCTGATCCTGACCCTGACCATGACCTTGACCCTGACCCTGACAGTGCCCTGACTCCGACCCTGACCCTAAGTCTCACCGCGACCCTGACCGTGACCCTGACCCTCACACTGACCCTGACCCTGACCCTGACTCTTACCTTGATCCTGTCCCTGACCCCACCCCTGACTCTACCCTGACCCTGACCCTAAACCTGACCTGTCCCTGACCCTGACCCTGAACCTGACCCTGACCCTGACCCTTATCCTGATCGTTACCCTGAATTTGGCACTGACCCTGGCCCTGACCCTGACTCTACACCTGACCCAGAACCTGACACTGACCCTGACCCTAAGCCTGACCCTGTCCCTGACCGTGACCCTAAACCTGACCCTGACCTACACAATGAACTTGAGTTTGACCCTGACCGAGACCCTGACCCTCACCCTGACCCTGACCCTGACCCTGACCTTGACCCTGACACTGACCCTGACCCTAACCCTGACCCTGAACTTGATCCTGACCCTAACCCTGAACATGACCCTGACCCTGACCCTAACCCTGACACTGACCCTGTCCCTGACCCTGACACTAAACCAGACCCTCAACCTGATCCTCAACCTGTCCTGACCCTGAACCTGATACTGACCCTGAACCTAAGTCTGACTGTGACCCTAACCCTTACCCTAATTCTGACCGTGACCCTGATCATGACCTTGACCCTGACCCTGACCCTAACCCTGACCCTTACCCTAACACTGACCCTGACCCTGTCACTTACCCTGACCCTAAGTCTGACCCTGACCTTAACACTAAACCAGACCTGACCCTACCCCTTACCCTGACCCTGACACTGACCCTGAACATGACCTTGACACTAAGTCTGACTGAGACCCTGACCGTGACCCTGAACCTCAAACTGACCCTGACCCTAACCCTGACCTTGACCCTGACCCTGAACCTGACCCTGACCCTCGCCCTGACGCTGACTCTACCCCTGACACTGACCCTGACCCTCACTCTGACCCTAACCCTTGTCCTGACCCTGACCCTGATTCTGAACCTGACCCTGAATATAAACCTGACCCTGACCCTGACCCTGAACATAAACCTGACCCTGACCCTGAACCTGACCCTGAACTTAACCCTGACCCTCACCCTGGCCTGACCCTGACCCTTACCTTGAACCTGACCCTGACCTTAACCCTGACCCTGTCCCTGATTCTAAGAAATACCGTAACCCTGACCCTGACCCTCACCCTGGCCTGATCCTGACCCTGACCTTGAACCTTACCCTGAACATCACCCTGACCCTGACCCTGACCCTGACACTGACAGTGACCCTGACACTGACCGTGACCCTGACCCTGACCCTGACCCTGACCATGACCTTAACCCTGACCCTGACAGTGACCCTGACCCTGATCCTTACCCTACCCCTGCCCCTTACCCTGACCTTAATCGTGACCCTGACCGTAACACTGACCGTGACCCTGACCATGACCCTGAACCTGACCTTAATTCTGAACCTGACCCTGACGCTGACCCTGAACCTAACCCTGATTCTGACCCTGACTCTGACCCTGACCCTAAATCTGAACCTGACCCTGACCCTGACCCTGACACTGTCCCTAACACTGACCCTGAACCTGACCCTGACCCTGAACCTGATCCTAACCCTGACCCTGACCCTGAGTCTGACGCTGACCCTGACCCTGACCCCGATCATTACCCTGACAATGCCCTGATTCCGACCCTGACCCTGACCCTGACGCTAAACGTGACCCTGACCCTTACTTTGGCCTTGACCCTGGCCCTGACCCTGACCCTACACCTGACCGTGACACTGACCCTGACCCTAAACCTGACAATAACCCTGACCGTGACACTGACCCTGACCCTGACCCTGACCCTAACTCTGAACCTGATCCTGACCCTGACCCTGACCCTGACCCTGACCCTGACCGTGACCCTGATACTGACCCTGAACCTAACACTACCCCTGACCCTGACCCTGATACTGACACTGACCCTGACCCTGACCCTGACCTTGACCCTAAACCTGACCTAACCTTGACCCCGGTCCTGACCCTGACCCTAAACCTCACCCTGACACTAACCTTGACCCTGACCCAAAATTCTGACCGTGACCCTAACCCTGACCCTGAACGTGACCCTGACCCTAAATCTGACCGTGACCTTGACCTTGACCCTGAAACTGAACCTAACACTGACCCTGACCCTGAATCTGACCCTGAACCTGACACTGACCATGACCCTAACACTGACACTGACAGTGACCCTGACCCTGACCCTGACCCTGAACCTGATCCTACCCCTGACCCTGACCCTGACCCTAAACCTCACCCTGACTCTAACCTTGACCCTGACCCTGACCCTGACCCTAACCCTGACCCTTGCCCTAACACTGACCCTGACCCTGACACTTACCCTGACCCTAAGTCTGACCCTGACCTTTACACTAAACCAGACCCTGACACTAACACTGACCCAGACCATGACCCTGACCCTGACCTTGACCCTGACCATGACCCAGACCCTGACCCTAAACCTGACCTGAACCTGACCCTGACCCTGACTTTGACCCTGACTTAAACCTGACACTGAATATCTCCCTGACCCTGACCCTGACCCTGACCCAAACCCTGACCCTAACCCTGACCGTGACCCTGACTGTGACCCTGACCCTGACCCTAAATCTGAACCTGACCCTGACTCTGACACTGACCCTAACACTGACTTTGACCCGGACCCTGACACTGACCGTAAACGTGACCCTGACACTGATTTTGACACTAACCCTTACCATGACCCTGACCCTAAACCTGAGCGTAGCCCTGAGTCTGACCCTGAGATTGACGCTGACCCTGACCCTGACCCTGACCCCGACCCTGACCCTGACAATGCCCTGATTCAGACGCTGACCCTGACCCTGACCCTGACCCTGATACTAATCCTGATGTTGACCCTGAATTCAGCCCTGACCCTGACCCTACACCACACACTGAACCTGACACTGACCCTGACCGTAACCCTGACCCTAAATTTGACCGTGACCCAAACCCTGACCCTGACCCTGACCCTAACTCTGAACCTGACCCTGACCATGACACTAAACCTAAACCTGACCCTGACCTACACCCTGAACTTGAACTTGACCCTGATCCTTACCCTGAAACTAACCCTACACCTGACCCTGACTCTAACACTGACCCTGACCCTGACCGTGACCCTGAACCTAATTCTGACCGTGAACCTGACCCTGACCCTGACCTGACCATGACCCTGACCCTGAACCTGACCCTGACACTGACCCTGCCCCTAAACCTGACCTCTCCCTGACCCTGACCCTGACCCTGACCCTGACCCTGACCCTGACCCTGACCCTGACACTGAACCTGACCTGACCCTGACCCTGACCCTGACATTGACCCTAACCCTGACACTGACCCTGTCCCTGACCCTGACACTAAACCAGATCCTCAACCTGATCCTAAACCTGACCCTGACTCTGACCCTGACCGTGACACTGAACCTGACACTAAGTCTGACCGTGACCCTGACCGTGACCATGACCCTCACCCTGACACTGAACCTGACCTTGACCCTGACCCTGACACTAACCCTGACCCTGAACCTACCCCTGACCCTGACCCTTAGACTGAACTTAACCCTGACCCTGACCTACACCCTGAACTTGACCTTGACCCTGACCGTGAACCTGACCCTCACCCTGACCCTCACCCTGACCCTGACCTTGACCATGACACTGACCTTTACTCTAACTCTGATCCTGACTCTTACCCTGATCCTGACCCTGACCATGACCTTGACCCTGACCCTGACAGTGCCCTGACTCCGACCCTGACCCTAAGTCTCACCGCGACCCTGACCGTGACCCTGACCCTCACACTGACCCTGACCCTGACCCTGACTCTTACCTTGATCCTGTCCCTGACCCCACCCCTGACTCTACCCTGACCCTGACCCTAAACCTGACCTGTCCCTGACCCTGACCCTGAACCTGACCCTGACCCTGACCCTTATCCTGATCGTTACCCTGAATTTGGCACTGACCCTGGCCCTGACCCTGACTCTACACCTGACCCAGAACCTGACACTGACCCTGACCCTAAGCCTGACCCTGTCCCTGACCGTGACCCTAAACCTGACCCTGACCTACACAATGAACTTGAGTTTGACCCTGACCGAGACCCTGACCCTCACCCTGACCCTGACCCTGACCCTGACCTTGACCCTGACACTGACCCTGACCCTAACCCTGACCCTGAACTTGATCCTGACCCTAACCCTGAACATGACCCTGACCCTGACCCTAACCCTGACACTGACCCTGTCCCTGACCCTGACACTAAACCAGACCCTCAACCTGATCCTCAACCTGTCCTGACCCTGAACCTGATACTGACCCTGAACCTAAGTCTGACTGTGACCCTAACCCTTACCCTAATTCTGACCGTGACCCTGATCATGACCTTGACCCTGACCCTGACCCTAACCCTGACCGTGACCCTAACACTGACCCTGACCCTGTCACTTACCCTGACCCTAAGTCTGACCCTGACCTTAACACTAAACCAGACCTGACCCTACCCCTTACCCTGACCCTGACACTGACCCTGAACATGACCTTGACACTAAGTCTGACTGAGACCCTGACCGTGACCCTGAACCTCAAACTGACCCTGACCCTAACCCTGACCTTGACCCTGACCCTGAACCTGACCCTGACCCTCGCCCTGACGCTGACTCTACCCCTGACACTGACCCTGACCCTCACTCTGACCCTAACCCTTGTCCTGACCCTGACCCTGATTCTGAACCTGACCCTGAATATAAACCTGACCCTGACCCTGACCCTGAACATAAACCTGACCCTGACCCTGAACCTGACCCTGAACTTAACCCTGACCCTCACCCTGGCCTGACCCTGACCCTTACCTTGAACCTGACCCTGACCTTAACCCTGACCCTGTCCCTGATTCTAAGAAATACCGTAACCCTGACCCTGACCCTCACCCTGGCCTGATCCTGACCCTGACCTTGAACCTTACCCTGAACATCACCCTGACCCTGACCCTGACCCTGACACTGACAGTGACCCTGACACTGACCGTGACCCTGACCCTGACCCTGACCCTGACCATGACCTTAACCCTGACCCTGACAGTGACCCTGACCCTGATCCTTACCCTACCCCTGCCCCTTACCCTGACCTTAATCGTGACCCTGACCGTAACACTGACCGTGACCCTGACCATGACCCTGAACCTGACCTTAATTCTGAACCTGACCCTGACGCTGACCCTGAACCTAACCCTGATTCTGACCCTGACTCTGACCCTGACCCTAAATCTGAACCTGACCCTGACCCTGACCCTGACACTGTCCCTAACACTGACCCTGAACCTGACCCTGACCCTGAACCTGATCCTAACCCTGACCCTGACCCTGAGTCTGACGCTGACCCTGACCCTGACCCCGACCATGACCCTGACAATGCCCTGATTCCGAACCTGACCCTGACCCTGACGCTAAACGTGACCCTGACCCTTACTTTGGCCTTGACCCTGGCCCTGACCCTGACCCTACACCTGACCGTGACACTGACCCTGACCCTAAACCTGACCATAACCCTGACCGTGACACTGACCCTGACCCTGACCCTGACCCTAACTCTGAACCTGATCCTGACCCTGACCCTGACCCTGACCCTGACCCTGACCCTGATACTGACCCTGAACCTAACACTACCCCTGACCCTGACCCTGATACTGTGACTGACCCTGACCCTGACCCTGACCTTGACCCTAAACCTGACCTAACCTTGACCCCGGTCCTGACCCTGACCCTAAACCTCACCCTGACACTAACCTTGACCCTGACCCAAAATTCTGACCGTGACCCTAACCCTGACCCTGAACGTGACCCTGACCCTAAATCTGACCGTGACCTTGACCTTGACCCTGAAACTGAACCTAACACTGACCCTGACCCTGAATCTGACCCTGAACCTGACACTGACCATGACCCTAACACTGACACTGACAGTGACCCTGACCCTGACCCTGACCCTGAACCTGATCCTACCCCTGACCCTGACCCTGACCCTAAACCTCACCCTGACTCTAACCTTGACCCTGACCCTGACCCTGACCCTAACCCTGACCCTTGCCCTAACACTGACCCTGACCCTGACACTTACCCTGACCCTAAGTCTGACCCTGACCTTTACACTAAACCAGACCCTGACACTAACACTGACCCAGACCATGACCCTGACCCTGACCTTGACCCTGACCATGACCCAGACCCTGACCCTAAACCTGACCTGAACCTGACCCTGACCCTGACTTTGACCCTGACTTAAACCTGACACTGAATATCTCCCTGACCCTGACCCTGACCCTGACCCAAACCCTGACCCTAACCCTGACCGTGACCCTGACTGTGACCCTGACCCTGACCCTAAATCTGAACCTGACCCTGACTCTGACACTGACCCTAACACTGACTTTGACCCGGACCCTGACACTGACCGTAAACGTGACCCTGACACTGATTTTGACACTAACCCTTACCATGACCCTGACCCTAAACCTGAGCGTAGCCCTGAGTCTGACCCTGAGATTGACGCTGACCCTGACCCTGACCCTGACCCCGACCCTGACCCTGACAATGCCCTGATTCAGACGCTGACCCTGACCCTGACCCTGACCCTGATACTAATCCTGATGTTGACCCTGAATTCAGCCCTGACCCTGACCCTACACCACACACTGAACCTGACACTGACCCTGACCGTAACCCTGACCCTAAATTTGACCGTGACCCAAACCCTGACCCTGACCCTGACCCTAACTCTGAACCTGACCCTGACCATGACACTAAACCTAAACCTGACCCTGACCTACACCCTGAACTTGAACTTGACCCTGATCCTTACCCTGAAACTAACCCTACACCTGACCCTGACTCTAACACTGACCCTGACCCTGACCGTGACCCTGAACCTAATTCTGACCGTGAACCTGACCCTGACCCTGACCTGACCATGACCCTGACCCTGAACCTGACCCTGACACTGACCCTGCCCTTAAACCTGACCTCTCCCTGACCCTGACCCTGACCCTGACCCTGACCCTGACCCTGACACTGAACCTGACCTGACCCTGACCCTGACCCTGACATTGACCCTAACCTTGACCCTGACCCTGACCCTAAACCTGACCCTGACCCTGACCCTGACACTGAACCTGACCTGACCCTGACCCTGACCCTGACATTGACCCTAACCCTGACACTGACCCTGTCCCTGACCCTGACACTAAACCAGATCCTCAACCTGACCCTAAACCTGACCCTGACCCTGACCCTGACCGTGACACTGAACCTGACACTAAGTCTGACCGTGACCCTGACCGTGACCATGACCCTCACCCTGACACTGAACCTGACCTTGACCCTGACCCTGACACTAACCCTGACCCTGAACCTACCCCTGACCCTGACCCTGAACGTGACCCTGACCCTGACCGTGATCCTGACCGTGACCCTGACCTTGACCATGACACTGACCTTTATTCTAACCCTGACCCTGACTCTTATCCTGATCCTGACCCTGACCATGAACTTGAACCTGACCCTGACTTTGACCATGACCTTGACCCTGACCCTGACAGTGCCCTGACTCTGACCCTGACCCTGACCCTAAGTCTGACCACGACCCTGACCGTGACCCTGACCCTCACACTGACCCTGACCCTGACACTGACCCTGACCCTGAAAATGACCCTGACCCTGACGCTGACCCTGACCCTGACCCTAATCCTGATCGTGACCCTGAATTTGGCACTGACCCTGGCCCTGACCCTAACTCTACACCTGACCCTGAACCTGACCCTGACCCTGACCCTAACCCTGACCCTGAACTGGATCCTAACCCTAACCCTGAACATGACCCTGACCCTGACCCTAACCCTGACACTGACCCTGTCCCTGACCCTGACCCTGACCCTGACACTAAAACTCACCCTGACTCTAACCTTGACCCTGACCCTGACCCTGAACCTGACCCTGACCCTGACCCTGAACGTGACCCTGACCCTGAACTTGACCCTGACCCTGACATTAACCCTAACCCTGACACTGACCCTGACCCTGAACCTAACCCTATCCTCTAACCCTGACCCTGACCATGACCCTAAACCTGACATGACCCTGACCCTGACTCTGACCCTAACCCTATCCCTGACCCTGACCATTACCCTCACCCTGAACCTGACCTGACCCTGACCCTGACCCTGACACTGACCCGGACCCTAACACTGAACCTGACCGTGACCCTGACCGTGACCCTGACACTGACAGTGACCCTGAACCTGACATTAACCCTAACCCTGACACTGACCCTGAACCTGACCCTACTCCTGACCCTGACCCTAACACTGACCCTGACCCTAAACCTGACATGACCCTGACCCTGACCCTGACCCTAACCCTGACACTGACCGTGACCCTGATTCTGACCCTGACCCTGACACTGACAGTGACCCTGACCCTGATCCTGACTCTACCCCTGCCCCCTAACATGACCCTGACCCAAACCCTGACAGTTACCCTAACCCTGAACCTTACCCTGACCCAGACCTTGACCCTGAACCTGACCCTGTCTTTTAACCTGAACCCGACCCTGACCGTGACCCTGACCCTAAGTCTGACCTTGACCCTGACCCTGACCCTGACCTGACCCTGACCCTGACCCTAACCCTGACCCTGACCCTGAACCTGACCCTGAACTTTACCCTGACCGTGACCCTGACCCTGACCGTGACCTTGACCCTAAACCTGACCCTGTCCCTGACCCAGAACCTGACCCTATCCCTGAACCTAACCCAGATCCTGACCCTGACCATGACCCTGAACCTGACCCGGAATTTGAACCTGAACTTGACCCTGACCCTGACCCTGATCCTGACCCTGACCCTAACACTGACCCTGACCGTGACCCTGGCCCTGAACCTGATCCTACTCCTGACCCTGACCCTAACACTGACCCTGACCCTAAACCTGACATGACCCTGACCCTGACCCTGACCCAAACACTGACACTGACCATAACCCTGATTCTGACCCTGACCCTGACCCTGACCGTGGCCCTAAACATGACATGACCCTGACCCTGACCCTGACAGTGACCCTGACCTTGATCCTGACCCTACCCCTGCCCCTTACCCTGACCTTAATCGTGACCCTGACCGTAACACTGACCGTGACCTTGACCATGACCCTGACAGTGACCCTAACTCTGACCCTGACCCTGACCACTAACCTGACAATGCTCTGACCCCTACCCCGACCCTGACCCTGACCCTGACCCTGACCCTGACCCTAACCCTGACCCTGACCCTGAACCTGTCACTAACTCTGAACCTGACCCTGACGCTGACCTTGAACCTAACCCTGATTCTGACCCTGTCCCTAACACTGACTTGGACCCTGACCCTAACCCTGAACCTAACACTGACCCTGTCCCCGACCCTGACCCTAACCCTGACCCAGACGCTGACCGTGACCCTGACACTGATCCTGAACCTGACTTTGAAACTTACCCTACCCCTGACCCCGACTCTAAACCTGACCCGGACCTGACCCAGACCTTGACATTAACCCTGAACTAGACCCTGACCCTGACACTAACACTGACCCTAACCCTGACATTAAACCTGACCTGAACCTGACCCTGACCCTAACCCTGACCCTAACCCTGACACTGACCATGACCCTGACCCAAAACCTGATGCTGACCCTAACAATGACACTGACCCTGACCCTAAACCAGACCTGACCCTGACCCTGACACTGACCCTGAACCTGAAATTTACTCTGACACTGACCCTGACCCTGAACCTGACCATGATCCTAACCCTGATCCTACCCCTGACCCTGACCCTAACACTGAAACTGACCCTGACCCTAAATCTGAAACTGATCCTGACCCTGACCCTGACCCTGACCCTAAACCTCACCCTGACTCTAACCTTGACCCTGACCCTGACCCTGACCCTGAACCTGACCCTGACCCTGACCCTGAACGTGACCCTGAGCCTGACCTTGACCCTGGCCCTGATATTAACCCTAACCCTGACACTGAACCTGATCATGAACCTGACCCTGACCCTGACCCTGACCCTAACCCTGACACTGACCGTGACCCTGATTCTGACCCTGACCCTGACCCTGACCCTGACCCTGACCCTGATCCTGACCCTACCCCTGCCCCTTACCCTGACCTTAATCGTGACCCTGACGGTAACACTGACCGTGACCCTGACCCTGACCCTGACCCTGACCCTGAACCTAACCTTGACCCTGACCCTGACCCTGACTTCTACCCTGACAATGCCCTGACCCCTACCCTGACCCTGACCCTGACCCTGACTGTGACCCTGACCTGACCCTGAGCCTGACCCTGACCCTAACCCTGACCGTGACCCTGACCCTGACCCTGAACCTGACACTAACTCTGAACCTGACCCTGACGCTGACCCTGAACCTAACCCTGATTCTGACCCAATCCCTAACACTGACTTGGACCCTGACCCTAACCCTGAACCTAACACTGACCCTGTCCCCGACCCAGACCCTAACCCTGACCCTGACGCTGACTGTGACCCTGACACTGACCCTGAACCTGACTTTGAAACTTACCCTACCCCTGACCCCGACTCTAAACCTGACCCGGACCTGACCCAGACCTTGACATTAACCCTGAACTAGACCCTGACCCTGACACTAACACTGACCCTAACCCTGACATTAAACCTGACCTGAACCTGACCCTGACCCTAACCCTGACCCTAACCCTGACCCTAACTTTGACACTGAACCTGACCCTAACCCTGACCCTGACCCTGACACTTTCCGCGACCCTGACCCTAAACCAGACCCTGACGCTGAACCTGACCGTGACCGTGACCCTAACCCTGACCGTGACACAGACCCTGACCGTGACCCTAACGCTGACCCTGACCCTGACCTTGACCCTGACCTTAACCATGACCGTGACCCTGTACCTGATCCTAGGTCTGACCGTGACCCTGACCCTGACCCAGACCCTAACCCTGACCCTGACCCTGACCTTGACCCTGAACCTAACCCTGACCGTGACCCTGACCTTGACCCTGATCCTAACCCTGACCCTAAATCTGAAACTGACCCTGACCCTGACCCTGACCCTGACCCTGACCCTGAACCTAACCCTGACCGTGACCCTGACTCTGACCCTGACCCTAAATCTGAACCTGACCCTGACACTGTCCCTAACCCTGACACTGACCCTGACACTGACCCGGACCCTGACCCTAAACCTGACCTAACCTTGACCCCGGCCCTGACCCTGACCCTTAACCTCACCCTGACACTATCCTTGACCCTGACCCAAAATTCTGACCGTGACACTTACCCGGACACTGAACGTTACCCTGACTCTAAATCTGACCGTGACCTTGACCTTGACCCTGACCTGAACCTAAAACTGACCATGACCCTGACCCTGACCCTATCCCTGACACTGACCCTGCCCCTAAGCCTGACCTGACCCTGACCCTCACTCTGACCCTGACCCTGACCCTCACCTTCAGCCTGAACCTGACACTGAACCTGACCTGACCCTGACCCTGACCCTGACCTTGACCCTACCTTTGACCCTGACCCTGACCCTAAACCTGACCCTGACCCTGACCCTGATCATGACCCTGACACTGACCCTGACCCTGACCCAAACCCTGATGCTGACCTTAACAATGACACTGACCCTGACCCTACACCTGACCTGACCCTGACCCTGACACTGACCCTGACCCTGAAATTTATTCTGACACTGACCCTGAACCTGATTCTGACCCTAACCCTGACCCTGACCCTGACCCTGAACTTTACCCTGACCGTGACCCTGACCCTAAACCTGACCTAACCTTGACCCCGGCCCTGACCCTGACCCTAAACCTCACCCTGACACTAACCTTGACCCTGACCCAAAATTCTGACCGTGACCCTGACCCTGACCCTAAACGTGACCCTGACCCTAAATCTGACCGTGACCTTGAACTTGACCCTGACCCTGAACCTAACACTGACCCTGACCCTGAATCTGACCCTGAATTTAACCCTGACCCTGACCCTAAATCTGAACCTGACCCTGACTATGACACTGACCCAACACTGACTTTGACCCGGACCCTGACACTGACCGTAAACGTGACCCTGACACGGATTTTGACACTAACCCTGACCATGACCCTGAACTTAACCCTGAGCCTAACCCTGACCCTGACCCTGAGTCTGACGCTGACCCTGACCCTGACCCCGACCCTGACCCTGACAATGCCCTGATTCCGACCCTGACCCTGACCCTAACCCTGACCCTAAATTTGACCGTGACCCTAACCCTGACCCTGACCCTAACTCTGAACCTGACCCTGACCCTGACACTGAACCTAACCCTGACCCTGACCTACACCCTGAACTTGACCTTGACCCTGATCCTGACCCTGACCCTGACCGTGACCCTGATACTGACCCTGAACCTAACCGTACTCCTGACCCTGACCCTAACACTTAGCCTGACCCTAAACCTGACCTGACCCTGACCCTAACCCTAAACATCACCCTGACTCTAACACTGACCCTGAACTTAAAATTCTGACTGTGACCCTGACCCTCAACCCTGACCCTGACCCTGACCCTAACCCTAACCGTGACCCTGAACCTAAGTCTGACCGTGAACCTGACCCTGACCCTGACCTTGACCCTGACCCTGACCCTGACCCTTATCCTGATCGTTACCCTGAATTTGGCACTGACCCTGGCCCTGACCCTGACTCTACACCTGACCCAGAACCTGACACTGACCCTGACCCTAAGCCTGACCCTATCCCTGACCGTGACCCTAACCCTGACCCTGACCTACACAATGAACTTGACTTTGACCCTGACCGTGACCCTGACCCTCACCCTGACCCTGTCCCTGACCCTGACCTTGACCCTGACACTGACCCTGACCCTAACCCTGACCCTGAACTTGATCCTGACCCTAACCCTGAACATGACCCTGTCCCTGACCCTGACACTAAACCAGACCCTCAACCTGATCCTAAACCTGTCCTGACCCTGAACCTGATACTGACCCTGAACCTAAGTCTGACTGTGACCCTAACCCTTACCCTAATTCTGACCGTGACCCTGATCATGACCTTGACCCTGACCCTGACCCTAACCCTGACCGTGACCCTAACACTGACCCTGACCCTGTCACTTACCCTGACCCTAAGTCTGACCCTGACCTTAACACTAAACCAGACCTGACCCTACCCCTTACCCTGACCCTGACACTGACCCTGAACATGACCTTGACACTAAGTCTGACTGAGACCCTGACCGTGACCCTGAACCTCAAACTGACCCTGACCCTAACCCTGACCTTGACCCTGACCCTGAACCTGACCCTGACCCTCGCCCTGACGCTGACTCTACCCCTGACACTGACCCTGACCCTCACTCTGACCCTAACCCTTGTCCTGACCCTGACCCTGAATCTGACCCTGACCCTGACCTTGAACCTGACCCTGAACATCACCCTGACCCTGACCCTGTCCCTGATTCTAAGAAATACCGTGACCCTGACCCTGACCCTCACCCTGGCCTGACCCTGACCCTTACCTTGACCCTGACCCTGAACATCACCCTGACCCTGACCCTGACCCTGACACTGACCCTGACCGTTACGCTGATCCTGACCCTGATGCTGACCCTGACTCTGAACTACACCCTGAACTTGACCATAACCGTGACCCTGACCCTGACTCTGACCCTGACCGGGACCCTGACCGTGACCCTGAAACTAACCCTACCCCTGACCCTGACCCTGACCACTAACCTGACAACGCTCTGACCCCTACCCTGACCCTGACCCTGACCCTAACCCTGACCCTGACCCTGACCCTGACCCTCAACCTGACCTTAATTCTGAACCTGACCCTGACGCTGACCCTGAACCTAAACCTGACCATGACCCTAACCCTGACCCTAACACTGACTTGGACCCTGACCCTAACCCTGAACCTAATTCTGTTCCTGTCACCGACCCTGACCCTAACCCTGACCCTGACGCTGACCCTGAACCTGACTCTGAACCTGACCCTACCCCTTACCGTGACCCTAAACCTGACCCTGACCCTGACCCTGACCTTGAAATTAACCCTGAACTTGACCCTGACCCTGACACTAAACCTGACCTTAAACCTGAACCTAAATTTGACACTGAACCTGACCCTAACCATGACCCTGACCCTAACACATTCCCCGACCCTGACCCTAACCCAGACCCTGACGATGACCCTGACCCTGACCGTGACCCTAACCCTGACCCTGACCCTAACCCTGACACTGACCGTGACCCTGATTCTGACCCTGACCCTGACACTGACAGTGACCCTGACCCTGATCCTGACCCTACCCCTGCCCCCTAACATGACCCTGACCCAAACCCTGACAGTTACCCTAACCCTGAACCTTACCCTGACCCAGACCTTGACCCTGAACCTGACCCTGTCTTTGAACCTCAACCCGACCGTGACCGTGACCCTGACCCTAAGTCTGACCTTGACCCTGACCCTGACCCTGACCTGACCCTGACCCTGACCCTAACCCTGACCCTGACCCTGAACCTGACCCTGAACTTTACCCTGACCGTGACCCTGACCCTGACCGTGACCTTGACCCTAAACCTGACCCTGTCCCTGACCCAGAACCTGACCCTATCCCTGAACCTAACCCAGATCCTGACCCTGACCATGACCCTGAACCTGACCCGGAATTTGAACCTGAACTTGACCCTGACCCTGACCCTGATCCTGACCCTGACCCTGACCCTAACACAGACCCTGACCCTGACCCTGGCCCTGAACCTGATCCTACTCCTGACCCTGACCCTAACACTGACCCTGACCCTAAACCTGACATGACCCTGACCCTGACCCTGACCCTAACACTGACACTGACCATAACCCTGATTCTGACCCTGACCCTGACCCTGACCGTGGCCCTAAACATGACATGACCCTGACCCTGACCCTGACAGTGACCCTGACCCTGATCCTGACCCTACCCCTGCCCCTTACCCTGACCTTAATCGTGACCCTGACCGTAACACTGACCGTGACCTTGACCATGACCCTGACAGTGACCCTAACTCTGACCCTGACCCTGACCACTAACCTGACAATGCTCTGACCCCTACCCCGACCCTGACCCTGACCCTGACCCTGACCCTAACCCTGACCCAGACGCTGACCGTGACCCTGACACTGATCCTGAACCTGACTTTGAAACTTACCCTACCCCTGACCCCGACTCTAAACCTGACCCGGACCTGACCCAGACCTTGACATTAACCCTGAACTAGACCCTGACCCTGACACTAACACTGACCCTAACCCTGACATTAAACCTGACCTGAACCTGACCCTGACCCTAACCCTGACCCTAACCCTGACACTGACCATGACCCTGACCCAAAACCTGATGCTGACCCTAACAATGACACTGACCCTGACCCTAAACCAGACCTGACCCTGACCCTGACACTGACCCTGAACCTGAAATTTACTCTGACACTGACCCTGACCCTGAACCTGACCATGATCCTAACCCTGATCCTACCCCTGACCCTGACCCTAACACTGAAACTGACCCTGACCCTAAATCTGAAACTGATCCTGACCCTGACCCTGACCCTGACCCTAAACCTCACCCTGACTCTAACCTTGACCCTGACCCTGACCCTGACCCTGAACCTGACCCTGACCCTGACCCTGAACGTGACCCTGAGCCTGACCTTGACCCTGGCCCTGACATTAACCCTAACCCTGACACTGACCCTGATCATGAACCTGACCCTGACCCTGACCCTGACCCTAACCCTGACACTGACCGTGACCCTGATTCTGACCCTGACCCTGACCCTGACCCTGACAGTGACCCTGACCCTGATCCTGACCCTACCCCTGCCCCTTACCCTGACCTTAATCATGACCCTGACCGTAACACTGACCGTGACCTTGACCATGACCCTGACAGTGACCCTAACTCTGACCCTGACCCTGACCACTAACCTGACAATGCTCTGACCCCTACCCCGACCCTGACCCTGACCCTGACCGTGACCCTGACCCTGAACCTGTCACTAACTCTGAACCTGACCCTGACGCTGACCTTGAACCTAACCCTGATTCTGACCCTGTCCCTAACACTGACTTGGACCCTGACCCTAACCCTGAACCTAACACTGACCCTGTCCCCGACCCTGACCCTAACCCTGACCCAGACGCTGACCGTGACCCTGACACTGATCCTGAACCTGACTTTGAAACTTACCCTACCCCTGACCGTGACCCTAAACCTGACCCGGACCTGACCCAGACCTTGACATTAACCCTGAACTAGACCCTGACCCTGACACTAACACTGACCCTAACCCTGACATTAAACCTGACCTGAACCTGACCCTGACCCTAACCCTGACCCTAACCCTGACACTGACCATGACCCTGACCCAAAACCTGATGCTGACCCTAACAATGACACTGACCCTGACCCTAAACCAGACCTGACCCTGACCCTGACACTGACCCTGAACCTGAAATTTACTCTGACACTGACCCTGACCCTGAACCTGACCATGATCCTAACCCTGATCCTACCCCTGACCCTGACCTTAACACTGAAACTGACCCTGACCCTAAATCTGAAACTGATCCTGACCCTGACCCTGACCCTGACCCTAAACCTCACCCTGACTCTAACCTTGACCCTGACCCTGACCCTGACCCTGAACCTGACCCTGACCCTGACCCTGAACGTGACCCTGAGCCTGACCTTGACCCTGGCCCTGACATTAACCCTAACCCTGACACTGACCCTGATCATGAACCTGACCCTGACCCTGACCCTGACCCTAACCCTGACACTGACCGTGACCCTGATTCTGACCCTGACCCTGACCCTGACCCTGACCCTGACCCTGATCCTGACCCTACCCCTGCCCCTTACCCTGACCTTAATCGTGACCCTGACCGTAACACTGACCGTGACCCTGACCCTGACCCTGAACCTAACCTTGACCCTGACCCTGACCCTGACTTCTACCCTGACAATGCCCTGACCCCTACCCTGACCCTGACCCTGACCCTGACTGTGACCCTGACCTGACCCTGAGCCTGACCCTGACCCTAACCCTGACCGTGACCCTGACCCTGACCCTGACCCTGAACCTGACACTAACTCTGAACCTGACCCTGACGCTGACCCTGAACCTAACCCTGATTCTGACCCAATCCCTAACACTGACTTGGACCCTGACCCTAACCCTGAACCTAACACTGACCCTGTCCCCGACCCAGACCCTAACCCTGACCCTGACGCTGACCGTGACCCTGACACTGACCCTGAACCTGACTTTGAAACTTACCCTACCCCTGACCCCGACTCTAAACCTGACCCGGACCTGACCCAGACCTTGACATTAAACCTGAACTAGACCCTGACCCTGACACTAACACTGACCCTAACCCTGACATTAAACCTGACCTGAACCTGACCCTGACCCTAACCCTGACCCTAACTTTGACACTGAACCTGACCCTAACCCTGACCCTGACCCTGACACTTTCCGCGACCCTGACCCTAAACCAGACCCTGACGCTGACCCTGACCGTGACCGTGACCCTAACCCTGACCGTGACACAGACCCTGACCGTGACCCTAACGCTGACCCTGACCCTGACCTTGACCCTGACCTTAACCATGACCGTGACCCTGTACCTGATCCTAGGTCTGACCGTGACCCTGACCCTGACCCAGACCCTAACCCTGACCCTGACCCTGACCCTGACCCTGATCCTAACCCTGACCCTGACCCTGACTCTGACCCTGACCCTAAATCTGAAACTGACCCTGACCCTGACCCTGACCCTGACCCTGACCCTGAACCTAACCCTGACCGTGACCCTGACTCTGACCCTGACCCTAAATCTGAACCTGACCCTGACACTTTCCCTAACCCTGACACTGACCCTGACACTGACCCGGACCCTGACCCTAAACCTGACCTAACCTTGACCCCGGCCCTGACCCTGACCCTTAACCTCACCCTGACACTATCCTTGACCCTGACCCAAAATTCTGACCGTGACACTTACCCGGACACTGAACGTTACCCTGACTCTAAATCTGACCGTGACCTTGACCTTGACCCTGACCTGAACCTAAAACTGACCATGACCCTGACCCTGACCCTATCCCTGACACTGACCCTGCCCCTAAGCCTGACCTGACCCTGACCCTCACTCTGACCCTGACCCTGACCCTCACCTTCAGCCTGAACCTGACACTGAACCTGACCTGACCCTGACCCTGACCCTGACCTTGACCCTACCTTTGACCCTGACCCTGACCCTAAACCTGACCCTGACCCTGACCCTGATCATGACCCTGACACTGACCCTGACCCTGACCCAAACCCTGATGCTGACCTTAACAATGACACTGACCCTGACCCTACACCTGACCTGACCCTGACCCTGACACTGACCCTGACCCTGAAATTTATTCTGACACTGACCCTGAACCTGATTCTGACCCTAACCCTGACCCTGACCCTGACCCTGAACTTTACCCTGACCGTGACCCTGACCCTAAACCTGACCTAACCTTGACCCCGGCCCTGACCCTGACCCTAAACCTCACCCTGACACTAACCTTGACCCTGACCCAAAATTCTGACCGTGACCCTGACCCTGACCCTAAACGTGACCCTGACCCTAAATCTGACCGTGACCTTGAACTTGACCCTGACCCTGAACCTAACACTGACCCTGACCCTGAATCTGACCCTGAATTTAACCCTGACCCTGACCCTAAATCTGAACCTGACCCTGACTATGACACTGACCCTAACACTGACTTTGACCCGGACCCTGACACTGACCGTAAACGTGACCCTGACACGGATTTTGACACTAACCCTGACCATGACCCTGAACTTAACCCTGAGCCTAACCCTGACCCTGACCCTGAGTCTGACGCTGACCCTGACCCTGACCCCGACCCTGACCCTGACAATGCCCTGATTCCGACCCTGACCCTAACCCTGACCCTAAATTTGACCGTGACCCTAACCCTGACCCTGACCCTAACTCTGAACCTGACCCTGACCCTGACACTGAACCTAACCCTGACCCTGACCTACACCCTGAACTTGACCTTGACCCTGATCCTGACCCTGACCCTGACCGTGACCCTGATACTGACCCTGAACCTAACCGTACTCCTGACCCTGACCCTAACACTTAGCCTGACCCTAAACCTGACCTGACCCTGACCCTAACCCTAAACATCACCCTGACTCTAACACTGACCCTGAACTTAAAATTCTGACTGTGACCCTGACCCTCAACCCTGACCCTGACCCTGACCCTAACCCTAACCGTGACCCTGAACCTAAGTCTGACCGTGAACCTGACCCTGACCCTGACCTTGACCCTGACCCTGACCCTGACCCTTATCCTGATCGTTACCCTGAATTTGGCACTGACCCTGGCCCTGACCCTGACTCTACACCTGACCCAGAACCTGACACTGACCCTGACCCTAAGCCTGACCCTATCCCTGACCGTGACCCTAACCCTGACCCTGACCTACACAATGAACTTGACTTTGACCCTGACCGTGACCCTGACCCTCACCCTGACCCTGACCCTGACCCTGACCTTGACCCTGACACTGACCCTGACCCTAACCCTGACCCTGAACTTGATCCTGACCCTAACCCTGAACATGACCCTGTCCCTGACCCTGACACTAAACCAGACCCTCAACCTGATCCTAAACCTGTCCTGACCCTGAACCTGATACTGACCCTGAACCTAAGTCTGACTGTGACCCTAACCCTTACCCTAATTCTGACCGTGACCCTGATCATGACCTTGACCCTGACCCTGACCCTAACCCTGACCGTGACCCTAACACTGACCCTGACCCTGTCACTTACCCTGACCCTAAGTCTGACCCTGACCTTAACACTAAACCAGACCTGACCCTACCCCTTACCCTGACCCTGACACTGACCCTGAACATGACCTTGACACTAAGTCTGACTGAGACCCTGACCGTGACCCTGAACCTCAAACTGACCCTGACCCTAACCCTGACCTTGACCCTGACCCTGAACCTGACCCTGACCCTCGCCCTGACGCTGACTCTACCCCTGACACTGACCCTGACCCTCACTCTGACCCTAACCCTTGTCCTGACCCTGACCCTGAATCTGACCCTGACCCTGACCTTGAACCTGACCCTGAACATCACCCTGACCCTGACCCTGTCCCTGATTCTAAGAAATACCGTGACCCTGACCCTGACCCTCACCCTGGCCTGACCCTGACCCTTACCTTGACCCTGACCCTGAACTTGACCATAACCGTGACCCTGACCCTGACTCTGACCCTGACCGGGACCCTGACCGTGACCCTGAAACTAACCCTACCCCTGACCCTGACCCTGACCACTAACCTGACAACGCTCTGACCCCTACCCTGACCCTGACCCTGACCCTAACCCTGACCCTAACCCTGACCCTGACCCTCAACCTGACCTTAATTCTGAACCTGACCCTGACGCTGACCCTGAACCTAAACCTGACCATGACCCTAACCCTGACCCTAACACTGACTTGGACCCTGACCCTAACCCTGAACCTAATTCTGTTCCTGTCACCGACCCTGACCCTAACCCTGACCCTGACGCTGACCCTGAACCTGACTCTGAACCTGACCCTACCCCTTACCGTGACCCTAAACCTGACCCTGACCCTGACCCTGACCTTGAAATTAACCCTGAACTTGACCCTGACCCTGACACTAAACCTGACCTTAAACCTGAACCTAAATTTGACACTGAACCTGACCCTAACCATGACCCTGACCCTAACACATTCCCCGACCCTGACCCTAACCCAGACCCTGACGATGACCCTGACCCTGACCGTGACCCTAACCCTGACCCTGACCCTAACCCTGACACTGACCGTGACCCTGATTCTGACCCTGACCCTGACACTGACAGTGACCCTGACCCTGATCCTGACCCTACCCCTGCCCCCTAACATGACCCTGACCCAAACCCTGACAGTTACCCTAACCCTGAACCTTACCCTGACCCAGACCTTGACCCTGAACCTGACCCTGTCTTTGAACCTCAACCCGACCGTGACCGTGACCCTGACCCTAAGTCTGACCTTGACCCTGACCCTGACCCTGACCTGACCCTGACCCTGACCCTAACCCTGACCCTGACCCTGAACCTGACCCTGAACTTTACCCTGACCGTGACCCTGACCCTGACCGTGACCTTGACCCTAAACCTGACCCTGTCCCTGACCCAGAACCTGACCCTATCCCTGAACCTAACCCAGATCCTGACCCTGACCATGACCCTGAACCTGACCCGGAATTTGAACCTGAACTTGACCCTGACCCTGACCCTGATCCTGACCCTGACCCTGACCCTAACACAGACCCTGACCCTGACCCTGGCCCTGAACCTGATCCTACTCCTGACCCTGACCCTAACACTGACCCTGACCCTAAACCTGACATGACCCTGACCCTGACCCTGACCCTAACACTGACACTGACCATAACCCTGATTCTGACCCTGACCCTGACCCTGACCGTGGCCCTAAACATGACATGACCCTGACCCTGACCCTGACAGTGACCCTGACCCTGATCCTGACCCTACCCCTGCCCCTTACCCTGACCTTAATCGTGACCCTGACCGTAACACTGACCGTGACCTTGACCATGACCCTGACAGTGACCCTAACTCTGACCCTGACCCTGACCACTAACCTGACAATGCTCTGACCCCTACCCCGACCCTGACCCTGACCCTGACCCTGACCCTAACCCTGACCCAGACGCTGACCGTGACCCTGACACTGATCCTGAACCTGACTTTGAAACTTACCCTACCCCTGACCCCGACTCTAAACCTGACCCGGACCTGACCCAGACCTTGACATTAACCCTGAACTAGACCCTGACCCTGACACTAACACTGACCCTAACCCTGACATTAAACCTGACCTGAACCTGACCCTGACCCTAACCCTGACCCTAACCCTGACACTGACCATGACCCTGACCCAAAACCTGATGCTGACCCTAACAATGACACTGACCCTGACCCTAAACCAGACCTGACCCTGACCCTGACACTGACCCTGAACCTGAAATTTACTCTGACACTGACCCTGACCCTGAACCTGACCATGATCCTAACCCTGATCCTACCCCTGACCCTGACCCTAACACTGAAACTGACCCTGACCCTAAATCTGAAACTGATCCTGACCCTGACCCTGACCCTGACCCTAAACCTCACCCTGACTCTAACCTTGACCCTGACCCTGACCCTGACCCTGAACCTGACCCTGATCCTGACCCTGAACGTGACCCTGAGCCTGACCTTGACCCTGGCCCTGACATTAACCCTAACCCTGACACTGACCCTGATCATGAACCTGACCCTGACCCTGACCCTGACCCTAACCCTGACACTGACCGTGACCCTGATTCTGACCCTGACCCTGACCCTGACCCTGACAGTGACCCTGACCCTGATCCTGACCCTACCCCTGCCCCTTACCCTGACCTTAATCGTGACCCTGACGGTAACACTGACCGTGACCCTGACCCTGACCCTGAACCTAACCTTGACCCTGACCCTGACTTCTACCCTGACAATGCCCTGACCCCTACCCTGACCCTGACCCTGACCCTGACTGTGACCCTGACCTGACCCTGAGCCTGACCCTGACCCTAACCCTGACCGTGACCCTGACCCTGACCCTGACCCTGAACCTGACACTAACTCTGAACCTGACCCTGACGCTGACCCTGAACCTAACCCTGATTCTGACCCAATCCCTAACACTGACTTGGACCCTGACCCTAACCCTGAACCTAACACTGACCCTGTCCCCGACCCAGACCCTAACCCTGACCCTGACGCTGACCGTGACCCTGACACTGACCCTGAACCTGACTTTGAAACTTACCCTACCCCTGACCCCGACTCTAAACCTGACCCGGACCTGACCCAGACCTTGACATTAAACCTGAACTAGACCCTGACCCTGACACTAACACTGACCCTAACCCTGACATTAAACCTGACCTGAACCTGACCCTGACCCTAACCCTGACCCTAACCCTGACACTGACCATGACCCTGACCCAAAACCTGATGCTGACCCTAACAATGACACTGACCCTGACCCTAAACCAGACCTGACCCTGACCCTGACACTGACCCTGAACCTGAAATTTACTCTGACACTGACCCTGACCCTGAACCTGACCATGATCCTAACCCTGATCCTACCCCTGACCCTGACCCTAACACTGAAACTGACCCTGACCCTAAATCTGAAACTGATCCTGACCCTGACCCTGACCCTGACCCTAAACCTCACCCTGACTCTAACCTTGACCCTGACCCTGACCCTGACCCTGAACCTGACCCTGACCCTGACCCTGAACGTGACCCTGAGCCTGACCTTGACCCTGGCCCTGACATTAACCCTAACCCTGACACTGACCCTGATCATGAACCTGACCCTGACCCTGACCCTGACCCTAACCCTGACACTGACCGTGACCCTGATTCTGACCCTGACCCTGACCCTGACCCTGACAGTGACCCTGACCCTGATCCTGACCCTACCCCTGCCCCTTACCCTGACCTTAATCGTGACCCTGACCGTAACACTGACCGTGACCCTGACCCTGACCCTGAACCTAACCTTGACCCTGACCCTGACCCTGACTTCTACCCTGACAATGCCCTGACCCCTACCCTGACCCTGACCCTGACCCTGACTGTGACCCTGACCTGACCCTGAGCCTGACCCTGACCCTAACCCTGACCGTGACCCTGACCCTGACCCTGACCCTGAACCTGACACTAACTCTGAACCTGACCCTGACGCTGACCCTGAACCTAACCCTGATTCTGACCCAATCCCTAACACTGACTTGGACCCTGACCCTAACCCTGAACCTAACACTGACCCTGTCCCCGACCCAGACCCTAACCCTGACCCTGACGCTGACCGTGACCCTGACACTGACCCTGAACCTGACTTTAAAACTTACCCTACCCCTGACCCCGACTCTAAACCTGACCCGGACCTGACCCAGACCTTGACATTAACCCTGAACTAGACCCTGACCCTGACACTAACACTGACCCTAACCCTGACATTAAACCTGACCTGAACCTGACCCTGAACCTAACCCTGACCCTAACTTTGACACTGAACCTGACCCTAACCCTGACCCTGACCCTGACACTTTCCGCGACCCTGACCCTAAACCAGACCCTGACGCTGACCCTGACCGTGACCGTGACCCTAACCCTGACCGTGACACAGACCCTGACCGTGACCCTAACGCTGACCCTGACCCTGACCTTGACCCTGACCTTAACCATGACCGTGACCCTGTACCTGATCCTAGGTCTGACCGTGACCCTAACCCTGACCCAGACCCTAACCCTGACCCTGACCCTGACCCTGACCCTGATCCTAACCCTGACCCTGACCCTGACTTTGACCCTGACCCTAAATCTGAAACTGACCCTGACCCTGACCCTGACCCTGACCCTGAACCTAACCCTGACCGTGACCCTGACTCTGACCCTGACCCTAAATCTGAACCTGACCCTGACACTTTCCCTAACCCTGACACTGACCCTGACACTGACCCGGACCCTGACCCTAAACCTGACCTAACCTTGACCCCGGCCCTGACCCTGACCCTTAACCTCACCCTGACACTATCCTTGACCCTGACCCAAAATTCTGACCGTGACACTTACCCGGACACTGAACGTTACCCTGACTCTAAATCTGACCGTGACCTTGACCTTGACCCTGACCTGAACCTAAAACTGACCATGACCCTGACCCTGACCCTATCCCTGACACTGACCCTGCCCCTAAGCCTGACCTGACCCTGACCCTCACTCTGACCCTGACCCTGACCCTCACCTTCAGCCTGAACCTGACACTGAACCTGACCTGACCCTGACCCTGACCCTGACCTTGACCCTACCTTTGACCCTGACCCTGACCCTAAACCTGACCCTGACCCTGACCCTGATCATGACCCTGACACTGAACCTGACCCTGACCCAAACCCTGATGCTGACCTTAACAATGACACTGACCCTGACCCTACACCTGACCTGACCCTGACCCTGACACTGACCCTGACCCTGAAATTTATTCTGACACTGACCCTGAACCTGATTCTGACCCTAACCCTGACCCTGACCCTGACCCTGAACTTTACCCTGACCGTGACCCTGACCCTAAACCTGACCTAACCTTGACCCCGGCCCTGACCCTGACCCTAAACCTCACCCTGACACTAACCTTGACCCTGACCCAAAATTCTGACCGTGACCCTGACCCTGACCCTAAACGTGACCCTGACCCTAAATCTGACCGTGACCTTGAACTTGACCCTGACCCTGAACCTAACACTGACCCTGACCCTGAATCTGACCCTGAATTTAACCCTGACCCTGACCCTAAATCTGAACCTGACCCTGACTATGACACTGACCCTAACACTGACTTTGACCCGGACCCTGACACTGACCGTAAACGTGACCCTGACACGGATTTTGACACTAACCCTGACCATGACCCTGAACTTAACCCTGAGCCTAACCCTGACCCTGACCCTGAGTCTGACGCTGACCCTGACCCTGACCCCGACCCTGACCCTGACAATGCCCTGATTCCGACCCTGACCCTGACCCTAACCCTGACCCTAAATTTGACCGTGACCCTAACCCTGACCCTGACCCTAACTCTGAACCTGACCCTGACCCTGACACTGAACCTAACCCTGACCCTGACCTACACCCTGAACTTGACCTTGACCCTGATCCTGACCCTGACCCTGACCGTGACCCTGATACTGACCCTGAACCTAACCGTACTCCTGACCCTGACCCTAACACTTAGCCTGACCCTAAACCTGACCTGACCCTGACCCTAACCCTAAACATCACCCTGACTCTAACACTGACCCTGAACTTAAAATTCTGACTGTGACCCTGACCCTCAACCCTGACCCTGACCCTGACCCTAACCCTAACCGTGACCCTGAACCTAAGTCTGACCGTGAACCTGACCCTGACCCTGACCTTGACCCTGACCCTGACCCTGACCCTTATCCTGATCGTTACCCTGAATTTGGCACTGACCCTGGCCCTGACCCTGACTCTACACCTGACCCAGAACCTGACACTGACCCTGACCCTAAGCCTGACCCTATCCCTGACCGTGACCCTAACCCTGACCCTGACCTACACAATGAACTTGACTTTGACCCTGACCGTGACCCTGACCCTCACCCTGACCCTGACCCTGACCCTGACCTTGACCCTGACACTGACCCTGACCCTAACCCTGACCCTGAACTTGATCCTGACCCTAACCCTGAACATGACCCTGTCCCTGACCCTGACACTAAACCAGACCCTCAACCTGATCCTAAACCTGTCCTGACCCTGAACCTGATACTGACCCTGAACCTAAGTCTGACTGTTACCCTAACCCTTACCCTAAATCTGACCGTGACCCTGATCATGACCTTGACCCTGACCCTGACCCTAACCCTGACCGTGACCCTAACACTGACCCTGACCCTGTCACTTACCCTGACCCTAAGTCTGACCCTGACCTTAACACTAAACCAGACCTGACCCTACCCCTTACCCTGACCCTGACACTGACCCTGAACATGACCTTGACACTAAGTCTGACTGAGACCCTGACCGTGACCCTGAACCTCAAACTGACCCTGACCCTAACCCTGACCTTGACCCTGACCCTGAACCTGACCCTGACCCTCGCCCTGACGCTGACTCTACCCCTGACACTGACCCTGACCCTCACTCTGACCCTAACCCTTGTCCTGACCCTGACCCTGAATCTGACCCTGACCCTGACCTTGAACCTGACCCTGAACATCACCCTGACCCTGACCCTGTCCCTGATTCTAAGAAATACCGTGACCCTGACCCTGACCCTCACCCTGGCCTGACCCTGACCCTTACCTTGACCCTGACCCTGAACATCACCCTGACCCTGACCCTGACCCTGACACTGACCCTGACCGTTACGCTGATCCTGACCCTGATGCTGACCCTGACTCTGAACTACACCCTGAACTTGACCATAACCGTGACCCTGACCCTGACTCTGACCCTGACCGGGACCCTGACCGTGACCCTGAAACTAACCCTACCCCTGACCCTGACCCTGACCACTAACCTGACAACGCTCTGACCCCTACCCTGACCCTGACCCTGACCCTAACCCTGACCCTGACCCTGACCCTGACCCTCAACCTGACCTTAATTCTGAACCTGACCCTGACGCTGACCCTGAACCTAAACCTGACCATGACCCTAACCCTGACCCTAACACTGACTTGGACCCTGACCCTAACCCTGAACCTAATTCTGTTCCTGTCACCGACCCTGACCCTAACCCTGACCCTGACGCTGACCCTGAACCTGACTCTGAACCTGACCCTACCCCTTACCGTGACCCTAAACCTGACCCTGACCCTGACCCTGACCTTGAAATTAACCCTGAACTTGACCCTGACCCTGACACTAAACCTGACCTTAAACCTGAACCTAAATTTGACACTGAACCTGACCCTAACCATGACCCTGACCCTAACACATTCCCCGACCCTGACCCTAACCCAGACCCTGACGATGACCCTGACCCTGACCGTGACCCTAACCCTGACCCTGACCCTAACCCTGACACTGACCGTGACCCTGATTCTGACCCTGACCCTGACACTGACAGTGACCCTGACCCTGATCCTGACCCTACCCCTGCCCCCTAACATGACCCTGACCCAAACCCTGACAGTTACCCTAACCCTGAACCTTACCCTGACCCAGACCTTGACCCTGAACCTGACCCTGTCTTTGAACCTCAACCCGACCGTGACCGTGACCCTGACCCTAAGTCTGACCTTGACCCTGACCCTGACCCTGACCTGACCCTGACCCTGACCCTAACCCTGACCCTGACCCTGAACCTGACCCTGAACTTTACCCTGACCGTGACCCTGACCCTGACCGTGACCTTGACCCTAAACCTGACCCTGTCCCTGACCCAGAACCTGACCCTATCCCTGAACCTAACCCAGATCCTGACCCTGACCATGACCCTGAACCTGACCCAGAATTTGAACCTGAACTTGACCCTGACCCTGACCCTGATCCTGACCCTGACCCTGACCCTAACACAGACCCTGACCCTGACCCTGGCCCTGAACCTGATCCTACTCCTGACCCTGACCCTAACACTGACCCTGACCCTAAACCTGACATGACCCTGACCCTGACCCTGACCCTAACACTGACACTGACCATAACCCTGATTCTGACCCTGACCCTGACCCTGACCGTGGCCCTAAACATGACATGACCCTGACCCTGACCCTGACAGTGACCCTGACCCTGATCCTGACCCTACCCCTGCCCCTTACCCTGACCTTAATCGTGACCCTGACCGTAACACTGACCGTGACCTTGACCATGACCCTGACAGTGACCCTAACTCTGACCCTGACCCTGACCACTAACCTGACAATGCTCTGACCCCTACCCCGACCCTGACCCTGACCCTGACCCTGACCCTGACCCTGAACCTGTCACTAACTCTGAACCTGACCCTGACGCTGACCTTGAACCTAACCCTGATTCTGACCCTGTCCCTAACACTGACTTGGACCCTGACCCTAACCCTGAACCTAACACTGACCCTGTCCCCGACCCTGACCCTAACCCTGACCCAGACGCTGACCGTGACCCTGACACTGATCCTGAACCTGACTTTGAAACTTACCCTACCCCTGACCCCGACTCTAAACCTGACCCGGACCTGACCCAGACCTTGACATTAACCCTGAACTAGACCCTGACCCTGACACTAACACTGACCCTAACCCTGACATTAAACCTGACCTGAACCTGACCCTGACCCTAACCCTGACCCTAACCCTGACACTGACCATGACCCTGACCCAAAACCTGATGCTGACCCTAACAATGACACTGACCCTGACCCTAAACCAGACCTGACCCTGACCCTGACACTGACCCTGAACCTGAAATTTACTCTGACACTGACCCTGACCCTGAACCTGACCATGATCCTAACCCTGATCCTACCCCTGACCCTGACCCTAACACTGAAACTGACCCTGACCCTAAATCTGAAACTGATCCTGACCCTGACCCTGACCCTGACCCTAAACCTCACCCTGACTCTAACCTTGACCCTGACCCTGACCCTGACCCTGAACCTGACCCTGACCCTGACCCTGAACGTGACCCTGAGCCTGACCTTGACCCTGGCCCTGACATTAACCCTAACCCTGACACTGACCCTGATCATGAACCTGACCCTGACCCTGACCCTGACCCTAACCCTGACACTGACCGTGACCCTGATTCTGACCCTGACCCTGACCCTGACCCTGACCCTGACAGTGACCCTGACCCTGATCCTGACCCTACCCCTGCCCCTTACCCTGACCTTAATCGTGACCCTGACCGTAACACTGACCGTGACCCTGACCCTGACCCTGAACCTAACCTTGACCCTGACCCTGACCCTGACTTCTACCCTGACAATGCCCTGACCCCTACCCTGACCCTGACCCTGACCCTGACTGTGACCCTGACCTGACCCTGAGCCTGACCCTGACCCTAACCCTGACCGTGACCCTGACCCTGACCCTGACCCTGAACCTGACACTAACTCTGAACCTGACCCTGACGCTGACCCTGAACCTAACCCTGATTCTGACCCAATCCCTAACACTGACTTGGACCCTGACCCTAACCCTGAACCTAACACTGACCCTGTCCCCGACCCAGACCCTAACCCTGACCCTGACGCTGACCGTGACCCTGACACTGACCCTGAACCTGACTTTGAAACTTACCCTACCCCTGACCCCGACTCTAAACCTGACCCGGACCTGACCCAGACCTTGACATTAAACCTGAACTAGACCCTGACCCTGACACTAACACTGACCCTAACCCTGACATTAAACCTGACCTGAACCTGACCCTGACCCTAACCCTGACCCTAACTTTGACACTGAACCTGACCCTAACCCTGAACCTGACCCTGACACTTTCCGCGACCCTGACCCTAAACCAGACCCTGACGCTGACCCTGACCGTGACCGTGACCCTAACCCTGACCGTGACACAGACCCTGACCGTGACCCTAACGCTGACCCTGACCCTGACCTTGACCCTGACCTTAACCATGACCGTGACCCTGTACCTGATCCTAGGTCTGACCGTGACCCTGACCCTGACCCAGACCCTAACCCTGACCCTGACCCTGACCCTGACCCTGATCCTAACCCTGACCCTGACCCTGACTCTGACCCTGACCCTAAATCTGAAACTGACCCTGACCCTGACCCTGACCCTGACCCTGACCCTGAACCTAACCCTGACCGTGACCCTGACTCTGACCCTGACCCTAAATCTGAACCTGACCCTGACACTGTCCCTAACCCTGACACTGACCCTGACACTGACCCGGACCCTGACCCTAAACCTGACCTAACCTTGACCCCAGCCCTGACCCTGACCCTTAACCTCACCCTGACACTATCCTTGACCCTGACCCAAAATTCTGACTGTGACACTTACCCGGACACTGAACGTTACCCTGACTCTAAATCTGACAGTGACCTTGACCTTGACCCTGACCTGAACCTAAAACTGACCATGACCCTGACCCTGACCCTATCCCTGACACTGACCCTGCCCCTAAGCCTGACCTGACCCTGACCCTCACTCTGACCCTGACCCTGACCCTCACCTTCAGCCTGAACCTGACACTGAACCTGACCTGACCCTGACCCTGACCCTGACCTTGACCCTACCTTTGACCCTGACCCTGACCCTAAACCTGACCCTGACCCTGACCCTGATCATGACCCTGACACTGACCCTGACCCTGACCCAAACCCTGATGCTGACCTTAACAATGACACTGACCCTGACCCTACACCTGACCTGACCCTGACCCTGACACTGACCCTGACCCTGAAATTTATTCTGACACTGACCCTGAACCTGATTCTGACCCTAACCCTGACCCTGACCCTGACCCTGAACTTTACCCTGACCGTGACCCTGACCCTAAACCTGACCTAACCTTGACCCCGGCCCTGACCCTGACCCTAAACCTCACCCTGACACTAACCTTGACCCTGACCCAAAATTCTGACCGTGACCCTGACCCTGACCCTAAACGTGACCCTGACCCTAAATCTGACCGTGACCTTGAACTTGACCCTGACCCTGAACCTAACACTGACCCTGACCCTGAATCTGACCCTGAATTTAACCCTGACCCTGACCCTAAATCTGAACCTGACCCTGACTATGACACTGACCCTAACACTGACTTTGACCCGGACCCTGACACTGACCGTAAACGTGACCCTGACACGGATTTTGACACTAACCCTGACCATGACCCTGAACTTAACCCTGAGCCTAACCCTGACCCTGACCCTGAGTCTGACGCTGACCCTGACCCTGACCCCGACCCTGACCCTGACAATGCCCTGATTCCGACCCTGACCCTGACCCTAACCCTGACCCTAAATTTGACCGTGACCCTAACCCTGACCCTGACCCTAACTCTGAACCTGACCCTGACCCTGACACTGAACCTAACCCTGACCCTGACCTACACCCTGAACTTGACCTTGACCCTGATCCTGACCCTGACCCTGACCGTGACCCTGATACTGACCCTGAACCTAACCGTACTCCTGACCCTGACCCTAACACTTAGCCTGACCCTAAACCTGACCTGACCCTGACCCTAACCCTAAACATCACCCTGACTCTAACACTGACCCTGAACTTAAAATTCTGACTGTGACCCTGACCCTCAACCCTGACCCTGACCCTGACCCTAACCCTAACCGTGACCCTGAACCTAAGTCTGACCGTGAACCTGACCCTGACCCTGACCTTGACCCTGACCCTGACCCTGACCCTTATCCTGATCGTTACCCTGAATTTGGCACTGACCCTGGCCCTGACCCTGACTCTACACCTGACCCAGAACCTGACACTGACCCTGACCCTAAGCCTGACCCTATCCCTGACCGTGACCCTAACCCTGACCCTGACCTACACAATGAACTTGACTTTGACCCTGACCGTGACCCTGACCCTCACCCTGACCCTGACCCTGACCCTGACCTTGACCCTGACACTGACCCTGACCCTAACCCTGACCCTGAACTTGATCCTGACCCTAACCCTGAACATGACCCTGTCCCTGACCCTGACACTAAACCAGACCCTCAACCTGATCCTAAACCTGTCCTGACCCTGAACCTGATACTGACCCTGAACCTAAGTCTGACTGTGACCCTAACCCTTACCCTAATTCTGACCGTGACCCTGATCATGACCTTGACCCTGACCCTGACCCTAACCCTGACCGTGACCCTAACACTGACCCTGACCCTGTCACTTACCCTGACCCTAAGTCTGACCCTGACCTTAACACTAAACCAGACCTGACCCTACCCCTTACCCTGACCCTGACACTGACCCTGAACATGACCTTGACACTAAGTCTGACTGAGACCCTGACCGTGACCCTGAACCTCAAACTGACCCTGACCCTAACCCTGACCTTGACCCTGACCCTGAACCTGACCCTGACCCTCGCCCTGACGCTGACTCTACCCCTGACACTGACCCTGACCCTCACTCTGACCCTAACCCTTGTCCTGACCCTGACCCTGACTCTGACCCTGACCCTGACCTTGAACCTGACCCTGAACATCACCCTGACCCTGACCCTGTCCCTGATTCTAAGAAATACCGTGACCCTGACCCTGACCATCACCCTGGCCTGACCCTGACCCTTACCTTGACCCTGACCCTGAACATCACCCTGACCCTGACCCTGACCCTGACACTGACCCTGACCGTTACGCTGATCCTGACCCTGATGCTGACCCTGACTCTGAACTACACCCTGAATTTGACCATAACCGTGACCCTGACCCTGACTCTGACCCTGACCGGGACCCTGACCGTGACCCTGAAACTAACCCTACCCCTGACCCTGACCCTGACCTTGACCCTAAACCTGACCTGACCCTGACCCTGACACTGACAGTGACCCTGACACTGACCGTGACCCTGACCGTGACCTTAACCCTGACCCTGACAGTGACCCTGACCCTGATCCTTACCCTACCCCTGCCCCCTAACCTGACCCTGACCCTGACCCTGACTGTTACCCTAACCCTGAACCTGACCCTGACCCAGACCTTGACACTGAACCTGACCCTGTCTTTGAACCTGAACCCGACCCTGACCGTGACCCTGACCCTAAGTCTGACCTTGACCCTGACCCTGACCCTGACCTGACCCTGACCATGACCCTAACACTGATACTGACCCTGAACCTAACCCTACCCCTGACCCTGACCCTGACCGTGGCCCTAAACATGACATGACCCTGACCCTGACCCTGACAGTGACCCTGACCCTGATCCTGACCCTACCCCTGCCCCTTACCCTGACCTTAATCGTGACCCTGACCGTAACACTGACCGTGACCCTGACCCTGACCCTGAACTTGACCCTAAACCTGACCCTGACCACTAACCTGACAATGCTCTGACCCCTACCCTGACCCTGACCCTGACCCTAACCCTGACCCTGACCCTGACCCTGACCCTCAACCTGACCTTAATTCTGAACCTGACCCTGACGCTGACCCTGAACCTAAACCTGACCATGACCCTAACCCTGACCCTAACACTGACTTGGACCCTGACCCTAAACCTGAACCTAATTCTGTTCCTGTCACCGACCCTGACCCTAACCCTGACCCTGACGCTGACCCTGAACCTGACTCTGAACCTGACCCTACCCCTTACCGTGACCCTAAACCTGACCCTGACCCTGACCCTGACCTTGAAATTAACCCTGAACTTGACCCTGACCCTGACACTAAACCTGACCTTAAACCTGAACCTAAATTTGACACTGAACCTGACCCTAACCATGACCCTGACCCTGACACATTCCCCGACCCTGACCCTAACCCAGACCCTGACGATGACCCTGACCCTGACCGTGACCCTGACCCTAACACTGACCCTGACCCTAAACCTGACATGACCCTGACCCTGACCCTGACCCTAACCCTAACACTGACCCTGACCCTGACCCTGAACGTGACCCTGACCCTGAATTTGATCCTGACCCTGACATTAACCCTAACCCTGACACTGACCCTGATCATGAACCTGACCCTGACCCTGACCCTAAACCTGAAATGACCCTGACCCTGACCCTGACCCTAAACCTCACCCTGACTCTAACCTTGACCCTGACCCTGACCCTGACCCTGACCCTGACCCAGACCCTGACCGTGACATTGACCGTAACCCTGATTCTGACCCTGACCCTGACCCTGACCCTGACAGTGACCCTGACCTGATCCTGACCCTGACCCTGACCCTAACCCTGATCCTGACCCTAACCCTGACACTGACCCTGTCCCTGACCCTGACCCTGACCCTAAACCTCACCCTGACTCTAATCTTGACCCTGACCCTGACCCTGAAACTGACCCTGACCCTGACCCTGAACGTGACCCTGAGCCTGAACTTGACCCTGACCCTGACATTAACCCTAACCCTGACCCTGACCCTGATCATGAACCTGACCCTGACCCTAACCCTGACACTAACCGTGACCCTGATTCTGACCCTGACCCTGACCGTGACCCTAACCCTGACCCTGACCCTGACCCTGACCCTGACAGTGACCCTGACCCTGACCCTAAACCTGAAATGACCCTGACCCTGACCCTGACCCTAAACCTCACCCTGAGTCTAACCTTGACCCTGACCCTGACCCTGACCCTAACCCTGACCCTGACCCTGAACCTGACCCTGAACTTTACCCTGACCGTGACCCTGACCCTGACCGTGACCTTGACCCTAAACCTGACCCTGTCCCTGACCCAGAACCTGACCCTATCCCTGAACCTAACCCAGATCCTGACCCTGACCATGACCGTGAACCTGACCCGGACTTTGAACCTGAACTTGACCCTGACCCTGACCCTGATCCTGACCCTGACCCTGACCCTAACACAGACCCTGACCCTGACCCTGGCCCTGAACCTGATCCTACTCCTGACCCTGACCCTAACCCTGACCCTGACCCTGAGACTCTGACCCTGACCCTGACCCTGACCCCGACCATGACGCTGACAATGCCCTGATTCCGACCCTGACCCTGACCCTGACGCTAAATGTGACCCTGACCCTTACTTTGGCCCTGACCCTGGCCCTGACCCTGACCCTACACCTGACCCAGACACTGACCCTGACCCTAACCCTGACCATAACCCTGACCGTGACACTGACCCTGACACTGACCGTGACCCTGATACTGATCATGAACCTAACACTACACCTGACCCTGACCCTGACCCTGACCCTGACCCTGACCCTGACCCTGACCCTAACCTGACCTAACCTTGACCCCGGTCCTGACCCTGACCCTAAACCTCACCCTGACACTAACCTTGACCCTGACCCAAAATTCTGACCGTGACCCTAACCCTGACCCTGAACGTGACCCTGACCCTAAATCTGACCGTGACCTTGACCTTGACCCTGACCCTGAACCTAACACTGACCCTGACCCTGACCCTGAATCTGACCCTGAACCTAACTCTGAACCTGAACCTTACCCTGACCCTGAACCTGACACTGACCCTGCCCCTAAGCCTGACCTGACCCTGACCCTCACTCTGACCCTGACCCTGACCCTGAACTACAACCTGAACCTGACACTGAACCTGACCTGACCCTGACCCTGACCTTGACCCTAAATTTGATCCTGACCCTGACCCTAAACCTGACCCTGACCCTGACTCTGACAGTGACCCTGAACCTGACCATATGTCTGATCGTGACCCTGACCGTGAACCTGACCCTCGCGCTGACCCTGAACCTGACCTTGACCCTGACCCTGAAAATGACCATGACACTGACCCTGACCTTGACCCTTACACTAACACTGACCCTGACCCTGACCCAAACCCTGATGCTGACCCTAACAATGACACTGACCCTGACCATAAACCTGACCTGACACGGACGCTGACACTGACCGCGACCCTGAAATTTACTCTGACACTGACCCTGACCCTGAACCTGATCCTGACCCAAACCCTGACCCTAACCCTGACCCTGACCCTGACTCTAAACCAGACACTGACCCTAAATCTGAACCTGACCCTGACTCTGACACTGACCCTAACACTGACTTTGACCCGGACCCTGACACTGACCGTAAACGTGACCCTGACACTGATTTTGACACTAACCCTGACCATGACCCTGACCCTAAAGCTGAGCCTAACCCTGAGCCTGACCCTGAGCCTGATGCTGACCCTGACCCTGACCCTGACAATAACACTTACACTGACACTGACCCTGAACCTGACCTTGGCCCTGAACCTGATCCTACCCCTGACCCTGACCCTAACACTGAACCTGACCCTGACCCTAAACCTGACATGACCCTGACCCTGACCCTGACCCTAAACCTCACACTGACTCCAACCTTGACCCTGACCCTGACCCTGAACCTGACATTAACCCTAACCCTGACACTGACCCTGATCATGAACCTGACCCTGACCCTGACCCTGACCCTAACCCTGACATTGAACGTAACCCTGATTCTGACCCTGACCCTGACCCTGACCCTGACAGTGACCCTGTCCCTGATCCTGACTCTACACCTGCCCCCTAACCTGACCCTGAACCTGACCCTGACTGTTACCCTAACCCTGAACCTGACCCTGACCCAGACCTTGACACTGAACCTGACCCTGTCTTTGAACCTGAACCCGACCCTGACCGTGACCCTGACCCTAAGTCTGACCTTGACCCTGACCCTGACCCTGACCTGACCCTGACCATGACCCTAACACTGATACTGACCCTGAACCTAACCCTACCCCTGACCCTGACCCTGATTGTGGCCCAAAACATGACATGACACTGGCCCTGACCCTGACCCTGACCCTGACAGTGACCCTGACCCTGATCCTGACCCTACCCCTGCCCCTTACCCTGACCTTAATCGTGACCCTGACCGTAACACTGACCGTGACCCTGACCCTGACCCTGACCCTGACCGTGACCCTAACCCTGACCCTGACCTTGACCCTAAGTCTGACCGTGACCCTGACCCTGATCCTGACACTGACCCTAACACTGACCCTGACCCTGACTCTGATCCTGACACAGACCCTAACACTGACCCTGACCCTGTACCTGATCCTAAGTCTGACCGTGACCCTGACCCTGACCATGAACCTAACCCTGACCCTGACCTTGACCCTGACCCTAACCCTGACCCTAAATCTGAACCTGACCCTGACCCTGACACTGTCCCTAACCCAGACCCTGACCCTGACCCTGACACTGACCATAAATATGACCCTGACACTGATTTTGACACTAACCCTGTCCCTGACCCTGACCCTGAACCTGACACTAACCCTGACCCTGACCCTGATTCTGACGCTGACCCTGACACAGACCCTGACCCTGACCCTGACCATGACCCTGACAATGCCCTGATTCCGATCCTGACCCTGACCCTGACGCTAAACGTGACCCTGACCCTTACTTTGGCCCTGACCCTGGCACATACCATGACCCTACACTTGACCCTGACACTGACCCTTAACCTAAACCTGACCATAACCCTGACCGTGACACTGACCTTGACCCTGACCTTGACACTAACTCTGACCCTGACCCTGACCGTGACCCTGATACTGACCCTGAACCTAACACTACCCCTGACCCTGACCCTGACCCTGACCCTGACCCTGACCCTGACCCTGACCCTAAATCTGACCTAACCTTGACCCCGGCCCTGACCCTGACCCTAAACCTCACCCTGACACTAACCTTGACCCTGACCCAAAATTATGACCGTGACCCTGAACGTGAACCTGACCCTAAATCTGACCGTGACCTTGACCTTGACCCTGACCCTGAACCTAACCCTGACCCTGACCCTTACCCTGACCTTTAACCTGACCCTGAACCTGACACTGACCATGACCCTAACCCTGACACTGACCCAGACCCTGAACCCGACCTACAATCTGAACCTGACACTGAACCTGACCTGACCCTGACCCTGACCGTGACCCTGACCTTGACCCTAACTGTGACCCTGACACTGACCCTAAACCTGAACCTGACCCTGACCCTGACAGTGACCCTGAACCTGACCCTATGTCTGACTGTGACCCTGACCGTGAACCTGACCCTCGCCCTGACCCTGAACCTGACCTTGACCCTGACCCTGATAATGACCCTGACACTGACCCTGAACCAGACCCTTACACTAACATTGACCCTGACCCTGACCCAAACCCTGATGTTGACCCTAACAATGACACTGAACCTGACCCTAAACCAGACCTGACCCTGACCCTGACCCTGACCCTAAACCTCACCCTGACTCTAACCTTGACCCTGACCCTGACCCCTACCCTGACCCTGACCCAGACCCTGACCCTGACTGTTACCCTAACCCTGAACCTGACCCTGACCCAGACCTTGACCCTGAACCTGACCCTGTCTTTGAACCTGAACCCTACCCTGACTGTGACCCTGACCCTAAGTATGACATTGACCCTGAACCTGTCCCTGACTCTTACCCTGACCCAAACCCTGACACTAACCCTGACCGTGACCCTGACTGTGACCCTGACCCTGACCCTAAATCTGAACCTGATCCTGACTCTGACACTGACCCTAACCCTGACCCCAAATTTGACCGTGACCCTAACCCTGACCCTGACCCTGACTCTGACCCTGACCTTGAACCTGACCCTGACCTTAACCCTGACCCTGAACTTGTCTCTGATTCTAAGAAATACCGTGACCCTGACCCTGACCCTCACCCAGGCCTGACCCTGATCCTGACCTTGACCCTGACCCTGAACATCACCCTGACCCTGACTCTGAAACTAACCCTGACCGTGACCCTGACTCTGACCCTGACCCTAAATCTGAACCTGACCCTGATCCTGACCCTGACACTGTCCCTAACCCTGACCCTGACCCTGACCCTGACCCTGACACTGACCCTGAGTCTGATGCTGACCCTGACCCTGACGCTAAACGTGACCCTGACCCTTACTTTGGCCTTTACCCTGGCCCTGACCCTGACTCTACACCTGACCCTGACACTGACCCTGACCCTAAACCTCACCCTGACTCTAACCTTGACCCTGACCCTGACCCCTACCCTGACCCTGACCCAGACCCTGACCCTGACTATTACCCTAACCCTGAACCTGACCCTGACCCTGACCCTGACCGTGATTTTGATACTGACCCTGAACCTAACACTAAGCCTGACCCTGACCCTGACCCTGACCCTGACCCTGACCCTGATCCTGGCACTAAACCTGACCTAACCTTGACCCCGGTCCTGACCCTGACCCTAAACCTCACCCTGACACTAACCTTGACCCTGACCCAAAATTCTGACCGTGACCCTAACCCTGACCCTGAACGTGACCCTGACCCTAAATCTGACCGTGACCTTGACCTTGACCCTGACCCTGAACCTAACACTGACCCTGAATCTGACCCTGAACCTAACCCTGAACCTGAACCTTACCCTGACCCTTAACCTGACCCTGAACCTGACACTGACCATGACCCTAACCCTGACCCTGACCCTGACACTGACCCTGCCCCTAAGCCTGACCTGACCCTGACCCTCACTCTGACCCTAACCCTGACCCTGACCTACAACCTGAACCTGACACTGAACCTGACCTGACCCTGACCCTGACCCTGACTCTGACAGTGACCCTGAACCTGACCCTATGTCTGACCGTGACCCTGACCGTGAACCTGACACTCGCCCTGACCCTGAACCTGACCTTTACCCTGAACCTGATCATGACCCTGACACTGACCCTGACCTTGACCTTACACTAACACTGACCCTGACCCTGACCCAAACCCTGATGCTGACCCTAACAATGACACTGACCCTGACCATAAACCTGACCAGACCCTGACCCTGACACTGACCGCGACCCTGAAATTTACTCTGACCCTGACCCTGATCCTGAACCTGATCCTGACACTAACCCTGACCCTGACCCTGACCCTGACGCTGAATTTTATAATGATCGTGACCCTGACCCTGAACTTGACCCTAAACCTGACCCTGTCCCTGACCCTGACCCTGACCCTGACCCTGTCATGAACCTAACCCAGATCGTGACCCTGACCATGACCCTGAACCTGACCCTGACCCTGACCCTAACCCTGATCCTGAACCCGACCCTGACCCTGAACCTGATCCTGAACATAACCCTGACCCTGACCCTGACCCTATATCTGACCCTGACCCTGACCCTGAACCCTACCCTGAACCTAACCCTGACCCTGACCTGACCCTGACCCTGACCCTGACCCTGAACCTAACCCTGAACCTGAACCTGACCCTCAACGTGACACTGACCTTAAACCTGACCCTGACCTGTTCCCTGATTCTAAGTCTGACCGTTACATTGAACCTGACCTTGACCCTGACCCTGACCCTGACCCTAAGTCTGACCGCGACCCTGACCGTGACACTGACCCTCACACTGACCCCGACCCTGACTCTTACCTTGATCCTGTCCCTGACCCTACCCCTGACACACCCTGACCCTTACCCTGACTCTGACCCTAGCCCTGACTCTGACTCTGACCATGACCCAGAACCTGGCCCTGACCCTGACACTGACCCTGACCCTGAACCTGACCTTGACCCTACAACTGAACTTGACCCTGACCCTCAACTTGACAATGACCCTGACCCTGACCCTGAACGTGACCCCGACCCTGACCCTGAAACTGACCCTGACCCAGACCCCGACCCTTACCCTGACAATGCCCTGACTCCGACCCTGACCCTGGGCTTGACCCTAAGTCTACACCTGACCCTGAACCTGACCCTGACCCTGATCCTAACCCTGACCCTATCCCTGAGCGTGACCCTGACCCTAACTCTGAACCTGACCCTAACTCGGAACCTGACCCTGACACTGACCCTGACACTGAACTTAACCCTGACCCTGATCTACACCCTGAACTTGACCTTGAACGTGACCGTGACCCTGACCCTCACCCTGACCCTGACCCTGACCCTGACCTTGACCCTGACACTGACCCTGACACTAACTCTGACCCTGAACTTAATCCTGACCCTAACCCTGACCCTGTCCCTGACACTATATCTGACCGTGACCCTGAACCTGACCATGACACTGACCCTGACCCTGATCTTGACCCTGAACCTGACCATGATCCTGACCCTGACCTTAACCCTGAACCTGACCCTGACACTGACCCTAAGTCTAACCGCGACCCTGAACGTGACCCTGACACTCACCCTGACCCTGACCCTGACCCTGATCCAGACATTGACCCTAATCCTGACCCTGACCCTGACCCTGACGCTGATCCTGGACTTGACCCTGACCCTACCCCTGACCCTGACCCTGACCCTGATCATGACCCTGACACTGACCCTGACCCTGACCCTGACCCTGACCCTTACCGTGACCATGACACTGACATGACCCAGACCCTGATACTGACCTTAAACTTGACCCTGATCCTGTCCCTGACCCTAAGTCTGACCGTGACCCTGACCCTGACCCTGACCCTGACCTTGACCCTGACCCTGACCCTGACCCTGACCCTAACCCTGACCCTGACCCTAACCGGGACCCTGACCCTAACCCTGACCCTCATCCTACCCCTGACCCTGAAACTGACCCTGACCCTGACCCTGAACCTGACCCTAACCCTGGCCGTGACCCTGACCCTGACCGTGACCCTGACCCTGACCCTCATCCTACCCCTGACCCTGAACCTGACCCTGACCCTGACCCCTATTCTGAACCTAAATCTGACCTGACCTTAACCCTAAGTATGACAATAACACAGACCCTGACCCTGATCCTGACCCTGACCCTTAACCTAGCCCTGACCCTGACCCTGACGCTGACTCTGACCGTGACCCTGACCCTGACCATGACCCTGACCTGAACCTGACCCTGACCTTGACACTTACCCTGACCCTGATCATGAACCTGAACCTGACACTGACCCTAACCCTAACCCTGAACATTACCCTAACCCTGACCCTAACCCTGACCATAACCCTGACCCTGAAGCTCACCCTGAACCTAACCCTGACTCTGACCCTGACCCTGAACCTGACCCTGACTTTAACCCTGACCCTGACCCTGTCCCTGACACTATATCTGACCGTGACCCTGAACCTGACCATGACCCTGAACCTCACCTTGACCCTGACACTGACCCTGACCCTAAGTCTGACCCTGACCCTGACCCTGATCTTGACCCTGAACCTGACCATGACCCTGACCCTGACCTTAACCCTGAACCTGACCCTGATCTTGACCCTGAACCTGACCATGACCCTGACCCTGACCTTAACCCTGAACCTGACCCTGATCTTGACCCTGAACCTGACCATGACCCTGACCCTGACCTTAACCCTGAACCTGACCCTGACCCTGACGCTGGCTCTAACGCTGAACCTACCCCTGACCCTGACCAATACCCTAAAGCTGACGTGACCCTGACCCTGACCCTGACCATGACACTGACACTCACCCTGACCTTGACCCTAAGTCTAACCGCGACGCTGAACGTGACCCTGACACTCACCCTGACCCTGACACTGACCCTGACCCAGATATTGACCCTAATCCTGACCCTGACCCTGACCCTGACGCTGATCCTGGACTTGATCCTGACCCTACCCCTGACCCTGACCCTGACCCTGACCCTGATCATGACCCTGACCCTGACACTGACCCTGACCCTGAACCTGACCCTGACCCTGACCCTTACCGTGACCATGACACTGACGTGACCCAGACCCTGATACTGACCTTAAACTTGACCCTGATCCTGTCCCTGACTCTAAGTCTGACAGTGACCATGACCCTGACCCTGACACTGACCCTGACCTTGACCCTTACGCTGACCCTGACCCTGATCATGACCCTGACTCTGACACTGACCCTGACCCTGACCATAACCCTGACCCTGACCCTGACCCTAACCCTGACCCTGACCCTAATGCTGACCCTGACACTGACCCTGACCCTGGACCTGACCCTGACCCTGATCTTGACGCTGACCCTGACCCTGACCCTGACCCTGACCTTAACCCTGAACCTGACCCTGACTCTGACCCTGACGCTGGCTCTAACGCTGAACCTACCCCTTACCCTGACCCTGACCAATACCCTAAAGATGACCTGACCCTGACCCTGACCCGGACCATGACAATGACCCTCACCTTAACCTTGACCCTAAGTCTGACCACGACCCTGAACGTGACCCTGACACTCATCCTGACCATGACACTGACCTTGACCCTGACCCTGACCTTGATCCTGACCCTAACGCTGACCCTGAACGTGACCCTGACCCTAACCCTGACCGTACCCCTGACCCTGACACTGAAACTGACCCTGACCCTAAACCTGACCCTACGTCTGACCGTGACCCTGACCCTAAACCTGACACTGACCCTGACCCTGACCCTGACCCAGACATTGACCCTAACCCTGACCCTGACCCTGACCCTGACACTGACACTGACTTGACCCAGACCCTGATAGTCACCTTAAACTTGACCCTGACCCTGTCCCTGACCCTAAGTCTGACCCTGACCCTGAACCCTAAACCTGACCCTGACCTTAACCCTGAACCTGACCCTGACACTGACCCTGGACTTGACCCTGAACCTGATCATGACCCTGACCCTGATCATGACCCTGACCCTGACACTGACCCTGACCTTGACCTTGACCTTTACGCTGATGCTGACCCTGACCCTGACCCTGACCCTGACCATGACCTTGACCTTTACGCTGATACTGACCCTGATCATGACCCTGACCCTGACCCTGACACTGACCTTGACCCTGACCTTGACCCTGACCCTAACCCTGACACTGACGCTGACTCCAACCCTCACCCTGACCCTGACCCTGACCCTGACACTGACCCTGACCCTGAACCCTAAACCTGACCCTGACCTTAACCCTGAACCTGACCCTGACACTGACCCTTACCCTGACCCTGAACCTGACCCTGACCCTGACCCTGACCCTAAACAATACCCTAAAGCTGACCTGACCCTGACCCTGACCATGACACTGACACTCACCCTGACCTTGACCCTAAGTCTAACCGCGACCCTGAACGTGACCCTGACACTCACCCTGACCCTGACCCTGACCCTGATCCAGACATTGACCCTAATCCTGACCCTGACCCTGACGCTGATCCTGGACTTGACCCTGACCCTACCCCTGACCCTGACCCTGACCCTGATCATGACCCTGACACTGACCCTGACCCTGACCCTGACCCTGACCCTTACCGTGACCATGACACTGACATGACCCAGACCCTGATACTGACCTTAAACTTGACCCTGATCCTGTCCCTGACCCTAAGTCTGACCGTGACCCTGACCCTGACCCTGACCTTGACCCTGACCCTGACCCTGACCCTGACCCTAACCCTGACCCTGACCCTAACCCTGACCCTGACCCTAACCCTCACCCTCATCCTACCCCTGACCCTGAACCTGACCCTGACCCTGACCCTAACCCTGGCCGTGACCCTGACCCTGACCGTGACCCTGACCCTGACCCTCATCCTACCCCTGACCCTGAACCTGACCCTGACCCTGACCCCTATTCTGAACCTAAATCTGACCTGACCCTAACCCTAAGTATGACAATAACACAGACCCTGACCCTGAACCTGACCCTGACCCTTAACCTAGCCCTGACCCTGACCCTGACCCTGACCCTGACCCTGACGCTGACTCTGACCGTGACCCTGACCCTGACCATGACCCTGACCTGAACCTGACCCTTACCCTTAACCTAGCCCTGACCCTGACCCTGATCATTAACCTGAACCTGACACTGACCCTAACCCTAACCCTGAACCTTACCCTAACCCTGACCCTAACCCTGACCATAACCCTGACCCTGAAGCTCACCCTGAACCTAACCCTGACCCTGACCCTGAACCTGACCCTGACTTTAACCCTGACCCTGACCCTGTCCCTGACACTATATCTGACCGTGACCCTGAACCTGACCATGACCCTGAACCTCACCTTGACCCTGACACTGACCCTGACCCTAAGTCTGACCCTGACCCTGACCCTGATCTTGACCCTGAACCTGACCATGACCCTGACCCTGACCTTAACCCTGAACCTGACCCTGACGCTGACTCTAACACTGAACCTACCCCTGACCCTGACCCTGACCAATACCCTAAAGCTGACCTGACCCTGACCCTGACTCTGACCGTGACCCTGACCCTGAACCTAACCCTGATCCTGACCCTGAACCTAACCCTGAACCTGACCCTGAACCTTACCTTCACCTTAACCCTGACACTGACCTGTTCCCTGACCCTAAGTCTGACCATTACATTGAACCTGAACCTGACCCTGAACCTGACCTTGACCCTAACCCTGACCCTGACCCTGACCATGACCCTGACGCTGGCTCTAACGCTGAACCTACCCCTGACCCTGACCAATACCCTAAAGCTGACCTGACCCTGACCCTGACCCTGACCATGACACTGACACTCACCCTGACCTTGACCCTAAGTCTGACCGCAACCCTGAACGTGACCCTGACACTCACCCTGACCCTGACCCTGACCCTGACCCAGACATTGACCCTAATCCTGACCCTGACCCTGACCCTGATGCTGATCCTGGACTTGACCCTGACCCTACCCCTGACCCTGACCCTGACCCTGACCCTGATCATGACCCTGACCCTGACCCTGACCCTGACCCTGACCCTGACCCTTACCGTGACCATGACACTGACGTGACCCAGACCCTGATACTGACCATAAACTTGACCCTGACCCTGTCCCTGAACCTAAGTCTGACAGTGACCATGACCCTGACCCTGACACTGACCCTGACCTTGACCCTTACGCTGACCCTGACCCTGATCATGACCCTGACTCTGACACTGACCCTGACCCTGACCCTAACCCTGACCCTGACCCTAATGCTGACCCTGACACTGACCCTGACCCTGACCCTAAACGTGACCTGACCCTGAAACTGACCCTGACACTGACCCTGACCCTGGACCTGACCCTGACCCTGATCTTGATGCTGACCCTGACCTTAACCCTGACCCTGACCTTAACCCTGAACCTGACCCTGACTCTGACCCTGACGCTGGCTCTAATGCTGAACCTACCCCTTACCCTGACCCTGACCAATACCCTAAAGATGACCTGACCCTGACCCTGACCCGGACCATGACAATGACCCTCACCTTAACCTTGACCCTAAGTCTGACCACGACCCTGAACGTGACCCTGACACTCATCCTGACCATGACACTGACCTTGACCCTGACCCTGACCTTCATCCTGACCCTAACGCTGACCCTGAACGTGACCCTGACCCTGACCCTAACCCTGACCGTACCCCTGACCCTGACACTGAAACTGACCCTGACCCTAAACCTGACCCTACGTCTGACCGTGACCCTGACCCTAAACCTGACACTGACCCTGACCCTGACCCTGACCCAGACATTGACCCTAACCCTGACCCTGACCCTGACCCTGACACTGACTTGACCCAGACCCTGATAGTCACCTTAAACTTGACCCTGACCCTGTCCCTGACCCTAAGTCTGACCCTGACCATAACCCTGACACTGACCCTGACCCTGACCCTGACCCAGACAATGACCCTAACCCTGACCCTGACCCTGACCCTAAACCTGACCCTTACCCTGATCCTGAACCTGACCCTGACCCTGAACCTAAACCTGAACCTGACCTTTACCCTGAAGGTGACCCTGACCTTAACCCTGATCCTGACCTGTTCCCTGACCCTAAGACTGACCGTTACATTGAACCTGACCCTGACCTTGACCCTGACCCTGACCCTGACCCTAAGTCTGACCGCGACCCTGACCGTGACCCTGACACTCACACTGACCCTGACCCTGACTCTTACCTTGATCCTGTCCCTGACCCTACCCCTGACACTACCCTGACCCTTACCCTGACTCTGACCCTAGCCCTGACTCTGACTCTGACCATGACCCAGAACCTGGCCCTGACCCTGACACTGACCCTGACCCTGAACCTGACCCTACGTCTGACCGTGACCCTGACCCTAACCCTGACACTGACCCTGACCCTGACCCTGACCCTGACCCAGACATTGACCCTAACCCTGACCATGAACCTGACCCTGACACTGACACTGACTTGACCCAGACCCTGATAGTGACCTTAAACTTGACCCTGACCCTGTCCCTGACCCTAAGTCTGACCCTGACCATAACCCTGACCCTGACCCTGACCCTGACCCTGACCCAGACATTGACCCTAACCCTGACCCTGACCCTGAACCTCACCCTAAGTCTGATTGTGACCCTGAACCTAACCCTGACCCTGACCCTGACCCTGTACCTGAACCTGATCCAGACATTGACCCTAAACCTGACCCTGACCCTAACCCTGACGCTGACCCTGGACTTGACCCTGAACCTGATCATGACCCTGACCCTGATCATGACCCTGACCCTGACACTGACCCTGACCTTGACCTTGACCTTTACGCTGATGCTGACCCTGACCCTGACCCTGACCCTGACCATGACCTTGACCTTTACGCTGATACTGACCCTGATCATGACCCTGACCCTGACCCTGACACTGACCTTGACCCTGACCTTGACCCTGACCCTAAACCTGACACTGACCCTGACCCTGACCCTGACCCAGACATTGACCCTAACCCTGACCCTGACCCTGACCCTGACACTGACACTGACTTGACCCAGACCCTGATAGTCACCTTAAACTTGACCCTGACCCTGTCCCTGACCCTAAGTCTGACCCTGACCATAACCCTGACACTGACCCTGACCCTGACCCTGACCCAGACAATGACCCTAACCCTGACCCTGACCCTGACCCTAAACCTGACCCTTACCCTGATCCTGAACCTGACCCTGACCCTGAACCTAAACCTGAACCTGACCTTTACCCTGAAGGTGACCCTGACCTTAACCCTGATCCTGACCTGTTCCCTGACCCTAAGACTGACCGTTACATTGAACCTGACCCTGACCTTGACCCTGACCCTGACCCTGACCCTAAGTCTGACCGCGACCCTGACCGTGACCCTGACACTCACACTGACCCTGACCCTGACTCTTACCTTGATCCTGTCCCTGACCCTACCCCTGACACTACCCTGACCCTTACCCTGACTCTGACCCTAGCCCTGACTCTGACTCTGACCATGACCCAGAACCTGGCCCTGACCCTGACACTGACCCTGACCCTGAACCTGACCCTACGTCTGACCGTGACCCTGACCCTAACCCTGACACTGACCCTGACCCTGACCCTGACCCTGACCCAGACATTGACCCTAACCCTGACCATGAACCTGACCCTGACACTGACACTGACTTGACCCAGACCCTGATAGTGACCTTAAACTTGACCCTGACCCTGTCCCTGACCCTAAGTCTGACCCTGACCATAACCCTGACCCTGACCCTGACCCTGACCCTGACCCTGACCCAGACATTGACCCTAACCCTGACCCTGACCCTGAACCTCACCCTAAGTCTGATTGTGACCCTGAACCTAACCCTGACCCTGACCCTGACCCTGTACCTGAACCTGATCCAGACATTGACCCTAAACCTGACCCTGACCCTAACCCTGACGCTGACCCTGGACTTGACCCTGAACCTGATCATGACCCTGACCCTGATCATGACCCTGACCCTGACACTGACCCTGACCTTGACCTTGACCTTTACGCTGATGCTGACCCTGACCCTGACCCTGACCCTGACCATGACCTTGACCTTTACGCTGATACTGACCCTGATCATGACCCTGACCCTGACCCTGACACTGACCTTGACCCTGACCTTGACCCTGACCCTAACCCTGACACTGACGCTGACTCCAACCCTCACCCTGACCCTGACCCTGACCCTGACACTGACCCTGACCCTGAACCCTAAACCTGACCCTGACCTTAACCCTGACCCTAAACAATACCCTAAAGCTGACCTGACCCTGACCCTGACCATGACACTGACACTCACCCTGACCTTGACCCTAAGTCTAACCGCGACCCTGAACGTGACCCTGACACTCACCCTGACCCTGACCCTGACCCTGATCCAGACATTGACCCTAATCCTGACCCTGACCCTGACCCTGACGCTGATCCTGGACTTGACCCTGACCCTACCCCTGACCCTGACCCTGACCCTGATCATGACCCTGACACTGACCCTGACCCTGACCCTGACCCTGACCCTTACCGTGACCATGACACTGACATGACCCAGACCCTGATACTGACCTTAAACTTGACCCTGATCCTGTCCCTGACCCTAAGTCTGACCGTGACCCTGACCCTGAACCTGACCCTGACTTTAACCCTGACCCTGACCCTGTCCCTGACACTATATCTGACCGTGACCCTGAACCTGACCATGACCCTGAACCTCACCTTGACCCTGACACTGACCCTGACCCTAAGTCTGACCCTGACCCTGACCCTGATCTTGACCCTGAACCTGACCATGACCCTGACCCTGACCTTAACCCTGAACCTGACCCTGACGCTGACTCTAACACTGAACCTACCCCTGACCCTGACCCTGACCAATACCCTAAAGCTGACCTGACCCTGACCCTGACTCTGACCGTGACCCTGACCCTGAACCTAACCCTGATCCTGACCCTGAACCTAACCCTGAACCTGACCCTGAACCTTACCTTCACCTTAACCCTGACACTGACCTGTTCCCTGACCCTAAGTCTGACCATTACATTGAACCTGAACCTGACCCTGAACCTGACCTTGACCCTAACCCTGACCCTGACCCTGACCATGACCCTGACGCTGGCTCTAACGCTGAACCTACCCCTGACCCTGACCAATACCCTAAAGCTGACCTGACCCTGACCCTGACCCTGACCATGACACTGACACTCACCCTGACCTTGACCCTAAGTCTGACCGCAACCCTGAACGTGACCCTGACACTCACCCTGACCCTGACCCTGACCCTGACCCAGACATTGACCCTAATCCTGACCCTGATCCTGACCCTGACGCTGATCCTGGACTTGACCCTGACCCTACCCCTGACCCTGACCCTGACCCTGACCCTGATCATGACCCTGACCCTGACCCTGACCCTGACCCTGACCCTTACCGTGACCATGACACTGACGTGACCCAGACCCTGATACTGACCATAAACTTGACCCTGACCCTGTCCCTGACCCTAAGTCCGACAGTGACCATGACCAGGAACCTGACACTGACCCTGACCTTGACCCTGGACTTGACCCTGAACCTGATCATGACCGTGACCCTGATCATGACCCTGACCCTGACACTGACCCTGACCTTGACCTTGACCTTTACGCTGATGCTGACCCTGACCCTGACCCTGACCCTGACCATGACCTTGACCTTTACGCTGATACTGACCCTGATCATGACCCTGACCCTGACCCTGACACTGACCTTGACCCTGACCTTGACCCTGACCCTAAACCTGACACTGACCCTGACCCTGACCCTGACCCAGACATTGACCCTAACCCTGACCCTGACCCTGACCCTGACACTGACACTGACTTGACCCAGACCCTGATAGTCACCTTAAACTTGACCCTGACCCTGTCCCTGACCCTAAGTCTGACCCTGACCATAACCCTGACACTGACCCTGACCCTGACCCTGACCCAGACAATGACCCTAACCCTGACCCTGACCCTGACCCTAAACCTGACCCTTACCCTGATCCTGAACCTGACCCTGACCCTGAACCTAAACCTGAACCTGACCTTTACCCTGAAGGTGACCCTGACCTTAACCCTGATCCTGACCTGTTCCCTGACCCTAAGACTGACCGTTACATTGAACCTGACCCTGACCTTGACCCTGACCCTGACCCTGACCCTAAGTCTGACCGCGACCCTGACCGTGACCCTGACACTCACACTGACCCTGACCCTGACTCTTACCTTGATCCTGTCCCTGACCCTACCCCTGACACTACCCTGACCCTTACCCTGACTCTGACCCTAGCCCTGACTCTGACTCTGACCATGACCCAGAACCTGGCCCTGACCCTGACACTGACCCTGACCCTGAACCTGACCCTACGTCTGACCGTGACCCTGACCCTAACCCTGACACTGACCCTGACCCTGACCCTGACCCTGACCCAGACATTGACCCTAACCCTGACCATGAACCTGACCCTGACACTGACACTGACTTGACCCAGACCCTGATAGTGACCTTAAACTTGACCCTGACCCTGTCCCTGACCCTAAGTCTGACCCTGACCATAACCCTGACCCTGACCCTGACCCTGACCCTGACCCTGACCCAGACATTGACCCTAACCCTGACCCTGACCCTGAACCTCACCCTAAGTCTGATTGTGACCCTGAACCTAACCCTGACCCTGACCCTGACCCTGTACCTGAACCTGATCCAGACATTGACCCTAAACCTGACCCTGACCCTAACCCTGACGCTGACCCTGGACTTGACCCTGAACCTGATCATGACCCTGACCCTGATCATGACCCTGACCCTGACACTGACCCTGACCTTGACCTTGACCTTTACGCTGATGCTGACCCTGACCCTGACCCTGACCCTGACCATGACCTTGACCTTTACGCTGATACTGACCCTGATCATGACCCTGACCCTGACCCTGACACTGACCTTGACCCTGACCTTGACCCTGACCCTAACCCTGACACTGACGCTGACTCCAACCCTCACCCTGACCCTGACCCTGACCCTGACACTGACCCTGACCCTGAACCCTAAACCTGACCCTGACCTTAACCCTGACCCTAAACAATACCCTAAAGCTGACCTGACCCTGACCCTGACCATGACACTGACACTCACCCTGACCTTGACCCTAAGTCTAACCGCGACCCTGAACGTGACCCTGACACTCACCCTGACCCTGACCCTGACCCTGATCCAGACATTGACCCTAATCCTGACCCTGACCCTGACCCTGACGCTGATCCTGGACTTGACCCTGACCCTACCCCTGACCCTGACCCTGACCCTGATCATGACCCTGACACTGACCCTGACCCTGACCCTGACCCTGACCCTTACCGTGACCATGACACTGACATGACCCAGACCCTGATACTGACCTTAAACTTGACCCTGATCCTGTCCCTGACCCTAAGTCTGACCGTGACCCTGACCCTGAACCTGACCCTGACTTTAACCCTGACCCTGACCCTGTCCCTGACACTATATCTGACCGTGACCCTGAACCTGACCATGACCCTGAACCTCACCTTGACCCTGACACTGACCCTGACCCTAAGTCTGACCCTGACCCTGACCCTGATCTTGACCCTGAACCTGACCATGACCCTGACCCTGACCTTAACCCTGAACCTGACCCTGACGCTGACTCTAACACTGAACCTACCCCTGACCCTGACCCTGACCAATACCCTAAAGCTGACCTGACCCTGACCCTGACTCTGACCGTGACCCTGACCCTGAACCTAACCCTGATCCTGACCCTGAACCTAACCCTGAACCTGACCCTGAACCTTACCTTCACCTTAACCCTGACACTGACCTGTTCCCTGACCCTAAGTCTGACCATTACATTGAACCTGAACCTGACCCTGAACCTGACCTTGACCCTAACCCTGACCCTGACCCTGACCATGACCCTGACGCTGGCTCTAACGCTGAACCTACCCCTGACCCTGACCAATACCCTAAAGCTGACCTGACCCTGACCCTGACCCTGACCATGACACTGACACTCACCCTGACCTTGACCCTAAGTCTGACCGCAACCCTGAACGTGACCCTGACACTCACCCTGACCCTGACCCTGACCCTGACCCAGACATTGACCCTAATCCTGACCCTGATCCTGACCCTGACGCTGATCCTGGACTTGACCCTGACCCTACCCCTGACCCTGACCCTGACCCTGACCCTGATCATGACCCTGACCCTGACCCTGACCCTGACCCTGACCCTTACCGTGACCATGACACTGACGTGACCCAGACCCTGATACTGACCATAAACTTGACCCTGACCCTGTCCCTGACCCTAAGTCCGACAGTGACCATGACCAGGAACCTGACACTGACCCTGACCTTGACCCTGGACTTGACCCTGAACCTGATCATGACCGTGACCCTGATCATGACCCTGACCCTGACACTGACCCTGACCTTGACCTTGACCTTTACGCTGATGCTGACCCTGACCCTGACCCTGACCCTGACCATGACCTTGACCTTTACGCTGATACTGACCCTGATCATGACCCTGACCCTGACCCTGACACTGACCTTGACCCTGACCTTGACCCTGACCCTAAACCTGACACTGACCCTGACCCTGACCCTGACCCAGACATTGACCCTAACCCTGACCCTGACCCTGACCCTGACACTGACACTGACTTGACCCAGACCCTGATAGTCACCTTAAACTTGACCCTGACCCTGTCCCTGACCCTAAGTCTGACCCTGACCATAACCCTGACACTGACCCTGACCCTGACCCTGACCCAGACAATGACCCTAACCCTGACCCTGACCCTGACCCTAAACCTGACCCTTACCCTGATCCTGAACCTGACCCTGACCCTGAACCTAAACCTGAACCTGACCTTTACCCTGAAGGTGACCCTGACCTTAACCCTGATCCTGACCTGTTCCCTGACCCTAAGACTGACCGTTACATTGAACCTGACCCTGACCTTGACCCTGACCCTGACCCTGACCCTAAGTCTGACCGCGACCCTGACCGTGACCCTGACACTCACACTGACCCTGACCCTGACTCTTACCTTGATCCTGTCCCTGACCCTACCCCTGACACTACCCTGACCCTTACCCTGACTCTGACCCTAGCCCTGACTCTGACTCTGACCATGACCCAGAACCTGGCCCTGACCCTGACACTGACCCTGACCCTGAACCTGACCCTACGTCTGACCGTGACCCTGACCCTAACCCTGACACTGACCCTGACCCTGACCCTGACCCTGACCCAGACATTGACCCTAACCCTGACCATGAACCTGACCCTGACACTGACACTGACTTGACCCAGACCCTGATAGTGACCTTAAACTTGACCCTGACCCTGTCCCTGACCCTAAGTCTGACCCTGACCATAACCCTGACCCTGACCCTGACCCTGACCCTGACCCTGACCCAGACATTGACCCTAACCCTGACCCTGACCCTGAACCTCACCCTAAGTCTGATTGTGACCCTGAACCTAACCCTGACCCTGACCCTGACCCTGTACCTGAACCTGATCCAGACATTGACCCTAAACCTGACCCTGACCCTAACCCTGACGCTGACCCTGGACTTGACCCTGAACCTGATCATGACCCTGACCCTGATCATGACCCTGACCCTGACACTGACCCTGACCTTGACCTTGACCTTTACGCTGATGCTGACCCTGACCCTGACCCTGACCCTGACCATGACCTTGACCTTTACGCTGATACTGACCCTGATCATGACCCTGACCCTGACCCTGACACTGACCTTGACCCTGACCTTGACCCTGACCCTAACCCTGACACTGACGCTGACTCCAACCCTCACCCTGACCCTGACCCTGACCCTGACACTGACCCTGACCCTGAACCCTAAACCTGACCCTGACCTTAACCCTGACCCTAAACAATACCCTAAAGCTGACCTGACCCTGACCCTGACCATGACACTGACACTCACCCTGACCTTGACCCTAAGTCTAACCGCGACCCTGAACGTGACCCTGACACTCACCCTGACCCTGACCCTGACCCTGATCCAGACATTGACCCTAATCCTGACCCTGACCCTGACCCTGACGCTGATCCTGGACTTGACCCTGACCCTACCCCTGACCCTGACCCTGACCCTGATCATGACCCTGACACTGACCCTGACCCTGACCCTGACCCTGACCCTTACCGTGACCATGACACTGACATGACCCAGACCCTGATACTGACCTTAAACTTGACCCTGATCCTGTCCCTGACCCTAAGTCTGACCGTGACCCTGACCCTGAACCTGACCCTGACTTTAACCCTGACCCTGACCCTGTCCCTGACACTATATCTGACCGTGACCCTGAACCTGACCATGACCCTGAACCTCACCTTGACCCTGACACTGACCCTGACCCTAAGTCTGACCCTGACCCTGACCCTGATCTTGACCCTGAACCTGACCATGACCCTGACCCTGACCTTAACCCTGAACCTGACCCTGACGCTGACTCTAACACTGAACCTACCCCTGACCCTGACCCTGACCAATACCCTAAAGCTGACCTGACCCTGACCCTGACTCTGACCGTGACCCTGACCCTGAACCTAACCCTGATCCTGACCCTGAACCTAACCCTGAACCTGACCCTGAACCTTACCTTCACCTTAACCCTGACACTGACCTGTTCCCTGACCCTAAGTCTGACCATTACATTGAACCTGAACCTGACCCTGAACCTGACCTTGACCCTAACCCTGACCCTGACCCTGACCATGACCCTGACGCTGGCTCTAACGCTGAACCTACCCCTGACCCTGACCAATACCCTAAAGCTGACCTGACCCTGACCCTGACCCTGACCATGACACTGACACTCACCCTGACCTTGACCCTAAGTCTGACCGCAACCCTGAACGTGACCCTGACACTCACCCTGACCCTGACCCTGACCCTGACCCAGACATTGACCCTAATCCTGACCCTGATCCTGACCCTGACGCTGATCCTGGACTTGACCCTGACCCTACCCCTGACCCTGACCCTGACCCTGACCCTGATCATGACCCTGACCCTGACCCTGACCCTGACCCTGACCCTGACCCTGACCCTGACCCTTACCGTGACCATGACACTGACGTGACCCAGACCCTGATACTGACCATAAACTTGACCCTGACCCTGTCCCTGACCCTAAGTCCGACAGTGACCATGACCAGGAACCTGACACTGACCCTGACCTTGACCCTGGACTTGACCCTGAACCTGATCATGACCCTGACCCTGATCATGACCCTGACCCTGACACTGACCCTGACCTTGACCTTGACCTTTACGCTGATGCTGACCCTGACCCTGACCCTGACCCTGACCATGACCTTGACCTTTACGCTGATACTGACCCTGATCATGACCCTGACCCTGACCCTGACACTGACCTTGACCCTGACCTTGACCCTGACCCTAAACCTGACACTGACCCTGACCCTGACCCTGACCCAGACATTGACCCTAACCCTGACCCTGACCCTGACCCTGACACTGACACTGACTTGACCCAGACCCTGATAGTCACCTTAAACTTGACCCTGACCCTGTCCCTGACCCTAAGTCTGACCCTGACCATAACCCTGACACTGACCCTGACCCTGACCCTGACCCAGACAATGACCCTAACCCTGACCCTGACCCTGACCCTAAACCTGACCCTTACCCTGATCCTGAACCTGACCCTGACCCTGAACCTAAACCTGAACCTGACCTTTACCCTGAAGGTGACCCTGACCTTAACCCTGATCCTGACCTGTTCCCTGACCCTAAGACTGACCGTTACATTGAACCTGACCCTGACCTTGACCCTGACCCTGACCCTGACCCTAAGTCTGACCGCGACCCTGACCGTGACCCTGACACTCACACTGACCCTGACCCTGACTCTTACCTTGATCCTGTCCCTGACCCTACCCCTGACACTACCCTGACCCTTACCCTGACTCTGACCCTAGCCCTGACTCTGACTCTGACCATGACCCAGAACCTGGCCCTGACCCTGACACTGACCCTGACCCTGAACCTGACCCTACGTCTGACCGTGACCCTGACCCTAACCCTGACACTGACCCTGACCCTGACCCTGACCCTGACCCAGACATTGACCCTAACCCTGACCATGAACCTGACCCTGACACTGACACTGACTTGACCCAGACCCTGATAGTGACCTTAAACTTGACCCTGACCCTGTCCCTGACCCTAAGTCTGACCCTGACCATAACCCTGACCCTGACCCTGACCCTGACCCTGACCCTGACCCAGACATTGACCCTAACCCTGACCCTGACCCTGAACCTCACCCTAAGTCTGATTGTGACCCTGAACCTAACCCTGACCCTGACCCTGACCCTGTACCTGAACCTGATCCAGACATTGACCCTAAACCTGACCCTGACCCTAACCCTGACGCTGACCCTGGACTTGACCCTGAACCTGATCATGACCCTGACCCTGATCATGACCCTGACCCTGACACTGACCCTGACCTTGACCTTGACCTTTACGCTGATGCTGACCCTGACCCTGACCCTGACCCTGACCATGACCTTGACCTTTACGCTGATACTGACCCTGATCATGACCCTGACCCTGACCCTGACACTGACCTTGACCCTGACCTTGACCCTGACCCTAACCCTGACACTGACGCTGACTCCAACCCTCACCCTGACCCTGACCCTGACCCTGACACTGACCCTGACCCTGAACCCTAAACCTGACCCTGACCTTAACCCTGACCCTAAACAATACCCTAAAGCTGACCTGACCCTGACCCTGACCATGACACTGACACTCACCCTGACCTTGACCCTAAGTCTAACCGCGACCCTGAACGTGACCCTGACACTCACCCTGACCCTGACCCTGACCCTGATCCAGACATTGACCCTAATCCTGACCCTGACCCTGACCCTGACGCTGATCCTGGACTTGACCCTGACCCTACCCCTGACCCTGACCCTGACCCTGATCATGACCCTGACACTGACCCTGACCCTGACCCTGACCCTGACCCTTACCGTGACCATGACACTGACATGACCCAGACCCTGATACTGACCTTAAACTTGACCCTGATCCTGTCCCTGACCCTAAGTCTGACCGTGACCCTGACCCTGAACCTGACCCTGACTTTAACCCTGACCCTGACCCTGTCCCTGACACTATATCTGACCGTGACCCTGAACCTGACCATGACCCTGAACCTCACCTTGACCCTGACACTGACCCTGACCCTAAGTCTGACCCTGACCCTGACCCTGATCTTGACCCTGAACCTGACCATGACCCTGACCCTGACCTTAACCCTGAACCTGACCCTGACGCTGACTCTAACACTGAACCTACCCCTGACCCTGACCCTGACCAATACCCTAAAGCTGACCTGACCCTGACCCTGACTCTGACCGTGACCCTGACCCTGAACCTAACCCTGATCCTGACCCTGAACCTAACCCTGAACCTGACCCTGAACCTTACCTTCACCTTAACCCTGACACTGACCTGTTCCCTGACCCTAAGTCTGACCATTACATTGAACCTGAACCTGACCCTGAACCTGACCTTGACCCTAACCCTGACCCTGACCCTGACCATGACCCTGACGCTGGCTCTAACGCTGAACCTACCCCTGACCCTGACCAATACCCTAAAGCTGACCTGACCCTGACCCTGACCCTGACCATGACACTGACACTCACCCTGACCTTGACCCTAAGTCTGACCGCAACCCTGAACGTGACCCTGACACTCACCCTGACCCTGACCCTGACCCTGACCCAGACATTGACCCTAATCCTGACCCTGATCCTGACCCTGACGCTGATCCTGGACTTGACCCTGACCCTACCCCTGACCCTGACCCTGACCCTGACCCTGATCATGACCCTGACCCTGACCCTGACCCTGACCCTGACCCTGACCCTGACCCTTACCGTGACCATGACACTGACGTGACCCAGACCCTGATACTGACCATAAACTTGACCCTGACCCTGTCCCTGACCCTAAGTCCGACAGTGACCATGACCAGGAACCTGACACTGACCCTGACCTTGACCCTTACGCTGACCCTGACCCTGATCATGACCCTGACTCTGACACTGACCCTGACCCTGACCCTGACCCTAACCCTGACCCTGACCCTAATGCTGACCCTGACACTGACCCTGACCCTGACCCTAAACGTGACCTGACCCTGAAACTGACCCTGACACTGACCCTGACCCTGGACCTGACCCTGACCCTGATCTTGACGCTGACCCTGACCCTGAACCTAACCCTGATCCTGACCCTGAACCTAACCCTGAACCTGACCCTGAACCTTACCTTCACCTTAACCCTGACACTGACCTGTTCCCTGACCCTAAGTCTGACCGTTACATTGAACCTGAACCTGACCCTGAACCTGACCTTGACCCTAACCCTGACCTTAACCCTGAACCTGACCCTGACGCTGGCTCTAACGCTGAACCTACCCCTGACCCTGACCAATACCCTAAAGCTGACCTGACCCTGACCCTGACTCTGACCGTGACCCTGACCCTGAACCTAACCCTGATCCTGACCCTGAACCTAACCCTGAACCTGACCCTGAACCTTACCTTCACCTTAACCCTGACACTGACCTGTTCCCTGACCCTAAGTCTGACCATTACATTGAACCTGAACCTGACCCTGAACCTGACCTTGACCCTAACCCTGACCCTGACCCTGACCATGACCCTGACGCTGGCTCTAACGCTGAACCTACCCCTGACCCTGACCAATACCCTAAAGCTGACCTGACCCTGACCCTGACCCTGACCATGACACTGACACTCACCCTGACCTTGACCCTAAGTCTGACCGCAACCCTGAACGTGACCCTGACACTCACCCTGACCCTGACCCTGACCCTGACCCAGACATTGACCCTAATCCTGACCCTGACCCTGACCCTGACGCTGATCCTGGACTTGACCCTGACCCTACCCCTGACCCTGACCCTGACCCTGACCCTGATCATGACCCTGACCCTGACCCTGACCCTGACCCTGACCCTGACCCTTACCGTGACCATGACACTGACGTGACCCAGACCCTGATACTGACCATAAACTTGACCCTGACCCTGTCCCTGACCCTAAGTCCGACAGTGACCATGACCAGGAACCTGACACTGACCCTGACCTTGACCCTTACGCTGACCCTGACCCTGATCATGACCCTGACTCTGACACTGACCCTGACCCTGACCATAACCCTGACCCTGACCCTGACCCTAACCCTGACCCTGACCCTAATGCTGACCCTGACACTGACCCTGACCCTGGACCTGACCCTGACCCTGATCTTGACGCTGACCCTGACCCTGACCCTGACCCTGACCTTAACCCTGAACCTGACCCTGACTCTGACCCTGACGCTGGCTCTAACGCTGAACCTACCCCTTACCCTGACCCTGACCAATACCCTAAAGATGACCTGACCCTGACCCTGACCCGGACCATGACAATGACCCTCACCTTAACCTTGACCCTAAGTCTGACCACGACCCTGAACGTGACCCTGACACTCATCCTGACCATGACACTGACCTTGACCCTGACCCTGACCTTGATCCTGACCCTAACGCTGACCCTGAACGTGACCCTGACCCTAACCCTGACCGTACCCCTGACCCTGACACTGAAACTGACCCTGACCCTAAACCTGAGCCTACGTCTGACCGTGACCCTGACCCTAAACCTGACACTGACCCTGACCCTGACCCTGACCCAGACATTGACCCTAACCCTGACCCTGACCCTGACCCTGACACTGACACTGACTTGACCCAGACCCTGATAGTCACCTTAAACTTGACCCTGACCCTGTCCCTGACCCTAAGTCTGACCCTGACCATAACCCTGACACTGACCCTGACCCTGACCCTGACCCAGACAATGACCCTAACCCTGACCCTGACCCTGACCCTAAACCTGACCCTTACCCTGATCCTGAACCTGACCCTGACCCTGAACCTAAACCTGAACCTGACCTTTACCCTGAAGGTGACCCTGACCTTAACCCTGATCCTGACCTGTTCCCTGACCCTAAGACTGACCGTTACATTGAACCTGACCCTGACCTTGACCCTGACCCTGACCCTGACCCTAAGTCTGACCGCGACCCTGACCGTGACCCTGACACTCACACTGACCCTGACCCTGACTCTTACCTTGATCCTGTCCCTGACCCTACCCCTGACACTACCCTGACCCTTACCCTGACTCTGACCCTAGCCCTGACTCTGACTCTGACCATGACCCAGAACCTGGCCCTGACCCTGACACTGACCCTGACCCTGAACCTGACCCTACGTCTGACCGTGACCCTGACCCTAACCCTGACACTGACCCTGACCCTGACCCTGACCCTGACCCAGACATTGACCCTAACCCTGACCATGAACCTGACCCTGACACTGACACTGACTTGACCCAGACCCTGATAGTGACCTTAAACTTGACCCTGACCCTGTCCCTGACCCTAAGTCTGACCCTGACCATAACCCTGACCCTGACCCTGACCCTGACCCTGACCCTGACCCTGACCCTGACCCTGACCCTGACCCTGACCCAGACATTGACCCTAACCCTGACCCTGACCCTGAACCTCACCCTAAGTCTGATTGTGACCCTGAACCTAACCCTGACCCTGACCCTGACCCTGTACCTGAACCTGATCCAGACATTGACCCTAAACCTGACCCTGACCCTAACCCTGACGCTGACCCTGGACTTGACCCTGAACCTGATCATGACCCTGACCCTGATCCTAAACAATACCCTAAAGCTGACCTGACCCTGACCCTGACCATGACACTGACACTCACCCTGACCTTGACCTTGACCTTTACGCTGATGCTGACCCTGACCCTGACCCTGACCCTGACCATGACCTTGACCTTTACGCTGATACTGACCCTGATCATGACCCTGACCCTGACCCTGACACTGACCTTGACCCTGACCTTGACCCTGACCCTAACCCTGACACTGACGCTGACTCCAACCCTCACCCTGACCCTGACCCTGACCCTGACACTGACCCTGACCCTGAACCCTAAACCTAACCCTGACCTTAACCCTGAACCTGACCCTGACACTGACCCTTACCCTGACCCTGAACCTGACCCTGACCCTGACCCTGATCCTAAACAATACCCTAAAGCTGACCTGACCCTGACCCTGACCATGACACTGACACTCACCCTGACCTTGACCCTAAGTCTAACCGCGACCCTGAACGTGACCCTGACACTCACCCTGACCCTGACCCTGACCCTGATCCAGACATTGACCCTAATCCTGACCCTGACCCTGACCCTGACGCTGATCCTGGACTTGACCCTGACCCTACCCCTGACCCTGACCCTGACCCTGATCATGACCCTGACACTGACCCTGACCCTGACCCTGACCCTGACCCTTACCGTGACCATGACACTGACATGACCCAGACCCTGATACTGACCTTAAACTTGACCCTGATCCTGTCCCTGACCCTAAGTCTGACCGTGACCCTGACCCTGACCCTGACCCTGACCTTGACCCTGACCCTGACCCTGACCCTGACCCTAACCCTGGCCGTGACCCTGACCCTGACCGTGACCCTGACCCTGACCCTCATCCTACCCCTGACCCTGAACCTGACCCTGACCCTGACCCCTATTCTGAACCTAAATCTGACCTGACCCTAACCCTAAGTATGACAATAACACAGACCCTGACCCTGAACCTGACCCTGACCCTTAACCTAGCCCTGACCCTGACCCTGACCCTGACCCTGACGCTGACTCTGACCGTGACCCTGACCCTGACCATGACCCTGACCTGAACCTGACCCTTACCCTTAACCTAGCCCTGACCCTGATCATTAACCTGAACCTGACACTGACCCTAACCCTAACCCTGAACCTTACCCTAACCCTGACCCTAACCCTGACCATAACCCTGACCCTGAAGCTCACCCTGAACCTAACCCTGACCCTGACCCTGACCCTGAACCTGACCCTGACTTTAACCCTGACCCTGACCCTGTCCCTGACACTATATCTGACCGTGACCCTGAACCTGACCATGACCCTGAACCTCACCTTGACCCTGACACTGACCCTGACCCTAAGTCTGACCCTGACCCTGACCCTGATCTTGACCCTGAACCTGACCATGACCCTGACCCTGACCTTAACCCTGAACCTGACCCTGACGCTGACTCTAACACTGAACCTACCCCTGACCCTGACCCTGACCAATACCCTAAAGCTGACCTGACCCTGACCCTGACTCTGACCGTGACCCTGACCCTGAACCTAACCCTGATCCTGACCCTGAACCTAACCCTGAACCTGACCCTGAACCTTACCTTCACCTTAACCCTGACACTGACCTGTTCCCTGACCCTAAGTCTGACCATTACATTGAACCTGAACCTGACCCTGAACCTGACCTTGACCCTAACCCTGACCCTGACCCTGACCATGACCCTGACGCTGACTCTAACGCTGAACCTACCCCTGACCCTGACCAATACCCTAAAGCTGACCTGACCCTGACCCTGACCCTGACCATGACACTGACACTCACCCTGACCTTGACCCTAAGTCTGACCGCAACCCTGAACGTGACCCTGACACTCACCCTGACCCTGACCCTGACCCTGACCCAGACATTGACCCTAATCCTGACCCTGACCCTGACCCTGATGCTGATACTGGACTTGACCCTGACCCTACCCCTGACCCTGACCCTGACCCTGACCCTGATCATGACCCTGACCCTGACCCTGACCCTGACCCTGACCCTGACCCTGACCCTTACCGTGACCATGACACTGACATGACCCAGACCCTGATACTGACCATAAACTTGACCCTGACCCTGTCCCTGACCCTAAGTCCGACAGTGACCATGACCAGGAACCTGACACTGACCCTGACCTTGACCCTTACGCTGACCCTGACCCTGATCATGACCCTGACTCTGACACTGACCCTGACCCTGACCATAACCCTGACCCTGACCCTGACCCTAACCCTGACCCTGACCCTAATGCTGACCCTGACACTGACCCTGACCCTGGACCTGACCCTGACCCTGATCTTGACGGTGACCCTGACCCTGACCCTGACCCTGACCTTAACCCTGAACCTGACCCTGACCAATACCTTAAAGATGACCTGACCCTGACCCTGACCCGGACCATGACAATGACCCTCACCCTAACCTTGACCCTAAGTCTGACCACGACCCTGAACGTGACCCTGACACTCATCCTGACCATGACACTGACCTTGACCCTGACCCTGACCTTGATCCTGACCCTAACGCTGACCCTGAACGTGACCCTGACCCTGACCCTAACCCTGACCGTACCCCTGACCCTGACACTGAAACTGACCCTGACCCTAAACCTGACCCTACGTCTGATTGTGACCCTGACCCTAAACCTGACACTGACCCTGACCCTGACCCTGACCCAGACATTGACCCTAACCCTGACCCTGACCCTGACCGTGACCCTGACACTGACTTGACCCAGACCCTGATAGTGACCTTAAACTTGACCCTGACCCTGTCCCTGACCCTAAGTCTGACCCTGACCATAACCCTGACACTGAACCTGACCCTGAACCTGAACCTGATCCAGACATTGACCCTAAACCTGACCCTGACCCTAACCCTGACACTGACCCTGACCTTGACCTTGACCTTTACGCTGATGCTGACCCTGACCCTGACCCTGACCTTGACCTTTACGCTGATACTGACCCTGATCATGACCCTGACACTGACCCTGACCCTGACCTTGACCCTGACCTTGACCCTGACCCTAACCCTGACACTGACGCTGACTCCAACCCTCACCCTGACCCTAACCCTGACCCTGACCCAGACCCTTAACCTAATACTGAACCTGACCCTGACCCTGACCCTGACCCTGACCCTATCCATAACCCTCACCCTGAACCTGACCCTGACCCTAAGTCTGACCGTGACACTGACCCGGACACTGACCCTGACCCTGACCCAGACCCTGACCCTGAACCTAAACCTACCCCTGACTCTGACCCTGACCCTGACCCTGACCCTGAACCTTACACTGACCCTGAACCCTAAACCTGACCCTGACCCTGACACTGACCCTTACACCGACCCTGACCTTAACCCTGAACCTAACCCTGACTGTGACCCTGACCCATACCCTAAACCTGACCTGACACTGAGCCTAACCCTGACCTTGATCCTGACCCTAACGCTGACCCTGACCCTGACCCTGACCCTAAGCCTGACGTGACCCTGAAACTGACCTTGACCCTGAACCTGACACTGACCCCGACCCTAACTCTGACCCCGACCCTGAACCTGACCCTGACCCAGACATTGACCCTAACCCTGACAATGACCCTGACCCTGACCCTGACACTGGCCTTGACCCTGACCCTACCCCTGACCCTGAACGTGACCCTGACCTTGATCACGACACTGACCCTGATACTGACCCTGACCCTGACGTTGACCCTGACACTGACCCTAACACAAACCCTGACACTGACTTGACCCCGACCCTGACCCTGACCTTAAACCTGACCCTGACCCTGTCCCGGACCCTAAGTCTGAACGTGACGCTGACCCTGACCCTGACCCTGACACTGACCCTGACACTGACGTTGACCCTGACCCTGACCCTAACCCTGACCCTGACGCTGACTCCAGCCCTGACCCTGACCCTAACCCTGACCCTGTCCTTGACCCTGACTCAGACCCTTACCCTAACACTGACCCTGAACCTTACCTGACCCTGACTCTATACCTGAACTGAACCTGACCCTGACCCTGACACTGACCTGACCCTGATCCTGACATTGACCCTGAACCTGACCCTAACCTTGACCCTGCCCCTGCCCCTGCCCCTGCCCCTGCCCCTGCCCCTGCCCCTAAACATGACCCTGACCCTTTAACCTGACACTGACCCTGACCGAACCCTGACCCTGACCATGACCCAGACCGTGACACTAACCCTGACCCTGAACCTGACCCTGACCCTAAGTCTAACGGTGAACCTGACCCTGACATTGAATCTGAACCTGACTCTGATCCTTATCATGACCCTGACCCTGACACTGACCCTGACACTGAACTCGACACTGACCCTGACCCTGACCCTGACCCTGACCCTGACCCTGACCCCGACCCTGACCCTGACCCTGACCCTGAACCTAACCCTACCCCTGACTCTGACCCTGACCCTGACCTGACCCTAAACCTGACCCTTACCCTGATCCTGAACCTGACCCTGACCCTGAACCTAAACCTGAACCTGACCTTTACCCTGAAGGTGACCCTGACCTTAACACTGACACTGACCTGTTCCCTGACCCTAAGTCTGACCGTTACATTGAACCTGACCCTGACCTTGACCCTGAACCTGACCCTGACCCTGACCCTAACCCTGATCCTGAACCCGACCCTGACCCTGAACCGGATCCTGAACATAACCCTGACCCTGACCCTGACCCTATATCTGACCCTGACCCTGACCCTGAACCCTACCCTGAACCTAACCCTGACCCTGACCTGACCCTAACCCTGACCCTGAACCTAACCCTGAACCTGAACCTGAACCTGACCCTCAACGTGACACTGACCTTAAACCTGACCCTGATCTGTTCCCTGATTCTAAGTCTGACCGTTACATTGAACCTGACCTTGACCCTGACCCTGACCCTGACCCTGACCCTAAGTCTGACCGCGACCCTGACCGTGACCCTGACCCTCACACTGACCCCGACCCTGACTCTTACCTTGATCCTGTCCCTGACCCTACCCCTGACACTACCCTGACCCTTACCCTGACTCTGACCCTAGCCCTGACTCTGACTCTGACCATGACCCAGAACCTGGCCCTGACCCTGACACTGACCCTGACCCTGAACCTGACCTTGACCCTACAACTGAACTTGACCCTGACCCTGAACTTGACAATGACCCTGGCCCTGACCCTAACTCTACACCTGACCCTGAACCTGACCCTGACCCTGACCCTGACCCTAACCCTGACCGTGACCCTGACCCTAACTCTGAACCTGACCCTAACTCGGAACCTGACCCTGACCCTGACACTGAGCTTAACCCTGACCCTGACCTACACCCTGAACTTGACCTTGAACGTGACCGTGACCCTGATCCTCACCCTGACCATAACCCTGACCTTGACCTTGACCCTGACACTGACCCTGAACTTAACTCTGACCCTGAACTTAATCCTGACCCTAACCCTGACCCTGTCCCTGACACTATAACTGACCGTGACCCTGAACCTGACCATGACACTGACCCTGACCCTGATCTTGACCCTGAACCTGACCATGACCCTGACCCTGACCTTAACCCTGAACCTGACCCTGACCCTGACGCTGATTCTAACACTGAACCTACCCCTGACCCTGACCCTGACCAATACCCTAAAGCTGACCTGACCCTGACCCTGACCCTGACCCTGACCATGACACTGACACTCACCCTGACCTTGACCCTAAGTCTGACCACGACCCTGAACGTGACCCTGACACTCACCCTGACCCTGACACTGACCCTGACCCAGACATTGACCCTTACGCTGACCCTGACCCTGATCATGACCCTGACTCTGACACTGACCCTGACCCTGACCATAACCCTGACCCTGAACCTGACCCTGACCCTAACCCTGACCCTACCACTGACCCTGACAATGACCCTGACCCTGACCCTAAACGTGAGCTGACCCTGAAACTGACCCTGACACTGACCCTGACCCTGGACCTGACCCTGACCCTGATCTTGACGCTGACCATGACCCTGACCCTGACCCTGACATTAACCCTGAACCTGACCCTGACTCTGACCCTGATAGTGACCTTAAACTTGACCCTGACCCTGTCTCTGACCCTAAGTCTGACCCTGACCATAACCCTGACACTGCCCCTGACCCTGACCCTGACCCTGACCCAGACATTGACCCTAACCCTGACAATGACCCTGACCCTGACCCTGACACTGGCCTTGACCCTGACCCTACCCCTGACCCTGAACGTGACCCTGACCTTGATCACGACACTGACCCTGATACTGACCCTGACCCTGATGTTGACCCTGACACTGACCCTAACACAAACCCTGACACTGACTTGACCCCGACCCTGACCCTGACCTTAAACCTGACCCTGACCCTGTCCCGGACCCTAAGTCTGACCGTGACGCTGACCCTGACCCTGACCCTGAACCTGACCTTGACCCTTTCCCTGACCCTGTCCCTGATGATGACCCTGACCATGACCCTGACCCTGACACTGACCCTGACACTGACGTTGACCCTGACCCTGACCCTAACCCTGACCCTGACGCTGACTCCAGCCCTGACCCTGACCCTAACCCTGACCCTAACCTTGACCCTGCCCCTGCCCCTGCCCCTGCCCCTGCCCCTAAACATGACCCTGACCCTTTAACCTGACACTGACTCTGACCGAACCCTGACCCTGACCATGACCCAGACCGTGACACTAACCCTGACCCTGAACCTGACCCTGACCCTAAGTCTAACGGTGAACCTGACCCTGACATTGAATCTGAACCTGACTCTGATCCTTATCATGACCCTGACCCTGACACTGACCCTGACACTGAACTCGACACTGACCCTGACCCTGACCCTGACCCTGACCCTGACCCCGACCCTGACCCTGACCCTGACCCTGAACCTAACCCTACCCCTGACTCTGACCCTGACCCTGACCCTGACCCTAAACCTGACCCTTACCCTGATCCTGAACCTGACCCTGACCCTGAACCTAAACCTGAACCTGACCTTTACCCTGAAGGTGACCCTGACCTTAACACTGACCCTGACCTGTTCCCTGATTCTAAGTCTGACCGTTACATTGAACCTGACCTTGACCCTGACCCTGACCCTGACCCTGACCCTAAGTCTGACCGCGACCCTGACCGTGACCCTGACCCTCACACTGACCCCGACCCTGACTCTTACCTTGATCCTGTCCCTGACCCTACCCCTGACACTACCCTGACCCTTACCCTGACTCTGACCCTAGCCCTGACTCTGACTCTGACCATGACCCAGAACCTGGCCCTGACCCTGACACTGACCATGACCCTGAACCTGACCTTGACCCTACAACTGAACTTGACCCTGACCCTGAACTTGACAATGACCCTGACCCTGACCCTGAACGTGACCCCGACCCTGACCCTGACCCTGACGCTGATTCTAACACTGAACCTACCCCTGACCCTGACCCTGACCAATACCCTAAAGCTGACCTGACCCTGACCCTGACTCTGACCGTGACCCTGACCCTGAACCTAACCCTAACCCTGACCCTTACCCTGACCCTGACCCTGACCCTGACCCTGACCCTAACCAATACCCTAAAGCTGACCTTACCCTGACCCTGACCCTGACCATGACACTGACACTCACCCTGACCTTGACCCTAAGTCTAACCGCAACCCTGAACGTGAGCCTGACATTCACCCTGACCCTGACCCTGACACTGATCCAGACATTGACCCTAATCCTGACCCTGACCCTGACACTGACGCTGACACTGGACTTGACCCTGACCCTACCCCTGACCCTGACCCTGACCCTGACCCTGATCATGACCCTGACCCTGACCCTGACACTGACCCTGACCCAGACCCTGACCCTTAACGTGACCATGACACTGACGTGCCCCAGACCCCGATACTGACATTAAACTTGACCCTGATCCTGTCCCTGACCCTAAGTCTGACAGTGACCCTGACCCTGACACTGACCCTGACCTTGACCCTTACGCTGACCCTGACCCTGATCATGACCCTGACTCTGACACTGACCCTGACCCTGACCATAACCCTGACCCTGACCCTCATCCTACCCCTGACCCTGAACCTGACCCTGACCCTGGCCGTGACCCTGACCCTGACCGTGACCCTGACCCTGACCCTCATCCTACCCCTGACCCTGAACCTGACCCTGACCCTTAACCTAGCCCTGACCCTGACCCTGACGCTGACTCTGACCGTGACCCTGACCCTGACCATGACCCTGACCTGAACCTGACCCTGACCTTGACACTTACCCTGACCCTGACCCTGATCATGAACCTGAACCTGACACTGACCCTAACCCTAACCCTGACCCTTAACCTAGCCCTGACCCTGACCCTGACGCTGACTCTGACCGTGACCCTGACCCTGACCATGACCCTGACCTGAACCTGACCCTGACCTTGACACTTACCCTGACCCTGACCCTGATCATGAACCTGAACCTGACACTGACCCTAACCCTAACCCTGGACCTTACCCTAACCCTGACCCTAACCCTGACCATAACCCTGACCCTGAAGCTCACCCTGAACCTAACCCTGACCCTGACCCTGAACCTGAACCTGACCCTGACTTTAACCCTGACCCTGACCCTGTCCCTGACACTATATCTGACCGTGACCCTGAACCTGACCATGACCCTGAACCTCACCTTGACCCTGACACTGACCCTGACCCTAAGTCTGACCCTGACCCTGACCCTGACCTTCACCCTTAACCTGACCCTGACCCTGAACCTGACCCTGACCCTGACCCTAACCCTGACCCTAATTCTGACCCTGACCCTAAACCTGACGCTGAAACTCACCCTGACCCTGACCCTAACCCTGAACAAGAAACCGAACCTGACCTTGATATTGACCCTGGCCCTGACCTTGACCTTGAACTGTACCTTGACCTTTAATCTGACCGTGACAGTGACCCTGAATCTAACACAGACCCTGAACCTTAATCTTAACGTGACCTTGACCCTGACCCTGAACTTTACTTTGACCTTTACCATGATCCTAACCCTGACCCTGACCCCGAACCCTACCTTGACCTTGACCCTGACCCTGACCCTGACCTTTACCTTGACCCTGACCATGACCCTGACCCTGACCTTGACCTTGACCCTAACCCTGACCTTGAACTTGACCTTGACCCTGACCTTGACCTTGACATTGACACTGACCCTGACCCTAAACCTGACCCTGATTCTGACCCTGACCTTGACCTTGACCCTGACCCTGACCCTTACCCTGTTTCTGACCCTAACCCTGACCCTGACCCTGACCCTGACCCTAACCCTGACCCTATCCCTGACCGTGACCCTGACCCTAACCCTGACCCTATCCCTGACCGTGACCCTGACCCTGAACCTGACCCTGACAATGCCCTGATTCCAACACTGAACCTGACCCTGACCCTGACCCTACCCCTGACCCTGACACTGACCCTGACCATAAACCTGACCATAACCCTGACCGTGACACTGACCCTAAACCTGACCCTGACCCTAACTCTGAACCTGATCCTGACCCCGACCCTGACCCTGACCCTGACCCTGACCGTGACCCTGATACTGACCCTGAACCTAACACTACCCCTGACCCTGACCCTGAACCTGACCCTGACCCTGAACCTGACTCTGGCATTAAACCTGACCTGACCCTGACATTGGCCCTGACCCTGACCCTAAACCTCACCCTGACACTAACCTTGACCCTGACACAAAATTCTGACCGTGACCCTGACACTGACCCTGAACGTGAACCTGACCCTAAATCTGACCGTGACCTTGACCTTGACCCTGACCCTGAACCTAACACTGACCCTGACCCTGACCCTGAATCTGACCCTGAACCTAGCCCTGACCATGACCCTTACCCTGACCCTTAACCTGACCCTGACCCTGACCCTGACCCTAATCCTGATCGTGACCCTGAATTTGGCACTGACCCTACCCTGACCCTGACCCTTACCCTGACCCTTAACCTGACCCTGACACTGACACTGACCATGACGCTAACCCTGACCCTGACCCTGACCCTGACCCTGCCCCTAAACCTGATTTGACCCTGACCCTCACTCTGAACCTGACCCTGACCCTGACCTTCAACCTGAACCTGACACTGAACCTGACCTGACCCTGACCCTGACCTTGACCCTAACTTTGACCCTGACCCTGACCCTAAACCTGACCCTGACACTGACACTGACAGTGACCCTGAACCTGACCCTATGTCTGACCGTGACCCTGACCGTGAACCTGACCCTCGCCCTGACCCTGAACCTGACCTTGACCCTAACCCTGATCATGACCCTGACACTGACCCTGACCCTGACACTAACACTGACCCTGACCCTGACCCAAACCCTGATGCTGACCCTAACAATGACACTGACCCTGACCCTAAACCAGACCTGACCCTGACCCTGACACTGACCATGACCCAAACCCTGATCTTACCCCTGACCCTGACCCTAACACTGAAACTGACCCTGACCCTAACCTTACCTGACCCTGACCCTGACCCTGACCCTGACCCTGACCCTGACCCTGACCCTGACCCTGAACGTTACCCTGACCCTGAACTTGACCCTGACCCTGACATTAACCCTAACCCTGACACTGACCCTGATCCTGACCCTGACCCTGACCCTGACCCTGACCCTTACACTGACCGTGACCCTGATTCTGACCCTGACCCTGACCCTGACCCTGACATTGACCATTGCCCTGACCCTAAGTCAGAATTTGACCCTGACTCTGACCCTGTCCCTGACCCTGACCCTAACCCTGACCCTGACCATGAACCTAACCCTGACCTTGACCCTGACCCTGATTCTGAACCTGTCCCTGACCCTGACACTGAACCTGAACCGGACACTGACCCTGAACCTGACCCTGACTTTGACCTTGAACTTGACCTTGACCTTGACATTGACCTTGTCACTGAACTTGAACCTGACCAAGACCCTGAACCTAAGTCTGAACGTGACCCTGAAAGTGCACCTGACCCTGAGCCTGACCCTACCCCTGACCCTGACCTTGACCCTTAACCTGACCCTGACACTGAACCTGACCCTAATTCTGACCCTGACCTTTACATTGACCCTGACCCTGACCCTTACCCTGTTTCTGACCCTAACCCTGACCCTGACCCTGACCGTGACCCTAACCCTGACCCTATCCCTGACCGTGACCCTGACCCTGACCCTGACCCTGAACATGAAACTGAACCTGACCTTGATATTGACCCTGGCCCTGACCTTGACCTTGAACTGTACCTTGACCTTTACCCTGACCGTGACACTGACCCTGAATCTAACACAGACCCTGAACCTTAATCTTAACGTGACCTTGACCCTGACCCTGAACTTTACTTTGACCTTTACCATGATCCTAACCCTGACCCTGACTCCGAACCCGACCTTGACCTTGACCTTGACCCTGACCATGACCCTGACCCTGACCTTGACCTTGACCCTAACCCTGACCTTGAACTTGACCTTGACCCTGACCTTGACCTTGACATTGACACTGACCCTGAACCTAAACCTGACCCTGATTCTGACCCTGACCTTGACCTTGACCCTGACCCTGACCTTACCCTGTTTATGACCCTAACCCTGACCCTGACCCTGACCCTGACCCTAAACCTGACCCTATCCCTGACCGTGACCCTGACCCTGACCCTGACCCTGACCCTGAACCTGACCCTGACAATGCCCTGATTCCAACACTGAACCTGACCCTGACACTGACCCTGATCCTGGCACTAAATCTGACCTGACCCTGACCCCGTCCCTGACCCTGACCCTAAATCTCACCCTGACACTAACCTTGACCCTGACCCAAAATTCTGACCGTGACACTGACCCTGACCCTGAACGTAAACCTGACCCTAAATCTGACCGTGACCTTGACCTTGACCCTGACCCTGAACCTAACACTGACCCTGACCCTGACCCTGACCCTGACCCTGAACCTAACCCTGACCCTGACCCTTACCCTGACCCTTAACCTGACCCTGACACTGACACTGACCATGACGCTAACCCTGACCCTGACCCTGACCCTGACCCTGACCCTAATCCTGATCGTGACCCTGAATTTGGCACTGACCCTGGCCCTGACCCTGACTCTGACCCTGACCCTGACCTTGACCCTACAACTGAACTTGACTTTGACCCTGACCCTGATACTGACCCTGACCCTGACCCTGACCCTGACCCTAACTCGGAACCTGACCCTGACCCTGACACTTAGACTGAACTTAACCCTGACCCTGACCTACACCCTGAACTTGACCTTGACCCTGAGCGTGAACCTGACCCTGACTCTGACCCTGACCCTGATCTTGACCTTGACCCTGAGCGTGAACCTGACCCTGACTCTGAACCTGGCCCTGACCTTGACCCTGACCCTAACCCTGACCCTAAATCTGAACCTGGCCCTGACCCTGACCCTGACCCTGACCCTGACCCTGACCCTAACCCTGACCCTGACCCTGACCCTAACCCTGACCGTGACACTGACCCTGACCCTGACCTTGACCCTGACCCTGACCCTAACCCTGAACCTAACCCTGACCGTGACCCTGACTTTTACCCTGACCCTAAATCTGACCCTGACCCTGACACTGTCCCTAACCCTGACACTGTCCCTAACCCTGACACTGACCCTAAACCTGACCTAACCTTGACCCCGGCCCTGAACCTAACCCTTAACCTCACCCTGACACTAACCTTGACCCTGACCCAAAATTCTGACCGTGACCCTTACCCTAACACTGAACGTTACCCTGACTCTAAATATGACAGTGACCTTGACCTTGACCCTGACCTGAACCTAAAACTGACCATGACCCTGACCCTGACCCTATCATTGACACTGACCCTGCCCATAAGCCTGACCTGACCCTGACCCTCAGTCTGACCCTGAACCTGACCCTCACCTTCAGCCTGAACCTGACACTGAACCTGACCTGACCCTGACCGTGACCCTGAACTTGACCCTACTTTTGACCCTGACCCTGACCCTAAACCTGACCCTGACCCTGACCCTGATCATGACCCTGACACTGACCCTGACCCTGACCCTGACCCAAACCCTGATGCTGACCTTAACAATGACACTGACCCTGACCCTAAACCTGACCTGACCCTGACCCTGACCCTGAAATTTATTCTGACACTGACCCTGAACCTGATTCTGACCCTAACCCTGACCTTGACCCTGACCCTGACCCTGAACTTTATCCTGACTGTGACCCTGACCCTGACCCAGACCTTGACCCTAAACCTGACCCTGTCCCTGACCCTGAACCTAACTCTGTCCCTGAACCTAACCCAGATCCTGACCCTGACCATGACCCTGAAACTGACCCGGAATTTGAACCTGAACTTGACCCTGACCCTGACCCTGAACCTGATCCTGACCCTAACCCTGACCCTGACCCTAACACTGACACTGACACTGACCCTGAACCTGACCCTGGCCCTGAACATCATCCTACCCCTGACCCTGACCCTAACACTGACCCTGACCCTGACCCTAAACCTGACATGACCCTGACCCTGACCCTGACCCTAAACCTCACCCTAACTCTAACCTTGACCCTGACCCTGACCCTGACCTTGACCCTGACCCTGACCCTGAACGTGACCCTGACCCTGAACTTCACCCTGACCCTGATATTAACCCTAACCCTGACACTGACCCTGATCATGAACCTGACCCTGACCCTGACCCTAACCCTGACACTGACCGTGACCCTGATTCTGACCCTGACCCTGACCCTAACTCTGAACCTGACCCTGACAATGACCCTGAACCTGAACCTAACCCTGACTCTCACCCTGAACCTCACCCTGACCGTGACCCTGACCCTAAGTCTGAACTTAACCCTGACCCTGACCTACACCCTGAACTTGACCTTGACCCTGACCGTGAACCTGACCCTGACCCTGACCCTGACCCTGACTCTGACCCTAACCCTGACCCTGACCCTGACCTTTACCCTGACCCTAACCCTGATCCTAAATCTGAACCTGAACCTGACCCTGACCCTGACCCTGAACCTAACCCTGACCGTGACCCTGACCCTGACCCTGAACCTGACTTTGACCCTGACACTGTCCCTAACCCTGACACCGTCCCTAACCCTGACACTGACCCGGACCCTGACCCTGAACTTTATCCTGACTGTGACCCTGACCCTGACCCTGACCTTGACCCTAAACCTGACCCTGTCCCTGACCCTGAACCTAACCCTGTCCCTGAACCTAACCCAGATCCTGACCCTGACCATGACCCTGAACCTGACCCGGAATTTGAACCTGAACTTGACCCTGACCCTGACCCTGACCCTGACCCTGATCCTGACCCTGACCCTAACCCTGACCCTATCCCTGACCGTGACCCTGACCCTAACCCTGACCCTATCCCTGACCGTGACCCTGACCCTGAACCTGACCCTGACAATGCCCTGATTCCAACACTGAACCTGACCCTGACCCTGACCCTACCCCTGACCCTGACACTGACCCTGACCATAAACCTGACCATAACCCTGACCGTGACACTGACCCTAAACCTGACCCTGACCCTAACTCTGAACCTGATCCTGACCCCGACCCCGACCCTGACCCTGACCCTGACCGTGACCCTGATACTGACCCTGAACCTAACACTACCCCTGACCCTGACCCTGAACCTGACCCTGACCCTGAACCTGACTCTGGCACTAAACCTGACCTGACCCTGACATTGGCCCTGACCCTGACCCTAAACCTCACCCTTACACTAACCTTGACCCTGACACAAAATTCTGACCGTGACCCTGACACTGACCCTGAACGTGAACCTGACCCTAAATCTGACCTTGACCTTGACCTTGACCCTGACCCTGAACCTAACACTGACCCTGACCCTGACCCTGAATCTGACCCTGAACCTAGCCCTGACCATGACCCTTACCCTGACCCTTAACCTGACCCTGACACTGACCATGACGCTAAGCATGACCCTGACCATGACCCTGCCCCTAAACCTGATTTGACCCTGACCCTCACTCTGAACCTGACCCTGACCCTGACCTTCAACCTGAACCTGACACTGAACCTGACCTGACCCTGACCCTGACCCTGACCTTGACCCTAACTTTGACCGTGAACCTGACCCTAAACCTGACCCTGACCCTGACACTGACAGTGACCCTGAACCTGACCCTATGTCTGACCGTGACCCTGACCGTGAACCTGACCCTCGCCCTGACCCTGAACCTGACCTTGACCCTGACCCTGATCATGACCCTGACACTGACCCTGACCCTGAAATTTACTCTGACACTGACCCTGACCCTGAACCTGACCATGATCCTAACCCTGATCCTACCCCTGACCCTGACCCTAACACTGAACCTGACCCTGACCCTAAACCTGACCTGACCATGACCCTCACCCTGACCCTGAACGTGACCCTGAACTTGACCTTGACCCTGACCCTGACATTAACCCTAACACTGACACTGACCCTGATCATGAACCTGACCCTGACCCTGACCCTGACCCTGACCCTAACCCTGACACTGACGTGACCCTGATTCTGACCCTGACCCTGACCCTGACCCAGACACTGACAGTGACCCTGACCCTGATCCTGACCCTGACCCTGTCCCTAACACTGACTTGGACCCTGACCCTAACCCTGAATTTAACACTGACCCTGTCCCCGACCCTAATTCTGACCCTGACCCTGACGCTGACCGTGACCCTGACACTGACCCTGAACCTGACTCTGAAACTTACCCTACCCCTGACCCGACTCTAAACCTGACCCTGACCTGACCCAGACCTTCACATTAACCCTGAACTAGACCCTGACCCTGACACTGACACTGACCCTAACCCTGACATTAAACCTGACCTGAACCTGACCCTGAACCTAACCCTGACCCTAACCCTGACCCTAACTTTGACACTGAACCTGACCCTAACCCTGACCCTGACCCTGACACTTTCCCCGACCCTGACCCTAAACCAGACCCTGACGCTGACCCTGACCGTGACCGTGACCCTAACCCTGACCGTGACACAGACCCTGACCGTGACCCTAACGCTGACCCTGACCCTGACCTTGACCCTGACCTTAACCATGACCGTGACCCTGTACCTGATCCTAGGTCTGACCGTGACCCTGACCCTGACCCAGACCCTAACCCTGACCCTGACCCTGACCTTGACCCTGACCCTAACCCTGACCCTAAATCTGAAACTGACCCTGACCCTGACCCTGAACCTAACCCTGACCGTGACCCTAACTCTGACCCTGACCCTAAATCTAAACCTGACCCTGACACTGTCCCTAACACTGACACTGACCCTGACACTGACCCGGACCCTGACCCTAAACCTGACCTAACCTTGACCCCGGCCCTGACCCTGACCCTAAACCTCACCCTGACACTAACCTTGACCCTGACCCTGACCCTGACCCTGACCCTGACCCTAATCCTGATCGTGACCCTGAATTTGGCACTGACCCTACCCTGACCCTGACCCTTACCCTGACCCTTAACCTGACCCTGACACTGACACTGACCATGACGCTAACCCTGACCCTGACCCTGACCCTGACCCTGCCCCTAAACCTGATTTGACCCTGACCCTCACTCTGAACCTGACCCTGACCCTGACCTTCAACCTGAACCTGACACTGAACCTGACCTGACCCTGACCCTGACCTTGACCCTAACTTTGACCCTGACCCTGACCCTAAACCTGACCCTGACACTGACACTGACAGTGACCCTGAACCTGACCCTATGTCTGACCGTGACCCTGACCGTGAACCTGACCCTCGCCCTGACCCTGAACCTGACCTTGACCCTAACCCTGATCATGACCCTGACACTGACCCTGACCCTGACACTAACACTGACCCTGACCCTGACCCAAACCCTGATGCTGACCCTAACAATGACACTGACCCTGACCCTAAACCAGACCTGACCCTGACCCTGACACTGACCATGACCCAAACCCTGATCTTACCCCTGACCCTGACCCTAACACTGAAACTGACCCTGACCCTAACCTTACCTGACCCTGACCCTGACCCTGACCCTGACCCTGACCCTGACCCTGAACGTTACCCTGACCCTGAACTTGACCCTGACCCTGACATTAACCCTAACCCTGACACTGACCCTGATCCTGACCCTGACCCTGACCCTGACCCTGACCCTTACACTGACCGTGACCCTGATTCTGACCCTGACCCTGACCCTGACCCTGACATTGACCATTGCCCTGACCCTAAGTCAGAATTTGACCCTGACTCTGACCCTGTCCCTGACCCTGACCCTAACCCTGACCCTGACCATGAACCTAACCCTGACCTTGACCCTGACCCTGATTCTGAACCTGTCCCTGACCCTGACACTGAACCTGAACCGGACACTGACCCTGAACCTGACCCTGACTTTGACCTTGAACTTGACCTTGACCTTGACATTGACCTTGTCACTGAACTTGAACCTGACCAAGACCCTGAACCTAAGTCTGAACGTGACCCTGAAAGTGCACCTGACCCTGAGCCTGACCCTACCCCTGACCCTGACCTTGACCCTTAACCTGACCCTGACACTGAACCTGACCCTAATTCTGACCCTGACCTTTACCCTGTTTCTGACCCTAACCCTGACCCTGACCCTGACCGTGACCCTAACCCTGACCCTATCCCTGACCGTGACCCTGACCCTGACCCTGACCCTGAACATGAAACTGAACCTGACCTTGATATTGACCCTGGCCCTGACCTTGACCTTGAAGTGTACCTTGACCTTTACCCTGACCGTGACACTGACCCTGAATCTGACCCTGAAAGTGTCAAGGTCAAGGTCAGGGTCAAGGTTAAGTTCAAGGTCAGGGTCAGGGTCAGGTTCCGGGTTAGGTTTAGTGTCAGGGTGAGGGTCAGGGTCAGTGTCAGGGTTAAAATCAAACTCAAAGGGAAGATCAGGGTCAGGGTCAAGTTCAAGATTATTGTCAGGTTCAGGGTCAAGTTCAAGGTCAAGGTCAGGGTCAGGGTCAAGGTCAAGATCAGGTTCATGGTTAGGGCCAAGTTCAGAGTCAAGTTCACAGTCAAACTTAGTGTAAGAATCACGGTCAGGGTCAAGGTCAAGGTCAAGGTCAGGGTCAGTTTCATTTTTAAGATCAAGGTCAGGATCAGGGTCTGGTTCAGGGTCATGGTCAGTGTCAAGTTCAAGGTCAAGGTAAGAGTCACGGTCAAGTTCAAGGTCAAGGTGAAAGTCAAGATCAAGTTCAAGTTCAGGTTCAGGGTCAAGGTCAGTGTCAGGGTCAGGTTCAAGGAAAAGGTCAGGGTCAGTGTCAAGGTCAGGTTCAGGGTCAGGGTCATGGTCAGGGTCAAGGTTAAGGTCAGGTTCAGGGTCAGGGTGAATGTCAAGGTCAAAGTCAAGTTCAAGGTCAAGGTCAAGGTCAAGGTCAGAGTTAGGGTAAGGGTGTAGTTCAAGTTCAGGGTCAGGATCAAGGTCAGGGTCAAGGTCTAGGTGAGGGTCAGGCTCAAGGTCACGGTCAGGGTCAGGGTCAAGGTCAAGTTCAGAGTCAGGTTCAGGGTCAGGTTCAGGGAAAGGTTTAAGATGAAGGTCAAGGTCAGGGTCAGGTTCAGTGTCAAGGTAAATATCTGGGTCAGGGACAGGGTCAGGGTCAAGGTCAATGTCATGGTCAGCGTCAAAGTCAAGGTCAAGGTCAAGGTCAGGGTCAGTGTCATGGTCAAGGTCAGGTTCAAGTTCAGGGTTAGGGTCAGGTTCAGGGAAAGTGTCAAGGTCAGGGTCAATTCAAGGTCAAGGTCAAGGTCAAGGTCAGTGTCTGTTTCAAGGTTTATGTCAGGGTCAGGGTCAGGATCAAGGTCAGGGTCACGCTCAAAGTCAGGGTCAGGGTCAAGGTCAGGGTCAGGGTCAGGCTCAGATTCAGGGTCAGGTTCTGGGTTAGGTTTAGGGTCACGGTGAGGGGCAGGGTCAGTGTCAAGTGCAGGGTCCAGGTGAAGGTGAAGGTCATGACCAGGGTCCGTGTAAATTTCAGGGTCAGGTTCATAGTCAGACTTAGTGTCAGAATCAGGGTCAGGGTCAATCTCAGGGTCAAGGTCAAGGTCATGTTCAGAGTCAGTGTCAAGGTCAGGGTCAGGCTCAGGGTCAGGGTCAGCCTCAGGGTAAAGCTGTTGTTCAGAATCAGTGTCAGGTTCAGGGTCAAGGTCAAGGTCAGGGCAAGGGCCCAGGTCAGTGTCATTGTCAAGATCTACGTCAGAGTCATGGTCAGGGTCAGGGTCAGCTTCAAGGTCAAGGTCAGGGTCAGGATAAAGGTAAATGTCAAGGTCAAGGTCAGGGTCAGGGTCAAGTTCAAGTTCAGGGTCAAGTTCAAGGTCAGGGTCAGGCTCAGTGTCAAGGTCAGAGTCAGGGTCAGGGTTAAGGTCAAGTTCAAGTTCAGGGTCAGGGTCAAGGTCAAAGTAAAGGTAAAGTTCAGGGTAAAGGCCAGTGTCAAGGTCAAGGTCAGGGTCAAGTTCAGGGTCATGGTCAATGTCAAGGTCATGTTCAGGGTCAGGGTCAGTCTCAGGGTCAAGGTAAAGGACTGGGTCAGGATCAGGGTCAAGTTCAAGTCAAGGTCAATTCAAGTTCGTGGTCAGGGTCAAGTTCAAGGTCAGGGTCAGGGTCAGGCTGAGATTCAGGGTCAGGGTCAGGTTCAGGGTCAGGGTCATGGTCAGGTACAGGGTCAGGTTCAATGTCAGGGTCAGGGTCAGTGTCAAAGTAAGGGTCAAGGTCAGGGTCAGGGTCAGGGTCAGGGTCATTTTCATGGACAAGGTCAAGGTCAGGGTCACGATCAAGGTCTAGGTTTGTTTCAGGGTCATTTTCAGTGTCAAGTTCAGGGTCAGGGTCAGGGTCAGGGTCAGTGTCAGTGTCAAGGTCAAGGTCAAAGTCAAGGTTAAGTTCTGTGTCATGGTCAGGGTCAAGGTCAGGGTCAATTCAAGTTCAAGGTCAGGGTCAGTGTCTGGTTCAAGGTCAAAGTCAGGGTCAGGGTCAAGGTCAATGTCAGGGTCAGTGTCAGGGTCATTGTCAGGGTCAAGGTCAAGGTCAGAGTCAAAGTCAAGGTCAAGGTCAGGGTCAGGGTCAGGGTCAATTTCAAGGTCAAGGTCAAGGTCAGTTTCACGGTCAAGGTCTAGGTCAGGTCCAAGGTTATTCTCAGGGTCAAGTTCAGGTTGAGTTTCACAGTCAGACTTAGTGTCAGAATCAGGGTCAGGGTCAAGGTCAGGGTCAATGTCAAGTTCAGGTTGAAGGTCAACGTCAGAGTCAGGGTCAGGGTTCAAGGTCAAGGTTAGGCTCAGGGCCAGGGTCAGGTTTAGTGTCGGGGTCATTGTCAGGGTCAGGGTTAAGTTCAACTTCAGGGTCAGGGTCAAGGTTAATGTCAAGGTAAAGGTGAGGTTAAGGGTCAGGGTCAAGTTCAGTGTAAGGGTCAAGGTGTAGGTCAGGGTCAAATTCAGGGTCAGGTTCAGAGTCAGACTTAGTGTCAGAATCAGGGTCAGGGTCAAGATCAGGTTCAAGGTCAAGTTCAAGTTCAGGGTCAGGGTCAGGGTCAATGTCAAGGTCAGTGTCAGAGTCAGGGTCAAGTTCAAGTTCAGGGTCAGGGTCAGGGTCAAGGTCAAGGTCAAGGTCAAGGTCTGTGTCAGGGTCAAGGTTTAGGTCAGGGTCATTGTCAGGGTTAGGGTCAGTGTCAAGGTCAAGTTCAGGGTCAGGGTCACCGTTAGGTTTATGGTTAGGGTTAGGTTTAGGGTCAGGTTAAGGGTCAGTGTCAGAGTCAGACTTAGTGTCAGGATCCGTGTCAGGGTCAAGGTGAAGGTCAGGATCTGGGTAAGGGTCAAGGTCAGGGTCAGGTTCAGTGTCGGTGTTAAGCTCAGGGTCAAGGTCAAGTTCAAGGTCAGGGTCAAGATCAGGGTCAAGGTCTAGGTCAGGGTCAGAGTCAATGTCAAGTTCAGGGTCATTGTAAAGGTCAAGGACTAAGTCAGGGTCAGCGTTAGGGTTAGGGTCAGGGTCAAAGTCAGGGTCAGGGTCAGGGTCAGGGTTAGGTTCAAGGTAAGGGTCAGGGTCAGGGTCAAGGTCAAGTTCAGGGTAAAGGTCAAGGTGAAGGTCAAGGGCAGGGTCAGGGTCAAGGTCAGGGTCAGGGTCAGGTCAGGGTCAGGGTCAAAATCATTGTAAGGGTCAGGGTTAGGTTCAAGGTCAAGGTCAAAATCAATGTCAGAGTCAAGATCTAGGTGAGGGTCAAAATCAGGGTCATTGTCAGGGTCATGTACTGGGTCAACGTCAAGTCAGGGTCAAGGTCATGGTCACAGTCATGATCAAGTTCAAGGTCACTGTAAGGGTTACGTCAAGGTCAAGGTCAGGTTCACAGTCAGACTTAGTGTCAGAATCAGGGTAAGGTTAAGGGTCAAGGTCAAGGTCAGGGTCAGGGTCAAGGTCCAGTTCAGGGTCAGGTTAAGCGTCAGGGTCAGGGTCAGGGTCAAGTTCAGGGTAAATGTCAAGGTCAGGGTCAGGGTCAGGGTCAAGATCAATGTCAAGGTAAGGGTCAGGGTCATTTTAAGGGTCAGGGTCAGGGTCACCTTCAAGGTCAGGGTCATGGTTAGGGTCAGTTTCAGGGTCAAGGTAACGTTGAAGGTCAATGTCAAGGTCAGAATTAGGGTCAATGTCAAGGTCAGGTTCAGAGTGAGGGTCAGCGTCAAGGTCAGTGTAAGGGTCAGGGTCAACGTCAAGGTCAGGGTCAGGGTCAAGGTCAAGGTCAAGATCAATGTCAGGGTCAGGGTCAAGGTCAAATTCAGTGTCAGGTTCAAGGTCAATGTTAGGGTCAGTGTCAGGGTCAGGGTTAGGTTTAGGGTCAGGGTCAAGGTCAGGGTCAGGGTCAAGGTCAAGTTCGGGGTCAACATCAGGGTCAATGTCAGAGTCAGGTTAAGGGTCAAGGTCAAGTTCAGGGTCAAGGTCACGGTCAAGGTCAGTGTCAGTGTCAAGGTCTAGGTAAGGGTCAGGGTCAGGGTCAGGCTCAAAGTCAGTTTCAAGTTCAGGGTCAGGGTCAGGGTCAGGGTCAGGGTCAAGGTCAGGGTCAAGGTGAAGGTCAGGTTCAGGGTCAAGGTCCAGGTCAGGCTGAGGGTAAGCATCACGGTCAGATTCAGGGTCAAGTTCAGGGTCAAGGTTAAGTTCAGGGTCAGGGTCAAGGTCCAGGTACGGCTCAGGGTAAGCGTGAGGGTCAGAGTCACGGTCAAGATCAAGCTCAAGGTCAGTGTCAGGGTCAAGGTCTAGGTCAGGGTACGGATCAGGGTCAGGGTGAAAGTCAGGGTCAAGTTCAAGGTCAGGGCCAAGGTCAGGGTCAGGGTCAGAGTCAATTTCAGTGTCAGGTTCAGGGTCAGGTTCAAGTTCAGTGTCATGGTTAGGGTCAGGGTGAGGGTCAAGGTCAAGGTCAAGTCAAGGTCAGGATCAGGGTCAAGGTCAGTGTCAGGGTCAGGGTCAGGGTCAAGGTCAGAATCAGGGTCAATGTCAAGGTCAAGGTCAGGGTTAGGGTCAGCGTCAGGGTAAGCTTCAGGGTCAGGGTCAAGGTCATTGTCAAGGTCAAGGTCAGGGTCAGGGTCAAGTTCCAGATCAGGGTCAGGATCAGGGTCAGGTACAGGTTCAGAATCAGGGTCAAGGTCAGGGTTAAGTGTCAGGGTCAGGGTCAAGGTCTAGGTCAGGGTCAGGATCAGGGTCAGGGTCAAGTTCAAGGTCAGGGTCAGTGTCAGGCTCAAGGTCTAGGTCAGGGTCAGCGTCAGTGTCTGGGTCAAGTTCAGAGTTAGGGTCAAGGTCAAAGTCAGGGTCAGTTTCAGAGTAAATTTCAAGGTCACGTTCAAGGTCAGGGTCAGGGTCAGGGTCAGGTCAGGGTCAGGGTCAAAATCATTGTAAGGGTCAGGGTTAGGTTCAAGGTAAGGGTCAGGGTCAGGGTCAAGGTCAAGTTCAGGGTAAAGGTCAAGGTGAAGGTCAAGGGCAGGGTCAGGGTCAAGGTCAGGGTCAGGGTCAGGTCAGGGTCAGGGTCAAAATCATTGTAAGGGTCAGGGTTAGGTTCAAGGTCAAGGTCAAAATCAATGTCAGAGTCAAGATCTAGGTGAGGGTCAAAATCAGGGTCATTGTCAGGGTCATGTACTGGGTCAACGTCAAGTCAGGGTCAAGGTCATGGTCACAGTCATGATCAAGTTCAAGGTCACTGTAAGGGTTACGTCAAGGTCAAGGTCAGGTTCACAGTCAGACTTAGTGTCAGAATCAGGGTAAGGTTAAGGGTCAAGGTCAAGGTCAGGGTCAGGGTCAAGGTCCAGTTCAGGGTCAGGTTAAGCGTCAGGGTCAGGGTCAGGGTCAAGTTCAGGGTAAATGTCAAGGTCAGGGTCAGGGTCAGGGTCAAGATCAATGTCAAGGTAAGGGTCAGGGTCATTTTAAGGGTCAGGGTCAGGGTCACCTTCAAGGTCAGGGTCATGGTTAGGGTCAGTTTCAGGGTCAAGGTAACGTTGAAGGTCAATGTCAAGGTCAGAATTAGGGTCAATGTCAAGGTCAGGTTCAGAGTGAGGGTCAGCGTCAAGGTCAGTGTAAGGGTCAGGGTCAACGTCAAGGTCAGGGTCAGGGTCAAGGTCAAGGTCAAGATCAATGTCAGGGTCAGGGTCAAGGTCAAATTCAGTGTCAGGTTCAAGGTCAATGTTAGGGTCAGTGTCAGGGTCAGGGTTAGGTTTAGGGTCAGGGTCAAGGTCAGGGTCAGGGTCAAGGTCAAGTTCGGGGTCAACATCAGGGTCAATGTCAGAGTCAGGTTAAGGGTCAAGGTCAAGTTCAGGGTCAAGGTCACGGTCAAGGTCAGTGTCAGTGTCAAGGTCTAGGTAAGGGTCAGGGTCAGGGTCAGGCTCAAAGTCAGTTTCAAGTTCAGGGTCAGGGTCAGGGTCAGGGTCAGGGTCAAGGTCAGGGTCAAGGTGAAGGTCAGGTTCAGGGTCAAGGTCCAGGTCAGGCTGAGGGTAAGCATCACGGTCAGATTCAGGGTCAAGTTCAGGGTCAAGGTTAAGTTCAGGGTCAGGGTCAAGGTCCAGGTACGGCTCAGGGTAAGCGTGAGGGTCAGAGTCACGGTCAAGATCAAGCTCAAGGTCAGTGTCAGGGTCAAGGTCTAGGTCAGGGTACGGATCAGGGTCAGGGTGAAAGTCAGGGTCAAGTTCAAGGTCAGGGCCAAGGTCAGGGTCAGGGTCAGGGTCAATTTCAGTGTCAGGTTCAGGGTCAGGTTCAAGTTCAGTGTCATGGTTAGGGTCAGGGTGAGGGTCAAGGTCAAGGTCAAGTCAAGGTCAGGATCAGGGTCAAGGTCAGTGTCAGGGTCAGGGTCAGGGTCAGGGTCAAGGTCAGAATCAGGGTCAATGTCAAGGTCAAGGTCAGGGTTAGGGTCAGCGTCAGGGTAAGCTTCAGGGTCAGGGTCAAGGTCATTGTCAAGGTCAAGGTCAGGGTCAGGGTCAAGTTCCAGATCAGGGTCAGGATCAGGGTCAGGTACAGGTTCAGAATCAGGGTCAAGGTCAGGGTTAAGTGTCAGGGTCAGGGTCAAGGTCTAGGTCAGGGTCAGGATCAGGGTCAGGGTCAAGTTCAAGGTCAGGGTCAGTGTCAGGCTCAAGGTCTAGGTCAGGGTCAGCGTCAGTGTCTGGGTCAAGTTCAGAGTTAGGGTCAAGGTCAAAGTCAGGGTCAGTTTCAGAGTAAATTTCAAGGTCACGTTCAAGGTCAGGGTCAGGGTCAGGGTCAGGTCAGGGTCAGGGTCAAAATCATTGTAAGGGTCAGGGTTAGGTTCAAGGTAAGGGTCAGGGTCAGGGTCAAGGTCAAGTTCAGGGTAAAGGTCAAGGTGAAGGTCAAGGGCAGGGTCAGGGTCAAGGTCAGGGTCAGGGTCAGGTCAGGGTCAGGGTCAAAATCATTGTAAGGGTCAGGGTTAGGTTCAAGGTCAAGGTCAAAATCAATGTCAGAGTCAAGATCTAGGTGAGGGTCAAAATCAGGGTCATTGTCAGGGTCATGTACTGGGTCAACGTCAAGTCAGGGTCAAGGTCATGGTCACAGTCATGATCAAGTTCAAGGTCACTGTAAGGGTTACGTCAAGGTCAAGGTCAGGTTCACAGTCAGACTTAGTGTCAGAATCAGGGTAAGGTTAAGGGTCAAGGTCAAGGTCAGGGTCAGGGTCAAGGTCCAGTTCAGGGTCAGGTTAAGCGTCAGGGTCAGGGTCAGGGTCAAGTTCAGGGTAAATGTCAAGGTCAGGGTCAGGGTCAGGGTCAAGATCAATGTCAAGGTAAGGGTCAGGGTCATTTTAAGGGTCAGGGTCAGGGTCACCTTCAAGGTCAGGGTCATGGTTAGGGTCAGTTTCAGGGTCAAGGTAACGTTGAAGGTCAATGTCAAGGTCAGAATTAGGGTCAATGTCAAGGTCAGGTTCAGAGTGAGGGTCAGCGTCAAGGTCAGTGTAAGGGTCAGGGTCAACGTCAAGGTCAGGGTCAGGGTCAAGGTCAAGGTCAAGATCAATGTCAGGGTCAGGGTCAAGGTCAAATTCAGTGTCAGGTTCAAGGTCAATGTTAGGGTCAGTGTCAGGGTCAGGGTTAGGTTTAGGGTCAGGGTCAAGGTCAGGGTCAGGGTCAAGGTCAAGTTCGGGGTCAACATCAGGGTCAATGTCAGAGTCAGGTTAAGGGTCAAGGTCAAGTTCAGGGTCAAGGTCACGGTCAAGGTCAGTGTCAGTGTCAAGGTCTAGGTAAGGGTCAGGGTCAGGGTCAGGCTCAAAGTCAGTTTCAAGTTCAGGGTCAGGGTCAGGGTCAGGGTCAGGGTCAAGGTCAGGGTCAAGGTGAAGGTCAGGTTCAGGGTCAAGGTCCAGGTCAGGCTGAGGGTAAGCATCACGGTCAGATTCAGGGTCAAGTTCAGGGTCAAGGTTAAGTTCAGGGTCAGGGTCAAGGTCCAGGTACGGCTCAGGGTAAGCGTGAGGGTCAGAGTCACGGTCAAGATCAAGCTCAAGGTCAGTGTCAGGGTCAAGGTCTAGGTCAGGGTACGGATCAGGGTCAGGGTGAAAGTCAGGGTCAAGTTCAAGGTCAGGGCCAAGGTCAGGGTCAGGGTCAGGGTCAATTTCAGTGTCAGGTTCAGGGTCAGGTTCAAGTTCAGTGTCATGGTTAGGGTCAGGTGAGGGTCAAGGTCAAGGTCAAGTCAAGGTCAGGGTCAGGGTCAAGGTCAGTGTCAGGGTCAGGGTCAGGGTCAAGGTCAGAATCAGGGTCAATGTCAAGGTCAAGGTCAGGGTTAGGGTCAGCGTCAGTGTAAGCTTCAGGGTCAGGGTCAAGGTCATTGTCAAGGTCAAGGTCAGGGTCAGGGTCAAGTTCCAGATCAGGGTCAGGATCAGGGTCAGGTACAGGTTCAGAATCAGGGTCAAGGTCAGGGTTAAGTGTCAGGGTCAGGGTCAAGGTCTACATCAGGGTCAGGGTCAGGGTCACGGTCAACGTCAAGTTCAGGGTCAGGGTCAAGTTCAATTTCAGGGTCAATGTCAAGGTCAGGGTCAGGCTCAGGGTCAGGGTCAGGGTCAGAGTCAGGATCAAAATCAAGGTCAGGTTCTGGGTCAATGTCAAGGTCAGGTTCAGGGTCAGGGTCAGACTTAAGGTCAGGGTCAGGGTCAGGGTCAGGGTCAGGGTCAGGTTTAGGGAAACGGTTAGTTTTATGGTTATGGTTATGGTCTGTTTAGTGTCATGGTCACAGTCAGACTTAGTGTCAGGGTCAGGGTTAAGGTGAAGTTCAGGGTCAGGGTCAAGGTCTAAATAAGGTTCAGGGTCAAGGTCAAGTTCTAGTTCAGGGTCAAGGTCAAGGTCAGGGTCAGGCTCAAGGTCCAGTTCAGGGTCAGGTTAAGCGTCAGGGTGAGGGTCAGGGTCAAGATCAAGGTCAAGGTCAGGGTCTGGTTTAGGGTCAATTTAAGGGTCAGGGTACGGGTCAGGTTCAAGGTCACGGTCATGGTTAGGGTCAGGGTCAGGGTCAAGGTAACGGTCAAGGTCAATGTCAAGGTCAGGTTTAGGGTCAAGGTCAAGGTCAGTGTTAGAGTCAGGGTCAGCGTCAAGGTCAGTGTAAGGGTCAGGGTCAGGGTCAAGGTAACGGTCAAGGTCAATGTCAAGGTCAGGTTTCGGGTCAAGATCAGTGTTAGAGTCAGGGTCAGCGTCAAGGTCAGTGTAAGGGTCAGGGTCAATGTCAAGGTCAAGGTCAGGGTCAGGGTCAAGGTCCAGTTCAGGGTCAGGTTAAGCGTCAGGGTCAGGGTCAGGGTCAAGTTCAGGGTAAATGTCAAGGTCAGGGTCAGGGTCAGGGTCAAGATCAATGTCAAGGTAAGGGTCAGGGTCATTTTAAGGGTCAGGGTCAGGGTCACCTTCAAGGTCAGGGTCATGGTTAGGGTCAGTTTCAGGGTCAAGGTAACGTTGAAGGTCAATGTCAAGGTCAGAATTAGGGTCAATGTCAAGGTCAGGTTCAGAGTGAGGGTCAGCGTCAAGGTCAGTGTAAGGGTCAGGGTCAACGTCAAGGTCAGGGTCAGGGTCAAGGTCAAGGTCAAGATCAATGTCAGGGTCAGGGTCAAGGTCAAATTCAGTGTCAGGTTCAAGGTCAATGTTAGGGTCAGTGTCAGGGTCAGGGTTAGGTTTAGGGTCAGGGTCAAGGTCAGGGTCAGGGTCAAGGTCAAGTTCGGGGTCAACATCAGGGTCAATGTCAGAGTCAGGTTAAGGGTCAAGGTCAAGTTCAGGGTCAAGGTCACGGTCAAGGTCAGTGTCAGTGTCAAGGTCTAGGTAAGGGTCAGGGTCAGGGTCAGGCTCAAAGTCAGTTTCAAGTTCAGGGTCAGGGTCAGGGTCAGGGTCAGGGTCAAGGTCAGGGTCAAGGTGAAGGTCAGGTTCAGGGTCAAGGTCCAGGTCAGGCTGAGGGTAAGCATCACGGTCAGATTCAGGGTCAAGTTCAGGGTCAAGGTTAAGTTCAGGGTCAGGGTCAAGGTCCAGGTACGGCTCAGGGTAAGCGTGAGGGTCAGAGTCACGGTCAAGATCAAGCTCAAGGTCAGTGTCAGGGTCAAGGTCTAGGTCAGGGTACGGATCAGGGTCAGGGTGAAAGTCAGGGTCAAGTTCAAGGTCAGGGCCAAGGTCAGGGTCAGGGTCAGGGTCAATTTCAGTGTCAGGTTCAGGGTCAGGTTCAAGTTCAGTGTCATGGTTAGGGTCAGGTGAGGGTCAAGGTCAAGGTCAAGTCAAGGTCAGGGTCAGGGTCAAGGTCAGTGTCAGGGTCAGGGTCAGGGTCAAGGTCAGAATCAGGGTCAATGTCAAGGTCAAGGTCAGGGTTAGGGTCAGCGTCAGTGTAAGCTTCAGGGTCAGGGTCAAGGTCATTGTCAAGGTCAAGGTCAGGGTCAGGGTCAAGTTCCAGATCAGGGTCAGGATCAGGGTCAGGTACAGGTTCAGAATCAGGGTCAAGGTCAGGGTTAAGTGTCAGGGTCAGGGTCAAGGTCTACATCAGGGTCAGGGTCAGGGTCACGGTCAACGTCAAGTTCAGGGTCAGGGTCAAGTTCAATTTCAGGGTCAATGTCAAGGTCAGGGTCAGGCTCAGGGTCAGGGTCAGGGTCAGAGTCAGGATCAAAATCAAGGTCAGGTTCTGGGTCAATGTCAAGGTCAGGTTCAGGGTCAGGGTCAGACTTAAGGTCAGGGTCAGGGTCAGGGTCAGGGTCAGGGTCAGGTTTAGGGAAACGGTTAGTTTTATGGTTATGGTTATGGTCTGTTTAGTGTCATGGTCACAGTCAGACTTAGTGTCAGGGTCAGGGTTAAGGTGAAGTTCAGGGTCAGGGTCAAGGTCTAAATAAGGTTCAGGGTCAAGGTCAAGTTCTAGTTCAGGGTCAAGGTCAAGGTCAGGGTCAGGCTCAAGGTCCAGTTCAGGGTCAGGTTAAGCGTCAGGGTGAGGGTCAGGGTCAAGATCAAGGTCAAGGTCAGGGTCTGGTTTAGGGTCAATTTAAGGGTCAGGGTACGGGTCAGGTTCAAGGTCACGGTCATGGTTAGGGTCAGGGTCAGGGTCAAGGTAACGGTCAAGGTCAATGTCAAGGTCAGGTTTAGGGTCAAGGTCAAGGTCAGTGTTAGAGTCAGGGTCAGCGTCAAGGTCAGTGTAAGGGTCAGGGTCAGGGTCAAGGTAACGGTCAAGGTCAATGTCAAGGTCAGGTTTCGGGTCAAGGTCAGTGTTAGAGTCAGGGTCAGCGTCAAGGTCAGTGTAAGGGTCAGGGTCAATGTCAAGATCAAGGTCAGGGTCAGGGTCAAGGTCAAGGTGAGGGTCAGGGTCAAGGTCAAATTTAGGGTCAGTGTAAGGTCAGTGTTCGGTTTAGGGTCAGGGTCAGGGTCAAGGTAAGGGTCAAGGTCAGCGTCAAGTTCAGGGTCAATGTCAGCGTCAGGGTTATGGTCAAGTTGAAGTTCCGGGTAAATGTCACGGTCAAGGTCAGTGTCAGGGTCAAGGTCTCGGAAGGGTCAGGATGAAGGTCAGGGTCAGAGTCAGGGTCAGTGTCAGGGTCAGGGTCAACCTCAACGTCAGGGTCAGGGTCAGGGTCCAGGTCAGGCTCAGGGTAAGCGTCAGGGTCAGAGTCAGGGTCAAGGTCAAGCTCAAGGTCAGTGTCAGGGTTAAGGTCTAGGTCAGGGTACGGTTCAGGGTCAGGGTCAAAGTCAGAGTCAAGGTCAAGGTCAGGGCCAAGGTCAGGGAAAGTGTCAGGGTCAATTTCAGTGTCAGGTTCAGGGTCACGGTCAAGTTCAGTGTCATGGTTAGGGTTAGGGTCATTATCAAGGTCAAGGTCAAGTCAAGGTCAGTGTCAGGGTTAACGTCTAGGTCAGGGTCAGTGTTAGGGTCAAGTTCACAGTCAGACTTAGTGTGATAATCAGGGTCAGGTTCAAGGTCATGGTCAGGGTCAGGGTAAAGGTCAAGGTTAAAGGTCAGGGTCAGGGTCAAAATAAATGTCAAAGGCAAGTTCAGGGTCAGGGTCAAGGTCATGGTCAGGGTCAGGGTCAAGTTCAACCTCAAGGTCATGGTCAGGGTCAAAGTCAGATTCAGGGTAAGGGTAAAGGTCAAGGTCAGGGTTAGGGTCAAAGTCAAGGTCAGTGTCAAGTTCAAGGTCAGGGTCATGGTGAGGGTCAAAGTCAGGGTCAAGGTCAAGGTCAAGGTCAGTGTCAGGGTCAGGGTCAAGTTCATGGTCAAGTTCAGGGTCAAGGTCGAGGTCAAGGTCAAGGTCAGGGTCAAGTTCAATGTCAATATCAGTGTCAGGGTCAAAATCAAGGTCAGGGTCTGTGTCAAGGTCATGGTCAGCGTCAGCGTCAGAGTCAAGGTCAGGGTCAGGGTCAGGGTCAAGTTCAGGGTCAGGGTTAGGGTCAAGGTCAAGGTCAGGGTCAAGGTCAGGGTCAAGTTAAAGGTCAAGGTCAGGATCAGGGTCTAAGTGAAGTTCAGGGTCATGGTCAAGGTTAAGTTTAGTGTCATGGTCAGTTTAAGGGTCAAGTTCATGGTCACGGTCAGAATCAATATCAAGTTCAGGGTCAAGGTCAGTGTGAAGGTCAAGGGCAGAGTCAGGGTCAGGGTCAAGGTCAAGGTCAGGTTCAGGGTCAGGGTCAAGGTCTAGGTCAGTGTCAGGGTCAGGGTCATGGTAAGGGTCAGGTTTTGGGTCAGGTTCAGAGGGAGGGTCAGGGTTAAGATCAAGTTCAGGGTCAGGTTCAGAGTCAAGGTCAGGTTCAGGGTCAGGGTTAGGTTCAAGGTCAAAGTCAAGGTTAGGGTCAGGGTCAAGGTAAGGGTCAGGGTAAGGGTCAATGTCAGGGTCACGGTCAGGGTCAAGGTCAGGGTCAGGGTCAAGGTCGAGGTCAGTGTCAAGATCAGGGTCAAGTTCAAGGTCAAGGTCAGGGTCAGGGTCAAAATCAAGGTCAGGATCTGGGTCAAGGTCAGGGTCAGGGTCAGGGTCAAGGTCAAGGTCAGGGTCAGGGTCAAAATCAAGATCAAGGTCAGGGTCAAGATCAAGGTCAGGGTCAGTGTCAGCATCAAGGTTAGTTTTAGGGTCAATGTCAGGGTCAGGATCAGGGTCAGAGTCAGGTTCAAGTTCAGGGTCAAGGTCTGGGTCAAGGTAAGTGTCAGACTCAAGGTCGAGGTAAGGGTCAAGGTCAGGGTCAAGTTCAATGTCAAGGTCAGGTTAAGGTTAAGGTCAGGTTCAGGATCAGGGTGAAGGTCAGGGTCAGGATCAGGGTCAAGGTCAAGGTCAAGGTCAAGGTCAAGGTCAGGGTAAGGGTCAGGGTTAGTGTCAGGATAAATGTCAGGTTCAAGGTCAATTTCAGGGTCAGGGTCAAGGCCCAGGTCAGGGTCAGGTTCAAGGCCCAGGTTAGGGTTAGGTTCAGGGTCGGATTCAGGGTCAGGATCAAGGTCAGGTTAAGTGTCAGGTTGAGGTTCAGGGTCAGGGTCAGGGTCAGGGTCAGAGTCAGGGTCATCGTCAAGGTCAAGGTCAGGGTCAGTTTCAGGGTAAGGGTCAGAGTCAGTGTCAAGGTAAGCGTCAGGGTCAGGGTCAAGGTCAAGTTCAGGGTCATGGTCAGGGTCAAGGTCAAGGTCAGGTTCAGGATCAGGGTCAAGTTCAGGGTCAGGTTCACAGTCAGACTCAGTGTCAGAATCAGGGTCAGAGTCAAGGTCAAGGTCAAGGTCAGGGTCAAGGTCAGGGTTAAGGTTAGGGTCAAATTCAAGGCCAAGGTCAAGGTCAAGTTCAAGGTCAGGTTCAGGGTCAGGGTCAGGTTCAGGGTCAGCATCAAGGTCAGGGTCAATGTCAAGTTCAGGGTCAGGGTGAAGGTCAGGGTCAGAATCAAGGTCCAGTTCGGGGTCAGGATCAAGGTCAGGGTCAGGGTCAAGGTCGAGGTCAGGGTCAAGATCAGGGACAGGTTCAGGGTCAGGTTCAGGGCCAGGGTCAAGTTCAAAATCAAGGTCAGTGTCAGGGTCAAAATCAAGGTCAGGGTCTGGGTCAAGGTCAAGGTCAAGGTCAAGTTAAAGATCAGGTTCAGGGTCAGAGTCAGGGTAAGGGTCTAGTTCAGGGTCAGGATCAAGGTCAGGGTCAAGGTCAAGGTCAGTGTCAGGGTCAGTGTCAAGTTCAGGGTCAGGTTCACAGTCAGACTTAGTGTCAGAATCATGGTCAGGGTCAAGTTCAGGGTCAAGTTCAGGGTCTAGGTCAGGGTCAGGGGCAAGGTCAAGTTCAGGTTCAGGGTCAGGGTCAGGTTCAAGGTTAGGGTCAATGTCAAGGTCGAGGTCAGGGTCAGGGTAAAGGTCGAGCTCAGGATCAGGGTAAGCTTCAGGGTCAGAGTCAGGTTCAAGGTCAAGCTCAAGGTCAGTGTCAGGGTCAAGGTCTAGGTCAGGGTACGGATCAGGGTCAGGGTAAAAGTCAGGGTCAAGTTCAAGGTTAGGGCCAAGGTCATTTTCAGTGTCAGGGTCAATTTCAATGTCAGGTTCAGTGTCAGGGTCAAGGTCAGGGTCATTGTTAGAATCAGGGTCAGGGTCGAGGTCAAGGTACATCAAGGTCAGGGTCAGGGTCAGGGTTAGGTTCAAGGTAAGGGTCAGGGTCAGGGTCAAGGTCAAGGTCAGGGTAAAGGTCAAGTTCAAGGTCAAGGGCAGGGTCAGGGTCAGGGTCAGTATCAGGGTCAGGTTCAGGGTCAGGATCAAGGTCAAGGTCAAGGTCAAGGTCAGGGTAAGGGTCAAAATCCATGTCAGGTCTGGGTCAGGGTCAGGGTCAGGGTCAAGTTCATTGTAAGGATCAGGGTCAGTGTCAACGTGAAGGTCAAGGTCAAAGTCAATTTCAGAGTTAAGATCTAGGTGAGGGTCAGGCTCAGCGTCAGGGTCAGGGTCAGGTTCAGTGTCAAGGTCAAGTCAGGTTCAGAGTTAAGGTCAAGGTCATGGTCAGGGTCAGGATCAAGTTCAAAGTCAAGGTCAGGGTTAGTGTCAAGGTCAAGGTCAGGGTCAGGGTCAGGGTCAAGTTTAAGATCAGGGTCAGGTTTAGAGTCAGGGTCAGGGTCAGGTTTAGGGTCAGGGTCAGAGTCAGGGTCAGGGTTAAGGTCAAGTTCAGGGTCAGGGTCAAGGACTAGGTCAGGGTCAGTTTCAGGCTCCGGGTCAGGGTGAGGGTCAGGGTCAGGGTCAGGGTCTTTGTAAGTTTCATTTTCTAGGTCAGAGTCAGTGTCAGTGTCAGGGTCAAGGTCTACATCGGGGTCATGGTCAGGGTCACGGTCAAGGTCAAATTCAGGGTCAGGGTCAAGTTCAAGTTCAGGGTCAATGTCAAGGTCAGGGTCAGAATTAAGGTCAGGGTCAGGGTCAGGGTCATGGTTAAGGTCAGGGTCAGGGTCAGGGTCTGGGTCAGGGTTAGGGAAACGGTTATCATTATGTTATGGTTATCGTTATGTTCTGTTAAGTGTCATGGTCACAGTCAGACTTAGCGTCAGGGTCAGGGTTAAGGTCAAGTTCAGGGTCAGGGTCAAGGTCTAAATCAGGGTCAGGGTCAAGGTCAAGGTCAGGGTCAGTGTCAAGGTCCAGATCAGGGTCAGATTAAGCGTCAGGGTCAGGGTCAGGGTCAAGTTCAGTGTAAGGGTAAGGGTCAAGGTCAGGGTGAGGTTCAGGGTCAAGATCAAGGTCAAGGTCAGGGTCAGGGTTAGGGCCAATTTTAGGGTCAGGGGCAGGTTCAAGGTCAGGGTCATTGTTAGGGTCAGGGTCAGGGTCAATGTAACAGTCAAGGTCAATGTCAAGGTCAGGGTTAGGGTCAAGGTCAGTATTAGAGTCAGGGTCAGCGTCAAGGTCAGTGTAAGGGTCAGGGTCCAGGTCAAGATCAAGGTCAGGGTCAGGGTCAAGGTCAAGGTCAGTGTCAGTGTCAAGGTCAAGGTTAGGGTCATTGTCAGGGTCAGTGTTAAGTTTAGGGTCAGGGTCAAGGTCAGGGTCAAGTTCAATGTCAAGGTCAGAGTCAAGGTCAAGGTCAAGGTCAAGGTAAAGGTCAAGGTCAAGGTCAAGTTCAGGGTCAGGGTCAGTATCAATGTGAGGTTCAAGGTCAAGGTCAGGGTCAGGGTCAAGGCCCAGGTCAGGGTCAGGGTCAGGGTCGGATTCAGGGTCAGGATCAAGGTCAGGTTAAGTGTCAGGGTCCGGTTCAGTGTCAGGGTCAGGGTCAGGGTCAAGGTCAATGTCAAGGTCAGGGTCAGAGTCAGGGTCATCGTCAAGGTCAGGGTCAGCGTCAGGGTCAGGGTCAAGGTAAGGGTCAGGGTCAGGGTCAGGGTCAAGGTCACGTTCAGGGCCAGGGTCAGGGTCATGATCAAGTTCAGGTTCAGGATCAGGGTCAAGTTCAGTATCAGGTTCACAGTCAGACTCAGTGTCAGGGTCAGGGTCAGGGTCGGATTCAGGGTCAGGGTTAAGGTCAAGTTCAGGGTCAGGGTCAAGGTCTAAGTCAGGGTCATGATCAAGTTCAAGTTCAGGGTCAAAGTCCATTTCAGGGTCAGGTTAAGCGTCAGGGTCAGGGTCAGGGTCAAGTTCAGTGTAAGGGTAAGGGTCAAGGTCAGGGTGAGTGTCAGGGTCAAGATCAAGGTCAAGGTCAGGGTCAGGTTTAGGGCCAATTTATGGGTCAGGGTCAGGGTCAGGTTCAAGGTCAGTGTCATTGTTAGGTTCAGGGTCAGGGTCAAGGTAACAGTCAAGGTCAATGTGAAGGTCAGTGTTAGGGTCAAGGTCAAGGTCAGTGTTAGAGTCAGGGTCAGCGTCAAGGTCAGTGTAAGGGTCAGGGTAAAGGTCAAGATCAAGGTCAGGGTCATGGTCAAGGTCAAGGTCAGGGTCAGGTTCAAGGTCACATTTAGTGTCAGTGTCAGGGTCAGTGTTAGGTTTAGGGTCAGGGTCAGGGTCAGGTTAAAGGTCAGGGTCAAGGTCAGGGTCAATGTCAGCATCAGGGTTAGGGTCAAGGTGAAGTTCAGGTTCAAGGTCACGGTCAAGGTCAGTGTCAGTGTCAAGGTCTCGGAAGGGGTCAGGGTCAAGGTCAGGGTAAGTGTCAGTGTCAGAGTCAGGGTCAGGGTCAACGTCAAGGTCAGGGTCAGGGTCAAGGTCCAGGTCAGGGTCAGGGTAAGCGTCAGGGTCAGTGTCAGGGTCAAGGTCAAGCTCAAGGTCAGTGTCAGGGTTAAGGTCTAGGTCAGGGTACGGTTCAGGGTCAGGGTCAAAGTCAGGGTCAAGGTCAAGTTCAGGGCCAAGGTCAGAATCAGGGTCAGGGTCAATTTCAGTGTCAGGTTCAGGGTCATGGTCAAGTTCAGTGTCATGGTTAGGGTTAGGGTCATTATCAAGGTCAAGGTCAAGTCAAGGTAAGTTTCAGGATCAAGGTCAAGGTCAGGGTCAGTGTTAGGGTCAAGTTCACAGTCAGACTTAGTGTGATAATCAGGGTCAGGGTCAAGGTCATGGTCAGAGTCAGGGTAAATGTCAAGGTCAAGGTGAAGTTCAGGGTATGGTCAGGGTCAGAGTCATGTTCAGGTTCAGGATCAAGGTCAGGGTCAATGTCAAGGTCAGGGTCAGGTTCAAGGTCAAGGTCAGCGTCAGGGTCAAGGGCAAGAGCAGGGTACGGGTCAGGGTCAGGGTCAAGATCAGGGTAAGGGTCAGGGTCAGGGTCAAGTTCAGTGTCAGAATCACAGTCAGACTTAGTGTCAGAATCAGGGTCAAGGTCAAGTTCAGGGTCAAGTTCAAGGTCAAGGTCAGTGTCAGGGTCAAGGTCAAGTTCAGGGTCAGGGTCAGGGTCAAAGTAAGGTTCAGGTTTAATGTCGAGGTCAGGGTCAAGGTCAGGGTCAAGTTCAAGGTCAATGTCAGGGCCAGGGTCAAGGTCAAGGTCAGGGTCATGCTCAGCGTCAAGGTCAAGGTCAAGGTCAGGTTCAGGGTCAAGGTCAGTGTCAGGGTCAGTGTGAAGGTCAGGGTTCAGGTCAGAATCAAAGTCAAGGTCATGGTCAAGGTCAGGGTTAGGGTCAGGGTCAGGGTCAGGGAAAGGTTCAGGGTCAGGGTCAAGGTCAAGGTCAGTGTCAGGGTCAAGGTCCAGGTCAGGGTCAGGGTCAGGGTCAGGTTAAGGTTCAGGGTCAGGGTCAAGGTCAGGGTTAAGGGTCAGGGTCAGGGTCAGGGTCAAAATCAATGTCAAAGGCAAGTTCAGGGTCAGGGTCAAGGTCATGGTCAGGGTCAGGTTCAAGTTCAATGTCAAGGTCATGGTCAGGGTCAAGTTCAGGGTCAGGTTCACAATCAGACAATGTCAGAATCGTTGTCAGAGTCAAGTTCAATGTCAGGATCAGGGTCAAGTTGATGGTCAAAGTCAGGGTCAAGGTCGAGGTCAAGGTCAAGGTCAGGGTCAATTTCAATATCAATATCAGCGTCAGGGTCAAAATCAAGGTCAGGGTCTGTGTCAAGGTCAAGTTCAGCGTCAGGGTCAGGGTCAAGGTCAGGGTCAGGGTCAGGGTCAAATTCAGGGTCAGGGTTAGGGTCAAGGTCAAGGTCAGGGTCAAGGTCAGGGTCCAGGTCAGGGTCAAGTTAAAGTTCAAGGTCAGGGTCAGGGTCTAAGTCAAGGTCAGGGTCATGGTCAAGGTCAAGTTCAGGGTCATGGTCAGTTTAAGGGTCAAGTTCATGGTCACGGTCAGAATCAATATCAAGGTCAGGGTCAAGGTCAGGGTCAAGGTCAGTGTCAGCGTCAGGGTCAGGGTCAGGTTCAAAGTCAGGGTCAGTGTCAAGGTCTAGGTCAGGGTCAGGGTCAGGGTCATGGTAAGGGTCAGGTTTTGGGTCAGGTTCAGAGACAGGGTCGGGGTTAAGGTCAAGTTCAGGGTCAGGTTCAGGGTTAATGTCAAGATCAAGCTCAAGGTAAAGTTCGTGGTCAGGGTTATTGTCAGTGTTAGGGTAAACGTTTAGGTCAGGGTCAGGGTCAGGTTCAGGGTCAAGGTCAGGTTCAGTGTCAGGGTCAGGGTCAAGGTCAAAGTCAAGGTTAGGGTCAGGGTCAAGGTCAGGGTCATGGTCAAGTTCAATGTCAGGGTCACGGTCAGGGTCAAGTTCAGGTCAAGTTCAGGTCAAGTTCAGGGTCAGGGTCAAGTGCAAAAACAGGGTCAATGTCAGGGTCAGGGTCAAGGTCAATGTCAGGGTCAGGGTTAAGGATCAAGGTCAGGGTCAGTGTCAGCGTTAGGTTTAGGTTTAGGGTCAATGTCAGGGTCAGGATCAGGGTCAGATTCAGGTTCAAGTTCAGGGTCAAGGTCAGGGTCAAGGTAAGGGTCAGGGTCAAGTTCGAGGTAAGGGTCAAGGTCAGGGGTCAAGTTCAATGTCAAGGTCAGGGTCAAGGTCAATGTCAAGGTCAGGGTCAAGGTCAAGATCAGGGTCAGGATCAGGGTGAAGGTCAGGGTCAGGGTCAGGGTCAAGGTCTGGGTCAAGGTCAAGGTCAAGGTCAAGGTCAAGGTCAAGGTCAAGGTCAGGGTCAAGGTCCAGCTCAGGGTCAGGGTAAGTGTCAGGGTCAGAGTCAGGGTCAAGGTCAAGGTCAAGGTCAGTGTCAGGATCAATGTCAGGTTCAAGGTCAAGTTCAGGGTCAGGGTCAAGGCCCAGGTCAGGGTCAGGGTCAAGGCCCAGGTCAGGGTCAGGGTCAGGGTCGGATTCAGGGTCAGGATCAAGGTCAGGTTAAGGGTCAGGGTCAGGTTCAGTGTCAGGGTCAGGGTCAGGGTCAAGGTCAAGATCAGGGTCAGAGTCAGGGTCATCGTTAAGGTCAGGGTCAAGGTCAGGGTCAGGGTCAAGGTAAGGGTCAGGGTCAGGGTCAGGGTCAAGGTCAAGTTCAGTGTCAGGGTCAGGTTTAAATTCAAGGTCAGGTTCAGGATCAGGGTCAAGTTCACGGTCAGGTTCACAGTCAGACTCAGTGTCAGAATCATGGTCAGAGTCAAGGTCAAAGTCATGGTCAGGGTCAAGGTCAAGGTCAAGGTCAAGGTCAGGGTTAAGGTCAGGGTCAAAGTCAAGGCCAAGGTCAAGGTCAAGTTCAAGGTCAGGTTCAGGGTCAGGGTCAGGTTCAGGGTCAGGATCAAGGTCAGGGTCAATGTCAAGGTCAGGGTCAGGGTGAAGTTCAGGGTCAGAATAAAGGTCCAGGTCAGGGTCAGGGTCAAGATCAGGGACAGGGTCAGGGTCAGTGTCAGGGCCAGGGTCAAAATCAAGGTCAGGGTCTGGGTCAAGGTCAAGGTCAAGGTCAGTGTCAGCGTCAGGGTCAGGGTCAGGTTCAAAGTCAGGGTCAGTGTCAAGGTCTAGGTCAGGGTCAGGGTCAGGGTCATGGTAAGGGTCAGGTTTTGGGTCAGGTTCAGAGACAGGGTCGGGGTTAAGGTCAAGTTCAGGGTCAGGTTCAGGGTTAATGTCAAGATCAAGCTCAAGGTAAAGTTCGTGGTCAGGGTTATTGTCAGTGTTAGGGTAAACGTTTAGGTCAGGTTCAGTGTCAGGTTCAGGGTCAAGGTCAGGTTCAGTGTCAAGGTCAGGGTCAAGTTCAGGTCAAGTTCAGGGTCAGGGTCAAGTGCAAAAACAGGGTCAATGTCAGGGTCAGGGTCAAGGTCAATGTCAGGGTCAGGGTTAAGGATCAAGGTCAGGGTCAGTGTCAGCGTTAGGTTTAGGTTTAGGGTCAATGTCAGGGTCAGGATCAGGGTCAGATTCAGGTTCAAGTTCAGGGTCAAGGTCAGGGTCAAGGTAAGGGTCAGGGTCAAGTTCGAGGTAAGGGTCAAGGTCAGGGGTCAAGTTCAATGTCAAGGTCAGGGTCAAGGTCAATGTCAAGGTCAGGGTCAAGGTCAAGATCAGGGTCAGGATCAGGGTGAAGGTCAGGGTCAGGGTCAGGGTCAAGGTCTGGGTCAAGGTCAAGGTCAAGGTCAAGGTCAAGGTCAAGGTCAAGGTCAGGGTCAAGGTCCAGCTCAGGGTCAGGGTAAGTGTCAGGGTCAGAGTCAGGGTCAAGGTCAAGGTCAAGGTCAGTGTCAGGATCAATGTCAGGTTCAAGGTCAAGTTCAGGGTCAGGGTCAAGGCCCAGGTCAGGGTCAGGGTCAAGGCCCAGGTCAGGGTCAGGGTCAGGGTCGGATTCAGGGTCAGGATCAAGGTCAGGTTAAGGGTCAGGGTCAGGTTCAGTGTCAGGGTCAGGGTCAGGGTCAAGGTCAAGATCAGGGTCAGAGTCAGGGTCATCGTTAAGGTCAGGGTCAAGGTCAGGGTCAGGGTCAAGGTAAGGGTCAGGGTCAGGGTCAGGGTCAAGGTCAAGTTCAGTGTCAGGGTCAGGTTTAAATTCAAGGTCAGGTTCAGGATCAGGGTCAAGTTCACGGTCAGGTTCACAGTCAGACTCAGTGTCAGAATCAGGGTCAGAGTCAAGGTCAAAGTCATGGTCAGGGTCAAGGTCAAGGTCAAGGTCAAGGTCAGGGTTAAGGTCAGGGTCAAAGTCAAGGCCAAGGTCAAGGTCAAGTTCAAGGTCAGGTTCAGGGTCAGGGTCAGGTTCAGGGTCAGGATCAAGGTCAGGGTCAATGTCAAGGTCAGGGTCAGGGTGAAGTTCAGGGTCAGAATAAAGGTCCAGGTCAGGGTCAGGGTCAAGATCAGGGACAGGGTCAGGGTCAGTGTCAGGGCCAGGGTCAAAATCAAGGTCAGGGTCTGGGTCAAGGTCAAGGTCAAGGTCAAGTTAAAGATCAGGTTCTGGGTCAGAGTCAGGGTAAGGGTCTGGTTCAGGGTCAGGATCAAGGTCAAAATCAAGGTCAAGGTCAGTGTCAGGGTCAGTGTCAAGTTCAGGGTCAAGTTCACAGTCAGACTTAGTGTCAGAATCAGGGTCAGGGTCAATTTCAGGGTCTAGGTCAGTGTCAGGGTCAGGGTCAAGTTCAGGTTCAGGGTCAGGGTCAGGTTCAAGGTTAGGGTCAGGGTCAAGGTCGAGGTCAGGGTCAAGGTCAGGGTCAATTTCAAGGTCAAGGTCAGTGTCAAGGTCAAAATCAAGGTTAGGGTCTGGGTCAAGGTCAAGGTCAAGGTCAATGTCAAGGTCAGTGTCAGGGTCAGAGTCAGGGTAAGGGTCTGGTTCAGGGTCAGGATCAAGGTCAGGGTCAAGGACAAGGTCAAGGTCAGGGTCAAGGTCCAGCTCAGGGTCAGGGTAAGTGTCAGGGTCAGAGTCAGGGTCAAGGTCAAGCTCAAGGTCAGTGTCAGGGTCAAGGTCTAGGTCAGGGTACGAGTCAGGGTCAGGGTAAAAGTCAGGGTCAAGTTCAAGGTTAGGGCCAAGTTCATTGTCAGGGTCAGGGTCAATTTCAGTGTCAGGTTCAGGGTCAGGTACAAGGTCAGGGTCATTGTTAGAATCAGGGTCAGGGTCGAGGTCAAGGTAAAGTCAAGGTCAGGGTCAGGGTCAAGGTCCAGGTCAGGGTCAGGGTCAGGGTCAGGGTCAGGTTCAGGGTCAGGGTCAAAATCAAGGTTAAGTGTCAGGGTCAGGTTCAAAATGTATGTCAAAGGCAAGTTCAGGATCAGGGTCAAGGTCAAGGTCAGGTTCAGTGTCAGGGTGAAGTTTAGGGTCAGGTTCAGAATCAGACAGTGTCAGAATCTTGGTCAGAGTCAAGTTCAATGTCAGGGTCAGGGTCAAGTTCATGGTCAGAGTCAGGGTCACGGTAAGGGTCAGGTTTTGTGTCAGGTTCACAGTCAGGGTCAGGGTTAAGGTCAAGTTCAAGGTCAGGGTCAGGGTAAAGTTCAAGGTCAAGCTCAAGGTAAAGTTCGTGGTCAGGGTCAATGTCAGTGTTAGGGTCAACGTCTAGGTCAGGGTCAGTGTCAGGGTCAGGGTCAAGGTCAGGGTCAGGGTCAACGTTAGGTTTATGGTTACGCTTAGGGTTAGCGTCAGGTTAAGTGTCAGGGTCACAGTCAGACTTAGTGTCAGGGTCAGGCTCAAGGTCAAAGTCAAGGTCAAGGTCAAGGTCAAGGTCAGGGTCAGTGCCAAGGTCAATGTCAGGGTCACGGTCAGTGTCAAGGTCAGGGTCAGGGTCAAGGTCAAGATCAGGGTCAGGGTCAAGTTCAAAGTGAGGTTCAGTGTCAGGGTCAAGGTTAGGTTTAGGGTCGATGTCAGGGTCAGGATCAGGGTCAGAGTCAGGTTCAAGTTCAGGGTCAAGTTCAGGGTCAAGGTCAGTATCAGGGTCAAGGTCGAGTTCAAGGTCAAGATCAGGGTCATGTTCAATGTCAAGGTAAGGGTCAGGGTTAAGGTCAGGGTCAGAGTATGGGTGAAGGTCAGGGTCAGGGTCAATGTCAAGGTCAAGGTCAAGGTCAAGGTAAAGTTCAAGTTCAGGGTCAGGGTGAAGGTCAATGTCAGGGTCAGGGTCAAGGTCAAGGTCAGGTTCAGGGTCAGTGTCAAGGTCTAGGTCAGGGTCAGGGTCAGGGTCATGGTAAGGGTCAGGTTTTGGGTCAGGTTCAGAGACAGGGTCGGGGTTAAGGTCAAGTTCAGGGTCAGGTTCAGGGTTAATGTCAAGATCAAGCTCAAGGTAAAGTTCGTGGTCAGGGTTATTGTCAGTGTTAGGGTAAACGTTTAGGTCAGGGTCAGTGTCAGGTTCAGGGTCAAGGTCAGGTTCAGTGTCAAGGTCAGGGTCAAGTTCAGGTCAAGTTCAGGGTCAGGGTCAAGTGCAAAAACAGGGTCAATGTCAGGGTCAGGGTCAAGGTCAATGTCAGGGTCAGGGTTAAGGATCAAGGTCAGGGTCAGTGTCAGCGTTAGGTTTAGGTTTAGGGTCAATGTCAGGGTCAGGATCAGGGTCAGATTCAGGTTCAAGTTCAGGGTCAAGGTCAGGGTCAAGGTAAGGGTCAGGGTCAAGTTCGAGGTAAGGGTCAAGGTCAGGGGTCAAGTTCAATGTCAAGGTCAGGGTCAAGGTCAATGTCAAGGTCAGGGTCAAGGTCAAGATCAGGGTCAGGATCAGGGTGAAGGTCAGGGTCAGGGTCAGGGTCAAGGTCTGGGTCAAGGTCAAGGTCAAGGTCAAGGTCAAGGTCAAGGTCAAGGTCAAGGTCAGGGTCAAGGTCCAGCTCAGGGTCAGGGTAAGTGTCAGGGTCAGAGTCAGGGTCAAGGTCAAGGTCAAGGTCAGTGTCAGGATCAATGTCAGGTTCAAGGTCAAGTTCAGGGTCAGGGTCAAGGCCCAGGTCAGGGTCAGGGTCAAGGCCCAGGTCAGGGTCAGGGTCAGGGTCGGATTCAGGGTCAGGATCAAGGTCAGGTTAAGGGTCAGGGTCAGGTTCAGTGTCAGGGTCAGGGTCAGGGTCAAGGTCAAGATCAGGGTCAGAGTCAGGGTCATCGTTAAGGTCAGGGTCAAGGTCAGGGTCAGGGTCAAGGTAAGGGTCAGGGTCAGGGTCAGGGTCAAGGTCAAGTTCAGTGTCAGGGTCAGGTTTAAATTCAAGGTCAGGTTCAGGATCAGGGTCAAGTTCACGGTCAGGTTCACAGTCAGACTCAGTGTCAGAATCAGGGTCAGAGTCAAGGTCAAAGTCATGGTCAGGGTCAAGGTCAAGGTCAAGGTCAAGGTCAGGGTTAAGGTCAGGGTCAAAGTCAAGGCCAAGGTCAAGGTCAAGTTCAAGGTCAGGTTCAGGGTCAGGGTCAGGTTCAGGGTCAGGATCAAGGTCAGGATCAATGTCAAGGTCAGGGTCAGGGTGAAGTTCAGGGTCAGAATAAAGGTCCAGGTCAGGGTCAGGGTCAAGATCAGGGACAGGGTCAGGGTCAGTGTCAGGGCCAGGGTCAAAATCAAGGTCAGGGTCTGGGTCAAGGTCAAGGTCAAGGTCAAGTTAAAGATCAGGTTCTGGGTCAGAGTCAGGGTAAGGGTCTGGTTCAGGGTCAGGATCAAGGTCAGGGTCAAGGTCAAGGTCAGTGTCAGGGTCAGTGTCAAGTTCAGGGTCAAGTTCACAGTCAGACTTAGTGTCAGAATCAGGGTCAGGGTCAATTTCAGGGTCTAGGTCAGTGTCAGGGTCAAGGTCAAGTTCAGGTTCAGGGTCAGGGTCAGGTTCAAGGTTAGGGTCAGGGTCAAGGTCGAGGTCAGGGTCAAGGTCAGGGTCAATTTCAAGGTCAAGGTCAGTGTCAGGGTCAAAATCAAGGTTAGGGTCTGGGTCAAGGTCAAGGTCAAGGTCAATGTCAAGGTCAGTGTCAGGGTCAGAGTCAGGGTAAGGGTCTGGTTCAGGGTCAGGATCAAGGTCAGGGTCAAGGACAAGGTCAAGGTCAGGGTCAAGGTCCAGCTCAGGGTCAGGGTAAGTGTCAGGGTCAGAGTCAGGGTCAAGGTCAAGCTCAAGGTCAGTGTCAGGGTCAAGGTCTAGGTCAGGGTACGGGTCAGGGTCAGGGTAAAAGTCAGGGTCAAGTTCAAGGTTAGGGCCAAGTTCATTGTCAGGGTCAGGGTCAATTTCAGTGTCAGGTTCAGGGTCAGGTACAAGGTCAGGGTCATTGTTAGAATCAGGGTCAGGGTCGAGGTCAAGGTAAAGTCAAGGTCAGGGTCAGGGTCAAGGTCCAGGTCAGGGTCAGGGTCAGGGTCAAGGTCAGGTTCAGGGTCAGGGTCAGGGTCAACGTTAGGTTTATGGTTACGCTTAGGGTTAGCGTCAGGTTAAGTGTCAGGGTCACAGTCAGACTTAGTGTCAGGGTCAGGCTCAAGGTCAAAGTCAAGATCAAGGTCAAATTCAAGGTCAGGGTCAGGGCCAAGGTCAATGTCAGGGTCACGGTCAGTGTCAAGGTCAGGGTCAGGGTCAAGGTCAAGATCAGGGTCAGGGTCAAGTTCAAAGTGAGGTTCAGTGTCAGGGTCAAGGTTAGGTTTAGGGTCGATGTCAGGGTCAGGATCAGGGTCAGAGTCAGGTTCAAGTTCAGGGTCAAGTTCAGGGTCAAGGTCAGTATCAGGGTCAAGGTCGAGTTCAAGGTCAAGATCAGGGTCATGATAAAATGTCAAGGTAAGGGTCAGGGTTAAGGTCAGGGTCAGAGTATGGGTGAAGGTCAGGGTCAGGGTCAAGGTCAAGGTCAAGGTCAAGGTCAAGGTAAAGTTCAAGTTCAGGGTCAGGGTCAAGGTCAAGGTTGGGGTCAGGTTCAAGTTCAAGGTCAGGTTCAGGATTAGGGTCAGGGTCATGGTCAGTGTCAATGTCAGGTACAATGTCAAGGTCAGGGTCAAGGTCAGTGTCAGCGTCAGGGTCAGGGTCAGGTTCAAAGTCAGGGTCAGGGTCAAGGTCAAGGTCAGGTTCAGGGTCAGGATCAAGTTCAGGGTCAGGTTCACAGTCAGACTTAGTGTCAGAGTCAGGGTCAGAGTCAAGGTCAGGGTCAAATTCAAAGTCAAGGTTAGGGTCAGGTTCAAGGTCAAGGTAAGGTTCAGGGTCAGGGTCAAGGTCGAGGACAGGGTCAAGGTCAGTTTCAAGTTCAACGTCAAGTTCAGTTTCACGGTCAAAATCAAGGTCAGGGTCTGGATCAAGGTCAAGGTCAATATCAAGGTCAGTATCAGGGTCGAGGTCAGTGTCAGGGTGAAGGTCAGGGTCAAAGTCAAAGTCAAGGTGAAGGTCAAGGTCAAGGTCAAGGTCAGTGTCAGGGTCAGCGTTAGGTTCAGGTTTAGGATCAAGGTCAGGGTCAAAGTCAAGGTCAGGGTCAGGGTCAAGGTCAGCGTCAGTATCGAGGTCCATCTCAGGGTCAGGGTAAGCTTCAGGGTCAGAGTCAGGGTCAAGGTCAAGCTCAAGGTCAGTGTCAGGGTCAAGGTCTAGGTCAAAGTACGTGTCAGGGTCAGGGTCAAAGTCAGGGTCAAGGTCAAGGTCAGGGCCAAGGTCAGGGTCAGGGTCAGGGTCAATTTCAGTGTCAGGTTCAGGGTCAGGGTCAAAGTCAGAGTCATTGTTAGAATCAGGGTCAGGGTCAAGGTCTACGTGAAGTCAAATTCAGGGTTAGGGTCAAGGTCTAGGTCAGGGTCAGTGTTAGGGTCAAGTTAACATTCAGACCGTGTCATAATCAGGGTCAGGGTCAGGGTCAAGATCAAGGTCAAGGTAAAGGTCAAGGTCAATATCAAGTTCAGGGCAGGGTAAGGTTCAGGGTCAGGGTCAAGGTCAGGGTCAGGGTCAGTGTCAGGTTCAAGGTCAGGGTCAGTGTCAAGGTCAAGGTCTGGTTCAGGGTCAGGGTCAAGGTCAGGGTCAGGGTCAAGGTCTTGGTAAGGGTCAGTGTCAGGATCAAGTTCAGTGTTAGGGTCAGGGTCAAGGTCAGGGTCAGGGTCAAGGTAAAGGTCAACGTCAGGGTAAGGGTCAAGGTCAAGGTCAGGGTCAGGGTCAGGTTTAGGGTCAGGGTCAGGTTTAGGGTCAGGGTCAGGGTCAGTTTCAAGGTCAAAGTCAATGTCAGGGTCAAGTTCAATGTCAGGGTCATGTTCTGGGTCAAGTTGAAGGTCATTGTCAGGGTCAGGGTCAAGGTCAAGGTCAGGGTCAGGGTCAAGTTCAAGGGCAGGGTCAGTGTCAGGGTCAAGGTCAGGGTCAGGGTCAAGGTAAGGGTCAGGTTCAAGGTCAGGGACAGGGTCAGATTCAATGTCAAGGTCAGGGTCAGGGTAAAGGTCAAGGTCTATTTCAGGGTAAGGTACAGCGTTAGTGTCAGGGTCAGGGTCAGGTTCAATGTCAAGGTTCAATGTCAGCGTCAGTATCCAGGTCCATCTCAGGGTCAGGGTAAGCTTCAGAGTCAGAGTCAGGGTCAAGGTCAATCTCAAGGTCAGTGTCAGGGTCAAGGTCTAGGTCAGGGTACGTGTCAGGGTCAGGGTCAAAGTCAGGGTCAAGGTCAAGGTCAGGGCCAAGGTCAGGGTCAGGGTCAGGGTCAATTTCAGTGTCAGGTTCAGGGTCAGGGTCAAGGTCAGGGTCATTGTTAGAACCAGGGTCAGGGTCAAGGTCTAGGTGAAGTCAAGGTCAGGGTCAGGTTCAAGGTCTAGGTCAGAATAAGTGTTAGGGTCAAGTTCACATTCAGACCGTGTCATAATCAGAGTCAGGGTCAAGGTCTGGGTCAGGGTCAGGGTAAAGGTCAAGTTCAAGGTCAAGTTCAGGGAAGGGTCAGGGTGAGGTCAGGGTCAAGGTCAGGGTCAGGGTCAAGGTCAGGGTCAAGGTCAAGGTCAAGGTCAGGTTCAGGGTAAGGGTCAAGTTCTGGGTCAGGTTCATAGTCAGACTTAGTGTCAGAATCAGGGTCAGGGTCAAGGTCAGGGTGAAGTTCAAGGTCAGGGTCAAGCTCAGGGTCGAGGTCTGGGTCAAGGTCAGTGTCAGAGTCAAAATCAAGGTTAGGGTCAGGGTCAAGGTCAAGGACAAGGTCAGTGTTAGGGTCAATGTCTAGGTCAGGGTCAGGGTCAGGGTCAAGGTCAGGGTCAGGGTCAGGGTCAGGGTCAAGCTCAAGGTGTTGGTCAGGGTTACCGTTAGGTTTTTTGGTTACGCTTAGGGTTAGGGTCAGGTTAAGTGTCAGGGTCACAGTCAGACTTAGTGTCAGGGTCAAGGTCAAAGTCAAGGTCAAGGTCAAGGTCAGGTTCAGAGTAAAGGTCAATGTCAGGGTCGGGGTCAGGGTCAAGGTCAGGGTCAGGGCAAGGGTCAAGGTCGAGGTCACGGTAAAGGACAGAATCAATTTAAAGTTCAAGGTCAGTGTCAGGGTCAAAATCAAGGTCATGGTCTGGGTCAAGGTCAAGGTCATGGTCAGGGTCAGGGTCAAGTTCAAGGTCAAGTTCAGGGTAAGGGTCATTGTCAAGGTCAAGATCAACATCAGGGTCACGGTCAAGGTCAAGGTCAGGGTCAGGTTCAAGGTCAATGTCAGGGTCAGGGTCAGAGTCAGGATTAGGTTTAGGGTCAATGTCAGGGTCATGATCAGGGTCAGAGTCAAGTTCAAGTTCAGGGTCAAGGTCAGGGTCAAGGTCAGTGTCAGGGTCAAGGTCGAGGTCAGGGCCAAGTTCAGGGTCAGGATCAGGTTCAGGGTCAAACTCAGGTGTTGGTAGTGGTTACCGTTACTTTTTTTGGTTACGCTTAGTGTTAGGGTCAGGTTAAGAGTCAGGGTCACATTCAGACTTAGTGTCAGGGTCAGGGTCAAGGTTAAAATCAAGGTGAAGGTCAAAATCAAGGTCAGGTTCAGGGTCAAGGTCAATGTCAGGGTCAGGGTCAGCGTCAGGGTAAGTGTCAATGTCAGGGTCAGGGTCAGGGTCAAGGTCAGGATCAGTGTCAGGGTCAAGGTCAGGGTCAGGGCCAAGGTAAGGGTCAGGTTCAAGGTCAGGTACAGGGTCAGAGTCAATTTCAAGGTCAGGGTCAGGGTAAAGGTCAAGGTCTATTTCAGTGTAAGGGATAGCGTTAGTGTCAGGGTCAGGGTCAGGGTCAAGGTCAGGGTCAGGGTCAGGGTCAAGTTCAAGATCAGAGTCAGGGTCAGGGTCAGGGTCAAGTTCAAGGTCAAATCAATGTCAGGTTCAAGATCTAGGTGAGGGTCAGGTTCACGGTCAGGGTCAGGGTCAGGTTCAGGTTCAAGGTCAAGGTCAGGGTTAGAGTCAGGTTCAAGGTCAAGGTCAGGGACAGGGTCAAGGTCAAGGTCAGTGTCAGGGTCAGAGTCAGGGTTAGTCTTAGGGTCAGGATGAGGGTCAGTTTCATTGTCAGCGTCAAAATCATGGTCAAAGGCAAGATCAGGGTCAGGGTCAAGGTCAAGGTCATGGTCAGGGTCAGGGTCAAGGTCTAGGTCAGTGTCAGGGTCAGGGTCAAGGTCAAGGTCAAGATCAAGGTAAAGTTTGTGGTCAGGGTCAATATCAGTGTTAGGGTCAATGTCTAGGTCAGGGTCAGTGTCAGGGTCAGGGTCAAGGTCAGGTTCAGGGTCAGGGTCAGGGTCAAGGTAAAGGTCAGGGTCAGGGTCACCGTTAGGTTTATGATTACGCTTAGGGTTAGCGTCAGGTTAAGTGTCAGGTTCACAGTCAGACATAGTGTCAGGGTCAGGGTCAAGGTTAAAGTCAAGGTCAAGGTCAAGGTCAAGGTCAGGGTCAGGGACAAGGTCAATGTCAGGGTCACGGTCATGGTCAAGGTCAGGGTCAGGGTCAAGGTTGAGGTCAGGGTCAAGATCAGGGTCAAGTTCAAGGTCAAGGTCAGGGTCAGGGTCAGTGTCTAGGTCAGGATCAAGGTCAGTGTCAAAGTCAAGATCAGGGTCAGGGTTAAGGTCCACGTCACGGTCAGGGTCATGGTCAGTGTCAGGGTCAAGGTCAAGGTCAGGGTCAGGGTCAGGTTCAGGGTCAGGGTCAAGTTCAATGTCAAATCAATGTCAGGTTTAAGATCTAGGTGAGGGTCAGGGTTAGGGTCAACGTCAGGGTCAGGTTCAGGGTCAAGGTCAAGGTCAGGGTCAGAGTAAGGTTCAAGGTCAAGGTCAGGTACAGGGTCAAGGTCAAGGTCAGGGTCAGGGTCAGGGTCAGGGTTAGTCTTAGGGTCAGGATGAGGGTCAGGTACATTGTCAGCGTCAAAATCAAGGTCAAAGGCAAGATCGGGGTCAGGGTCAAGGTCAAGGTCAGTGTCAGAGTCAGGGTCAAGGTCAAGGTCAGGGACAGGGTCAAGTTCAAGGTCAGGGTCAGGGTCAGGGTCAAGGTCAGGGTCAGGGTCAGGGTCATGGTAAGGGTCAGGTTTTGGGTCAGGTTCAGAGTCAGGGTAAGGGTTAAGGTCAAGTTCACGGTCAGGGTCAGGGTCAAGGTCAAGGTCATGCTCAGGGTCAGGGTCAAGGTCTAGGTCAGGGTCAGTGTCAGGGTCAGGGTCAAGGTCAGGTTTTGGGTCAGGGTCAGTGTCAGGGTCAGGGTCAAGGTCAGGGTCAGGGTCAAAGTCAGGGTCAAGGTCAGGGTCAGGGTCAAAGTCAGGGTCAAGGTAAAGGTCAGGGTCAGGGTCACCGTTAGGTTTATGGTTACGCTTAGGGTTAGCGTCAGGTTAAGTGTCAGGGTCACAGTCAGACATAGTGTCAGGGTCAGGGTCAAGGTCAAAGTCAAGGTCACGTTCAAGGTCAATGTCAGGGTCAGGGTCAAGGTCCATGTCAGGGTCACGGTCATGGTCAAGGTCAGGGTCAGGGTCAAGGTCGAGGTCAGGGTCAAGATCAGTGTCAAGTTCAAGGTCAAGGTCAGGGTCAGGGTCAAAATCAAGGTCAGGGTCTGGGTCAAGTTCAAGGTCAGGGTCAGGGTCAGGGTTAGAGTCAGGTTCAAGGTCTAGGTCAGAATCACTGTCAGGTTCAGAGTCAGTGTCAAGGTCAAGGTAAGGGTCAGGGTCAAAATCAGTGTCAGAGTCAAGGTCTACGTCAAGGTCAGGTTCATGGTCAAGGTCAAGGTCGGGGTCAGGGTAAAGGTCAACGTCATGGTCAAGTTCAGGGACAGGGTCAAGTACAAGTTCAGGGTAAAGGTAGAGGTCAGTGTCAGGGTCAGTGTCAAGGTCAAAGTCAAGGTCAGGTTCAAGGTCTATGTAAGGGTCAGGTTCAGGGTCAGGGTCAAGGTTAAGGTCAGGGTCTATGTCAGGGTCACGGTCAGGGTCAAGGTCAAAGTCAGGGTCAAGGTCAGGGTCAGGGTCAGGGTTCGGTTCATGGTAAGGGTCAGGGTCAAGGTCAAGGTCAGGGTCAAGGTCAAGGTAAAGGTCAAGGGCAGTGTCAGTGTCAGGGTCAGGGTCAGGATCAGGGTCAGGTCAAGGGTCAGGATCAAGGTCAGGGTCAAGGTCAAGGTCAAGGTCAAGGACAGGGTCAAGGTCAAGGTCAGGGTCTGGGTCAAGGTCAAGGACAAGGACAAGGTCAAGTTCAGGGTCAGGGTCAAGGTCAGGGTCATTGTCAGGGTCATGGTCAAGGTCAAGGTCAGGGTCAGTGTCAGGGTCATGGTCTACGTCAGGGTATGGGTCAGGGTCAGGGTCAAAGTCAGGGTTTAGTTCAAGTTCTGGGCCATAGTCAGGGTCAGGGTCACGGTCAATTTCAGGATAAGGGTCAGGGTCAAGGTCAGTGTCAAGGTCAGGGTTAAGTTCAAATTCATTGTCAGGTTCAAGGTCAAGGTCAGGGTCTGGGTCAGGGTCAGGGTCAACATCACGGTCAGGGTTTGGGTCAAGGTAAAGGTCAGGGTCACGGTCAGGTTCAAGGTCAAGATCAGATTCAAAGTCAGGTTCATGGTCAAGGTCAGGGTCAGGGTCAGTGTCAAGGTCAAGGTCAGGGTCAATGTCAGTGTTAGGGTCAATGTCTAGGTCAGGGTCAGGTTCAAGGTCAGGTTCAGGGTCAAGGTAAAGTTCAAGGTCAGGGTCAGGGTCAAGGTCAAGTTCAGGGTCAGGGTCAAGGTCAAGGTCAGGGTCAGGTTCAGGGTCAGGGTCAAGGTCAGGGTCAGTGTCAGTGTCAATGTCAAGGTCAGGGTCAAGTTCAACGTCAAGTTGAAGGTCATTTTCAGGGTCAGGGTCAAGGTCAAGGTCAGGGTCAGGGTCAAGGTCAAGGTCAGTGTCAGTGTCAGGGTCAAGGTCAGGGTCAGGGTCAAGGTCAGGGTCAGTTTCAAGGTCAAGGTTAGGGTCCGGGTCAGGGTCAGGGTCAGGGTCAAGGTCTATTTCAGGGTAAGGTACAGCGTTAGTGTCAGGGTCAGGGTCAGGGTCAAGGTCAGAGTCAGGGTCAGGGTCAAGTTCAAGGTCAGGGTCAGAGTCAGGGTCAGGGTCTGGGTCAGGATCAAGGTCAGTGTCAAGGTCAAGATCAGGGTCAGGGTCAAGGTCCACGTCACGGTCAGGGTCATGGTCAGGGTCAGGGTCAAGGTCAAGGTCAGGGTCAGGGTCAGGTTCAGGGTCAGGGTCAAGTTCAATGTCAAATCAATGTCAGGTTTAAGATCTAGGTGAGGGTCAGGGTTAGGGTCAACGTCAGGGTCAGGTTCAGGGTCAAGGTCAAGGTCAGGGTCAGAGTAAGGTTCAAGGTCAAGGTCAGGGACAGGGTCAAGGTCAAGGTCAGGGTCAGGGTCAGGGTCAGGGTTAGTCTTAGGGTCAGGATGAGGGTCAGGTTCATTGTCAGCGTCAAAATCAAGGTCAAAGGCAAGATCGGGGTCAGGGTCAAGGTCAAGTTCCGGGTCAGGGTTAGGGTCAATGTTAGGGTCAGGGTCAAGTTTAAATCAGGGTCACGGTCAGAATCAGTGTCAGGGTCAGGTTTAGGGTCAGGTTCAGAGTCAGGATTAGGGTTAAGGTCAAATTCAGGGACAGGGTCAAGGTCTAGGTCAGGGTCAGGTTCAGGCTCAGGGTCAGTGTCACGGTCAGTGTCAGGGTCAGGTTCAGGGTCAGGGTCAAAATCAAGGTCAGGTTCTGGGTCAATGTCAAGGTCAGGTTCAGGGTCAGGGTCAGAGTTAAGGTCAGGGTCAGGGTCAGGGTCAGGGTTAAGATGAGGGTCAGGGTCAGTGTCAGGGTCAGGGTTAGGGAAACGGTTTTATGGTTATGTTTAGGGTCTGTAAAGTGTCAGGGTCACAGTCAGACTTAGTGTCAGGGTCAGGTTTAAGGTCCGGGTCAGGGTCAAGTTCAAGGTCAAGGTCAGGGTTAGAGTCAGGGTCAGCATCACGGTCAGTGTAAGGGTCAGGTTCAACGTCAAGGTCACGGTCAGGGTCAGGGTAACGGTTAGTTTTATTTTCAGGGTTAGGGTCAGGTTAAGGGTCAGGTTCACAGTCAGACTTAGTGTCAGGTTCAGGGTCAAGGTCAGAATCAAGGTCAAGATCAAGGTCAGGGTCAGGGTCAAGGTCAAGGTCAGGGTCAGTGTCAAGTTCAAGGTTAGGGTCAGTGTCCGGGTCACGGTTAGGTTTAGGGTCAGGGTCAGGGTCAGGGTCATTGTCAATGTCAGCCTCAGGGTAAGGGTTAAGGTCAAGTTCAGGGTCAAGGTCACGGTCAAGGTCAGTGTCAAAGTCAAGGTCTAGGTAAGGGTCAGGGTCAAGGTCAAGGTCAGGGTCAGGGTCAAGGTCCAGGTCAGGCTCAGTGTAGGCGCCAGGGTCAGAGTCAGGGTCAAGGTCAAGCTCAAGGTCAGTGTCAGGGTCAAGGTCTAGGTCAGGATACGGTTCAGAGTCAGGGTCAATGTCAGGGTCAAGTTCAAGGTTAGGGCCAACGTCATTGTCAGGGTCAGGGTCAATTTCAGTGTCAGGTTCAGGGTCAGGGTCAAGGTCAGTGTCATGGTTAGGGTCAGGGTCAGGGTCAAGGTCAAGGTAAAGTCAAGGTCAGTGTCAGGGTCAAGGTCTAGGTCAGGGTCAGTGTTAGGGTCAAGTTCACAATCAGACTTAGTTTCATAATCAGGGTCAGGGTAAAGGTCAATGTCAAGGTCAAGTTCAGGGTGTGGTCAGGGTCAGAGTCACGTTCAGGTTCAGGATCAAGGTCAGGGTCAAGGTCAAGGTCAGTGTCAGGTTCAAGGTCGAGGTAAGGTTCAGGGTCAGGGTCAGGGTTAAGTTCTGGTTCAGGATCACAGTCAGACTTAGTGTCAGAATCAGGGTCAAGTCAAGTTCAGGGTCAAGTTCAATGTCAAAGTCAGGGTCAGCATCAAGGTCAAGGTCAGGGTCAATGTCAGGGTCAAGTTCAGGGTCAGTGTCAAGGTCAAGTTCAGGGTCAGGGTCAGGGTCAAGTTCAGGTTCAGGGTCAAGGTTGAGTTCAGGGTCAAGGTCAGGGCCAGGGTCAAGGTCAATGTCAGGGTCATGCTCAGCGTCAAGGTCAAGGTCAAGGTCAGGTTCAGGTTCAAGGTCAGTTTCAGGGTCGGGGTGAGTGTCAGAGTCAAGGTCAGAATCAAAGTCAAGGTCAAGGTCAAGGTCAGGGTCAGGGTCAGGTTAAGGTTCAGGGTCAGGGTCAGAGTCAGGTTCAGGGTAAGGTTCATAATCAGGGTCAAGGTCAGGGTCAAGGTCAAGGTCAAGGTCAGCGTCAGGGTCAGGGTTAGGGTCAGGGTCAGGGTCAGGGTTACGTTCAAGGTCAAGGTCAGAATCAGAGTCAGGGTCATCGTCAAGGTCAGGGTCAGGGTCAGTGTCAGGGTCAAGGTAAGGGTCAAGGTCAATGTCCAGCTCAGGTTCAGGTTAAGCGTCAGGGTCAGAGTCAGGGTCAAGGTCAAGCCCAAGTTCAGTGTCAGGGTCAAAGTCTAGGTCAGAGTACGGGTCACGGTCAGGGTCAAAGTCAGGGTCAGGGTCAAGGTCAAGGTCAGGGTCAAGGTCAGGGTCAAGGTCAAGGTCAAGGGCAGTGTCAGGGTTAGTGTCAAGGTCAAGGTCAGGTTCAGGGTCAGGGTCAAGTTTAGGGTCAGGTTCACAACCAGACAGTGTCAGAATCATGGTCAGAGTCAAGTTCAATGTCAGGGTCAGGGTCACGTTCAAGGTCAGGGTCAAGGTCAGGGTCAAGGCCAAGGTCAAGATCAGGGTCAGGGTCAAGGTCCAGGTCAGGCTCAGTGTAAGCGCCAGGGTCAGAGTCAGGGTCAAGGTCAAGCTCAAGGTCAGTGTCAGGGTCAAGGTCTACGTCAGGGTACAGTTCAGGGTCAGGGTCAATGTCAGGGTCAAGTTCAAGGTTAGGGCCAAGGTCATTGTCAGGGTCAGGGTCAATTTCAGTGTCAGGTTCAGGGTCAGGGTCAAGGTCAGTGTCATGGTTAGGGTCAGGGTCAGGGTAAAGGTCAAGGTAAAATTAAGGTCAGTGTCAGGGTCAAGGTCTAGGTCAGGGTCAGTGTTAGGGTCAAGTTCACAATCAGACTTAGTGTCATAATCAGGGTCAGGGTAAAGTTCAAGGTCAAGGTCAAGTTCAGGGTATGGTCAGGGTCAGAGTCACTTTCAGGTTCAGGATCAAGGTCAGGGTAAAGGTCAAGGTCAGGGTCAGGTTCAAGGTCAGTTTCAGGGTCTGGGTCAAGTTCAGGTTCAAGATAACAGTCAGACTTAGTGTCAGAATCAGGGTCAAGGTCAAGTTCAAGGTCAAGTTCAAGGTCAAGGTCAGGGTCAGCATCAAGGTCAAGGTCAGGGTCAAGGTCAGGGTCAAGTTCAGGGTTAGTGTCAAGTTCAGGGTCAGGGTCAGGATCAAGGTCAGGGTCATGGTCAAGTTCGAGGTCAGGGTCAAGGTCAGGGTCAAGTTCAAGGGCAGTGTCAGGGTCAGGGTCAAGGTCAAAGTCAGGGTCAAGGTCGGGGTAACGGTTAGATTTATGGTTAGGGTCAGGGTCATGGTTCAAGTAAAGTTCAGGGTCAGGGTCAGGGTCAAGGTCAAGGTCAATGTCAAGGTCAAGCTCGGGGTCATAGTGAGGATCAAGGTCAGGGTCAGGGTCAGTGTCAGGGTCAGGGTCATGTTCAAAATCAGGGTCAGCGTTTAAGTCAAAGTCAAGGTCAGGGTCACGGTCAGGGTCAAGGTTAATGTCAGGGTCAAGTTCGAGGTCAGGGTCAAGATCAGGGTCAGGGTCAAGGTCAAGGTCATGGTCAGGGTCAAGTTCAGGGTCAGAGTCTAGGTCAGGGTCAGGGTGAAATTCATGGATAGGGTCAGGTTTTGGGTCAGGGTCAGAGTCAGGGTCAGGGTTAAGGTCAAGTTCAGGGTCAGGGTCAGGGTCAAGGTCAAAGGTCAAGTTCAACATCAAGTTCGGGGTCAGGGTCAAGGTCAGTGTTAGGGTCAATGTCTAGGTCAGGGTCAGTGTCAGGGTCACGGTCAAGTTCAGGGTCAGGGTCAGGGTCAGGGTCAAGGTCAAGGTGAGGGTTAGGGTTACCGTTAGGTTTTTTGGTTACCCTTAGGGTTAGGGTCAGGTTAATTATCAGGGTCACAGTCAGACTTAGTGTCACTTTCAGGGTCAAGATCAAAGTCAGGGTCTGGGTCAAGGTCAAGGTCAGGTTCAGGGTCAGGGTCAAGGTCAAGTTCAGGGTCAGCGTCAAGTTCAAGTTCAGGGTCAGTGTCAGGGGTAGGGTTAGTTTTAGGGTCAATGTCAGGGTCAGGATCTGGGTCAGAGTCAGGTTCATGTTCAGGGTCAAGGTCAGGGTAAAGGTCAGGGTCAAGGTCAGTGTAAGGGTCAAGGTCGAGAATATCGTCAAGGTCAGGTTCAAATTCAAGGTCAAGGTCAGTGACAGGGTCAAGGTCAGGGTCAGGGTCATTGTCAGGGTCAAGGTCAAGGTTAGGGTCAAGGTCAGGGTCATGGTCAAGGTCATGTTACGGGTCAGGGTCAGGGTCAAGGTCAAGGTCAAGTTCAAGGTCAAGGTCATGGTAAGGGTCAAGGTCAAGGTTAGGGTCAAGGTCAGGGTCAAGGTCGAGGTCAGGGTCAAGGTCAGGGTCAAGTTCAAGGTCAAGGTCAGTGTCAGGGTCAAGGTCAGGATCTGAGTCAATTTCAAAGTCAAGGTCAAGGTCAGTGTCAGGGTCAGTGTCAGGGTGAAAGTCAGGGTCAAGGTCAAGGTCAGGGCCAAGGTCAGGGTCAGGGTCAGGGTCGAGGTCAAGGTCTGGGTCAAGCTCCGGGTTAATATCAGGGTCAAAGTCAAGGTCTAGTTCAAGGTCAAGGTCAAGGTCAGGGTCAGGTTCAGGGTCAGGATCAAGGTCAGGTTCAAGGTCAAGGTCAAATTTCAGGGTCACGGTCGGGGTCAGTGTGAGGGTCAAGTTCAGGGTAAGTGTCAGGGTCGGGGTCAGGGTCAGGTTCAGGTTCAAAATCAAGGTCAAATGCAAGATCAATTTCAGGGTCAAGTTCAAGTTCATGGTCAGTGTCCGGGTCAAGTTAAAGGTCAAGGTCAGGTTCAGGGTCAGGGTCAAGTTCAGGGTAAGGTTCACAGATTTAGTGTCAGAATCAGAGTCAGAGTCAAGGTCAGGGTAAAGTTCAAGGTCAAGTTCAGGGTCAGGTTCAAGGTCAAGGTCAGGGTTAGGGTCAGGATCAGGGTCATGGTCAGTGTCAAGGTCAAGGTCAGGGTAAAAGTTAGGGTCATGTTCAAGGTCAGTGTCAGGGTCAGGTTCTGGTCAGGGACCGCGTCAAGGTCATGTACAATGTCAAGGTCAGTGTCAGCGACAGGGTCAGGGTCAGGTTTAATGTCAGGGTGAGGGTCAAGGTCAAGGTCAGGTTCAGTGTCAGCGTCAAGTTCACGTCAGATTCACAGTCAGACTTAGTGTCAGAATCAGGGTCAGGGTCAAGTTCAGGATCAAGGTCTGGGTCAAATTCAGGGTCAGGTTCAAGGTCAGGTTCAGGGTCAGGGTCAAGTTCAGGTTCAAGGTCAGAGTCAGACTTAGTGTCAGAATCAGGGTCAGGGTGAATTTCGGGGTCAGGGACAGGGTATGGGTCAAGGTCAGGGTCAGGGTCAGGGTCAGCGTCAGGGTCAAGGTCAAGGTTAGGGTCAAGGTCAGGGTCATGGTCAAGGTCATGTTACGGGTCAGGGTCAGGGTCAAGTTCAAGGTCAAGGTCAGTGTCAGGGTCAAGGTCAGGGTCTGAGTCAATTTCAAAGTCAAGGTCAAGGTCAGTGTCAGGGTCAAGGTCAGTGTCAGGGTCAGTGTCAGGGTGAAAGTCAGGGTCAAGGTCAAGGTCAGGGCCAAGGTCAGGGTCAGGGTCAGGGTCGAGGTCAAGGTCAGGGTCAAGGTCAGGGTTAATGTCAGGGTCAAAGTCAAGGTCTAGTTCAACGTCAAGGTCAAGGTCAGGGTCAGGGTCTGGGTCAGGTTCAGGGTCAGGATCAACGTCAGGTTCAAGGTCAAGATCAGGTTTCAGGGTCAAGGTCCAGGTCAGGGTCAGGGTCGGGGTCAGCGTGAGGGTCAAGTTCAGGGTAAGTGTCAGGGTCAGGGTCAGGGTCAGGTTCAGGGTCAAAATCAAGGTCAAAGGCAAGATCAATTTCAGGGTCAAGTTCAAGTTCATGGTCAGTGTCAGGGTCAAGTTAAAGGTCAAGGTCAGGTTCAGGGTCAGGGTCAGGGTCAGGGTCAAGGTCAAGGTCAGGGTCAGGTTCAGGGTCAGGGTCAGGGTCAAGGTCAAGTTCAGGGTCAGGTTCAGGGTCAGGTACAGGGTCATGGTCAGGGTCAGGGTAAAGGTTAGGGTTAGGGTCAGGGACAGGTGCAGAGTCCGGGTCAGTGTGTAGATCAGGTTCAAGGTCAAGGTCTGGTTCAGAGTTAGGGTCAGTCTCAAGGTCAAGGTCAGGGTCAGGGTCAAGGTCAAGGTGAGGGTCATGGTCATGGACAGGGTCAAGGTCAAGGTCTGGTTCAGGGTCAGGGTCAAGGACAGGGTCATGGTCAGTGTCAGGTGCAGGTCAGGTTCAGGCTCAAGGTCACGGTCAAGGTCAAGGTCAAGGTCAAGGTCAAGGTCAGGGTAAGTGTCAGGGTCAAGGTCAAGTTCAAGGTCAGGGTAAAGGTCGAGTCAGGGTCATGCTCAGCGTGAAGGTCAAGGTCAAGGTCAAATTCAGGGTCAGGGTTAAGTTCAGTGTCAGGGTCAAGGTCAAGGTCAAGGTCAGGGTCCATTTCAAGGTCAAGGTCAGGGTCAAGATCAAGGTCAGTGTCAGGGTCAAGATAAAGAAATTCAAGGTTAGGTTCAGGGACATGTTCAAGGTAAGGTCAGGGTCAATGTCAAGGTCAGATTCATTGTTAGGGTCAGGGTCAAGGTCAAGGCCAGGTTCAGGGTCAGGGTATAGGTCAGGGTAAGGGTCAGTGTCACGATCAAGGTCAGGGTGAAGGTCAAGCTCAAGGTCAAGGTAAAGGTCAAGTTCAGCGTCAAGGTCAAAGTCAAAGTCAAGGTCAAGTTCAAGGTCAGGGTCAGGGTCAAGGTCAGTGTCAGGTACAGGATCAGGTGCAGGATCAGTGTCCGGTTTAATGTGAGGGTCAGGGTCAAGGTCAAGTTCAAGGTCAGGGTCAAGGTCAGAGTCAGGGTCAAGTTCAGGGTCAGGGTCATTGTCAGGGTCAAGTTAAAAGGCAGTGTCAGGGTCAAGGTCAAGGTCAGGGTCAAGGTCAGGGTCAGAGTCAATGTCAGGGTCAGGGTCATTGTCAGGGTCAACGTCAAGGGCAGTGTCAGGGTTAAGGTCAAGGTCACGGTTAGGGTCAAGTTCAGGGTCATGGTAAGGATCAAGATCAAGTTCAGGTCAGGGTCAGGTTCAACGTCAAGATCAAGGTCAGGGTCAGGCTTAAGTTCAGGGTCAGGGTCAAGGTCAGGGTCCATGTCAAGGTCAAGGTCAGGGTCAAGGTCAGGGACAAGGTCAGGGTCACAGTCAATGTCAGGGTCAAGGTCAACGGCAGAGTCAGTGTCAAGATCAAGGTCAGGGTCAGGGTCAAAATAAAGTTCAAGTTCAAGGTTAGAGTCAGGGACGTGGTCAAGGTCAGGGTCACGGTCAATGTCAAGGTCAGAATCAAGGTCAGGGTCAAGGTCAAGGTCAGGGTCAGGTTCAAATCAAGGTCAGGGTCAAGGTCAAGGTCAGGTTCAGGGTCAGGGTGAAGGTCAGGGTAAAGGTCAGTGTCACGATCAAGGTCAGGGTCAAGGTCAAGGTCAAGTTCAGGTTCAAGGACAGGGTCAATGTCAAGGTCAGGTTCAGGTTCAGAGTCAGGGTCAAGGTCAAGGTAAAGGTCAGGGTCAAATTCAGGGTCAGGGTCAAGGTCAGGGTCAGGGTCATTGTCAGGGTCAAGGTCAAGGGCAGTGTCATGGTCAAGGTCAAGTTCAGGGTCAGGGTCAAGTTCAGGGTCATGGTCAGGTTCAAGTTCAAGTTCAGGGTCAGGGTCAGGTTCAACGTCAATGTCGAGGTCAGGGTCAAGGTCAAGGTCAAAGTCAGGGTAAGTGTCAAGGTCAATGTCAAATTCAAGGTCAGGTTCAGGGTAAAGGTCAAGGTCAAGGTCAGTTTCAAATCAGTGTCAGCGTCAAGGTCAGGGTCATGTTTAGGTTCAGGGTAAAGGTCATGGTAAGGGTCAGTGTAACGATCAAGGTCAGGGTCAAGGTCAAGGTCAGATTCAGGGTCAGGTTCAAGGTCAGGGTCAGGGTCAGGTTCAAGGTCAGGGTCAGGGTCAGGTTCAAGGTCAGGGACTGGTGCAGAGTCCGGGTCAGGGTCTAGATCAGGTTCAAGGTCAAGGTCAGGTTGAGAGTAAGGGTCAGTCTAAACGTCAAGGTCAGGGTCAGGGTCAGGGTCAAGGTGAGGGTCAGGGTCATGGTCAGGGTCAAGTTCAAGGTCTGGTTCAGGGTCAGGGTCAAGGTCAAGTTCATGGTCAGGGTCAGGTGCAGGGTCAGGTTCAGGCTCAAGTTCATGGTCTATGTCAAGGTCAATGTCAAGGTCAGGGTAAGGGTCAGGGTCAAGGTCAAGTTCAAGGTCAGGGTAAAGGTCGAGTCAGGGTCATGCTCAGCGTCAAAGTCAAGGTTAGGGTCAGAATAAGGGTCAAGGTCAAGGTCAGTATTAGTGTCAAGGTCAAATTCAGGGTCAGGGTTAAGTTCAGTGTCAGGGTCAAGGTCAAGGTCAAGGTCAGGGTCCATGTCAAGGTCAAGGTCAGGGTCAAGGTCAAGGTCAAGGTCAGGGTCAGTGTCAGGGTCAAGGTCAGCGGCAGAGTCAGGGTCATGATCAAGGTCAGTGTCAGGGTCAAGATAAAGTTCATGGACAAGGTTAGGGTCAGGGACATGGTCAAGGTCAGGGTCAGGGTCAATGTCAAGGTCAGGTTCAGGGTCAGGGTCAAGGTCAATGTCAGGGTCAGTGTCATTATCAATGTCAGGGTCAAGGTCAAGGTCAAGGTAAAGGTGAAGTTCAAGAACAAGGTCAGGGTCAGGGTCAAGGTCAGTGTCAGGGACAGGATCAAATGCAGGATCAGAGTCTGTTTTAGGGTGAGGGTAAAGGTCAAGGTCAAGGACAGGGTCAAGGTCAGGGTCAGGGTCAAGGTCAGGGTCAAGGTCAAGGTCAGGTTCAATTTCTGGGTCAGGGTCATTGTCAGGGTCAAGGTAAAAGGCCGTATCAGGGTCAAGGTCAAGGTCAGGGTCAGGGTCAAAGTCAGAGTCAAGGTCAGGGTCAGGGTCATTGTCAGGGTCAACGTCAAGGGCAGTGTCAGGGTTAAGGTCAAGGTCACGGTTAGGGTCAAGTTCAGGGTCATGGTCAGGATCAAGATCAAGTTCAGGGTCAGGGTCAGGTTCAACGTAAAGGTCAAGGTCAGGGTCAAGTTCAAGGTCAAGGTCAGGGTCATTGTCAAGATCATGTTTAGGGTCAGGGTCAAGGTCAAGGTTAGGGTCAGGGTTAAGGTCAGGGTCAGGGTCAAGGTCAAGGTCAAGGTCAGGGTCCATGTCAAGGTCAAGGTCAGGGTCAAGGTCAGGGTCAAGGTCAGGGTCAAAGTCAATGTCAGGGTCAGTGTCAGGGTCAAGGTCAACGGCAGAGTCAGGGTCAAGATCAAGGTCATGGTCAGGGTCAAGATAAAGTTCAAGGTCAAGGTTAGAGTCAGGGACATGGTCAAGGTCAGGGTCAGGGTCAATGTCAAGGTCAGATTCAGGGTCAGGGTCAAGGTCAAGGTCAGTGTCAGGTTCAAATTCAGGGTCAGGGTCAAGGTCAAGGTCAGGTTCAGGGTCAGGGTAAAAGGTGAGGATAAGGGTCAGTGTCACGATCAAGGTCAGGGTCAAGGTCAAGGTCAGGTTCAGGTTCAAGGTCAGGTTCAAGGTCAAGGTCAGGTTCAGGTTCAAGGTCAGGGATAAGGTCAAGGTCAGGGTCAGGTTCAGGGTCAGGGTCAGGGTCAAGGTCAAGTTGAGGGTGAGGTTCAGGGTCAGGTACAGGTTCATGGTCAGGGTCAGGGTAAAGGTCAGGGTCAGGGTCAGGGACAGGTGCAGAGTCCGGGTCAGTGTCTAGATCAGGTTCAAGGTCAAGGTCAGGTTCAGAGTCAGGGTGAGTCTCAAGGTCAAGGTCAGGGTCAGGGTCAATGTCAAGGTGAGGCTCAGGGTCATGGTCATGGTCAAGTTCAAGGTCATGTTCAGGGTCAGCGTAAAGGCTAGTGTAAGGGTCAGTGTCACGATAAGGTCAGGGTCAAGTTCAAGGTCAAGGTCAAGGTCAGGGTCAGGGTCAAGGTCAGTGTCAGGTACAGGATCTGGTTCCGGTTTAGAGTGAGGGTCAGGGTCCAGGTCAAGTTCAAGGTCAGGGTCAACGTCAGAGTCAGGGTCAAGGTCAGGGTCAGGGTCAAGGTCAGCGTCAAGGTCAAGGTCAATGTCAAGGTCAATGTCAAGTTCAGATTCAGGGTCAGGGTCAAGGTCAAGGTCAGGGTCAGGTTCAGGGTCAGGTACAGGTTCATGGTCAGGGTCAGGGTAAAGGTCAGGGTCAGGGTCAGGGACAGGTGTAGAGTCCGGGTCAGTGTCTAGATCAGGTTCAAGGTCAAGGTCAGGATGAGAGTCAGGGTCAGTCTCAAGGTCAAGGTCAGGGTCAGGGTCAAGGTCAAGGTGAGGGTCAGGGTCATAGTCAGGGTCAAGTTCAAGGTCTGGTTCAGGGTCAGGGTCAAGGACAGGGTCATGGTCAGGGTCAGGTGCAGGTCAGGTTCAGGCTCAAGTTCAGGGTCAAGGTCAAGGTCAAGGTCAGGGTAAGTGTCAGGATCAAGGTCAAGTTCAAGGTCAGAGTAAAGGTCAAGGTCAGGGTCATGCTCAGCGTCAAAGTCAAGGTCAGGGTCAGGGTCAGGGTAAGGGTCAAGGTCAAGGTCAAGGTCAGGGTCAAGGTCAGGGTCAGGGTCAGGGTCAAAGTCAGTGTCAGGGTCAGTGTCAGGGTCAAGGTCAACGGCAGAGTCAGGGTCAAGATCAAGGTCAGGGTCAGGGTCAAGATAAACATCAAGGTCAAGGTTAGGGTAAGGGACATGATCAAGGTCGGGGTCAGGATCAATGTCAAGGTCAGATTCAGGGTCAGGGTCAAGGTCAAGGTCAGGGTCAGGTTCAAAATCAGGGTCAGGGTCAAGGTCAAGGTCAGGTTCAGGGTCAGGGTAAAGGTCAGGGTAAGGGTCAGTGTCACGATAAGGTCAGGGTCAAGGTCAAGGTCAGGGTCAGGTTCAAGTTCAGGGTCAGGGTCAAGATCAAGGTCAGGGACAGGTGCAGAGTCCAGGTCAGGGTCTAGATCAGGTTCAAGGTCAAGGTCAGGTTCAGAGTCAGGCTCATTCTCAAGGTCAAGGTCAGGGTCAGGATCAGGGTCAAGGTGAGGGTCAGGGTCATAATCAGGGTCAAGGTCAGGGTCATGGTCAGGGTCAGGTGCAGGTCAGGTTGAGGCTTAAGTTCAGGGTCAAGGTCAAGGTCAAGGTCAAGGTCAGGGTAAGGGTCAGGGTCAAGGTCAATTTCAAGGTCAGGATAAAGGTCAAGTCAGGGTCATGCTCAGCGTCAAAGTCAAGGTCAGGGTCAAGGTCAAATTCAGGGTCAGTGTTAGTTTCAGGGTCAGGGTCAAGGTCAAGGTCAAGGTCAGGGTCAAGGTCAAGTTCAAGGTCAAGTTTGGGGTCAGGGACATGGTCAAGGTCAGGGTCAGTGTCAGGGTAAAGGTCAGGGTCATGGTCAGACTCAGGTGCAAGGTCAGGTTCAGGGTCAAGGTTAGGGTCAAGGTCAAGGTCAAGGTCAAGGTCAAGGTCAAGTTCGGCGTTAAGGTCAAAGTCAAAGTCAAGGTCAAGGTCAGGGTCAAGGTCAAGGTCAGGGTCAGGTACAAAGTCAAGGTCAAATTCAAGGTCAAGGTCAGGTTCAGGGTCTGGGTCAAGCTCAGGGTAAGGGTCAGTGTCACAATCAAGGTCATGGTCAAGGTCAAGGTCAAGGTCAAGGTAAAGGTCAAGTTCTGGGTCAAGGTCAAAGTCAAAGTCAAGGTCAATGTCAAGGTCAAGGTCAAGGTCAAGGTCAGTGTCAGGGACAGAATCAGGTGCAGGATCAGGGTCCGGTTTAGTGTGAGGGTCAGGATCAAGGTCAAGGTCAAGATCAAGGTCAGGGTCAAGGTCAGGGTCAGGGTCAATGTCAGGGTAATTGTCAGGGTCAAGGTCAAGGGCAATGTCAGGGTCAAGGTCAAGGTCAGGGTCAGGGTCAAGGTCAACGTCAAGTTCAGTGTCAGCTTTAAAGTCAGGGTCAGGGTAAGGGTCAACGTAAGCGTATTTGTCAGGGTCAAGGTCAAGTTCTGGGTCAGGTTAAAGGTCAAGGTCAGGGTCATTTTCAGATTCAAAGTCAAGGTCAGGGTCAGGGTAAGGTACAAAATCAAGGTCAGTGTCAGGGTCAAGGTCAAATTCAGGGTCAGGATTAAGCTCAGGGTCAGGGTAAAGGTCAAGGTCAAGGTCAGAATCCATGTCAAGGTCAAGGTCAGGGTCAATGTCAGTGTCAAGTTCAAGGTCAGGGTCAAGGTCAGGGTCAGATTCAAAGTCAATGTCAGGGTCAGTGTCAGGGTCAAGGTCAACGGCAGAGTCAGGGTCAAGATCAAGGTCAGGGTCAGGGTCAAGATAAAGTTCAAGGTCAAGGTTAGGGTCAAGGACATGGTCAAGGTCAGGGTCAGGGTCAGGGTCAATGTCAGGGTCAGGGTCAGGGTCAGGTGCAGGGTCAGGTTCAGGGTCAAGGTCAGGTTCAAGGTCAAGGTAAAGGTCAAGTTCGGGGTCAAGGTCAAATTAAAGGCCAAGGTCAAGGTCAGTTGCAAAGTCAGGGTCAGGGTCAAGTCAGGGTCAGGGTCATTGTCAGGGTCAAGGTCAACGGCAGAGTCAGGGTCAAGGTCAAGGTCAGGGTTAGGATCATTGTCCGGGTCAGGGTCAGGTTCCAGTTCAAGTTCAGGGTCAGGGTCAGGTTCAACGTAAAGGTCAAGGTCAGGGTCAAGGTCAGGGTCAAGGTCAAGTTCAAGGTCAGGGTCAGGGTAAATGTAAAAGTCAGGGTCATGCTCAGCATCAAAGTCAAGGTCAGGGTCAGGTTAAGGGTCAAGGTCAAGGTCAAGGCCAAGGACAGGGTCAAATTCAGGGTCAGGGTTAAGTTCAGGGTCAGGGTCAATGTCAAGGTCAACGTCAGGGTCAAGGTCAGGGTCAAGGTCAAGGTCAAGGTCAAGGTCAGGGTCAAAGTCAATGTCAGGGTCAGTGTCAGGTTCAAGGTCAACGGCAGAGTCAGGGTCAAGATCAAGGTCAGGGTCAAGATAAAGTTCAAGGTCAAGGTTAGGGTCAAAGACATGATCACGGTCAGGGTTACGTTCAGGGTCAAGGTCAGGGTCATGGTCAGGGTCAGGTGCAGGGTCAGGTTAAGGGTCAAGGTCATGGTCAAGGTCAAGTTCAAGGTCAAGGTAAAGGTCGAGTTCGGGGTCAAAGTCAAAGTCAAGGTCAAGGTCAAGGTCAGGGTCAGGGTCACGTTCAAGGTCAGTGTCAGGGACAGGATCAGGGGCAGGATCAGGGTCCGGTTTAGGGTGAGTGTCAGGGTCAAGGTCAAGGTCAAGATCAAGGTCAAATTCAAGGTCAAAGTCAGGGTCATTATCAAGGTCAAGGGCAGTGTCAGGGTCAAGGTCATGTTCAGGGTCAAGGTCAAGGTCAGGGTCAGGTTAAACGTCAAGGTCAAGGTCAGGGTCAAGGTCAAGTTCAAAGTCAGGGTAAGGGTCATTGTCAAGGTCAAGTTCAAGGTCAGGGTCAGGGTAAGGGTCAAGGTCAAGGTCAGTGTCAGGGTCAAGGTAAAATTCAGGGTCAGGATTAATTTCAGGGTCAGGGTCAAGGTCAAGGTCAGGGTCCATGTCAAGTTCAAGGTCAGGTTCAAGGTCAAGGTCAAGGTCAAGGTCAAGGTCAGGTTCAGGTTCAAGGTCAGGGTCAAGGTCAAGGTCAGGGTCAGGGTCAAGGTCAGTGTCAGGGACAGGATCAGGTGCAGGATCAGGGTCCAGTTTAGATTGAGGGTCAGGGTAAAGGTCAAGGTCAAGGTCAGGGTCAAGGTCAGCGTCAGGGTCAAGTTCAGGGTCAGGTTAAAGGTCAAGGTCAGGGTCATGCTCAGCATCAAAGTCAAGGTCAGGGTCAGGGTAAGGGTCAAGGTCAAGCTCAGTGTCAGGGTCAAGGTCAAATTCAGGGTCAGGGTTAAATTCAGGGTCAGGGTCAAGGTCAAGGTCAAGGTCAGGGTCCATGTCAAGGTCAACGGCAGAGTCAGGGTCAAGATCAAGGTCAGGGTTAGGGTCAAGATAAAGTTCAAGGTCAAGTTCAGGGTCAGAGACATGATCATGGTCAGGGTCAGGTTCAGGGTCAAGGTCAGGGTCATGGTCAGGGTCAGCTGAAAGGTCAGGTTCAGGGTCAAGGTCAGGGTCATAGTTAAAGTCAAGGTCAAGGTAAAGGTCAAGTTCGGGGTCAAGGTCAAAGTCAAAGTCAAGGTCAAGGTCAAGGTCAGGGTCAGGGTCAAGTTCAAAGTCAGGGTAAGGGTCATTGTCAAGGTCAAGTTCAAGGTCAGGGTCAGGGTAAAGGTCAAGGTCAGGGTGATGCTCAGCGTCCAAGTCAAGGTCAGGGTCAAGGTAAGGGTCAAGGTCAAGGGCAGTGTCAGGGTCAAGGTAAAATTCAGGGTCAGGATTAATTTCAGGGTCAGGGTCAAGGTCAAGGTCAGGGTCCATGTCAAGTTCAAGGTCAGGTTCAAGGTCAAGGTCAAGGTCAAGGTCAAGGTCAGGTTCAGGTTCAAGGTCAGGGTCAAGGTCAAGGTCAGGGTCAGGGTCAAGGTCAGTGTCAGGGACAGGATCAGGTGCAGGATCAGGGTCCAGTTTAGATTGAGGGTCAGGGTAAAGGTCAAGGTCAAGGTCAGGGTCAAGGTCAGCGTCAGGGTCAAGTTCAGGGTCAGGTTAAAGGTCAAGGTCAGGGTCATGCTCAGCATCAAAGTCAAGGTCAGGGTCAGGGTAAGGGTCAAGGTCAAGCTCAGTGTCAGGGTCAAGGTCAAATTCAGGGTCAGGGTTAAATTCAGGGTCAGGGTCAAGGTCAAGGTCAAGGTCAGGGTCCATGTCAAGGTCAACGGCAGAGTCAGGGTCAAGATCAATGTCAGGGTTAGGGTCAAGATAAAGTTCAAGGTCAAGTTCAGGGTCAGAGACATGATCATGGTCAGGGTCAGGTTCAGGGTCAAGGTCAGGGTCATGGTCAGGGTCAGCTGAAGGGTCAGGTTCAGGGTCAAGGTCAGGGTCATAGTTAAAGTCAAGGTCAAGGTAAAGGTCAAGTTCGGGGTCAAGGTCAAAGTCAAAGTCAAGGTCAAGGTCAAGGTCAGGGTCAGGGTCAAAGTCAAAGTCAGGGTCAAGTTCAGCGTCAGGGTAAGTGTCAAGATCAAGGTCAGTGTCAGGGTCAAGGTCAAGGTCAGGATCAGGGTCAAGGTCAGGGTCAGGGTCAAGGTCAGGGTCATGGTCAGGTTCAAGTTCAAGTTCAAGTTCAGGGTCAGGGTCAGGTTAAACGTCAAGGTCAAGGTCAAGATCAAAGTAAAAGTCAGGGTAAGGGTCAGGGTCAAGGTCAAGTTCCAGGTCAAGGTCAAGGTCAAGGTAAAGGTCAATTTCGGGGTCAAGTTCAAAGTCAAAGTCAAGGTCAAGTTCAAGGTCACGGTCAAGGTCAGGGTCAGGGTCAAGGTCAGTGTCAGGTACAGGATCAGGTGCAGGATCAGGGTCCGGTTTAGGGTGAGGGTCAGTGTCAGGGTCAAGGTCAGGGTCAGAGTCAAGGTCAGGGTCATGGTCAGGTTCAAGTTCAAGTTCAAGTTCAGGGTCAGTGTCAGTTTAAACGTCAAGGTCAAGTTCAAGATCAAAGTAAAAGTCAAGGTCAGGGTCATTGTCAGGGTCATGGTCAAGGTCAAGGTCAGGGTCAGTGTCAGGGTCATGGTCTACGTCAGGGTACGGGTCAGGGTCAGGGTCAAAGTCAGGGTTTAGTTCAAGTTCAGGGCCATAGTCAGGGTCAGGGTCACGGTCAATTTCAGGATCAGGGTCAGGGTCAAGGTCAGTGTCAAGGTCAGGGTTAAGTTCAAATTCATTGTCAGGTTCAAGGTCAAGGTCAGGGTCTGGGTCAGGGTCAGGGTCAACATCACGGTCAGGGTTTGGGTCAAGGTAAAGGTCAGGGTCACGGTCAGGTTCAAGGTCAAGATCAGATTCAAAGTCAGGTTCATGGTCAAGGTCAGGGTCAGGGTCAGTGTCAAGGTCAAGGTCAGGGTCAATGTCAGTGTTAGGGTCAATGTCTAGGTCAGGGTCAGGTTCAAGGTCAGGTTTAGGGTCAAGGTAAAGTTCAAGGTCAGGGTCAGGGTCAAGGTCAAGTTCAGGGTCAGGGTCAAGGTCAAGGTCAGGGTCAGGTTCAGGTTCAGGGTCAAGGTCAGGGTCAGTGTCAGTGTCAAGGTCAAGGTCAGGGTCAAGTTCAACGTCAAGTTGAAGGTCATTTTCAGGGTCAGGGTCAAGGTCAAGGTCAGGGTCAGGGTCAAGGTCAAGGTCAGTGTCTGTGTCAGGGTCAAGGTCAGGGTCAGGGTCAAGGTCAGGGTCAGTTTCAAGGTCAACGTTTGTGTCCGGGTCAGGGTCAGGGTCAGGGTCAAAGTCTATTTCAGGGTAAGGTACAGCGTTAGTGTCAGGGTCAGGGTCAGGGTCAAGGTCAGAGTCAGGGTCAGGGTCAAGTTCAAGGTCAGGGTCAGGGTCAGGGTCAGTGTCTGGGTCAGGATCAAGGTCAGTGTCTAGGTCAAGATCAGGGTCAGGGTCAAGGTCCACGTCACGGTCAGGGTCATGGTCAGGGTCAGGGTCAAGGTCAAGGTCAGGGTCAGGGTCAGGTTCAGGGTCAGGGTCAAGTTCAATGTCAAATCAATGTCAGGTTTAAGATCTAGGTGAGGGTCAGGGTTAGGGTCAACGTCAGGGTCAGGTTCAGGGTCAAGGTCAAGGTCAGGGTCAGAGTAAGGTTCAAGGTCAAGGTCAGGGTCAGGGTCAAGGTCAAGGTTAGGGTCAGACTAAAGTTCAGGGTCAGGGTCAGTGTCAGGGTCAAGGTCAACGGCAGAGTCAGGGTCAAGATCAAGGTCAGGGTCAGGGTCAAGATAAAGTTCAAGGTCAAGGTTAGAGTCAGGGACATGGTCAAGGTCAGGGTCAGGGTCAATGTCAAGGTCAGATTCAGGGTCAGGGTCAAGGTCAAGGTCAGGGTCAGGTTCAAATTCAGGGTCAGGGTCAAGGTCAAGGTCAGGGTCAGGGTCAGGTTCAGGGTCAGGGTCAAGTTCAATGTCAAATCAATGTCAGGTTTAAGATCTAGGTGAGGGTCAGGGTTAGGGTCAACGTCAGGGTCAGGTTCAGGGTCAAGGTCAAGGTCAAGTTCAGTGTCCATGTCAAGGTCAAGGTCAGGGTCAAGGTCAGGGTCAGGGTCAGGGTCAAAGTCAATGTCAGGGTCAGTGTCAGGGTCAAGGTCAACGGCAGAGTCAGGGTCAAGATCAAGGTCAGGGTCAGGGTCAAGATAAAGTTCAAGGTCAAGGTTAGAGTCAGGGACATGGTCAAGGTCAGGGTCAGGGTCAATGTCAAGGTCAGATTCAGGGTCAGGGTCAAGGTCAAGGTCAGGGTCAGGTTCAAATTCAGGGTCAGGGTCAAGGTCAAGGTCAGGTTCAGGGTCAGGGTAAAAGGTGAGGATAAGGGTCAGTGTCACGATCAAGGTCAGTTTCAAGGTCAAGGTCAGGTTCAGGTTCAAGGTCAGGTTCAAGGTCAAGGTCTGGTTCAAGGTCAAGGTCAGGTTCAGGTTCAAGTTCAGGGATAAGTTCAAGGTCAGGGTCAGGTTCAGGGTCAGGGTCAGGGTCAAGGTCAAGTTGAGGGTGAGGTTCAGGGTCAGGTACAGGTTCATGGTCAGGGTCAGGGTAAAGGTCAGGGACAGGTGCAGAGTCCGGGTCAGTGTCTAGATCAGGTTCAAGGTCAAGGTCAGGTTCAGAGTCAGGGTCAGTTTCAATGTCAAGGTCAGGGTCAGGGTCAATGTCAAGGTGAGGCTCAGGGTCATGGTCATGGTCAAGTTCAAGGTCATGTTCAGGGTCAGCGTAAAGGCTAGTGTAAGGGTCAGTGTCACGATAAGGTCAGGGTCAAGTTCAAGGTCAAGGTCAAGGTCAGGGTCAGGGTCAAGGTCAGTGTCAGGTACAGGATCTGGTTCCGGTTTAGAGTGAGGGTCAGGTTCCAGGTCAAGTTCAAGGTCAGGGTCAAGGTCAGAGTCAGAATCAAGGTCAGGGTCAGGGTCAAGGTCAGCGTCAAGGTCAAGGTCAATGTCAAGGTCAATGTCAAGTTCAGATTCAGGGTCAGGGTCAAGGTCAAGGTCAGGGTCAGGTTCAGGGTCAGGTACAGGTTCATGGTCAGGGTCAGGGTAAAGGTCAGGGTCAGGGTCAGGGACAGGTGTAGAGTCCGGGTCAGTGTCTAGATCAGGTTCAAGGTCAAGGTCAGGATGAGAGTCAGGGTCAGTCTCAAGGTCAAGGTCAGGGTCAGGGTCAAGGTCAAGGTGAGGGTCAGGGTCATAGTCAGGGTCAAGGTCAAGGTCTGGTTCAGGGTCAGGGTCAAGGACAGGGTCATGGTCAGTGTCAGGTGCAGGTCAGGTTCAGGATCAAGTTCAGGGTCAAGGTCAAGGTCAAGGTCAGGGTAAGTGTCAGGGTCAAGGTCAAGTTCAAGGTCAGGGTAAAGGTCAAGGTCAGAATCATTCTCAGCGTCAAAGTCAAGGTCAGGGTCAGGGTCAGGGTAAGGGTCAAGGTCAAGGTCAAGGTCAGGGTCAAGGTCAGGGTCAGGGTCAGGGTCAAAGTCAGTGTCAGGGTCAGTGTCAGGGTCAAGGTCAACGGCAGAGTCAGGGTCAAGATCAAGTTCAGGGTCAGGGTCAAAGTCAAAGTCAGGGTCAAGTTCAGCGTCAGGGTAAGTGTCAAGATCAAGGTCAGTGTCAGGGTCAAGGTCAAGGTCAGGATCAGGGTCAAGGTCAGGGTCAGGGTCAAGGTCAGGGTCATGGTCAGGTTCAAGTTCAAGTTCAAGTTCAGGGTCAGGGTCAGGTTAAACGTCAAGGTCAAGGTCAAGATCAAAGTAAAAGTCAGGGTAAGGGTCAGGGTCAAGGTCAAGTTCAAGGTCAAGGTCAAGGTAAAGGTCAAGTTCGGGGTCAAGGTCAAAGTCAAGGTCAAGGTCAAGGTCAGTGTCAAGGTCAGGGTCAAAGTCAAGGTCAGGGTCAGGGTAATTTTCAGGGTCAAGTTCAACGGCAGAGTCAGGGTCAGGCTCAAGGTCAGGGTTACGGTCAAGGTCAGGGTCATGGTCAGGTTCCAGTTCAAGTTCAGGGTCAGGGTCTTGTTCAACGTCAAGGTCAAGGTCAGGGTAAAGGTCAAGGTCAGTGTAAGGGTCAGGGTCAAGGTCAAGTTCAAGGTCAGGGTCAGGGTAAATATAAAGGTCAGGGTCATGCTCAGCATCAAAGTAAAGGTCAGGGTCAGGTTCAAAGTCACGGTAAAATTCAATGTCACGGTGAGGTTCAGGTTCTGGGTCAAGGTCAGGGTAAGGGTCAGTGTCACAATCAAGGTCAGGGTCAAGGTCAAGGTCAAGGTAAAGGTCAAGTTCTGGGTCAAGGTCAAAGTCAAAGTCAAGGTCAATGTCAAGGTCAAGGTCAAGGTCAAGGTCAGTGTCAGGGACAGAATCAGGTGCAGGATCAGGGTCCGGTTTAGTCTGAGGGTCAGGATCAAGGTCAAGGTCAAGATCAAGGTCAGGGTCAAGGTCAGGGTCAGGGTCTAGGTCAGGGTAATTTTCAGGGTCAAGGTCAAGGGCAATGTCAAAGTCAAGGTCAATGTCAGGGTCAGGGTCAAGGTCAAGGTCAAGTTCAGGGTCAGCTTTAAAGTCAGGGTCAGGGTAAGGGTCAACGTAAGCGTCATTGTCAGGGTCAAGGTCAAGGTCAGGGTAACGGTCAGGGTCAAGGTCAAGTTCTGGGTCAGGTTAATGGTCAAGGTCAGGGTCATGCTCAGAGTCAAAGTCAAGGTCAGGTTCAGGGTAAGGGTCAAAATCAAGGTCAGTGTCAGGGTCAAGGTCAAATTCAGGGTCAGCGTTAAACTCAGGGTCAGAGTCAAGGTCAAGGTCAGGGTCAGTGTCAAGGTCAAGGTCAGGGTCAATGTCAGTGTCAAGGTCAATGTCATGGTCAAGGTCAGGGTCAGGTTCAAAGTCAATGTCAGGGTCAGTGTCAGGGTCAAGGTCAATGGCAGAGTCAGGGTCAGGGTCAAGGTCATGGTCAAGGTCAAGTTCAAGATCAAGGTAAAGGTCAAGTTCGGGGTCAAGGTTAAAGTCAAAGTCAAGGTCAAGGTCAAGGTCAGGGTCAGGGTCACGTTCAAGGTCAGTGTCAGGGACAGGATCAGGGGCAGGATCAGGGTCCGGTTTAGGGTGAGTATCAGGGTCAAGGTCAAGGTCAAGATCAAGGTCAAATTCAAGGTCAAAGTCAGGGTCATTATCAAGTTCAAGGGCAGTGTCAGGGTCAAGGTCAAGTTCAAAGTCAGGGTAAGGGTCATTGTCAAGGTCAAGTTCAAGGTCAGGGTCAGGGTAAAGGTCAAGGTCAAGGTGATGCTCAGCGTCAAAGTCAATGTCAGGGTCAGGGTAAGGGTCAAGGTCAAGGTCAGAGTCAGGGTCAAGGTAAAATTCAGGGTCAGGATTAATTTCAGGGTCAGAGTCAAGATCAAGGTCAGGGTCAGTGTCAAGTTAAAGTTCAAGATCAAGGTTAGGTACAGGGACGTGGTCAAGGTAGGGTCAGGGTCAATGTCAAGGTCAGATTCATTGTTAGGGTCAGGGTCAAGGTCAGGGTCAGGTTCAAATCAGGGTCAGTGTCAAGGTCAAGGTCAGGTTCAGGGTCAGGGTATAGGTCAGGGTAAGGGTCAGTGTCACGATCAAGGTCAGGGACAAGGTCAAGATCAAGGTAAAGGTCAAGTTCGGGGTCAAGGTAAAAGTCAAAGTCAAGGTCAAGTTCAAGGTCAAGGTCAAGGTCAGGGTCAGGGTCAAGGTCAGTGTCAGGGACAGGATCAGGTGCAGGATCAGGGTCCGGTTTAATGTGAGGGTCAGAGTAAAGGTCAAGTTCAAGGTCAGGGTCAAGGTCAGAGTCAGGGTCAAGTTCAGGGTCAGGGTCATTGTCAGGGTCAAGGCAAAAGGCAGTTTCAGGGTCAAGGTCAAAGTCAGGTTCAGGGTCAAAGTCAGAGTCAAGGTCAGGGTCAGGGTCATTGTCAGGGTCAACGTCAAGGGCAGTGTCAGGGTTAAGGTCAAGGTCACGGTTAGGTTCAAGTTCAGGGTCATGGTCAGAATCAAGATCAAGTTCATGGTCAGGGTCAGGTTCAACGTCAAGGTCAAGGTCAGGGTCAAGTTCAAGGTCAACGTCAGGGTCATTGTCAAGGTCAAGTTTAGGGTCAGGGTCAAGGTCAAGGTCAGGGTCAGACTAAATTTCAGGGTCAGGGTCAAGGTCAAGGTCAAGGTCATGGTCCATGTCAAGGTCAAGGTCAGGGTCAAGGTCAGGGTCAAGGTCAGGATCACAGTCAATGTCAGGGTCAGTGTCAGGGTCAAGGTCAACGGCAGAGTCAGGGTCAAGATCAAGGTCAGGGTCAGGGTCAAGATAAAGTTCAAGGTCAAGGTTAGAGTCAGGGACATGGTCAAGGTCAGGGTCAGGGTCAATGTCAAGGTCAGATTCAGGGTCAGGTTCAGGTTCAAGGTCAGGGTTAAGGTGAAGGTCAGGTTCAGGTTCAGGGTCAGGGTCAGGGTCAAGGTCAAGTTCAGGGTCAGGTTCAGGGTCAGGTAAAGGTTCATGGTCAGGGTCAGGGTAAAGGTCAGGGTCAGGGTCAGGGACAGGTGCAGAGTCCGGGTCAGTGTCTAGATCAGGTTCAAGGTCATGGTCAGGTTCATAGTCAGGGTCAGTCTCAAGGTCAAGGTCAGGGTCAGGGTCAAGGTCAAGGTCAGGGTCAGGGTCAAGATAAACTTCAAGGTCAAGGTTAGGGTCAGGGACATTGTCAAGGTCAGGGTCAGGGTCAATGTCAAGGTCGAATTCAGGGTCAGGGTTAAGGTCAAGTTCAGGGTCAGGTTCAAAGTCAGGGTCAGGGTCAAGGTCAAGGTCAGGGACAGGTGCAGAGTCCTGGTCAGGGTCTAGATCAGGTTTCAGGTCAAGGTCAGGTTGAGAGTAAGGTTCAGTCTCAAGGTCAATGTCAGGGTCAGGGTAAGGGTCAAGGTGAGGGTCAGGGTCATGGTCAGGGTCAAGGTCAATGTCTGGTTCAGGGTCAGGTTCAAGGTCAGGGTCATGGTCAGGGTCAGGTGCAGGGTCAGTTTCAGGCTCAAGTTCAGGATCAACGTCAAGGTCAATGTCAAGGTCAGGGTAAGATCTGGGTAAAGGTCAAGTTCAAGGTCAGGGTAAAGGTCAAGTCAGGGTCATGCTCAGCGTCAAAGTCAAGGTCAGGTTCAGGGTAAGTGTCAAGTTCAAGGTCAGTGTCAGGGTCAAGGTCAAATTCAGGGTCAGTGTTAGTTTCAGGGTCAGGGTCAAGGTCAAGGTCAAGGTCAAAGTCCATGTCAAGTTCAAGGTCAGGGTCAAGGTCAAGTTCAAGTTCAAGTTTGGGGTCAGGGACATGGTCAAGGTCAGGGTCAGTGTCAGGGTAAAGGTCAGGGTCATGGTCAGGGTCAGGTGCAAGGTCAGGTTCTGGTTCAAGGTTAGGGTCAACATCAAGGTCAAAGTCAAGGTCAAGTTCGGCGTCAAGGTCAAAGTCAAAGTCAAGGTCAAGGTCAGGGTCAAGGTCAACGTCAGGGTCCGGTTCAAAGTCACTTCAAATTCAAGGTCAAGGTCAGGTTCAGGGTCAGGGTCAAGGTCAAGGTAAAGGTCAAGTTCTGGGTCAAGGTCAAAGTCAAGGTCAAAGTCAAGGTCAAGGTCAAGGTCAAGGTCAGTGTCAGGGACAGAATCAGGTGCAGGATCAGGGTCCGGTTTAGTGTGAGGTTCAGTATCAATGTCAAGGTCAAGATCAAGGTCAGGGTCAAGGTCAGGGTCAGGGTCAAGGTCAGGGTAATTGTCAGGGTCAAGGTCAAGGGCAATGTCACGGTCAAGGTCAAGGTCAGGGTCAGCTTTAAATCAGGGTCAGGGTAAGGGTCAACGTAAGTGTCATTGTCAGGGTCAAGGTCAAGGTCAAGGTCAGGGTAAGGGTCAGGGTCAAGGTCAAGTTCTGGGTCAGGTTAAAGTTCAAGGTCAGGGTCATGCTCAGAGTCAAAGTCAAGGTCAGGTTCAGGGTAAGGGTCAAAATCAAGGTCAGTGTCAGGGTCAAGGTCAAATTCAGGGTCAGCGTTAAACTCAGGGTCAGAGTCAAGGTCAAGGTCAGGGTCAGTGTCAAGGTCAAGGTCAGGGTCAATGTCAGTGTCAAGGTCAATGTCATGGTCAAGGTCAGGGTCAGGTTCAAAGTCAATGTCAGGGTCAGTGTCAGGGTCAAGGTCAATGGCAGAGTCAGGGTCAGGGTCAAGGTCATGGTCAAGGTCAAGTTCAAGATCAAGGTAAAGGTCAAGTTCGGGGTCAAGGTTAAAGTCAAAGTCAAGGTCAAGGTCAAGGTCAGGGTCAGGGTCACGTTCAAGGTCAGTGTCAGGGACAGGATCAGGGGCAGGATCAGGGTCCGGTTTAGGGTGAGTATCAGGGTCAAGGTCAAGGTCAAGATCAAGGTCAAATTCAAGGTCAAAGTCAGGGTCATTATCAAGTTCAAGGGCAGTGTCAGGGTCAAGGTCAAGTTCAAAGTCAGGGTAAGGGTCATTGTCAAGGTCAAGTTCAAGGTCAGGGTCAGGGTAAAGGTCAAGGTCAAGGTGATGCTCAGCGTCAAAGTCAATGTCAGGGTCAGGGTAAGGGTCAAGGTCAAGGTCAGAGTCAGGGTCAAGGTAAAATTCAGGGTCAGGATTAATTTCAGGGTCAGAGTCAAGATCAAGGTCAGGGTCAGTGTCAAGTTAAAGTTCAAGATCAAGGTTAGGTACAGGGACGTGGTCAAGGTAGGGTCAGGGTCAATGTCAAGGTCAGATTCATTGTTAGGGTCAGGGTCAAGGTCAGGGTCAGGTTCAAATCAGGGTCAGTGTCAAGGTCAAGGTCAGGTTCAGGGTCAGGGTATAGGTCAGGGTAAGGGTCAGTGTCACGATCAAGGTCAGGGACAAGGTCAAGATCAAGGTAAAGGTCAAGTTCGGGGTCAAGGTAAAAGTCAAAGTCAAGGTCAAGTTCAAGGTCAAGGTCAAGGTCAGGGTCAGGGTCAAGGTCAGTGTCAGGGACAGGATCAGGTGCAGGATCAGGGTCCGGTTTAATGTGAGGGTCAGAGTAAAGGTCAAGTTCAAGGTCAGGGTCAAGGTCAGAGTCAGGGTCAAGTTCAGGGTCAGGGTCATTGTCAGGGTCAAGGCAAAAGGCAGTTTCAGGGTCAAGGTCAAAGTCAGGTTCAGGGTCAAAGTCAGAGTCAAGGTCAGGGTCAGGGTCATTGTCAGGGTCAACGTCAAGGGCAGTGTCAGGGTTAAGGTCAAGGTCACGGTTAGGTTCAAGTTCAGGGTCATGGTCAGAATCAAGATCAAGTTCATGGTCAGGGTCAGGTTCAACGTCAAGGTCAAGGTCAGGGTCAAGTTCAAGGTCAACGTCAGGGTCATTGTCAAGGTCAAGTTTAGGGTCAGGGTCAAGGTCAAGGTCAGGGTCAGACTAAATTTCAGGGTCAGGGTCAAGGTCAAGGTCAAGGTCATGGTCCATGTCAAGGTCAAGGTCAGGGTCAAGGTCAGGGTCAAGGTCAGGATCACAGTCAATGTCAGGGTCAGTGTCAGGGTCAAGGTCAACGGCAGAGTCAGGGTCAAGATCAAGGTCAGGGTCAGGGTCAAGATAAAGTTCAAGGTCAAGGTTAGAGTCAGGGACATGGTCAAGGTCAGGGTCAGGGTCAATGTCAAGGTCAGATTCAGGGTCAGTGTTAGTTTCAGGGTCAGGGTCAAGGTCAAGGTCAAGGTCAAAGTCCATGTCAAGTTCAAGGTCAGGGTCAAGGTCAAGTTCAAGTTCAAGTTTGGGGTCAGGGACATGGTCAAGGTCAGGGTCAGTGTCAGGGTAAAGGTCAGGGTCATGGTCAGGGTCAGGTGCAAGGTCAGGTTCTGGTTCAAGGTTAGGGTCAACATCAAGGTCAAAGTCAAGGTCAAGTTCGGCGTCAAGGTCAAAGTCAAAGTCAAGGTCAAGGTCAGGGTCAAGGTCAACGTCAGGGTCCGGTTCAAAGTCACTTCAAATTCAAGGTCAAGGTCAGGTTCAGGGTCAGGGTCAAGGTCAAGGTAAAGGTCAAGTTCTGGGTCAAGGTCAAAGTCAAGGTCAAAGTCAAGGTCAAGGTCAAGGTCAAGGTCAGTGTCAGGGACAGAATCAGGTGCAGGATCAGGGTCCGGTTTAGTGTGAGGTTCAGTATCAATGTCAAGGTCAAGATCAAGGTCAGGGTCAAGGTCAGGGTCAGGGTCAAGGTCAGGGTAATTGTCAGGGTCAAGGTCAAGGGCAATGTCACGGTCAAGGTCAAGGTCAGGGTCAGCTTTAAATCAGGGTCAGGGTAAGGGTCAACGTAAGTGTCATTGTCAGGGTCAAGGTCAAGGTCAAGGTCAGGGTAAGGGTCAGGGTCAAGGTCAAGTTCTGGGTCAGGTTAAAGTTCAAGGTCAGGGTCATGCTCAGAGTCAAAGTCAAGGTCAGGTTCAGGGTAAGGGTCAAAATCAAGGTCAGTGTCAGGGTCAAGGTCAAATTCAGGGTCAGCGTTAAACTCAGGGTCAGAGTCAAGGTCAAGGTCAGGGTCAGTGTCAAGGTCAAGGTCAGGGTCAATGTCAGTGTCAAGGTCAATGTCATGGTCAAGGTCAGGGTCAGGTTCAAAGTCAATGTCAGGGTCAGTGTCAGGGTCAAGGTCAATGGCAGAGTCAGGGTCAGGGTCAAGGTCATGGTCAAGGTCAAGTTCAAGATCAAGGTAAAGGTCAAGTTCGGGGTCAAGGTTAAAGTCAAAGTCAAGGTCAAGGTCAAGGTCAGGGTCAGGGTCACGTTCAAGGTCAGTGTCAGGGACAGGATCAGGGGCAGGATCAGGGTCCGGTTTAGGGTGAGTATCAGGGTCAAGGTCAAGGTCAAGATCAAGGTCAAATTCAAGGTCAAAGTCAGGGTCATTATCAAGTTCAAGGGCAGTGTCAGGGTCAAGGTCAAGTTCAAAGTCAGGGTAAGGGTCATTGTCAAGGTCAAGTTCAAGGTCAGGGTCAGGGTAAAGGTCAAGGTCAAGGTGATGCTCAGCGTCAAAGTCAATGTCAGGGTCAGGGTAAGGGTCAAGGTCAAGGTCAGAGTCAGGGTCAAGGTAAAATTCAGGGTCAGGATTAATTTCAGGGTCAGAGTCAAGATCAAGGTCAGGGTCAGTGTCAAGTTAAAGTTCAAGATCAAGGTTAGGTACAGGGACGTGGTCAAGGTAGGGTCAGGGTCAATGTCAAGGTCAGATTCATTGTTAGGGTCAGGGTCAAGGTCAGGGTCAGGTTCAAATCAGGGTCAGTGTCAAGGTCAAGGTCAGGTTCAGGGTCAGGGTATAGGTCAGGGTAAGGGTCAGTGTCACGATCAAGGTCAGGGACAAGGTCAAGATCAAGGTAAAGGTCAAGTTCGGGGTCAAGGTAAAAGTCAAAGTCAAGGTCAAGTTCAAGGTCAAGGTCAAGGTCAGGGTCAGGGTCAAGGTCAGTGTCAGGGACAGGATCAGGTGCAGGATCAGGGTCCGGTTTAATGTGAGGGTCAGAGTAAAGGTCAAGTTCAAGGTCAGGGTCAAGGTCAGAGTCAGGGTCAAGTTCAGGGTCAGGGTCATTGTCAGGGTCAAGGCAAAAGGCAGTTTCAGGGTCAAGGTCAAAGTCAGGTTCAGGGTCAAAGTCAGAGTCAAGGTCAGGGTCAGGGTCATTGTCAGGGTCAACGTCAAGGGCAGTGTCAGGGTTAAGGTCAAGGTCACGGTTAGGTTCAAGTTCAGGGTCATGGTCAGAATCAAGATCAAGTTCATGGTCAGGGTCAGGTTCAACGTCAAGGTCAAGGTCAGGGTCAAGTTCAAGGTCAACGTCAGGGTCATTGTCAAGGTCAAGTTTAGGGTCAGGGTCAAGGTCAAGGTCAGGGTCAGACTAAATTTCAGGGTCAGGGTCAAGGTCAAGGTCAAGGTCATGGTCCATGTCAAGGTCAAGGTCAGGGTCAAGGTCAGGGTCAAGGTCAGGATCACAGTCAATGTCAGGGTCAGTGTCAGGGTCAAGGTCAACGGCAGAGTCAGGGTCAAGATCAAGGTCAGGGTCAGGGTCAAGATAAAGTTCAAGGTCAAGGTTAGAGTCAGGGACATGGTCAAGGTCAGGGTCAGGGTCAATGTCAAGGTCAGATTCAGGGTCAGGTTCAGGTTCAAGGTCAGGGTTAAGGTGAAGGTCAGGTTCAGGTTCAGGGTCAGGGTCAGGGTCAAGGTCAAGTTCAGGGTCAGGTTCAGGGTCAGGTAAAGGTTCATGGTCAGGGTCAGGGTAAAGGTCAGGGTCAGGGTCAGGGACAGGTGCAGAGTCCGGGTCAGTGTCTAGATCAGGTTCAAGGTCATGGTCAGGTTCATAGTCAGGGTCAGTCTCAAGGTCAAGGTCAGGGTCAGGGTCAAGGTCAAGGTCAGGGTCAGGGTCAAGATAAACTTCAAGGTCAAGGTTAGGGTCAGGGACATTGTCAAGGTCAGGGTCAGGGTCAATGTCAAGGTCGAATTCAGGGTCAGGGTTAAGGTCAAGTTCAGGGTCAGGTTCAAAGTCAGGGTCAGGGTCAAGGTCAAGGTCAGGGACAGGTGCAGAGTCCTGGTCAGGGTCTAGATCAGGTTTCAGGTCAAGGTCAGGTTGAGAGTAAGGTTCAGTCTCAAGGTCAATGTCAGGGTCAGGGTAAGGGTCAAGGTGAGGGTCAGGGTCATGGTCAGGGTCAAGGTCAATGTCTGGTTCAGGGTCAGGTTCAAGGTCAGGGTCATGGTCAGGGTCAGGTGCAGGGTCAGTTTCAGGCTCAAGTTCAGGATCAACGTCAAGGTCAATGTCAAGGTCAGGGTAAGATCTGGGTAAAGGTCAAGTTCAAGGTCAGGGTAAAGGTCAAGTCAGGGTCATGCTCAGCGTCAAAGTCAAGGTCAGGTTCAGGGTAAGTGTCAAGTTCAAGGTCAGTGTCAGGGTCAAGGTCAAATTCAGGGTCAGTGTTAGTTTCAGGGTCAGGGTCAAGGTCAAGGTCAAGGTCAAAGTCCATGTCAAGTTCAAGGTCAGGGTCAAGGTCAAGTTCAAGTTCAAGTTTGGGGTCAGGGACATGGTCAAGGTCAGGGTCAGTGTCAGGGTAAAGGTCAGGGTCATGGTCAGGGTCAGGTGCAAGGTCAGGTTCTGGTTCAAGGTTAGGGTCAACATCAAGGTCAAAGTCAAGGTCAAGTTCGGCGTCAAGGTCAAAGTCAAAGTCAAGGTCAAGGTCAGGGTCAAGGTCAACGTCAGGGTCCGGTTCAAAGTCACTTCAAATTCAAGGTCAAGGTCAGGTTCAGGGTCAGGGTCAAGGTCAAGGTAAAGGTCAAGTTCTGGGTCAAGGTCAAAGTCAAGGTCAAAGTCAAGGTCAAGGTCAAGGTCAAGGTCAGTGTCAGGGACAGAATCAGGTGCAGGATCAGGGTCCGGTTTAGTGTGAGGTTCAGTATCAATGTCAAGGTCAAGATCAAGGTCAGGGTCAAGGTCAGGGTCAGGGTCAAGGTCAGGGTAATTGTCAGGGTCAAGGTCAAGGGCAATGTCACGGTCAAGGTCAAGGTCAGGGTCAGCTTTAAATCAGGGTCAGGGTAAGGGTCAACGTAAGTGTCATTGTCAGGGTCAAGGTCAAGGTCAAGGTCAGGGTAAGGGTCAGGGTCAAGGTCAAGTTCTGGGTCAGGTTAAAGTTCAAGGTCAGGGTCATGCTCAGAGTCAAAGTCAAGGTCAGGCTCAGGGTAAGGGTCAAAATCAAGGTCAGTGTCAGGGTCAAGGTCAAATTCAAGGTCAGGGTTAAGCTCAGGGTCAGGGTAAATGTCAAGGTCAAGGTCAGGGTCAAGGTCAAGGTCAAGGTCAGGGTCAATGTCAGCGTCAAGGTCAAGGTCATGGTCAAGGTCAGGGTCAGGTTCAAAGTCAATGTCAGGTTCAGTGTCAGGGTCAAGGTCAACGGCAGAGTCAGGGTCAAGATCAAGGTCAGAGTCATGGTCAGGTTCAAGTTCAAGTTCAGGGTCAGTGTCAGGTTCAAAGTCAAGGTCAAGGTCCGTGTCAATGTCAAGGTCAAGGTCTTTGTCAAGGTCAAGTTCAAGTTTAGGGTCAGGGTCATTGTCAGGGTCAAGGTCAAGGGCAGTGTCGGTGTCAAGGTCAAGGTCAGGGTCAGGGTCATGGTAAGGGTCAAGGTCAGGGTCAGGGTCATTGTCAGGGTCAAGGTCAAGGGCAGTGTCGGTGTCAAGGTCAAGGACAGGGTCAGGGTCAAGGTCAGGGTCAAGGTCAGGGTCATGGTGAGGTTCAAGTTCAAGTTCAGGGTCAGGGTCACGTTCAACGTCAAGGTCAAGGTCAGGGTCAAGTTCAAGGTCAAGGTCAAGGTCAGGGTCAAGGACAGGGTCAAGGTCAAGGTCAAAATCAAGGTCAGGGTCAGGGTCAAGATAAACTTCAAGGTCAAGATTAGGGTCAGGGACATGGTCAAGGTCAGGGTCAGGGTCAATGTCAAGGTCAGATTCAGGGTCAGGGTCAAGGTCAAGGTCAGGGTCAGGTTCAAAGTCAGGGTAAGGGTCAGTGTCACGATAAGGTCAGGGTCAAGGTCAAGGTCAGGGTCAGGTTCAAGTTCAGGGTCAAGTTCAAGGTCAGGGTCAGTTTCAAGGTCAGGGTCAAGGTCAAGGTCAGGGTCAGGTTCAGGGTCAGTGTCAGGGTAAAGGTCAGGGTAAGGGTCCGGGACAGGTGCAGAATCCGGTTCAGGGTCTAGATCAGGTTCAAGGTCAAGGTCTGGTTCAGAGTCAGGGTCAGTCTCAAGGTCAAGGTCAGGGTCAGGGTCAAGGTCAAGGTGAGAGTCAGGGTCATGGTCAGGGTCAAGGTCAAGGTCTGGTTCAGGGTCAGGGTCAAGGACAGGGTCATGGTCAGGGTCAGGTGCAGGTCAGGTTCAGGCTCAAGTTCAGGGTCAAGTTCAAGGTCAAGGTCAAGGTCAATGTCAGGGTAAGTGTCAAGGTCAAGGTCAAGTTCAAGGTCAGGGTAAAGGTCAAGGTCAGGGTCATGCTCAGCGTCAAAGTCAAGGTCAGGGTCAAGGTCAGGGTCAGGGTCAAGGTCAGGGTCAGGGTCATTGTCAGGGTCAAGGTCAAGGGCTGTGTCAGTGTCAAGGTCAAGGTCAGGGTCAGGGACAAGGTCAGGGTAAGGGTCAGGTTCAAGTTCAAGTTCATGGTTAGGGTCAGGTTCAACGTCAAGTTCAAGGTCAGGGTCAAGGTCAAGGTCAAGTCAGGGTAAGGGTCAGGGTCAAGGTCAAGTTCAAGTTCAGGGTCAGGGTAAAGGTCAATGTCAGGGTCATGCTCAGCTTCAAAGTCAAGGTCAGAAAAAGGTTAAGGGTCAATGGCAGGGTCAGGGTGAGGGTCAAAGTCAAGGTCAGGGTCAAGGTCAGGGACATGGTCAAGGTCAGGGTCAGGGTCACGGTCAAGGTCAGAGTCATGGTCAGGGTCAGGTGCAAGGTCAGGTTCAGGCTCAAGGTTAGGGTCAAGGTCAAGTTCGGGGTCAAGGTCAAAGTCAAAGTCAAGGTCAAGGTCAGGGCCAAGGTCAAGGTCAGGGTCAGGTTCAAAGTCACAATCAAATTCAAGGTCAAGTTCAGGGTCAGGGTCAGGGTCAAGGTCAGGGTAAGGGTCAGTGTCACAATCAATGTCAGGGTCAAGGTCAGGGTCAAGGTCAAGGTAAAGGTCAAGTTCGGGGTCAAGGTTAAAGTCAAGGTCAAGGTCAAGGTCAGGGTCAGGGTCACGTTCAAGGTCAGTGTCAGGGACAGGATCAGGTGCAGGATCAGGGTCCGGTTTAGGGTGAGTGTCAGGGTCAAGGTCAAGGTCAGGATCAAGGTTAGGGTCAAGGTCAAAGTCAAAGTCAAGTTCAGGGTCAGGGTCATTGTCAAGGTCAAGGGCAGTGTCAGGGTCAAGGTCAAGGTCAAGTTTAGGGTCAGGGTCAAGTGCAAATTCAGGGTCAGGTTTAAGTTCAGGGTCAGTGTCAAGGTCAAGGTCAAGGTCAGGGTCAAGGTCAGAATCAAGGTCAAGGTCAAGGTCAAGGTCAAGGTCAGGGTCAGGGTCAAGGTCAAGGTCAAGGTCAGGGTCAGGGTCACGGTCAAGGTCAGAGTCAGTGTCAGGGTCAAGGTCAACAACAGAGTCAGGGTCAAGATCAAGGTCAGAGTCAGGGTCAAGGTCAGGTTCAATATCAGGTTCAGGGTCATTAACAGGGTCAAGGTCAAGGGCAGTGTTTGGGTTAAGGTCAAGGTCAGGGTTAGGGTCAAGGTCAGGGTCATGGTCAGGTTGAAGTTCAAGTTCAGGGTCAGGGTCACGTTCAACGTCAAGGACAAGGTCAGGGTCAAGTTCAAGGTCAAGGTCAGGGTCATTGTCAAGGTCAAGGTTAGGGTCAGGGTCAAGGGCAAATTCAGAGTCAGGGTTAAGTTCAGGGTCAGGGTCAAGTTCAAATTCAGGGTCAGGGTCCATGTCAAGGTCAAGGTCAGTGTCAGGGTCCATGTCAAGGTCAAGGTCAAAGTAAAGGTCAAGGTCAAAGTCAAGGTCAGTGTCAGGGTCTATATATACTTCAAGGTCAAGTTTAGGGTCAGGGTCAGTGTCAACGTCAGGGTCAGGGTCAATGTCAAGGTCAGATCCAGGGTCAGGGTCAAGGTCAAGGTCAGGGTCAAGTTCAAAGTCAGGGTCAGGGTCAAGGTCAAGGTTTGGTTCAGGGTCAGGGTAAAGGTCAGGGTAAGGGTCAGTGTCACGATAAGTTCAGGGTCAAGGTCAAGGTCAGGGTCAGGTTCAAGTCCAGGGTAAATTTCAAGGTCAGGTTCAGGTTCAGGATCAGTGTCAGGTTCAAGGTCAAGTTCAGGGTCAGGTTCAGGTTCAGGCACAGGTTCATGGTCAGGGTCAGGGTAAAGGTCAGGGTCAGGGACAGGTGCAGAGTCCGGGTCAGTGTCTAGATCAGGTTCAAGGTCAAGGTCAGGTTCAGAGTCAGGGTCAGTCTCAAGGTCAAGGTCAGGGTCAGGGTCAAGGTCAAGGTGAGAGTCAGGGTCATGGTCAGGGTTAAGGTCAAGGTCTGGTTCAGGAACAGGGTCAAGGACAGGGTCATGGTCAGGGTCAGGTGCAGGTCAGGTTCAGGCTCAAGTTCACGGTCAAGGTCAAGGTCAAGGTCAAGGTCAGGGTAAGTGTCAGGGTCAAGGTCAAGTTGAAGGTCAGGGTAAAGGTCAAATCAGGCTCATGCTCAGCGTCAAAGTCAAGGTCAGGGTCAAGGTCAGGGTCAGGGTCATTGTCAGGGTCAAGGACAAGGGCAGTATCAGTGTCAAAGTCAAGGTCAGGGTCAGGGTCAAGGTCAGGGTCATGGTCAGGTTCAAGTTCAGGGTTAGGGTCAGGTTCAACTTCAAGGTCAAGGTCAGGGTCAAGGTCAAGGTCAAGTCAGGGTAAGGGTCAGGGTCAAGGTCAAGTTCAAGGTCAGGGTCAGGGTAAAGCTCAAGGTCAGTGTCATGCTCAGCTTCAAAGTCAAGGTCAGGGTCAGGTTAAGGGTCAAGGTCAAGGTCAGGGTCAGGGTCATGGTCAAATTCACTGTCAGGGTTAAGTTCAGTGTCAGGGTCAAGGTCATGGTCAAGGTCAGGGTCCATGTCAAGGTCAAGGTCAGGGTCAAGGTCAAGGTCAAGGTCAGGGTCAGGGTCAAAGCCAATGTCAGGTTCAGTGTCAGGGTCAAGGTCAGCGGCAGAGTCAGGGTCAGGGACAAGATAAAGTTCAAGGTCAAGGTTAGGGTCAGGGACATGGTCAAGGTCAGGGTCAGGGTCAATGTCAAGGTCAGATTCAGGGTCAGGGTCAATGTCAGGGTCAGATTCAGGGTCAGGGTCAGGGTCAAGGTCAAGGTCAGGGTCAAGGTAAAGGTCAAGTTCGGGGTCAAGATCAAAGTCGAAGTCAAGGTCAAGGTCAAGGTCAAGTTCAAGGTCAAGGTCAGGGTCTGGGTCAAGGTCAGTGTCAGGGACAGGATCAGGTGCAGGATTAGGGTCCGGTTTCGTGTGAGGGTCAAGGTAAAAGTCAAGGTCAGGGTCAGGGTCAAGGTCAGGGTCATGGTCTGGTTCAAGTTTAAGTTCAGTGTCAGTGTCAGTTTCAACGTCAAAGTCAAGGTCAGGGTCAAGGTCAAGGTCAAGATCAGGGTCAAGGTCAAGGTCAAGGTTAGGGTCAGGTTCAAGTGCAAATTCAGGGTCAGGTTTAAGTTCAGGGTCAGGGTCAAGGTCAAGGTCAAGGTCAGGGTTAAGGTCAGAATCAAGGTCAAAGTCAAGGTCAAGGTCAAGGTCAGGGTCAGGGTCAGGGTCAATATCAATGTCAGGGTCAGTGTCAGGGTCAAGGTCAACAACAGAGTCAGGGTCAAGATCAAGGTCAGGGTCAGGGTCAGAATAAAGTTCAAGGTCAAGGTTAGGGTCAGGGACATGGTCAAGGTCAGGGTCAGGGTCAGGGTCAAGGTGAGGGTCATGGTCAGGGTCAGGTGCAGGGTCAAGTTCAGGGTCAATGTCAGGGTCAAGGTCAAGGTCAAGGTCAAGGTCAAGTTCGGGGTCAAGGTCAAAGTCAAAGTCAAGGTCAAGGTCAAGTTCAAGGTCAGGGTCAGGGTCAGGGTCAAGGTCAGTGTCAGGTACAGGATCAGGTGCAGGATCAGGATCTGGTTTAGTGTGAGGGTCAGGGTCAAGGTCAAGGTCAAGGTCAAGGTCAGGGTCAAGGTAAGTGTTAGGGTCAAGTTCAAAGTCAGGGTCATTGTCAGTGTCAAGGTGAAGGGCAGTGTCAGGGTCAAGGTCAAATTCAGGGTCAGAGTCAGTGTCAGGGTCAAGGTCAGAGTCAGCGTCACTGTCAGGTCAAGGTCAAGGGTAGTGTTTGGGTTAAGGTCAAGGTCAGGGTTAGGGTCAAGGTCATGGTCATGGTCAGGTTCAAGTTCAAGTTCAGGGTCAGGGTCATGTTCAACGTCAAGGTCAAGTTCAGGGTCAGGTTCAAAATCAGGTTCAAATTCAAGGTCAAGGTCAGGTTGAGGGTCAGGGTCAAGGTCAGGGTAAGGGTCAGTGTCACAATTAAGGTCAGGGTCAAGGTCAAGGTCAAGGTCAAAGTAAAGGTCAAGTTCAGGGTCAAGGTCAAAGTCATAGTCAATGTCAAGGTCAAGGTCAAGGTCAAGATCAAGGTCAGGGTCAAGGTCAGGGTCAGGGTCAAGTTCACGGTCAGGGTAATTGTCAGGGTCAAGTTCAAGGGCAGTGTCAGGGTCAAGGTAAAGGTCAGGGTCAGGTTCAAGGTCAGGGTCATGGTCAGGTTCAAGTTCAAGTTCAAGTTCAGGGTCAGGGTCAGGTTAAACGCCAAGATCATGGTCAGGGTCAAGGTCAAGGTCAAAATCAGGGTAAGGTTCAGGGTCAAGGTCAAGTTCAAGGTCAGAGTCAGGGTAAGGGTCAAGGTCAAGGTCAAGTTCAGGGTCACGTTCAACGTCAAGGTCAAGGTCAGGGTCATTGTCAAGGTCAAGGTTAGGGTCAGGGTCAAGGGCAAATTCAGAGTCAGGTATAAGTTCAGGGTCAGGGTCAAGGTCAAATTCAGGGTCAGGGTCCATGTCAATGTCAAGGTCAGTGTCAGGGTCCATGTCAAGGTCAAGGTCAGGTTCTAGGTCAGGGTCAAGGTCAAGGTCAGGGTCAGGGTCAGGGTCAATATAAACTTTAAGGTCAAGGTTAGAGTCAGGGTCAAGGTCAGGGTCAGGGTCCATGTCAAGGTCAAGGTCAGTGTCAGGGTCCATGTCAAGGTCAAGGTCAGGGTCTAGGTCAGGGTCAAGGTCAAGGTTAGAGTCAGGGTCAAGGTCAGGGTCAGGGTCAAGGTCAAGGTCAGGGTCAGGTTCAAAGTCAGGGTCAGGGTCAAGGTCAGGTTCAGGGTCAGGGTAAAGGTCAGGGTAAGGGTATGTGTCACGTTAAGGTCAGGGTCAAGGTCAAGGTCAGGGTCAGGTTCAAAGTCAGGGTAAAGGTCAAGGTCAGGGTAAGGGTCAGGGTCAGGGTCAGGGTCAAGGTCAAGTTCAGGGTCAGGTTCAGGTTCAGGCACCGGTTCATGGTCTGGGTCAGGGTCAGGGTCAGGGACAGGTGCAGAGTCCGGGTCAGGTTCTAGATCAGGTTCAATGTCAAGGTCAGGTTCAGAGTCAGGGTCAGTCTCAAGGTCAAGGTCAGGGTCAGGGTCAAGGTCAAGGTGAGAGTCAGAGTCATGGTCAGGGTCAAGGTCAAGGTCTGGTTCAGGTTAAGTGTCAAGGTCAGGGTCATGGTCAGGGTCAGGTGCAGGTCAGGTACAGGCTCAAGTTCAGGGTCAAGGTCAAGGTCAAGGTCAGGGTAAGTGTCAGGGTCAAGGTCAAGTTCAAGGTCATGGTAAAGGTCAAGGTCAGGGTCATGCTCAGCGTCAAAGTCAAGGTCAGGGTCAAGGTCAGGGTCAGGGTCAAGGTCAGGGTCAGGGTCATTGTCAGGGTCAAGGTCAAGGGCAGTGTCAGTGTCAAGGTCAATGTCAGGGTCAGGGTCAAGGTCAGGGTCATGGTCAGGTTCAAGTTCAAGTTCAGGGTTAGGGTCAGGTTCAACGTCAAGTTCAAGGTCAGGGTCAAGGTCAAGGTCAAGCGAGGGTAAGGGTAGGGTCAAGGTCAAGTTAAAGGTCAGGGTCAGGGTAAAGGTCAATATCAGGGTCATGCTCAGCTTCAAATTCAAGGTCAGGGTCAGGTTAAGGGTCAAGGTCAAGTTCAGGGTCAGGGTCAAGGTCAAATTCATGGTCAGGGTTAAGTTCAGTGTCAGGGTCAAGGTCAAGGTCAGGGTCAAGATCAGGGTCAAGGTCAAGGTCAAGGTCAGGGTCAGGGTCAAAGTCATTGACAGGTTCAATGTCAGGGTCAAGGTCAGCGGCAGAGTCAGGTTCAGGGTCAAGCTAAAGTTCAAGGTCCAGGTTAGGGTCAGGGACATGGTCAAGGTCAGGGTCAGGGTCAATGTCAAGGTCAGATTCAGGGTCAGGGTCAATGTCAAGGTCAGATTCAGGGTCAGGGTCAAGTTCAAGGTCAGGGTCACGTTCAAAGTCAGGGTCAGGGTCAAGGTCAAGGTCAGGTTCAGGGTCAGGGTCAAGGTCAGGGTAAGGGTCAGTGTCACGATAAGGTCAGGGTCAAGGTCAAGGTCAGGGTCAGGTTCAAGGTCAGGGTAAAGTTCAAGGTCAAAGTCAGGTTCAGGGTTAGGGTCAGGGTCAAGGTCAAGTTCAGGGTCAGGTTCAGGGTCACGCACAGGTTCATGGTCAGGGTCAGGGTAAAGGTCAGGGTCAGGGTCAGGGACAGGTGCAGAGTCCGGGTCAGGGTCTAGATCAGGTTCAAGGTCAAGGTCAGGTTCAGAGTCAGGGTCAGTCTCAAGGTCAAGGTCAGGGTCAGGGTCAAGGTCAAGGTGAGAGTCAGGGTCATGGTCAGGGTCAAGGTCAAGGTCTGGTTCAGGGTCAGGGTCAAGGACAGGGTCATGGTCAGTGTCAGGTGCAGGTCAGGTTCAGGCTCAAGTTCATGGTCCAGGTCAAGGTCAAGGTCAAGGTCAGGGTAAGTGTCTGGGTCAAGGTCAAGTTCAAGGTCAGGGTAAAGGTCAAGGTCAGGGTCATGCTCAGCGTCAAAGTCAAGGTCAGTGTCAAGGTCAGGGTCAGGGTCATTGTCAGGTTCAACGTCAAGGTCAAGGTCAAGGTCAAGGTCAGGGTCAAGTCAGGGTAAGGGTCAGGGTCAAGGTCAAGTTCAAGTTCAGGGTTAGGTTCAGGTTCAACGTCAAAGTCAAGGTCAAGGTCAAGGGTAGGGTCAGGGTCATGGTCAGGTTCAAGTTCAAGTTCAGGGTCAGTGTCAGGTTCAACGTCAATGTCAATGTCAGGGTGAAGGTCAAGGTCAAGGTCAGGTTCAAGGTCAAGGTCAGGGTCAAGGTCAGAATCAAGGTCAAGTTCAAGGTCAAGCTCAGGGTCAGAGTCAAGGTCAAGGTCAAGGTCAAGGTCAGGGTCAGGGTCAGGGTCAAAGTCAATGTCAGGGTCAAGGTAAACAACAGAGTCAGGGTCAAGATCAAGGTCAGGGTCAGGGTCAAGATAAAGTTCAAGGTCAATGTTAGGTTCAGAGACATGGTCAAGGTCAGGGTCAGGGTCAGGGTCAGGGTCAAGATCAGGGTCATTGTCAGGGTCAGGTGCAGAGTCCGGGTCAGGGTCTAGATCAGGTTCAAGGTCAAGGTCAGTCTCAAGGTCAAGGTCAAGGTCAGGGTCAAGGTCAAGGTCAAGTCAGGGGCATGCTCAGCGTCAAAGTCAAGGTCAGGGTCAGGGTAAGTGTCAAGGTCAAGGTCAGTGTCAGGTTCAAGGTCAAATTCAGGGTCATTGTTAGTTTCAGAGTCAGGGTCAAGGTCAAGGTCAAGGTCAGGGTCCATGTCAAGTTAAAGGTCATGGTCAAGGTCAAAGTCAAGGTCAGAGGTCAGGGTCAGGGTCAAAGTCAATATTTGGGTCAGTGTCAGGGTCAAGGTCAACGGCAGAGTCAGGGTCAAGATCAAGGTCATGGTCAGGGTCAAAATAAAGTTCAAGGTCAAGGTTAGGGTCAGGGACATGGTCAAGGTCAGCGTCAGTGTCAGGGTCAAGGTCAGGGTCAGGGTCAGGTGCAAGGTCAGGTTCAGGGTAAAGGTCAGGGTCAAGGTCAAGGTCAGGTTCAGGTTCAAATTCAGGGTCAGGTTCAAGGTCAAGGTCAGGTTCAGGGTTAGGTTAAAGGTCAGGGTAAGGGTCAGGGTCACGATAAGGTCAGGGTCAAGGTCAAGTTCAGGGTCAGGTTCAGGGTCAGGCACAGGTTCATGGTCAGGGTCAGGGTGAAGGTTAGGTTCAGGGTCAGGGACAGGTGCAGAGTCCGGTCAGGGTCTAGATCAGGTTCAAGGTCAAGGTCAGGTTCAGAGTCAGGGTCAGTCTCAAGGTCAACGGCAGGATCATGGTCAAGGTCAAGGTGAGAGTCAGGGTCATGGTCAGGGTCAAGGTCAAGGTCTGGTTCAGGGTCAGGGTCAAGGACAGGGTCATGGTCAGGGTCAGGTGCAGGTCAGGCTCAGGCTCAGGCTCAAGTTCAGGGTCAAGGTCAAGGTCAAGGTCAAGGTCAGTGTAAGTGTCAGGGTCAAGGTCAAGTTCAAGGTCAGGGTAAAGGTCAAGGTCAGGGTCATGCTCAGCGTCAAAGTCAAGGTCAGGGTCACGGTCAGGGTCAGGGTCAAGGTCAGGGTCATGGTCAGGTTCCAGTTCAAGTTCAGGGTTAGGATCAGGTTCAACGTCAAGGTCAAGGTCAGGGTCAATGTCAAGGTCAAGTCAGGGTAAGGGTCAGGGTCAAGGTCAAGTTCAAGGTCAGGTTCAGGGTGAAGGTCAGCGGCAGGGTCAAGGTCAGGGTCAGGGTCATTGTCAGGGTCAAGGACAAGGGCAGTGTCAGGGACAGGATCAGGTGCAGGATCAGGGTCCGGTTTAGGGTGAGGGTCAATGTCAAGGTCAATGTCAGGGTCAGGGTCAAGGTCAGGGTCATGGTCAGGTTCAAGTTCAAGTTCAGGGTCAGTGTCAGGTTCAACGTCAAGGTCAAGGTCAGGGTCAAGGTCAAGTCAGGGTAAGGGTCAGGGTCAAGATCAAGTTCAAGTTCAGGGTTAGGGTCAGGTTCAACGTCAAGCTCAAGTTCAGGTTCAAGGTCAAGGTCAGGGTCAAGGTCTGAATCAAGGTCAAGTTCAAGGTCTAGGTCAGGGTCAGGGTCAAGGTCAGAGTCATGGTCAGGTTCAAGTTCAAGTCCAGGGTCAGTGTCAGGTTCAACGTCAAGTTCAAGGTCAGGGTCAAGGTCAAGGTAAATGTCAGGGTCAAGGTCAAGGTCAAGGTCAGCGTCAAGGTCAGAATCAAGGTCAAGGTCAAGGTCAGGGTCAGGGTCAAGGTCAAGGTCAAGGTCAAGGTCAGGGTCAGGGTCAAAATCAATGTCACGGTCAGTGTCAGGGTCAATGTCAACAACAGAGTCAAGGTCAAGATCAAGGTCAAGGTCAGGGTCAAGATAAAGTTCAAGGTCAAGGTTAGGGTCAGGGACATGGTCAAGGTCAGGGTCAGGGTCAAGGTCAGTGTCAGGTACAGGAACAGGTGCAGGATCAGGGTCCGGTTTAGTGTGAGGGTCAGGGTCAAGGCCAAAGTCAAGGTCAAGGTCAGGTTCAAGGTCAGGGTCAGGGTCAAGGTCAGGGTCAGGGTCATTGTCAGGGTCAAGGTCAAGGGCAGTGTCAGGGTCAAGGTCAGGGTCAGGGTCAGGGTCAATGTCAGGGTCAGGGTCATCGTCAGGGTCAAGGTCAAGGTCAAGTTCAAGGTCAAGGTCAGGGTCAGGGTCAAGGTCAGTGTCAGGGACAGGATCAGGTGCAGGATCAGGGTCCGGTTTAGGGTGAGGGTCAAGGTCAATGTCAAGGTCAAGGACAGGGTCAAGGTCAGGGTCAGGGTCCATGTCAAGGTCAAGGTCAGGGTCAAGGTCAAGGTCAAGGGCAGTGTCAGGGACAGGATCAGGTGCAGGATCAGGGTCCGGTTCAGGGTGAGGGTTTAGGTCAAGGTCAAGGTCAGGGTCAGGGTCATGGTCAGGTTCAAGTTCAAGTTCAGGGTCAGTGTCAGGTCCAACGTCAAGGTCAATGTCAGGGTGAAGGTCAAGGTCAAGGTCAGGTTCAAGGTCAAGGCCAAGGTTAGGGTCAAGGTCAAGTGCAAATTCAAGGTCAGGGTTAAGTTCAGGGTCAGGGTCAAGGTCAAGGTCAAGGTCAAGGTCAAGGTCAGAATCAAGTTCAAGGTCAAGTTCAAGGTCAAGGTCAGGGTCAGTGTCAAGGTCAAGGTCGAGGTCAAGGTCAGGGTCATGGTCAGGGTCAGGTGCAAAGTCAGGTTCAGGGTCAAGGTCAGGGTCAAGGTCAAGGTCAAGGTCAAGATCAAGTTGGGGGTCAAGGTCAAAGTCAAAGTCAAGGTCAAGGTCAAGGTCAAGGTCAGGGTCAGGGTCAAAGTCAATGTCAGGGTCAGTGTCAGGGTCAAGGTCAACAACAGAGTCAGGGTCAAGATCAAGGTCAGGGTCAGGGTCAAGATAAAGTTCAAGGTCAAGTTTAGGGTCAGGGACATGGTCAAGGTCAGGGTCAGGGTCAAGGTCAGTGTCAGGTACAGGATCAGGTGCAGGATCAGGGTCCGGTTTAGGGTGAGGGTCAAGGTCAATGTCAAGGTCAAGGACAGGGTCAATGTCAGGGTCAGGGTCAAGGTCAGGGTCAGGGTCAAGGTCAGGGTCAAGGTCAAGGGCAGTGTCAGGGACAGGATCAGGTGCAGGATCAGGGTCCGGTTTAGGGTGCGGGTCAAGGTCAAGGTCAAGGTCAGGTTCAGGGTCAAGGTCAGGGTCATGGTCAGGGTCAAGGTCAAGGTCAAGTTTAGGGTCAGGGTCAAGTGCAAATTCAGGGTCAGGGTTAACTTCAGGGTCAGGGTCAAGGTCAAGGTCAAGGTCAGGGTCCATGTCAAGGTCAAGATCAAGGTCAGGGTCAGGGTCAAGATAAAGTTCAAGGTCAAGTTTAGGGTCAGGGACATGGTCAAGGTCAGGGTCAGGGTCAAGGTCAGTGTCAGGTACAGGATCAGGTGCAGGATCAGGGTCCGGTTTAGGGTGAGGGTCAGGGTCAAGGCCAAAGTCAAGGTCAAGGTCAGGTTCAAGGTCAGGGTCAGGGTCAAGTTCAGGGTCAGGGTCATTGTCAGGGTCAAGGTCAAGGGCAGTGTCAGGGTCAAGGTCAGGGTCAGGGTCATCGTCAGGGTCAAGGTCAAGGTCAAGTTCAAGGTCAAAGTCAGGGTCAGGGTCAAGGTCAGTGTCAGGGACAGGATCAGGTGCAGGATCAGTGTCCGGTTTAGGGTGAGGGTCAAGGTCAAGTTGAAGGTCAAGGACAGGGTCAAGGTCAGGGTCAGGGTCACGGTCAGGGTCAGGGTCATTGTCAGGGTCAAGGTCAAGGGCAGTGTCAGGGACAGGATCAGGTGCAGGATCAGGGTCCGGTTCAGGGTGAGGGTCAAGGTTAAAGTCAAGGTCAGGGTCAGGGTCATGGTCAGGTTCAAGTTCAAATTCAGGGTCAGTGTCAGGTTCAACGTCAAGGTCAATGTCAGGGTGAAGGTCAAGGTCAAGGTCAGGTTCAAGGTCAAGGTCAAGGTTAGTGTCAAGTTCAAGTGCAAATTCAAGGTCAGAATTAAGTTCAGGGTCAGGGTCAAGGTCAAGGTCAAGGTCAGGGTCAAGGTCAGAATCAAGTTCAAGGTCAAGTTCAAGGTCAAGGTCAGGGTCAGTGTCAAGGTCAAGGTCGAGGTCAAGGTCAGGGTCAGGGTCAAAATCAATGTCAGGGTCAGTGTCAGGGTCAATGTCAACAACAGAGTCAAGGTCAAGTTCAAGGTCAGCGTCAGGGTCAAGATAAAGTTCAAGGTCAAGGTTAGGGTCAGGGACATGGTCAAGGTCAGGGTCAGGGTCAGGGTCAAGGTCAGGGTCATGGTCAGGGTCAGGTGCAAAGTCAGGTTCAGGGTCAAGGTCAGGGTCAAGGTCAAGGTCAAGGTCAAGATCAAATTGGGGGTCAAGGTCAAAGTCAAAGTCAAGGTCAAGGTCAAGGTCAAGGTCAGGGTCAGTGTCAGGGTCAAGGTCAGTGTCAGGTACAGGATCAGGTGCAGGATCAGGGTCCGGTTTAGTGTGAAGGTCAGGGTCAAGGTCAAGGTCAAGGTCAGGGTCAAGGTCAGGGTCAGGGTCAAGATCAGGGTCAGGGTCATTGTCAGGGTCAAGTTCAAGGGCAGTGTCAGGGTCAAGTTCAAGGTCAGGGTCAGGGTCAAGGTCAAGTTCAAGTTCAGGTTCAGGGTCATTGTCAGCGTCAAGTTCAAGGGCAGTGTCAGGGTTAAGGTCAAGGTCAGGGTTAGGTTCAAGGTCAGGGTCATGGTCAGGTTCAAGTTCAAGTTCAGGGTCAAGATCATGTTCAACGTCAAGGTCAAGGTCAGGGTCAAGTTCAAGGTCAAGGTCAGGGTCATTGTCAAGGTCAAGGTTAGGGTCAGGGTCAAGGGCATTTTCAGAGTCAGGGTTAAGTTAAGGGTCAGGGTCAAGTTCAAATTAATGGTCAGGGTCTATTTCAAGGTCAAGGTCAGTGTCAGGGTCCATGTCTAGGTCAAGCTCAGGGTCAAGGTCAGGGTGAAGGTCACGGTCAAGGTCAAGGTCAGGGTCAGGGTCACGTAAAGGTCAGCCTAAGGGTCAGTGTCACGATAACATCAGGGTGAAGGTCAAGGTCAGTGTCACCTTCAAGGTCAGGGTCAAGGTCAAGGTCAAGTTCAGGGTCAGGTTCAGGGTCAGGCACAGGTTCATGGTCAGGGTCAGGTTAAAGTCAGGGTCAGTATCAGGGACAGGTGCAGAGTCCGGGTCAGGGTCCAGATCAGGTTCAAGGTCAAGGTCAGTTTCAGAGTCAGGGTCAGTCTCAAGGTCAAGGTCAGGGTCAGGGTCAAGGTCAAGGTGAGAGTCAGGGTCATGGTCACGGTTAAGGTCAAGGTCTGGTTCAGGAACAGGGTCAAGGACAGGGTCATGGTCAGGGTCAAGGTCAAGGTCTGGTTCAGGGTCAGGGTCAAGGACAGGGTCATGGTCAGGGTCAGGTGCAAGTCAGGTTCAGGCTCAAGTTCAGGGTCAAGATCAAGGTCAAGGTCAAGGTCAAGGTCAGGGTAAGTGTCAGGGTCAAGGTCAAGTTCAAGGTCAGGGTAAAGGTCAAGGTCTGGGTCATGCTCAGCGTTAAATTCAAGGTCAGTGTCAAGGTCAGGGTCAGGGTCATTGTCAGGGTCAAGGTCAAGGGCAGTGTCAGGGTCAAGGTCAAGGTCAGGGTCAGGGTCAAGGTCAGGGTCATGGTCAGGTTCAAGTTCGAGTTCATGTTCAGTATCAGGGTCAGGTTCAACGTCAAGGTCAAGGTCAGGGTCAAGGTCAAGGTCAAGGTCAGGGTAAAGGTCAGGGTCAAGGTCAAGTTCATGGTCAGGGTCAGGGTAAAGGTCAGGGTCAGGGTCAAGGTCAGGGTCAGGGTCAGGTCAGGGTCAAGGTCAAGGGCAGTGTCAGGGACAGGATCAGGTGCGGGATCAGGGTCCGGTTTAGGGTGCGGGTCAAGGTCAAGGTCAAGGTCAGGTTCAGGGTCAAGGTCAGGGTCATGGTCAGGGTCAAGGTCAGGGTCAAGTTTAGGGTCAGGGTCAAGTGCAAATTCAGGGTCAGGGTTAAGTTCAGGGTCAGGGTCAAGGTCAAGGTCAATGTCAGGGTCAAGATCAGAATCAAGCTCAAGGTCAAGGTCAAGGTCAGGGTCAGGGTCAAGGTCAAAGTCAAGGTCAAGGTCAGGGTCAGGGTCAATGTCAAGGTCAGGGTCAGTGTCAGGGTCAAGGTCAACAACAGAGTCAGGGTCAAGATCAAGGTCAGGGTCAGGGTCAAAATAAAGATCAAGGTCAAGTTTAGGGTCAGGGACATGTTCAAGGTCAGGGTCAGGGTCAAGGTCAGGGTCATGGTCAGGGTCAGGTGCAGGGTCAGGTTCAGGGTCAAGGTCAGGGTCAAGGTCAAGGTTAGGGTCAGGGTCAGGGTCAAAATCAGTGTCAGTGTCAGTGTCAGGGTCAAGGTCAGCGGCAGAGTCAGGGTCAAGATCAAGGTCAGGGTCAGGTTCAAGATAAAGTTCAAGGTCCAGGTTAGGGTCAGGGACATGGTCAAGGTCAGGGTCAGGGTCAATGTCAAGGTCAGATTCAGGGTCAGGGTCAAGGTAAAGGTCATGGTCAGATTCAAATCAGGGTCATGATCAAGGTCAAGGTCAAGGTCAAGATCAAGGTCAAGGTCAAGGTCAGGGTCAGGGTCAAGGTCAGGGTCAGGGACAGGATCAGGTGCAGGATCAGGGTCCGGTTTAGGGTGAGGGTCAAGGTCAAGGTGCAGGGTCAAGGACAGTGTCAAGGTCAAGGTCAGGGTCATTGTCAGGGTCAAGGTCAAGGGCAGTGTCAGGGACAGGATCAGGTGCAGGATCAGGGTCCGGTTTAGGGTGCGGGTCAAGGTCAAGGTCAAGGTCAGGTTCAGGGTCAAGGTCAGGGTCATGGTCAGGGTCAAGGTCAGGGTCAAGTTTAGGGTCAGGGTCAAGTGCAAATTCAGGGTCAGGGTTAAGTTCAGGGTCAAGGTCAAGGTCAAGGTCAGGGTCCATGTCAAGGTCAAGATCAAGGTCAGGTTCAGGGTCAAGATAAAGTTCAAGGTCAAGGTTAGGGTCAGGGACATGGTCAAGGTCAGGGTCAGGATCAGGGTCAAGGTCAGGGTCAGGTGCAGGGTCAGGTTCAGGGTCAAGGTCAGTGTCAGGTAAAGGATCAGTTGCAGGATCAGGGTCCGGTTTAGTGTAAGGGTCAGGGTCAAGGCCAAAGTCAAGGTCAAGGTCAGGGTCAAGGTCAGGGTCAGGGTCAAGGTCAGGGTCAGGGTCATTGTCAGGGTCAAGGTCAAGGGCAGTGTCAGGGTCAAGGTCAGGGTCAGGGTCATCGTCAGGGTCAAGGTCAAGGTCAAGTTCAAGGTCAAGGTCAGGGTCAGGGTCAAGGTCAGTGTCAGGGACAGGATCAGGTGCAGGATCAGGGTCCGGTTTAGGGTGAGTGTCAGGGTCAAGGTCAAGGTCAAGATCAAGGTCAGGGTCAAGGTCAAAATCAAAGTCAAGTTCAGGGTCAGGTTCCATGTCAAGGTCAAGGTCACGGTCAAGGTCAAGGTCAAGGTCAAGGTCAAGGTCAGGTTCAGGGTCAAGGTCAGGGTCATGGTCAGGGTCAAGGTCAAGGTCAAGTTTAGGGTTAGGGTCAAGTGCAAATTCAGGGTCAGGGTTAAGTTCAGGGTCAGGGTCAAGGTCAAGGTCAGGGTCCATGTCAAGGTCAAGATCAAGGTCAGGTTCAGGGTCAAGATAAAGTTCAAGGTCAAGGTTAGGGTCAGGGACATGGTCAAGGTCAGGGTCAGGATCAGGGTAATGGTCAGGGTCAGGTGCAGGGTCAGGTTCAGGGTCAGGGTCAGGGTCAAGGTCAAGGTCAAGGTCAAGTTCGGGGTCAAGGTCAACGTCAAAGTCAAGGTCAAGGTCAAGGTCAAGGTCAGGGTCAGGATCAAGTTCAGGGTCAGGTACAGGATCAGTTGCAGGATCAGGGTCCGGTTTAGTGTGAGGGTCAGGGTCAAGGCCAAAGTCAAGGTCAAGGTCAGGGTCAAGGTCAGGGTCAGGGTCAAGGTCAGGGTCAGGGTCATTGTCAGGGTCAAGGTCAAGGGCAGTGTCAGGGTCAAGGTCAAGGTCAAGGTCAGGGTCAAGTGCAAATTCAGGGTCAGGGTTAAGTTAAGGGTCAGGGTCAAGGTCAAGGTTAAGGTCAGCGTCAAGGTCAGAATCAAGGTCAAGGTCAAGGTCAGGGTCAAGGTCAAGGTCAAGATCAGGGTGAGGGTCATTGTCATGGTCAAGTCAAGGGCAGTTTAAGGGACAGGATCTGGTGCAGGATCAGGGTCCGGTTTAGGGTGAGGGTCAAGGTCAAGGTCAAGGTCAGGGTCAGGGTCAAGGTCAGGGTCATGGTCAGGGTCAAGGTCAAGGTCAAGGTCAATGTCAAGGTTAGGGTCAGGGACATGGTCAAGTTCAGGGTCAGGATCAGGGTCAAGGTCAGGGTCAGGGTCAAGGTCAAATTCAGGGTCAGGGTTAAGTTCAGGGTCAGGGTCAAGGTCAAGGTCAAGGTCAGGGTCCATGTCAAGGTCAAGATCAAGGTCAGGTTCAGGGTCAAGATAAAGTTCAATGTCAAGGTTAGGGTCAGGGACATGGTCAAGTTCAGGGTCAGGATCAGGGTCATGGTCAGGGTCAGGTGCAGGGTCAGGTGCAGGGTCAAGGTCAGGGTCAAGGTCAAGGTCAAGGTCAAGTTGGGGGTCAAGGTCAAAGTCAAAGTCAAGGTCAAGGTCAAGGTCAAGGTCAGGGTCAGGGTCAAGGTCAGGGTCAGGTACAGGATCAGGTGCAGGATCCGGGTCCGGTTTAGTGTGAGGGTCAGGGTAAAGGCCAAAGTCAAGGTCAAGGTCAGGGTCAAGGTCAGGGTCAGGGTAAAGGTCAGGGTCAGGGTCATTGTCAGGGTCAAGGTCAAGGGCAGTGTCAGGGTCAAGGTCAAGGTTAGGGTCTGGGTCAAGTGCAAATTCAGGGTCAGGTTTAAGTTAAGGGTCAGGGTCAAGGTCAAGGTTAAGGTCAGCGTCAAGGTCAGAATCAAGGTCAAGGTCAAGGTCAGGGTCAGGGTCAAGGTCAAGATCAGGGTCAGGGTCAAGGTCAAATTCAGGGTCAGGTTTAAATTCAGGGTCAGGGTCAAGGTCAAGGTCAAGGTCAGGGTCCATGTCAAGGTCAAGGTCAGGGTCAAGGTCAGGGTCAAGGTCAAGGTCAAGGTCAGGATCAGGGTCAAAATCAATGTCAGTGTCAGGGTCAGGGTCAAGGTCAGCGGCAGAGTCAGGGTCAAGATCAAGGTCAGGGTCAGGTTCAAGATAAAGTTCAAGGTCCAGGTTAGGATCAGGGACATGGTCAAGATCAGGGTCAGGGTCAATGTCAAGGTCAGATTCATGGTCAGGGTCAAGGTAAAGGTCATGGTCAGGTTCAAATCAGGGTCAGGGTCAAGGTCAAGGTCAGGTTCAGGGTCAGGGTAAAGATCAGGGTAAGGGTCAGTGTCACGATCAAGGTCAAGGTCAAGGTCAAGATCAAGGTCAAGGTCAAAATCAAGGTCAAGGTCAAGGTCAGGGTCATGGTCAGGGTCAGGTGCAGGGTCAGGTTCAGGGTCAAGGTCAGGGTCAAGGTCAAGTTCAAGGTCAAGTTCAGGGTCAAGGTCAAAGTCAAAGTCAAGGTCAAGGTCAAGGTCAAGGTCAGGGTCAGGGACAGGATCAGGTGCAGGATCAGGGTCCGGTTTAGGGTGAGGGTCAAGGTCAAGGTCAAGGTCAAGGACAGGGTCAATGTCAGGGTCAGGGTCAAGGTCAGGGTCAGGGTCATTGTCAGGGTCAAGGTCAAGGGCAGTGTCAGGGACAGGATCAGGTGCAGGATCAGGGTCCGGTTTAGGGTGCGGGTCAAGGTCAAGGTCAAGGTCAGGTTCAGGGTCAAGGTCAGGGTCATGGTCAGGGTCAAGGTCAAGGTCAAGTTTAGGGTCAGGGTCAAGTGCAAATTCAGGGTCAGGGTTAAGTTCAGGGTCAGGGTCAAGGTCAAGGTCAAGGTCAGGGTCCATGTCAAGGTCAAGATCAAGGTCAGGTTCAGGGTCAAGATAAAGTTCAAGGTCAAGTTTAGGGTCAGGGACATGGTCAAGGTCAGGGTCAGGGTCAAGGTCAGTGTCAGGTACAGGATCAGGTGCAGGATCAGGGTCCGGTTTAGGGTGAGGGTCAGGGTCAAGGCCAAAGTCAAGGTCAAGGTCAGGTTCAAGGTCAGGGTCAGGGTCAAGTTCAGGGTCAGGGTCATTGTCAGGGTCAAGGTCAAGGGCAGTGTCAGGGTCAAGGTCAGGGTCAGGGTCATCGTCAGGGTCAAGGTCAAGGTCAAGTTCAAGGTCAAAGTCAGGGTCAGGGTCAAGGTCAGTGTCAGGGACAGGATCAGGTGCAGGATCAGTGTCCGGTTTAGGGTGAGGGTCAAGGTCAAGTTGAAGGTCAAGGACAGGGTCAAGGTCAGGGTCAGGGTCACGGTCAGGGTCAGGGTCATTGTCAGGGTCAAGGTCAAGGGCAGTGTCAGGGACAGGATCAGGTGCAGGATCAGGGTCCGGTTCAGGGTGAGGGTCAAGTTTAAAGTCAAGGTCAGGGTCAGGGTCATGGTCAGGTTCAAGTTCAAATTCAGGGTCAGTGTCAGGTTCAACGTCAAGGTCAATGTCAGGGTGAAGGTCAAGGTCAAGGTCAGGGTCCATGTCAAGGTCAAGGTCAGGGTCAAGGTCAGGGTCAAGGTCAAGGTCAAGGTCAGGATCAGGGTCAAAATCAATGTCAGTGTCAGGGTCAGGGTCAAGGTCAGCGGCAGGGTCAGGGTCAAGATCAAGGTCAGGGTCAGGTTCAAGATAAAGTTCAAGGTCCAGGTTAGGATCAGGGACATGGTCAAGATCAGGGTCAGGGTCAATGTCAAGGTCAGATTCATGGTCAGGGTCAAGGTAAAGGTCATGGTCAGGTTCAAATCAGGGTCAGGGTCAAGGTCAAGGTCAGGTTCAGGGTCAGGGTAAAGATCAGGGTAAGGGTCAGTGTCACGATCAAGGTCAAGGTCAAGGTCAAGATCAAGGTCAAGGTCAAAATCAAGGTCAAGGTCAAGGTCAGGGTCATGGTCAGGGTCAGGTGCAGGGTCAGGTTCAGGGTCAAGGTCAGGGTCAAGGTCAAGTTCAAGGTCAAGTTCAGGGTCAAGGTCAAAGTCAAAGTCAAGGTCAAGGTCAAGGTCAAGGTCAGGGTCAGGGACAGGATCAGGTGCAGGATCAGGGTCCGGTTTAGGGTGAGGGTCAAGGTCAAGGTCAAGGTCAAGGACAGGGTCAATGTCAGGGTCAGGGTCAAGGTCAGGGTCAGGGTCATTGTCAGGGTCAAGGTCAAGGGCAGTGTCAGGGACAGGATCAGGTGCAGGATCAGGGTCCGGTTTAGGGTGCGGGTCAAGGTCAAGGTCAAGGTCAGGTTCAGGGTCAAGGTCAGGGTCATGGTCAGGGTCAAGGTCAAGGTCAAGTTTAGGGTCAGGGTCAAGTGCAAATTCAGGGTCAGGGTTAAGTTCAGGGTCAGGGTCAAGGTCAAGGTCAAGGTCAGGGTCCATGTCAAGGTCAAGATCAAGGTCAGGTTCAGGGTCAAGATAAAGTTCAAGGTCAAGTTTAGGGTCAGGGACATGGTCAAGGTCAGGGTCAGGGTCAAGGTCAGTGTCAGGTACAGGATCAGGTGCAGGATCAGGGTCCGGTTTAGGGTGAGGGTCAGGGTCAAGGCCAAAGTCAAGGTCAAGGTCAGGTTCAAGGTCAGGGTCAGGGTCAAGTTCAGGGTCAGGGTCATTGTCAGGGTCAAGGTCAAGGGCAGTGTCAGGGTCAAGGTCAGGGTCAGGGTCATCGTCAGGGTCAAGGTCAAGGTCAAGTTCAAGGTCAAAGTCAGGGTCAGGGTCAAGGTCAGTGTCAGGGACAGGATCAGGTGCAGGATCAGTGTCCGGTTTAGGGTGAGGGTCAAGGTCAAGTTGAAGGTCAAGGACAGGGTCAAGGTCAGGGTCAGGGTCACGGTCAGGGTCAGGGTCATTGTCAGGGTCAAGGTCAAGGGCAGTGTCAGGGACAGGATCAGGTGCAGGATCAGGGTCCGGTTCAGGGTGAGGGTCAAGTTTAAAGTCAAGGTCAGGGTCAGGGTCATGGTCAGGTTCAAGTTCAAATTCAGGGTCAGTGTCAGGTTCAACGTCAAGGTCAATGTCAGGGTGAAGGTCAAGGTCAAGGTCAGGTTCAAGGTCAAGGTCAAGGTTAGTGTCAAGTTCAAGTGCAAATTCAAGGTCAGAATTAAGTTCAGGGTCAGGGTCAAGGTCAAGGTCAAGGTCAGGGTCAAGGTCAGAATCAAGTTCAAGGTCAAGTTCAAGGTCAAGGTCAGGGTCAGTGTCAAGGTCAAGGTCGAGGTCAAGGTCAGGGTCAGGGTCAAAATCAATGTCAGGGTCAGTGTCAGGGTCAATGTCAACAACAGAGTCAAGGTCAAGTTCAAGGTCAGCGTCAGGGTCAAGATAAAGTTCAAGGTCAAGGTTAGGGTCAGGGACATGGTCAAGGTCAGGGTCAGGGTCAGGGTCAAGGTCAGGGTCATGGTCAGGGTCAGGTGCAAAGTCAGGTTCAGGGTCAAGGTCAGGGTCAAGGTCAAGGTCAAGGTCAAGATCAAATTGGGGGTCAAGGTCAAAGTCAAAGTCAAGGTCAAGGTCAAGGTCAAGGTCAGGGTCAGTGTCAGGGTCAAGGTCAGTGTCAGGTACAGGATCAGGTGCAGGATCAGGGTCCGGTTTAGTGTGAAGGTCAGGGTCAAGGTCAAGGTCAAGGTCAGGGTCAAGGTCAGGGTCAGGGTCAAGATCAGGGTCAGGGTCATTGTCAGGGTCAAGTTCAAGGGCAGTGTCAGGGTCAAGTTCAAGGTCAGGGTCAGGGTCAAGGTCAAGTTCAAGTTCAGGTTCAGGGTCATTGTCAGCGTCAAGTTCAAGGGCAGTGTCAGGGTTAAGGTCAAGGTCAGGGTTAGGTTCAAGGTCAGGGTCATGGTCAGGTTCAAGTTCAAGTTCAGGGTCAAGATCATGTTCAACGTCAAGGTCAAGGTCAGGGTCAAGTTCAAGGTCAAGGTCAGGGTCATTGTCAAGGTCAAGGTTAGGGTCAGGGCCAAGGGCATTTTCAGAGTCAGGGTTAAGTTAAGGGTCAGGGTCAAGTTCAAATTAATGGTCAGGGTCTATTTCAAGGTCAAGGTCAGTGTCAGGGTCCATGTCTAGGTCAAGCTCAGGGTCAAGGTCAGGGTGAAGGTCACGGTCAAGGTCAAGGTCAGGGTCAGGGTCACGTAAAGGTCAGCCTAAGGGTCAGTGTCACGATAACATCAGGGTGAAGGTCAAGGTCAGTGTCACCTTCAAGGTCAGGGTCAAGGTCAAGGTCAAGTTCAGGGTCAGGTTCAGGGTCAGGCACAGGTTCATGGTCAGGGTCAGGTTAAAGTCAGGGTCAGTATCAGGGACAGGTGCAGAGTCCGGGTCAGGGTCCAGATCAGGTTCAAGGTCAAGGTCAGTTTCAGAGTCAGGGTCAGTCTCAAGGTCAAGGTCAGGGTCAGGGTCAAGGTCAAGGTGAGAGTCAGGGTCATGGTCACGGTTAAGGTCAAGGTCTGGTTCAGGAACAGGGTCAAGGACAGGGTCATGGTCAGGGTCAAGGTCAAGGTCTGGTTCAGGGTCAGGGTCAAGGACAGGGTCATGGTCAGGGTCAGGTGCAAGTCAGGTTCAGGCTCAAGTTCAGGGTCAAGGTCAAGGTCAAGGTCAAGGTCAAGGTCAGGGTAAGTGTCAGGGTCAAGGTCAAGTTCAAGGTCAGGGTAAAGGTCAAGGTCAGGGTCATGCTCAGCGTTAAATTCAAGGTCAGTGTCAAGGTCAGGGTCAGGGTCATTGTCAGGGTCAAGGTCAAGGGCAGTGTCAGGGTCAAGGTCAAGGTCAGGGTCAGGGTCAAGGTCAGGGTCATGGTCAGGTTCAAGTTCGAGTTCATGTTCAGTATCAGGGTCAGGTTCAACGTCAAGGTCAAGGTCAGGGTCAAGGTCAAGGTCAAGGTCAGGGTAAAGGTCAGGGTCAAGGTCAAGTTCATGGTCAGGGTCAGGGTAAAGGTCAGGGTCAGGGTCAAGGTCAGGGTCAGGGTCAGGTCAGGGTCAAGGTCAAGGGCAGTGTCAGGGACAGGATCAGGTGCGGGATCAGGGTCCGGTTTAGGGTGAGGGTCAAGGTCAAGGTCAAGGTCAGGGTCAGGGTCAAGGTCAGGGTCATGGTCAGGTTCAAGTTCAAGTTCAGGGTCAGGGTCAGGTTCAACGTCAAGGTCAACATCAGGGTCAAGGTCCAGGTCAAAGTCAGGGTAAGGGTCAGGATCAAGGTCAAGTTCAAGGTCAGGGTCAGGGTAAAGGTCAATGTCAGGGTCATGCTCAGCATCAAAGTCAAGGTCAGGGTCAGGGTAAGGGTCAAGGTCAAGGTCAGGGTCAGGGTCAAGGTCAAATTCAGGGTCAGGGTTAAATTCAGGGTCAGGGTCAAGGTCAAGGTCAAGGTCAGGGTCCATGTCAAGGTCAAGGTCAGGGTCAAGGTCAGGGTCAAGGTCAAGGTCAAGGTCAGGATCAGGGTCAAAATCAATGTCAGTGTCAGGGTCAGGGTCAAGGTCAGCGGCAGAGTCAGGGTCAAGATCAAGGTCAGGGTCAGGTTCAAGATAAAGTTCAAGGTCCAGGTTAGGATCAGGGACATGGTCAAGATCAGGGTCAGGGTCAATGTCAAGGTCAGATTCATGGTCAGGGTCAAGGTAAAGGTCATGGTCAGGTTCAAATCAGGGTCAGGGTCAAGGTCAAGGTCAGGTTCAGGGTCAGGGTAAAGATCAGGGTAAGGGTCAGTGTCACGATCAAGGTCAAGGTCAAGATCAAGGTCAAGGTCAAAATCAAGGTCAGGGTCAAGGTCAGGGTCATGGTCAGGGTCAGGTGCAGGGTCAGGGTCCGGTTTAGTGTAAGGGTCAGGGTCAAGGCCAAAGTCAAGGTCAAGGTCAGGGTCAAGGTCAGGGTCAGGGTCAAGGTAAGTGTCAGGGTCATTGTCAGGGTCAAGGTCAAGGGCAGTGTCAGGGTCAAGGTCAAGGACAGGGTCAGAGCCAAGGTCAGGGTCAAGGTCAGGGTCAGGGTCATCGTCAGGGTCAAGGTCAAGGTCAAGGTCAAGGTCAGGGTCAGGGTCAAGGTCAGTGTCAGGGACAGGATCAGGTGCAGGATCAGGGTCCGGTTTAGGGTGAGGGTCAAGGTCAATGTCAAGGTCAAGGACAGGGTCAAGGTCAGGGTCAGGGTCCATGTCAAGGTCAAGGTCAGGGTCAAGGTCAAGGTCAAGGTCAAGGTCCAGGTCAGGGTCAGGGTCAAGTTATAGTTCAATGTAAATGTCAGGGTTATGGTCAGGTTCAAGGTCAGGGTCAGGGTTAGGGTCAGGTTCAACGTCAAGGTCAAGGTAAGGGTCAAGGTCAAGGTCAAGTCAGGGTAAGGGTCAGGGTCAAGGTCAAGTTCAAGGTCAGGGTCAGGGTCAAGGTCAGGTTCAGGGTCAGGGTAAAGATCAGGGTAAGTCTCAGTGTCACGATCAAGGTCAAGGTCAAGGCCAAGATCAAGGTCAACGTCAAGGTCAGGGTCAGGGTCAAGGTCAGTGTCAGGGACAGGATCAGTTGCAGGATCAGGGTCCGGTTTAGGATGAGGGTCAAGGTCAAGGTCAAGGTCAAGGTCAGGGTCAAGGTCAGGGTCAGGGTCAAGGTCAGGGTCAGGGTCAAGTTCAGTGTCAGGGACAGGATCAGATGCAGGATCAGGGTCCGGTTTAGGGTGAGGGTCAGGGTAAGGGTCAAGGTCAAGTTCAAGGTCAGGGTCAGGGTAAAGGTCAATGTCAGGGTCATGCTCAGCATCAAAGTCAAGGTCAGGGTCAGGGTAAGAGTCAAGGTCAAGGTCAGGGTCAGGGTCAAGGTCAAATTCAGGGTCAGGGTTAAATTCAGAGTCAGGGTCAAGGTCAAGGTCAAGGTCAGGGTCCATGTCAAGGTCAAGGTCAGGGTCAAGGTCAGGATCAGGGTCAAAATCAATGTCAGTGTCAGGGTTAGGGTCAAGGTCAGCGGCAGAGTCAGGGTCAAGATCAAGGTCAGGGTCAGGTTCAAGATAAAGTTCAAGGTCCAGGTTACGGTCAGGGACATGGTCAAGATCAGGGTCAGGGTCAATGTCAAGGTCAGATTCATGGTCAGGGTCAAGGTAAAGGTCATGGTCAGGTTCAAATCAGGGTCAGGGTCAAGGTACAGGTCAGGTTCAGGGTCAGGGTAAAGATCAGGGTAAGGGTCAGTGTCACGATCAAGGTCAAGGTCAAGGTCAAGATCAAGGTCAAGGTCAAAATCAAGGTCAAGGTCAAGGTCAGGGTCATGGTCAGGGTCAGGTGCAGGGTCAGGTTCAGGGTCAAGGTCAGGGTCAAGGTCAAGTTCAAGGTCAAGTTCAGGGTCAAGGTCAAAGTCAAAGTCAAGGTCAAGGTCAAGGTCAAGGTCAGGGTCAGGGACAGGGTAAAGGTCAGTTTCAGGGTCAGGGTAAAGATCAGGGTAAGTCTCAGTGTCACGATCAAGGTCAAGGTCAAGGCCAAGATCAAGGTCAAGGTCAAGGTCAGGGTCAGGGTCAAGGTCAGTGTCAGGGACAGGATCAGTTGCAGGATCAGGGTCCGGTTTAGGGTGAGGGTCAAGGTCAAGGTCAAGGTCAAGGTCAGGGTCAAGGTCAGGGTCAGGGTCAAGGTCAGGGTCAGGGTCAAGTTCAGTGTCAGGGACAGGATCAGATGCAGGATCAGTGTCCGGTTTAGGGTCAGGGTCAGGGTCAGGGTCAAGGTCAAGGTCAAGGTCAGGGTCAAGGTCAAGGTCAGGGTCAAGGTCAGGGTCAGGGTCTTTGTCAGGGTCAGGGTCTTTGTCAGGGTCAGGGTCTTTGTCAGGGTCAAGGTCAAGGGCAGTGTCAGTGTCAAGGTCAAGGTCAGGGTCAGGGTTAAGGTCAGGGTCATGGTCAGGTTCAAGTTCAAGTTCAGGGTCAGGGTCAGGTTCAACGTCAAGGTCAACGTCAGGGTCAAGGTCCAGGTCAAAGTCAGGGTAAGGGTCAGGGTCAAGGTCAAGTTCAAGGTCAGGGTCAGGGTAAAGGTCAATGTCAGGGTCATGCTCAGCATCAAAGTCAAGGTCAGGGTCAGGGTAAGGGTCAAGGTCAAGGTCAGGGTCAGGGTCAAGGTCCAATTCAGGGTCAGGGTTAAATTCAGAGTCAGGGTCAAGGTCAAGGTCAAGGTCAGGGTCCATGTCAAGGTCAAGGTCAGGGTCAAGGTCAGGGTCAAGGTCAAGGTCAAGGTCAGGATCAGGGTCAAAATCAATGTCAGTGTCAGGGTCAGGGTCAAGGTCAGCGGCAGGGTCAGGGTCAAGATCAAGGTCAGGGTCAGGTTCAAGATAAAGTTCAAGGTCCAGGTTAGGATCAGGGACATGGTCAAGATCAGGGTCAGGGTCAATGTCAAGGTCAGATTCATGGTCAGGGTCAAGGTAAAGGTCATGGTCAGGTTCAAATCAGGGTCAGGGTCAAGGTCAAGGTCAGGTTCAGGGTCAGGGTAAAGATCAGGGTAAGGGTCAGTGTCACGATCAAGGTCAAGGTCAAGGTCAAGATCAAGGTCAAGGTCAAAATCAAGGTCAAGGTCAAGGTCAGGGTCATGGTCAGGGTCAGGTGCAGGGTCAGGTTCAGGGTCAAGGTCAGGGTCAAGGTCAAGTTCAAGGTCAAGTTCAGGGTCAAGGTCAAAGTCAAAGTCAAGGTCAAGGTCAGGGTCAGGGACAGGATCAGGTGCAGGATCAGGGTCCGGTTTAGGGTGAGGGTCAAGGTCAAGGTCAAGGTCAAGGACAGGGTCAAGGTCAGGGTCAGGGTCAAGGTCAGGGTCATGGTCAGGGTCAAGGTCAAGTTCAAGGTTAGGGTCAGGGTCAAGTGCAAATTCAGGGTCAGGGTTAAGTTCAGGGTCAGGGTCAAGGTCAAGGTCAGGGTCCATGTCAAGGTCAAGATCAAGGTCAGGTTCAGGGTCAAGATAAAGTTCAAGGTCAAGGTTAGGGTCAGGGACATGGTCAAGGTCAGGGTCAGGATCAGGGTCAAGGTCAGGGTCAGGTGCAGGGTCAGGTTCAGGGTCAAGGTCAGGGTCAAGGTCAAGGTCAAGGTCAAGTTCGGGGTCAAGGTCAAAGTCAAGGTCAAGGTCAAGGTCAGGGTCAGGGTCAAGGTCAGTGTCAGGTAAAGGATCAGTTGCAGGATCAGGGTCCGGTCTAGTGTAAGGGTCAGGGTCAAGGCCAAAGTCAAGGTCAAGGTCAGGGTCAAGGTCAGGGTCAGGGTCAAGGTCAGTGTCAGGGTCATTGTCAGGGTCAAGGTCAAGGGCAGTGTCAGGGTCAAGGTCAAGGTCAGGGTCAGAGTCAAGGTCAGGGTCAAGGTCAGGGTCAGGGTCATCGTCAGGGTCAAGGTCAAGGTCAAGTTCAAGGTCAAGGTCAGGGTCAGGGTCAGGGTAAAGATCAGGGTAAGTCTCAGTGTCACGATCAAGGTCAAGGTCAAGGCCAAGATCAAGGTCAAGGTCAAGGTCAGGGTCAGGGTCAAGGTCAGTGTCAGGGACAGGATCAGTTGCAGGATCAGGGTCCTTTTTAGGGTGAAGGTCAAGGTCAAGGTCAAGGTCAAGGTCAGGGTCAAGGTCAGGGTCAGGGTCAAGGTCAGGGTCAGGGTCAAGTTCAGTGTCAGGGACAGGATCAGATGCAGGATCAGGGTCCGGTTTAGGGTGAGGGTCAGGGTAAGGGTCAAGGTCAAGTTCAATGTCAGGGTCAGGGTAAAGGTCAATGTCAGGGTCATGCTCAGCATCAAAGTCAAGGTCAGGGTCAGGGTAAGAGTCAAGGTCAAGGTCAGGGTCAGGGTCAAGGTCAAATTCAGGGTCAGGGTTAAATTCAGGGTCAGGGTCAAGGTCAAGGTCAAGGTCAGGATCAGGGTCAAAATCAATGTCAGTGTCAGGGTCAGGGTCAAGGTCAGCGGCAGAGTCAGGGTCAAGATCAAGGTCAGGGTCAGGTTCAAGATAAAGTTCAAGGTCCAGGTTACGGTCAGGGACATGGTCAAGATCAGGGTCAGGGTCAATGTCAAGGTCAGATTCATGGTCAGGGTCAAGGTAAAGGTCATGGTCAGGTTCAAATCAGGGTCAGGGTCAAGGTCAAGGTCAGGTTCAGGGTCAGGGTAAAGATCAGGGTAAGGGTCAGTGTCACGATCAAGGTCAAGGTCAAGGTCAAGATCAAGGTCAAGGTCAAAATCAAGGTCAAGGTCAAGGTCAGGGTCATGGTCAGGGTCAGGTGCAGGGTCAGGTTCAGGGTCAAGGTCAGGGTCAAGGTCAAGTTCAAGGTCAAGTTCAGGGTCAAGGTCAAAGTCAATGTCAAGGTCAAGGTCAAGGTCAAGGTCAGGGTCAGGGACAGGATCAGGTGCAGGATCAGGGTCAGTTTTAGGGTGAGGGTCAAGGTCAAGGTCAAGGTCAATTTCGGGGTCAAGGTCAAAGTCAAGGTCAAGGTCAAGGTCAGGGTCAGGGTCAAGGTCAGTGTCAGGTAAAGGATCAGTTGCAGTATCAGGGTCCGGTTTAGTGTAAGGGTCAGTGTCAAGGTCAGGGTCAAGGTCAAGGTCAGGGTCAGAGTCAAGGTCAGGGTCAAGGTCAGGGTCAGGGTCATTGTCAGGGTCAAGGTCAAGGTCAAGTTCAAGGTCAAGGTCAGGGTCAGGGTCAAGGTCAGTGTCAGGGACAGGATCAGGTGCAGGATCAGGGTCCGGTTTAGGGTGAGGGTCAAGGTCAATGTCAAGGTCAAGGTCAGGGTCAAGGTCAAGGTCATGGTCAAGGTCCAGGTCAGGGTCAGGGTCAGGGTCAATGTCAGGGTCAGGGTTAGGGTCAGGTTCAACGTCAAGGTCAAGGTCAGGGTCAAGGTCAAGGTCAAGTCAGGGTAAGGGTCAGGGTCAAGGTCAAGTTCAAGGTCAGGGTCAGGGTAAAGGTCAGGTTCAGGGTCAGGGTAAAGATCAGGGTAAGTCTCAGTGTCACGATCAAGGTCAAGGTCAAGGCCAAGATCAAGGTCAAGGTCAAGGTCAGGGTCAGGGTCAAGGTCAGTGTCAGGGACAGGATCAGTTGCAGGATCAGGGTCCGGTTTAGGGTGAGGGTCAAGGTCAAGGTCAAGGTCAAGGTCAGGGTCAAGGTCAGGGTCAGGGTCAAGGTCAGGGTCAGGGTCAAGTTCAGTGTCAGGGACAGGATCAGATGCAGGATCAGTGTCCGGTTTAGGGTGAGGGTCAGGGTAAGGGTCAAGGTCAAGTTCAATGTCAGGGTCAGGGTAAAGGTCAATGTCAGGGTCATGCTCAGCATCAAAGTCAAGGTCAGGGTCAGGGTAAGAGTCAAGGTCAAGGTCAGGGTCAGGGTCAAGGTCAAATTCAGGGTCAGGGTTAAATTCAGGGTCAGGGTCAAGGTCAAGGTCAAGGTCAGGATCAGGGTCAAAGTCAATGTCAGTGTCAGGGTCAGGGTCAAGGTCAGCGGCAGAGTCAGGGTCAAGATCAAGGTCAGGGTCAGGTTCAAGATAAAGTTCAAGGTCCAGGTTAGGATCAGGGACATGGTCAAGATCAGGGTCAGGGTCAATGTCAAGGTCAGATTCATGGTCAGGGTCAAGGTAAAGGTCATGGTCAGGTTCAAATCAGGGTCAGGGTCAAGGTCAAGGTCAGGTTCAGGGTCAGGGTAAAGATCAGGGTAAGGGTCAGTGTCACGATCAAGGTCAAGGTCAAGGTCAAGATCAAGGTCAAGGTCAAAATCAAGGTCAAGGTCAAGGTCAGGGTCATGGTCAGGGTCAGGTGCAGGGTCAGGTTCAGGGTCAAGGTCAGGGTCAAGGTCAAGTTCAAGGTCAAGTTCAGGGTCAAGGTCAAAGTCAAAGTCAAGGTCAAGGTCAAGGTCAAGGTCAGGGTCAGGGACAGGATCAGGTGCAGGATCAGGTTCCGGTTTAGGGTGAGGGTCAAGGTCAAGGTCAAGGTCAAGGACAGGGTCAATGTCAGGGTCAGGGTCAAGGTCAGGGTCAGGGTCATTGTCAGGGTCAAGGTCAAGGGCAGTGTCAGGGACAGGATCAGGTGCAGGATCAGGGTCCGGTTTAGGGTGCGGGTCAAGGTCAAGGTCAAGGTCAGGTTCAGGGTCAAGGTCAGGGTCATGGTCAGGGTCAAGGTCAAGGTCAAGTTTAGGGTCAAAGTCAAGTGCAAATTCAGGGTCAGGGTTAAGTTCAGGGTCAGGGTCAAGGTCAAGGTCAAGGTCAGGGTCCATGTCAAGGTCAAGGTCAAGGTCAGGTTCAGGGTCAAGATAAAGTTCAAGGTCAAGGTTAGGGTCAGGGACATGGTCAAGGTCAGGGTCAGGATCAGGGTCAAGGTCAGGGTCAGGTGCAGGGTCAGGTTCAGGGTCAAGGTCAGGGTCAAGGTCAAGGTCAAGGTCAAGTTCGGGGTCAAGGTCAAAGTCAAGGCCAAGGTCAAGGTCAGGGTCAGGGTCAGGGTCAAGGTCAGTGTCAGGGACAGGATCAGTTGCAGGATCAGGGTCCGGTTTAGGGTGAGGGTCAGGGTCAGGGTCAAGGTCAAGGTCAAGGTCAGGGTCAAGGTCAAGGTCAGGGTCAAGGTCAGTGTCAGGGTCTTTGTCAGGGTCAGGGTCTTTGTCAGGGTCAAGGTCAAGGGCAGTGTCAGTGTCCAGGTCAAGGTCAGGGTCAGGGTCAAGGTCAGGGTCATGGTCAGGTTCAAGTTCAAGTTCAGGGTCAGGGTCAGGTTCAACGTCAAGGTCAACGTCAGGGTCAAGGTCCAGTTCAAAGTCAGGGTAAGGGTCAGGGTCAAGGTCAAGTTCAAGGTCAGGGTCAGGGTAAAGGTCAATGTCAGGGTCATGCTCAGCATCAAAGTCAAGGTCAGGGTCAGGGTAAGGGTCAAGGTCAAGGTCAGGGTCAGGGTCAAGGTCAAATTCAGGGTCAGGGTTAAATTCAGGGTCAGGGTCAAAGTCAAGGTCAAGGTCAGGATCAGGGTCAAAATCAATGTCAGTGTCAGGGTCAGAGTCAAGGTCAGCGGCAGAGTCAGGGTCAAGATCAAGGTCAGGGTCAGGTTCAAGATAAAGTTCAAGGTCCAGGTTAGGATCAGGGACATGGTCAAGATCAGGGTCAGGGTCAATGTCAAGGTCAGATTCATGGTCAGGGTCAAGGTAAAGGTCATGGTCAGGTTCAAATCAGGGTCAGGGTCAAGGTCAAGGTCAGGTTCAGGGTCAGGGTAAAGATCAGGGTAAGGGTCAGTGTCACGATCAAGGTCAAGGTCAAGGTCAAGATCAAGGTCAAGGTCAAAATCAAGGTCAGGGTCAAGGTCAGGGTCATGGTCAGGGTCAGGTGCAGGGTCAGGGTCCGGTTTAGTGTAAGGGTGAGGGTCAAGGCCAAAGTCAAGGTCAAGGTCAGGGTCAAGGTCAGGGTCAGGGTCAAGGTCAGTGTCAGGGTCATTGTCAGGGTCAAGATCAAGGGCAGTGTCAGGGTCAAGGTCAAGGTCAGGGTCAGAGTCAAGGTCAGGGTCAAGGTCAGGGTCAGGGTCATCGTCAGGGTCAAGGTCAAGGTCAAGTTCAAGGTCAAGGTCAGGGTCAGGGTCAAGGTCAGTGTCAGGGACAGGATCAGGTGCAGGATCAGGGTCCGGTTTAGGGTGAGGGTCAAGGTCAATGTCAAGGTCAAGGACAGGGTCAAGGTCAGGGTCAGGGTCCATGTCAAGGTCAAGGTCAGGGTCAAGGTCAAGGTCAAGGTCAAGGTCAAGGTCAGGGTCAGGGTTAGGGTCAGGTTCAACGTCAAGGTCAAGGTCAGGGTCAAGGTCAAGGTCAGGGTCAGGGTAAGGGTCAGGGTCAAGGTCAAGTTCAAGGTCAGGGTCAGGGTAAAGGTCAGGTTCAGGGTCAGGGTAAAGATCAGGGTAAGTCTCAGTGTCACGATCAAGGTCAAGGTCAAGGCCAAGATCAAGGTCAAGGTCAAGGTCAGGGTCAGGGTCAAGGTCAGTGTCAGGGACAGGATCAGTTGCAGGATCAGGGTCCGGTTTAGGGTGAGGGTCAAGGTCAAGGTCAAGGTCAAGGTCAGGGTCAAGGTCAGGGTCAGGGTCAAGGTCAGGGTCAGGGTCAAGTTCAGTGTAAGGGACAGGATCAGATGCAGGATCAGAGTCCGGTTTAGGGTGAGGGTCAGGGTCAGGGTCAAGGTCAAGTTCAAGGTCAGGGTAAAGGTCAATGTCAGGGTCATGCTCAGCATCAAAGTCAAGGTCAGGGTCAGGGTAAGAGTCAAGGTCAAGGTCAGGGTCAGGGTCAAGGTCAAATTCAGGGTCAGGGTTAAATTCAGGGTCAGGATCAAGGTCAAGGTCAAGGTCAGGGTCCATGTCAAGGTCAAGGTCAGGGTCAAGGTCAGGGTCGAGGTCAAGGTCAAGGTCAGGATCAGGGTCAAAGTCAATGTCAGTGTCAGGGTCAGGGTCAAGGTCAGCGGCAGAGTCACGGTCAAGACCAAGGTCAGGGTCAGGGTCAAGATAAAGTTCAAGGTCCAGGTTAGGATCAGGGACATGGTCAAGATCAGGGTCAGGGTCAATGTCAAGGTCAGATTCATGGTCAGGGTCAAGGTAAAGGTCATGGTCAGGTTCAAATCAGGGTCAGGGTCAAGGTCAAGGTCAGGTTCAGGGTCAGGGTAAAGATCAGGGTAAGGGTCAGTGTCACGATCAAGGTCAAGGTCAAGGTCAAGATCAAGGTCAAGGTCAAAATCAAGGTCAAGGTCAAGGTCAGGGTCATGGTCAGGGTCAGGTGCAGGGTCAGGTTCAGGGTCAAGGTCAGGGTCAGGGACAGGATCAGGTGCAGGATCAGGGTCCGGTTTAGGGTGAGGGTCAAGGTCAAGGTCAAGGTCAAGGACAGGGTCAAGGTCAGGGTCATGGTCAGGGTCAAGGTCAAGGTCAAGTTTATGGTCAGGGTCAAGTGCAAATTCAGGGTCAGGGTTAAGTTCAGGGTCAGGGTCAAGGTCAAGGTCAAGGTCAGGGTCCATGTCAAGGTCAAGATCAAGGTCAGGTTCAGGGTCAAGATAAAGTTCAAGGTCAAGGTTAGGGTCAGGGACATGGTCAAGGTCAGGGTCAGGATCAGGGTCAAGGTCAGGGTCAGGTGCAGGGTCAGGTTCAGGGTCAAGGTCAGGGTCAAGGTCAAGGTCAAGGTCAAGGTCAAGTTCGGGGTCAAGGTCAAAGTCAAGGTCAAGGTCAAGGTCAGGGTCAGGGTCAAGGTCAGTGTCAGGTAAAGGATCAGTTGCAGGATCAGGGTCCGGTTTAGTGTAAGGGTGAGGGTCAAGGCCAAAGTCAAGGTCAAGGTCAGGGTCAAGGTCAGGGTCAGGGTCAAGGTCAGTGTCAGGGTCATTGTCAGGGTCAAGGTCAAGGGCAGTGTCAGGGTCAAGGTCAAGGTCAGGGTCAGAGTCAAGGTCAGGGTCAAGGTCAGGGTCAGGGTCATCGTCAGGGTCAAGGTCAAGGTCAAGTTCAAGGTCAAGGTCAGGGTCAGGGTCAAGGTCAGTGTCAGGGACAGGATCAGGTGCAGGATCAGGGTCCGGTTTAGGGTGAGGGTCAAGGTCAATGTCAAGGTCAAGGACAGGGTCAAGGTCAGGGTCAGGGTCCATGTCAAGGTCAAGGTCAGGGTCAAGGTCAAGGTCAAGGTCAAGGTCCAGGTCAGGGTCAGGGTCAAGTTATAGTTCAATGTAAAGGTCAGGGTTATGGTCAGGTTCAAGGTCAGGGTCAGGGTTAGGGTCAGGTTCAACGTCAAGGTCAAGGTCAGGGTCAAGGTCAAGGTCAAGTCAGGGTAAGGGTCAGGGTCAAGGTCAAGTTCAAGGTCAGGGTCAGGGTAAAGGTCAGGTTCAGGGTCAGGGTAAAGATCAGGGTAAGTCTCAGTGTCACGATCAAGGTCAAGGTCAAGGCCAAGATCAAGGTCAAGGTCAAGGTCAGGGTCAGGGTCAAGGTCAGTGTCAGGGACAGGATCAGTTGCAGGATCAGGGTCCGGTTTAGGGTGAGGGTCAAGGTCAAGGTCAAGGTCAAGGTCAGGGTCAAGGTCAGGGTCAGGGTCAAGGTCAGGGTCAGGGTCAAGTTCAGTGTAAGGGACAGGATCAGATGCAGGATCAGAGTCCGGTTTAGGGTGAGGGTCAGGGTCAGGGTCAAGGTCAAGTTCAAGGTCAGGGTAAAGGTCAATGTCAGGGTCATGCTCAGCATCAAAGTCAAGGTCAGGGTCAGGGTAAGAGTCAAGGTCAAGGTCAGGGTCAGGGTCAAGGTCAAATTCAGGGTCAGGGTTAAATTCAGGGTCAGGATCAAGGTCAAGGTCAAGGTCAGGGTCCATGTCAAGGTCAAGGTCAGGGTCAAGGTCAGGGTCGAGGTCAAGGTCAAGGTCAGGATCAGGGTCAAAGTCAATGTCAGTGTCAGGGTCAGGGTCAAGGTCAGCGGCAGAGTCACGGTCAAGACCAAGGTCAGGGTCAGGGTCAAGATAAAGTTCAAGGTCCAGGTTAGGATCAGGGACATGGTCAAGATCAGGGTCAGGGTCAATGTCAAGGTCAGATTCATGGTCAGGGTCAAGGTAAAGGTCATGGTCAGGTTCAAATCAGGGTCAGGGTCAAGGTCAAGGTCAGGTTCAGGGTCAGGGTAAAGATCAGGGTAAGGGTCAGTGTCACGATCAAGGTCAAGGTCAAGGTCAAGATCAAGGTCAAGGTCAAAATCAAGGTCAAGGTCAAGGTCAGGGTCATGGTCAGGGTCAGGTGCAGGGTCAGGTTCAGGGTCAAGGTCAGGGTCAGGGACAGGATCAGGTGCAGGATCAGGGTCCGGTTTAGGGTGAGGGTCAAGGTCAAGGTCAAGGTCAAGGACAGGGTCAAGGTCAGGGTCATGGTCAGGGTCAAGGTCAAGGTCAAGTTTATGGTCAGGGTCAAGTGCAAATTCAGGGTCAGGGTTAAGTTCAGGGTCAGGGTCAAGGTCAAGGTCAAGGTCAGGGTCCATGTCAAGGTCAAGATCAAGGTCAGGTTCAGGGTCAAGATAAAGTTCAAGGTCAAGGTTAGGGTCAGGGACATGGTCAAGGTCAGGGTCAGGATCAGGGTCAAGGTCAGGGTCAGGTGCAGGGTCAGGTTCAGGGTCAAGGTCAGGGTCAAGGTCAAGGTCAAGGTCAAGGTCAAGTTCGGGGTCAAGGTCAAAGTCAAGGTCAAGGTCAAGGTCAGGGTCAGGGTCAAGGTCAGTGTCAGGTAAAGGATCAGTTGCAGGATCAGGGTCCGGTTTAGTGTAAGGGTGAGGGTCAAGGCCAAAGTCAAGGTCAAGGTCAGGGTCAAGGTCAGGGTCAGGGTCAAGGTCAGTGTCAGGGTCATTGTCAGGGTCAAGGTCAAGGGCAGTGTCAGGGTCAAGGTCAAGGTCAGGGTCAGAGTCAAGGTCAGGGTCAAGGTCAGGGTCAGGGTCATCGTCAGGGTCAAGGTCAAGGTCAAGTTCAAGGTCAAGGTCAGGGTCAGGGTCAAGGTCAGTGTCAGGGACAGGATCAGGTGCAGGATCAGGGTCCGGTTTAGGGTGAGGGTCAAGGTCAATGTCAAGGTCAAGGACAGGGTCAAGGTCAGGGTCAGGGTCCATGTCAAGGTCAAGGTCAGGGTCAAGGTCAAGGTCAAGGTCAAGGTCCAGGTCAGGGTCAGGGTCAAGTTATAGTTCAATGTAAAGGTCAGGGTTATGGTCAGGTTCAAGGTCAGGGTCAGGGTTAGGGTCAGGTTCAACGTCAAGGTCAAGGTCAGGGTCAAGGTCAAGGTCAAGTCAGGGTAAGGGTCAGGGTCAAGGTCAAGTTCAAGGTCAGGGTCAGGGTAAAGGTCAGGTTCAGGGTCAGGGTAAAGATCAGGGTAAGTCTCAGTGTCACGATCAAGGTCAAGGTCAAGGCCAAGATCAAGGTCAAGGTCAAGGTCAGGGTCAGGGTCAAGGTCAGTGTCAGGGACAGGATCAGTTGCAGGATCAGGGTCCGGTTTAGGGTGAGGGTCAAGGTCAAGGTCAAGGTCAAGGTCAGGGTCAAGGTCAGGGTCAGGGTCAAGGTCAGGGTCAGGGTCAAGTTCAGTGTCAGGGACAGGATCAGATGCAGGATCAGTGTCCGGTTTAGGGTGAGGGTCAGGGTCAGGGTCAAGGTCAAGTTCAAGGTCAGGGTCAGGGTAAAGGTCAATGTCAGGGTCATGCTCAGCATCAAAGTCAAGGTCAGGGTCAGGGTAAGAGTCAAGGTCAAGGTCAGGGTCAGGGTCAAGGTCAAATTCAGGGTCAGGGTTAAATTCAGGGTCAGGGTTAAATTCAGGGTCAGGGTCAAGGTCAAGGTCAAGGTCAGGATCAGGGTCAAAGTCAATGTCAGTGTCAGGGTCAGGGTCAAGGTCAGCGGCAGAGTCAGGGTCAAGATCAAGGTCAGGGTCAGGTTCAAGATAAAGTTCAAGGTCCAGGTTAGGATCAGGGACATGGTCAAGATCAGGGTCAGGGTCAATGTCAAGGTCAGATTCATGGTCAGGGTCAAGGTAAAGGTCATGGTCAGGTTCAAATCAGGGTCAGGGTCAAGGTCAAGGTCAGGTTCAGGGTCAGGGTAAAGATCAGGGTAAGGGTCAGTGTCACGATCAAGGTCAAGGTCAAGGTCAAGATCAAGGTCAAGGTCAAAATCAAGGTCAAGGTCAAGGTCAGGGTCATGGTCAGGGTCAGGTGCAGGGTCAGGTTCAGGGTCAAGGTCAGGGTCAAGGTCAAGTTCAAGGTCAAGTTCAGGGTCAAGGTCAAAGTCAAAGTCAAGGTCAAGGTCAAGGTCAAGGTCAGGGTCAGGGACAGGATCAGGTGCAGGATCAGGGTCCGGTTTAGGGTGAGGGTCAAGGTCAAGGTCAAGGTCAAGGACAGGGTCAATGTCAGGGTCAGGGTCAAGGTCAGGGTCAGGGTCATTGTCAGGGTCAAGGTCAAGGGCAGTGTCAGGGACTGGATCAGGTGCAGGATCAGGGTCCGGTTTAGGGTGCGGGTCAAGGTCAAGGTCAAGGTCAGGTTCAGGGTCAAGGTCAGGGTCATGGTCAGGGTCAAGGTCAAGGTCAAGTTTAGGGTCAGGGTCAAGTGCAAATTCAGGGTCAGGGTTAAGTTCAGGGTCAGGGTCAAGGTCAAGGTCAAGGTCAGGGTCCATGTCAAGGTCAAGATCAAGGTCAGGTTCAGGGTCAAGATAAAGTTCAAGGTCAAGGTTAGGGTCAGGGACATGGTCAAGGTCAGGGTCAGGATCAGGGTCAAGGTCAGGGTCAGGTGCAGGGTCAGGTTCAAGGTCAAGGTCAGGGTCAAGGTCAAGGTCAAGGTCAAGTTCGGGGTCAAGGTCAAAGTCAAGGTCAAGGTCAAGGTCAGGGTCAGGGTCAAGGTCAGTGTCAGGTAAAGGATCAGTTGCAGGATCAGGGTCCAGTTTAGTGTAAGGGTCAGGGTCAAGGCCAAAGTCAAGGTCAAGGTCAGGGTCAAGGTCAGGGTCAGGGTCAAGGTCAGTGTCAGGGTCATTGTCAGGGTCAAGGTCAAGGGCAGTGTCAGGGTCAAGGTCAAGGTCAGGGTCAGAGTCAAGGTCAGGGTCAAGGTCAGGGTCAGGGTCATCGTCAGGGTCAAGGTCAAGGTCAAGTTCAAGGTCAAGGTCAGGGTCAGGGTCAAGGTCAGTGTCAAGGACAGGATCAGGTGCAGGATCAGGGTCCGGTTTAGGGTGAGGGTCAAGGTCAATGTCAAGGTCAAGGACAGGGTCAAGGTCAGGGTCAGGGTCCATGTCAAGGTCAAGGTCAGGGTCAAGGTCAAGGTCAAGGTCAAGGTCCAGGTCAGGGTCAGGGTCAAGTTATAGTTCAATGTAAAGGTCAGGGTTATGGTCAGGTTCAAGGTCAGGGTCAGGGTTAGGGTCAGGTTCAACGTCAAGGTCAAGGTCAGGGTCAAGGTCAAGGTCAGGTTCAGTGTATGGGTCAGGGTCAAGGTCAAGTTCAAGGTCAGGGTCAGGGTAAAGGTCAGGTTCAGGGTCAGGGTAAAGATCAGGGTAAGTCTCAGTGTCACGATCAAGGTCAAGGTCAAGGCCAAGATCAAGGTCAAGGTCAAGGTCAGGGTCAGGGTCAAGGTCAGTGTCAGGGACAGGATCAGTTGCAGGATCAGGGTCCGGTTTAGGGTGAGGGTCAAGGTCAAGGTCAAGGTCAAGGTCAGGGTCAAGGTCAGGGTCAGGGTCAAGGTCAGGGTCAGGGTCAAGTTCAGTGTAAGGGACAGGATCAGATGCAGGATCAGAGTCCGGTTTAGGGTGAGGGTCAGGGTCAGGGTCAAGGTCAAGTTCAAGGTCAGGGTCAGGGTAAAGGTCAATGTCAGGGTCATGCTCAGCATCAAAGTCAAGGTCAGGGTCAGGGTAAGAGTCAAGGTCAAGGTCAGGGTCAGGGTCAAGGTCAAATTCAGGGTCAGGGTTAAATTCAGGGTCAGGGTCAAGGTCAGGGTCAAGGTCAAGGTCAAGGTCAGGATCAGGGTCAAAATCAATGTCAGTGTCAGGGTCAGGGTCAAGGTCAGCGGCAGAGTCAGGGTCAAGATCAAGGTCAGGGTCAGGTTCAAGATAAAGTTCAAGGTCCAGGTTACGGTCAGGGACATGGTCAAGATCAGGGTCAGGGTCAATGTCAAGGTCAGATTCATGGTCAGGGTCAAGGTAAAGGTCATGGTCAGGTTCAAATCAGGGTCAGGGTCAAGGTCAAGGTCAGGTTCAGGGTCAGGGTAAAGATCAGGGTAAGGGTCAGTGTCACGATCAAGGTCAAGGTCAAGGTCAAGATCAAGGTCAAGGTCAAAATCAAGGTCAAGGTCAAGGTCAGGGTCATGGTCAGGGTCAGGTGCAGGGTCAGGTTCAGGGTCAAGGTCAGGGTCAAGGTCAAGTTCAAGGTCAAGTTCAGGGTCAAGGTCAAAGTCAATGTCAAGGTCAAGGTCAAGGTCAAGGTCAGGGTCAGGGACAGGATCAGGTGCAGGATCAGGGTCAGTTTTAGGGTGAGGGTCAAGGTCAAGGTCAAGGTCAATTTCGGGGTCAAGGTCAAAGTCAAGGTCAAGGTCAAGGTCAGGGTCAGGGTCAAGGTCAGTGTCAGGTAAAGGATCAGTTGCAGTATCAGGGTCCGGTTTAGTGTAAGGGTCAGTGTCAAGGTCAGGGTCAAGGTCAAGGTCAGGGTCAGAGTCAAGGTCAGGGTCAAGGTCAGGGTCAGGGTCATTGTCAGGGTCAAGGTCAAGGTCAAGTTCAAGGTCAAGGTCAGGGTCAGGGTCAAGGTCAGTGTCAGGGACAGGATCAGGTGCAGGATCAGGGTCCGGTTTAGGGTGAGGGTCAAGGTCAATGTCAAGGTCAAGGTCAGGGTCAAGGTCAAGGTCATGGTCAAGGTCCAGGTCAGGGTCAGGGTCAGGGTCAATGTCAGGGTCAGGGTTAGGGTCAGGTTCAACGTCAAGGTCAAGGTCAGGGTCAAGGTCAAGGTCAAGTCAGGGTAAGGGTCAGGGTCAAGGTCAAGTTCAAGGTCAGGGTCAGGGTAAAGGTCAGGTTCAGGGTCAGGGTAAAGATCAGGGTAAGTCTCAGTGTCACGATCAAGGTCAAGGTCAAGGCCAAGATCAAGGTCAAGGTCAAGGTCAGGGTCAGGGTCAAGGTCAGTGTCAGGGACAGGATCAGTTGCAGGATCAGGGTCCGGTTTAGGGTGAGGGTCAAGGTCAAGGTCAAGGTCAAGGTCAGGGTCAAGGTCAGGGTCAGGGTCAAGGTCAGGGTCAGGGTCAAGTTCAGTGTCAGGGACAGGATCAGATGCAGGATCAGTGTCCGGTTTAGGGTGAGGGTCAGGGTAAGGGTCAAGGTCAAGTTCAATGTCAGGGTCAGGGTAAAGGTCAATGTCAGGGTCATGCTCAGCATCAAAGTCAAGGTCAGGGTCAGGGTAAGAGTCAAGGTCAAGGTCAGGGTCAGGGTCAAGGTCAAATTCAGGGTCAGGGTTAAATTCAGGGTCAGGGTCAAGGTCAAGGTCAAGGTCAGGATCAGGGTCAAAGTCAATGTCAGTGTCAGGGTCAGGGTCAAGGTCAGCGGCAGAGTCAGGGTCAAGATCAAGGTCAGGGTCAGGTTCAAGATAAAGTTCAAGGTCCAGGTTAGGATCAGGGACATGGTCAAGATCAGGGTCAGGGTCAATGTCAAGGTCAGATTCATGGTCAGGGTCAAGGTAAAGGTCATGGTCAGGTTCAAATCAGGGTCAGGGTCAAGGTCAAGGTCAGGTTCAGGGTCAGGGTAAAGATCAGGGTAAGGGTCAGTGTCACGATCAAGGTCAAGGTCAAGGTCAAGATCAAGGTCAAGGTCAAAATCAAGGTCAAGGTCAAGGTCAGGGTCATGGTCAGGGTCAGGTGCAGGGTCAGGTTCAGGGTCAAGGTCAGGGTCAAGGTCAAGTTCAAGGTCAAGTTCAGGGTCAAGGTCAAAGTCAAAGTCAAGGTCAAGGTCAAGGTCAAGGTCAGGGTCAGGGACAGGATCAGGTGCAGGATCAGGTTCCGGTTTAGGGTGAGGGTCAAGGTCAAGGTCAAGGTCAAGGACAGGGTCAATGTCAGGGTCAGGGTCAAGGTCAGGGTCAGGGTCATTGTCAGGGTCAAGGTCAAGGGCAGTGTCAGGGACAGGATCAGGTGCAGGATCAGGGTCCGGTTTAGGGTGCGGGTCAAGGTCAAGGTCAAGGTCAGGTTCAGGGTCAAGGTCAGGGTCATGGTCAGGGTCAAGGTCAAGGTCAAGTTTAGGGTCAAAGTCAAGTGCAAATTCAGGGTCAGGGTTAAGTTCAGGGTCAGGGTCAAGGTCAAGGTCAAGGTCAGGGTCCATGTCAAGGTCAAGGTCAAGGTCAGGTTCAGGGTCAAGATAAAGTTCAAGGTCAAGGTTAGGGTCAGGGACATGGTCAAGGTCAGGGTCAGGATCAGGGTCAAGGTCAGGGTCAGGTGCAGGGTCAGGTTCAGGGTCAAGGTCAGGGTCAAGGTCAAGGTCAAGGTCAAGTTCGGGGTCAAGGTCAAAGTCAAGGCCAAGGTCAAGGTCAGGGTCAGGGTCAGGGTCAAGGTCAGTGTCAGGGACAGGATCAGTTGCAGGATCAGGGTCCGGTTTAGGGTGAGGGTCAGGGTCAGGGTCAAGGTCAAGGTCAAGGTCAGGGTCAAGGTCAAGGTCAGGGTCAAGGTCAGTGTCAGGGTCTTTGTCAGGGTCAGGGTCTTTGTCAGGGTCAAGGTCAAGGGCAGTGTCAGTGTCAAGGTCAAGGTCAGGGTCAGGGTCAAGGTCAGGGTCATGGTCAGGTTCAAGTTCAAGTTCAGGGTCAGGGTCAGGTTCAACGTCAAGGTCAACGTCAGGGTCAAGGTCCAGGTCAAAGTCAGGGTAAGGGTCAGGGTCAAGGTCAAGTTCAAGGTCAGGGTCAGGGTAAAGGTCAATGTCAGGGTCATGCTCAGCATCAAAGTCAAGGTCAGGGTCAGGGTAAGGGTCAAGGTCAAGGTCAGGGTCAGGGTCAAGGTCAAATTCAGGGTCAGGGTTAAATTCAGGGTCAGGGTCAAAGTCAAGGTCAAGGTCAGGATCAGGGTCAAAATCAATGTCAGTGTCAGGGTCAGAGTCAAGGTCAGCGGCAGAGTCAGGGTCAAGATCAAGGTCAGGGTCAGGTTCAAGATAAAGTTCAAGGTCCAGGTTAGGATCAGGGACATGGTCAAGATCAGGGTCAGGGTCAATGTCAAGGTCAGATTCATGGTCAGGGTCAAGGTAAAGGTCATGGTCAGGTTCAAATCAGGGTCAGGGTCAAGGTCAAGGTCAGGTTCAGGGTCAGGGTAAAGATCAGGGTAAGGGTCAGTGTCACGATCAAGGTCAAGGTCAAGGTCAAGATCAAGGTCAAGGTCAAAATCAAGGTCAGGGTCAAGGTCAGGGTCATGGTCAGGGTCAGGTGCAGGGTCAGGGTCCGGTTTAGTGTAAGGGTGAGGGTCAAGGCCAAAGTCAAGGTCAAGGTCAGGGTCAAGGTCAGGGTCAGGGTCAAGGTCAGTGTCAGGGTCATTGTCAGGGTCAAGATCAAGGGCAGTGTCAGGGTCAAGGTCAAGGTCAGGGTCAGAGTCAAGGTCAGGGTCAAGGTCAGGGTCAGGGTCATCGTCAGGGTCAAGGTCAAGGTCAAGTTCAAGGTCAAGGTCAGGGTCAGGGTCAAGGTCAGTGTCAGGGACAGGATCAGGTGCAGGATCAGGGTCCGGTTTAGGGTGAGGGTCAAGGTCAATGTCAAGGTCAAGGACAGGGTCAAGGTCAGGGTCAGGGTCCATGTCAAGGTCAAGGTCAGGGTCAAGGTCAAGGTCAAGGTCAAGGTCAAGGTCAGGGTCAGGGTTAGGGTCAGGTTCAACGTCAAGGTCAAGGTCAGGGTCAAGGTCAAGGTCAGGGTCAGGGTAAGGGTCAGGGTCAAGGTCAAGTTCAAGGTCAGGGTCAGGGTAAAGGTCAGGTTCAGGGTCAGGGTAAAGATCAGGGTAAGTCTCAGTGTCACGATCAAGGTCAAGGTCAAGGCCAAGATCAAGGTCAAGGTCAAGGTCAGGGTCAGGGTCAAGGTCAGTGTCAGGGACAGGATCAGTTGCAGGATCAGGGTCCGGTTTAGGGTGAGGGTCAAGGTCAAGGTCAAGGTCAAGGTCAGGGTCAAGGTCAGGGTCAGGGTCAAGGTCAGGGTCAGGGTCAAGTTCAGTGTAAGGGACAGGATCAGATGCAGGATCAGAGTCCGGTTTAGGGTGAGGGTCAGGGTCAGGGTCAAGGTCAAGTTCAAGGTCAGGGTAAAGGTCAATGTCAGGGTCATGCTCAGCATCAAAGTCAAGGTCAGGGTCAGGGTAAGAGTCAAGGTCAAGGTCAGGGTCAGGGTCAAGGTCAAATTCAGGGTCAGGGTTAAATTCAGGGTCAGGATCAAGGTCAAGGTCAAGGTCAGGGTCCATGTCAAGGTCAAGGTCAGGGTCAAGGTCAGGGTCGAGGTCAAGGTCAAGGTCAGGATCAGGGTCAAAGTCAATGTCAGTGTCAGGGTCAGGGTCAAGGTCAGCGGCAGAGTCACGGTCAAGACCAAGGTCAGGGTCAGGGTCAAGATAAAGTTCAAGGTCCAGGTTAGGATCAGGGACATGGTCAAGATCAGGGTCAGGGTCAATGTCAAGGTCAGATTCATGGTCAGGGTCAAGGTAAAGGTCATGGTCAGGTTCAAATCAGGGTCAGGGTCAAGGTCAAGGTCAGGTTCAGGGTCAGGGTAAAGATCAGGGTAAGGGTCAGTGTCACGATCAAGGTCAAGGTCAAGGTCAAGATCAAGGTCAAGGTCAAAATCAAGGTCAAGGTCAAGGTCAGGGTCATGGTCAGGGTCAGGTGCAGGGTCAGGTTCAGGGTCAAGGTCAGGGTCAGGGACAGGATCAGGTGCAGGATCAGGGTCCGGTTTAGGGTGAGGGTCAAGGTCAAGGTCAAGGTCAAGGACAGGGTCAAGGTCAGGGTCATGGTCAGGGTCAAGGTCAAGGTCAAGTTTATGGTCAGGGTCAAGTGCAAATTCAGGGTCAGGGTTAAGTTCAGGGTCAGGGTCAAGGTCAAGGTCAAGGTCAGGGTCCATGTCAAGGTCAAGATCAAGGTCAGGTTCAGGGTCAAGATAAAGTTCAAGGTCAAGGTTAGGGTCAGGGACATGGTCAAGGTCAGGGTCAGGATCAGGGTCAAGGTCAGGGTCAGGTGCAGGGTCAGGTTCAGGGTCAAGGTCAGGGTCAAGGTCAAGGTCAAGGTCAAGGTCAAGTTCGGGGTCAAGGTCAAAGTCAAGGTCAAGGTCAAGGTCAGGGTCAGGGTCAAGGTCAGTGTCAGGTAAAGGATCAGTTGCAGGATCAGGGTCCGGTTTAGTGTAAGGGTGAGGGTCAAGGCCAAAGTCAAGGTCAAGGTCAGGGTCAAGGTCAGGGTCAGGGTCAAGGTCAGTGTCAGGGTCATTGTCAGGGTCAAGGTCAAGGGCAGTGTCAGGGTCAAGGTCAAGGTCAGGGTCAGAGTCAAGGTCAGGGTCAAGGTCAGGGTCAGGGTCATCGTCAGGGTCAAGGTCAAGGTCAAGTTCAAGGTCAAGGTCAGGGTCAGGGTCAAGGTCAGTGTCAGGGACAGGATCAGGTGCAGGATCAGGGTCCGGTTTAGGGTGAGGGTCAAGGTCAATGTCAAGGTCAAGGACAGGGTCAAGGTCAGGGTCAGGGTCCATGTCAAGGTCAAGGTCAGGGTCAAGGTCAAGGTCAAGGTCAAGGTCCAGGTCAGGGTCAGGGTCAAGTTATAGTTCAATGTAAAGGTCAGGGTTATGGTCAGGTTCAAGGTCAGGGTCAGGGTTAGGGTCAGGTTCAACGTCAAGGTCAAGGTCAGGGTCAAGGTCAAGGTCAAGTCAGGGTAAGGGTCAGGGTCAAGGTCAAGTTCAAGGTCAGGGTCAGGGTAAAGGTCAGGTTCAGGGTCAGGGTAAAGATCAGGGTAAGTCTCAGTGTCACGATCAAGGTCAAGGTCAAGGCCAAGATCAAGGTCAAGGTCAAGGTCAGGGTCAGGGTCAAGGTCAGTGTCAGGGACAGGATCAGTTGCAGGATCAGGGTCCGGTTTAGGGTGAGGGTCAAGGTCAAGGTCAAGGTCAAGGTCAGGGTCAAGGTCAGGGTCAGGGTCAAGGTCAGGGTCAGGGTCAAGTTCAGTGTCAGGGACAGGATCAGATGCAGGATCAGTGTCCGGTTTAGGGTGAGGGTCAGGGTCAGGGTCAAGGTCAAGTTCAAGGTCAGGGTCAGGGTAAAGGTCAATGTCAGGGTCATGCTCAGCATCAAAGTCAAGGTCAGGGTCAGGGTAAGAGTCAAGGTCAAGGTCAGGGTCAGGGTCAAGGTCAAATTCAGGGTCAGGGTTAAATTCAGGGTCAGGGTTAAATTCAGGGTCAGGGTCAAGGTCAAGGTCAAGGTCAGGATCAGGGTCAAAGTCAATGTCAGTGTCAGGGTCAGGGTCAAGGTCAGCGGCAGAGTCAGGGTCAAGATCAAGGTCAGGGTCAGGTTCAAGATAAAGTTCAAGGTCCAGGTTAGGATCAGGGACATGGTCAAGATCAGGGTCAGGGTCAATGTCAAGGTCAGATTCATGGTCAGGGTCAAGGTAAAGGTCATGGTCAGGTTCAAATCAGGGTCAGGGTCAAGGTCAAGGTCAGGTTCAGGGTCAGGGTAAAGATCAGGGTAAGGGTCAGTGTCACGATCAAGGTCAAGGTCAAGGTCAAGATCAAGGTCAAGGTCAAAATCAAGGTCAAGGTCAAGGTCAGGGTCATGGTCAGGGTCAGGTGCAGGGTCAGGTTCAGGGTCAAGGTCAGGGTCAAGGTCAAGTTCAAGGTCAAGTTCAGGGTCAAGGTCAAAGTCAAAGTCAAGGTCAAGGTCAAGGTCAAGGTCAGGGTCAGGGACAGGATCAGGTGCAGGATCAGGGTCCGGTTTAGGGTGAGGGTCAAGGTCAAGGTCAAGGTCAAGGACAGGGTCAATGTCAGGGTCAGGGTCAAGGTCAGGGTCAGGGTCATTGTCAGGGTCAAGGTCAAGGGCAGTGTCAGGGACTGGATCAGGTGCAGGATCAGGGTCCGGTTTAGGGTGCGGGTCAAGGTCAAGGTCAAGGTCAGGTTCAGGGTCAAGGTCAGGGTCATGGTCAGGGTCAAGGTCAAGGTCAAGTTTAGGGTCAGGGTCAAGTGCAAATTCAGGGTCAGGGTTAAGTTCAGGGTCAGGGTCAAGGTCAAGGTCAAGGTCAGGGTCCATGTCAAGGTCAAGATCAAGGTCAGGTTCAGGGTCAAGATAAAGTTCAAGGTCAAGGTTAGGGTCAGGGACATGGTCAAGGTCAGGGTCAGGATCAGGGTCAAGGTCAGGGTCAGGTGCAGGGTCAGGTTCAAGGTCAAGGTCAGGGTCAAGGTCAAGGTCAAGGTCAAGTTCGGGGTCAAGGTCAAAGTCAAGGTCAAGGTCAAGGTCAGGGTCAGGGTCAAGGTCAGTGTCAGGTAAAGGATCAGTTGCAGGATCAGGGTCCAGTTTAGTGTAAGGGTCAGGGTCAAGGCCAAAGTCAAGGTCAAGGTCAGGGTCAAGGTCAGGGTCAGGGTCAAGGTCAGTGTCAGGGTCATTGTCAGGGTCAAGGTCAAGGGCAGTGTCAGGGTCAAGGTCAAGGTCAGGGTCAGAGTCAAGGTCAGGGTCAAGGTCAGGGTCAGGGTCATCGTCAGGGTCAAGGTCAAGGTCAAGTTCAAGGTCAAGGTCAGGGTCAGGGTCAAGGTCAGTGTCAAGGACAGGATCAGGTGCAGGATCAGGGTCCGGTTTAGGGTGAGGGTCAAGGTCAATGTCAAGGTCAAGGACAGGGTCAAGGTCAGGGTCAGGGTCCATGTCAAGGTCAAGGTCAGGGTCAAGGTCAAGGTCAAGGTCAAGGTCCAGGTCAGGGTCAGGGTCAAGTTATAGTTCAATGTAAAGGTCAGGGTTATGGTCAGGTTCAAGGTCAGGGTCAGGGTTAGGGTCAGGTTCAACGTCAAGGTCAAGGTCAGGGTCAAGGTCAAGGTCAGGTTCAGTGTATGGGTCAGGGTCAAGGTCAAGTTCAAGGTCAGGGTCAGGGTAAAGGTCAGGTTCAGGGTCAGGGTAAAGATCAGGGTAAGTCTCAGTGTCACGATCAAGGTCAAGGTCAAGGCCAAGATCAAGGTCAAGGTCAAGGTCAGGGTCAGGGTCAAGGTCAGTGTCAGGGACAGGATCAGTTGCAGGATCAGGGTCCGGTTTAGGGTGAGGGTCAAGGTCAAGGTCAAGGTCAAGGTCAGGGTCAAGGTCAGGGTCAGGGTCAAGGTCAGGGTCAGGGTCAAGTTCAGTGTAAGGGACAGGATCAGATGCAGGATCAGAGTCCGGTTTAGGGTGAGGGTCAGGGTCAGGGTCAAGGTCAAGTTCAAGGTCAGGGTCAGGGTAAAGGTCAATGTCAGGGTCATGCTCAGCATCAAAGTCAAGGTCAGGGTCAGGGTAAGAGTCAAGGTCAAGGTCAGGGTCAGGGTCAAGGTCAAATTCAGGGTCAGGGTTAAATTCAGGGTCAGGGTCAAGGTCAGGGTCAAGGTCAAGGTCAAGGTCAGGATCAGGGTCAAAATCAATGTCAGTGTCAGGGTCAGGGTCAAGGTCAGCGGCAGAGTCAGGGTCAAGATCAAGGTCAGGGTCAGGTTCAAGATAAAGTTCAAGGTCCAGGTTAGGATCAGGGACATGGTCAAGATCAGGGTCAGGGTCAATGTCAAGGTCAGATTCATGGTCAGGGTCAAGGTAAAGGTCATGGTCAGGTTCAAATCAGGGTCAGGGTCAAGGTCAAGGTCAGGTTCAGGGTCAGGGTAAAGATCAGGGTAAGGGTCAGTGTCACGATCAAGGTCAAGGTCAAGGTCAAGATCAAGGTCAAGGTCAAAATCAAGGTCAAGGTCAAGGTCAAGGTCAGGGTCATGGTCAGGGTCAGGTGCAGGGTCAGGTTCAGGGTCAAGGTCAGGGTCAAGGTCAAGTTCAAGGTCAAGTTCAGGGTCAAGGTCAAAGTCAAAGTCAAGGTCAAGGTCAGGGTCAGGGACAGGATCAGGTGCTGGATCAGGGTCCGGTTTAGGGTGAGGGTCAAGGTCAAGGTCAAGGTCAAGGACAGGGTCAATGTCAGGGTCAGGGTCAAGGTCAGGGTCAGGGTCATTGTCAGGGTCAAGGTCAAGGGCAGTGTCAGGGACAGGATCAGGTGCAGGATCAGGGTCCGGTTTAGGGTGCGGGTCAAGGTCAAGGTCAGGTTCAGGGTCAAGGTCAGGGTCATGGTCAGGGTCAAGGTCAAGGTCAAGTTTAGGGTCAGGGTCAAGTGCAAATTCAGGGTCAGGGTTAAGTTCAGGGTCAGGGTCAAGGTCAAGGTCAAGGTCAGGGTCCATGTCAAGGTCAAGATCAAGGTCAGGTTCAGGGTCAAGATAAAGTTCAAGGTCAAGGTTAGGGTCAGGGACATGGTCAAGGTCAGGGTCAGGATCAGGGTCAAGGTCAGGGTCAGGTGCAGGGTCAGGTTCAGGGTCAAGGTCAGGGTCAAGGTCAAGGTCAGGGTCAAGGTCAAGTTCGGGGTCAAGGTCAAAGTCAAGGTCAAGGTCAATGTCAGGGTCAGGGTCAAGGTCAGTGTCAGGTAAAAGATCAGTTGCAGGATCAGGGTCCGGTTTAGTGTAAGGGTCAGGGTCAAGGCCAAAGTCAAGGTCAAGGTCAGGGTCAAGGTCAAGGTCAGGGTCAGAGTCAAGGTCAGGGTCAAGGTCAGGGTCAGGGTCATCGTCAGGGTCAAGGTCAAGTTCAAGGTCAAGGTCAGGGTCAGGGTCAAGGTCAGTGTCAGGGACAGGATCAGGTGCAGGATCAGGGTCCGGTTTAGGGTGAGGGTCAAGGTCAATGTCAAGGTCAAGGACAGGGTCAAGGTCAGGGTCAGGGTCCATGTCAAGGTCAAGGTCAGGGTCAAGGTCAAGGTCAAGGTCAAGGTCAAGGTCAGGGTCAGGGTCAAGTTATAGTTCAATGTAAAGGTCAGGGTTATGGTCAGGTTCAAGGTCAGGGTCAGGGTTAGGGTCAGGTTCAACGTCAAGGTCAAGGTCAGGGTCAAGGTCAAGGTCAGGGTCAGGGTAAGGGTCAGGGTCAAGGTCAAGTTCAAGGTCAGGGTCAGGGTAAAGGTCAGGTTCAGGGTCAGGGTAAAGATCAGGGTAAGTCTCAGTGTCACGATCAAGATCAAGGTCACGGCCAAGATCAAGGTCAAGGTCAAGGTCAGGGTCAGGGTCAAGGTCAGTGTCAGGGACAGGATCAGTTGCAGGATCAGGGTCCGGTTTAGGGTGAGGGTCAAGGTCAAGGTCAAGGTCAAGGTCAGGGTCAAGGTCAAGGTCAGGGTCAAGGTCAGGGTCAGGGTCTTTGTCAGGGTCAGGGTCTTTGTCAGGGTCAAGGTCAAGGGCAGTGTCAGTGTCAAGGTCAAGGTCAGGTTCAGGGTCAAGGTCAGGGTCATGGTCAGGTTCAAGTTCAAGTTCAGGGTCAGGGTCAGGTTCAACGTCAAGGTCAACGTCAGGGTCAAGGTCCAGGTCAAAGTCAGGGTAAGGGTCAGGGTCAAGGTCAAGTTCAAGGTCAGGGTCAGGGTAAAGGTCAATGTCAGGGTCATGCTCAGCATCAAAGTCAAGGTCAGGGTCAGGGTAAGGGTCAAGGTCAAGGTCAGGGTCAGGGTCAAGGTCAAATTCAGGGTCAGGGTTAAATTCAGAGTCAGGGTCAAGGTCAAGGTCAAGGTCAGGGTCCATGTCAAGGTCAAGGTCAGGGTCAAGGTCAGGGTCAAGGTCAAGGTCAAGGTCAGGATCAGGGTCAAAGTCAATGTCAGTGTCAGGGTCAGGGTCAAGGTCAGCGGCAGAGTCAGGGTCAAGATCAAGGTCAGGGTCAGGTTCAAGATAAAGTTCAAGGTCCAGGTTAGGATCAGGGACATGGTCAAGATCAGGGTCAGGGTCAATGTCAAGGTCAGATTCATGGTCAGGGTCAAGGTAAAGGTCATGGTCAGGTTCAAATCAGGGTCAGGGTCAAGGTCAAGGTCAGGTTCAGGGTCAGGGTAAAGATCAGGGTAAGGGTCAGTGTCACGATCAAGGTCAAGGTCAAGGTCAAGATCAAGGTCAAGGTCAAAATCAAGGTCAAGGTCAAGGTCAGGGTCATGGTCAGGGTCAGGTGCAGGGTCAGGTTCAGGGTCAAGGTCAGGTTCAGGGTCAAGTTCAAGGTCAAGTTCAGGGTCAAGGTCAAAGTCAAAGTCAAGGTCAAGGTCAAGGTCAGGGTCAGGGACAGGATCAGGTGCAGGATCAGGGTCCGGTTTAGGGTGAGGGTCAAGGTCAAGGTCAAGGACAGGGTCAATGTCAGGGTCAGGGTCAAGGTCAGGGTCAGGGTCATTGTCAGGGTCAAGGTCAAGGGCAGTGTCAGGGACAGGATCAGGTGCAGGATCAGGGTCCGGTTTAGGGTGCGGGTCAAGGTCAAGGTCAAGGTCAGGTTCAGGGTCAAGGTCAGGGTCATGGTCAGGGTCAAGGTCAAGGTCAAGTTTAGGGTCAGGGTCAAGTGCAAATTCAGGGTCAGGGTTAAGTTCAGGGTCAGGGTCAAGGTCAAGGTCAAGGTCAGGGTCCATGTCAAGGTCAAGATCAAGGTCAGGTTCAGGGTCAAGATAAAGTTCAAGGTCAAGGTTAGGGTCAGGGACATGGTCAAGGTCAGGGTCAGGATCAGGGTCAAGGTCAGGGTCAGGTGCAGGGTCAGGTTCAGGGTCAAGGTCAGGGTCAGGGTCAAGGTCAAGGTCAAGGTCAAGTTCGGGGTCAAGGTCAAAGTCAAGGTCAAGGTCAAGGTCAGGGTCAGGGTCAAGGTCAGTGTCAGGGACAGGATCAGTTGCAGGATCAGGGTCCGGTTTAGGGTGAGGGTCAAGGTCAAGGTCAAGGTCAAGGTCAGGGTCAAGGTCAGGGTCAGGGTCAAGGTCAGGGTCAGGGTCAAGTTCAGTGTCAGGGACAGGATCAGATGCAGGATCAGGGTCCGGTTTAGGGTGAGGGTCAGGGTCAGGGTCAAGGTCAAGGTCAAGGTCAGGGTCAAGGTCAAGGTCATGGTCAGGGTCAAGGTCAGGGTCATGGTCAGGTTCAAGTTCAAGTTCAGGGTCAGGGTCAGGTTCAACGTCAAGGTCAACGTCAGGGTCAAGGTCCAGGTCAAAGTCAGGGTAAGGGTCAGGGTCAAGGTCAAGTTCAAGGTCAGGGTCAGGGTAAAGGTCAATGTCAGGGTCATGCTCAGCATCAAAGTCAAGGTCAGGGTCAGGGTAAGGGTCAAGGTCAAGGTCAGGGTCAGGTTCAAGGTCAAATTCAGGGTCAGGGTTAAATTCAGGGTCAGGGTCAAGGTCAAGGTCAAGGTCAGGGTCCATGTCAAGGTCAAGGTCAGGGTCAAGGTCAGGGTCAAGGTCAAGGTCAAGGTCAGGATCAGGGTCAAAGTCAATGTCAGTGTCAGGGTCAGGGTCAAGGTCAGCGGCAGAGTCAGGGTCAAGATCAAGGTCAGGGTCAGGTTCAAGATAAAGTTCAAGGTCCAGGTTACGGTCAGGGACATGGTCAAGATCAGGGTCAGGGTCAATGTCAAGGTCAGATTCATGGTCAGGGTCAAGGTAAAGGTCATGGTCAGGTTCAAATCAGGGTCAGGGTCAAGGTCAAGGTCAGGTTCAGGGTCAGGGTAAAGATCAGGGTAAGGGTCAGTGTCACGATCAAGGTCAAGGTCAAGGTCAAGATCAAGGTCAAGGTCAAAATCAAGGTCAAGGTCAAGGTCAGGGTCATGGTCAGGGTCAGGTGCAGGGTCAGGTTCAGGGTCAAGGTCAGGGTCAAGGTCAAGTTCAAGGTCAAGTTCAGGGTCAAGGTCAAAGTCAAAGTCAAGGTCAAGGTCAAGGTCAAGGTCAGGGTCAGGGACAGGATCAGGTGCAGGATCAGGGTCCGGTTTAGGGTGAGGGTCAAGGTCAAGGTCAAGGTCAAGGACAGGGTCAATGTCAGGGTCAGGGTCAAGGTCAGGGTCAGGGTCATTGTCAGGGTCAAGGGCAAGGGCAGTGTCAGGGACAGGATCAGGTGCAGGATCAGGGTCCGGTTTAGGGTGCGGGTCAAGGTCAAGGTCAAGGTCAGGTTCAGGGTCAAGGTCAGGGTCATGGTCAGGGTCAAGGTCAAGGTCAAGTTTAGGGTCAGGGTCAAGTGCAAATTCAGGGTCAGGGTTAAGTTCAGGGTCAGGGTCAAGGTCAAGGTCAAGGTCAGGGTCCATGTCAAGGTCAAGATCAAGGTCAGGTTCAGGGTCAAGATAAAGTTCAAGGTCAAGGTTAGGGTCAGGGACATGGTCAAGGTCAGGGTCAGGATCAGGGTCAAGGTCAGGGTCAGGTGCAGGGTCAGGTTCAGGGTCAAGGTCAGGGTCAAGGTCAAGGTCAAGGTCAAGGTCAAGGTCGGGGTCAAGGTCAAAGTCAAGGTCAAGGTCAAGGTCAGGGTCAGGGTCAAGGTCAGTGTCAGGTAAAGGATCAGTTGCAGGATCAGGGTCCGGTTTAGTGTAAGGGTCAGGGTCAAGGCCAAAGTCAAGGTCAAGGTCAGGGTCAAGGTCAGGGTCAGGGTCAAGGTCAGTGTCAGGGTCATTGTCAGGGTCAAGGTCAAGGGCAGTGTCAGGGTCAAGGTCAAGGTCAGGGTCAGAGTCAAGTTCAGGGTCAAGGTCAGGGTCAGGGTCATCGTCAGGGTCAAGGTCAAGGTCAAGTTCAAGGTCAAGGTCAGGGTCAGGGTCAAGGTCAGTGCCAGGGACAGGATCAGGTGCAGGATCAGGGTCCGGTTTAGGGTGAGGGTCAAGGTCAATGTCAAGGTCAAGGACAGGGTCAAGGTCAGGGTCAGGGTCCATGTCAAGGTCAAGGTCAGGGTCAAGGTCAAGGTCCAGGTCAGGGTCAGGGTCAAGTTATAGTTCAATGTAAAGGTCAGGGTTATGGTCAGGTTCAAGGTCAGGGTCAGGGTTAGGGTCAGGTTCAACGTCAAGGTCAAGGTCAGGGTCAAGGTCAAGGTCAAGGTCAAGTTCAAGGTCAGGGTCAGGGTAAAGGTCAGGTTCAGGGTCAGGGTAAAGATCAGGGTAAGTCTCAGTGTCACGATCAAGGTCAAGGTCAAGGCCAAGATCAAGGTCAAGGTCAAGGTCAGGGTCAGGGTCAAGGTCAGTGTCAGGGACAGGATCAGTTGCAGGATCAGGGTCCGGTTTAGGGTGAGGGTCAAGGTCAAGGTCAAGGTCAAGGTCAGGGTCAAGGTCAGGGTCAGGGTCAAGGTCAGGGTCAGGGTCAAGTTCAGTGTCAGGGACAGGATCAGATGCAGGATCAGGGTCCGGTTTAGGGTGAGGGTCAGGGTCAGGGTCAAGGTCAAGGTCAAGGTCAGGGTCAAGGTCAAGGTCATGGTCAGGGTCAAGGTCAGGGTCATGGTCAGGTTCAAGTTCAAGTTCAGGGTCAGGGTCAGGTTCAACGTCAAGGTCAACGTCAGGGTCAAGGTCCAGTTCAAAGTCAGGGTAAGGGTCAGGGTCAAGGTCAAGTTCAAGGTCAGGGTCAGGGTAAAGGTCAATGTCAGGGTCATGCTCAGCATCAAAGTCAAGGTCAGGGTCAGGGTAAGGGTCAAGGTCAAGGTCAGGGTCAGGGTCAAGGTCAAATTCAGGGTCAGGGTTAAATTCAGGGTCAGGGTCAAGGTCAAGGTCAAGGTCAGGGTCCATGTCAAGGTCAAGGTCAGGGTCAAGGTCAGGGTCAAGGTCAAGGTCAAGGTCAGGATCAGGGTCAAAGTCAATGTCAGTGTCAGGGTCAGGGTCAAGGTCAGCGGCAGAGTCAGGGTCAAGATCAAGGTCAGGGTCAGGTTCAAGATAAAGTTCAAGGTCCAGGTTACGGTCAGGGACATGGTCAAGATCAGGGTCAGGGTCAATGTCAAGGTCAGATTCATGGTCAGGGTCAAGGTAAAGGTCATGGTCAGGTTCAAATCAGGGTCAGGGTCAAGGTCAAGGTCAGGTTCAGGGTCAGGGTAAAGATCAGGGTAAGGGTCAGGGTCACGATCAAGGTCAAGGTCAAGGTCAAGATCAAGGTCAAGGTCAAAATCAAGGTCAAGGTCAAGGTCAGGGTCATGGTCAGGGTCAGGTGCAGGGTCAGGTTCAGGGTCAAGGTCAGGGTAAAGGTCAAGTTCAAGGTCAAGTTCAGGGTCAAGGTCAAAGTCAAAGTCAAGGTCAAGGTCAAGGTCAAGGTCAGGGTCAGGGACAGGATCAGGTGCAGGATCAGGGTCCGGTTTAGGGTGAGGGTCAAGGTCAAGGTCAAGGTCAAGGACAGGGTCAATGTCAGGGTCAGGGTCAAGGTCAGGGTCAGGGTCATTGTCAGGGTCAAGGTCAAGGGCAGTGTCAGGGACAGGATCAGGTGCAGGATCAGGGTCCGGTTTAGGGTGCGGGTCAAGGTCAAGGTCAAGGTCAGGTTCAGGGTCAAGGTCAGGGTCATGGTCAGGGTCAAGGTCAAGGTCAAGTTTAGGGTCAGGGTCAAGTGCAAATTCAGGGTCAGGGTTAAGTTCAGGGTCAGGGTCAAGGTCAAGGTCAAGGTCAGGGTCCATGTCAAGGTCAAGATCAAGGTCAGGTTCAGGGTCAAGATAAAGTTCAAGGTCAAGGTTAGGGTCAGGGACATGGTCAAGGTCAGGGTCAGGATCAGGGTCAAGGTCAGGGTCAGGTGCAGGGTCAGGTTCAGGGTCAAGGTCAGGGTCAAGGTCAAGGTCAAGGTCAAGGTCAAGTTCGGGGTCAAGGTCAAAGTCAAGGTCAAGGTCAAGGTCAGGGTCAGGGTCAAGGTCAGTGTCAGGTAAAGGATCAGTTGCAGGATCAGGGTCCGGTTTAGTGTAAGGGTGAGGGTCAAGGCCAAAGTCAAGGTCAAGGTCAGGGTCAAGGTCAGGGTCAGGGTCAAGGTCAGTGTCAGGGTCATTGTCAGGGTCAAGGTCAAGGGCAGTGTCAGGGTCAAGGTCAAGGTCAGGGTCAGAGTCAAGGTCAGGGTCAAGGTCAGGGTCAGGGTCATCGTCAGGGTCAAGGTCAAGGTCAAGTTCAAGGTCAAGGTCAGGGTCAGGGTCAAGGTCAGGGTCAGGGACAGGATCAGGTGCAGGATCAGGGTCCGGTTTAGGGTGAGGGTCAAGGTCAATGTCAAGGTCAAGGACAGGGTCAAGGTCAGGGTCAGGGTCCATGTCAAGGTCAAGGTCAGGGTCAAGGTCAAGGTCCAAGTCAGGGTCAGGGTCAAGTTATAGTTCAATGTAAAGGTCAGGGTTATGGTCAGGTTCAAGGTCAGGGTCAGGGTTAGGGTCAGGTTCAACGTCAAGGTCAAGGTCAGGGTCAAGGTCAAGGTCAAGTCAGGGTAAGGGTCAGGGTCAAGGTCAAGTTCAAGGTCAGGGTCAGGGTAAAGGTCAGGTTCAGGGTCAGGGTAAAGATCAGGGTAAGTCTCAGTGTCACGATCAAGGTCAAGGTCAAGGCCAAGATCAAGGTCAAGGTCAAGGTCAGGGTCAGGGTCAAGGTCAGTGTCAGGGACAGGATCAGTTGCAGGATCAGGGTCCGGTTTAGGGTGAGGGTCAAGGTCAAGGTCAAGGTCAAGGTCAGGGTCAAGGTCAGGGTCAGGGTCAAGGTCAGGGTCAGGGTCAAGTTCAGTGTCAGGGACAGGATCAGATGCAGGATCAGGGTCCGGTTTAGGGTGAGGGTCAGGGTCAAGGTCAAGGTCAAGGTCAAGGTCAGGGTCAAGGTCAAGGTCAGGGTCAAGGTCAGGGTCAGGGTCAAGGTCAGGGTCAGGGTCAAGTTCAGTGTCAGGGACAGGATCAGATGCAGGATCGGTGTCCGGTTTAGGGTGAGGGTCAGGGTCAGGATCAAGGTCAAGGTCAAGGTCAGGGTCAAGGTCAAGGTCAGGGTCAAGGTCAGGGTCAGGGTCAAGGTCAGGGTCAGGGTCTTTGTCAGGGTCAAGGTCAAGGGCAGTGTCAGTGTCCAGGTCAAGGTCAGGGTCAGGGTCAAGGTCAGGGTCATGGTCAGGTTCAAGTTCAAGTTCAGGGTCAGGGTCAGGTTCAACGTCAAGGTCAACGTCAGGGTCAAGGTCCAGGTCAAAGTCAGGGTAAGGGTCAGGGTCAAGGTCAAGTTCAAGGTCAGGGTCAGGGTAAAGGTCAATGTCAGGGTCATGCTCAGCATCAAAGTCAAGGTCAGGGTCAGGGTAAGGGTCAAGGTCAAGGTCAGGGTCAGGGTCAAGGTCAAATTCAGGGTCAGGGTTAAATTCAGGGTCAGGGTCAAGGTCAAGGTCAAGGTCAGGGTCCATGTCAAGGTCAAGGTCAGGGTCAAGGTCAGGGTCAAGGTCAAGGTCAAGGTCAGGATCAGGGTCAAAGTCAATGTCAGTGTCAGGGTCAGGGTCAAGGTCAGCGGCAGAGTCAGGGTCAAGATCAAGGTCAGGGTCAGGTTCAAGATAAAGTTCAACGTCCAGGTTACGGTCAGGGACATGGTCAAGATCAGGGTCAGGGTCAATGTCAAGGTCAGATTCATGGTCAGGGTCAAGGTAAAGGTCATGGTCAGGTTCAAATCAGGGTCAGGGTCAAGGTCAAGGTCAGGTTCAGGGTCAGGGTAAAGATCAGGGTAAGGGTCAGTGTCACGATCAAGGTCAAGGTCAAGGTCAAGATCAAGGTCAAGGTCAAAATCAAGGTCAAGGTCAAGGTCAGGGTCATGGTCAGGGTCAGGTGCAGGGTCAGGTTCAGGGTCAAGGTCAGGGTCAAGGTCAAGTTCAAGGTCAAGTTCAGGGTCAAGGTCAAAGTCAAAGTCAAGGTCAAGGTCAAGGTCAAGGTCAGGGTCAGGGACAGGATCAGGTGCAGGATCAGGGTCCGGTTTAGGGTGAGGGTCAAGGTCAAGGTCAAGGTCAAGGACAGGGTCAAGGTCAGGGTCAGGGTCAAGGTCAGGGTCAGGGTCATTGTCAGGGTCAAGGTCAAGGGCAGTGTCAGGGACAGGATCAGGTGCAGGATCAGGGTCCGGTTTAGGGTGCGGGTCAAGGTCAAGGTCAAGGTCAGGTTCAGGGTCAAGGTCAGGGTCATGGTCAGGGTCAAGGTCAAGGTCAAGTTTAGGGTCAGGGTCAAGTGCAAATTCAGGGTCAGGGTTAAGTTCAGGGTCAGGGTCAAGGTCAAGGTCAAGGTCAGGGTCCATGTCAAGGTCAAGATCAAGGTCAGGTTCAGGGTCAAGATAAAGTTCAAGGTCAAGGTTAGGGTCAGGGACATGGTCAAGGTCAGGGTCAGGATCAGGGTCAAGGTCAGGGTCAGGTGCAGGGTCAGGTTCAGGGTCAAGGTCAGGGTCAAGGTCAAGGTCAAGGTCAAGGTCAAGTTCGGGGTCAAGGTCAAAGTCAAGGTCAAGGTCAAGGTCAGGGTCAGGGTCAAGGTCAGTGTCAGGTAAAGGATCAGTTGCAGGATCAGGGTCCGGTTTAGTGTAAGGGTGAGGGTCAAGGCCAAAGTCAAGGTCAAGGTCAGGGTCAAGGTCAGGGTCAGGGTCAAGGTCAGTGTCAGGGTCATTGTCAGGGTCAAGGTCAAGGGCAGTGTCAGGGTCAAGGTCAGGGTCAGGGTCAAGGTCAGTGTCAGGGACAGGATCAGGTGCAGGATCAGGGTCCGGTTTAGGGTGAGGGTCAAGGTCAATGTCAAGGTCTAGGACAGGGTCAAGGTCAGGGTCAGGGTCCATGTCAAGGTCAAGGTCAGGGTCAAGGTCAAGGTCAGGGTCAGGGTAAAGGTCAGGTTCAGGGTCAAGTTATAGTTCAATGTAAAGGTCAGGGTTATGGTCAGGTTCAAGGTCAGGGTCAGGGTTAGGGTCAGGTTCAACGTCAAGGTCAAGGTCAGGGTCAAGGTCAAGGTCAAGTCAGGGTAAGGGTCAGGGTCAAGGTCAAGTTCAAGGTCAGGGTCAGGGTAAAGGTCAGGTTCAGGGTCAGGGTAAAGATCAGGGTAAGTCTCAGTGTCACGATCAAGGTCAAGGTCAAGGCCAAGATCAAGGTCAAGGTCAAGGTCAGGGTCAGGGTCAAGGTCAAGGTCAAGGTCAAGGTCAGGGTCAAGGTCAAGGTCAGGGTCAAGGTCAGGGTCAGGGTCAAGGTCAGGGTCAGGGTCTTTGTCAGGGTCAAGGTCAAGGGCAGTGTCAGTGTCAAGGTCAAGGTCAGGGTCAGGGTCAAGGTCAGGGTCATGGTCAGGTTCAAGTTCAAGTTCAGGGTCAGGGTCAGGTTCAACGTCAAGGTCAACGTCAGGGTCAAGGTCCAGGTCAAAGTCAGGGTAAGGGTCAGGGTCAAGGTCAAGTTCAAGGTCAGGGTCAGGGTAAAGGTCAATGTCAGGGTCATGCTCAGCATCAAAGTCAAGGTCAGGGTCAGGGTAAGGGTCAAGGTCAAGGTCAGGGTCAGGGTCAAGGTCAAATTCAGGGTCAGGGTTAAATTCAGGGTCAGGGTCAAGGTCAAGGTCAAGGTCAGGGTCCATGTCAAGGTCAAGGTCAGGGTCAAGGTCAGGGTCAAGGTCAAGGTCAAGGTCAGGATCAGGGTCAAAGTCAATGTCAGTGTCAGGGTCAGGGTCAAGGTCAGCGGCAGAGTCAGGGTCAAGATCAAGGTCAGGGTCAGGTTCAAGATAAAGTTCAAGGTCCAGGTTAGGATCAGGGACATGGTCAAGATCAGGGTCAGGGTCAATGTCAAGGTCAGATTCATGGTCAGGGTCAAGGTAAAGGTCATGGTCAGGTTCAAATCAGGGTCAGGGTCAAGGTCAAGGTCAGGTTCAGGGTCAGGGTAAAGATCAGGGTAAGGGTCAGGGTCACGATCAAGGTCAAGGTCAAGGTCAAGATCAAGGTCAAGGTCAAAATCAAGGTCAAGGTCAAGGTCAGGGTCATGGTCAGGGTCAGGTGCAGGGTCAGGTTCAGGGTCAAGGTCAGGGTCAAGGTCAAGTTCAAGGTCAAGTTCAGGGTCAAGGTCAAAGTCAAAGTCAAGGTCAAGGTCAAGGTCAAGGTCAGGGTCAGGGACAGGATCAGGTGCAGGATCAGGGTCTGGTTTAGGGTGAGGGTCAAGGTCAAGGTCAAGGTCAAGGACAGGGTCAATGTCAGGGTCAGGGTCAAGGTCAGGGTCAGGGTCATTGTCAGGGTCAAGGTCAAGGGCAGTGTCAGGGACAGGATCAGGTGCAGGATCAGGGTCCGGTTTAGGGTGCGGGTCAAGGTCAAGGTCAAGGTCAGGTTCAGGGTCAAGGTCAGGGTCATGGTCAGGGTCAAGGTCAAGGTCAAGTTTAGGGTCAGGGTCAAGTGCAAATTCAGGGTCAGGGTTAAGTTCAGGGTCAGGGTCAAGGTCAAGGTCAAGGTCAGGGTCCATGTCAAGGTCAAGATCAAGGTCAGGTTCAGGGTCAAGATAAAGTTCAAGGTCAAGGTTAGGGTCAGGGACATGGTCAAGGTCAGGGTCAGGATCAGGGTCAAGGTCAGGGTCAGGTGCAGGGTCAGGTTCAGGGTCAAGGTCAGGGTCAAGGTCAAGGTCAAGGTCAAGGTCAAGTTCGGGGTCAAGGTCAAAGTCAAGGTCAAGGTCAAGGTCAGGGTCAGGGTCAGGGTCAAGGTCAGGGTCAGGGACAGGATCAGGTGCAGGATCAGGGTCCGGTTTAGGGTGAGGGTCAAGGTCAAGGTCAAGGTCAAGGTCAGGGTCAAGGTCAGGGTCAGGGTCAAGGTCAGGGTCAGGGTCAAGTTCAGTGTCAGGGACAGGATCAGATGCAGGATCAGGGTCCGGTTTAGGGTGAGGGTCAGGGTCAGGGTCAAGGTCAAGGTCAAGGTCAGGGTCAAGGTCAAGGTCAGGGTCAGGGTCTTTGTCAGGGTCAAGGTCAAGGGCAGTGTCAGTGTCCAGGTCAAGGTCAGGTTCAGGGTCAAGGTCAGGGTCATGGTCAGGTTCAAGTTCAAGTTCAGGGTCAGGGTCAGGTTCAACGTCAAGGTCAACGTCAGGGTCAAGGTCCAGGTCAAAGTCAGGGTAAGGGTCAGGGTCAAGGTCAAGTTCAAGGTCAGGGTCAGGGTAAAGGTCAATGTCAGGGTCATGCTCAGCATCAAAGTCAAGGTCAGGGTCAGGGTAAGGGTCAAGGTCAAGGTCAGGGTCAGGGTCAAGGTCAAATTCAGGGTCAGGGTTAAATTCAGGGTCAGGGTCCATGTCAAGGTCAAGGTCAGGGTCCATGTCAAGGTCAAGGTCAGGGTCAAGGTCAGGGTCAAGGTCAAGGTCAAGGTCAGGATCAGGGTCAAAGTCAATGTCAGTGTCAGGGTCAGGGTCAAGGTCAGCGGCAGAGTCAGGGTCAAGATCAAGGTCAGGGTCAGGTTCAAGATAAAGTTCAAGGTCCAGGTTAGGATCAGGGACATGGTCAAGATCAGGGTCAGGGTCAATGTCAAGGTCAGATTCATGGTCAGGGTCAAGGTAAAGGTCATGGTCAGGTTCAAATCAGGGTCAGGGTCAAGGTCAAGGTCAGGTTCAGGGTCAGGGTAAAGATCAGGGTAAGGGTCAGTGTCACGATCAAGGTCAAGGTCAAGGTCAAGATCAAGGTCAAGGTCAAAATCAAGGTCAAGGTCAAGGTCAGGGTCATGGTCAGGGTCAGGTGCAGGGTCAGGTTCAGGGTCAAGGTCAGGGTCAAGGTCAAGTTCAAGGTCAAGTTCAGGGTCAAGGTCAAAGTCAAAGTCAAGGTCAAGGTCAAGGTCAAGGTCAGGGTCAGGGACAGGATCAGGTGCAGGATCAGGGTCCGGTTTAGGGTGAGGGTCAAGGTCAAGGTCAAGGTCAAGGACAGGGTCAATGTCAGGGTCAGGGTCAAGGTCAGGGTCAGGGTCATTGTCAGGGTCAAGGTCAAGGGCAGTGTCAGGGACAGGATCAGGTGCAGGATCAGGGTCCGGTTTAGGGTGCGGGTCAAGGTCAAGGTCAAGGTCAGGTTCAGGGTCAAGGTCAGGGTCATGGTCAGGGTCAAGGTCAAGGTCAAGTTTAGGGTCAGGGTCAAGTGCAAATTCAGGGTCAGGGTTAAGTTCAGGGTCAGGGTCAAGGTCAAGGTCAAGGTCAGGGTCCATGTCAAGGTCAAGATCAAGGTCAGGTTCAGGGTCAAGATAAAGTTCAAGGTCAAGGTTAGGGTCAGGGACATGGTCAAGGTCAGGGTCAGGATCAGGGTCAAGGTCAGGGTCAGGTGCAGGGTCAGGTTCAGGGTCAAGGTCAGGGTCAAGGTCAAGGTCAAGGTCAAGGTCAAGTTCGGGGTCAAGGTCAAAGTCAAGGTAAAGGTCAAGGTCAGGGTCAGGGTCAGGGTCAAGGTCTGTGTCAGGGTCATTGTCAGGGTCAAGGTCAAGGGCAGTGTCAGGGTCAAGGTCAAGGTCAGGGTCAGAGTCAAGGTCAGGGTCAAGGTCAGGGTCAGGGTCATCGTCAGGGTCAAGGTCAAGGTCAAGTTCAAGGTCAAGGTCAGGGTCAGGGTCAAGGTCAGTGTCAGGGACAGGATCAGGTGCAGGATCAGGGTCCGGTTTAGGGTGAGGGTCAAGGTCAATGTCAAGGTCAAGGACAGGGTCAAGGTCAGGGTCAGGGTCCATGTCAAGGTCAAGGTCAGGGTCAAGGTCAAGGTCCAGGTCAGGGTCAGGGTCAAGTTATAGTTCAATGTAAAGGTCAGGGTTATGGTCAGGTTCAAGGTCAGGGTCAGGGTTAGGGTCAGGTTCAACGTCAAGGTCAAGGTCAGGGTCAAGGTCAAGGTCAAGTCAGGGTAAGGGTCAGGGTCAAGGTCAAGTTCAAGGTCAGGGTCAGGGTAAAGGTCAGGTTCAGGGTCAGGGTAAAGATCAGGGTAAGTCTCAGTGTCACGATCAAGGTCAAGGTCAAGGCCAAGATCAAGGTCAAGGTCAAGGTCAGGGTCAGGGTCAAGGTCAGTGTCAGGGACAGGATCAGTTGCAGGATCAGGGTCCGGTTTAGGGTGAGGGTCAAGGTCAAGGTCAAGGTCAAGGTCAGGGTCAAGGTCAGGGTCAGGGTCAAGGTCAGGGTCAGGATCAAGTTCAGTGTCAGGGACAGGATCAGATGCAGGATCAGGGTCCGGTTTAGGGTGAGGGTCAGGGTCAAGGTCAAGGTCAAGGTCAAGGTCAGGGTCAAGGTCAAGGTCATGGTCAGGGTCAAGGTCAGGGTCATGGTCAGGTTCAAGTTCAAGTTCAGGGTCAGGGTCAGGTTCAACGTCAAGGTCAACGTCAGGGTCAAGGTCCAGTTCAAAGTCAGGGTAAGGGTCAGGGTCAAGGTCAAGTTCAAGGTCAGGGTCAGGGTAAAGGTCAATGTCAGGGTCATGCTCAGCATCAAAGTCAAGGTCAGGGTCAGGGTAAGGGTCAAGGTCAAGGTCAGGGTCAGGGTCAAGGTCAAATTCAGGGTCAGGGTTAAATTCAGGGTCAGGGTCAAGGTCAAGGTCAAGGTCAGGGTCCATGTCAAGGTCAAGGTCAGGGTCAAGGTCAGGGTCAAGGTCAAGGTCAAGGTCAGGATCAGGGTCAAAGTCAATGTCAGTGTCAGGGTCAGGGTCAAGGTCAGCGGCAGAGTCAGGGTCAAGATCAAGGTCAGGGTCAGGTTCAAGATAAAGTTCAAGGTCCAGGTTACGGTCAGGGACATGGTCAAGATCAGGGTCAGGGTCAATGTCAAGGTCAGATTCATGGTCAGGGTCAAGGTAAAGGTCATGGTCAGGTTCAAATCAGGGTCAGGGTCAAGGTCAAGGTCAGGTTCAGGGTCAGGGTAAAGATCAGGGTAAGGGTCAGGGTCACGATCAAGGTCAAGGTCAAGGTCAAGATCAAGGTCAAGGTCAAAATCAAGGTCAAGGTCAAGGTCAGGGTCATGGTCAGGGTCAGGTGCAGGGTCAGGTTCAGGGTCAAGGTCAGGGTCAAGGTCAAGTTCAAGGTCAAGTTCAGGGTCAAGGTCAAAGTCAAAGTCAAGGTCAAGGTCAAGGTCAAGGTCAGGGTCAGGGACAGGATCAGGTGCAGGATCAGGGTCCGGTTTAGGGTGAGGGTCAAGGTCAAGGTCAAGGTCAAGGACAGGGTCAATGTCAGGGTCAGGGTCAAGGTCAGGGTCAGGGTCATTGTCAGGGTCAAGGTCAAGGGCAGTGTCAGGGACAGGATCAGGTGCAGGATCAGGGTCCGGTTTAGGGTGCGGGTCAATGTCAAGGTCAAGGTCAGGTTCAGGGTCAAGGTCAGGGTCATGGTCAGGGTCAAGGTCAAGGTCAAGTTTAGGGTCAGGGTCAAGTGCAAATTCAGGGTGAGGGTTAAGTTCAGGGTCAGGGTCAAGGTCAAGGTCAAGGTCAGGGTCCATGTCAAGGTCAAGATCAAGGTCAGGTTCAGGGTCAAGATAAAGTTCAAGGTCAAGGTTAGGGTCAGGGACATGGTCAAGGTCAGGGTCAGGATCAGGGTCAAGGTCAGGGTCAGGTGCAGGGTCAGGTTCAGGGTCAAGGTCAGGGTCAAGGTCAAGGTCAAGGTCAAGGTCAAGTTCGGGGTCAAGGTCAAAGTCAAGGTCAAGGTCAAGGTCAGGGTCAGGGTCAAGGTCAGTGTCAGGTAAAGGATCAGTTGCAGGATCAGGGTCCGGTTTAGTGTAAGGGTGAGGGTCAAGGCCAAAGTCAAGGTCAAGGTCAGGGTCAAGGTCAGGGTCAGGGTCAAGGTCAGTGTCAGGGTCATTGTCAGGGTCAAGGTCAAGGGCAGTGTCAGGGTCAAGGTCAAGGTCAGGGTCAGAGTCAAGGTCAGGGTCAAGGTCAGGGTCAGGGTCATCGTCAGGGTCAAGGTCAAGGTCAAGTTCAAGGTCAAGGTCAGGGTCAGGGTCAAGGTCAGTGTCAGGGACAGGATCAGGTGCAGGATCAGGGTCCGGTTTAGGGTGAGGGTCAAGGTCAATGTCAAGGTCAAGGACAGGGTCAAGGTCAGGGTCAGGGTCCATGTCAAGGTCAAGGTCAGGGTCAAGGTCAAGGTCCAGGTCAGGGTCAGGGTCAAGTTATAGTTCAATGTAAAGGTCAGGGTTATGGTCAGGTTCAAGGTCAGGGTCAGGGTTAGGGTCAGGTTCAACGTCAAGGTCAAGGTCAGGGTCAAGGTCAAGGTCAAGTCAGGGTAAGGGTCAGGGTCAAGGTCAAGTTCAAGGTCAGGGTCAGGGTAAAGGTCAGGTTCAGGGTCAGGGTAAAGATCAGGGTAAGTCTCAGTGTCACGATCAAGGTCAAGGTCAAGGTCAAGATCAAGGTCAAGGTCAAGGTCAGGGTCAGGGTCAAGGTCAGTGTCAGGGACAGGATCAGTTGCAGGATCAGGGTCCGGTTTAGGGTGAGGGTCAAGGTCAAGGTCAAGGTCAAGGTCAGGGTCAAGGTCAGGGTCAGGGTCAAGGTCAGGGTCAGGGTCAAGTTCAGTGTCAGGGACAGGATCAGATGCAGGATCAGGGTCCGGTTTAGGGTGAGGGTCAGGGTCAAGGTCAAGGTCAAGGTCAAGGTCAGGGTCAAGGTCAAGGTCAGGGTCAAGGTCAGGGTCAGGGTCAAGGTCAGGGTCAGGGTCAAGTTCAGTGTCAGGTACAGGATCAGATGCAGGATCGGTGTCCGGTTTAGGGTGAGGGTCAGGGTCAGGATCAAGGTCAAGGTCAAGGTCAGGGTCAAGGTCAAGGTCAGGGTCAAGGTCAGGGTCAGGGTCAAGGTCAGGGTCAGGGTCTTTGTCAGGGTCAAGGTCAAGGGCAGTGTCAGTGTCCAGGTCAAGGTCAGGGTCAGGGTCAAGGTCAGGGTCATGGTCAGGTTCAAGTTCAAGTTCAGGGTCAGGGTCAGGTTCAACGTCAAGGTCAACGTCAGGGTCAAGGTCCAGTTCAAAGTCAGGGTAAGGGTCAGGGTCAAGGTCAAGTTCAAGGTCAGGGTCAGGGTAAAGGTCAATGTCAGGGTCATGCTCAGCATCAAAGTCAAGGTCAGGGTCAGGGTAAGGGTCAAGGTCAAGGTCAGGGTCAGGGTCAAGGTCAAATTCAGGGTCAGGGTTAAATTCAGGGTCAGGGTCCATGTCAAGGTCAAGGTCAGGGTCCATGTCAAGGTCAAGGTCAGGGTCAAGGTCAGGGTCAAGGTCAAGGTCAAGGTCAGGATCAGGGTCAAAGTCAATGTCAGTGTCAGGGTCAGGGTCAAGGTCAGCGGCAGAGTCAGGGTCAAGATCAAGGTCAGGGTCAGGTTCAAGATAAAGTTCAAGGTCCAGGTTACGGTCAGGGACATGGTCAAGATCAGGGTCAGGGTCAATGTCAAGGTCAGATTCATGGTCAGGGTCAAGGTAAAGGTCATGGTCAGGTTCAAATCAGGGTCAGGGTCAAGGTCAAGGTCAGGTTCAGGGTCAGGGTAAAGATCAGGGTAAGGGTCAGTGTCACGATCAAGGTCAAGGTCAAGGTCAAGATCAAGGTCAAGGTCAAAATCAAGGTCAAGGTCAAGGTCAGGGTCATGGTCAGGGTCAGGTGCAGGGTCAGGTTCAGGGTCAAGGTCAGGGTCAAGGTCAAGTTCAAGGTCAAGTTCAGGGTCAAGGTCAAAGTCAAAGTCAAGGTCAAGGTCAAGGTCAAGGTCAGGGTCAGGGACAGGATCAGGTGCAGGATCAGGGTCCGGTTTAGGGTGAGGGTCAAGGTCAAGGTCAAGGTCAAGGACAGGGTCAAGGTCAGGGTCAGGGTCAAGGTCAGGGTCAGGGTCATTGTCAGGGTCAAGGTCAAGGGCAGTGTCAGGGACAGGATCAGGTGCAGGATCAGGGTCCGGTTTAGGGTGCGGGTCAAGGTCAAGGTCAAGGTCAGGTTCAGGGTCAAGGTCAGGGTCATGGTCAGGGTCAAGGTCAAGGTCAAGTTTAGGGTCAGGGTCAAGTGCAAATTCAGGGTCAGGGTTAAGTTCAGGGTCAGGGTCAAGGTCAAGGTCAAGGTCAGGGTCCATGTCAAGGTCAAGATCAAGGTCAGGTTCAGGGTCAAGATAAAGTTCAAGGTCAAGGTTAGGGTCAGGGACATGGTCAAGGTCAGGGTCAGGATCAGGGTCAAGGTCAGGGTCAGGTGCAGGGTCAGGTTCAGGGTCAAGGTCAGGGTCAAGGTCAAGGTCAAGGTCAAGGTCAAGTTCGGGGTCAAGGTCAAAGTCAAGGTCAAGGTCAAGGTCAGGGTCAGGGTCAAGGTCAGTGTCAGGTAAAGGATCAGTTGCAGGATCAGGGTCCGGTTTAGTGTAAGGGTGAGGGTCAAGGCCAAAGTCAAGGTCAAGGTCAGGGTCAAGGTCAGGGTCAGGGTCAAGGTCAGTGTCAGGGTCATTGTCAGGGTCAAGGTCAAGGGCAGTGTCAGGGTCAAGGTCAGGGTCAGGGTCAAGGTCAGTGTCAGGGACAGGATCAGGTGCAGGATCAGGGTCCGGTTTAGGGTGAGGGTCAAGGTCAATGTCAAGGTCTAGGACAGGGTCAAGGTCAGGGTCAGGGTCCATGTCAAGGTCAAGGTCAGGGTCAAGGTCAAGGTCAGGGTCAGGGTAAAGGTCAGGTTCAGGGTCAAGTTATAGTTCAATGTAAAGGTCAGGGTTATGGTCAGGTTCAAGGTCAGGGTCAGGGTTAGGGTCAGGTTCAACGTCAAGGTCAAGGTCAGGGTCAAGGTCAAGGTCAAGTCAGGGTAAGGGTCAGGGTCAAGGTCAAGTTCAAGGTCAGGGTCAGGGTAAAGGTCAGGTTCAGGGTCAGGGTAAAGATCAGGGTAAGTCTCAGTGTCACGATCAAGGTCAAGGTCAAGGCCAAGATCAAGGTCAAGGTCAAGGTCAGGGTCAGGGTCAAGGTCAAGGTCAAGGTCAAGGTCAGGGTCAAGGTCAAGGTCAGGGTCAATGTCAGGGTCAGGGTCAAGGTCAGGGTCAGGGTCTTTGTCAGGGTCAAGGTCAAGGGCAGTGTCAGTGTCAAGGTCAAGGTCAGGGTCAGGGTCAAGGTCAGGGTCATGGTCAGGTTCAAGTTCAAGTTCAGGGTCAGGGTCAGGTTCAACGTCAAGGTCAACGTCAGGGTCAAGGTCCAGGTCAAAGTCAGGGTAAGGGTCAGGGTCAAGGTCAAGTTCAAGGTCAGGGTCAGGGTAAAGGTCAATGTCAGGGTCATGCTCAGCATCAAAGTCAAGGTCAGGGTCAGGGTAAGGGTCAAGGTCAAGGTCAGGGTCAGGGTCAAGGTCAAATTCAGGGTCAGGGTTAAATTCAGGGTCAGGGTCAAGGTCAAGGTCAAGGTCAGGGTCCATGTCAAGGTCAAGGTCAGGGTCAAGGTCAGGGTCAAGGTCAAGGTCAAGGTCAGGATCAGGGTCAAAGTCAATGTCAGTGTCAGGGTCAGGGTCAAGGTCAGCGGCAGAGTCAGGGTCAAGATCAAGGTCAGGGTCAGGTTCAAGATAAAGTTCAAGGTACAGGTTAGGATCAGGGACATGGTCAAGATCAGGGTCAGGGTCAATGTCAAGGTCAGATTCATGGTCAGGGTCAAGGTAAAGGTCATGGTCAGGTTCAAATCAGGGTCAGGGTCAAGGTCAAGGTCAGGTTCAGGGTCAGGGTAAAGATCAGGGTAAGGGTCAGTGTCACGATCAAGGTCAAGGTCAAGGTCAAGATCAAGGTCAAGGTCAAAATCAAGGTCAAGGTCAAGGTCAGGGTCATGGTCAGGGTCAGGTGCAGGGTCAGGTTCAGGGTCAAGGTCAGGGTCAAGGTCAAGTTCAAGGTCAAGTTCAGGGTCAAGGTCAAAGTCAAAGTCAAGGTCAAGGTCAAGGTCAAGGTCAGGGTCAGGGACAGGATCAGGTGCAGGATCAGGGTCCGGTTTAGGGTGAGGGTCAAGGTCAAGGTCAAGGTCAAGGACAGGGTCAATGTCAGGGTCAGGGTCAAGGTCAGGGTCAGGGTCATTGTCAGGGTCAAGGTCAAGGGCAGTGTCAGGGACAGGATCAGGTGCAGGATCAGGGTCCGGTTTAGGGTGCGGGTCAAGGTCAAGGTCAAGGTCAGGTTCAGGGTCAAGGTCAGGGTCATGGTCAGGGTCAAGGTCAAGGTCAAGTTTAGGGTCAGGGTCAAGTGCAAATTCAGGGTCAGGGTTAAGTTCAGGGTCAGGGTCAAGGTCAAGGTCAAGGTCAGGGTCCATGTCAAGGTCAAGATCAAGGTCAGGTTCAGGGTCAAGATAAAGTTCAAGGTCAAGGTTAGGGTCAGGGACATGGTCAAGGTCAGGGTCAGGATCAGGGTCAAGGTCAGGGTCAGGTGCAGGGTCAGGTTCAGGGTCAAGGTCAGGGTCAAGGTCAAGGTCAAGGTCAAGGTCAAGTTCGGGGTCAAGGTCAAAGTCAAGGTCAAGGTCAGGGTCAGGGTCAAGGTCAGTGTCAGGGACAGGATCAGTTGCAGGATCAGGGTCCGGTTTAGGGTGAGGGTCAAGGTCAAGGTCAAGGTCAAGGTCAGGGTCAAGGTCAGGGTCAAGGTCAAGGTCAGGGTCAGGGTCAAGTTCAGTGTCAGGGACAGGATCAGATGCAGGATCAGGGTCCTGTTTAGGGTGAGGGTCAGGGTCAGGGTCAAGGTCAAGGTCAAGGTCAGGGTCAAGGTCAAGGTCAGGGTCAGGGTCTTTGTCAGGGTCAAGGTCAAGGGCAGTGTCAGTGTCCAGGTCAAGGTCAGGGTCAGGGTCAAGGTCAGGGTCATGGTCAGGTTCAAGTTCAAGTTCAGGGTCAGGGTCAGGTTCAACGTCAAGGTCAACGTCAGGGTCAAGGTCCAGGTCAAAGTCAGGGTAAGGGTCAGGGTCAAGGTCAAGTTCAAGGTCAGGGTCAGGGTAAAGGTCAATGTCAGGGTCATGCTCAGCATCAAAGTCAAGGTCAGGGTCAGGGTAAGGGTCAAGGTCAAGGTCAGGGTCAGGGTCAAGGTCAAATTCAGGGTCAGGGTTAAATTCAGGGTCAGGGTCAAGGTCAAGGTCAAGGTCAGGGTCCATGTCAAGGTCAAGGTCAGGGTCAAGGTCAGGGTCAAGGTCAAGGTCAAGGTCAGGATCAGGGTCAAAGTCAATGTCAGTGTCAGGGTCAGGGTCAAGGTCAGCGGCAGAGTCAGGGTCAAGATCAAGGTCAGGGTCAGGTTCAAGATAAAGTTCAAGGTCCAGGTTAGGATCAGGGACATGGTCAAGATCAGGGTCAGGGTCAATGTCAAGGTCAGATTCATGGTCAGGGTCAAGGTAAAGGTCATGGTCAGGTTCAAATCAGGGTCAGGGTCAAGGTCAAGGTCAGGTTCAGGGTCAGGGTAAAGATCAGGGTAAGGGTCAGGGTCACGATCAAGGTCAAGGTCAAGGTCAAGATCAAGGTCAAGGTCAAAATCAAGGTCAAGGTCAAGGTCAGGGTCATGGTCAGGGTCAGGTGCAGGGTCAGGTTCAGGGTCAAGGTCAGGGTCAAGGTCAAGTTCAAGGTCAAGTTCAGGGTCAAGGTCAAAGTCAAAGTCAAGGTCAAGGTCAAGGTCAAGGTCAGGGTCAGGGACAGGATCAGGTGCAGGATCAGGGTCCGGTTTAGGGTGAGGGTCAAGGTCAAGGTCAAGGTCAAGGACAGGGTCAATGTCAGGGTCAGGGTCAAGGTCAGGGTCAGGGTCATTGTCAGGGTCAAGGTCAAGGGCAGTGTCAGGGACAGGATCAGGTGCAGGATCAGGGTCCGGTTTAGGGTGCGGGTCAAGGTCAAGGTCAAGGTCAGGTTCAGGGTCAAGGTCAGGGTCATGGTCAGGGTCAAGGTCAAGGTCAAGTTTAGGGTCAGGGTCAAGTGCAAATTCAGGGTCAGGGTTAAGTTCAGGGTCAGGGTCAAGGTCAAGGTCAAAGTCAGGGTCCATGTCAAGGTCAAGATCAAGGTCAGGTTCAGGGTCAAGATAAAGTTCAAGGTCAAGGTTAGGGTCAGGGACATGGTCAAGGTCAGGGTCAGGATCAGGGTCAAGGTCAGGGTCAGGTGCAGGGTCAGGTTCAGGGTCAAGGTCAGGGTCAAGGTCAAGGTCAAGGTCAAGTTCGGGGTCAAGGTCAAAGTCAAGGTCAAGGTCAAGGTCAGGGTCAGGGTCAAGGTCAGTGTCAGGTAAAGGATCAGTTGCAGGATCAGGGTCCGGTTTAGTGTAAGGGTGAGGGTCAAGGCCAAAGTCAAGGTCAAGGTCAGGGTCAAGGTCAGGGTCAGGGTCAAGGTCAGTGTCAGGGTCATTGTCAGGGTCAAGGTCAAGGGCAGTGTCAGGGTCAAGGTCAAGGTCAGGGTCAGAGTCAAGGTCAGGGTCAAGGTCAGGGTCAGGGTCATCGTCAGGGTCAAGGTCAAGGTCAAGTTCAAGGTCAAGGTCAGGGTCAGGGTCAAGGTCAGGGTCAGGGACAGGATCAGGTGCAGGATCAGGGTCCGGTTTAGGGTGAGGGTCAAGGTCAATGTCAAGGTCTAGGACAGGGTCAAGGTCAGGGTCAGGGTCCATGTCAAGGTCAAGGTCAGGGTCAAGGTCAAGGTCAAGGTCAAGGTCCAGGTCAGGGTCAGGGTCAAGTTATAGTTCAATGTAAAGGTCAGGGTTATGGTCAGGTTCAAGGTCAGGGTCAGGGTAAGGGTCAAGGTCAAGGTCAGGGTCAGGGTCAAGGTCAAATTCAGGGTCAGGGTTAAATTCAGGGTCAGGGTCAAGGTCAAGGTCAAGGTCAGGGTCCATGTCAAGGTCAAGGTCAGGGTCAAGGTCAGGGTCAAGGTCAAGGTCAAGGTCAGGATCAGGGTCAAAGTCAATGTCAGTGTCAGGGTCAGGGTCAAGGTCAGCGGCAGAGTCAGGGTCAAGATCAAGGTCAGGGTCAGGTTCAAGATAAAGTTCAAGGTCCAGGTTAGGATCAGGGACATGGTCAAGATCAGGGTCAGGGTCAATGTCAAGGTCAGATTCATGGTCAGGGTCAAGGTAAAGGTCATGGTCAGGTTCAAATCAGGGTCAGGGTCAAGGTCAAGGTCAGGTTCAGGGTCAGGGTAAAGATCAGGGTAAGGGTCAGTGTCACGATCAAGGTCAAGGTCAAGGTCAAGATCAAGGTCAAGGTCAAAATCAAGGTCAAGGTCAAGGTCAGGGTCATGGTCAGGGTCAGGTGCAGGGTCAGGTTCAGGGTCAAGGTCAGGGTCAAGGTCAAGTTCAAGGTCAAGTTCAGGGTCAAGGTCAAAGTCAAAGTCAAGGTCAAGGTCAAGGTCAAGGTCAGGGTCAGGGACAGGATCAGGTGCAGGATCAGGGTCCGGTTTAGGGTGAGGGTCAAGGTCAAGGTCAAGGTCAAGGACAGGGTCAATGTCAGGGTCAGGGTCAAGGTCAGGGTCAGGGTCATTGTCAGGGTCAAGGTCAAGGGCAGTGTCAGGGACAGGATCAGGTGCAGGATCAGGGTCCGGTTTAGGGTGCGGGTCAAGGTCAAGGTCAAGGTCAGGTTCAGGGTCAAGGTCAGGGTCATGGTCAGGGTCAAGGTCAAGGTCAAGTTTAGGGTCAGGGTCAAGTGCAAATTCAGGGTCAGGGTTAAGTTCAGGGTCAGGGTCAAGGTCAAGGTCAAGGTCAGGGTCCATGTCAAGGTCAAGATCAAGGTCAGGTTCAGGGTCAAGATAAAGTTCAAGGTCAAGGTTAGGGTCAGGGACATGGTCAAGGTCAGGGTCAGGATCAGGGTCAAGGTCAGGGTCAGGTGCAGGGTCAGGTTCAGGGTCAAGGTCAGGGTCAAGGTCAAGGTCAAGGTCAAGGTCAAGTTCGGGGTCAAGGTCAAAGTCAAGGTCAAGGTCAAGGTCAGGGTCAGGGTCAAGGTCAGTGTCAGGGACAGGATCAGTTGCAGGATCAGGGTCCGGTTTAGTGTAAGGGTGAGGGTCAAGGCCAAAGTCAAGGTCAAGGTCAGGGTCAAGGTCAGGGTCAGGGTCAAGGTCAGTGTCAGGGTCATTGTCAGGGTCAAGGTCAAGGGCAGTGTCAGGGTCAAGGTCAAGGTCAGGGTCAGAGTCAAGGTCAGGGTCAAGGTCAGGGTCAGGGTCATCGTCAGGGTCAAGGTCAAGGTCAAGTTCAAGGTCAAGGTCAGGGTCAGGGTCAAGGTCAGTGTCAGGGACAGGATCAGGTGCAGGATCAGGGTCCGGTTTAGGGTGAGGGTCAAGGTCAATGTCAAGGTCTAGGACAGGGTCAAGGTCAGGGTCAGGGTCCATGTCAAGGTCAAGGTCAGGGTCAAGGTCAAGGTCAAGGTCAAGGTCCAGGTCAGGGTCAGGGTCAAGTTATAGTTCAATGTAAAGGTCAGGGTTATGGTCAGGTTCAAGGTCAGGGTCAGGGTTAGGGTCAGGTTCAACGTCAAGGTCAAGGTCAGGGTCAAGGTCAAGGTCAAGTCAGGGTAAGGGTCAGGGTCAAGGTCAAGTTCAAGGTCAGGGTCAGGGTAAAGGTCAGGTTCAGGGTCAGGGTAAAGATCAGGGTAAGTCTCAGTGTCACGATCAAGGTCAAGGTCAAGGCCAAGATCAAGGTCAAGGTCAAGGTCAGGGTCAGGGTCAAGGTCAGTGTCAGGGACAGGATCAGTTGCAGGATCAGGGTCCGGTTTAGGGTGAGGGTCAAGGTCAAGGTCAAGGTCAAGGTCAGGGTCAAGGTCAGGGTCAGGGTCAAGGTCAGGGTCAGGGTCAAGTTCAGTGTCAGGGACAGGATCAGATGCAGGATCAGGGTCCGGTTTAGGGTGAGGGTGAGGGTCAGGGTCAAGGTCAAGGTCAGGGTCAGGGTCAAGGTCAAGGTCAGGGTCAAGGTCAGGGTCAGGGTCAAGGTCAGGGTCAGGGTCAAGTTCAGTGTCAGGGACAGGATCAGATGCAGGATCGGTGTCCGGTTTAGGGTGAGGGTCAGGGTCAGGGTCAAGGTCAAGGTCAAGGTCAGGGTCAAGGTCAAGGTCAGGGTCAAGGTCAGGGTCAGGGTCAAGGTCAGGGTCAGGGTCTTTGTCAGGGTCAAGGTCAAGGGCAGTGTCAGTGTCAAGGTCAAGGTCAGGGTCAGGGTCAAGGTCAGGGTCATGGTCAGGTTCAAGTTCAAGTTCAGGGTCAGGGTCAGGTTCAACGTCAAGGTCAACATCAGGGTCAAGGTCCAGGTCAAAGTCAGGGTAAGGGTCAGGGTCAAGGTCAAGTTCAAGGTCAGGGTCAGGGTAAAGGTCAATGTCAGGGTCATGCTCAGCATCAAAGTCAAGGTCAGGGTCAGGGTAAGGGTCAAGGTCAAGGTCAGGGTCAGGGTCAAGGTCAAATTCAGGGTCAGGGTTAAATTCAGGGTCAGGGTCAAGGTCAAGGTCAAGGTCAGGGTCCATGTCAAGGTCAAGGTCAGGGTCAAGGTCAGGGTCAAGGTCAAGGTCAAGGTCAGGATCAGGGTCAAAGTCAATGTCAGTGTCAGGGTCAGGGTCAAGGTCAGCGGCAGAGTCAGGGTCAAGATCAAGGTCAGGGTCAGGTTCAAGATAAAGTTCAAGGTCCAGGTTAGGATCAGGGACATGGTCAAGATCAGGGTCAGGGTCAATGTCAAGGTCAGATTCATGGTCAGGGTCAAGGTAAAGGTCATGGTCAGGTTCAAATCAGGGTCAGGGTCAAGGTCAAGGTCAGGTTCAGGGTCAGGGTAAAGATCAGGGTAAGGGTCAGTGTCACGATCAAGGTCAAGGTCAAGGTCAAGATCAAGGTCAAGGTCAAAATCAAGGTCAAGGTCAAGGTCAGGGTCATGGTCAGGGTCAGGTGCAGGGTCAGGTTCAGGGTCAAGGTCAGGGTCAAGGTCAAGTTCAAGGTCAAGTTCAGGGTCAAGGTCAAAGTCAAAGTCAAGGTCAAGGTCAGGGTCAAGGTCAGGGTCAGGGACAGGATCAGGTGCAGGATCAGGTTCCGGTTTAGGGTGAGGGTCAAGGTCAAGGTCAAGGTCAAGGACAGGGTCAATGTCAGGGTCAGGGTCAAGGTCAGGGTCAGGGTCATTGTCAGGGTCAAGGTCAAGGGCAGTGTCAGGGACAGGATCAGGTGCAGGATCAGGGTCCGGTTTAGGGTGCGGGTCAAGGTCAAGGTCAAGGTCAGGTTCAGGGTCAAGGTCAGGGTCATGGTCAGGGTCAAGGTCAAGGTCAAGTTTAGGGTCAGGGTCAAGTGCAAATTCAGGGTCAGGGTTAAGTTCAGGGTCAGGGTCAAGGTCAAGGTCAAGGTCAGGGTCCATGTCAAGGTCAAGATCAAGGTCAGGTTCAGGGTCAAGATAAAGTTCAAGGTCAAGGTTAGGGTCAGGGACATGGTCAAGGTCAGGGTCAGGATCAGGGTCAAGGTCAGGGTCAGGTGCAGGGTCAGGTTCAGGGTCAAGGTCAGGGTCAAGGTCAAGGTCAAGGTCAAGGTCGGGGTCAAGGTCAAAGTCAAGGTCAAGGTCAAGGTCAGGGTCAGGGTCAAGGTCAGTGTCAGGTAAAGGATCAGTTGCAGGATCAGGGTCCGGTTTAGTGTAAGGGTGAGGGTCAAGGCCAAAGTCAAGGTCAAGGTCAGGGTCAAGGTCAGGGTCAGGGTCAAGGTCAGTGTCAGGGTCATTGTCAGGGTCAAGGTCAAGGGCAGTGTCAGGGTCAAGGTCAAGGTCAGGGTCAGAGTCAAGGTCAGGGTCAAGGTCAGGGTCAGGGTCATCGTCAGGGTCAAGGTCAAGGTCAAGTTCAAGGTCAAGGTCAGGGTCAGGGTCAAGGTCAGTGTCAGGGACAGGATCAGGTGCAGGATCAGGGTCCGGTTTAGGGTGAGGGTCAAGGTCAATGTCAAGGTCAAGGACAGGGTCAAGGTCAGGGTCAGGGTCCATGTCAAGGTCAAGGTCAGGGTCAAGGTCAAGGTCAAGGTCAAGGTCCAGGTCAGGGTCAGGGTCAAGTTATAGTTCAATGTAAAGGTCAGGGTTATGGTCAGGTTCAAGGTCAGGGTCAGGGTTAGGGTCAGGTTCAACGTCAAGGTCAAGGTCAGGGTCAAGGTCAAGGTCAAGTCAGGGTAAGGGTCAGGGTCAAGGTCAAGTTCAAGGTCAGGGTCAGGGTAAAGGTCAGGTTCAGGGTCAGGGTAAAGATCAGGGTAAGTCTCAGTGTCACGATCAAGGTCAAGGTCAAGGCCAAGATCAAGGTCAAGGTCAAGGTCAGGGTCAGGGTCAAGGTCAGGGTCAGGGTCAAGTTCAGTGTCAGGGACAGGATCAGATGCAGGATCAGTATCCGGTTTAGGGTGAGGGTCAGGGTCAGGGTCAAGGTCAAGGTCAAGGTCAGGGTCAAGGTCAAGGTCAGGGTCAAGGTCAGGGTCAGGGTCAAGGTCAGGGTCAGGGTCAAGTTCAGTGTCAGGGGCAGGATCAGTTGCAGGATCGGTGTCCGGTTTAGGGTGAGGGTCAGGGTCAGGGTCAAGGTCAAATTCAGGGTCAGGGTTAAATTCAGAGTCAGGGTCAAGGTCAAGGTCAAGGTCAGGGTCCATGTCAAGGTCAAGGTCAGGGTCAAGGTCAGGGTCAAGGTCAAGGTCAAGGTCAGGATCAGGGTCAAAGTCAATGTCAGTGTCAGAGTCAGGGTCAAGGTCAGCGGCAGAGTCAGGGTCAAGATCAAGGTCAGGGTCAGGTTCAAGATAAAGTTCAAGGTCCAGGTTACGGTTAGGGACATGGTCAAGATCAGGTTCAGGGTCAATGTCAAGGTCAGATTCATGGTCAGGGTCAAGGTAAAGGTCATGGTCAGGTTCAAATCAGGGTCAGGGTCAAGGTCAAGGTCAGGTTCAGGGTCAGGGTAAAGATCAGGGTAAGGGTCAGTGTCACGATCAAGGTCAAGGTCAAGGTCAAGATCAAGGTCAAGGTCAAAATCAAGGTCAAGGTCAAGGTCAGGGTCATGGTCAGGGTCAGGTGCAGGGTCAGGTTCAGGGTCAAGGTCAGGGTAAAGGTCAAGTTCAAGGTCAAGTTCAGGGTCAAGGTCAAAGTCAAAGTCAAGGTCAAGGTCAAGGTCAAGGTCAGGGTCAGGGACAGGATCAGGTGCAGGATCAGGGTCCGGTTTAGGGTGAGGGTCAAGGTCAAGGTCAAGGTCAAGGACAGGGTCAATGTCAGGGTCAGGGTCAAGGTCAGGGTCAGGGTCATTGTCAGGGTCAAGGTCAAGGGCAGTGTCAGGGACAGGATCAGGTGCAGGATCAGGGTCCGGTTTAGGGTGCGGGTCAAGGTCAAGGTCAAGGTCAGGTTCAGGGTCAAGGTCAGGGTCATGGTCAGGGTCAAGGTCAAGGTCAAGTTTAGGGTCAGGGTCAAGTGCAAATTCAGGGTCAGGGTTAAGTTCAGGGTCAGGGTCAAGGTCAAGGTCAAGGTCAGGGTCCATGTCAAGGTCAAGATCAAGGTCAGGTTCAGGGTCAAGATAAAGTTCAAGGTCAAGGTTAGGGTCAGGGACATGGTCAAGGTCAGGGTCAGGATCAGGGTCAAGGTCAGGGTCAGGTGCAGGGTCAGGTTCAGGGTCAAGGTCAGGGTCAAGGTCAAGGTCAAGGTCAAGTTCGGGGTCAAGGTCAAGGTCAGGATCAGGGTCAAGGTCAGTGTCAGGGTCATTGTCAGGGTCAAGGTCAAGGGCAGTGTCAGGGTCAAGGTCAAGGTCAGGGTCAGAGTCAAGGTCAGGGTCAAGGTCAGGGTCAGGGTCATCGTCAGGGTCAAGGTCAAGGTCAAGTTCAAGGTCAAGGTCAGGGTCAGGGTCAAGGTCAGTGTCAGGGACAGGATCAGGTGCAGGATCAGGGTCCGGTTTAGGGTGAGGGTCAAGGTCAATGTCAAGGTCAAGGACAGGGTCAAGGTCAGGGTCAGGGTCCATGTCAAGGTCAAGGTCAGGGTCAAGGTCAAGGTCAAGGTCAAGGTCCAGGTCAGGGTCAGGGTCAAGTTATAGTTCAATGTAAAGGTCAGGGTTATGGTCAGGTTCAAGGTCAGGGTCAGGGTTAGGGTCAGGTTCAACGTCAAGGTCAAGGTCAGGGTCAAGGTCAAGGTCAAGTCAGGGTAAGGGTCAGGGTCAAGGTCAAGTTCAAGGTCAGGGTCAGGGTAAAGGTCAGGTTCAGGGTCAGGGTAAAGATCAGGGTAAGTCTCAGTGTCACGATCAAGGTCAAGGTCAAGGCCAAGATCAAGGTCAAGGTCAAGGTCAGGGTCAGGGTCAAGGTCAGTGTCAGGGACAGGATCAGTTGCAGGATCAGGGTCCGGTTTAGGGTGAGGGTCAAGGTCAAGGTCAAGGTCAAGGTCAGGGTCAAGGTCAGGGTCAGGGTCAAGGTCAGGGTCAGGGTCAAGTTCAGTGTCAGGGACAGGATCAGATGCAGGATCAGGGTCCGGTTTAGGGTGAGGGTCAGGGTCAGGGTCAAGGTCAAGGTCAAGGTCAGGGTCAAGGTCAAGGTCAGGGTCAAGGTCAGGGTCAGGGTCAAGGTCAGGGTCAGGGTCTTTGTCAGGGTCAAGGTCAAGGGCAGTGTCAGTGTCAAGGTCAAGGTCAGGGTCAGGGTCAAGGTCAGGGTCATGGTCAGGTTCAAGTTCAAGTTCAGGGTCAGGGTCAGGTTCAACGTCAAGGTCAACGTCAGGGTCAAGGTCCAGGTCAAAGTCAGGGTAAGGGTCAGGGTCAAGGTCAAGTTCAAGGTCAGGGTCAAGGTAAAGGTCAATGTCAGGGTCATGCTCAGCATCAAAGTCAAGGTCAGGGTCAGGGTAAGGGTCAAGGTCAAGGTCAGGGTCAGGGTCAAGGTCAAATTCAGGGTCAGGGTTAAATTCAGAGTCAGGGTCAAGGTCAAGGTCAAGGTCAGGGTCCATGTCAAGGTCAAGGTCAGGGTCAAGGTCAGGGTCAAGGTCAAGGTCAAGGTCAGGATCAGGGTCAAAGTCAATGTCAGTTTCAGGGTCAGGGTCAAGGTCAGCGGCAGAGTCAGGGTCAAGATCAAGGTCAGGGTCAGGTTCAAGATAAAGTTCAAGGTCCAGGTTACGGTTAGGGACATGGTCAAGATCAGGTTCAGGGTCAATGTCAAGGTCAGATTCATGGTCAGGGTCAAGGTAAAGGTCATGGTCAGGTTCAAATCAGGGTCAGGGTCAAGGTCAAGGTCAGGTTCAGGGTCAGGGTAAAGATCAGGGTAAGGGTCAGTGTCACGATCAAGGTCAAGGTCAAGGTCAAGATCAAGGTCAAGGTCAAAATCAAGGTCAAGGTCAAGGTCAGGGTCATGGTCAGGGTCAGGTGCAGGGTCAGGTTCAGGGTCAAGGTCAGGGTCAAGGTCAAGTTCAAGGTCAAGTTCAGGGTCAAGGTCAAAGTCAAAGTCAAGGTCAAGGTCAAGGTCAAGGTCAGGGTCAGGGACAGGATCAGGTGCAGGATCAGGTTCCGGTTTAGGGTGAGGGTCAAGGTCAAGGTCAAGGTCAAGGACAGGGTCAAGGTCAGGGTCAGGGTCAAGGTCAGGGTCAGGGTCATTGTCAGGGTCAAGGTCAAGGGCAGTGTCAGGGACAGGATCAGGTGCAGGATCAGGGTCCGGTTTAGGGTGCGGGTCAAGGTCAAGGTCAAGGTCAGGGTCAGGGTCAAGGTCAGGGTCATGGTCAGGGTCAAGGTCAAGGTCAAGTTTAGGGTCAGGGTCAAGTGCAAATTCAGGGTCAGGGTTAAGTTCAGGGTCAGGGTCAAGGTCAAGGTCAAGGTCAGGGTCCATGTCAAGGTCAAGATCAAGGTCAGGTTCAGGGTCAAGATAAAGTTCAAGGTCAAGGTTAGGGTCAGGGACATGGTCAAGGTCAGGGTCAGGATCAGGGTCAAGGTCAGGGTCAGGTGCAGGGTCAGGTTCAGGGTCAAGGTCAGGGTCAAGGTCAAGGTCAAGGTCAAGTTCGGGGTCAAGGTCAAGGTCAGGATCAGGGTCAAGGTCAGTGTCAGGGTCATTGTCAGGGTCAAGGTCAAGGGCAGTGTCAGGGTCAAGGTCAAGGTCAGGGTCAGAGTCAAGGTCAGGGTCAAGGTCAGGGTCAGGGTCATCGTCAGGGTCAAGGTCAAGGTCAAGTTCAAGGTCAAGGTCAGGGTCAGGGTCAAGGTCAGTGTCAGGGACAGGATCAGTTTCAGGATCAGGGTCCGGTTTAGGGTGAGGGTCAAGGTCAATGTCAAGGTCAAGGACAGGGTCAAGGTCAGGGTCAGGGTCCATGTCAAGGTCAAGGTCAGGGTCAAGGTCAAGGTCAAGGTCAAGGTCCAGGTCAGGGTCAGGGTCAAGTTATAGTTCAATGTAAAGGTCAGGGTTATGGTCAGGTTCAAGGTAAGGGTCAGGGTTAGGGTCAGGTTCAACGTCAAGGTCAAGGTCAGGGTTAAGGTCAAGGTCAAGTCAGGGTAAGGGTCAGGGTCAAGGTCAAGTTCAAGGTCAGGGTCAGGGTAAAGGTCAGGTTCAGGGTCAGGGTAAAGATCAGGGTAAGTCTCAGTGTCACGATCAAGGTCAAGGTCAAGGCCAAGATCAAGGTCAAGGTCAAGGTCAGGGTCAGGGTCAAGGTCAGTGTCAGGGACAGGATCAGTTGCAGGATCAGGGTCCGGTTTAGGGTGAGGGTCAAGGTCAAGGTCAAGGTCAAGGTCAGGGTCAAGGTCAGGGTCAGGGTCAAGGTCAGGGTCAGGGTCAAGTTCAGTGTCAGGGACAGGATCAGATGCAGGATCAGGGTCCGGTTTAGGGTGAGGGTCAGGGTCAGGGTCAAGGTCAAGGTCAAGGTCAGGGTCAAGGTCAAGGTCAGGGTCAAGGTCAGGGTCAGGGTCTTTGTCAGCGTCAGGGTCTTTGTCAGGGTCAAGGTCAAGGGCAGTGTCAGTGTCAAGGTCAAGGTCAGGGTCAGGGTCAAGGTCAGGGTCATGGTCAGGTTCAAGTTCAAGTTCAGGGTCAGGGTCAGGTTCAACGTCAAGGTCAACGTCAGGGTCAAGGTCCAGGTCAAAGTCAGGGTAAGGGTCAGGGTCAAGGTCAAGTTCAAGGTCAGGGTCAAGGTAAAGGTCAATGTCAGGGTCATGCTCAGCATCAAAGTCAAGGTCAGGGTCAGGGTAAGGGTCAAGGTCAAGGTCAGGGTCAGGGTCAAGGTCAAATTCAGGGTCAGGGTTAAATTCAGAGTCAGGGTCAAGGTCAAGGTCAAGGTCAGGGTCCATGTCAAGGTCAAGGTCAGGGTCAAGGTCAGGGTCAAGGTCAAGGTCAAGGTCAGGATCAGGGTCAAAGTCAATGTCAGTTTCAGGGTCAGGGTCAAGGTCAGCGGCAGAGTCAGGGTCAAGATCAAGGTCAGGGTCAGGTTCAAGATAAAGTTCAAGGTCCAGGTTAGGATCAGGGACATGGTCAAGATCAGGGTCAGGGTCAATGTCAAGGTCAGATTCATGGTCAGGGTCAAGGTAAAGGTCATGGTCAGGTTCAAATCAGGGTCAGGGTCAAGGTCAAGGTCAGGTTCAGGGTCAGGGTAAAGATCAGGGTAAGGGTCAGTGTCACGATCAAGGTCAAGGTCAAGGTCAAGATCAAGGTCAAGGTCAAAATCAAGGTCAAGGTCAAGGTCAGGGTCATGGTCAGGGTCAGGTGCAGGGTCAGGTTCAGGGTCAAGGTCAGGGTAAAGGTCAAGTTCAAGGTCAAGTTCAGGGTCAAGGTCAAAGTCAAAGTCAAGGTCAAGGTCAAGGTCAAGGTCAGGGTCAGGGACAGGATCAGGTGCAGGATCAGGTTCCGGTTTAGGGTGAGGGTCAAGGTCAAGGTCAAGGTCAAGGACAGGGTCAATGTCAGGGTCAGGGTCAAGGTCAGGGTCAGGGTCATTGTCAGGGTCAAGGTCAAGGGCAGTGTCAGGGACAGGATCAGGTGCAGGATCAGGGTCCGGTTTAGGGTGCGGGTCAAGGTCAAGGTCAAGGTCAGGGTCAGGGTCAAGGTCAGGGTCATGGTCAGGGTCAAGGTCAAGGTCAAGTTTAGGGTCAGGGTCAAGTGCAAATTCAGGGTCAGGGTTAAGTTCAGGGTCAGGGTCAAGGTCAAGGTCAAGGTCAGGGTCCATGTCAAGGTCAAGATCAAGGTCAGGTTCAGGGTCAAGATAAAGTTCAAGGTCAAGGTTAGGGTCAGGGACATGGTCAAGGTCAGGGTCAGGATCAGGGTCAAGGTCAGGGTCAGGTGCAGGGTCAGGTTCAGGGTCAAGGTCAGGGTCAAGGTCAAGGTCAAGGTCAAGGTCAAGTTCGGGGTCAAGGTCAAAGTCAAGGTCAGGGTCTTTGTCAGGGTCAGGGTCAAGGTCAGTGTCAGGGTCATTGTCAGGGTCAAGGTCAAGGGCAGTGTCAGGGTCAAGGTCAAGGTCAGGGTCAGAGTCAAGGTCAGGGTCAAGGTCAGGGTCAGGGTCATCGTCAGGGTCAAGGTCAAGGTCAAGTTCAAGGTCAAGGTCAGGGTCAGGGTCAAGGTCAGTGTCAGGGACAGGATCAGGTGCAGGATCAGGGTCCGGTTTAGGGTGAGGGTCAAGGTCAATGTCAAGGTCAAGGACAGGGTCAAGGTCAGGGTCAGGGTCCATGTCAAGGTCAAGGTCAGGGTCAAGGTCAAGGTCAAGGTCAAGGTCCAGGTCAGGGTCAGGGTCAAGTTATAGTTCAATGTAAAGGTCAGGGTTATGGTCAGGTTCAAGGTCAGGGTCAGGGTTAGGGTCAGGTTCAACGTCAAGGTCAAGGTCAGGGTCAAGGTCAAGGTCAAGTCAGGGTAAGGGTCAGGGTCAAGGTCAAGTTCAAGGTCAGGGTCAGGGTAAAGGTCAGGTTCAGGGTCAGGGTAAAGATCAGGGTAAGTCTCAGTGTCACGATCAAGGTCAAGGTCAAGGCCAAGATCAAGGTCAAGGTCAAGGTCAGGGTCAGGGTCAAGGTCAGTGTCAGGGACAGGATCAGTTGCAGGATCAGGGTCCGGTTTAGGGTGAGGGTCAAGGTCAAGGTCAAGGTCAAGGTCAGGGTCAAGGTCAGGGTCAGGGTCAAGGTCAGGGTCAGGGTCAAGTTCAGTGTCAGGGACAGGATCAGATGCAGGATCAGGGTCCGGTTTAGGGTGAGGGTCAGGGTCAGGGTCAAGGTCAAGGTCAAGGTCAGGGTCAAGGTCAAGGTCAGGGTCAAGGTCAGGGTCAGGGTCAAGGTCAGGGTCAGGGTCTTTGTCAGGGTCAAGGTCAAGGGCAGTGTCAGTGTCAAGGTCAAGGTCAGGGTCAGGGTCAAGGTCAGGGTCATGGTCAGGTTCAAGTTCAAGTTCAGGGTCAGGGTCAGGTTCAACGTCAAGGTCAACGTCAGGGTCAAGGTCCAGGTCAAAGTCAGGGTAAGGGTCAGGGTCAAGGTCAAGTTCAAGGTCAGGGTCAGGGTAAAGGTCAATGTCAGGGTCATGCTCAGCATCAAAGTCAAGGTCAGGGTCAGGGTAAGGGTCAAGGTCAAGGTCAGGGTCAGGGTCAAGGTCAAATTCAGGGTCAGGGTTAAATTCAGGGTCAGGGTCAAGGTCAAGGTCAAGGTCAGGGTCCATGTCAAGGTCAAGGTCAGGGTCAAGGTCAGGGTCAAGGTCAAGGTCAAGGTCAGGATCAGGGTCAAAGTCAATGTCAGTGTCAGGGTCAGGGTCAAGGTCAGCGGCAGAGTCAGGGTCAAGATCAAGGTCAGGGTCAGGTTCAAGATAAAGTTCAAGGTCCAGGTTACGGTCAGGGACATGGTCAAGATCAGGTTCAGGGTCAATGTCAAGGTCAGATTCATGGTCAGGGTCAAGGTAAAGGTCATGGTCAGGTTCAAATCAGGGTCAGGGTCAAGGTCAAGGTCAGGTTCAGGGTCAGGGTAAAGATCAGGGTAAGGGTCAGTGTCACGATCAAGGTCAAGGTCAAGGTCAAGATCAAGGTCAAGGTCAAAATCAAGGTCAAGGTCAAGGTCAGGGTCATGGTCAGGGTCAGGTGCAGGGTCAGGTTCAGGGTCAAGGTCAGGGTCAAGGTCAAGTTCAAGGTCAAGTTCAGGGTCAAGGTCAAAGTCAAAGTCAAGGTCAAGGTCAAGGTCAAGGTCAGGGTCAGGGACAGGATCAGGTGCAGGATCAGGGTCCGGTTTAGGGTGAGGGTCAAGGTCAAGGTCAAGGTCAAGGACAGGGTCAATGTCAGGGTCAGGGTCAAGGTCAGGGTCAGGGTCATTGTCAGGGTCAAGGTCAAGGGCAGTGTCAGGGACTGGATCAGGTGCAGGATCAGGGTCCGGTTTAGGGTGCGGGTCAAGGTCAAGGTCAAGGTCAGGTTCAGGGTCAAGGTCAGGGTCATGGTCAGGGTCAAGGTCAAGGTCAAGTTTAGGGTCAGGGTCAAGTGCAAATTCAGGGTCAGGGTTAAGTTCAGGGTCAGGGTCAAGGTCAAGGTCAAAGTCAGGGTCCATGTCAAGGTCAAGATCAAGGTCAGGTTCAGGGTCAAGATAAAGTTCAAGGTCAAGGTTAGGGTCAGGGACATGGTCAAGGTCAGGGTCAGGATCAGGGTCAAGGTCAGGGTCAGGTGCAGGGTCAGGTTCAGGGTCAAGGTCAGGGTCAAGGTCAAGGTCAAGGTCAAGTTCGGGGTCAAGGTCAGTGTCAGGTAAAGGATCAGTTGCAGGATCAGGGTCCGGTTTAGTGTAAGGGTCAGGGTCAAGGCCAAAGTCAAGGTCAAGGTCAGGGTCAAGGTCAGGGTCAGGGTCAAGGTCAGTGTCAGGGTCATTGTCAGGGTCAAGGTCAAGGGCAGTGTCAGGGTCAAGGTCAAGGTCAGGGTCAGAGTCAAGGTCAGGGTCAAGGTCAGGGTCAGGGTCATCGTCAGGGTCAAGGTCAAGGTCAAGTTCAAGGTCAAGGTCAGGGTCAGGGTCAAGGTCAGTGTCAGGGACAGGATCAGTTTCAGGATCAGGGTCCGGTTTAGGGTGAGGGTCAAGGTCAATGTCAAGGTCAAGGACAGGGTCAAGGTCAGGGTCAGGGTCCATGTCAAGGTCAAGGTCAGGGTCAAGGTCAAGGTCAAGGTCAAGGTCCAGGTCAGGGTCAGGGTCAAGTTATAGTTCAATGTAAAGGTCAGGGTTATGGTCAGGTTCAAGGTCAGGGTAAGGGTTAGGGTCAGGTTCAACGTCAAGGTCAAGGTCAGGGTCAAGGTCAAGGTCAAGTCAGGGTAAGGGTCAGGGTCAAGGTCAAGTTCAAGGTCAGGGTCAGGGTAAAGGTCAGTGTCAGGGACAGGATCAGTTGCAGGATCAGGGTCCGGTTTAGGGTGAGGGTCAAGGTCAGGGTCAAGGTCAAGGTCAGGGTCAAGGTCAGGGTCAGGGTCAAGATCAGGGTCAGGGTCAAGGTCAGGGTCAGGGTCTTTGTCAGGGTCAAGGTCAAGGGCAGTGTCAGTGTCAAGGTCAAGGTCAGGGTCAGGGTCAAGGTCAGGGTCATGGTCAGGTTCAAGTTCAAGTTCAGGGTCAGGGTCAGGTTCAACGTCAAGGTCAACGTCAGGGTCAAGGTCCAGGTCAAAGTCAGGGTAAGGGTCAGGGTCAAGGTCAAGTTCAAGGTCAGGGTCAGGGTAAAGGTCAATGTCAGGGTCATGCTCAGCATCAAAGTCAAGGTCAGGGTCAGGGTAAGGGTCAAGGTCAAGGTCAGGGTCAGGGTTAAATTCAGAGTCAGGGTCAAGGTCAAGGTCAAGGTCAGGGTCCATGTCAAGGTCAAGGTCAGGGTCCATGTCAAGGTCAAGGTCAGGGTCAAGGTCAGGGTCAAGGTCAAGGTCAAGGTCAGGATCAGGGTCAAAGTCAATGTCAGTGTCAGGGTCAGGGTCAAGGTCAGCGGCAGAGTCAGGGTCAAGATCAAGGTCAGGGTCAGGTTCAAGATAAAGTTCAAGGTCCAGGTTACGGTCAGGGACATGGTCAAGATCAGGTTCAGGGTCAATGTCAAGGTCAGATTCATGGTCAGGGTCAAGGTAAAGGTCATGGTCAGGTTCAAATCAGGGTCAGGGTCAAGGTCAAGGTCAGGTTCAGGGTCAGGGTAAAGATCAGGGTAAGGGTCAGTGTCACGATCAAGGTCAAGGTCAAGGTCAAGATCAAGGTCAAGGTCAAAATCAAGGTCAAGGTCAAGGTCAGGGTCATGGTCAGGGTCAGGTGCAGGGTCAGGTTCAGGGTCAAGGTCAGGGTCAAGGTCAAGTTCAAGGTCAAGTTCAGGGTCAAGGTCAAAGTCAAAGTCAAGGTCAAGGTCAAGGTCAAGGTCAGGGTCAGGGACAGGATCAGGTGCAGGATCAGGGTCCGGTTTAGGGTGAGGGTCAAGGTCAAGGTCAAGGTCAAGGACAGGGTCAATGTCAGGGTCAGGGTCAAGGTCAGGGTCAGGGTCATTGTCAGGGTCAAGGTCAAGGGCAGTGTCAGGGACAGGATCAGGTGCAGGATCAGGGTCCGGTTTAGGGTGCGGGTCAAGGTCAAGGTCAGGTTCAGGGTCAAGGTCAGGGTCATGGTCAGGGTCAAGGTCAAGGTCAAGTTTAGGGTCAGGGTCAAGTGCAAATTCAGGGTGAGGGTTAAGTTCAGGGTCAGGGTCAAGGTCAAGGTCAAGGTCAGGGTCCATGTCAAGGTCAAGATCAAGGTCAGGTTCAGGGTCAAGATAAAGTTCAAGGTCAAGGTTAGGGTCAGGGACATGGTCAAGGTCAGGGTCAGGATCAGGGTCAAGGTCAGGGTCAGGTGCAGGGTCAGGTTCAGGGTCAAGGTCAGGGTCAAGGTCAAGGTCAAGGTCAAGGTCAAGTTCGGGGTCAAGGTCAAAGTCAAGGTCAAGGTCAAGGTCAGGGTCAGGGTCAAGGTCAGTGTCAGGTAAAGGATCAGTTGCAGGATCAGGGTCCGGTTTAGTGTAAGGGTGAGGGTCAAGGCCAAAGTCAAGGTCAAGGTCAGGGTCAAGGTCAGGGTCAGGGTCAAGGTCAGTGTCAGGGTCATTGTCAGGGTCAAGGTCAAGGGCAGTGTCAGGGTCAAGGTCAAGGTCAGGGTCAGAGTCAAGGTGAGGGTCAAGGTCAGGGTCAGGGTCATCGTCAGGGTCAAGGTCAAGGTCAAGTTCAAGGTCAAGGTCAGGGTCAGGGTCAAGGTCAGTGTCAGGGACAGGATCAGGTGCAGGATCAGGGTCCGGTTTAGGGTGAGGGTCAAGGTCAATGTCAAGGTCAAGGACAGGGTCAAGGTCAGGGTCAGGGTCCATGTCAAGGTCAAGGTCAGGGTCAAGGTCAAGGTCAAGGTCAAGGTCAAGGTCAGGGTCAGGGTCAAGTTATAGTTCAATGTAAAGGTCAGGGTTATGGTCAGGTTCAAGGTCAGGGTCAGGGTTAGGGTCAGGTTCAACGTCAAGGTCAAGGTCAGGGTCAAGGTCAAGGTCAAGTCAGGGTAAGGGTCAGGGTCAAGGTCAAGTTCAAGGTCAGGGTCAGGGTAAAGGTCAGGTTCAGGGTCAGGGTAAAGATCAGGGTAAGTCTCAGTGTCAAGATCAAGGTCAAGGTCAAGGCCAAGATCAAGGTCAAGGTCAAGGTCAGGGTCAGGGTCAAGGTCAGGGTCAGGGTCAAGTTCAGTGTCAGGGACAGGATCAGATGCAGGATCAGTATCCGGTTTAGGGTGAGGGTCAGGGTCAGGGTCAAGGTCAAGGTCAAGGTCAGGGTCAAGGTCAAGGTCAGGGTCAAGTTCAGGGTCAGGGTCAAGGTCAGGGTCAGGGTCAAGTTCAGTGTCAGGGGCAGGATCAGATGCAGGATCGGTGTCCGGTTTAGGGTGAGGGTCAGGGTCAGGGTCAAGGTCAAGGTCAAGGTCAGGGTCAAGGTCAAGGTCAGGGTCAAGTTCAGGGTCAGGGTCTTTGTCAGCGTCAGGGTCTTTGTCAGGGTCAAGGTCAAGGGCAGTGTCAGTGTCAAGGTCAAGGTCAGGGTCAGAGTCAAGGTCAGGGTCATGGTCAGGTTCAAGTTCAAGTTCAGGGTCAGGGTCAGGTTCAACGTCAAGGTCAACGTCAGGGTCAAGGTCCAGGTCAAAGTCAGGGTAAGGGTCAGGGTCAAGGTCAAGTTCAAGGTCAGGGTCAGGGTAAAGGTCAATGTCAGGGTCATGCTCAGCATCAAAGTCAAGGTCAGGGTCAGGGTAAGGGTCAAGGTCAAGGTCAGGGTCAGGGTCAAGGTCAAATTCAGGGTCAGGGTTAAATTCAGAGTCAGGGTCAAGGTCAAGGTCAAGGTCAGGGTCCATGTCAAGGTCAAGGTCAGGGTCAAGGTCAGGGTCAAGGTCAAGGTCAAGGTCAGGATCAGGGTCAAAGTCAATGTCAGTTTCAGGGTCAGGGTCAAGGTCAGTGGCAGAGTCAGGGTCAAGATCAAGGTCAGGGTCAGGTTCAAGATAAAGTTCAAGGTCCAGGTTACGGTTAGGGACATGGTCAAGATCAGGTTCAGGGTCAATGTCAAGGTCAGATTCATGGTCAGGGTCAAGGTAAAGGTCATGGTCAGGTTCAAATCAGGGTCAGGGTCAAGGTCAAGGTCAGGTTCAGGGTCAGGGTAAAGATCAGGGTAAGGGTCAGTGTCACGATCAAGGTCAAGGTCAAGGTCAAGATCAAGGTCAAGGTCAAAATCAAGGTCAAGGTCAAGGTCAGGGTCATGGTCAGGGTCAGGTGCAGGGTCAGGTTCAGGGTCAAGGTCAGGGTAAAGGTCAAGTTCAAGGTCAAGTTCAGGGTCAAGGTCAAAGTCAAAGTCAAGGTCAAGGTCAAGGTCAAGGTCAGGGTCAGGGACAGGATCAGGTGCAGGATCAGGGTCCGGTTTAGGGTGAGGGTCAAGGTCAAGGTCAAGGTCAAGGACAGGGTCAATGTCAGGGTCAGGGTCAAGGTCAGGGTCAGGGTCATTGTCAGGGTCAAGGTCAAGGGCAGTGTCAGGGACAGGATCAGGTGCAGGATCAGGGTCCGGTTTAGGGTGCGGGTCAAGGTCAAGGTCAAGGTCAGGTTCAGGGTCAAGGTCAGGGTCATGGTCAGGGTCAAGGTCAAGGTCAAGTTTAGGGTCAGGGTCAAGTGCAAATTCAGGGTCAGGGTTAAGTTCAGGGTCAGGGTCAAGGTCAAGGTCAAGGTCAGGGTCCATGTCAAGGTCAAGATCAAGGTCAGGTTCAGGGTCAAGATAAAGTTCAAGGTCAAGGTTAGGGTCAGGGACATGGTCAAGGTCAGGGTCAGGATCAGGGTCAAGGTCAGGGTCAGGTGCAGGGTCAGGTTCAGGGTCAAGGTCAGGGTCAAGGTCAAGGTCAAGGTCAAGTTCGGGGTCAAGGTCAAAGTCAAGGTCAAGGTCAATGTCAGGGTCAGGGTCAAGGTCAGTGTCAGGGTCATTGTCAGGGTCAAGGTCAAGGGCAGTGTCAGGGTCAAGGTCAAGGTCAGGGTCAGAGTCAAGGTCAGGGTAAAGGTCAGGGTCAGGGTCATCGTCAGGGTCAAGGTCAAGGTCAAGTTCAAGGTCAAGGTCAGGGTCAGGGTCAAGGTCAGTGTCAGGGACAGGATCAGGTGCAGGATCAGGGTCCGGTTTAGGGTGAGGGTCAAGGTCAATGTCAAGGTCAAGGACAGGGTCAAGGTCAGGGTCAGGGTCCATGTCAAGGTCAAGGTCAGGGTCAAGGTCAAGGTCAAGGTCAAGGTCCAGGTCAGGGTCAGGGTCAAGTTATAGTTCAATGTAAAGGTCAGGGTTATGGTCAGGTTCAAGGTCAGGGTCAGGGTTAGGGTCAGGTTCAACGTCAAGGTCAAGGTCAGGGTCAAGGTCAAGGTCAAGTCAGGGTAAGGGTCAGGGTCAAGGTCAAGTTCAAGGTCAGGGTCAGGGTAAAGGTCAGGTTCAGGGTCAGGGTAAAGATCAGGGTAAGTCTCAGTGTCACGATCAAGGTCAAGGTCAAGGCCAAGATCAAGGTCAAGGTCAAGGTCAGGGTCAGGGTCAAGGTCAGTGTCAGGGACAGGATCAGTTGCAGGATCAGGGTCCGGTTTAGGGTGAGGGTCAAGGTCAAGGTCAGGGTCAGGGTCAAGGTCAGGATCAGGGTCAAGCTCAGGGTCAGGGTCAAGTTCAGTGTCAGGGACAGGATCAGATGCAGGATCAGGGTCCGGTTTAGGGTGAGGGTCAGGGTCAGGGTCAAGGTCAAGGTCAAGGTCAAGGTCAGGGTCAAGGTCAAGGTCAGGGTCAAGGTCAGGGTCAGGGTCAAGGTCAGGGTCAGGGTCTTTGTCAGGGTCAAGGTCAAGGGCAGTGTCAGTGTCAAGGTCAAGGTCAGGGTCAGGGTCAAGGTCAGGGTCATGGTCAGGTTCAAGTTCAAGTTCAGGGTCAGGGTCAGGTTCAACGTCAAGGTCAACGTCAGGGTCAAGGTCCAGGTCAAAGTCAGGGTAAGGGTCAGGGTCAAGGTCAAGTTCAAGGTCAGGGTCAAGGTAAAGGTCAATGTCAGGGTCATGCTCAGCATCAAAGTCAAGGTCAGGGTCAGGGTAAGGGTCAAGGTCAAGGTCAGGGTCAGGGTCAAGGTCAAATTCAGGGTCAGGGTTAAATTCAGAGTCAGGGTCAAGGTCAAGGTCAAGGTCAGGGTCCATGTCAAGGTCAAGGTCAGGGTCAAGGTCAGGGTCAAGGTCAAGGTCAAGGTCAGGATCAGGGTCAAAGTCAATGTCAGTTTCAGGGTCAGGGTCAAGGTCAGCGGCAGAGTCAGGGTCAAGATCAAGGTCAGGGTCAGGTTCAAGATAAAGTTCAAGGTCCAGGTTAGGATCAGGGACATGGTCAAGATCAGGGTCAGGGTCAATGTCAAGGTCAGATTCATGGTCAGGGTCAAGGTAAAGGTCATGGTCAGGTTCAAATCAGGGTCAGGGTCAAGGTCAAGGTCAGGTTCAGGGTCAGGGTAAAGATCAGGGTAAGGGTCAGTGTCACGATCAAGGTCAAGGTCAAGGTCAAGATCAAGGTCAAGGTCAAAATCAAGGTCAAGGTCAAGGTCAAGGTCATGGTCAGGGTCAGGTGCAGGGTCAGGTTCAGGGTCAAGGTCAGGGTCAAGGTCAAGTTCAAGGTCAAGTTCAGGGTCAAGGTCAAAGTCAAAGTCAAGGTCAAGGTCAAGGTCAAGGTCAGGGTCAGGGACAGGATCAGGTGCAGGATCAGGTTCCGGTTTAGGGTGAGGGTCAAGGTCAAGGTCAAGGTCAAGGACAGGGTCAATGTCAGGGTCAGGGTCAAGGTCAGGGTCAGGGTCATTGTCAGGGTCAAGGTCAAGGGCAGTGTCAGGGACAGGATCAGGTGCAGGATCAGGGTCCGGTTTAGGGTGCGGGTCAAGGTCAAGGTCAAGGTCAGGGTCAGGGTCAAGGTCAGGGTCAAGGACAGGGTCAAGGTCAAGGTCAAGTTTAGGGTCAGGGTCAAGTGCAAATTCAGGGTCAGGGTCAGGGTCAAGGTCAGGGTCATGGTCAGGGTCAAGGTCAAGGTCAAGTTTAGGGTCAGGGTCAAGTGCAAATTCAGGGTCAGGGTTAAGTTCAGGGTCAGGGTCAAGGTCAAGGTCAAGGTCAGGGTCCATGTCAAGGTCAAGATCAAGGTCAGGTTCAGGGTCAAGATAAAGTTCAAGGTCAAGGTTAGGGTCAGGGACATGGTCAAGGTCAGGGTCAGGATCAGGGTCAAGGTCAGGGTCAGGTGCAGGGTCAGGTTCAGGGTCAAGGTCAGGGTCAAGGTCAAGGTCAAGGTCAAGGTCAAGTTCGGGGTCAAGGTCAAAGTCAAGGTCAAGGTCAAGGTCAGGGTCAGGGTCAAGGTCAGTGTCAGGGTCATTGTCAGGGTCAAGGTCAAGGGCAGTGTCAGGGTCAAGGTCAAGGTCAGGGTCAGAGTCAAGGTCAGGGTCAAGGTCAGGGTCAGGGTCATCGTCAGGGTCAAGGTCAAGGTCAAGTTCAAGGTCAAGGTCAGGGTCAGGGTCAAGGTCAGTGTCAGGGACAGGATCAGGTGCAGGATCAGGGTCCGGTTTAGGGTGAGGGTCAAGGTCAATGTCAAGGTCAAGGACAGGGTCAAGGTCAGGGTCAGGGTCCATGTCAAGGTCAAGGTCAGGGTCAAGGTCAAGGTCAAGGTCAAGGTCCAGGTCAGGGTCAGGGTCAAGTTATAGTTCAATGTAAAGGTCAGGGTTATGGTCAGGTTCAAGGTCAGGGTCAGGGTTAGGGTCAGGTTCAACGTCAAGGTCAAGGTCAGGGTCAAGGTCAAGGTCAAGTCAGGGTAAGGGTCAGGGTCAAGGTCAAGTTCAAGGTCAGGGTCAGGGTAAAGGTCAGGTTCAGGGTCAGGGTAAAGATCAGGGTAAGTCTCAGTGTCACGATCAAGGTCAAGGTCAAGGCCAAGATCAAGGTCAAGGTCAAGGTCAGGGTCAGGGTCAAGGTCAGTGTCAGGGACAGGATCAGTTGCAGGATCAGGGTCCGGTTTAGGGTGAGGGTCAAGGTCAAGGTCAAGGTCAAGGTCAGGGTCAAGGTCAGGGTCAGGGTCAAGGTCAGGGTCAGGGTCAAGTTCAGTGTCAGGGACAGGATCAGTTGCAGGATCAGGGTCCGGTTTAGGGTGAGGGTCAGGGTCAGGGTCAAGGTCAAGGTCAAGGTCAGGGTCAAGGTCAAGGTCAGGGTCAAGGTCAGGGTCAGGGTCTTTGTCAGGGTCAAGGTCAAGGGCAGTGTCAGTGTCAAGGTCAAGGTCAGGGTCAGGGTCAAGGTCAGGGTCATGGTCAGGTTCAAGTTCAAGTTCAGGGTCAGGGTCAGGTTCAACGTCAAGGTCAACGTCAGGGTCAAGGTCCAGGTCAAAGTCAGGGTAAGGGTCAGGGTCAAGGTCAAGTTCAAGGTCAGGGTCAGGGTAAAGGTCAATGTCAGGGTCATGCTCAGCATCAAAGTCAAGGTCAGGGTCAGGGTAAGGGTCAAGTTCAAGGTCAGGGTCAGGGTCAAGGTCAAATTCAGGGTCAGGGTTAAATTCAGGGTCAGGGTCAAGGTCAAGGTCAAGGTCAGGGTCCATGTCAAGGTCAAGGTCAGGGTCAAGGTCAGGGTCAAGGTCAAGGTCAAGGTCAGGATCAGGGTCAAAGTCAATGTCAGTGTCAGGGTCAGGGTCAAGGTCAGCGGCAGAGTCAGGGTCAAGATCAAGGTCAGGGTCAGGTTCAAGATAAAGTTCAAGGTCCAGGTTACGGTCAGGGACATGGTCAAGATCAGGTTCAGGGTCAATGTCAAGGTCAGATTCATGGTCAGGGTCAAGGTAAAGGTCATGGTCAGGTTCAAATCAGGGTCAGGGTCAAGGTCAAGGTCAGGTTCAGGGTCAGGGTAAAGATCAGGGTAAGGGTCAGTGTCACGATCAAGGTCAAGGTCAAGGTCAAGATCAAGGTCAAGGTCAAAATCAAGGTCAAGGTCAAGGTCAGGGTCATGGTCAGGGTCAGGTGCAGGGTCAGGTTCAGGGTCAAGGTCAGGGTCAAGGTCAAGTTCAAGGTCAAGTTCAGGGTCAAGGTCAAAGTCAAAGTCAAGGTCAAGGTCAAGGTCAAGGTCAGGGTCAGGGACAGGATCAGGTGCAGGATCAGGGTCCAGTTTAGGGTGAGGGTCAAGGTCAAGGTCAAGGTCAAGGACAGGGTCAATGTCAGGGTCAGGGTCAAGGTCAGGGTCAGGGTCATTGTCAGGGTCAAGGTCAAGGGCAGTGTCAGGGACAGGATCAGGTGCAGGATCAGGGTCCGGTTTAGGGTGCGGGTCAAGGTCAAGGTCAAGGTCAGGTTCAGGGTCAAGGTCAGGGTCATGGTCAGGGTCAAGGTCAAGGTCAAGTTTAGGGTCAGGGTCAAGTGCAAATTCAGGGTCAGGGTTAAGTTCAGGGTCAGGGTCAAGGTCAAGGTCAAGGTCAGGGTCCATGTCAAGGTCAAGATCAAGGTCAGGTTCAGGGTCAAGATAAAGTTCAAGGTCAAGGTTAGGGTCAGGGACATGGTCAAGGTCAGGGTCAGGATCAGGGTCAAGGTCAGGGTCAGGTGCAGGGTCAGGTTCAGGGTCAAGGTCAGGGTCAAGGTCAAGGTCAAGGTCAAGTTCGGGGTCAAGGTCAGTGTCAGGTAAAGGATCAGTTGCAGGATCAGGGTCCGGTTTAGTGTAAGGGTCAGGGTCAAGGCCAAAGTCAAGGTCAAGGTCAGGGTCAAGGTCAGGGTCAGGGTCAAGGTCAGTGTCAGGGTCATTGTCAGGGTCAAGGTCAAGGGCAGTGTCAGGGTCAAGGTCAAGGTCAGGGTCAGAGTCAAGGTCAGGGTCAAGGTCAGGGTCAGGGTCATCGTCAGGGTCAAGGTCAAGGTCAAGTTCAAGGTCAAGGTCAGGGTCAGGGTCAAGGTCAGTGTCAGGGACAGGATCAGGTTCAGGATCAGGGTCCGGTTTAGGGTGAGGGTCAAGGTCAATGTCAAGGTCAAGGACAGGGTCAAGGTCAGGGTCAGGGTCCATGTCAAGGTCAAGGTCAGGGTCAAGGTCAAGGTCAAGGTCAAGGTCCAGGTCAGGGTCAGGGTCAAGTTATAGTTCAATGTAAAGGTCAGGGTTATGGTCAGGTTCAAGGTCAGGGTCAGGGTTAGGGTCAGGTTCAACGTCAAGGTCAAGGTCAGGGTCAGGGTCAAGGTCAGTGTCAGGGACAGGATCAGGTGCAGGATCAGGGTCCGGTTTAGGGTGAGGGTCAAGGTCAATGTCAAGGTCAAGGACAGGGTCAAGGTCAGGGTCAGGGTCCATGTCAAGGTCAAGATCAAGGTCAGGTTCAGGGTCAAGATAAAGTTCAAGGTCAAGGTTAGGGTCAGGGACATGGTCAAGGTCAGGGTCAGGATCAGGGTCAAGGTCAGGGTCAGGTGCAGGGTCAGGTTCAGGGTCAAGGTCAGGGTCAAGGTCAAGGTCAAGGTCAAGGTCAAGTTCGGGGTCAAGGTCAAAGTCAAGGTCAAGGTCAAGGTCAGGGTCAGGGTCAAGGTCAGTGTCAGGGTCATTGTCAGGGTCAAGGTCAAGGGCAGTGTCAGGGTCAAGGTCAAGGTCAGGGTCAGAGTCAAGGTCAGGGTCAAGGTCAGGGTCAGGGTCATCGTCAGGGTCAAGGTCAAGGTCAAGTTCAAGGTCAAGGTCAGGGTCAGGGTCAAGGTCAGTGTCAGGGACAGGATCAGGTGCAGGATCAGGGTCCGGTTTAGGGTGAGGGTCAAGGTCAATGTCAAGGTCAAGGACAGGGTCAAGGTCAGGGTCAGGGTCCATGTCAAGGTCAAGGTCAGGGTCAAGGTCAAGGTCAAGGTCAAGGTCCAGGTCAGGGTCAGGGTCAAGTTATAGTTCAATGTAAAGGTCAGGGTTATGGTCAGGTTCAAGGTCAGGGTCAGGGTTAGGGTCAGGTTCAACGTCAAGGTCAAGGTCAGGGTCAAGGTCAAGGTCAAGTCAGGGTAAGGGTCAGGGTCAAGGTCAAGTTCAAGGTCAGGGTCAGGGTAAAGGTCAGGTTCAGGGTCAGGGTAAAGATCAGGGTAAGTCTCAGTGTCACGATCAAGGTCAAGGTCAAGGCCAAGATCAAGGTCAAGGTCAAGGTCAGGGTCAGGGTCAAGGTCAGTGTCAGGGACAGGATCAGTTGCAGGATCAGGGTCCGGTTTAGGGTGAGGGTCAAGGTCAAGGTCAAGGTCAAGGTCAGGGTCAAGGTCAGGGTCAGGGTCAAGGTCAGGGTCAGGGTCAAGTTCAGTGTCAGGGACAGGATCAGTTGCAGGATCAGGGTCCGGTTTAGGGTGAGGGTCAGGGTCAGGGTCAAGGTCAAGGTCAAGGTCAGGGTCAAGGTCAAGGTCAGGGTCAAGGTCAGGGTCAGGGTCTTTGTCAGGGTCAAGGTCAAGGGCAGTGTCAGTGTCAAGGTCAAGGTCAGGGTCAGGGTCAAGGTCAGGGTCATGGTCAGGTTCAAGTTCAAGTTCAGGGTCAGGGTCAGGTTCAACGTCAAGGTCAACGTCAGGGTCAAGGTCCAGGTCAAAGTCAGGGTAAGGGTCAGGGTCAAGGTCAAGTTCAAGGTCAGGGTCAGGGTAAAGGTCAATGTCAGGGTCATGCTCAGCATCAAAGTCAAGGTCAGGGTCAGGGTAAGGGTCAAGGTCAAGGTCAGGGTCAGGGTCAAGGTCAAATTCAGGGTCAGGGTTAAATTCAGGGTCAGGGTCAAGGTCAAGGTCAAGGTCAGGGTCCATGTCAAGGTCAAGGTCAGGGTCAAGGTCAGGGTCAAGGTCAAGGTCAAGGTCAGGATCAGGGTCAAAGTCAATGTCAGTGTCAGGGTCAGGGTCAAGGTCAGCGGCAGAGTCAGGGTCAAGATCAAGGTCAGGGTCAGGTTCAAGATAAAGTTCAAGGTCCAGGTTACGGTCAGGGACATGGTCAAGATCAGGTTCAGGGTCAATGTCAAGGTCAGATTCATGGTCAGGGTCAAGGTAAAGGTCATGGTCAGGTTCAAATCAGGGTCAGGGTCAAGGTCAAGGTCAGGTTCAGGGTCAGGGTAAAGATCAGGGTAAGGGTCAGTGTCACGATCAAGGTCAAGGTCAAGGTCAAGATCAAGGTCAAGGTCAAAATCAAGGTCAAGGTCAAGGTCAGGGTCATGGTCAGGGTCAGGTGCAGGGTCAGGTTCAGGGTCAAGGTCAGGGTCAAGGTCAAGTTCAAGGTCAAGTTCAGGGTCAAGGTCAAAGTCAAAGTCAAGGTCAAGGTCAAGGTCAAGGTCAGGGTCAGGGACAGGATCAGGTGCAGGATCAGGGTCCAGTTTAGGGTGAGGGTCAAGGTCAAGGTCAAGGTCAAGGACAGGGTCAATGTCAGGGTCAGGGTCAAGGTCAGGGTCAGGGTCATTGTCAGGGTCAAGGTCAAGGGCAGTGTCAGGGACAGGATCAGGTGCAGGATCAGGGTCCGGTTTAGGGTGCGGGTCAAGGTCAAGGTCAAGGTCAGGTTCAGGGTCAAGGTCAGGGTCATGGTCAGGGTCAAGGTCAAGGTCAAGTTTAGGGTCAGGGTCAAGTGCAAATTCAGGGTCAGGGTTAAGTTCAGGGTCAGGGTCAAGGTCAAGGTCAAGGTCAGGGTCCATGTCAAGGTCAAGATCAAGGTCAGGTTCAGGGTCAAGATAAAGTTCAAGGTCAAGGTTAGGGTCAGGGACATGGTCAAGGTCAGGGTCAGGATCAGGGTCAAGGTCAGGGTCAGGTGCAGGGTCAGGTTCAGGGTCAAGGTCAGGGTCAAGGTCAAGGTCAAGGTCAAGTTCGGGGTCAAGGTCAGTGTCAGGTAAAGGATCAGTTGCAGGATCAGGGTCCGGTTTAGTGTAAGGGTCAGGGTCAAGGCCAAAGTCAAGGTCAAGGTCAGGGTCAAGGTCAGGGTCAGGGTCAAGGTCAGTGTCAGGGTCATTGTCAGGGTCAAGGTCAAGGGCAGTGTCAGGGTCAAGGTCAAGGTCAGGGTCAGAGTCAAGGTCAGGGTCAAGGTCAGGGTCAGGGTCATCGTCAGGGTCAAGGTCAAGGTCAAGTTCAAGGTCAAGGTCAGGGTCAGGGTCAAGGTCAGTGTCAGGGACAGGATCAGGTTCAGGATCAGGGTCCGGTTTAGGGTGAGGGTCAAGGTCAATGTCAAGGTCAAGGACAGGGTCAAGGTCAGGGTCAGGGTCCATGTCAAGGTCAAGGTCAGGGTCAAGGTCAAGGTCAAGGTCAAGGTCCAGGTCAGGGTCAGGGTCAAGTTATAGTTCAATGTAAAGGTCAGGGTTATGGTCAGGTTCAAGGTCAGGGTCAGGGTTAGGGTCAGGTTCAACGTCAAGGTCAAGGTCAGGGTCAGGGTCAAGGTCAGTGTCAGGGACAGGATCAGGTGCAGGATCAGGGTCCGGTTTAGGGTGAGGGTCAAGGTCAACGTCAAGGTCAAGGACAGGGTCAAGGTCAGGGTCAGGGTCCATGTCAAGGTCAAGGTCAGGGTCAAGGTCAAGGTCAAGGTCAAGGTCAAGGTCAGGGTCAGGGTCAAGTTATAGTTCAATGTAAAGGTCAGGGTTATGGTCAGGTTCAAGGTCAGGGTCAGGGTTAGGGTCAGGTTCAACGTCAAGGTCAAGGTCAGGGTCAAGGTCAAGGTCAAGTCAGGGTAAGGGTCAGGGTCAAGGTCAAGTTCAAGGTCAGGGTCAGGGTAAAGGTCAGGTTCAGGGTCAGGGTAAAGATCAGGGTAAGTCTCAGTGTCACGATCAAGGTCAAGGTCAAGGCCAAGATCAAGGTCAAGGTCAAGGTCAGGGTCAGGGTCAAGGTCAGTGTCAGGGACAGGATCAGTTGCAGGATCAGGGTCCGGTTTAGGGTGAGGGTCAAGGTCAAGGTCAAGGTCAAGGTCAGGGTCAAGGTCAGGGTCAGGGTCAAGGTCAGGGTCAGGGTCAAGTTCAGTGTCAGGGACAGGATCAGATGCAGGATCAGGGTCCGGTTTAGGGTGAGGGTCAGGGTCAGGGTCAAGGTCAAGGTCAAGGTCAGGGTCAAGGTCAAGGTCAGGGTCAAGGTCAGGGTCAGGGTCAAGGTCAGGGTCAGGGTCTTTGTCAGGGTCAAGGTCAAGGGCAGTGTCAGTGTCAAGGTCAAGGTCAGGGTCAGGGTCAAGGTCAGGGTCATGGTCAGGTTCAAGTTCAAGTTCAGGGTCAGGGTCAGGTTCAACGTCAAGGTCAACGTCAGGGTCAAGGTCCAGGTCAAAGTCAGGGTAAGGGTCAGGGTCAAGGTCAAGTTCAAGGTCAGGGTCAGGGTAAAGGTCAATGTCAGGGTCATGCTCAGCATCAAAGTCAAGGTCAGGGTCAGGGTAAGGGTCAAGGTCAAGGTCAGGGTCAGGGTCAAGGTCAAATTCAGGGTCAGGGTTAAATTCAGGGTCAGGGTCAAGGTCAAGGTCAAGGTCAGGGTCCATGTCAAGGTCAAGGTCAGGGTCAAGGTCAGGGTCAAGGTCAAGGTCAAGGTCAGGATCAGGGTCAAAGTCAATGTCAGTGTCAGGGTCAGGGTCAAGGTCAGCGGCAGAGTCAGGGTCAAGATCAAGGTCAGGGTCAGGTTCAAGATAAAGTTCAAGGTCCAGGTTACGGTCAGGGACATGGTCAAGATCAGGGTCAGGGTCAATGTCAAGGTCAGATTCATGGTCAGGGTCAAGGTAAAGGTCATGGTCAGGTTCAAATCAGGGTCAGGGTCAAGGTCAAGGTCAGGTTCAGGGTCAGGGTAAAGATCAGGGTAAGGGTCAGTGTCACGATCAAGGTCAAGGTCAAGGTCAAGATCAAGGTCAAGGTCAAAATCAAGGTCAAGGTCAAGGTCAGGGTCATGGTCAGGGTCAGGTGCAGGGTCAGGTTCAGGGTCAAGGTCAGGGTCAAGGTCAAGTTCAAGGTCAAGTTCAGGGTCAAGGTCAAAGTCAAAGTCAAGGTCAAGGTCAAGGTCAAGGTCAAGGGCAGTGTCAGGGACTGGATCAGGTGCAGGATCAGGGTCCGGTTTAGGGTGCGGGTCAAGGTCAAGGTCAAGGTCAGGTTCAGGGTCAAGGTCAGGGTCATGGTCAGGGTCAAGGTCAAGGTCAAGTTTAGGGTCAGGGTCAAGTGCAAATTCAGGGTCAGGGTTAAGTTCAGGGTCAGGGTCAAGGTCAAGGTCAAAGTCAGGGTCCATGTCAAGGTCAAGATCAAGGTCAGGTTCAGGGTCAAGATAAAGTTCAAGGTCAAGGTTAGGGTCAGGGACATGGTCAAGGTCAGGGTCAGGATCAGGGTCAAGGTCAGGGTCAGGTGCAGGGTCAGGTTCAGGGTCAAGGTCAGGGTCAAGGTCAAGGTCAAGGTCAAGTTCGGGGTCAAGGTCAGTGTCAGGTAAAGGATCAGTTGCAGGATCAGGGTCCGGTTTAGTGTAAGGGTCAGGGTCAAGGCCAAAGTCAAGGTCAAGGTCAGGGTCAAGGTCAGGGTCAGGGTCAAGGTCAGTGTCAGGGTCATTGTCAGGGTCAAGGTCAAGGGCAGTGTCAGGGTCAAGGTCAAGGTCAGGGTCAGAGTCAAGGTCAGGGTCAAGGTCAGGGTCAGGGTCATCGTCAGGGTCAAGGTCAAGGTCAAGTTCAAGGTCAAGGTCAGGGTCAGGGTCAAGGTCAGTGTCAGGGACAGGATCAGGTTCAGGATCAGGGTCCGGTTTAGGGTGAGGGTCAAGGTCAATGTCAAGGTCAAGGACAGGGTCAAGGTCAGGGTCAGGGTCCATGTCAAGGTCAAGGTCAGGGTCAAGGTCAAGGTCAAGGTCAAGGTCCAGGTCAGGGTCAGGGTCAAGTTATAGTTCAATGTAAAGGTCAGGGTTATGGTCAGGTTCAAGGTCAGGGTCAGGGTTAGGGTCAGGTTCAACGTCAAGGTCAAGGTCAGGGTCAGGGTCAAGGTCAGTGTCAGGGACAGGATCAGGTTCAGGATCAGGGTCCGGTTTAGGGTGAGGGTCAAGGTCAATGTCAAGGTCAAGGACAGGGTCAAGGTCAGGGTCAGGGTCCATGTCAAGGTCAAGGTCAGGGTCAAGGTCAAGGTCAAGGTCAAGGTCAAGGTCAAGGTCAGGGTCAGGGTCAAGTTATAGTTCAATGTAAAGGTCAGGGTTATGGTCAGGTTCAAGGTCAGGGTCAGGGTTAGGGTCAGGTTCAACGTCAAGGTCAAGGTCAGGGTCAAGGTCAAGGTCAAGTCAGGGTAAGGGTCAGGGTCAAGGTCAAGTTCAAGGTCAGGGTCAGGGTAAAGGTCAGGTTCAGGGTCAGGGTAAAGATCAGGGTAAGTCTCAGTGTCACGATCAAGGTCAAGGTCAAGGCCAAGATCAAGGTCAAGGTCAAGGTCAGGGTCAGGGTCAAGGTCAGTGTCAGGGACAGGATCAGTTGCAGGATCAGGGTCCGGTTTAGGGTGAGGGTCAAGGTCAAGGTCAAGGTCAAGGTCAGGGTCAAGGTCAGGGTCAGGGTCAAGGTCAGGGTCAGGGTCAAGTTCAGTGTCAGGGACAGGATCAGATGCAGGATCAGGGTCCGGTTTAGGGTGAGGGTCAGGGTCAGGGTCAAGGTCAAGGTCAAGGTCAGGGTCAAGGTCAAGGTCAGGGTCAAGGTCAGGGTCAGGGTCAAGGTCAGGGTCAGGGTCTTTGTCAGGGTCAAGGTCAAGGGCAGTGTCAGTGTCAAGGTCAAGGTCAGGGTCAGGGTCAAGGTCAGGGTCATGGTCAGGTTCAAGTTCAAGTTCAGGGTCAGGGTCAGGTTCAACGTCAAGGTCAACGTCAGGGTCAAGGTCCAGGTCAAAGTCAGGGTAAGGGTCAGGGTCAAGGTCAAGTTCAAGGTCAGGGTCAGGGTAAAGGTCAATGTCAGGGTCATGCTCAGCATCAAAGTCAAGGTCAGGGTCAGGGTAAGGGTCAAGGTCAAGGTCAGGGTCAGGGTCAAGGTCAAATTCAGGGTCAGGGTTAAATTCAGGGTCAGGGTCAAGGTCAAGGTCAAGGTCAGGGTCCATGTCAAGGTCAAGGTCAGGGTCAAGGTCAGGGTCAAGGTCAAGGTCAAGGTCAGGATCAGGGTCAAAGTCAATGTCAGTGTCAGGGTCAGGGTCAAGGTCAGCGGCAGAGTCAGGGTCAAGATCAAGGTCAGGGTCAGGTTCAAGATAAAGTTCAAGGTCCAGGTTACGGTCAGGGACATGGTCAAGATCAGGTTCAGGGTCAATGTCAAGGTCAGATTCATGGTCAGGGTCAAGGTAAAGGTCATGGTCAGGTTCAAATCAGGGTCAGGGTCAAGGTCAAGGTCAGGTTCAGGGTCAGGGTAAAGATCAGGGTAAGGGTCAGTGTCACGATCAAGGTCAAGGTCAAGGTCAAGATCAAGGTCAAGGTCAAAATCAAGGTCAAGGTCAAGGTCAGGGTCATGGTCAGGGTCAGGTGCAGGGTCAGGTTCAGGGTCAAGGTCAGGGTCAAGGTCAAGTTCAAGGTCAAGTTCAGGGTCAAGGTCAAAGTCAAAGTCAAGGTCAAGGTCAAGGTCAAGGTCAGGGTCAGGGACAGGATCAGGTGCAGGATCAGGGTCCGGTTTAGGGTGAGGGTCAAGGTCAAGGTCAAGGTCAAGGACAGGGTCAATGTCAGGGTCAGGGTCAAGGTCAGGGTCAGGGTCAAGGTCAGGGTCAAGGTCAAGGGCAGTGTCAGGGACTGGATCAGGTGCAGGATCAGGGTCCGGTTTAGGGTGCGGGTCAAGGTCAAGGTCAAGGTCAGGTTCAGGGTCAAGGTCAGGGTCATGGTCAGGGTCAAGGTCAAGGTCAAGTTTAGGGTCAGGGTCAAGTGCAAATTCAGGGTCAGGGTTAAGTTCAGGGTCAGGGTCAAGGTCAAGGTCAAAGTCAGGGTCCATGTCAAGGTCAAGATCAAGGTCAGGTTCAGGGTCAAGATAAAGTTCAAGGTCAAGGTTAGGGTCAGGGACATGGTCAAGGTCAGGGTCAGGATCAGGGTCAAGGTCAGGGTCAGGTGCAGGGTCAGGTTCAGGGTCAAGGTCAGGGTCAAGGTCAAGGTCAAGGTCAAGTTCGGGGTCAAGGTCAGTGTCAGGTAAAGGATCAGTTGCAGGATCAGGGTCCGGTTTAGTGTAAGGGTCAGGGTCAAGGCCAAAGTCAAGGTCAAGGTCAGGGTCAAGGTCAGGGTCAGGGTCAAGGTCAGTGTCAGGGTCATTGTCAGGGTCAAGGTCAAGGGCAGTGTCAGTGTCAAGGTCAAGGTCAGGGTCAGGGTCAAGGTCAGGGTCATGGTCAGGTTCAAGTTCAAGTTCAGGGTCAGGGTCAGGTTCAACGTCAAGGTCAACGTCAGGGTCAAGGTCCAGGTCAAAGTCAGGGTAAGGGTCAGGGTCAAGGTCAAGTTCAAGGTCAGGGTCAGGGTAAAGGTCAATGTCAGGGTCATGCTCAGCATCAAAGTCAAGGTCAGGGTCAGGGTAAGGGTCAAGGTCAAGGTCAGGGTCAGGGTCAAGGTCAAATTCAGGGTCAGGGTTAAATTCAGGGTCAGGGTCAAGGTCAAGGTCAAGGTCAGGGTCCATGTCAAGGTCAAGGTCAGGGTCAAGGTCAGGGTCAAGGTCAAGGTCAAGGTCAGGATCAGGGTCAAAGTCAATGTCAGTGTCAGGGTCAGGGTCAAGGTCAGCGGCAGAGTCAGGGTCAAGATCAAGGTCAGGGTCAGGTTCAAGATAAAGTTCAAGGTCCAGGTTACGGTCAGGGACATGGTCAAGATCAGGTTCAGGGTCAATGTCAAGGTCAGATTCATGGTCAGGGTCAAGGTAAAGGTCATGGTCAGGTTCAAATCAGGGTCAGGGTCAAGGTCAAGGTCAGGTTCAGGGTCAGGGTAAAGATCAGGGTAAGGGTCAGTGTCACGATCAAGGTCAAGGTCAAGGTCAAGATCAAGGTCAAGGTCAAAATCAAGGTCAAGGTCAAGGTCAGGGTCATGGTCAGGGTCAGGTGCAGGGTCAGGTTCAGGGTCAAGGTCAGGGTCAAGGTCAAGTTCAAGGTCAAGTTCAGGGTCAAGGTCAAAGTCAAAGTCAAGGTCAAGGTCAAGGTCAAGGTCAGGGTCAGGGACAGGATCAGGTGCAGGATCAGGGTCCGGTTTAGGGTGAGGGTCAAGGTCAAGGTCAAGGTCAAGGACAGGGTCAATGTCAGGGTCAGGGTCAAGGTCAGGGTCAGGGTCATTGTCAGGGTCAAGGTCAAGGGCAGTGTCAGGGACAGGATCAGGTGCAGGATCAGGGTCCGGTTTAGGGTGCGGGTCAAGGTCAAGGTCAAGGTCAGGTTCAGGGTCAAGGTCAGGGTCATGGTCAGGGTCAAGGTCAAGGTCAAGTTTAGGGTCAGGGTCAAGTGCAAATTCAGGGTCAGGGTTAAGTTCAGGGTCAGGGTCAAGGTCAAGGTCAAAGTCAGGGTCCATGTCAAGGTCAAGATCAAGGTCAGGTTCAGGGTCAAGATAAAGTTCAAGGTCAAGGTTAGGGTCAGGGACATGGTCAAGGTCAGGGTCAGGATCAGGGTCAAGGTCAGGGTCAGGTGCAGGGTCAGGTTCAGGGTCAAGGTCAGGGTCAAGGTCAAGGTCAAGGTCAAGTTCGGGGTCAAGGTCAGTGTCAGGTAAAGGATCAGTTGCAGGATCAGGGTCCGGTTTAGTGTAAGGGTCAGGGTCAAGGCCAAAGTCAAGGTCAAGGTCAGGGTCAAGGTCAGGGTCAGGGTCAAGGTCAGTGTCAGGGTCATTGTCAGGGTCAAGGTCAAGGGCAGTGTCAGGGTCAAGGTCAAGGTCAGGGTCAGAGTCAAGGTCAGGGTCAAGGTCAGGGTCAGGGTCATCGTCAGGGTCAAGGTCAAGGTCAAGTTCAAGGTCAAGGTCAGGGTCAGGGTCAAGGTCAGTGTCAGGTAAAGGATCAGTTGCAGGATCAGGGTCCGGTTTAGTGTAAGGGTCAGGGTCAAGGCCAAAGTCAAGGTCAAGGTCAGGGTCAAGGTCAGGGTCAGGGTCAAGGTCAGTGTCAGGGTCATTGTCAGGGTCAAGGTCAGGGTCAGGGTCATCATCAGGGTCAAGGTCAAGGTCAAGTTCAAGGTCAAGGTCCAGGTCAGGGTCAGGGTCAAGTTATAGTTCAATGTAAAGGTCAGGGTTATGGTCAGGTTCAAGGTCAGGGTCAGGGTTAGGGTCAGGTTCAACGTCAAGGTCAAGGTCAGGGTCAAGGTCAAGGTCAAGTCAGGGTAAGGGTCAGGGTCAAGGTCAAGTTCAAGGTCAGGGTCAGGGTAAAGGTCAGGTTCAGGGTCAGGGTAAAGATCAGGGTAAGTCTCAGTGTCACGATCAAGGTCAAGGTCAAGGCCAAGATCAAGGTCAAGGTCAAGGTCAGGGTCAGGGTCAAGGTCAGTGTCAGGGACAGGATCAGTTGCAGGATCAGGGTCCGGTTTAGGGTGAGGGTCAAGGTCAAGGTCAAGGTCAAGGTCAGGGTCAAGGTCAGGGTCAGGGTCAAGGTCAGGGTCAGGGTCAAGTTCAGTGTCAGGGACAGGATCAGATGCAGGATCAGGGTCCGGTTTAGGGTGAGGGTCAGGGTCAGGGTCAAGGTCAAGGTCAAGGTCAGGGTCAAGGTCAAGGTCAGGGTCAAGGTCAGGGTCAGGGTCAAGGTCAGGGTCAGGGTCTTTGTCAGGGTCAAGGTCAAGGGCAGTGTCAGTGTCAAGGTCAAGGTCAGGGTCAGGGTCAAGGTCAGGGTCATGGTCAGGTTCAAGTTCAAGTTCAGGGTCAGGGTCAGGTTCAACGTCAAGGTCAACGTCAGGGTCAAGGTCCAGGTCAAAGTCAGGGTAAGGGTCAGGGTCAAGGTCAAGTTCAAGGTCAGGGTCAGGGTAAAGGTCAATGTCAGGGTCATGCTCAGCATCAAAGTCAAGGTCAGGGTCAGGGTAAGGGTCAAGGTCAAGGTCAGGGTCAGGGTCAAGGTCAAATTCAGGGTCAGGGTTAAATTCAGGGTCAGGGTCAAGGTCAAGGTCAAGGTCAGGGTCCATGTCAAGGTCAAGGTCAGGGTCAAGGTCAGGGTCAAGGTCAAGGTCAAGGTCAGGATCAGGGTCAAAGTCAATGTCAGTGTCAGGGTCAGGGTCAAGGTCAGCGGCAGAGTCAGGGTCAAGATCAAGGTCAGGGTCAGGTTCAAGATAAAGTTCAAGGTCCAGGTTACGGTCAGGGACATGGTCAAGATCAGGTTCAGGGTCAATGTCAAGGTCAGATTCATGGTCAGGGTCAAGGTAAAGGTCATGGTCAGGTTCAAATCAGGGTCAGGGTCAAGGTCAAGGTCAGGTTCAGGGTCAGGGTAAAGATCAGGGTAAGGGTCAGTGTCACGATCAAGGTCAAGGTCAAGGTCAAGATCAAGGTCAAGGTCAAAATCAAGGTCAAGGTCAAGGTCAGGGTCATGGTCAGGGTCAGGTGCAGGGTCAGGTTCAGGGTCAAGGTCAGGGTCAAGGTCAAGTTCAAGGTCAAGTTCAGGGTCAAGGTCAAAGTCAAAGTCAAGGTCAAGGTCAAGGTCAAGGTCAGGGTCAGGGACAGGATCAGGTGCAGGATCAGGGTCCGGTTTAGGGTGAGGGTCAAGGTCAAGGTCAAGGTCAAGGACAGGGTCAATGTCAGGGTCAGGGTCAAGGTCAGGGTCAGGGTCAAGGTCAGGGTCAAGGTCAAGGGCAGTGTCAGGGACTGGATCAGGTGCAGGATCAGGGTCCGGTTTAGGGTGCGGGTCAAGGTCAAGGTCAAGGTCAGGTTCAGGGTCAAGGTCAGGGTCATGGTCAGGGTCAAGGTCAAGGTCAAGTTTAGGGTCAGGGTCAAGTGCAAATTCAGGGTCAGGGTTAAGTTCAGGGTCAGGGTCAAGGTCAAGGTCAAAGTCAGGGTCCATGTCAAGGTCAAGATCAAGGTCAGGTTCAGGGTCAAGATAAAGTTCAAGGTCAAGGTTAGGGTCAGGGACATGGTCAAGGTCAGGGTCAGGATCAGGGTCAAGGTCAGGGTCAGGTGCAGGGTCAGGTTCAGGGTCAAGGTCAGGGTCAAGGTCAAGGTCAAGGTCAAGTTCGGGGTCAAGGTCAGTGTCAGGTAAAGGATCAGTTGCAGGATCAGGGTCCGGTTTAGTGTAAGGGTCAGGGTCAAGGCCAAAGTCAAGGTCAAGGTCAGGGTCAAGGTCAGGGTCAGGGTCAAGGTCAGTGTCAGGGTCATTGTCAGGGTCAAGGTCAAGGGCAGTGTCAGGGTCAAGGTCAAGGTCAGGGTCAGAGTCAAGGTCAGGGTCAAGGTCAGGGTCAGGGTCATCGTCAGGGTCAAGGTCAAGGTCAAGTTCAAGGTCAAGTTCAGGGTCAGGGTCAAGGTCAGTGTCAGGGACAGGATCAGGTTCAGGATCAGGGTCCGGTTTAGGGTGAGGGTCAAGGTCAATGTCAAGGTCAAGGACAGGGTCAAGGTCAGGGTCAGGGTCCATGTCAAGGTCAAGGTCAGGGTCAAGGTCAAGGTCAAGGTCAAGGTCCAGGTCAGGGTCAGGGTCAAGTTATAGTTCAATGTAAAGGTCAGGGTTATGGTCAGGTTCAAGGTCAGGGTCAGGGTTAGGGTCAGGTTCAACGTCAAGGTCAAGGTCAGGGTCAGGGTCAAGGTCAGTGTCAGGGACAGGATCAGGTTCAGGATCAGGGTCCGGTTTAGGGTGAGGGTCAAGGTCAATGTCAAGGTCAAGGACAGGGTCAAGGTCAGGGTCAGGGTCCATGTCAAGGTCAAGGTCAGGGTCAAGGTCAAGGTCAAGGTCAAGGTCAAGGTCAGGGTCAGGGTCAAGTTATAGTTCAATGTAAAGGTCAGGGTTATGGTCAGGTTCAAGGTCAGGGTCAGGGTTAGGGTCAGGTTCAACGTCAAGGTCAAGGTCAGGGTCAAGGTCAAGGTCAAGTCAGGGTAAGGGTCAGGGTCAAGGTCAAGTTCAAGGTCAGGGTCAGGGTAAAGGTCAGGTTCAGGGTCAGGGTAAAGATCAGGGTAAGTCTCAGTGTCACGATCAAGGTCAAGGTCAAGGCCAAGATCAAGGTCAAGGTCAAGGTCAGGGTCAGGGTCAAGGTCAGTGTCAGGGACAGGATCAGTTGCAGGATCAGGGTCCGGTTTAGGGTGAGGGTCAAGGTCAAGGTCAAGGTCAAGGTCAGGGTCAAGGTCAGGGTCAGGGTCAAGGTCAGGGTCAGGGTCAAGTTCAGTGTCAGGGACAGGATCAGATGCAGGATCAGGGTCCGGTTTAGGGTGAGGGTCAGGGTCAGGGTCAAGGTCAAGGTCAAGGTCAGGGTCAAGGTCAAGGTCAGGGTCAAGGTCAGGGTCAGGGTCAAGGTCAGGGTCAGGGTCTTTGTCAGGGTCAAGGTCAAGGGCAGTGTCAGTGTCAAGGTCAAGGTCAGGGTCAGGGTCAAGTTCAGGGTCATGGTCAGGTTCAAGTTCAAGTTCAGGGTCAGGGTCAGGTTCAACGTCAAGGTCAACGTCAGGGTCAAGGTCCAGGTCAAAGTCAGGGTAAGGGTCAGGGTCAAGGTCAAGTTCAAGGTCAGGGTCAGGGTAAAGGTCAATGTCAGGGTCATGCTCAGCATCAAAGTCAAGGTCAGGGTCAGGGTAAGGGTCAAGGTCAAGGTCAGGGTCAGGGTCAAGGTCAAATTCAGGGTCAGGGTTAAATTCAGGGTCAGGGTCAAGGTCAAGGTCAAGGTCAGGGTCCATGTCAAGGTCAAGGTCAGGGTCAAGGTCAGGGTCAAGGTCAAGGTCAAGGTCAGGATCAGGGTCAAAGTCAATGTCAGTGTCAGGGTCAGGGTCAAGGTCAGCGGCAGAGTCAGGGTCAAGATCAAGGTCAGGGTCAGGTTCAAGATAAAGTTCAAGGTCCAGGTTACGGTCAGGGACATGGTCAAGATCAGGTTCAGGGTCAATGTCAAGGTCAGATTCATGGTCAGGGTCAAGGTAAAGGTCATGGTCAGGTTCAAATCAGGGTCAGGGTCAAGGTCAAGGTCAGGTTCAGGGTCAGGGTAAAGATCAGGGTAAGGGTCAGTGTCACGATCAAGGTCAAGGTCAAGGTCAAGATCAAGGTCAAGGTCAAAATCAAGGTCAAGGTCAAGGTCAGGGTCATGGTCAGGGTCAGGTGCAGGGTCAGGTTCAGGGTCAAGGTCAGGGTCAAGGTCAAGTTCAAGGTCAAGTTCAGGGTCAAGGTCAAAGTCAAAGTCAAGGTCAAGGTCAAGGTCAAGGTCAGGGTCAGGGACAGGATCAGGTGCAGGATCAGGGTCCGGTTTAGGGTGAGGGTCAAGGTCAAGGTCAAGGTCAAGGACAGGGTCAATGTCAGGGTCAGGGTCAAGGTCAGGGTCAGGGTCAAGGTCAGGGTCAAGGTCAAGGGCAGTGTCAGGGACTGGATCAGGTGCAGGATCAGGGTCCGGTTTAGGGTGCGGGTCAAGGTCAAGGTCAAGGTCAGGTTCAGGGTCAAGGTCAGGGTCATGGTCAGGGTCAAGGTCAAGGTCAAGTTTAGGGTCAGGGTCAAGTGCAAATTCAGGGTCAGGGTTAAGTTCAGGGTCAGGGTCAAGGTCAAGGTCAAAGTCAGGGTCCATGTCAAGGTCAAGATCAAGGTCAGGTTCAGGGTCAAGATAAAGTTCAAGGTCAAGGTTAGGGTCAGGGACATGGTCAAGGTCAGGGTCAGGATCAGGGTCAAGGTCAGGGTCAGGTGCAGGGTCAAGGTCAGGGTCAAGGTCAAGGTCAAGGTCAAGTTCGGGGTCAAGGTCAGTGTCAGGTAAAGGATCAGTTGCAGGATCAGGGTCCGGTTTAGTGTAAGGGTCAGGGTCAAGGCCAAAGTCAAGGTCAAGGTCAGGGTCAAGGTCAGGGTCAGGGTCAAGGTCAGTGTCAGGGTCATTGTCAGGGTCAAGGTCAAGGGCAGTGTCAGGGTCAAGGTCAAGGTCAGGGTCAGAGTCAAGGTCAGGGTCAAGGTCAGGGTCAGGGTCATCGTCAGGGTCAAGGTCAAGGTCAAGTTCAAGGTCAAGGTCAGGGTCAGGGTCAAGGTCAGTGTCAGGGACAGGATCAGGTGCAGGATCAGGGTCCGGTTTAGGGTGAGGGTCAAGGTCAATGTCAAGGTCAAGGACAGGGTCAAGGTCAGGGTCAGGGTCCATGTCAAGGTCAAGGTCAGGGTCAAGGTCAAGGTCAAGGTCAAGGTCAAGGTCAGGGTCAGGGTCAAGTTATAGTTCAATGTAAAGGTCAGGGTTATGGTCAGGTTCAAGGTCAGGGTCAGGGTTAGGGTCAGGTTCAACGTCAAGGTCAAGGTCAGGGTCAAGGTCAAGGTCAAGTCAGGGTAAGGGTCAGGGTCAAGGTCAAGTTCAAGGTCAGGGTCAGGGTAAAGGTCAGGTTCAGGGTCAGGGTAAAGATCAGGGTAAGTCTCAGTGTCACGATCAAGGTCAAGGTCAAGGCCAAGATCAAGGTCAAGGTCAAGGTCAGGGTCAGGGTCAAGGTCAGTGTCAGGGACAGGATCAGTTGCAGGATCAGGGTCCGGTTTAGGGTGAGGGTCAAGGTCAAGGTCAAGGTCAAGGTCAGGGTCAAGGTCAGGGTCAGGGTCAAGGTCAGGGTCAGGGTCAAGTTCAGTGTCAGGGACAGGATCAGATGCAGGATCAGGGTCCGGTTTAGGGTGAGGGTCAGGGTCAGGGTCAAGGTCAAGGTCAAGGTCAGGGTCAAGGTCAAGGTCAGGGTCAAGGTCAGGGTCAGGGTCAAGGTCAGGGTCAGGGTCTTTGTCAGGGTCAAGGTCAAGGGCAGTGTCAGTGTCAAGGTCAAGGTCAGGGTCAGGGTCAAGGTCAGGGTCATGGTCAGGTTCAAGTTCAAGTTCAGGGTCAGGGTCAGGTTCAACGTCAAGGTCAACGTCAGGGTCAAGGTCCAGGTCAAAGTCAGGGTAAGGGTCAGGGTCAAGGTCAAGTTCAAGGTCAGGGTCAGGGTAAAGGTCAATGTCAGGGTCATGCTCAGCATCAAAGTCAAGGTCAGGGTCAGGGTAAGGGTCAAGGTCAAGGTCAGGGTCAGGGTCAAGGTCAAATTCAGGGTCAGGGTTAAATTCAGGGTCAGGGTCAAGGTCAAGGTCAAGGTCAGGGTCCATGTCAAGGTCAAGGTCAGGGTCAAGGTCAGGGTCAAGGTCAAGGTCAAGGTCAGGATCAGGGTCAAAGTCAATGTCAGTGTCAGGGTCAGGGTCAAGGTCAGCGGCAGAGTCAGGGTCAAGATCAAGGTCAGGGTCAGGTTCAAGATAAAGTTCAAGGTCCAGGTTACGGTCAGGGACATGGTCAAGATCAGGTTCAGGGTCAATGTCAAGGTCAGATTCATGGTCAGGGTCAAGGTAAAGGTCATGGTCAGGTTCAAATCAGGGTCAGGGTCAAGGTCAAGGTCAGGTTCAGGGTCAGGGTAAAGATCAGGGTAAGGGTCAGTGTCACGATCAAGGTCAAGGTCAAGGTCAAGATCAAGGTCAAGGTCAAAATCAAGGTCAAGGTCAAGGTCAGGGTCATGGTCAGGGTCAGGTGCAGGGTCAGGTTCAGGGTCAAGGTCAGGGTCAAGGTCAAGTTCAAGGTCAAGTTCAGGGTCAAGGTCAAAGTCAAAGTCAAGGTCAAGGTCAAGGTCAAGGTCAGGGTCAGGGACAGGATCAGGTGCAGGATCAGGGTCCGGTTTAGGGTGAGGGTCAAGGTCAAGGTCAAGGTCAAGGACAGGGTCAATGTCAGGGTCAGGGTCAAGGTCAGGGTCAGGGTCATTGTCAGGGTCAAGGTCAAGGGCAGTGTCAGGGACTGGATCAGGTGCAGGATCAGGGTCCGGTTTAGGGTGCGGGTCAAGGTCAAGGTCAAGGTCAGGTTCAGGGTCAAGGTCAGGGTCATGGTCAGGGTCAAGGTCAAGGTCAAGTTTAGGGTCAGGGTCAAGTGCAAATTCAGGGTCAGGGTTAAGTTCAGGGTCAGGGTCAAGGTCAAGGTCAAAGTCAGGGTCCATGTCAAGGTCAAGATCAAGGTCAGGTTCAGGGTCAAGATAAAGTTCAAGGTCAAGGTTAGGGTCAGGGACATGGTCAAGGTCAGGGTCAGGATCAGGGTCAAGGTCAGGGTCAGGTGCAGGGTCAGGTTCAGGGTCAAGGTCAGGGTCAAGGTCAAGGTCAAGGTCAAGTTCGGGGTCAAGGTCAGTGTCAGGTAAAGGATCAGTTGCAGGATCAGGGTCCGGTTTAGTGTAAGGGTCAGGGTCAAGGCCAAAGTCAAGGTCAAGGTCAGGGTCAAGGTCAGGGTCAGGGTCAAGGTCAGTGTCAGGGTCATTGTCAGGGTCAAGGTCAAGGGCAGTGTCAGGGTCAAGGTCAAGGTCAGGGTCAGAGTCAAGGTCAGGGTCAAGGTCAGGGTCAGGGTCATCGTCAGGGTCAAGGTCAAGGTCAAGTTCAAGGTCAAGGTCAGGGTCAGGGTCAAGGTCAGTGTCAGGGACAGGATCAGGTTCAGGATCAGGGTCCGGTTTAGGGTGAGGATCAAGGTCAATGTCAAGGTCAAGGACAGGGTCAAGGTCAGGGTCAGGGTCCATGTCAAGGTCAAGGTCAGGGTCAAGGTCAAGGTCAAGGTCAAGGTCCAGGTCAGGGTCAGGGTCAAGTTATAGTTCAATGTAAAGGTCAGGGTTATGGTCAGGTTCAAGGTCAGGGTCAGGGTTAGGGTCAGGTTCAACGTCAAGGTCAAGGTCAGGGTCAGGGTCAAGGTCAGTGTCAGGGACAGGATCAGGTTCAGGATCAGGGTCCGGTTTAGGGTGAGGGTCAAGGTCAATGTCAAGGTCAAGGACAGGGTCAAGGTCAGGGTCAGGGTCCATGTCAAGGTCAAGGTCAGGGTCAAGGTCAAGGTCAAGTCAGGGTAAGGGTCAGGGTCAAGGTCAAGTTCAAGGTCAGGGTCAGGGTAAAGGTCAGGTTCAGGGTCAGGGTAAAGATCAGGGTAAGTCTCAGTGTCACGATCAAGGTCAAGGTCAAGGCCAAGATCAAGGTCAAGGTCAAGGTCAGGGTCAGGGTCAAGGTCAGTGTCAGGGACAGGATCAGTTGCAGGATCAGGGTCCGGTTTAGGGTGAGGGTCAAGGTCAAGGTCAAGGTCAAGGTCAGGGTCAAGGTCAGGGTCAGGGTCAAGGTCAGGGTCAGGGTCAAGTTCAGTGTCAGGGACAGGATCAGATGCAGGATCAGGGTCCGGTTTAGGGTGAGGGTCAGGGTCAGGGTCAAGGTCAAGGTCAAGGTCAGGGTCAAGGTCAAGGTCAGGGTCAAGGTCAGGGTCAGGGTCAAGGTCAGGGTCAGGGTCTTTGTCAGGGTCAAGGTCAAGGGCAGTGTCAGTGTCAAGGTCAAGGTCAGGGTCAGGGTCAAGGTCAGGGTCATGGTCAGGTTCAAGTTCAAGTTCAGGGTCAGGGTCAGGTTCAACGTCAAGGTCAACGTCAGGGTCAAGGTCCAGGTCAAAGTCAGGGTAAGGGTCAGGGTCAAGGTCAAGTTCAAGGTCAGGGTCAGGGTAAAGGTCAATGTCAGGGTCATGCTCAGCATCAAAGTCAAGGTCAGGGTCAGGGTAAGGGTCAAGGTCAAGGTCAGGGTCAGGGTCAAGGTCAAATTCAGGGTCAGGGTTAAATTCAGGGTCAGGGTCAAGGTCAAGGTCAAGGTCAGGGTCCATGTCAAGGTCAAGGTCAGGGTCAAGGTCAGGGTCAAGGTCAAGGTCAAGGTCAGGATCAGGGTCAAAGTCAATGTCAGTGTCAGGGTCAGGGTCAAGGTCAGCGGCAGAGTCAGGGTCAAGATCAAGGTCAGGGTCAGGTTCAAGATAAAGTTCAAGGTCCAGGTTACGGTCAGGGACATGGTCAAGATCAGGTTCAGGGTCAATGTCAAGGTCAGATTCATGGTCAGGGTCAAGGTAAAGGTCATGGTCAGGTTCAAATCAGGGTCAGGGTCAAGGTCAAGGTCAGGTTCAGGGTCAGGGTAAAGATCAGGGTAAGGGTCAGTGTCACGATCAAGGTCAAGGTCAAGGTCAAGATCAAGGTCAAGGTCAAAATCAAGGTCAAGGTCAAGGTCAGGGTCATGGTCAGGGTCAGGTGCAGGGTCAGGTTCAGGGTCAAGGTCAGGGTCAAGGTCAAGTTCAAGGTCAAGTTCAGGGTCAAGGTCAAAGTCAAAGTCAAGGTCAAGGTCAAGGTCAAGGTCAGGGTCAGGGACAGGATCAGGTGCAGGATCAGGGTCCGGTTTAGGGTGAGGGTCAAGGTCAAGGTCAAGGTCAAGGACAGGGTCAATGTCAGGGTCAGGGTCAAGGTCAGGGTCAGGGTCAAGGTCAGGGTCAAGGTCAAGGGCAGTGTCAGGGACTGGATCAGGTGCAGGATCAGGGTCCGGTTTAGGGTGCGGGTCAAGGTCAAGGTCAAGGTCAGGTTCAGGGTCAAGGTCAGGGTCATGGTCAGGGTCAAGGTCAAGGTCAAGTTTAGGGTCAGGGTCAAGTGCAAATTCAGGGTCAGGGTTAAGTTCAGGGTCAGGGTCAAGGTCAAGGTCAAAGTCAGGGTCCATGTCAAGGTCAAGATCAAGGTCAGGTTCAGGGTCAAGATAAAGTTCAAGGTCAAGGTTAGGGTCAGGGACATGGTCAAGGTCAGGGTCAGGATCAGGGTCAAGGTCAGGGTCAGGTGCAGGGTCAGGTTCAGGGTCAAGGTCAGGGTCAAGGTCAAGGTCAAGGTCAAGTTCGGGGTCAAGGTCAGTGTCAGGTAAAGGATCAGTTGCAGGATCAGGGTCCGGTTTAGTGTAAGGGTCAGGGTCAAGGTCAAGGTCAGGTTCAGGGTCAAGGCCAAAGTCAAGGTCAAGGTCAGGGTCAAGGTCAGGGTCAGGGTCAAGGTCAGTGTCAGGGTCATTGTCAGGGTCAAGGTCAAGGGCAGTGTCAGGGTCAAGGTCAAGGTCAGGGTCAGAGTCAAGGTCAGGGTCAAGGTCAGGGTCAGGGTCATCGTCAGGGTCAAGGTCAAGGTCAAGTTCAAGGTCAAGTTCAGGGTCAGGGTCAAGGTCAGTGTCAGGGACAGGATCAGGTTCAGGATCAGGGTCCGGTTTAGGGTGAGGGTCAAGGTCAATGTCAAGGTCAAGGACAGGGTCAAGGTCAGGGTCATGGTCAGGGTCAAGGTCAAGGTCAAGTTTAGGGTCAGGGTCAAGTGCAAATTCAGGGTCAGGGTTAAGTTCAGGGTCAGGGTCAAGGTCAAGGTCAAAGTCAGGGTCCATGTCAAGGTCAAGATCAAGGTCAGGTTCAGGGTCAAGATAAAGTTCAAGGTCAAGGTTAGGGTCAGGGACATGGTCAAGGTCAGGGTCAGGATCAGGGTCAAGGTCAGGGTCAGGTGCAGGGTCAGGTTCAGGGTCAAGGTCAGGGTCAAGGTCAAGGTCAAGGTCAAGTTCGGGGTCAAGGTCAGTGTCAGGTAAAGGATCAGTTGCAGGATCAGGGTCCGGTTTAGTGTAAGGGTCAGGGTCAAGGCCAAAGTCAAGGTCAAGGTCAGGGTCAAGGTCAGGGTCAGGGTCAAGGTCAGTGTCAGGGTCATTGTCAGGGTCAAGGTCAAGGGCAGTGTCAGGGTCAAGGTCAAGGTCAGGGTCAGAGTCAAGGTCAGGGTCAAGGTCAGGGTCAGGGTCATCGTCAGGGTCAAGGTCAAGGTCAAGTTCAAGGTCAAGGTCAGGGTCAGGGTCAAGGTCAGTGTCAGGGACAGGATCAGGTTCAGGATCAGGGTCCGGTTTAGGGTGAGGGTCAAGGTCAATGTCAAGGTCAAGGACAGGGTCAAGGTCAGGGTCAGGGTCCATGTCAAGGTCAAGGTCAGGGTCAAGGTCAAGGTCAAGGTCAAGGTCCAGGTCAGGGTCAGGGTCAAGTTATAGTTCAATGTAAAGGTCAGGGTTATGGTCAGGTTCAAGGTCAGGGTCAGGGTTAGGGTCAGGTTCAACGTCAAGGTCAAGGTCAGGGTCAGGGTCAAGGTCAGTGTCAGGGACAGGATCAGGTGCAGGATCAGGGTCCGGTTTAGGGTGAGGGTCAAGGTCAATGTCAAGGTCAAGGACAGGGTCAAGGTCAGGGTCAGGGTCCATGTCAAGGTCAAGGTCAGGGTCAAGGTCAAGGTCAAGGTCAAGGTCAAGGTCAGGGTCAGGGTCAAGTTATAGTTCAATGTAAAGGTCAGGGTTATGGTCAGGTTCAAGGTCAGGGTCAGGGTTAGGGTCAGGTTCAACGTCAAGGTCAAGGTCAGGGTCAAGGTCAAGGTCAAGTCAGGGTAAGGGTCAGGGTCAAGGTCAAGTTCAAGGTCAGGGTCAGGGTAAAGGTCAGGTTCAGGGTCAGGGTAAAGATCAGGGTAAGTCTCAGTGTCACGATCAAGGTCAAGGTCAAGGCCAAGATCAAGGTCAAGGTCAAGGTCAGGGTCAGGGTCAAGGTCAGTGTCAGGGACAGGATCAGTTGCAGGATCAGGGTCCGGTTTAGGGTGAGGGTCAAGGTCAAGGTCAAGGTCAAGGTCAGGGTCAAGGTCAGGGTCAGGGTCAAGGTCAGGGTCAGGGTCAAGTTCAGTGTCAGGGACAGGATCAGATGCAGGATCAGGGTCCGGTTTAGGGTGAGGGTCAGGGTCAGGGTCAAGGTCAAGGTCAAGGTCAGGGTCAAGGTCAAGGTCAGGGTCAAGGTCAGGGTCAGGGTCAAGGTCAGGGTCAGGGTCTTTGTCAGGGTCAAGGTCAAGGGCAGTGTCAGTGTCAAGGTCAAGGTCAGGGTCAGGGTCAAGGTCAGGGTCATGGTCAGGTTCAAGTTCAAGTTCAGGGTCAGGGTCAGGTTCAACGTCAAGGTCAACGTCAGGGTCAAGGTCCAGGTCAAAGTCAGGGTAAGGGTCAGGGTCAAGGTAAAGTTCAAGGTCAGGGTCAGGGTAAAGGTCAATGTCAGGGTCATGCTCAGCATCAAAGTCAAGGTCAGGGTCAGGGTAAGGGTCAAGGTCAAGGTCAGGGTCAGGGTCAAGGTCAAATTCAGGGTCAGGGTTAAATTCAGGGTCAGGGTCAAGGTCAAGGTCAAGGTCAGGGTCCATGTCAAGGTCAAGGTCAGGGTCAAGGTCAGGGTCAAGGTCAAGGTCAAGGTCAGGATCAGGGTCAAAGTCAATGTCAGTGTCAGGGTCAGGGTCAAGGTCAGCGGCAGAGTCAGGGTCAAGATCAAGGTCAGGGTCAGGTTCAAGATAAAGTTCAAGGTCCAGGTTACGGTCAGGGACATGGTCAAGATCAGGTTCAGGGTCAATGTCAAGGTCAGATTCATGGTCAGGGTCAAGGTAAAGGTCATGGTCAGGTTCAAATCAGGGTCAGGGTCAAGGTCAAGGTCAGGTTCAGGGTCAGGGTAAAGATCAGGGTAAGGGTCAGTGTCACGATCAAGGTCAAGGTCAAGGTCAAGATCAAGGTCAAGGTCAAAATCAAGGTCAAGGTCAAGGTCAGGGTCATGGTCAGGGTCAGGTGCAGGGTCAGGTTCAGGGTCAAGGTCAGGGTCAAGGTCAAGTTCAAGGTCAAGTTCAGGGTCAAGGTCAAAGTCAAAGTCAAGGTCAAGGTCAAGGTCAAGGTCAGGGTCAGGGACAGGATCAGGTGCAGGATCAGGGTCCGGTTTAGGGTGAGGGTCAAGGTCAAGGTCAAGGTCAAGGACAGGGTCAATGTCAGGGTCAGGGTCAAGGTCAGGGTCAGGGTCAAGGTCAGGGTCAAGGTCAAGGGCAGTGTCAGGGACTGGATCAGGTGCAGGATCAGGGTCCGGTTTAGGGTGCGGGTCAAGGTCAAGGTCAAGGTCAGGTTCAGGGTCAAGGTCAGGGTCATGGTCAGGGTCAAGGTCAAGGTCAAGTTTAGGGTCAGGGTCAAGTGCAAATTCAGGGTCAGGGTTAAGTTCAGGGTCAGGGTCAAGGTCAAGGTCAAAGTCAGGGTCCATGTCAAGGTCAAGATCAAGGTCAGGTTCAGGGTCAAGATAAAGTTCAAGGTCAAGGTTAGGGTCAGGGACATGGTCAAGGTCAGGGTCAGGATCAGGGTCAAGGTCAGGGTCAGGTGCAGGGTCAGGTTCAGGGTCAAGGTCAGGGTCAAGGTCAAGGTCAAGGTCAAGTTCGGGGTCAAGGTCAGTGTCAGGTAAAGGATCAGTTGCAGGATCAGGGTCCGGTTTAGTGTAAGGGTCAGGGTCAAGGTCAAGGTCAGGTTCAGGGTCAAGGCCAAAGTCAAGGTCAAGGTCAGGGTCAAGGTCAGGGTCAGGGTCAAGGTCAGTGTCAGGGTCATTGTCAGGGTCAAGGTCAAGGGCAGTGTCAGGGTCAAGGTCAAGGTCAGGGTCAGAGTCAAGGTCAGGGTCAAGGTCAGGGTCAGGGTCATCGTCAGGGTCAAGGTCAAGGTCAAGTTCAAGGTCAAGGTCAGGGTCAGGGTCAAGGTCAGTGTCAGGGACAGGATCAGGTGCAGGATCAGGGTCCGGTTTAGGGTGAGGGTCAAGGTCAATGTCAAGGTCAAGGACAGGGTCAAGGTCAGGGTCAGGGTCCATGTCAAGGTCAAGGTCAGGGTCAAGGTCAAGGTCAAGGTCAAGGTCCAGGTCAGGGTCAGGGTCAAGTTATAGTTCAATGTAAAGGTCAGGGTTATGGTCAGGTTCAAGGTCAGGGTCAGGGTTAGGGTCAGGTTCAACGTCAAGGTCAAGGTCAGGGTCAGGGTCAAGGTCAGTGTCAGGGACAGGATCAGTTGCAGGATCAGGGTCCGGTTTAGGGTGAGGGTCAGGGTCAGGGTCAAGGTCAAGGTCAAGGTCAGGGTCAAGGTCAAGGTCAGGGTCAAGGTCAGTGTCAGGGTCTTTGTCAGGGTCAGGGTCTTTGTCAGGGTCAAGGTCAAGGGCAGTGTCAGTGTCAAGGTCAAGGTCAGGGTCAGGGTCAAGGTCAGGGTCATGGTCAGGTTCAAGTTCAAGTTCAGGGTCAGGGTCAGGTTCAACGTCAAGGTCAACGTCAGGGTCAAGGTCCAGGTCAAAGTCAGGGTAAGGGTCAGGGTCAAGGTCAAGTTCAAGGTCAGGGTCAGGGTAAAGGTCAATGTCAGGGTCATGCTCAGCATCAAAGTCAAGGTCAGGGTCAGGGTAAGGGTCAAGGTCAAGGTCAGGGTCAGGGTTAAATTCAGAGTCAGGGTCAAGGTCAAGGTCAAGGTCAGGGTCCATGTCAAGGTCAAGGTCAGGGTCCATGTCAAGGTCAAGGTCAGGGTCAAGGTCAGGGTCAAGGTCAAGGTCAAGGTCAGGATCAGGGTCAAAGTCAATGTCAGTGTCAGGGTCAGGGTCAAGGTCAGCGGCAGAGTCAGGGTCAAGATCAAGGTCAGGGTCAGGTTCAAGATAAAGTTCAAGGTCCAGGTTACGGTCAGGGACATGGTCAAGATCAGGTTCAGGGTCAATGTCAAGGTCAGATTCATGGTCAGGGTCAAGGTAAAGGTCATGGTCAGGTTCAAATCAGGGTCAGGGTCAAGGTCAAGGTCAGGTTCAGGGTCAGGGTAAAGATCAGGGTAAGGGTCAGTGTCACGATCAAGGTCAAGGTCAAGGTCAAGATCAAGGTCAAGGTCAAAATCAAGGTCAAGGTCAAGGTCAGGGTCATGGTCAGGGTCAGGTGCAGGGTCAGGTTCAGGGTCAAGGTCAGGGTCAAGGTCAAGTTCAAGGTCAAGTTCAGGGTCAAGGTCAAAGTCAAAGTCAAGGTCAAGGTCAAGGTCAAGGTCAGGGTCAGGGACAGGATCAGGTGCTGGATCAGGGTCCGGTTTAGGGTGAGGGTCAAGGTCAAGGTCAAGGTCAAGGACAGGGTCAATGTCAGGGTCAGGGTCAAGGTCAGGGTCAGGGTCATTGTCAGGGTCAAGGTCAAGGGCAGTGTCAGGGACAGGATCAGGTGCAGGATCAGGGTCCGGTTTAGGGTGCGGGTCAAGGTCAAGGTCAAGGTCAGGTTCAGGGTCAAGGTCAGGGTCATGGTCAGGGTCAAGGTCAAGGTCAAGTTTAGGGTCAGGGTCAAGTGCAAATTCAGGGTCAGGGTTAAGTTCAGGGTCAGGGTCAAGGTCAAGGTCAAGGTCAGGGTCCATGTCAAGGTCAAGATCAAGGTCAGGTTCAGGGTCAAGATAAAGTTCAAGGTCAAGGTTAGGGTCAGGGACATGGTCAAGGTCAGGGTCAGGATCAGGGTCAAGGTCAAGGTCAAGTTCGGGGTCAAGGTCAAAGTCAAGGTCAAGGTCAAGGTCAGGGTCAGGGTCAAGGTCAGTGTCAGGTAAAGGATCAGTTGCAGGATCAGGGTCCGGTTTAGTGTAAGGGTCAGGGTCAAGGCCAAAGTCAAGGTCAAGGTCAGGGTCAAGGTCAGGGTCAGGGTCAAGGTCAGTGTCAGGGTCATTGTCAGGGTCAAGGTCAAGGGCAGTGTCAGGGTCAAGGTCAAGGTCAGGGTCAGAGTCAAGGTCAGGGTCAAGGTCAGGGTCAGGGTCATCGTCAGGGTCAAGGTCAAGGTCAAGTTCAAGGTCAAGGTCAGGGTCAGGGTCAAGGTCAGTGTCAGGGACAGGATCAGGTGCAGGATCAGGGTCCGGTTTAGGGTGAGGGTCAAGGTCAATGTCAAGGTCAAGGACAGGGTCAAGGTCAGGGTCAGGGTCCATGTCAAGGTCAAGGTCAGGGTCAAGGTCAAGGTCCAGGTCAGGGTCAGGGTCAAGTTATAGTTCAATGTAAAGGTCAGGGTTATGGTCAGGTTCAAGGTCAGGGTCAGGGTTAGGGTCAGGTTCAACGTCAAGGTCAAGGTCAGGGTCAAGGTCAAGGTCAAGTCAGGGTAAGGGTCAGGGTCAAGGTCAAGTTCAAGGTCAGGGTCAGGGTAAAGGTCAGGTTCAGGGTCAGGGTAAAGATCAGGGTAAGTCTCAGTGTCACGATCAAGGTCAAGGTCAAGGCCAAGATCAAGGTCAAGGTCAAGGTCAGGGTCAGGGTCAAGGTCAGTGTCAGGGACAGGATCAGTTGCAGGATCAGGGTCCGGTTTAGGGTGAGGGTCAAGGTCAAGGTCAAGGTCAGGGTCAAGGTCAGGGTCAGGGTCAAGGTCAGGGTCAGGGTCAAGTTCAGTGTCAGGGACAGGATCAGTTGCAGGATCAGGGTCCGGTTTAGGGTGAGGGTCAGGGTCAGGGTCAAGGTCAAGGTCAAGGTCAGGGTCAAGGTCAAGGTCAGGGTCAAGGTCAGGGTCAGGGTCAAGGTCAGGGTCAGGGTCTTTGTCAGGGTCAAGGTCAAGGGCAGTGTCAGTGTCAAGGTCAAGGTCAGGGTCAGGGTCAAGGTCAGGGTCATGGTCAGGTTCAAGTTCAAGTTCAGGGTCAGGGTCAGGTTCAACGTCAAGGTCAACGTCAGGGTCAAGGTCCAGGTCAAAGTCAGGGTAAGGGTCAGGGTCAAGGTCAAGTTCAAGGTCAGGGTCAGGGTAAAGGTCAATGTCAAGGTCATGCTCAGCATCAAAGTCAAGGTCAGGGTCAGGGTAAGGGTCAAGGTCAAGGTCAGGGTCAGGGTCAAGGTCAAATTCAGGGTCAGGGTTAAATTCAGGGTCAGGGTCAAGGTCAAGGTCAAGGTCAGGGTCCATGTCAAGGTCAAGGTCAGGGTCAAGGTCAGGGTCAAGGTCAAGGTCAAGGTCAGGATCAGGGTCAAAGTCAATGTCAGTGTCAGGGTCAGGGTCAAGGTCAGCGGCAGAGTCAGGGTCAAGATCAAGGTCAGGGTCAGGTTCAAGATAAAGTTCAAGGTCCAGGTTAGGATCAGGGACATGGTCAAGATCAGGGTCAGGGTCAATGTCAAGGTCAGATTCATGGTCAGGGTCAAGGTAAAGGTCATGGTCAAGGTCAAGGTCAGGTTCAGGGTCAGGGTAAAGATCAGGGTAAGGGTCAGTGTCACGATCAAGGTCAAGGTCAAAATCAAGGTCAAGGTCAAGGTCAGGGTCATGGTCAGGGTCAGGTGCAGGGTCAGGTTCAGGGTCAAGGTCAGGGTCAAGGTCAAGTTCAAGGTCAAGTTCAGGGTCAAGGTCAAAGTCAAAGTCAAGGTCAAGGTCAAGGTCAGGGTCAGGGACAGGATCAGGTGCAGGATCAGGGTCAGGTTTAGGGTGAGGGTCAAGGTCAAGGTCAAGGTCAAGGACAGGGTCAAGGTCAGGGTCAAGGTCAGGGTCAGGGTCATTGTCAGGGTCAAGGTCAAGGGCAGTGTCAGGGACTGGATCAGGTGCAGGATCAGGGTCCGGTTTAGGGTGCGGGTCAAGGTCAGGGTCAAGGTCAGGGTCAGGGTCAAGGTCAGGGTCATGGTCAGGGTCAAGGTCAAGGTCAAGTTTAGGGTCAGGGTCAAGTGCAAATTCAGGGTCAGGGTTAAGTTCAGGGTCAGGGTCAAGGTCAAGGTCAAGGTCAGGGTCCATGTCAAGGTCAAGATCAAGGTCAGGTTCAGGGTCAAGATAAAGTTCAAGGTCAAGGTTAGGGTCAGGGACATGGTCAAGGTCAGGGTCAGGTGCAGGGTCAGGTTCAGGGTCAAGGTCAGGGTCAAGGTCAAGGTCAAGGTCAAGTTCGGGGTCAAGGTCAAAGTCAAGGTCAAGGTCAAGGTCAGGGTCAGGGTCAAGGTCAGTGTCAGGTAAAGGATCAGTTGCAGGATCAGGGTCCGGTTTAGTGTAAGGGTCAGGGTCAAGGCCAAAGTCAAGGTCAAGGTCAGGGTCAAGGTCAGTGTCAGGGTCATTGTCAGGGTCAAGGTCAAGGGCAGTGTCAGGGTCAAGGTCAAGGTCAGGGTCAGAGTCAAGGTCAGGGTCAAGGTCAGGGTCAGGGTCATCGTCAGGGTCAAGGTCAAGGTCAAGTTCAAGGTCAAGGTCAGGGTCAGGGTCAAGGTCAGTGTCAGGGACAGGATCAGGTTCAGGATCAGGGTCCGGTTTAGGGTGAGGGTCAAGGTCAGGGTCAAGGTCAAGGTCAGGGTCAAGGTCAGGGTCAGGGTCAAGATCAGGGTCAGGGTCAAGGTCAGGGTCAGGGTCTTTGTCAGGGTCAAGGTCAAGGGCAGTGTCAGTGTCAAGGTCAAGGTCAGGGTCATGGTCAGGTTCAAGTTCAAGTTCAGGGTCAGGGTCAGGTTCAACGTCAAGGTCAACATCAGGGTCAAGGTCCAGGTCAAAGTCAGGGTAAGGGTCAGGGTCAAGGTCAAGTTCAAGGTCAGGGTCAGGGTAAAGGTCAATGTCAGGGTCATGCTCAGCATCAAAGTCAAGGTCAGGGTCAGGGTAAGGGTCAAGGTCAAGGTCAGGGTCAGGGTTAAATTCAGAGTCAGGGTCAAGGTCAAGGTCAAGGTCAGGGTCCATGTCAAGGTCAAGGTCAGGGTCCATGTCAAGGTCAAGGTCAGGGTCAAGGTCAGGGTCAAGGTCAAGGTCAAGGTCAGGATCAGGGTCAAAGTCAATGTCAGTGTCAGGGTCAGGGTCAAGGTCAGCGGCAGAGTCAGGGTCAAGATCAAGGTCAGGGTCAGGTTCAAGATAAAGTTCAAGGTCCAGGTTAGGATCAGGGACATGGTCAAGATCAGGGTCAGGGTCAATGTCAAGGTCAGATTCATGGTCAGGGTCAAGGTAAAGGTCATGGTCAGGTTCAAATCAGGGTCAGGGTCAAGGTCAAGGTCAGGTTCAGGGTCAGGGTAAAGATCAGGGTAAGGGTCAGTGTCACGATCAAGGTCAAGGTCAAGGTCAAGATCAAGGTCAAGGTCAAAATCAAGGTCAAGGTCAAGGTCAGGGTCATGGTCAGGGTCAGGTGCAGGGTCAGGTTCAGGGTCAAGGTCAGGGTCAAGGTCAAGTTCAAGGTCAAGTTCAGGGTCAAGGTCAAAGTCAAAGTCAAGGTCAAGGTCAAGGTCAGGGTCAGGGACAGGATCAGGTGCAGGATCAGGGTCCGGTTTAGGGTGAGGGTCAAGGTCAAGGTCAAGGTCAAGGACAGGGTCAATGTCAGGGTCAGGGTCAAGGTCAGGGTCAGGGTCATTGTCAGGGTCAAGGTCAAGGGCAGTGTCAGGGACAGGATCAGGTGCAGGATCAGGGTCCGGTTTAGGGTGCGGGTCAAGGTCAAGGTCAAGGTCAGGTTCAGGGTCAAGGTCAGGGTCATGGTCACGGTCAAGGTCAAGGTCAAGTTTAGGGTCAGGGTCAAGTGCAAATTCAGGGTCAGGGTTAAGTTCAGGGTCAGGGTCAAGGTCAAGGTCAAGGTCAGGGTCCATGTCAAGGTCAAGATCAAGGTCAGGTTCAGGGTCAAGATAAAGTTCAAGGTCAAGGTTAGGGTCAGGGACATGGTCAAGGTCAGGGTCAGGATCAGGGTCAAGGTCAAGGTCAAGTTCGGGGTCAAGGTCAAAGTCAAGGTCAAGGTCAAGGTCAGGGTCAGGGTCAAGGTCAGTGTCAGGTAAAGGATCAGTTGCAGGATCAGGGTCAGGTTTAGTGTAAGGGTCAGGGTCAAGGCCAAAGTCAAGGTCAAGGTCAGGGTCAAGGTCAGGGTCAGGGTCAAGGTCAGTGTCAGGGTCATTGTCAGGGTCAAGGTCAAGGGCAGTGTCAGGGTCAAGGTCAAGGTCAGGGTCAGAGTCAAGGTCAGGGTCAGGGTCATCGTCAGGGTCAAGGTCAAGGTCAAGTTCAAGGTCAAGGTCAGGGTCAGGGTCAAGGTCAGTGTCAGGGACAGGATCAGGTGCAGGATCAGGGTCCGGTTTAGGGTGAGGGTCAAGGTCAATGTCAAGGTCAAGGACAGGGTCAAGGTCAGGGTCAGGGTCCATGTCAAGGTCAAGGTCAGGGTCAAGGTCAAGGTCCAGGTCAGGGTCAGGGTCAAGTTATAGTTCAATGTAAAGGTCAGGGTTATGGTCAGGTTCAAGGTCAGGGTCAGGGTTAGGGTCAGGTTCAACGTCAAGGTCAAGGTCAGGGTCAAGGTCAAGGTCAAGTCAGGGTAAGGGTCAGGGTCAAGGTCAAGTTCAAGGTCAGGGTCAGGGTCAAGGTCAGGTTCAGGGTCAGGGTAAAGATCAGGGTAAGTCTCAGTGTCACGATCAAGGTCAAGGTCAAGGCCAAGATCAAGGTCAAGGTCAAGGTCAGGGTCAGGGTCAAGGTCAGTGTCAGGGACAGGATCAGTTGCAGGATCAGGGTCCGGTTTAGGGTGAGGGTCAAGGTCAAGGTCAAGGTCAAGGTCAGGGTCAAGGTCAGGGTCAGGGTCAAGGTCAGGGTCAGGGTCAAGTTCAGTGTCAGGGACAGGATCAGTTGCAGGATCAGGGTCCGGTTTAGGGTGAGGGTCAGGGTCAGGGTCAAGGTCAAGGTCAAGGTCAGGGTCAAGGTCAAGGTCAGGGTCAAGGTCAGGGTCAGGGTCTTTGTCAGGGTCAAGGTCAAGGGCAGTGTCAGTGTCAAGGTCAAGGTCAGGGTCAGGGTCAAGGTCAGGGTCATGGTCAGGTTCAAGTTCAAGTTCAGGGTCAGGGTCAGGTTCAACGTCAAGGTCAACGTCAGGGTCAAGGTCCAGGTCAAAGTCAGGGTAAGGGTCAGGGTCAAGGTCAAGTTCAAGGTCAGGGTCAGGGTAAAGGTCAATGTCAGGGTCATGCTCAGCATCAAAGTCAAGGTCAGGGTCAGGGTAAGGGTCAAGGTCAAGGTCAGGGTCAGGGTCAAGGTCAAATTCAGGGTCAGGGTTAAATTCAGGGTCAGGGTCAAGGTCAAGGTCAAGGTCAGGGTCCATGTCAAGGTCAAGGTCAGGGTCAAGGTCAGGGTCAAGGTCAAGGTCAAGGTCAGGATCAGGGTCAAAGTCAATGTCAGTGTCAGGGTCAGGGTCAAGGTCAGCGGCAGAGTCAGGGTCAAGATCAAGGTCAGGGTCAGGTTCAAGATAAAGTTCAAGGTCCAGGTTACGGTCAGGGACATGGTCAAGATCAGGTTCAGGGTCAATGTCAAGGTCAGATTCATGGTCAGGGTCAAGGTAAAGGTCATGGTCAGGTTCAAATCAGGGTCAGGGTCAAGGTCAAGGTCAGGTTCAGGGTCAGGGTAAAGATCAGGGTAAGGGTCAGTGTCACGATCAAGGTCAAGGTCAAGGTCAAGATCAAGGTCAAGGTCAAAATCAAGGTCAAGGTCAAGGTCAGGGTCATGGTCAGGGTCAGGTGCAGGGTCAGGTTCAGGGTCAAGGTCAGGGTCAAGGTCAAGTTCAAGGTCAAGTTCAGGGTCAAGGTCAAAGTCAAAGTCAAGGTCAAGGTCAAGGTCAAGGTCAGGGTCAGGGACAGGATCAGGTGCAGGATCAGGGTCCGGTTTAGGGTGAGGGTCAAGGTCAAGGACAGGGTCAATGTCAGGGTCAGGGTCAAGGTCAGGGTCAGGGTCAAGGTCAGGGTCAAGGTCAAGGGCAGTGTCAGGGACTGGATCAGGTGCAGGATCAGGGTCCGGTTTAGGGTGCGGGTCAAGGTCAAGGTCAAGGTCAGGTTCAGGGTCAAGGTCAGGGTCATGGTCAGGGTCAAGGTCAAGGTCAAGTTTAGGGTCAGGGTCAAGTGCAAATTCAGGGTCAGGGTTAAGTTCAGGGTCAGGGTCAAGGTCAAGGTCAAAGTCAGGGTCCATGTCAAGGTCAAGATCAAGGTCAGGTTCAGGGTCAAGATAAAGTTCAAGGTCAAGGTTAGGGTCAGGGACATGGTCAAGGTCAGGGTCAGGATCAGGGTCAAGGTCAGGGTCAGGTGCAGGGTCAGGTTCAGGGTCAAGGTCAGGGTCAAGGTCAAGGTCAAGGTCAAGTTCGGGGTCAAGGTCAGTGTCAGGTAAAGGATCAGTTGCAGGATCAGGGTCCGGTTTAGTGTAAGGGTCAGGGTCAAGGTCAAGGTCAGGTTCAGGGTCAAGGCCAAAGTCAAGGTCAAGGTCAGGGTCAAGGTCAGGGTCAGGGTCAAGGTCAGTGTCAGGGTCATTGTCAGGGTCAAGGTCAAGGGCAGTGTCAGGGTCAAGGTCAAGGTCAGGGTCAGAGTCAAGGTCAGGGTCAAGGTCAGGGTCAGGGTCATCGTCAGGGTCAAGGTCAAGGTCAAGTTCAAGGTCAAGGTCAGGGTCAGGGTCAAGGTCAGTGTCAGGGACAGGATCAGGTTCAGGATCAGGGTCCGGTTTAGGGTGAGGGTCAAGGTCAATGTCAAGGTCAAGGACAGGGTCAAGGTCAGGGTCAGGGTCCATGTCAAGGTCAAGGTCAGGGTCAAGGTCAAGGTCAAGGTCAAGGTCCAGGTCAGGGTCAGGGTCAGGGTCAAGTTATAGTTCAATGTAAAGGTCAGGGTTATGGTCAGGTTCAAGGTCAGGGTCAGGGTTAGGGTCAGGTTCAACGTCAAGGTCAAGGTCAGGGTCAAGGTCAAGGTCAAGTCAGGGTAAGGGTCAGGGTCAAGGTCAAGTTCAAGGTCAGGGTCAGGGTAAAGGTCAGGTTCAGGGTCAGGGTAAAGATTAGGGTAAGTCTCAGTGTCACGATCAAGGTCAAGGTCAAGGCCAAGATCAAGGTCAAGGTCAAGGTCAGGGTCAGGGTCAAGGTCAGTGTCAGGGACAGGATCAGTTGCAGGATCAGGGTCCGGTTTAGGGTGAGGGTCAAGGTCAAGGTCAAGGTCAAGGTCAGGGTCAAGGTCAGGGTCAGGGTCAAGGTCAGGGTCAGGGTCAAGTTCAGTGTCAGGGACAGGATCAGATGCAGGATCAGGGTCCGGTTTAGGGTGAGGGTCAGGGTCAGGGTCAAGGTCAAGGTCAAGGTCGGGGTCAAGGTCAAGGTCAGGGTCAAGGTCAGGGTCAGGGTCAGGGTCTTTGTCAGGATCAAGGTCAAGGGAAGTGTCAGGGTGAGGGTCAAGTTCAAGGTCAGGGTCAGGGTCAAGGTCAGGGTCATGGTCAGGTTCAAGTTCAAGTTCAGGGTCAGGGTCAAGGTCAAGGTCAATGTCAGGGTCAGGGTCAGGTTCAAGCTCAGGGTCAGGGTCAGGGTCATGGTCAAGGTCAAGGTCAAGGTCAATGTCAGTGTCTGGGTCAAGGTATAGGTCAGGGTCAGGGTCATTGTCAGGGTCAAGTTCAGTGTCAGGTTTCAGCGTAAAGTTCAAAGTCAATGTCAAGGTCAAGGTCACGGTCAGAGTTAGGGTCATGGTCATGTTCAAGTTCAGTGTCAGGGTCAAGGTCAAGGTCAGGGTCAAGGTCAGGGTCAGGGTCAAGGTCAGTGTCAGGGACAGGATCAGTTGCAGGATCAGGGTCCGGTTTAGGGTGAGGGTCAGGGTCAGGGTCAAGGTCAAGGTCAAGGTCAGGGTCAAGGTCAAGGTCAGGGTCAAGGTCAGGGTCAGGGTCTTTGTCAGCGTCAGGGTCTTTGTCAGGGTCAAGGTCAAGGGCAGTGTCAGTGTCAAGGTCAAGGTCAGGGTCAGGGTCAAGGTCAGGGTCATGGTCAGGTTCAAGTTCAAGTTCAGGGTCAGGGTCAGGTTCAACGTCAAGGTCAACATCAGGGTCAAGGTCCAGGTCAAAGTCAGGGTAAGGGTCAGGGTCAAGGTCAAGTTCAAGGTCAGGGTCAGGGTAAAGGTCAATGTCAGGGTCATGCTCAGCATCAAAGTCAAGGTCAGGGTCAGGGTAAGGGTCAAGGTCAAGGTCAGGGTCAGGGTCATTGTCAGGGTCAAGGTCAAGGGCAGTGTCAGGGACAGGATCAGGTGCAGGATCAGGGTCCGGTTTAGGGTGCGGGTCAAGGTCAAGGTCAAGGTCAGGTTCAGGGTCAAGGTCAGGGTCATGGTCAGGGTCAAGGTCAAGTTTAGGGTCAGGGTCAAGTGCAAATTCAGGGTCAGGGTTAAGTTCAGGGTCAGGGTCAAGGTCAAGGTCAAGGTCAGGGTCCATGTCAAGGTCAAGATCAAGGTCAGGTTCAGGGTCAAGATAAAGTTCAAGGTCAAGGTTAGGGTCAGGGACATGGTCAAGGTCAGGGTCAGGATCAGGGTCAAGGTCAGGGTCAGGTGCAGGGTCAGGTTCAGGGTCAAGGTCAGGGTCAAGGTCAAGGTCAAGGTCAAGGTCAAGTTCGGGGTCAAGGTCAAAGTCAAGGTCAAGGTCAAGGTCAGGGTAAGGGTCAAGGTCAGTGTCAGGTAAAGGATCAGTTGCAGGATCAGGGTCCGGTTTAGTGTAAGGGTCAGGGTCAAGGCCAAAGTCAAGGTCAGGGTCAGGGTCAAGGTCAGTGTCAGGGTCATTGTCAGGGTCAAGGTCAAGGGCAGTGTCAGGGTCAAGGTCAAGGTCAGGGTCAGAGTCAAGGTCAGGGTCAAGGTCAGGGTCAGGGTCATCGTCAGGGTCAAGGTCAAGGTCAAGTTCAAGGTCAAGGTCAGGGTCAGGGTCAAGGTCAGGGTCAGGGACAGGATCAGGTGCAGGATCAGGGTCCGGTTTAGGGTGAGGGTCAAGGTCAATGTCAAGGTCAAGGACAGGGTCAAGGTCAGGGTCAGGGTCCATGTCAAGGTCAAGGTCAGGGTCAAGGTCAAGGTCAAGGTCAAGGTCCAGGTCAGGGTCAGGGTCAAGTTATAGTTCAATGTAAAGGTCAGGGTTATGGTCAGGTTCAAAGTCAGGGTCAGGGTTAGGGTCAGGTTCAACGTCAAGGTCAAGGTCAGGGTCAAGGTCAAGGTCAAGTCAGGGTAAGGGTCAGGGTCAAGGTCAAGTTCAAGGTCAGGGTCAGGGTAAAGGTCAGGTTCAGGGTCAGGGTAAAGATTAGGGTAAGTCTCAGTGTCACGATCAAGGTCAAGGTCAAGGCCAAGATCAAGGTCAAGGTCAAGGTCAGGGTCAGGGTCAAGGTCAGTGTCAGGGACAGGATCAGTTGCAGGATCAGGGTCCGGTTTAGGGTGAGGGTCAAGGTCAAGGTCAAGGTCAAGGTCAGGGTCAAGGTCAGGGTCAGGGTCAAGGTCAGGGTCAGGGTCAAGTTCAGTGTCAGGGACAGGATCAGATGCAGGATCAGGGTCCGGTTTAGGGTGAGGGTCAGGGTCAGGGTCAAGGTCAGGGTCAAGGTCGGGGTCAAGGTCAAGGTCAGGGTCAAGGTCAGGGTCAGGGTCAGGGTCTTTGTCAGGATCAAGGTCAAGGGAAGTGTCAGGGTGAGGGTCAAGTTCAAGGTCAGGGTCAGGGTCAAGGTCAGGGTCATGGTCAGGTTCAAGTTCAAGTTCAGGGTCAGGGTCAAGGTCAAGGTCAATGTCAGGGTCAGGGTCAGGTTCAAGCTCAGGGTCAGGGTCAGGGTCATGGTCAAGGTCAAGGTCAAGGTCAATGTCAGTGTCTGGGTCAAGGTATAGGTCAGGGTCAGGGTCATTGTCAGGGTCAAGTTCAGTGTCAGGTTTCAGCGTAAAGTTCAAAGTCAATGTCAAGGTCAAGGTCACGGTCAGAGTTAGGGTCATGGTCATGTTCAAGTTCAGTGTCAGGGTCAAGGTCAAGGTCAGGGTCAAGGTCAGGGTCAGGGTCAAGGTCAGTGTCAGGGACAGGATCAGTTGCAGGATCAGGGTCCGGTTTAGGGTGAGGGTCAGGGTCAGGGTCAAGGTCAAGGTCAAGGTCAGGGTCAAGGTCAAGGTCAGGGTCAAGGTCAGGGTCAGGGTCTTTGTCAGCGTCAGGGTCTTTGTCAGGGTCAAGGTCAAGGGCAGTGTCAGTGTCAAGGTCAAGGTCAGGGTCAGGGTCAAGGTCAGGGTCATGGTCAGGTTCAAGTTCAAGTTCAGGGTCAGGGTCAGGTTCAACGTCAAGGTCAACATCAGGGTCAAGGTCCAGGTCAAAGTCAGGGTAAGGGTCAGGGTCAAGGTCAAGTTCAAGGTCAGGGTCAGGGTAAAGGTCAATGTCAGGGTCATGCTCAGCATCAAAGTCAAGGTCAGGGTCAGGGTAAGGGTCAAGGTCAAGGTCAGGGTCAGGGTCATTGTCAGGGTCAAGGTCAAGGGCAGTGTCAGGGACAGGATCAGGTGCAGGATCAGGGTCCGGTTTAGGGTGCGGGTCAAGGTCAAGGTCAAGGTCAGGTTCAGGGTCAAGGTCAGGGTCATGGTCAGGGTCAAGGTCAAGTTTAGGGTCAGGGTCAAGTGCAAATTCAGGGTCAGGGTTAAGTTCAGGGTCAGGGTCAAGGTCAAGGTCAAGGTCAGGGTCCATGTCAAGGTCAAGATCAAGGTCAGGTTCAGGGTCAAGATAAAGTTCAAGGTCAAGGTTAGGGTCAGGGACATGGTCAAGGTCAGGGTCAGGATCAGGGTCAAGGTCAGGGTCAGGTGCAGGGTCAGGTTCAGGGTCAAGGTCAGGGTCAAGGTCAAGGTCAAGGTCAAGGTCAAGTTCGGGGTCAAGGTCAAAGTCAAGGTCAAGGTCAAGGTCAGGGTAAGGGTCAAGGTCAGTGTCAGGTAAAGGATCAGTTGCAGGATCAGGGTCCGGTTTAGTGTAAGGGTCAGGGTCAAGGCCAAAGTCAAGGTCAGGGTCAGGGTCAAGGTCAGTGTCAGGGTCATTGTCAGGGTCAAGGTCAAGGGCAGTGTCAGGGTCAAGGTCAAGGTCAGGGTCAGAGTCAAGGTCAGGGTCAAGGTCAGGGTCAGGGTCATCGTCAGGGTCAAGGTCAAGGTCAAGTTCAAGGTCAAGGTCAGGGTCAGGGTCAAGGTCAGGGTCAGGGACAGGATCAGGTGCAGGATCAGGGTCCGGTTTAGGGTGAGGGTCAAGGTCAATGTCAAGGTCAAGGACAGGGTCAAGGTCAGGGTCAGGGTCCATGTCAAGGTCAAGGTCAGGGTCAAGGTCAAGGTCAAGGTCAAGGTCCAGGTCAGGGTCAGGGTCAAGTTATAGTTCAATGTAAAGGTCAGGGTTATGGTCAGGTTCAAAGTCAGGGTCAGGGTTAGGGTCAGGTTCAACGTCAAGGTCAAGGTCAGGGTCAAGGTCAAGGTCAAGTCAGGGTAAGGGTCAGGGTCAAGGTCAAGTTCAAGGTCAGGGTCAGGGTAAAGGTCAGGTTCAGGGTCAGGGTAAAGATTAGGGTAAGTCTCAGTGTCACGATCAAGGTCAAGGTCAAGGCCAAGATCAAGGTCAAGGTCAAGGTCAGGGTCAGGGTCAAGGTCAGTGTCAGGGACAGGATCAGTTGCAGGATCAGGGTCCGGTTTAGGGTGAGGGTCAAGGTCAAGGTCAAGGTCAAGGTCAGGGTCAAGGTCAGGGTCAGGGTCAAGGTCAGGGTCAGGGTCAAGTTCAGTGTCAGGGACAGGATCAGATGCAGGATCAGGGTCCGGTTTAGGGTGAGGGTCAGGGTCAGGGTCAAGGTCAGGGTCAAGGTCGGGGTCAAGGTCAAGGTCAGGGTCAAGGTCAGGGTCAGGGTCAGGGTCTTTGTCAGGATCAAGGTCAAGGGAAGTGTCAGGGTGAGGGTCAAGTTCAAGGTCAGGGTCAGGGTCAAGGTCAGGGTCATGGTCAGGTTCAAGTTCAAGTTCAGGGTCAGGGTCAAGGTCAAGGTCAATGTCAGGGTCAGGGTCAGGTTCAAGCTCAGGGTCAGGGTCAGGGTCATGGTCAAGGTCAAGGTCAAGGTCAATGTCAGTGTCTGGGTCAAGGTATAGGTCAGGGTCAGGGTCATTGTCAGGGTCAAGTTCAGTGTCAGGTTTCAGCGTAAAGTTCAAAGTCAATGTCAAGGTCAAGGTCACGGTCAGAGTTAGGGTCATGGTCATGTTCAAGTTCAGTGTCAGGGTCAAGGTCAAGGTCAGGGTCAAGGTCAGGGTCAGGGTCAAGGTCAGTGTCAGGGACAGGATCAGTTGCAGGATCAGGGTCCGGTTTAGGGTGAGGGTCAGGGTCAGGGTCAAGGTCAAGGTCAAGGTCAGGGTCAAGGTCAAGGTCAGGGTCAAGGTCAGGGTCAGGGTCTTTGTCAGCGTCAGGGTCTTTGTCAGGGTCAAGGTCAAGGGCAGTGTCAGTGTCAAGGTCAAGGTCAGGGTCAGGGTCAAGGTCAGGGTCATGGTCAGGTTCAAGTTCAAGTTCAGGGTCAGGGTCAGGTTCAACGTCAAGGTCAACATCAGGGTCAAGGTCCAGGTCAAAGTCAGGGTAAGGGTCAGGGTCAAGGTCAAGTTCAAGGTCAGGGTCAGGGTAAAGGTCAATGTCAGGGTCATGCTCAGCATCAAAGTCAAGGTCAGGGTCAGGGTAAGGGTCAAGGTCAAGGTCAGGGTCAGGGTCAAGGTCAAATTCAGGGTCAGGGTTAAATTCAGAGTCAGGGTCAAGGTCAAGGTCAAGGTCAGGGTCCATGTCAAGGTCAAGGTCAGGGTCATGGTCAGGGTCAAGGTCAAGGTCAAGGTCAGGATCAGGGTCAAAGTCAATGTCAGTGTCAGGGTCAGGGTCAAGGTCAGCGGCAGAGTCAGGGTCAAGATCAAGGTCAGGGTCAGGTTCAAGATAAAGTTCAACGTCCAGGTTACGGTCAGGGACATGGTCAAGATCAGGGTCAGGGTCAATGTCAAGGTCAGATTCATGGTCAGGGTCAAGGTAAAGGTCATGGTCAGGTTCAAATCAGGGTCAGGGTCAAGGTCAAGGTCAGGTTCAGGGTCAGGGTAAAGATCAGGGTAAGGGTCAGTGTCACGATCAAGGTCAAGGTCAAGGTCAAGATCAAGGTCAAGGTCAAAATCAAGGTCAAGGTCAAGGTCAGGGTCATGGTCAGGGTCAGGTGCAGGGTCAGGTTCAGGGTCAAGGTCAGGGTCAAGGTCAAGTTCAAGGTCAAGTTCAGGGTCAAGGTCAAAGTCAAAGTCAAGGTCAAGGTCAGGGTCAGGGACAGGATCAGGTGCTGGATCAGGGTCCGGTTTAGGGTGAGGGTCAAGGTCAAGGTCAAGGTCAAGGACAGGGTCAAGGTCAGGGTCAGGGTCAAGGTCAGGGTCAGGGTCATTGTCAGGGTCAAGGTCAAGGGCAGTGTCAGGGACAGGATCAGGTGCAGGATCAGGGTCCGGTTTAGGGTGCGGGTCAAGGTCAAGGTCAAGGTCAGGTTCAGGGTCAAGGTCAGGGTCATGGTCAGGGTCAAGGTCAAGGTCAAGTTTAGGGTCAGGGTCAAGTGCAAATTCAGGGTCAGGGTTAAGTTCAGGGTCAGGGTCAAGGTCAAGGTCAAGGTCAGGGTCCATGTCAAGGTCAAGATCAAGGTCAGGTTCAGGGTCAAGATAAAGTTCAAGGTCAAGGTTAGGGTCAGGGACATGGTCAAGGTCAGGGTCAGGATCAGGGTCAAGGTCAGGGTCAGGTGCAGGGTCAGGTTCAGGGTCAAGGTCAGGGTCAAGGTCAAGGTCAAGGTCAAGGTCAAGTTCGGGGTCAAGGTCAAAGTCAAGGTCAAGGTCAAGGTCAGGGTCAGGGTCAAGGTCAGTGTCAGGTAAAGGATCAGTTGCAGGATCAGGGTCCGGTTTAGTGTAAGGGTCAGGGTCAAGGCCAAAGTCAAGGTCAGGGTCAGGGTCAGGGTCAGTGTCAGGGTCATTGTCAGGGTCAAGGTCAAGGGCAGTGTCAGGGTCAAGGTCAAGGTCAGGGTTAGAGTCAAGGTCAGGGTCAAGGTCAGGGTCAGGGTCATCGTCAGGGTCAAGGTCAAGGTCAAGTTCAAGGTCAAGGTCAGGGTCAGGGTCAAGGTCAGTGTCAGGGACAGGATCAGGTGCAGGATCAGGGTCCGGTTTAGGGTGAGGGTCAAGGTCAATGTCAAGGTCAAGGACAGGGTCAAGGTCAGGGTCAGGGTCCATGTCAAGGTCAAGGTCAGGGTCAAGGTCAAGGTCAAGGTCAAGGTCCAGGTCAGGGTCAGGGTCAGGGTCAAGTTATAGTTCAATGTAAAGGTCAGGGTTATGGTCAGGTTCAAGGTCAGGGTCAGGGTTAGGGTCAGGTTCAACGTCAAGGTCAAGGTCAGGGTCAAGGTCAAGGTCAAGTCAGGGTAAGGGTCAGGGTCAAGGTCAAGTTCAAGGTCAGGGTCAGGGTAAAGGTCAGGTTCAGGGTCAGGGTAAAGATCAGGGTAAGTCTCAGTGTCACGATCAAGGTCAAGGTCAAGGCCAAGATCAAGGTCAAGGTCAAGGTCAGGGTCAGGGTCAAGGTCAGTGTCAGGGACAGGATCAGTTGCAGGATCAGGGTCCGGTTTAGGGTGAGGGTCAAGGTCAAGGTCAAGGTCAAGGACAGGGTCAAGGTCAGGGTCAGGGTCAAGGTCAGGGTCAGGGTCATTGTCAGGGTCAAGGTCAAGGGCAGTGTCAGGGACAGGATCAGGTGCAGGATCAGGGTCCGGTTTAGGGTGCGGGTCAAGGTCAAGGTCAAGGTCAGGTTCAGGGTCAAGGTCAGGGTCATGGTCAGGGTCAAGGTCAAGGTCAAGTTTAGGGTCAGGGTCAAGTGCAAATTCAGGGTCAGGGTTAAGTTCAGGGTCAGGGTCAAGGTCAAGGTCAAGGTCAGGGTCCATGTCAAGGTCAAGATCAAGGTCAGGTTCAGGGTCAAGATAAAGTTCAAGGTCAAGGTTAGGGTCAGGGACATGGTCAAGGTCAGGGTCAGGATCAGGGTCAAGGTCAGGGTCAGGTGCAGGGTCAGGTTCAGGGTCAAGGTCAGGGTCAAGGTCAAGGTCAAGGTCAAGGTCAAGTTCGGGGTCAAGGTCAAAGTCAAGGTCAAGGTCAAGGTCAGGGTCAGGGTCAAGGTCAGTGTCAGGTAAAGGATCAGTTGCAGGATCAGGGTCCGGTTTAGTGTAAGGGTCAGGGTCAAGGCCAAAGTCAAGGTCAGGGTCAGGGTCAGGGTCAGTGTCAGGGTCATTGTCAGGGTCAAGGTCAAGGGCAGTGTCAGGGTCAAGGTCAAGGTCAGGGTTAGAGTCAAGGTCAGGGTCAAGGTCAGGGTCAGGGTCATCGTCAGGGTCAAGGTCAAGGTCAAGTTCAAGGTCAAGGTCAGGGTCAGGGTCAAGGTCAGTGTCAGGGACAGGATCAGGTGCAGGATCAGGGTCCGGTTTAGGGTGAGGGTCAAGGTCAATGTCAAGGTCAAGGACAGGGTCAAGGTCAGGGTCAGGGTCCATGTCAAGGTCAAGGTCAGGGTCAAGGTCAAGGTCAAGGTCAAGGTCCAGGTCAGGGTCAGGGTCAGGGTCAAGTTATAGTTCAATGTAAAGGTCAGGGTTATGGTCAGGTTCAAGGTCAGGGTCAGGGTTAGGGTCAGGTTCAACGTCAAGGTCAAGGTCAGGGTCAAGGTCAAGGTCAAGTCAGGGTAAGGGTCAGGGTCAAGGTCAAGTTCAAGGTCAGGGTCAGGGTAAAGGTCAGGTTCAGGGTCAGGGTAAAGATCAGGGTAAGTCTCAGTGTCACGATCAAGGTCAAGGTCAAGGCCAAGATCAAGGTCAAGGTCAAGGTCAGGGTCAGGGTCAAGGTCAGTGTCAGGGACAGGATCAGTTGCAGGATCAGGGTCCGGTTTAGGGTGAGGGTCAAGGTCAAGGTCAAGGTCAAGGTCAGGGTCAAGGTCAGGGTCAGGGTCAAGGTCAGGGTCAGGGTCAAGTTCAGTGTCAGGGACAGGATCAGATGCAGGATCAGGGTCCGGTTTAGGGTGAGGGTCAGGGTCAGGGTCAAGGTCAGGGTCAAGGTCGGGGTCAAGGTCAAGGTCAGGGTCAAGGTCAGGGTCAGGGTCAGGGTCTTTGTCAGGATCAAGGTCAAGGGAAGTGTCAGGGTGAGGGTCAAGTTCAAGGTCAGGGTCAGGGTCAAGGTCAGGGTCATGGTCAGGTTCAAGTTCAAGTTCAGGGTCAGGGTCAAGGTCAAGGTCAAGGTCAGGGTCAGGGTCAGGTTCAAGCTCAGGGTCAGGGTCAGGGTCATGGTCAAGGTCAAGGTCAAGGTCAATGTCAGTGTCTGGGTCAAGGTATAGGTCAGGGTCAGGGTCATTGTCAGGGTCAAGTTCAGTGTCAGGTTTCAGCGTAAAGTTCAAAGTCAATGTCAAGGTCAAGGTCACGGTCAGAGTTAGGGTCATGGTCATGTTCAAGTTCAGTGTCAGGGTCAAGGTCAAGGTCAGGGTCAAGGTCAGGGTCAGGGTCAAGGTCAGTGTCAGGGACAGGATCAGTTGCAGGATCAGGGTCCGGTTTAGGGTGAGGGTCAGGGTCAGGGTCAAGGTCAAGGTCAAGGTCAGGGTCAAGGTCAAGGTCAGGGTCAAGGTCAGGGTCAGGGTCTTTGTCAGCGTCAGGGTCTTTGTCAGGGTCAAGGTCAAGGGCAGTGTCAGTGTCAAGGTCAAGGTCAGGGTCAGGGTCAAGGTCAGGGTCATGGTCAGGTTCAAGTTCAAGTTCAGGGTCAGGGTCAGGTTCAACGTCAAGGTCAACATCAGGGTCAAGGTCCAGGTCAAAGTCAGGGTAAGGGTCAGGGTCAAGGTCAAGTTCAAGGTCAGGGTCAGGGTAAAGGTCAATGTCAGGGTCATGCTCAGCATCAAAGTCAAGGTCAGGGTCAGGGTAAGGGTCAAGGTCAAGGTCAGGGTCAGGGTCATTGTCAGGGTCAAGGTCAAGGGCAGTGTCAGGGACAGGATCAGGTGCAGGATCAGGGTCCGGTTTAGGGTGCGGGTCAAGGTCAAGGTCAAGGTCAGGTTCAGGGTCAAGGTCAGGGTCATGGTCACGGTCAAGGTCAAGGTCAAGTTTAGGGTCAGGGTCAAGTGCAAATTCAGGGTCAGGGTTAAGTTCAGGGTCAGGGTCAAGGTCAAGGTCAAGGTCAGGTTCAGGGTCAAGATAAAGTTCAAGGTCAAGGTTAGGGTCAGGGACATGGTCAAGGTCAGGGTCAGGATCAGGGTCAAGGTCAGGGTCAGGTGCAGGGTCAGGTTCAGGGTCAAGGTCAGGGTCAAGGTCAAGGTCAAGGTCAAGGTCAAGGTCAAGTTCGGGGTCAAGGTCAAAGTCAAGGTCAAGGTCAAGGTCAGGGTCAGGGTCAAGGTCAGTGTCAGGTAAAGGATCAGTTGCAGGATCAGGGTCCGGTTTAGTGTAAGGGTCAGGGTCAAGGCCAAAGTCAAGGTCAGGGTCAGGGTCAAGGTCAGTGTCAGGGTCATTGTCAGGGTCAAGGTCAAGGGCAGTGTCAGGGTCAAGGTCAAGGTCAGGGTCAGAGTCAAGGTCAGGGTCAAGGTCAGGGTCAGGGTCATCGTCAGGGTCAAGGTCAAGGTCAAGTTCAAGGTCAAGGTCAGGGTCAGGGTCAAGGTCAGGGTCAGGGACAGGATCAGGTGCAGGATCAGGGTCCGGTTTAGGGTGAGGGTCAAGGTCAATGTCAAGGTCAAGGACAGGGTCAAGGTCAGGGTCAGGGTCCATGTCAAGGTCAAGGTCAGGGTCAAGGTCAAGGTCAAGGTCAAGGTCCAGGTCAGGGTCAGGGTCAAGTTATAGTTCAATGTAAAGGTCAGGGTTATGGTCAGGTTCAAAGTCAGGGTCAGGGTTAGGGTCAGGTTCAACGTCAAGGTCAAGGTCAGGGTCAAGGTCAAGGTCAAGTCAGGGTAAGGGTCAGGGTCAAGGTCAAGTTCAAGGTCAGGGTCAGGGTAAAGGTCAGGTTCAGGGTCAGGGTAAAGATTAGGGTAAGTCTCAGTGTCACGATCAAGGTCAAGGTCAAGGCCAAGATCAAGGTCAAGGTCAAGGTCAGGGTCAGGGTCAAGGTCAGTGTCAGGGACAGGATCAGTTGCAGGATCAGGGTCCGGTTTAGGGTGAGGGTCAAGGTCAAGGTCAAGGTCAAGGTCAGGGTCAAGGTCAGGGTCAGGGTCAAGGTCAGGGTCAGGGTCAAGTTCAGTGTCAGGGACAGGATCAGATGCAGGATCAGGGTCCGGTTTAGGGTGAGGGTCAGGGTCAGGGTCAAGGTCAGGGTCAAGGTCGGGGTCAAGGTCAAGGTCAGGGTCAAGGTCAGGGTCAGGGTCAGGGTCTTTGTCAGGATCAAGGTCAAGGGAAGTGTCAGGGTGAGGGTCAAGGTCAAGGTCAGGGTCAGGGTCAAGGTCAGGGTCATGGTCAGGTTCAAGTTCAAGTTCAGGGTCAGGGTCAAGGTCAAGGTCAAGGTCAGGGTCAGGGTCAGGTTCAAGCTCAGGGTCAGGGTCAGGGTCATGGTCAAGGTCAAGGTCAAGGTCAATGTCAGTGTCTGGGTCAAGGTATAGGTCAGGGTCATTGTCAGGGTCAAGTTCAGTGTCAGGTTTCAGCGTAAAGTTCAAAGTCAATGTCAAGGTCAAGGTCACGGTCAGAGTTAGGGTCATGGTCATGTTCAAGTTCAGTGTCAGGGTCAAGGTCAAGGTCAGGGTCAAGGTCAGGGTCAGGGTCAAGGTCAGTGTCAGGGACAGGATCAGTTGCAGGATCAGGGTCCGGTTTAGGGTGAGGGTCAGGGTCAGGGTCAAGGTCAAGGTCAAGGTCAGGGTCAAGGTCAAGGTCAGGGTCAAGGTCAGGGTCAGGGTCTTTGTCAGCGTCAGGGTCTTTGTCAGGGTCAAGGTCAAGGGCAGTGTCAGTGTCAAGGTCAAGGTCAGGGTCAGGGTCAAGGTCAGGGTCATGGTCAGGTTCAAGTTCAAGTTCAGGGTCAGGGTCAGGTTCAACGTCAAGGTCAACATCAGGGTCAAGGTCCAGGTCAAAGTCAGGGTAAGGGTCAGGGTCAAGGTCAAGTTCAAGGTCAGGGTCAGGGTAAAGGTCAATGTCAGGGTCATGCTCAGCATCAAAGTCAAGGTCAGGGTCAGGGTAAGGGTCAAGGTCAAGGTCAGGGTCAGGGTCAAGGTCAAATTCAGGGTCAGGGTTAAATTCAGAGTCAGGGTCAAGGTCAAGGTCAAGGTCAGGGTCCATGTCAAGGTCAAGGTCAGGGTCATGGTCAGGGTCAAGGTCAAGGTCAAGGTCAGGATCAGGGTCAAAGTCAATGTCAGTGTCAGGGTCAGGGTCAAGGTCAGCGGCAGAGTCAGGGTCAAGATCAAGGTCAGGGTCAGGTTCAAGATAAAGTTCAACGTCCAGGTTACGGTCAGGGACATGGTCAAGATCAGGGTCAGGGTCAATGTCAAGGTCAGATTCATGGTCAGGGTCAAGGTAAAGGTCATGGTCAGGTTCAAATCAGGGTCAGGGTCAAGGTCAAGGTCAGGTTCAGGGTCAGGGTAAAGATCAGGGTAAGGGTCAGTGTCACGATCAAGGTCAAGGTCAAGGTCAAGATCAAGGTCAAGGTCAAAATCAAGGTCAAGGTCAAGGTCAGGGTCATGGTCAGGGTCAGGTGCAGGGTCAGGTTCAGGGTCAAGGTCAGGGTCAAGGTCAAGTTCAAGGTCAAGTTCAGGGTCAAGGTCAAAGTCAAAGTCAAGGTCAAGGTCAGGGTCAGGGACAGGATCAGGTGCTGGATCAGGGTCCGGTTTAGGGTGAGGGTCAAGGTCAAGGTCAAGGTCAAGGACAGGGTCAAGGTCAGGGTCAGGGTCAAGGTCAGGGTCAGGGTCATTGTCAGGGTCAAGGTCAAGGGCAGTGTCAGGGACAGGATCAGGTGCAGGATCAGGGTCCGGTTTAGGGTGCGGGTCAAGGTCAAGGTCAAGGTCAGGTTCAGGGTCAAGGTCAGGGTCATGGTCAGGGTCAAGGTCAAGGTCAAGTTTAGGGTCAGGGTCAAGTGCAAATTCAGGGTCAGGGTTAAGTTCAGGGTCAGGGTCAAGGTCAAGGTCAAGGTCAGGGTCCATGTCAAGGTCAAGATCAAGGTCAGGTTCAGGGTCAAGATAAAGTTCAAGGTCAAGGTTAGGGTCAGGGACATGGTCAAGGTCAGGGTCAGGATCAGGGTCAAGGTCAGGGTCAGGTGCAGGGTCAGGTTCAGGGTCAAGGTCAGGGTCAAGGTCAAGGTCAAGGTCAAGGTCAAGTTCGGGGTCAAGGTCAAAGTCAAGGTCAAGGTCAAGGTCAGGGTCAGGGTCAAGGTCAGTGTCAGGTAAAGGATCAGTTGCAGGATCAGGGTCCGGTTTAGTGTAAGGGTCAGGGTCAAGGCCAAAGTCAAGGTCAAGGTCAGGGTCAAGGTCAGGGTCAGGGTCAAGGTCAGTGTCAGGGTCATTGTCAGGGTCAAGGTCAAGGGCAGTGTCAGGGTCAAGGTCAAGGTCAGGGTCAGGGTCAAGGTCAGTGTCAGGGACAGGATCAGGTGCAGGATCAGGGTCCGGTTTAGGGTGAGGGTCAAGGTCAATGTCAAGGTCAAGGACAGGGTCAAGGTCAGGGTCAGGGTCCATGTCAAGGTCAAGGTCAGGGTCAAGGTCAAGGTCAAGGTCAGGGTCAAGGTGAAGGTCAGGGTCAGGGTCAAGTTATAGTTCAATGTAAAGGTCAGGGTTATGGTCAGGTTCAAGGTCAGGGTCAGGGTTAGGGTCAGGTTCAACGTCAAGGTCAAGGTCAGGGTCAAGGTCAAGGTCAAGTCAGGGTAAGGGTCAGGGTCAAGGTCAAGTTCAAGGTCAGGGTCAGGGTCAAGGTCAGGTTCAGGGTCAGGGTAAAGATCAGGGTAAGTCTCAGTGTCACGATCAAGGTCAAGGTCAAGGCCAAGATCAAGGTCAAGGTCAAGGTCAGGGTCAGGGTCAAGGTCAGTGTCAGGGACAGGATCAGTTGCAGGATCAGGGTCCGGTTTAGGGTGAGGGTCAAGGTCAAGGTCAAGGTCAAGGTCAGGGTCAAGGTCAGGGTCAGGGTCAAGGTCAGGGTCAGGGTCAAGTTCAGTGTCAGGGACAGGATCAGATGCAGGATCAGGGTCCGGTTTAGGGTGAGGGTCAGGGTCAGGGTCAAGGTCAAGGTCAAGGTCAGGGTCAAGGTCAAGGTCAGGGTCAAGGTCAGGGTCAGGGTCAAGGTCAGGGTCAGGGTCTTTGTCAGGGTCAAGGTCAAGGGCAGTGTCAGTGTCAAGGTCAAGGTCAGGGTCAGGGTCAAGGTCAGGGTCATGGTCAGGTTCAAGTTCAAGTTCAGGGTCAGGGTCAGGTTCAACGTCAAGGTCAACGTCAGGGTCAAGGTCCAGGTCAAAGTCAGGGTAAGGGTCAGGGTCAAGGTCAAGTTCAAGGTCAGGGTCAGGGTAAAGGTCAATGTCAGGGTCATGCTCAGCATCAAAGTCAAGGTCAGGGTCAGGGTAAGGGTCAAGGTCAAGGTCAGGGTCAGGGTCAAGGTCAAATTCAGGGTCAGGGTTAAATTCAGGGTCAGGGTCAAGGTCAAGGTCAAGGTCAGGGTCCATGTCAAGGTCAAGGTCAGGGTCAAGGTCAGGGTCAAGGTCAAGGTCAAGGTCAGGATCAGGGTCAAAGTCAATGTCAGTGTCAGGGTAAGGGTCAAGGTCAGCGGCAGAGTCAGGGTCAAGATCAAGGTCAGGGTCAGGTTCAAGATAAAGTTCAAGGTCCAGGTTACGGTCAGGGACATGGTCAAGATCAGGTTCAGGGTCAATGTCAAGGTCAGATTCATGGTCAGGGTCAAGGTAAAGGTCATGGTCAGGTTCAAATCAGGGTCAGGGTCAAGGTCAAGGTCAGGTTCAGGGTCAGGGTAAAGATCAGGGTAAGGGTCAGTGTCACGATCAAGGTCAAGGTCAAGGTCAAGATCAAGGTCAAGGTCAAAATCAAGGTCAAGGTCAAGGTCAGGGTCATGGTCAGGGTCAGGTGCAGGGTCAGGTTCAGGGTCAAGGTCAGGGTCAAGGTCAAGTTCAAGGTCAAGTTCAGGGTCAAGGTCAAAGTCAAAGTCAAGGTCAAGGTCAAGGTCAAGGTCAGGGATAGGATCAGGTGCTGGATCAGGGTCCGGTTTAGGGTGCGGGTCAAGGTCAAGGTCAAGGTCAAGGACAGGGTCAATGTCAGGGTCAGGGTCAAGGTCAGGGTCAGGGTCATTGTCAGGGTCAAGGTCAAGGGCAGTGTCAGGGACAGGATCAGGTGCAGGATCAGGGTCCGGTTTAGGGTGCGGGTCAAGGTCAAGGTCAAGGTCAGGTTCAGGGTCAAGGTCAGGGTCATGGTCAGGGTCAAGGTCAAGGTCAAGTTTAGGGTCAGGGTCAAGTGCAAATTCAGGGTCAGGGTTAAGTTCAGGGTCAGGGTCAAGGTCAAGGTCAAGGTCAGGGTCCATGTCAAGGTCAAGATCAAGGTCAGGTTCAGGGTCAAGATAAAGTTCAAGGTCAAGGTTAGGGTCAGGGACATCGTCAAGGTCAGGGTCAGGTTCAAGATAAAGTTCAAGGTCCAGGTTACGGTCAGGGACATGGTCAAGATCAGGTTCAGGGTCAATGTCAAGGTCAGATTCATGGTCAGGGTCAAGGTAAAGGTCATGGTCAGGTTCAAATCAGTGTCACGATCAAGGTCAAGGTCAAGGTCAAGATCAAGGTCAAGGTCAAAATCAAGGTCAAGGTCAAGGTCAGGGTCATGGTCAGGGTCAGGTGCAGGGTCAGGTTCAGGGTCAAGGTCAGGGTCAAGGTCAAGTTCAAGGTCAAGTTCAGGGTCAAGGTCAAAGTCAAAGTCAAGGTCAAGGTCAGGGTCAGGGACAGGATCAGGTGCTGGATCAGGGTCCGGTTTAGGGTGAGGGTCAAGGTCAAGGTCAAGGTCAAGGACAGGGTCAAGGTCAGGGTCAGGGTCAAGGTCAGGGTCAGGGACAGGATCAGTTGCAGGATCAGGGTCCGGTTTAGGGTGAGGGTCAGGGTCAGGGTCAAGGTCAAGGTCAAGGTCAGGGTCAAGGTCAAGGTCAGGGTCAAGGTCAGGGTCAGGGTCAAGGTCAGGGTCAGGGTCTTTGTCAGGGTCAAGTTCAAGGGCAGTGTCAGTGTCAAGGTCAAGGTCAGGGTCAGGGTCAAGGTCAGGGTCATGGTCAGGTTCAAGTTCAAGTTCAGGGTCAGGGTCAGGTTCAACGTCAAGGTCAACGTCAGGGTCAAGGTCCAGGTCAAAGTCAGGGTAAGGGTCAGGGTCAAGGTCAAGTTCAAGGTCAGGTTCAGGGTAAAGGTCAATGTCAGGGTCATGCTCAGCATCAAAGTCAAGGTCAGGGTCAGGGTAAGGGTCAAGGTCAAGGTCAGGGTCAGGGTCAAGGTCAAATTCAGGGTCAGGGTTAAATTCAGGGTCAGGGTCAAGGTCAAGGTCAAGGTCAGGGTCCATGTCAAGGTCAAGGTCAGGGTCAAGGTCAGGGTCAAGGTCAAGGTCAAGGTCTGTATCAGGGTCAAAGTCAATGTCAGTGTCAGGGTAAGGGTCAAGGTCAGCGGCAGAGTCAGGGTCAAGATCAAGGTCAGGGTCAGGTTCAAGATAAAGTTCAAGGTCCAGGTTACGGTCAGGGACATGGTCAAGATCAGGTTCAGGGTCAATGTCAAGGTCAGATTCATGGTCAGGGTCAAGGTAAAGGTCATGGTCAGGTTCAAATCAGGGTCAGGGTCAAGGTCAAGGTCAGGTTCAGGGTCAGGGTAAAGATCAGGGTAAGGGTCAGTGTCACGATCAAGGTCAAGGTCAAGGTCAAGATCAAGGTCAAGGTCAAAATCAAGGTCAAGGTCAAGGTCAGGGTCATGGTCAGGGTCAGGTGCAGGGTCAGGTTCAGGGTCAAGGTCAGGGTCAAGGTCAAGTTCAAGGTCAAGTTCAGGGTCAAGGTCAAAATCAAAGTCAAGGTCAAGGTCAGGGTCAGGGTCAGGGATAGGATCAGGTGCTGGATCAGGGTCCGGTTTAGGGTGAGGGTCAAGGTCAAGGTCAAGGTCAAGGACAGGGTCAATGTCAGGGTCAGGGTCAAGGTCAGGGTCAGGGTCATTGTCAGGGTCAAGGTCAAGGGCAGTGTCAGGGACAGGATCAGGTGCAGGATCAGGGTCCGGTTTAGGGTGCGGGTCAAGGTCAAGGTCAAGGTCAGGTTCAGGGTCAAGGTCAGGGTCATGGTCAGGGTCAAGGTCAAGGTCAAGTTTAGGGTCAGGGTCAAGTGCAAATTCAGGGTCAGGGTTAAGTTCAGGGTCAGGGTCAAGGTCAAGGTCAAGGTCAGGGTCCATGTCAAGGTCAAGATCAAGGTCAGGTTCAGGGTCAAGATAAAGTTCAAGGTCAAGGTTAGGGTCAGGGACATGGTCAAGGTCAGGGTCAGGTTCAAGATAAAGTTCAAGGTCCAGGTTACGGTCAGGGACATGGTCAAGATCAGGTTCAGGGTCAATGTCAAGGTCAGATTCATGGTCAGTGTCAAGGTAAAGGTCATGGTCAGGTTCAAATCAGGGTCAGGGTCAAGGTCAAGGTCAGGTTCAGGGTCAGGGTAAAGATCAGGGTAAGGGTCAGTGTCACGATCAAGGTCAAGGTCAAGGTCAAGATCAAGGTCAAGGTCAAAATCAAGGTCAAGGTCAAGGTCAGGGTCATGGTCAGGGTCAGGTGCAGGGTCAGGTTCAGGGTCAAGGTCAGGGTCAAGGTCAAGTTCAAGGTCAAGTTCAGGGTCAAGGTCAAAGTCAAAGTCAAGGTCAAGGTCAGGGTCAGGGACAGGATCAGGTGCTGGATCAGGGTCCGGTTTAGGGTGAGGGTCAAGGTCAAGGTCAAGGTCAAGGACAGGGTCAATGTCAGGGTCAGGGCCAAGGTCAGGGTCAGGGTCATTGTCAGGGTCAAGGTCAAGGGCAGTGTCAGGGACAGGATCAGGTGCAGGATCAGGGTCCGGTTTAGGGTGCGGGTCAAGGTCAAGGTCAAGGTCAGGTTCAGGGTCAAGGTCAGGGTCATGGTCACGGTCAAGGTCAAGGTCAAGTTTAGGGTCAGGGTCAAGTGCAAATTCAGGGTCAGGGTTAAGTTCAGGGTCAGGGTCAAGGTCAAGGTCAAGGTCAGGGTCCATGTCAAGGTCAAGATCAAGGTCAGGTTCAGGGTCAAGATAAAGTTCAAGGTCAAGGTTAGGGTCAGGGACATGGTCAAGGTCAGGGTCAGGATCAGGGTCAAGGTCAGGGTCAGGTGCAGGGTCAGGTTCAGGGTCAAGGTCAGGGTCAAGGTCAAGGTCAAGGTCAAGGTCAAGTTCGGGGTCAAGGTCAAAGTCAAGGTCAAGGTCAAGGTCAGGGTCAGGGTCAAGGTCAGTGTCAGGTAAAGGATCAGTTGCAGGATCAGGGTCCGGTTTAGTGTAAGGGTCAGGGTCAAGGCCAAAGTCAAGGTCAAGGTCAGGGTCAAGGTCAGGGTCAGGGTCAAGGTCAGTGTCAGGGTCATTGTCAGGGTCAAGGTCAAGGGCAGTGTCAGGGTCAAGGTCAAGGTCAGGGTTAGAGTCAAGGTCAGGGTCAAGGTCAGGGTCAGGGTCATCGTCAGGGTCAAGGTCAAGGTCAAGTTCAAGGTCAAGGTCAGGGTCAGGGTCAAGGTCAGTGTCAGGGACAGGATCAGGTGCAGGATCAGGGTCCGGTTTAGGGTGAGGGTCAAGGTCAATGTCAAGGTCAAGGACAGGGTCAAGGTCAGGGTCAGGGTCCATGTCAAGGTCAAGGTCAGGGTCAAGGTCAAGGTCAAGGTCAGGGTCAAGGTCAAGGTCAGGGTCAGGGTCAAGTTATAGTTCAATGTAAAGGTCAGGGTTATGGTCAGGTTCAAGGTCAGGGTCAGGGTTAGGGTCAGGTTCAACGTCAAGGTCAAGGTCAGGGTCAAGGTCAAGGTCAAGTCAGGGTAAGGGTCAGGGTCAAGGTCAAGTTCAAGGTCAGGGTCAGGGTCAAGGTCAGGTTCAGGGTCAGGGTAAAGATCAGGGTAAGTCTCAGTGTCACGATCAAGGTCAAGGTCAAGGCCAAGATCAAGGTCAAGGTCAAGGTCAGGGTCAGGGTCAAGGTCAGTGTCAGGGACAGGATCAGTTGCAGGATCAGGGTCCGGTTTAGGGTGAGGGTCAAGGTCAAGGTCAAGGTCAAGGTCAGGGTCAAGGTCAGGGTCAGGGTCAAGGTCAGGGTCAGGGTCAAGTTCAGTGTCAGGGACAGGATCAGATGCAGGATCAGGGTCCGGTTTAGGGTGAGGGTCAGGGTCAGGGTCAAGGTCAAGGTCAAGGTCAGGGTCAAGGTCAAGGTCAGGGTCAAGGTCAGGGTCAGGGTCAGGTGAAGGGTCAAGGGTCAAGGTCAAGGTCAGGGTCATGGTCAGGTTCAAGGTCAAGGGCAGTGTCCGGGTCAAGGTCAGGGTCATGGTCAGGTTCAAGTTCAAGTTCAGGGTCAGGGTCAGGTTCAACGTCAAGGTCAACATCAGGGTCAAGGTCCAGGTCAAAGTCAGGGTAAGGGTCAGGGTCAAGGTCAAGTTCAAGGTCAGGGTCAGGGTAAAGGTCAATGTCAGGGTCATGCTCAGCATCAAAGTCAAGGTCAGGGTCAGGGTCAATGTCAAGGTCAGATTCAGGGTCAGGGTCAAGGTCAAATTCAGGGTCAGGGTTAAATTCAGGGTCAGGGTCAGGGTAAGGGTCAAGGTCGGCGGCAGAGTCAGGGTCAAGATCAAGGTCAGGGTCAGGTTCAAGATAAAGTTCAAGGTCCAGGTTACGGTCAGGGACATGGTCAAGATCAGGGTCAGGGTCAATGTCAAGGTCAGATTCATGGTCAGGGTCAAGGTAAAGGTCATGGTCAGGTTCAAATCAGGGTCAGGGTCAAGGTCAAGGTCAGGTTCAGGGTCAGGGTAAAGATCAGGGTAAGGGTCAGTGTCACGATCAAGGTCAAGGTCAAGGTCAAGATCAAGGTCAAGGTCAAAATCAAGGTCAAGGTCAAGGTCAGGGTCATGGTCAGGGTCAGGTGCAGGGTCAGGTTCAGGGTCAAGGTCAGGGTCAAAGTCAAGTTCAAGGTCAAGTTCAGGGTCAAGGTCAAAGTCAAAGTCAAGGTCAAGGTCAGGGTCAGGGTCAGGGATAGGATCAGGTGCTGGATCAGGGTCCGGTTTAGGGTGCGGGTCAAGGTCAAGGTCAAGGTCAAGGTCGAGGACAGGGTCAATGTCAGGGTCAGGGTCAAGGTCAGGGTCAGGGTCATTGTCAGGGTCAAGGTCAAGGGCAGTGTCAGGGACAGGATCAGGTGCAGGATCAGGGTCCGGTTTAGGGTGCGGGTCAAGGTCAAGGTCAAGGTCAGGTTCAGGGTCAAGGTCAGGGTCATGGTCAGGGTCAAGGTCAAGGTCAAGTTTAGGGTCAGGGTCAAGTGCAAATTCAGGGTCAGGGTTAAGTTCAGGGTCAGGGTCAAGGTCAAGGTCAAGGTCAGGGTCCATGTCAAGGTCAAGATCAAGGTCAGGTTCAGGGTCAAGATAAAGTTCAAGGTCAAGGTTAGGGTCAGGGACATGGTCAAGGTCAGGGTCAGGTTCAAGATAAAGTTCAAGGTCCAGGTTACGGTCAGGGACATGGTCAAGATCAGGTTCAGGGTCAATGTCAAGGTCAGATTCATGGTCAGGGTCAAGGTAAAGGTCATGGTCAGGTTCAAATCAGGGTCAGGGTCAAGGTCAAGGTCAGGTTCAGGGTCAGGGTAAAGATCAGGGTAAGGGTCAGTGTCACGATCAAGGTCAAGGTCAAGGTCAAGATCAAGGTCAAGGTCAAAATCAAGGTCAAGGTCAAGGTCAGGGTCATGGTCAGGGTCAGGTGCAGGGTCAGGTTCAGGGTCAAGGTCAGGGTCAAGGTCAAGTTCAAGGTCAAGTTCAGGGTCAAGGTCAAAGTCAAAGTCAAGGTCAAGGTCAGGGTCAGGGACAGGATCAGGTGCTGGATCAGGGTCCGGTTTAGGGTGAGGGTCAAGGTCAAGGTCAAGGTCAAGGACAGGGTCAATGTCAGGGTCAGGGCCAAGGTCAGGGTCAGGGTCATTGTCAGGGTCAAGGTCAAGGGCAGTGTCAGGGACAGGATCAGGTGCAGGATCAGGGTCCGGTTTAGGGTGCGGGTCAAGGTCAAGGTCAAGGTCAGGTTCAGGGTCAAGGTCAGGGTCATGGTCACGGTCAAGGTCAAGGTCAAGTTTAGGGTCAGGGTCAAGTGCAAATTCAGGGTCAGGGTTAAGTTCAGGGTCAGGGTCAAGGTCAAGGTCAAGGTCAGGGTCCATGTCAAGGTCAAGATCAAGGTCAGGTTCAGGGTCAAGATAAAGTTCAAGGTCAAGGTTAGGGTCAGGGACATGGTCAAGGTCAGGGTCAGGATCAGGGTCAAGGTCAGGGTCAGGTGCAGGGTCAGGTTCAGGGTCAAGGTCAGGGTCAAGGTCAAGGTCAAGGTCAAGGTCAAGTTCGGGGTCAAGGTCAAAGTCAAGGTCAAGGTCAAGGTCAGGGTCAGGGTCAAGGTCAGTGTCAGGTAAAGGATCAGTTGCAGGATCAGGGTCCGGTTTAGTGTAAGGGTCAGGGTCAAGGCCAAAGTCAAGGTCAAGGTCAGGGTCAAGGTCAGGGTCAGGGTCAAGGTCAGTGTCAGGGTCATTGTCAGGGTCAAGGTCAAGGGCAGTGTCAGGGTCAAGGTCAAGGTCAGGGTTAGAGTCAAGGTCAGGGTCAAGGTCAGGGTCAGGGTCATCGTCAGGGTCAAGGTCAAGGTCAAGTTCAAGGTCAAGGTCAGGGTCAGGGTCAAGGTCAGTGTCAGGGACAGGATCAGGTGCAGGATCAGGGTCCGGTTTAGGGTGAGGGTCAAGGTCAATGTCAAGGTCAAGGACAGGGTCAAGGTCAGGGTCAGGGTCCATGTCAAGGTCAAGGTCAGGGTCAAGGTCAAGGTCAAGGTCAGGGTCAAGGTCAAGGTCAGGGTCAGGGTCAAGTTATAGTTCAATGTAAAGGTCAGGGTTATGGTCAGGTTCAAGGTCAGGGTCAGGGTTAGGGTCAGGTTCAACGTCAAGGTCAAGGTCAGGGTCAAGGTCAAGGTCAAGTCAGGGTAAGGGTCAGGGTCAAGGTCAAGTTCAAGGTCAGGGTCAGGGTCAAGGTCAGGTTCAGGGTCAGGGTAAAGATCAGGGTAAGTCTCAGTGTCACGATCAAGGTCAAGGTCAAGGCCAAGATCAAGGTCAAGGTCAAGGTCAGGGTCAGGGTCAAGGTCAGTGTCAGGGACAGGATCAGTTGCAGGATCAGGGTCCGGTTTAGGGTGAGGGTCAAGGTCAAGGTCAAGGTCAAGGTCAGGGTCAAGGTCAGGGTCAGGGTCAAGGTCAGGGTCAGGGTCAAGTTCAGTGTCAGGGACAGGATCAGATGCAGGATCAGGGTCCGGTTTAGGGTGAGGGTCAGGGTCAGGGTCAAGGTCAAGGTCAAGGTCAGGGTCAAGGTCAAGGTCAGGGTCAAGGTCAGGGTCAGGGTCAAGGTCAGGGTCAGGGTCTTTGTCAGGGTCAAGGTCAAGGGCAGTGTCAGTGTCAAGGTCAAGGTCAGGGTCAGGGTCAAGGTCAGGGTCATGGTCAGGTTCAAGTTCAAGTTCAGGGTCAGGGTCAGGTTCAACGTCAAGGTCAACGTCAGGGTCAAGGTCCAGGTCAAAGTCAGGGTAAGGGTCAGGGTCAAGGTCAAGTTCAAGGTCAGGGTCAGGGTAAAGGTCAATGTCAGGGTCATGCTCAGCATCAAAGTCAAGGTCAGGGTCAGGGTCAATGTCAAGGTCAGATTCAGGGTCAGGGTCAAGGTCAAATTCAGGGTCAGGGTTAAATTCAGGGTCAGGGTCAGGGTAAGGGTCAAGGTCGGCGGCAGAGTCAGGGTCAAGATCAAGGTCAGGGTCAGGTTCAAGATAAAGTTCAAGGTCCAGGTTACGGTCAGGGACATGGTCAAGATCAGGGTCAGGGTCAATGTCAAGGTCAGATTCATGGTCAGGGTCAAGGTAAAGGTCATGGTCAGGTTCAAATCAGGGTCAGGGTCAAGGTCAAGGTCAGGTTCAGGGTCAGGGTAAAGATCAGGGTAAGGGTCAGTGTCACGATCAAGGTCAAGGTCAAGGTCAAGATCAAGGTCAAGGTCAAAATCAAGGTCAAGGTCAAGGTCAGGGTCATGGTCAGGGTCAGGTGCAGGGTCAGGTTCAGGGTCAAGGTCAGGGTCAAGGTCAAGTTCAAGGTCAAGTTCAGGGTCAAGGTCAAAGTCAAAGTCAAGGTCAAGGTCAGGGTCAGGGTCAGGGATAGGATCAGGTGCTGGATCAGGGTCCGGTTTAGGGTGCGGGTCAAGGTCAAGGTCAAGGTCAAGGTCAAGGACAGGGTCAATGTCAGGGTCAGGGTCAAGGTCAGGGTCAGGGTCATTGTCAGGGTCAAGGTCAAGGGCAGTGTCAGGGACAGGATCAGGTGCAGGATCAGGGTCCGGTTTAGGGTGCGGGTCAAGGTCAAGGTCAAGGTCAGGTTCAGGGTCAAGGTCAGGGTCATGGTCAGGGTCAAGGTCAAGGTCAAGTTTAGGGTCAGGGTCAAGTGCAAATTCAGGGTCAGGGTTAAGTTCAGGGTCAGGGTCAGGGTCAAGTTATAGTTCAATGTAAAGGTCAGGGTTATGGTCAGGTTCAAGGTCAGGGTCAGGGTTAGGGTCAGGTTCAACGTCAAGGTCAAGGTCAGGGTCAAGGTCAAGGTCAAGTCAGGGTAAGGGTCAGGGTCAAGGTCAAGTTCAAGGTCAGGGTCAGGGTAAAGGTCAATGTCAGGGTCATGCTCAGCATCAAAGTCAAGGTCAGGGTCAGGGTAAGGGTCAAGGTCAGGGTCAGGGTCAGGGTCAAGGTCAAATTCAGGGTCAGGGTTAAATTCAGGGTCAGGGTCAAGGTCAAGGTCAAGGTCAGGGTCCATGTCAAGGTCAAGGTCAGGGTCAAGGTCAGGGTCAAGGTCAAGGTCAAGGTCAGGATCAGGGTCAAAATCAATGTCAGGGTCAGGGTCAGGGTCAAGGTCAGCGGCAGATTCAGGGTCAAGATCAAGGTCAGGGTCAGGTTCAAGATAAAGTTCAAGGTCCAGGTTAGGATCAGGGACATGGTCAAGATCAGGGTCAGGGTCAATGTCAAGGTCAGATTCATGGTCAGGGTCAAGGTAAAGGTCATGGTCAGGTTCAAATCAGGGTCAGGGTCAAGGTCAAGGTCAGGTTCAGGGTCAGGGTAAAGATCAGGGTAAGGGTCAGTGTCACGATCAAGGTCAAGGTCAAGATCAAGGTCAAGGTCAAACTCAAGGTCAAGGTCAAGGTCAGGGTCATGGTCAGGGTCAGGTGCAGGGTCAGGTTCAGGGTCAAGGTCAGGGTCAAGGTCAAGTTCAAGGTCAAGTTCAGGGTCAAGGTCAAAGTCAAAGTCAAGGTCAAGGTCAAGGTCAGGTTCAGGGTCAAGATAAAGTTCAAGGTCAAGGTTAGGGTCAGGGACATGGTCAAGGTCAGGGTCAGGTTCAAGATAAAGTTCAAGGTCCAGGTTACGGTCAGGGACATGGTCAAGATCAGGTTCAGGGTCAATGTCAAGGTCAGATTCATGGTCAGGGTCAAGGTAAAGGTCATGGTCAGGTTCAAATCAGGGTCAGGGTCAAGGTCAAGGTCAGGTTCAGGGTCAGGGTAAAGATCAGGGTAAGGGTCAGTGTCACGATCAAGGTCAAGGTCAAGGTCAAGATCAAGGTCAAGGTCAAAATCAAGGTCAAGGTCAAGGTCAGGGTCATGGTCAGGGTCAGGTGCAGGGTCAGGTTCAGGGTCAAGGTCAGGGTCAAGGTCAAGTTCAAGGTCAAGTTCAGGGTCAAGGTCAAAGTCAAAGTCAAGGTCAAGGTCAGGGTCAGGGACAGGATCAGGTGCTGGATCAGGGTCCGGTTTAGGGTGAGGGTCAAGGTCAAGGTCAAGGTCAAGGACAGGGTCAATGTCAGGGTCAGGGCCAAGGTCAGGGTCAGGGTCATTGTCAGGGTCAAGGTCAAGGGCAGTGTCAGGGACAGGATCAGGTGCAGGATCAGGGTCCGGTTTAGGGTGCGGGTCAAGGTCAAGGTCAAGGTCAGGTTCAGGGTCAAGGTCAGGGTCATGGTCACGGTCAAGGTCAAGGTCAAGTTTAGGGTCAGGGTCAAGTGCAAATTCAGGGTCAGGGTTAAGTTCAGGGTCAGGGTCAAGGTCAAGGTCAAGGTCAGGGTCCATGTCAAGGTCAAGATCAAGGTCAGGTTCAGGGTCAAGATAAAGTTCAAGGTCAAGGTTAGGGTCAGGGACATGGTCAAGGTCAGGGTCAGGATCAGGGTCAAGGTCAGGGTCAGGTGCAGGGTCAGGTTCAGGGTCAAGGTCAGGGTCAAGGTCAAGGTCAAGGTCAAGGTCAAGTTCGGGGTCAAGGTCAAAGTCAAGGTCAAGGTCAAGGTCAGGGTCAGGGTCAAGGTCAGTGTCAGGTAAAGGATCAGTTGCAGGATCAGGGTCCGGTTTAGTGTAAGGGTCAGGGTCAAGGCCAAAGTCAAGGTCAAGGTCAGGGTCAAGGTCAGGGTCAGGGTCAAGGTCAGTGTCAGGGTCATTGTCAGGGTCAAGGTCAAGGGCAGTGTCAGGGTCAAGGTCAAGGTCAGGGTCAGAGTCAAGGTCAGGGTCAAGGTCAGGGTCAGGGTCATCGTCAGGGTCAAGGTCAAGGTCAAGTTCAAGGTCAAGGTCAGGGTCAGGGTCAAGGTCAGTGTCAGGGACAGGATCAGGTGCAGGATCAGGGTCCGGTTTAGGGTGAGGGTCAAGGTCAATGTCAAGGTCAAGGACAGGGTCAAGGTCAGGGTCAGGGTCCATGTCAAGGTCAAGGTCAGGGTCAAGGTCAAGGTCAAGGTCAGGGTCAAGGTCAAGGTCAGGGTCAGGGTCAAGTTATAGTTCAATGTAAAGGTCAGGGTTATGGTCAGGTTCAAGGTCAGGGTCAGGGTTAGGGTCAGGTTCAACGTCAAGGTCAAGGTCAGGGTCAAGGTCAAGGTCAAGTCAGGGTAAGGGTCAGGGTCAAGGTCAAGTTCAAGGTCAGGGTCAGGGTCAAGGTCAGGTTCAGGGTCAGGGTAAAGATCAGGGTAAGTCTCAGTGTCACGATCAAGGTCAAGGTCAAGGCCAAGATCAAGGTCAAGGTCAAGGTCAGGGTCAGGGTCAAGGTCAGTGTCAGGGACAGGATCAGTTGCAGGATCAGGGTCCGGTTTAGGGTGAGGGTCAAGGTCAAGGTCAAGGTCAAGGTCAGGGTCAAGGTCAGGGTCAGGGTCAAGGTCAGGGTCAGGGTCAAGTTCAGTGTCAGGGACAGGATCAGATGCAGGATCAGGGTCCGGTTTAGGGTGAGGGTCAGGGTCAGGGTCAAGGTCAAGGTCAAGGTCAGGGTCAAGGTCAAGGTCAGGGTCAAGGTCAGGGTCAGGGTCAAGGTCAGGGTCAGGGTCTTTGTCAGGGTCAAGGTCAAGGGCAGTGTCAGTGTCAAGGTCAAGGTCAGGGTCAGGGTCAAGGTCAGGGTCATGGTCAGGTTCAAGTTCAAGTTCAGGGTCAGGGTCAGGTTCAACGTCAAGGTCAACGTCAGGGTCAAGGTCCAGGTCAAAGTCAGGGTAAGGGTCAGGGTCAAGGTCAAGTTCAAGGTCAGGGTCAGGGTAAAGGTCAATGTCAGGGTCATGCTCAGCATCAAAGTCAAGGTCAGGGTCAGGGTCAATGTCAAGGTCAGATTCAGGGTCAGGGTCAAGGTCAAATTCAGGGTCAGGGTTAAATTCAGGGTCAGGGTCAAGGTCAAGGTCAAGGTCAGGGTCCATGTCAAGGTCAAGGTCAGGGTCAAGGTCAGGGTCAAGGTCAAGGTCAAGGTCAGGATCAGGGTCAAAGTCAATGTCAGTGTCAGGGTAAGGGTCAAGGTCGGCGGCAGAGTCAGGGTCAAGATCAAGGTCAGGGTCAGGTTCAAGATAAAGTTCAAGGTCCAGGTTACGGTCAGGGACATGGTCAAGATCAGGGTCAGGGTCAATGTCAAGGTCAGATTCATGGTCAGGGTCAAGGTAAAGGTCATGGTCAGGTTCAAATCAGGGTCAGGGTCAAGGTCAAGGTCAGGTTCAGGGTCAGGGTAAAGATCAGGGTAAGGGTCAGTGTCACGATCAAGGTCAAGGTCAAGGTCAAGATCAAGGTCAAGGTCAAAATCAAGGTCAAGGTCAAGGTCAGGGTCATGGTCAGGGTCAGGTGCAGGGTCAGGTTCAGGGTCAAGGTCAGGGTCAAGGTCAAGTTCAAGGTCAAGTTCAGGGTCAAGGTCAAAGTCAAAGTCAAGGTCAAGGTCAGGGTCAGGGTCAGGGATAGGATCAGGTGCTGGATCAGGGTCCGGTTTAGGGTGCGGGTCAAGGTCAAGGTCAAGGTCAAGGTCAAGGACAGGGTCAATGTCAGGGTCAGGGTCAAGGTCAGGGTCAGGGTCATTGTCAGGGTCAAGGTCAAGGGCAGTGTCAGGGACAGGATCAGGTGCAGGATCAGGGTCCGGTTTAGGGTGCGGGTCAAGGTCAAGGTCAAGGTCAGGTTCAGGGTCAAGGTCAGGGTCATGGTCAGGGTCAAGGTCAAGGTCAAGTTTAGGGTCAGGGTCAAGTGCAAATTCAGGGTCAGGGTTAAGTTCAGGGTCAGGGTCAAGGTCAAGGTCAAGGTCAGGGTCCATGTCAAGGTCAAGATCAAGGTCAGGTTCAGGGTCAAGATAAAGTTCAAGGTCAAGGTTAGGGTCAGGGACATGGTCAAGGTCAGGGTCAGGTTCAAGATAAAGTTCAAGGTCCAGGTTACGGTCAGGGACATGGTCAAGATCAGGTTCAGGGTCAATGTCAAGGTCAGATTCATGGTCAGGGTCAAGGTAAAGGTCATGGTCAGGTTCAAATCAGGGTCAGGGTCAAGGTCAAGGTCAGGTTCAGGGTCAGGGTAAAGATCAGGGTAAGGGTCAGTGTCACGATCAAGGTCAAGGTCAAGGTCAAGATCAAGGTCAAGGTCAAAATCAAGGTCAAGGTCAAGGTCAGGGTCATGGTCAGGGTCAGGTGCAGGGTCAGGTTCAGGGTCAAGGTCAGGGTCAAGGTCAAGTTCAAGGTCAAGTTCAGGGTCAAGGTCAAAGTCAAAGTCAAGGTCAAGGTCAGGGTCAGGGACAGGATCAGGTGCTGGATCAGGGTCCGGTTTAGGGTGAGGGTCAAGGTGAAGGTCAAGGTCAAGGACAGGGTCAAGGTCAGGGTCAGGGTCAAGGTCAGGGTCAGGGTCATTGTCAGGGTCAAGGTCAAGGGCAGTGTCAGGGACAGGATCAGGTGCAGGATCAGGGTCCGGTTTAGGGTGCGGGTCAAGGTCAAGGTCAAGGTCAGGTTCAGGGTCAAGGTCAGGGTCATGGTCAGGGTCAAGGTCAAGGTCAAGTTTAGGGTCAGGGTCAAGTGCAAATTCAGGGTCAGGGTTAAGTTCAGGGTCAGGGTCAAGGTCAAGGTCAAGGTCAGGGTCCATGTCAAGGTCAAGATCAAGGTCAGGTTCAGGGTCAAGATAAAGTTCAAGGTCAAGGTTAGGGTCAGGGACATGGTCAAGGTCAGGGTCAGGATCAGGGTCAAGGTCAGGGTCAGGTGCAGGGTCAGGTTCAGGGTCAAGGTCAGGGTCAAGGTCAAGGTCAAGGTCAAGGTCAAGTTCGGGGTCAAGGTCAAAGTCAAGGTCAAGGTCAAGGTCAGGGTCAGGGTCAAGGTCAGTGTCAGGGACAGGATCAGTTGCAGGATCAGGGTCCGGTTTAGTGTAAGGGTGAGGCTCAGGGCCAAAGTCAAGGTCAAGGTCAGGGTCAGGGTCAAGGTCAGTGTCAGGGTCATTGTCAGGGTCAAGGTCAAGGGCAGTGTCAGGGTCAAGGTCAAGGTCAGGGTCAGAGTCAAGGTCAGGGTCAAGGTCAGGGTCAGGGTCATCGTCAGGGTCAAGGTCAAGGTCAAGTTCAAGGTCAAGGTCAGGGTCAGGGTCAAGGTCAGTGTCAGGGACAGGATCAGGTGCAGGATCAGGGTCCGGTTTAGGGTGAGGGTCAAGGTCAATGTCAAGGTCAAGGACAGGGTCAAGGTCAGGGTCAGGGTCCATGTCAAGGTCAAGGTCAGGGTCAAGGTCAAGGTCAAGGTCAGGGTCAAGGTCAAGGTCAGGGTCAGGGTCAAGTTATAGTTCAATGTAAAGGTCAGGGTTATGGTCAGGTTCAAGGTCAGGGTCAGGGTTAGGGTCAGGTTCAACGTCAAGGTCAAGGTCAGGGTCAAGGTCAAGGTCAAGTCAGGGTAAGGGTCAGGGTCAAGGTCAAGTTCAAGGTCAGGGTCAGGGTCAAGGTCAGGTTCAGGGTCAGGGTAAAGATCAGGGTAAGTCTCAGTGTCACGATCAAGGTCAAGGTCAAGGCCAAGATCAAGGTCAAGGTCAAGGTCAGGGTCAGGGTCAAGGTCAGTGTCAGGGACAGGATCAGTTGCAGGATCAGGGTCCGGTTTAGGGTGAGGGTCAAGGTCAAGGTCAAGGTCAAGGTCAGGGTCAAGGTCAGGGTCAGGGTCAAGGTCAGGGTCAGGGTCAAGTTCAGTGTCAGGGACAGGATCAGATGCAGGATCAGGGTCCGGTTTAGGGTGAGGGTCAGGGTCAGGGTCAAGGTCAAGGTCAAGGTCAGGGTCAAGGTCAAGGTCAGGGTCAAGGTCAGGGTCAGGGTCAAGGTCAGGGTCAGGGTCTTTGTCAGGGTCAAGGTCAAGGGCAGTGTCAGTGTCAAGGTCAAGGTCAGGGTCAGGGTCAAGGTCAGGGTCATGGTCAGGTTCAAGTTCAAGTTCAGGGTCAGGGTCAGGTTCAACGTCAAGGTCAACGTCAGGGTCAAGGTCCAGGTCAAAGTCAGGGTAAGGGTCAGGGTCAAGGTCAAGTTCAAGGTCAGGGTCAGGGTAAAGGTCAATGTCAGGGTCATGCTCAGCATCAAAGTCAAGGTCAGGGTCAGGGTCAATGTCAAGGTCAGATTCAGGGTCAGGGTCAAGGTCAAATTCAGGGTCAGGGTTAAATTCAGGGTCAGGGTCAAGGTCAAGGTCAAGGTCAGGGTCCATGTCAAGGTCAAGGTCAGGGTCAAGGTCAGGGTCAAGGTCAAGGTCAAGGTCAGGATCAGGGTCAAAGTCAATGTCAGTGTCAGGGTAAGGGTCAAGGTCGGCGGCAGAGTCAGGGTCAAGATCAAGGTCAGGGTCAGGTTCAAGATAAAGTTCAAGGTCCAGGTTACGGTCAGGGACATGGTCAAGATCAGGGTCAGGGTCAATGTCAAGGTCAGATTCATGGTCAGGGTCAAGGTAAAGGTCATGGTCAGGTTCAAATCAGGGTCAGGGTCAAGGTCAAGGTCAGGTTCAGGGTCAGGGTAAAGATCAGGGTAAGGGTCAGTGTCACGATCAAGGTCAAGGTCAAGGTCAAGATCAAGGTCAAGGTCAAAATCAAGGTCAAGGTCAAGGTCAGGGTCATGGTCAGGGTCAGGTGCAGGGTCAGGTTCAGGGTCAAGGTCAGGGTCAAGGTCAAGTTCAAGGTCAAGTTCAGGGTCAAGGTCAAAGTCAAAGTCAAGGTCAAGGTCAGGGTCAGGGTCAGGGATAGGATCAGGTGCTGGATCAGGGTCCGGTTTAGGGTGCGGGTCAAGGTCAAGGTCAAGGTCAAGGTCAAGGACAGGGTCAATGTCAGGGTCAGGGTCAAGGTCAGGGTCAGGGTCATTGTCAGGGTCAAGGTCAAGGGCAGTGTCAGGGACAGGATCAGGTGCAGGATCAGGGTCCGGTTTAGGGTGCGGGTCAAGGTCAAGGTCAAGGTCAGGTTCAGGGTCAAGGTCAGGGTCATGGTCAGGGTCAAGGTCAAGGTCAAGTTTAGGGTCAGGGTCAAGTGCAAATTCAGGGTCAGGGTTAAGTTCAGGGTCAGGGTCAAGGTCAAGGTCAAGGTCAGGGTCCATGTCAAGGTCAAGATCAAGGTCAGGTTCAGGGTCAAGATAAAGTTCAAGGTCAAGGTTAGGGTCAGGGACATGGTCAAGGTCAGGGTCAGGTTCAAGATAAAGTTCAAGGTCCAGGTTACGGTCAGGGACATGGTCAAGATCAGGTTCAGGGTCAATGTCAAGGTCAGATTCATGGTCAGGGTCAAGGTAAAGGTCATGGTCAGGTTCAAATCAGGGTCAGGGTCAAGGTCAAGGTCAGGTTCAGGGTCAGGGTAAAGATCAGGGTAAGGGTCAGTGTCACGATCAAGGTCAAGGTCAAGGTCAAGATCAAGGTCAAGGTCAAAATCAAGGTCAAGGTCAAGGTCAGGGTCATGGTCAGGGTCAGGTGCAGGGTCAGGTTCAGGGTCAAGGTCAGGGTCAAGGTCAAGTTCAAGGTCAAGTTCAGGGTCAAGGTCAAAGTCAAAGTCAAGGTCAAGGTCAGGGTCAGGGACAGGATCAGGTGCTGGATCAGGGTCCGGTTTAGGGTGAGGGTCAAGGTGAAGGTCAAGGTCAAGGACAGGGTCAAGGTCAGGGTCAGGGTCAAGGTCAGGGTCAGGGTCATTGTCAGGGTCAAGGTCAAGGGCAGTGTCAGGGACAGGATCAGGTGCAGGATCAGGGTCCGGTTTAGGGTGCGGGTCAAGGTCAAGGTCAAGGTCAGGTTCAGGGTCAAGGTCAGGGTCATGGTCAGGGTCAAGGTCAAGGTCAAGTTTAGGGTCAGGGTCAAGTGCAAATTCAGGGTCAGGGTTAAGTTCAGGGTCAGGGTCAAGGTCAAGGTCAAGGTCAGGGTCCATGTCAAGGTCAAGATCAAGGTCAGGTTCAGGGTCAAGATAAAGTTCAAGGTCAAGGTTAGGGTCAGGGACATGGTCAAGGTCAGGGTCAGGATCAGGGTCAAGGTCAGGGTCAGGTGCAGGGTCAGGTTCAGGGTCAAGGTCAGGGTCAAGGTCAAGGTCAAGGTCAAGGTCAAGTTCGGGGTCAAGGTCAAAGTCAAGGTCAAGGTCAAGGTCAGGGTCAGGGTCAAGGTCAGTGTCAGGGACAGGATCAGTTGCAGGATCAGGGTCCGGTTTAGTGTAAGGGTGAGGCTCAGGGCCAAAGTCAAGGTCAAGGTCAGGGTCAGGGTCAAGGTCAGTGTCAGGGTCATTGTCAGGGTCAAGGTCAAGGGCAGTGTCAGGGTCAAGGTCAAGGTCAGGGTCAGAGTCAAGGTCAGGGTCAAGGTCAGGGTCAGGGTCATCGTCAGGGTCAAGGTCAAGGTCAAGTTCAAGGTCAAGGTCAGGGTCAGGGTCAAGGTCAGTGTCAGGGACAGGATCAGGTGCAGGATCAGGGTCCGGTTTAGGGTGAGGGTCAAGGTCAATGTCAAGGTCAAGGACAGGGTCAAGGTCAGGGTCAGGGTCCATGTCAAGGTCAAGGTCAGGGTCAAGGTCAAGGTCAAGGTCAAGGTCCAGGTCAGGGTCAGGGTCAAGTTATAGTTCAATGTAAAGGTCAGGGTTATGGTCAGGTTCAAGGTCAGGGTCAGGGTTAGGGTCAGGTTCAACGTCAAGGTCAAGGTCAGGGTCAAGGTCAAGGTCAAGTCAGGGTAAGGGTCAGGGTCAAGGTCAAGTTCAAGGTCAGGGTCAGGGTAAAGGTCAATGTCAGGGTCATGCTCAGCATCAAAGTCAAGGTCAGGGTCAGGGTAAGGGTCAAGGTCAGGGTCAGGGTCAGGGTCAAGGTCAAATTCAGGGTCAGGGTTAAATTCAGGGTCAGGGTCAAGGTCAAGGTCAAGGTCAGGGTCCATGTCAAGGTCAAGGTCAGGGTCAAGGTCAGGGTCAAGGTCAAGGTCAAGGTCAGGATCAGGGTCAAAATCAATGTCAGGGTCAGGGTCAGGGTCAAGGTCAGCGGCAGATTCAGGGTCAAGATCAAGGTCAGGGTCAGGTTCAAGATAAAGTTCAAGGTCCAGGTTAGGATCAGGGACATGGTCAAGATCAGGGTCAGGGTCAATGTCAAGGTCAGATTCATGGTCAGGGTCAAGGTAAAGGTCATGGTCAGGTTCAAATCAGGGTCAGGGTCAAGGTCAAGGTCAGGTTCAGGGTCAGGGTAAAGATCAGGGTAAGGGTCAGTGTCACGATCAAGGTCAAGGTCAAGATCAAGGTCAAGGTCAAACTCAAGGTCAAGGTCAAGGTCAGGGTCATGGTCAGGGTCAGGTGCAGGGTCAGGTTCAGGGTCAAGGTCAGGGTCAAGGTCAAGTTCAAGGTCAAGTTCAGGGTCAAGGTCAAAGTCAAAGTCAAGGTCAAGGTCAAGGTCAGGGTCAGGGACAGGATCAGGTGCTGGATCAGGGTCCGGTTTAGGGTGAGGGTCAAGGTCAAGGTCAAGGTCAAGGACAGGGTCAATGTCAGGGTCAGGGTCAAGGTCAGGGTCAGGGTCATTGTCAGGGTCAAGGTCAAGGGCAGTGTCAGGGACAGGATCAGGTGCAGGATCAGGGTCCGGTTTAGGGTGCGGGTCAAGGTCAAGGTCAAGGTCAGGTTCAGGGTCAAGGTCAGGGTCATGGTCAGGGTCAAGGTCAAGGTCAAGTTTAGGGTCAGGGTCAAGTGCAAATTCAGGGTCAGGGTTAAGTTCAGGGTCAGGGTCAAGGTCAAGGTCAAGGTCAGGGTCCATGTCAAGGTCAAGATCAAGGTCAGGTTCAGGGTCAAGATAAAGTTCAAGGTCAAGGTTAGGGTCAGGGACATGGTCAAGGTCAGGGTCAGGATCAGGGTCAAGGTCAGGGTCAGGTGCAGGGTCAGGTTCAGGGTCAAGGTCAGGGTCAAGGTCAAGGTCAAGGTCAAGGTCAAGTTCGGGGTCAAGGTCAAAGTCAAGGTCAAGGTCAAGGTCAGGGTCAGGGTCAAGGTCAGTGTCAGGTAAAGGATCAGTTGCAGGATCAGGGTCCGGTTTAGTGTAAGGGTGAGGGTCAAGGCCAAAGTCAAGGTCAAGGTCAGGGTCAAGGTCAGGGTCAGGGTCAAGGTCAGTGTCAGGGTCATTGTCAGGGTCAAGGTCAAGGGCAGTGTCAGGGTCAAGGTCAAGGACAGGGTCAGAGTCAAGGTCAGGGTCAAGGTCAGGGTCAGGGTCATCGTCAGGGTCAAGGTCAAGGTCAAGTTCAAGGTCAAGGTCAGGGTCAGGGTCAAGGTCAGTGTCAGGGACAGGATCAGGTGCAGGATCAGGGTCCGGTTTAGGGTGAGGGTCAAGGTCAATGTCAAGGTCAAGGACAGGGTCAAGGTCAGGGTCAGGGTCCATGTCAAGGTCAAGGTCAGGGTCAAGGTCAAGGTCAAGGTCAAGGTCAAGGTCAAGGTCAGGGTCAGGGTCAAGTTATAGTTCAATGTAAAGGTCAGGGTTATGGTCAGGTTCAAGGTCAGGGTCAGGGTTAGGGTCAGGTTCAACGTCAAGGTCAAGGTCAGGGTCAAGGTCAAGGTCAAGTCAGGGTAAGGGTCAGGGTCAAGGTCAAGTTCAAGGTCAGGGTCAGGGTAAAGGTCAGGTTCAGGGTCAGGGTAAAGATCAGGGTAAGTCTCAGTGTCACGATCAAGGTCAAGGTCAAGGCCAAGATCAAGGTCAAGGTCAAGGTCAGGGTCAGGGTCAAGGTCAGTGTCAGGGACAGGATCAGTTGCAGGATCAGGGTCCGGTTTAGGGTGAGGGTCAAGGTCAAGGTCAAGGTCAAGGTCAGGGTCAGGGTCATGGTCAGGGTCAAGGTCAGGGTCAGGGTCAAGTTCAGTGTCAGGGACAGGATCAGATGCAGGATCAGGGTCCGGTTTAGGGTGAGGGTCAGGGTCAGGGTCAGGGTCAAGGTCAAGGTCAAGGTCAGGGTCAGGGTCAAGGTCAGGGTCAGGGTCAAGGTCAGGGTCAGGGTCTTTGTCAGGGTCAAGGTCAAGGGCAGTGTCAGTGTCAAGGTCAAGGTCAGGGTCAGGGTCAAGGTCAGGGTCATGGTCAGGTTCAAGTTCAAGTTCAGGGTCAGGGTCAGGTTCAACGTCAAGGTCAACGTCAGGGTCAAGGTCCAGGTCAAAGTCAGGGTAAGGGTCAGGGTCAAGGTCAAGTTCAAGGTCAGGGTCAAGGTCAAGGTCAAGGTCAGGGTCAGGGTCAATGTCAGGGTCAGGGTCAAGGTCAGGGTCAGGGTCATTGTCAGGGTCAAGGTCAAGGGCAGTGTCAGGGACAGGATCAGGTGCAGGATCAGGGTCCGGTTTAGGGTGCGGGTCAAGGTCAAGGTCAAGGTCAGGTTCAGGGTCAAGGTCAGGGTCATGGTCAGGGTCAAGGTCAAGGTCAAGTTTAGGGTCAGGGTCAAGTGCAAATTCAGGGTCAGGGTTAAGTTCAGGGTCAGGGTCAAGGTCAAGGTAAAGGTCAGGGTCCATGTCAAGGTCAAGATCAAGGTCAGGTTCAGGGTCAAGATAAAGTTCAAGGTCAAGGTTAGGGTCAGGGACATGGTCAAGGTCAGGGTCAGGTTCAAGATAAAGTTCAAGGTCCAGGTTACGGTCAGGGACATGGTCAAGATCAGGTTCAGGGTCAATGTCAAGGTCAGATTCATGGTCAGGGTCAAGGTAAAGGTCATGGTCAGGTTCAAATCAGGGTCAGGGTCAAGGTCAAGGTCAGGTTCAGGGTCAGGGTAAAGATCAGGGTAAGGGTCAGTGTCACGATCAAGGTCAAGGTCAAGGTCAAGATCAAGGTCAAGGTCAAAATCAAGGTCAAGGTCAAGGTCAGGGTCATGGTCAGGGTCAGGTGCAGGGTCAGGTTCAGGGTCAAGGTCAGGGTCAAGGTCAAGTTCAAGGTCAAGTTCAGGGTCAAGGTCAAAGTCAAAGTCAAGGTCAAGGTCAGGGTCAGGGACAGGATCAGGTGCAGGATCAGGGTCCGGTTTAGGGTGAGGGTCAAGGTCAAGGTCAAGGTCAAGGACAGGGTCAATGTCAGGGTCAGGGTCAAGGTCAGGGTCAGGGTCATTGTCAGGGTCAAGGTCAAGGGCAGTGTCAGGGACAGGATCAGGTGCAGGATCAGGGTCCGGTTTAGGGTGCGGGTCAAGGTCAAGGTCAGGTTCAGGGTCAAGGTCAGGGTCATGGTCAGGGTCAAGGTCAAGGTCAAGTTTAGGGTCAGGGTCAAGTGCAAATTCAGGGTCAGGGTTAAGTTCAGGGTCAGGGTCAAGGTCAAGGTCAAGGTCAGGGTCCATGTCAAGGTCAAGATCAAGGTCAGGTTCAGGGTCAAGATAAAGTTCAAGGTCAAGGTTAGGGTCAGGGACATGGTCAAGGTCAGGGTCAGGATCAGGGTCAAGGTCAGGGTCAGGTGCAGGGTCAGGTTCAGGGTCAAGGTCAGGGTCAAGGTCAAGGTCAAGGTCAAGGTCAAGTTCGGGGTCAAGGTCAAAGTCAAGGTCAAGGTCAAGGTCAGGGTCAGGGTCAAGGTCAGTGTCAGGTAAAGGATCAGTTGCAGGATCAGGGTCCGGTTTAGTGTAAGGGTGAGGGTCAGGGCCAAAGTCAATGTCAAGGTCAGGGTCAGGGTCAAGGTCAGTGTCAGGGTCATTGTCAGGGTCAAGGTCAAGGGCAGTGTCAGGGTCAAGGTCAAGGTCAGGGTCAGAGTCAAGGTCAGGGTCAAGGTCAGGGTCAGGGTCATCGTCAGGGTCAAGGTCAAGGTCAAGTTCAAGGTCAAGGTCAGGGTCAGGGTCAAGGTCAGTGTCAGGGACAGGATCAGGTGCAGGATCAGGGTCCGGTTTAGGGTGAGGGTCAAGGTCAATGTCAAGGTCAAGGACAGGGTCAAGGTCAGGGTCAGTGTCCATGTCAAGGTCAAGGTCAGGGTCAAGGTCAAGGTCAAGGTCAAGGTCAAGGTCAGGGTCAGGGTCAAGTTATAGTTCAATGTAAAGGTCAGGGTTATGGTCAGGTTCAAGGTCAGGGTCAGGGTTAGGGTCAGGTTCAACGTCAAGGTCAAGGTCAGGGTCAAGGTCAAGGTCAAAGTCAGGGTAAGGGTCAGGGTCAAGGTCAAGTTCAAGGTCAGGGTCAGGGTAAAGGTCAATGTCAGGGTCATGCTCAGCATCAAAGTCAAGGTCAGGGTCAGGGTAAGGGTCAAGGTCAAGGTCAGGGTCAGGGTTAAATTCAGGGTCAGGGTCCATGTCAAGGTCAAGGTCAGGGTCCATGTCAAGGTCAGGGTCAGGGTCAAGGTCAGGGTCATGGTCAGGTTCAAGTTCAAGTTCAGGGTCAGGGTCAGGTTCAACGTCAAGGTCAACGTCAGGGTCAAGGTCCAGGTCAAAGTCAGGGTAAGGGTCAGGGTCAAGGTCAAGTTCAAGGTCAGGGTCAAGGTCAAGGTCAAGGTCAGGGTCAGGGTCAATGTCAGGGTCAGGGTCAAGGTCAGGGTCAGGGTCATTGTCAGGGTCAAGGTCAAGGGCAGTGTCAGGGACAGGATCAGGTGCAGGATCAGGGTCCGGTTTAGGGTGCGGGTCAAGGTCAAGGTCAAGGTCAGGTTCAGGGTCAAGGTCAGGGTCATGGTCAGGGTCAAGGTCAAGGTCAAGTTTAGGGTCAGGGTCAAGTGCAAATTCAGGGTCAGGGTTAAGTTCAGGGTCAGGATCAAGGTCAAGGTAAAGGTCAGGGTCCATGTCAAGGTCAAGATCAAGGTCAGGTTCAGGGTCAAGATAAAGTTCAAGGTCAAGGTTAGGGTCAGGGACATGGTCAAGGTCAGGGTCAGGTTCAAGATAAAGTTCAAGGTCCAGGTTACGGTCAGGGACATGGTCAAGATCAGGTTCAGGGTCAATGTCAAGGTCAGATTCATGGTCAGGGTCAAGGTAAAGGTCATGGTCAGGTTCAAATCAGGGTCAGGGTCAAGGTCAAGGTCAGGTTCAGGGTCAGGGTAAAGATCAGGGTAAGGGTCAGTGTCACGATCAAGGTCAAGGTCAAGGTCAAGATCAAGGTCAAGGTCAAAATCAAGGTCAAGGTCAAGGTCAGGGTCATGGTCAGGGTCAGGTGCAGGGTCAGGTTCAGGGTCAAGGTCAGGGTCAAGGTCAAGTTCAAGGTCAAGTTCAGGGTCAAGGTCAAAGTCAAACTCAAGGTCAAGGTCAGGGTCAGGGACAGGATCAGGTGCAGGATCAGGGTCCGGTTTAGGGTGAGGGTCAAGGTCAAGGTCAAGGTCAAGGACAGGGTCAATGTCAGGGTCAGGGTCAAGGTCAGGGTCAGGGTCATTGTCAGGGTCAAGGTCAAGGGCAGTGTCAGGGACAGGATCAGGTGCAGGATCAGGGTCCGGTTTAGGGTGCGGGTCAAGGTCAAGGTCAGGTTCAGGGTCAAGGTCAGGGTCATGGTCAGGGTCAAGGTCAAGGTCAAGTTTAGGGTCAGGGTCAAGTGCAAATTCAGGGTCAGGGTTAAGTTCAGGGTCAGGGTCAAGGTCAAGGTCAAGGTCAGGGTCCATGTCAAGGTCAAGATCAAGGTCAGGTTCAGGGTCAAGATAAAGTTCAAGGTCAAGGTTAGGGTCAGGGACATGGTCAAGGTCAGGGTCAGGATCAGGGTCAAGGTCAGGGTCAGGTGCAGGGTCAGGTTCAGGGTCAAGGTCAGGGTCAAGGTCAAGGTCAAGGTCAAGGTCAAGGTCGGGGTCAAGGTCAAAGTCAAGGTCAAGGTCAAGGTCAGGGTCAGGGTCAAGGTCAGTGTCAGGTAAAGGATCAGTTGCAGGATCAGGGTCCGGTTTAGTGTAAGGGTGAGGGTCAGGGCCAAAGTCAAGGTCAAGGTCAGGGTCAGGGTCAAGGTCAGTGTCAGGGTCATTGTCAGGGTCAAGGTCAAGGGCAGTGTCAGGGTCAAGGTCAAGGTCAGGGTCAGAGTCAAGGTCAGGGTCAAGGTCAGGGTCAGGGTCATCGTCAGGGTCAAGGTCAAGGTCAAGTTCAAGGTCAAGGTCAGGGTCAGGGTCAAGGTCAGTGTCAGGGACAGGATCAGGTGCAGGATCAGGGTCCGGTTTAGGGTGAGGGTCAGGGTCAGGGTCAAGGTCAGGGTCAGTGTCCATGTCAAGGTCAAGGTCAGGGTCAAGGTCAAGGTCAAGGTCAAGGTCAAGGTCAGGGTCAGGGTCAAGTTATAGTTCAATGTAAAGGTCAGGGTTATGGTCAGGTTCAAGGTCAGGGTCAGGGTTAGGGTCAGGTTCAACGTCAAGGTCAAGGTCAGGGTCAAGGTCAAGGTCAAAGTCAGGGTAAGGGTCAGGGTCAAGGTCAAGTTCAAGGTCAGGGTCAGGGTAAAGGTCAATGTCAGGGTCATGCTCAGCATCAAAGTCAAGGTCAGGGTCAGGGTAAGGGTCAAGGTCAAGGTCAGGGTCAGGGTTAAATTCAGGGTCAGGGTCCATGTCAAGGTCAAGGTCAGGGTCCATGTCAAGGTCAAGGTCAGGGTCAAGGTCAGGGTCAAGGTCAAGGTCAAGGTCAGGATCAGGGTCAAAATCAATATCAGGGTCAGGGTCAGGGTCAAGGTCAGCGGCAGAGTCAGGGTCAAGATCAAGGTCAGGGTCAGGTTCAAGATAAAGTTCAAGGTCCAGGTTAGGATCAGGGACATGGTCAAGATCAGGGTCAGGGTCAATGTCAAGGTCAGATTCATGGTCAGGGTCAAGGTAAAGGTCATGGTCAGGTTCAAATCAGGGTCAGGGTCAAGGTCAAGGTCAGGTTCAGGGTCAGGGTAAAGATCAGGGTAAGGGTCAGTGTCACGATCAAGGTCAAGGTCAAGATCAAGGTCAAGGTCAAAATCAAGGTCAAGGTCAAGGTCAGGGTCATGGTCAGGGTCAGGTGCAGGGTCAGGTTCAGGGTCAAGGTCAGGGTCAAGGTCAAGTTCAAGGTCAAGTTCAGGGTCAAGGTCAAAGTCAAAGTCAAGGTCAAGGTCAAGGTCAGGGTCAGGGACAGGATCAGGTGCAGGATCAGGGTCCGGTTTAGGGTGAGGGTCAAGGTCAAGGTCAAGGTCAAGGACAGGGTCAATGTCAGGGTCAGGGTCAAGGTCAGGGTCAGGGTCATTGTCAGGGTCAAGGTCAAGGGCAGTGTCAGGGACAGGATCAGGTGCAGGATCAGGGTCCGGTTTAGGGTGCGGGTCAAGGTCAAGGTCAAGGTCAGGTTCAGGGTCAAGGTCAGGGTCATGGTCACGGTCAAGGTCAAGGTCAAGTTTAGGGTCAGGGTCAAGTGCAAATTCAGGGTCAGGGTTAAGTTCAGGGTCAGGGTCAAGGTCAAGGTCAAGGTCAGGGTCCATGTCAAGGTCAAGATCAAGGTCAGGTTCAGGGTCAAGATAAAGTTCAAGGTCAAGGTTAGGGTCAGGGACATGGTCAAGGTCAGGGTCAGGATCAGGGTCAAGGTCAGGGTCAGGTGCAGGGTCAGGTTCAGGGTCAAGGTCAGGGTCAAGGTCAAGGTCAAGGTCAAGGTCAAGGTCAAGGTCAGGGTCAGGGTCAAGGTCAGTGTCAGGTAAAGGATCAGTTGCAGGATCAGGGTCCGGTTTAGTGTAAGGGTCAGGGTCAAGGCCAAAGTCAAGGTCAAGGTCAGGGTCAAGGTCAGGGTCAGGGTCAAGGTCAGTGTCAGGGTCATTGTCAGGGTCAAGGTCAAGGGCAGTGTCAGGGTCAAGGTCAAGGACAGGGTCAGAGTCAAGGTCAGGGTCAAGGTCAGGGTCAGGGTCATCGTCAGGGTCAAGGTCAAGGTCAAGTTCAAGGTCAAGGTCAGGGTCAGGGTCAAGGTCAGTGTCAGGGACAGGATCAGGTGCAGGATCAGGGTCCGGTTTAGGGTGAGGGTCAAGGTCAATGTCAAGGTCAAGGACAGGGTCAAGGTCAGGGTCAGTGTCCATGTCAAGGTCAAGGTCAGGGTCAAGGTCAAGGTCAAGGTCAAGGTCAAGGTCAGGGTCAGGGTCAAGTTATAGTTCAATGTAAAGGTCAGGGTTATGGTCAGGTTCAAGGTCAGGGTCAGGGTTAGGGTCAGGTTCAACGTCAAGGTCAAGGTCAGGGTCAAGGTCAAGGTCAAGTCAGGGTAAGGGTCAGGGTCAAGGTCAAGTTCAAGGTCAGGGTCAGGGTCAAGGTCAGGTTCAGGGTCAGGGTAAAGATCAGGGTAAGTCTCAGTGTCACGATCAAGGTCAAGGTCAAGGCCAAGATCAAGGTCAAGGTCAAGGTCAGGGTCAGGGTCAAGGTCAGTGTCAGGGACAGGATCAGTTGCAGGATCAGGGTCCGGTTTAGGGTGAGGGTCAAGGTCAAGCTCAAGGTCAAGGTCAGGGTCAAGGTCATGGTCAGGGTCAAGGTCAGGGTCAGGGTCAAGTTCAGTGTCAGGGACAGGATCAGATGCAGGATCAGTGTCCGGTTTAGGGTGAGGGTCAGGGTCAGGGTCAAGGTCAAGGTCAAGGTCAAGGTCAGGGTCAGGGTCAAGGTCAGGGTCAGGGTCAAGGTCAGGGTCAGGGTCTTTGTCAGGGTCAAGGTCAAGGGCAGTGTCAGTGTCAAGGTCAAGGTCAGGGTCAGGGTCAAGGTCAGGGTCATGGTCAGGTTCAAGTTCAAGTTCAGGGTCAGGGTCAGGTTCAACGTCAAGGTCAACGTCAGGGTCAAGGTCCAGGTCAAAGTCAGGGTAAGGGTCAGGGTCAAGGTCAAGTTCAAGGTCAGGGTCAGGGTAAAGGTCAATGTCAGGGTCATGCTCAGCATCAAAGTCAAGGTCAGGGTCAGGATAAGGGTCAAGGTCAAGGTCAGGGTCAGGGTCAAGGTCAAATTCAGGGTCAGGGTTAAATTCAGAGTCAGGGTCAAGGTCAAGGTCAAGGTCAGGGTCCATGTCAAGGTCAAGGTCAGGGTCAAGGTCAGGGTCAAGGTCAAGGTCAAGGTCAGGATCAGGGTCAAAGTCAATGTCAGTGTCAGGGTCAGGGTCAAGGTCAGCGGCAGAGTCAGGGTCAAGATCAAGGTCAGGGTCAGGTTCAAGATAAAGTTCAAGGTCCAGGTTAGGATCAGGGACATGGTCAAGATCAGGGTCAGGGTCAATGTCAAGGTCAGATTCATGGTCAGGGTCAAGGTAAAGGTCATGGTCAGGTTCAAATCAGGGTCAGGGTCAAGGTCAAGGTCAGGTTCAGGGTCAGGGTAAAGATCAGGGTAAGGGTCAGTGTCACGATCAAGGTCAAGGTCAAGGTCAAGATCAAGGTCAAGGTCAAAATCAAGGTCAAGGTCAAGGTCAGGGTCATGGTCAGGGTCAGGTGCAGGGTCAGGTTCAGGGTCAAGGTCAGGGTCAAGGTCAAGTTCAAGGTCAAGTTCAGGGTCAAGGTCAAAGTCAAAGTCAAGGTCAAGGTCAAGGTCAGGGTCAGGGACAGGATCAGGTGCTGGATCAGGGTCCGGTTTAGGGTGAGGGTCAAGGTCAAGGTCAAGGACAGGGTCAATGTCAGGGTCAGGGTCAAGGTCAGGGTCAGGGTCATTGTCAGGGTCAAGGTCAAGGGCAGTGTCAGGGACAGGATCAGGTGCAGGATCAGGGTCCGGTTTAGGGTGCGGGTCAAGCTCAAGGTCAAGGTCAGGTTCAGGGTCAAGGTCAGGGTCATGGTCAGGGTCAAGGTCAAGGTCAAGTTTAGGGTCAGGGTCAAGTGCAAATTCAGGGTCAGGGTTAAGTTCAGGGTCAGGGTCAAGGTCAAGGTCAAGGTCAGGGTCCATGTCAAGGTCAAGATCAAGGTCAGGTTCAGGGTCAAGATAAAGTTCAAGGTCAAGGTTAGGGTCAGGGACATGGTCAAGGTCAGGGTCAGGATCAGGGTCAAGGTCAGGGTCAGGTGCAGGGTCAGGTTCAGGGTTATTGTCAGGGTCAACGTCAAGGGCAGTGTCAGGGTCAAGGTCAAGGTCAGGGTCAGAGTCAAGGTCAGGGTCAAGGTCAGGGTCAGGGTCATCGTCAGGGTCAAGGTCAAGGTCAAGTTCAAGGTCAAGGTCAGGGTCAGGGTCAAGGTCAGTGTCAGGGACAGGATCAGGTGCAGGATCAGGGTCCGGTTTAGGGTGAGGGTCAAGGTCAATGTCAAGGTCAAGGACAGGGTCAAGGTCAGGGTCAGGGTCCATGTCAAGGTCAAGGTCAGGGTCAAGGTCAAGGTCAAGGTCAAGGTCAAGGTCAGGGTCAGGGTCAAGTTATAGTTCAATGTAAAGGTCAGGGTTATGGTCAGGTTCAAGGTCAGGGTCAGGGTTAGGGTCAGGTTCAACGTCAAGGTCAAGGTCAGGGTCAAGGTCAAGGTCAAGTCAGGGTAAGGGTCAGGGTCAAGGTCAAGTTCAAGGTCAGGGTCAGGGTCAAGGTCAGGTTCAGGGTCAGGGTAAAGATCAGGGTAAGTCTCAGTGTCACGATCAAGGTCAAGGTCAAGGCCAAGATCAAGGTCAAGGTCAAGGTCAGGGTCAGGGTCAAGGTCAGGGTCAGGGACAGGATCAGTTGCAGGATCAGGGTCCGGTTTAGGGTGAGGGTCAAGGTCAAGGTCAAGGTCAAGGTCAGGGTCAAGGTCAGGGTCAGGGTCAAGGTCAGGGTCAGGGTCAAGTTCAGTGTCAGGGACAGGATCAGATGCAGGATCAGGGTCCGGTTTAGGGTGAGGGTCAGGGTCAGGGTCAAGGTCAAGGTCAAGGTCAGGGTCAAGGTCAAGGTCAGGGTCAAGGTCAGGGTCAGGGTCAGGTGAAGGGTCAAGGGTCAAGGTCAAGGTCAGGGTCATGGTCAGGTTCAAGGTCAAGGGCAGTGTCCGGGTCAAGGTCAGGGTCATGGTCAGGTTCAAGTTCAAGTTCAGGGTCAGGGTCAGGTTCAACGTCAAGGTCAACATCAGGGTCAAGGTCCAGGTCAAAGTCAGGGTAAGGGTCAGGGTCAAGGTCAAGTTCAAGGTCAGGGTCAGGGTAAAGGTCAATGTCAGGGTCATGCTCAGCATCAAAGTCAAGGTCAGGGTCAGGGTAAGGGTCAAGGTCAAGGTCAGGGTCAGGGTCAAGGTCAAATTCAGGGTCAGGGTTAAATTCAGGGTCAGGGTCAAGGTCAAGGTCAAGGTCAGGGTCCATGTCAAGGTCAAGGTCAGGGTCAAGGTCAGGGTCAAGGTCAAGGTCAAGGTCAGGATCAGGGTCAAAATCAATGTCAGTGTCAGGGTCAGGGTCAAGGTCAGCGGCAGAGTCAGGGTCAAGATCAAGGTCAGGGTCAGGTTCAAGATAAAGTTCAAGGTCCAGGTTACGGTCAGGGACATGGTCAAGATCAGGGTCAGGGTCAATGTCAAGGTCAGATTCATGGTCAGGGTCAAGGTAAAGGTCATGGTCAGGTTCAAATCAGGGTCAGGGTCAAGGTCAAGGTCAGGTTCAGGGTCAGGGTAAAGATCAGGGTAAGGGTCAGTGTCACGATCAAGGTCAAGGTCAAGGTCAAGATCAAGGTCAAGGTCAAAATCAAGGTCAAGGTCAAGGTCAGGGTCATGGTCAGGGTCAGGTGCAGGGTCAGGTGCAGGGTCAAGGTCAGGGTCAAGGTCAAGTTCAAGGTCAAGTTCAGGGTCAAGGTCAAAGTCAAAGTCAAGGTCAAGGTCAAGGTCAGGGTCAGGGACAGGATCAGGTGCAGGATCAGGGTCAGGTTTAGGGTGACGGTCAAGGTCAAGGTCAAGGTCAAGGACAGGGTCAAGGTCAGGGTCAGGGTCAAGGTCAGGGTCAAGGTCAAGGGCAGTGTCAGGGACTGGATCAGGTGCAGGATCAGGGTCCGGTTTAGGGTGCGGGTCAAGGTCAAGGTCAAGGTTAGGGTCAGGGTCAAGGTCAGGGTCATGGTCAGGGTCAAGGTCAAGGTCAAGTTTAGGGTCAGGGTCAAGTGCAAATTCAGGGTCAGGGTTAAGTTCAGGGTCAGGGTCAAGGTCAAGGTCAAGGTCAGGGTCCATGTCAAGGTCAAGATCAAGGTCAGGTTCAGGGTCAAGATAAAGTTCAAGGTCAAGGTTAGGGTCAGGGACATGGTCAAGGTCAGGGTCAGGATCAGGGTCAAGGTCAGGGTCAGGTGCAGGGTCAGGTTCAGGGTCAAGGTCAGGGTCAAGGTCAAGGTCAAGGTCAAGTTCGGGGTCAAGGTCAAAGTCAAGGTCAAGGTCAAGGTCAGGGTCAGGGTCAAGGTCAGTGTCAGGTAAAGGATCAGTTGCAGGATCAGGGTCCGGTTTAGTGTAAGGGTCAGGGTCAAGGCCAAAGTCAAGGTCAAGGTCAGGGTCAAGGTCAGGGTCAGGGTCAAGGTCAGTGTCAGGGTCATTGTCAGGGTCAAGGTCAAGGGCAGTGTCAGGGTCAAGGTCAAGGACAGGGTCAGAGTCAAGGTCAGGGTCAAGGTCAGGGTCAGGGTCATCGTCAGGGTCAAGGTCAAGGTCAAGTTCAAGGTCAAGGTCAGGGTCAGGGTCAAGGTCAGTGTCAGGGACAGGATCAGGTGCAGGATCAGGGTCCGGTTTAGGGTGAGGGTCAAGGTCAATGTCAAGGTCAAGGACAGGGTCAAGGTCAGGGTCAGGGTCCATGTCAAGGTCAAGGTGAGGGTCAAGGTCAAGGTCAAGGTCAAGGTCCAGGTCAGGGTCAGGGTCAAGTTATAGTTCAAAGTAAAGGTCAGGGTCCATGTCAAGGTCAAGGTCAGGGTCAAGGTCAGGGTCAAGGTCAAGGTCAAGGTCAGGATCAGGGTCAAAATCAATGTCAGTGTCAGGGTCAGGGTCAAGGTCAGCGGCAGAGTCAGGGTCAAGATCAAGGTCAGGGTCAGGTTCAAGATAAAGTTCAAGGTCCAGGTTAGGATCAGGGACATGGTCAAGATCAGGGTCAGGGTCAATGTCAAGGTCAGATTCATGGTCAGGGTCAAGGTAAAGGTCATGGTCAGGTTCAAATCAGGGTCAGGGTCAAGGTCAAGGTCAGGTTCAGGGTCAGGGTAAAGATCAGGGTAAGGGTCAGTGTCACGATCAAGGTCAAGGTCAAGGTCAAGATCAAGGTCAAGGTCAAAATCAAGGTCAAGGTCAGGGTCATGGTCAGGGTCAGGGTCAGAGTCAAGGTCAGGGTCAAGGTCAGGGTCAAGGTCAAGTTCAAGGTCAAGTTCAGGGTCAAGGTCAAAGTCAAAGTCAAGGTCAAGGTCAAGGTCAGGGTCAGGGACAGGATCAGGTGCAGGATCAGGGTCAGGTTTAGGGTGACGGTCAAGGTCAAGGTCAAGGTCAAGGACAGGGTCAAGGTCAGGGTCAGGGTCCATGTCAAGGTCAAGGTCAGGGTCAAGGTCAAGGTCAAGGTCAAGGTCCAGGTCAGGGTCAGGGTCAAGTTATAGTTCAATGTAAAGGTCAGGGTTATGGTCAGGTTCAAGGTCAGGGTCAGGGTTAGGGTCAGGTTCAACGTCAAGGTCAAGGTCAGGGTCAAGGTCAAGGTCAAGTCAGGGTAAGGGTCAGGGTCAAGGTCAAGTTCAAGGTCAGGGTCAGGGTCAAGGTCAGGTTCAGGGTCAGGGTAAAGATCAGGGTAAGTCTCAGTGTCACGATCAAGGTCAAGGTCAAGGCCAAGATCAAGGTCAAGGTCAAGGTCAGGGTCAGGGTCAAGGTCAGTGTCAGGGACAGGATCAGTTGCAGGATCAGGGTCCGGTTTAGGGTGAGGGTCAAGGTCAAGGTCAAGGTCAGGGTCAAGGTCAGGGTCAGGGTCAAGGTCAGGGTCAGGGTCAAGTTCAGTGTCAGGGACAGGATCAGATGCAGGATCAGGGTCCGGTTTAGGGTGAGGGTCAGGGTCAGGGTCAAGGTCAAGGTCAAGGTCAGGGTCAAGGTCAAGGTCAGGGTCAAGGTCAGGGTCAGGGTCAAGGTCAGGGTCAGGGTCTTTGTCAGGGTCAAGGTCAAGGGCAGTGTCAGTGTCAAGGTCAAGGTCAGGGTCAGGGTCAAGGTCAGGGTCATGGTCAGGTTCAAGTTCAAGTTCAGGGTCAGGGTCAGGTTCAACGTCAAGGTCAACGTCAGGGTCAAGGTCCAGGTCAAAGTCAGGGTAAGGGTCAGGGTCAAGGTCAAGTTCAAGGTCAGGGTCAGGGTAAAGGTCAATGTCAGGGTCATGCTCAGCATCAAAGTCAAGGTCAGGGTCAGGGTAAGGGTCAAGGTCAAGGTCAGGGTCAGGGTCAAGGTCAAATTCAGGGTCAGGGTTAAATTCAGGGTCAGGGTCAAGGTCAAGGTCAAGGTCAGGGTCCATGTCAAGGTCAAGGTCAGGGTCAAGGTCAGGGTCAAGGTCAAGGTCAAGGTCAGGATCAGGGTCAAAATCAATGTCAGTGTCAGGGTCAGGGTCAAGGTCAGCGGCAGAGTCAGGGTCAAGATCAAGGTCAGGGTCAGGTTCAAGATAAAGTTCAAGGTCCAGGTTAGGATCAGGGACATGGTCAAGATCAGGGTCAGGGTCAATGTCAAGGTCAGATTCATGGTCAGGGTCAAGGTAAAGGTCATGGTCAGGTTCAAATCAGGGTCAGGGTCAAGGTCAAGGTCAGGTTCAGGGTCAGGGTAAAGATCAGGGTAAGGGTCAGTGTCACGATCAAGGTCAAGGTCAAGGTCAAGATCAAGGTCAAGGTCAAAATCAAGGTCAAGGTCAGGGTCATGGTCAGGGTCAGGTGCAGGGTCAGGTTCAGGGTCAAGGTCAGGGTCAAGGTCAAGTTCAAGGTCAAGTTCAGGGTCAAGGTCAAAGTCAAAGTCAAGGTCAAGGTCAAGGTCAGGGTCAGGGACAGGATCAGGTGCAGGATCAGGGTCAGGTTTAGGGTGAGGGTCAAGGTCAAGGTCAAGGACAGGGTCAATGTCAGGGTCAGGGTCAAGGTCAGGGTCAGGGTCATTGTCAGGGTCAAGGTCAAGGGCAGTGTCAGGGACAGGATCAGGTGCAGGATCAGGGTCCGGTTTAGGGTGCGGGTCAAGGTCAAGGTCAAGGTCAGGTTCAGGGTCAAGGTCAGGGTCATGGTCAGGGTCAAGGTCAAGGTCAAGTTTAGGGTCAGGGTCAAGTGCAAATTCAGGGTCAGGGTTAAGTTCAGGGTCAGGGTCAAGGTCAAGGTCAAGGTCAGGGTCCATGTCAAGGTCAAGATCAAGGTCAGGTTCAGGGTCAAGATAAAGTTCAAGGTCAAGGTTAGGGTCAGGGACATGGTCAAGGTCAGGGTCAGGATCAGGGTCAAGGTCAGGGTCAGGTGCAGGGTCAGGTTCAGGGTCAAGGTCAGGGTCAAGGTCAAGGTCAAGGTCAAGTTCGGGGTCAAGGTCAAAGTCAAGGTCAAGGTCAAGGTCAGGGTCAGGGTCAAGGTCAGTGTCAGGTAAAGGATCAGTTGCAGGATCAGGGTCCGGTTTAGTGTAAGGGTCAGGGTCAAGGCCAAAGTCAAGGTCAAGGTCAGGGTCAAGGTCAGTGTCAGGGTCATTGTCAGGGTCAAGGTCAAGGGCAGTGTCAGGGTCAAGGTCAAGGTCAGGGTCAGAGTCAAGGTCAGGGTCAAGGTCAGGGTCAGGGTCATCGTCAGGGTCAAGGTCAAGGTCAAGTTCAAGGTCAAGGTCAGGGTCAGGGTCAAGGTCAGTGTCAGGGACAGGATCAGGTGCAGGATCAGGGTCCGGTTTAGGGTGAGGGTCAAGGTCAATGTCAAGGTCAAGGACAGGGTCAAGGTCAGGGTCAGGGTCCATGTCAAGGTCAAGGTCAGGGTCAAGGTCAAGGTCAAGGTCAAGGTCAAGGTCAAGGTCAGGGTCAGGGTCAAGTTATAGTTCAATGTAAAGGTCAGGGTTATGGTCAGGTTCAAGGTCAGGGTCAGGGTTAGGGTCAGGTTCAACGTCAAGGTCAAGGTCAGGGTCAAGGTCAAGGTCAAGTCAGGGTAAGGGTCAGGGTCAAGGTCAAGGTCAAGGTCAGGGTCAGGGTAAAGGTCAGGTTCAGGGTCAGGGTAAAGATCAGGGTAAGTCTCAGTGTCACGATCAAGGTCAAGGTCAAGGCCAAGATCAAGGTCAAGGTCAAGGTCAGGGTCAGGGTCAAGGTCAGTGTCAGGGACAGGATCAGTTGCAGGATCAGGGTCCGGTTTAGGGTGAGGGTCAAGGTCAAGGTCAAGGTCAGGGTCAAGGTCAGGGTCAGGGTCAAGGTCAGGGTCAGGGTCAAGTTCAGTGTCAGGGACAGGATCAGATGCAGGATCAGGGTCCGGTTTAGGGTGAGGGTCAGGGTCAGGGTCAAGGTCAAGGTCAAGGTCAGGGTCAAGGTCAAGGTCAGGGTCAAGGTCAGGGTCAGGGTCTTTGTCAGGGTCAGGGTCTTTGTCAGGGTCAAGGTCAAGGGCAGTGTCAGTGTCAAGGTCAAGGTCAGGGTCAGGGTCAAGGTCAGGGTCATGGTCAGGTTCAAGTTCAAGTTCAGGGTCAGGGTCAGGTTCAACGTCAAGGTCAACGTCAGGGTCAAGGTCCAGGTCAAAGTCAGGGTAAGGGTCAGGGTCAAGGTCAAGTTCAAGGTCAGGGTCAGGGTAAAGGTCAATGTCAGGGTCATGCTCAGCATCAAAGTCAAGGTCAGGGTCAGGGTAAGGGTCAAGGTCAAGGTCAGGGTCAGGGTCAAGGTCAAATTCAGGGTCAGGGTTAAATTCAGGGTCAGGGTCAAGGTCAAGGTCAAGGTCAGGGTCCATGTCAAGGTCAAGGTCAGGGTCAAGGTCAGGGTCAAGGTCAAGGTCAAGGTCAGGATCAGGGTCAAAGTCAATGTCAGTGTCAGGGTAAGGGTCAAGGTCAGCGGCAGAGTCAGGGTCAAGATCAAGGTCAGGGTCAGGTTCAAGATAAAGTTCAAGGTCCAGGTTACGGTCAGGGACATGGTCAAGATCAGGGTCAGGGTCAATGTCAAGGTCAGATTCATGGTCAGGGTCAAGGTAAAGGTCATGGTCAGGTTCAAATCAGGGTCAGGGTCAAGGTCAAGGTCAGGTTCAGGGTCAGGGTAAAGATCAGGGTAAGGGTCAGTGTCACGATCAAGGTCAAGGTCAAGGTCAAGATCAAGGTCAAGGTCAAAATCAAGGTCAAGGTCAAGGTCAAGGTCAAGGTCAGGGTCAGGGTCAAGTTATAGTTCAATGTAAAGGTCAGGGTTATGGTCAGGTTCAAGGTCAGGGTCAGGGTTAGGGTCAGGTTCAACGTCAAGGTCAAGGTCAGGGTCAAGGTCAAGGTCAAGTCAGGGTAAGGGTCAGGGTCAAGGTCAAGGTCAAGGTCAGGGTCAGGGTAAAGGTCAGGTTCAGGGTCAGGGTAAAGATCAGGGTAAGTCTCAGTGTCACGATCAAGGTCAAGGTCAAGGCCAAGATCAAGGTCAAGGTCAAGGTCAGGGTCAGGGTCAAGGTCAGTGTCAGGGACAGGATCAGTTGCAGGATCAGGGTCCGGTTTAGGGTGAGGGTCAAGGTCAAGGTCAAGGTCAGGGTCAAGGTCAGGGTCAGGGTCAAGGTCAGGGTCAGGGTCAAGTTCAGTGTCAGGGACAGGATCAGATGCAGGATCAGGGTCCGGTTTAGGGTGAGGGTCAGGGTCAGGGTCAAGGTCAAGGTCAAGGTCAGGGTCAAGGTCAAGGTCAGGGTCAAGGTCAGGGTCAGGGTCAAGGTCAGGGTCAGGGTCTTTGTCAGGGTCAAGGTCAAGGGCAGTGTCAGTGTCAAGGTCAAGGTCAGGGTCAGGGTCAAGGTCAGGGTCATGGTCAGGTTCAAGTTCAAGTTCAGGGTCAGGGTCAGGTTCAACGTCAAGGTCAACGTCAGGGTCAAGGTCCAGGTCAAAGTCAGGGTAAGGGTCAGGGTCAAGGTCAAGTTCAAGGTCAGGGTCAGGGTAAGGGTCAAGGTCAAGGTCAGGGTCAGGGTCAAGGTCAAATTCAGGGTCAGGGTTAAATTCAGGGTCAGGGTCAAGGTCAAGGTCAAGGTCAGGGTCCATGTCAAGGTCAAGGTCAGGGTCAAGGTCAGGGTCAAGGTCAAGGTCAAGGTCAGGATCAGGGTCAAAGTCAATGTCAGTGTCAGGGTAAGGGTCAAGGTCAGCGGCAGAGTCAGGGTCAAGATCAAGGTCAGGGTCAGGTTCAAGATAAAGTTCAAGGTCCAGGTTACGGTCAGGGACATGGTCAAGATCAGGGTCAGGGTCAATGTCAAGGTCAGATTCATGGTCAGGGTCAAGGTAAAGGTCATGGTCAGGTTCAAATCAGGGTCAGGGTCAAGGTCAAGGTCAGGTTCAGGGTCAGGGTAAAGATCAGGGTAAGGGTCAGTGTCACGATCAAGGTCAAGGTCAAGGTCAAGATCAAGGTCAAGGTCAAAATCAAGGTCAAGGTCAAGGTCAGGGTCATGGTCAGGGTCAGGTGCAGGGTCAGGTTCAGGGTCAAGGTCAGGGTCAAGGTCAAGTTCAAGGTCAAGTTCAGGGTCAAGGTCAAAGTCAAAGTCAAGGTCAAGGTCAAGGTCAGGGTCAGGGACAGGATCAGGTGCAGGATCAGGGTCCGGTTTAGGGTGAGGGTCAAGGTCAAGGTCAAGGTCAAGGACAGGGTCAATGTCAGGGTCAGGGTCAAGGTCAGGGTCAGGGTCAAGGTCAGGGTCAAGGTCAAGGGCAGTGTCAGGGACTGGATCAGGTGCAGGATCAGGGTCCGGTTTAGGGTGCGGGTCAAGGTCAAGGTCAAGGTCAGGTTCAGGGTCAAGGTCAGGGTCATGGTCAGGGTCAAGGTCAAGGTCAAGTTTAGGGTCAGGGTCAAGTGCAAATTCAGGGTCAGGGTTAAGTTCAGGGTCAGGGTCAAGGTCAAGGTCAAGGTCAGGGTCCATGTCAAGGTCAAGATCAAGGTCAGGTTCAGGGTCAAGATAAAGTTCAAGGTCAAGGTTAGGGTCAGGGACATGGTCAAGGTCAGGGTCAGGATCAGGGTCAAGGTCAGGGTCAGCTGCAGGGTCAGGTTCAGGGTCAAGGTCAGGGTCAAGGTCAAGGTCAAGGTCAAGGTCAAGTTCGGGGTCAAGGTCAAAGTCAAGGTCAAGGCCAAGATCAAGGTCAAGGTCAAGGTCAGGGTCAGGGTCAAGGTCCAATTCAGGGTCAGGGTTAAATTCAGAGTCAGGGTCAAGGTCAAGGTCAAGGTCAGGGTCCATGTCAAGGTCAAGGTCAGGGTCAAGGTCAGGGTCAAGGTCAAGGTCAAGGTCAGGATCAGGGTCAAAGTCAATGTCAGTGTCAGGGTCAGGGTCAAGGTCAGCGGCAGAGTCAGGGTCAAGATCAAGGTCAGGGTCAGGTTCAAGATAAAGTTCAAGGTCCAGGTTACGGTCAGGGACATGGTCAAGATCAGGTTCAGGGTCAATGTCAAGGTCAGATTCATGGTCAGGGTCAAGGTAAAGGTCATGGTCAGGTTCAAATCAGGGTCAGGGTCAAGGTCAAGGTCAGGTTCAGGGTCAGGGTAAAGATCAGGGTAAGGGTCAGTGTCACGATCAAGGTCAAGGTCAAGGTCAAGATCAAGGTCAAGGTCAAAATCAAGGTCAAGGTCAAGGTCAGGGTCATGGTCAGGGTCAGGTGCAGGGTCAGGTTCAGGGTCAAGGTCAGGGTCAAGGTCAAGTTCAAGGTCAAGTTCAGGGTCAAGGTCAAAGTCAAAGTCAAGGTCAAGGTCAAGGTCAAGGTCAGGGTCAGGGACAGGATCAGGTGCTGGATCAGGGTCCGGTTTAGGGTGCGGGTCAAGGTCAAGGTCAAGGTCAAGGACAGGGTCAAGGTCAGGGTCATGGTCAGGGTCAAGGTCAAGGTCAAGTTTAGGGTCAGGGTCAAGTGCAAATTCAGGGTCAGGGTTAAGTTCAGGGTCAGGGTCAAGGTCAAGGTCAAGGTCAGGGTCCATGTCAAGGTCAAGATCAAGGTCAGGTTCAGGGTCAAGATAAAGTTCAAGGTCAAGGTTAGGGTCAGGGACATGGTCAAGGTCAGGGTCAGGATCAGGGTCAAGGTCAGGGTCAGGTGCAGGGTCAGGTTCAGGGTCAAGGTCAGGGTCAAGGTCAAGGTCAAGGTCAAGTTCGGGGTCAAGGTCAAAGTCAAGGTCAAGGTCAAGGTCAGGGTCAGGGTCAAGGTCAGTGTCAGGTAAAGGATCAGTTGCAGGATCAGGGTCCGGTTTAGTGTAAGGGTGAGGGTCAAGGCCAAAGTCAAGGTCAAGGTCAGGGTCAAGGTCAGGGTCAGGGTCAAGGTCAGTGTCAGGGTCATTGTCAGGGTCAAGGTCAAGGGCAGTGTCAGGGTCAAGGTCAAGGTCAGGGTCAGAGTCAAGGTCAGGGTCAAGGTCAGGGTCAGGGTCATCGTCAGGGTCAAGGTCAAGGTCAAGTTCAAGGTCAAGGTCAGGGTCAGGGTCAAGGTCAGTGTCAGGGACAGGATCAGGTGCAGGATCAGGGTCCGGTTTAGGGTGAGGGTCAAGGTCAACGTCAAGGTCAAGGACAGGGTCAAGGTCAGGGTCAGGGTCCATGTCAAGGTCAAGGTCAGGGTCAAGGTCAAGGTCAAGGTCAAGGTCAAGGTCAGGGTCAGGGTCAAGTTATAGTTCAATGTAAAGGTCAGGGTTATGGTCAGGTTCAAGGTCAGGGTCAGGGTTAGGGTCAGGTTCAACGTCAAGGTCAAGGTCAGGGTCAAGGTCAAGGTCAAGTCAGGGTAAGGGTCAGGGTCAAGGTCAAGTTCAAGGTCAGGGTCAGGGTCAAGGTCAGGTTCAGGGTCAGGGTAAAGATCAGGGTAAGTCTCAGTGTCACGATCAAGGTCAAGGTCAAGGCCAAGATCAAGGTCAAGGTCAAGGTCAGGGTCAGGGTCAAGGTCAGTGTCAGGGACAGGATCAGTTGCAGGATCAGGGTCCGGTTTAGGGTGAGGGTCAAGGTCAAGGTCAAGGTCAAGGTCAGGGTCAAGGTCAGGGTCAGGGTCAAGGTCAGGGTCAGGGTCAAGTTCAGTGTCAGGGACAGGATCAGATGCAGGATCAGGGTCCGGTTTAGGGTGAGGGTCAGGGTCAGGGTCAAGGTCAAGGTCAAGGTCAGGGTCAAGGTCAAGGTCAGGGTCAAGGTCAGGGTCAGGGTCAAGGTCAGGGTCAGGGTCTTTGTCAGGGTCAAGGTCAAGGGCAGTGTCAGTGTCAAGGTCAAGGTCAGGGTCAGGGTCAAGGTCAGGGTCATGGTCAGGTTCAAGTTCAAGTTCAGGGTCAGGGTCAGGTTCAACGTCAAGGTCAACGTCAGGGTCAAGGTCCAGGTCAAAGTCAGGGTAAGGGTCAGGGTCAAGGTCAAGTTCAAGGTCAGGGTCAGGGTAAAGGTCAATGTCAGGGTCATGCTCAGCATCAAAGTCAAGGTCAGGGTCAGGGTAAGGGTCAAGGTCAAGGTCAGGGTCAGGGTCAAGGTCAAATTCAGGGTCAGGGTTAAATTCAGGGTCAGGGTCAAGGTCAAGGTCAAGGTCAGGGTCCATGTCAAGGTCAAGGTCAGGGTCAAGGTCAGGGTCAAGGTCAAGGTCAAGGTCAGGATCAGGGTCAAAGTCAATGTCAGTGTCAGGGTCAGGGTCAAGGTCAGCGGCAGAGTCAGGGTCAAGATCAAGGTCAGGGTCAGGTTCAAGATAAAGTTCAAGGTCCAGGTTACGGTCAGGGACATGGTCAAGATCAGGTTCAGGGTCAATGTCAAGGTCAGATTCATGGTCAGGGTCAAGGTAAAGGTCATGGTCAGGTTCAAATCAGGGTCAGGGTCAAGGTCAAGGTCAGGTTCAGGGTCAGGGTAAAGATCAGGGTAAGGGTCAGTGTCACGATCAAGGTCAAGGTCAAGGTCAAGATCAAGGTCAAGGTCAAAATCAAGGTCAAGGTCAAGGTCAGGGTCATGGTCAGGGTCAGGTGCAGGGTCAGGTTCAGGGTCAAGGTCAGGGTCAAGGTCAAGTTCAAGGTCAAGTTCAGGGTCAAGGTCAAAGTCAAAGTCAAGGTCAAGGTCAGGGTCAGGGACAGGATCAGGTGCAGGATCAGGGTCCGGTTTAGGGTGAGGGTCAAGGTCAAGGTCAAGGTCAAGGACAGGGTCAATGTCAGGGTCAGGGTCAAGGTCAGGGTCAGGGTCATTGTCAGGGTCAAGGTCAAGGGCAGTGTCAGGGACAGGATCAGGTGCAGGATCAGGGTCCGGTTTAGGGTGCGGGTCAAGGTCAAGGTCAAGGTCAGGTTCAGGGTCAAGGTCAGGGTCATGGTCAGGGTCAAGGTCAAGGTCAAGTTTAGGGTCAGGGTCAAGTGCAAATTCAGGGTCAGGGTTAAGTTCAGGGTCAGGGTCAAGGTCAAGGTCAAGGTCAGGGTCCATGTCAAGGTCAAGATCAAGGTCAGGTTCAGGGTCAAGATAAAGTTCAAGGTCAAGGTTAGGGTCAGGGACATGGTCAAGGTCAGGGTCAGGATCAGGGTCAAGGTCAAGGTCAGGTGCAGGGTCAGGTTCAGGGTCAAGGTCAGGGTCAAGGTCAAGGTCAGGGTCAGGGTCAAGGTCAGTGTCAGGGTCATTGTCAGGGTCAAGGTCAAGGGCAGTGTCAGGGTCAATGTCAAGGTCAGGGTCAGAGTCAAGGTCAGGGTCAAGGTCAGGGTCAGGGTCATCGTCAGGGTCAAGGTCAAGGTCAAGTTCAAGGTCAAGGTCAGGGTCAGGGTCAAGGTCAGTGTCAGGGACAGGATCAGGTGCAGGATCAGGGTCCGGTTTAGGGTGAGGGTCAAGGTCAATGTCAAGGTCAAGGACAGGGTCAAGGTCAGGGTCAGGGTCCATGTCAAGGTCAAGGTCAGGGTCAAGGTCAAGGTCAAGGTCAAGGTCCAGGTCAGGGTCAGGGTCAAGTTATAGTTCAATGTAAAGGTCAGGGTTATGGTCAGGTTCAAGGTCAGGGTCAGGGTTAGGGTCAGGTTCAACGTCAAGGTCAAGGTCAGGGTCAAGGTCAAGGTCAAGTCAGGGTAAGGGTCAGGGTCAAGGTCAAGTTCAAGGTCAGGGTCAGGGTAAAGGTCAATGTCAGGGTCATGCTCAGCATCAAAGTCAAGGTCAGGGTCAGGGTAAGGGTCAAGGTCAAGGTCAGGGTCAGGGTCAAGGTCAAATTCAGGGTCAGGGTTAAATTCAGGGTCAGGGTCCATGTCAAGGTCAAGGTCAGGGTCCATGTCAAGGTCAAGGTCAGGGTCAAGGTCAGGGTCAAGGTCAAGGTCAAGGTCAGGATCAGGGTCAAAATCAATGTCAGTGTCAGGGTCAGGGTCAAGGTCAGCGGCAGAGTCAGGGTCAAGATCAAGGTCAGGGTCAGGTTCAAGATAAAGTTCAAGGTCCAGGTTAGGATCAGGGACATGGTCAAGATCAGGTTCAGGGTCAATGTCAAGGTCAGATTCATGGTCAGGGTCAAGGTAAAGGTCATGGTCAGGTTCAAATCAGGGTCAGGGTCAAGGTCAAGGTCAGGTTCAGGGTCAGGGTAAAGATCAGGGTAAGGGTCAGTGTCACGATCAAGGTCAAGGTCAAGGTCAAGATCAAGGTCAAGGTCAAAATCAAGGTCAAGGTCAAGGTCAGGGTCATGGTCAGGGTCAGGTGCAGGGTCAGGTTCAGGGTCAAGGTCAGGGTCAAGGTCAAGTTCAAGGTCAAGTTCAGGGTCAAGGTCAAAGTCAAAGTCAAGGTCAAGGTCAAGGTCAGGGTCAGGGACAGGATCAGGTGCAGGATCAGGGTCCGGTTTAGGGTGAGGGTCAAGGTCAAGGTCAAGGTCAAGGACAGGGTCAATGTCAGGGTCAGGGTCAAGGTCAGGGTCAGGGTCATTGTCAGGGTCAAGGTCAAGGGCAGTGTCAGGGACAGGATCAGGTGCAGGATCAGGGTCCGGTTTAGGGTGCGGGTCAAGGTCAAGGTCAAGGTCAGGTTCAGGGTCAAGGTCAGGGTCATGGTCAGGGTCAAGGTCAAGGTCAAGTTTAGGGTCAGGGTCAAGTGCAAATTCAGGGTCAGGGTTAAGTTCAGGGTCAGGGTCAAGGTCAAGGTCAAGGTCAGGGTCCATGTCAAGGTCAAGATCAAGGTCAGGTTCAGGGTCAAGATAAAGTTCAAGGTCAAGGTTAGGGTCAGGGACATGGTCAAGGTCAGGGTCAGGATCAGGGTCAAGGTCAGGGTCAGGTGCAGGGTCAGGTTCAGGGTCAAGGTCAGGGTCAAGGTCAAGGTCAAGGTCAAGTTCGGGGTCAAGGTCAAAGTCAAGGTCAAGGTCAAGGTCAGGGTCAGGGTCAAGGTCAGTGTCAGGTAAAGGATCAGTTGCAGGATCAGGGTCCGGTTTAGTGTAAGGGTGAGGGTCAAGGCCAAAGTCAAGGTCAAGGTCAGGGTCAAGGTCAGGGTCAGGGTCAAGGTCAGTGTCAGGGTCATTGTCAGGGTCAAGGTCAAGGGCAGTGTCAGGGTCAAGGTCAAGGTCAGGGTCAGAGTCAAGGTCAGGGTCAAGGTCAGGGTCAGGGTCATCGTCAGGGTCAAGGTCAAGGTCAAGTTCAAGGTCAAGGTCAGGGTCAGGGTCAAGGTCAGTGTCAGGGACAGGATCAGGTGCAGGATCAGGGTCCGGTTTAGGGTGAGGGTCAAGGTCAATGTCAAGGTCAAGGACAGGGTCAAGGTCAGGGTCAGGGTCCATGTCAAGGTCAAGGTCAGGGTCAAGGTCAAGGTCAAGGTCAAGGTCCAGGTCAGGGTCAGGGTCAAGTTATAGTTCAATGTAAAGGTCAGGGTTATGGTCAGGTTCAAGGTCAGGGTCAGGGTTAGGGTCAGGTTCAACGTCAAGGTCAAGGTCAGGGTCAAGGTCAAGGTCAAGTCAGGGTAAGGGTCAGGGTCAAGGTCAAGTTCAAGGTCAGGGTCAGGGTAAAGGTCAATGTCAGGGTCATGCTCAGCATCAAAGTCAAGGTCAGGGTCAGGGTAAGGGTCAAGGTCAAGGTCAGGGTCAGGGTCAAGGTCAAATTCAGGGTCAGGGTTAAATTCAGGGTCAGGGTCCATGTCAAGGTCAAGGTCAGGGTCCATGTCAAGGTCAAGGTCAGGGTCAAGGTCAGGGTCAAGGTCAAGGTCAAGGTCAGGATCAGGGTCAAAATCAATGTCAGTGTCAGGGTCAGGGTCAAGGTCAGCGGCAGAGTCAGGGTCAAGATCAAGGTCAGGGTCAGGTTCAAGATAAAGTTCAAGGTCCAGGTTAGGATCAGGGACATGGTCAAGATCAGGTTCAGGGTCAATGTCAAGGTCAGATTCATGGTCAGGGTCAAGGTAAAGGTCATGGTCAGGTTCAAATCAGGGTCAGGGTCAAGGTCAAGGTCAGGTTCAGGGTCAGGGTAAAGATCAGGGTAAGGGTCAGTGTCACGATCAAGGTCAAGGTCAAGGTCAAGATCAAGGTCAAGGTCAAAATCAAGGTCAAGGTCAAGGTCAGGGTCATGGTCAGGGTCAGGTGCAGGGTCAGGTTCAGGGTCAAGGTCAGGGTCAAGGTCAAGTTCAAGGTCAAGTTCAGGGTCAAGGTCAAAGTCAAAGTCAAGGTCAAGGTCAAGGTCAGGGTCAGGGACAGGATCAGGTGCAGGATCAGGGTCAGGTTTAGGGTGACGGTCAAGGTCAAGGTCAAGGTCAAGGACAGGGTCAAGGTCAGGGTCAGGGTCAAGGTCAGGGTCAAGGTCAAGGGCAGTGTCAGGGACTGGATCAGGTGCAGGATCAGGGTCCGGTTTAGGGTGCGGGTCAAGGTCAAGGTCAAGGTTAGGGTCAGGGTCAAGGTCAGGGTCATGGTCAGGGTCAAGGTCAAGGTCAAGTTTAGGGTCAGGGTCAAGTGCAAATTCAGGGTCAGGGTTAAGTTCAGGGTCAGGGTCAAGGTCAAGGTCAAGGTCAGGGTCCATGTCAAGGTCAAGATCAAGGTCAGGTTCAGGGTCAAGATAAAGTTCAAGGTCAAGGTTAGGGTCAGGGACATGGTCAAGGTCAGGGTCAGGATCAGGGTCAAGGTCAGGGTCAGGTGCAGGGTCAGGTTCAGGGTCAAGGTCAGGGTCAAGGTCAAGGTCAAGGTCAAGTTCGGGGTCAAGGTCAAAGTCAAGGTCAAGGTCAAGGTCAGGGTCAGGGTCAAGGTCAGTGTCAGGTAAAGGATCAGTTGCAGGATCAGGGTCCGGTTTAGTGTAAGGGTCAGGGTCAAGGCCAAAGTCAAGGTCAAGGTCAGGGTCAAGGTCAGGGTCAGGGTCAAGGTCAGTGTCAGGGTCATTGTCAGGGTCAAGGTCAAGGGCAGTGTCAGGGTCAAGGTCAAGGACAGGGTCAGAGTCAAGGTCAGGGTCAAGGTCAGGGTCAGGGTCATCGTCAGGGTCAAGGTCAAGGTCAAGTTCAAGGTCAAGGTCAGGGTCAGGGTCAAGGTCAGTGTCAGGGACAGGATCAGGTGCAGGATCAGGGTCCGGTTTAGGGTGAGGGTCAAGGTCAATGTCAAGGTCAAGGACAGGGTCAAGGTCAGGGTCAGGGTCCATGTCAAGGTCAAGGTGAGGGTCAAGGTCAAGGTCAAGGTCAAGGTCCAGGTCAGGGTCAGGGTCAAGTTATAGTTCAAAGTAAAGGTCAGGGTCCATGTCAAGGTCAAGGTCAGGGTCAAGGTCAGGGTCAAGGTCAAGGTCAAGGTCAGGATCAGGGTCAAAATCAATGTCAGTGTCAGGGTCAGGGTCAAGGTCAGCGGCAGAGTCAGGGTCAAGATCAAGGTCAGGGTCAGGTTCAAGATAAAGTTCAAGGTCCAGGTTAGGATCAGGGACATGGTCAAGATCAGGGTCAGGGTCAATGTCAAGGTCAGATTCATGGTCAGGGTCAAGGTAAAGGTCATGGTCAGGTTCAAATCAGGGTCAGGGTCAAGGTCAAGGTCAGGTTCAGGGTCAGGGTAAAGATCAGGGTAAGGGTCAGTGTCACGATCAAGGTCAAGGTCAAGGTCAAGATCAAGGTCAAGGTCAAAATCAAGGTCAAGGTCAGGGTCATGGTCAGGGTCAGGGTCAGAGTCAAGGTCAGGGTCAAGGTCAGGGTCAAGGTCAAGTTCAAGGTCAAGTTCAGGGTCAAGGTCAAAGTCAAAGTCAAGGTCAAGGTCAAGGTCAGGGTCAGGGACAGGATCAGGTGCAGGATCAGGGTCAGGTTTAGGGTGACGGTCAAGGTCAAGGTCAAGGTCAAGGACAGGGTCAAGGTCAGGGTCAGGGTCCATGTCAAGGTCAAGGTCAGGGTCAAGGTCAAGGTCAAGGTCAAGGTCCAGGTCAGGGTCAGGGTCAAGTTATAGTTCAATGTAAAGGTCAGGGTTATGGTCAGGTTCAAGGTCAGGGTCAGGGTTAGGGTCAGGTTCAACGTCAAGGTCAAGGTCAGGGTCAAGGTCAAGGTCAAGTCAGGGTAAGGGTCAGGGTCAAGGTCAAGTTCAAGGTCAGGGTCAGGGTCAAGGTCAGGTTCAGGGTCAGGGTAAAGATCAGGGTAAGTCTCAGTGTCACGATCAAGGTCAAGGTCAAGGCCAAGATCAAGGTCAAGGTCAAGGTCAGGGTCAGGGTCAAGGTCAGTGTCAGGGACAGGATCAGTTGCAGGATCAGGGTCCGGTTTAGGGTGAGGGTCAAGGTCAAGGTCAAGGTCAGGGTCAAGGTCAGGGTCAGGGTCAAGGTCAGGGTCAGGGTCAAGTTCAGTGTCAGGGACAGGATCAGATGCAGGATCAGGGTCCGGTTTAGGGTGAGGGTCAGGGTCAGGGTCAAGGTCAAGGTCAAGGTCAGGGTCAAGGTCAAGGTCAGGGTCAAGGTCAGGGTCAGGGTCAAGGTCAGGGTCAGGGTCTTTGTCAGGGTCAAGGTCAAGGGCAGTGTCAGTGTCAAGGTCAAGGTCAGGGTCAGGGTCAAGGTCAGGGTCATGGTCAGGTTCAAGTTCAAGTTCAGGGTCAGGGTCAGGTTCAACGTCAAGGTCAACGTCAGGGTCAAGGTCCAGGTCAAAGTCAGGGTAAGGGTCAGGGTCAAGGTCAAGTTCAAGGTCAGGGTCAGGGTAAAGGTCAATGTCAGGGTCATGCTCAGCATCAAAGTCAAGGTCAGGGTCAGGGTAAGGGTCAAGGTCAAGGTCAGGGTCAGGGTCAAGGTCAAATTCAGGGTCAGGGTTAAATTCAGGGTCAGGGTCAAGGTCAAGGTCAAGGTCAGGGTCCATGTCAAGGTCAAGGTCAGGGTCAAGGTCAGGGTCAAGGTCAAGGTCAAGGTCAGGATCAGGGTCAAAATCAATGTCAGTGTCAGGGTCAGGGTCAAGGTCAGCGGCAGAGTCAGGGTCAAGATCAAGGTCAGGGTCAGGTTCAAGATAAAGTTCAAGGTCCAGGTTAGGATCAGGGACATGGTCAAGATCAGGGTCAGGGTCAATGTCAAGGTCAGATTCATGGTCAGGGTCAAGGTAAAGGTCATGGTCAGGTTCAAATCAGGGTCAGGGTCAAGGTCAAGGTCAGGTTCAGGGTCAGGGTAAAGATCAGGGTAAGGGTCAGTGTCACGATCAAGGTCAAGGTCAAGGTCAAGATCAAGGTCAAGGTCAAAATCAAGGTCAAGGTCAGGGTCATGGTCAGGGTCAGGTGCAGGGTCAGGTTCAGGGTCAAGGTCAGGGTCAAGGTCAAGTTCAAGGTCAAGTTCAGGGTCAAGGTCAAAGTCAAAGTCAAGGTCAAGGTCAAGGTCAGGGTCAGGGACAGGATCAGGTGCAGGATCAGGGTCAGGTTTAGGGTGAGGGTCAAGGTCAAGGTCAAGGACAGGGTCAATGTCAGGGTCAGGGTCAAGGTCAGGGTCAGGGTCATTGTCAGGGTCAAGGTCAAGGGCAGTGTCAGGGACAGGATCAGGTGCAGGATCAGGGTCCGGTTTAGGGTGCGGGTCAAGGTCAAGGTCAAGGTCAGGTTCAGGGTCAAGGTCAGGGTCATGGTCAGGGTCAAGGTCAAGGTCAAGTTTAGGGTCAGGGTCAAGTGCAAATTCAGGGTCAGGGTTAAGTTCAGGGTCAGGGTCAAGGTCAAGGTCAAGGTCAGGGTCCATGTCAAGGTCAAGATCAAGGTCAGGTTCAGGGTCAAGATAAAGTTCAAGGTCAAGGTTAGGGTCAGGGACATGGTCAAGGTCAGGGTCAGGATCAGGGTCAAGGTCAGGGTCAGGTGCAGGGTCAGGTTCAGGGTCAAGGTCAGGGTCAAGGTCAAGGTCAAGGTCAAGTTCGGGGTCAAGGTCAAAGTCAAGGTCAAGGTCAAGGTCAGGGTCAGGGTCAAGGTCAGTGTCAGGTAAAGGATCAGTTGCAGGATCAGGGTCCGGTTTAGTGTAAGGGTCAGGGTCAAGGCCAAAGTCAAGGTCAAGGTCAGGGTCAAGGTCAGTGTCAGGGTCATTGTCAGGGTCAAGGTCAAGGGCAGTGTCAGGGTCAAGGTCAAGGTCAGGGTCAGAGTCAAGGTCAGGGTCAAGGTCAGGGTCAGGGTCATCGTCAGGGTCAAGGTCAAGGTCAAGTTCAAGGTCAAGGTCAGGGTCAGGGTCAAGGTCAGTGTCAGGGACAGGATCAGGTGCAGGATCAGGGTCCGGTTTAGGGTGAGGGTCAAGGTCAATGTCAAGGTCAAGGACAGGGTCAAGGTCAGGGTCAGGGTCCATGTCAAGGTCAAGGTCAGGGTCAAGGTCAAGGTCAAGGTCAAGGTCAAGGTCAAGGTCAAGGTCAGGGTCAGGGTCAAGTTATAGTTCAATGTAAAGGTCAGGGTTATGGTCAGGTTCAAGGTCAGGGTCAGGGTTAGGGTCAGGTTCAACGTCAAGGTCAAGGTCAGGGTCAAGGTCAAGGTCAAGTCAGGGTAAGGGTCAGGGTCAAGGTCAAGGTCAAGGTCAGGGTCAGGGTAAAGGTCAGGTTCAGGGTCAGGGTAAAGATCAGGGTAAGTCTCAGTGTCACGATCAAGGTCAAGGTCAAGGCCAAGATCAAGGTCAAGGTCAAGGTCAGGGTCAGGGTCAAGGTCAGTGTCAGGGACAGGATCAGTTGCAGGATCAGGGTCCGGTTTAGGGTGAGGGTCAAGGTCAAGGTCAAGGTCAGGGTCAAGGTCAGGGTCAGGGTCAAGGTCAGGGTCAGGGTCAAGTTCAGTGTCAGGGACAGGATCAGATGCAGGATCAGGGTCCGGTTTAGGGTGAGGGTCAGGGTCAGGGTCAAGGTCAAGGTCAAGGTCAGGGTCAAGGTCAAGGTCAGGGTCAAGGTCAGGGTCAGGGTCTTTGTCAGGGTCAGGGTCTTTGTCAGGGTCAAGGTCAAGGGCAGTGTCAGTGTCAAGGTCAAGGTCAGGGTCAGGGTCAAGGTCAGGGTCATGGTCAGGTTCAAGTTCAAGTTCAGGGTCAGGGTCAGGTTCAACGTCAAGGTCAACGTCAGGGTCAAGGTCCAGGTCAAAGTCAGGGTAAGGGTCAGGGTCAAGGTCAAGTTCAAGGTCAGGGTCAGGGTAAAGGTCAATGTCAGGGTCATGCTCAGCATCAAAGTCAAGGTCAGGGTCAGGGTAAGGGTCAAGGTCAAGGTCAGGGTCAGGGTCAAGGTCAAATTCAGGGTCAGGGTTAAATTCAGGGTCAGGGTCAAGGTCAAGGTCAAGGTCAGGGTCCATGTCAAGGTCAAGGTCAGGGTCAAGGTCAGGGTCAAGGTCAAGGTCAAGGTCAGGATCAGGGTCAAAGTCAATGTCAGTGTCAGGGTAAGGGTCAAGGTCAGCGGCAGAGTCAGGGTCAAGATCAAGGTCAGGGTCAGGTTCAAGATAAAGTTCAAGGTCCAGGTTACGGTCAGGGACATGGTCAAGATCAGGGTCAGGGTCAATGTCAAGGTCAGATTCATGGTCAGGGTCAAGGTAAAGGTCATGGTCAGGTTCAAATCAGGGTCAGGGTCAAGGTCAAGGTCAGGTTCAGGGTCAGGGTAAAGATCAGGGTAAGGGTCAGTGTCACGATCAAGGTCAAGGTCAAGGTCAAGATCAAGGTCAAGGTCAAAATCAAGGTCAAGGTCAAGGTCAGGGTCATGGTCAGGGTCAGGTGCAGGGTCAGGTTCAGGGTCAAGGTCAGGGTCAAGGTCAAGTTCAAGGTCAAGTTCAGGGTCAAGGTCAAAGTCAAAGTCAAGGTCAAGGTCAAGGTCAAGGTCAGGGTCAGGGACAGGATCAGGTGCTAGATCAGGGTCCGGTTTAGTGTGAGGGTCAGGGTCAGGGTCAAGGTCAAGGTCAAGGTCAGGGTCAAGGTCAAGGTCAGGGTCAAGGTCAGGGTCAGGGTCTTTGTCAGGGTCAGGGTCTTTGTCAGGGTCAAGGTCAAGGGCAGTGTCAGTGTCAAGGTCAAGGTCAGGGTCAGGGTCAAGGTCAGGGTCATGGTCAGGTTCAAGTTCAAGTTCAGGGTCAGGGTCAGGTTCAACGTCAAGGTCAACATCAGGGTCAAGGTCCAGGTCAAAGTCAGGGTAAGGGTCAGGGTCAAGGTCAAGTTCAAGGTCAAGGTCAGGGTAAAGGTCAATGTCAGGGTCATGCTCAGCATCAAAGTCAAGGTCAGGGTCAGGGTAAGGGTCAAGGTCAAGGTCAGGGTCAGGGTCAAGGTCAAATTCAGGGTCAGGGTTAAATTCAGGGTCAGGGTCAAGGTCAAGGTCAAGGTCAGGGTCCATGTCAAGGTCAAGGTCAGGGTCAAGGTCAGGGTCAAGGTCAAGGTCAAGGTCAGGATCAGGGTCAAAGTCAATGTCAGTGTCAGGGTAAGGGTCAAGGTCAGCGGCAGAGTCAGGGTCAAGATCAAGGTCAGGGTCAGGTTCAAGATAAAGTTCAAGGTCCAGGTTACGGTCAGGGACATGGTCAAGATCAGGTTCAGGGTCAATGTCAAGGTCAGATTCATGGTCAGGGTCAAGGTAAAGGTCATGGTCAGGTTCAAATCAGGGTCAGGGTCAAGGTCAAGGTCAGGTTCAGGGTCAGGGTAAAGATCAGGGTAAGGGTCAGTGTCACGATCAAGGTCAAGGTCAAGGTCAAGATCAAGGTCAAGGTCAAAATCAAGGTCAAGGTCAAGGTCAGGGTCATGGTCAGGGTCAGGTGCAGGGTCAGGTTCAGGGTCAAGGTCAGGGTCAAGGTCAAGTTCAAGGTCAAGTTCAGGGTCAAGGTCAAAGTCAAAGTCAAGGTCAAGGTCAAGGTCAAGGTCAGGGTCAGGGACAGGATCAGGTGCTGGATCAGGGTCCGGTTTAGGGTGCGGGTCAAGGTCAAGGTCAAGGTCAAGGACAGGGTCAAGGTCAGGGTCATGGTCAGGGTCAAGGTCAAGGTCAAGTTTAGGGTCAGGGTCAAGTGCAAATTCAGGGTCAGGGTTAAGTTCAGGGTCAGGGTCAAGGTCAAGGTCAAGGTCAGGGTCCATGTCAAGGTCAAGATCAAGGTCAGGTTCAGGGTCAAGATAAAGTTCAAGGTCAAGGTTAGGGTCAGGGACATGGTCAAGGTCAGGGTCAGGATCAGGGTCAAGGTCAGGGTCAGGTGCAGGGTCAGGTTCAGGGTCAAGGTCAGGGTCAAGGTCAAGGTCAAGGTCAAGGTCAAGTTCGGGGTCAAGGTCAAAGTCAAGGTCAAGGTCAAGGTCAGGGTCAGGGTCAAGGTCAGTGTCAGGTAAAGGATCAGTTGCAGGATCAGGGTCCGGTTTAGTGTAAGGGTGAGGGTCAAGGCCAAAGTCAAGGTCAAGGTCAGGGTCAAGGTCAGGGTCAGGGTCAAGGTCAGTGTCAGGGTCATTGTCAGGGTCAAGGTCAAGGGCAGTGTCAGGGTCAAGGTCAAGGTCAGGGTCAGAGTCAAGGTCAGGGTCAAGGTCAGGGTCAGGGTCATCGTCAGGGTCAAGGTCAAGGTCAAGTTCAAGGTCAAGGTCAGGGTCAGGGTCAAGGTCAGTGTCAGGGACAGGATCAGGTGCAGGATCAGGGTCCGGTTTAGGGTGAGGGTCAAGGTCAACGTCAAGGTCAAGGACAGGGTCAAGGTCAGGGTCAGGGTCCATGTCAAGGTCAAGGTCAGGGTCAAGGTCAAGGTCAAGGTCAAGGTCAAGGTCAGGGTCAGGGTCAAGTTATAGTTCAATGTAAAGGTCAGGGTTATGGTCAGGTTCAAGGTCAGGGTCAGGGTTAGGGTCAGGTTCAACGTCAAGGTCAAGGTCAGGGTCAAGGTCAAGGTCAAGTCAGGGTAAGGGTCAGGGTCAAGGTCAAGTTCAAGGTCAGGGTCAGGGTCAAGGTCAGGTTCAGGGTCAGGGTAAAGATCAGGGTAAGTCTCAGTGTCACGATCAAGGTCAAGGTCAAGGCCAAGATCAAGGTCAAGGTCAAGGTCAGGGTCAGGGTCAAGGTCAGTGTCAGGGACAGGATCAGTTGCAGGATCAGGGTCCGGTTTAGGGTGAGGGTCAAGGTCAAGGTCAAGGTCAAGGTCAGGGTCAAGGTCAGGGTCAGGGTCAAGGTCAGGGTCAGGGTCAAGTTCAGTGTCAGGGACAGGATCAGATGCAGGATCAGGGTCCGGTTTAGGGTGAGGGTCAGGGTCAGGGTCAAGGTCAAGGTCAAGGTCAGGGTCAAGGTCAAGGTCAGGGTCAAGGTCAGGGTCAGGGTCAAGGTCAGGGTCAGGGTCTTTGTCAGGGTCAAGGTCAAGGGCAGTGTCAGTGTCAAGGTCAAGGTCAGGGTCAGGGTCAAGGTCAGGGTCATGGTCAGGTTCAAGTTCAAGTTCAGGGTCAGGGTCAGGTTCAACGTCAAGGTCAACGTCAGGGTCAAGGTCCAGGTCAAAGTCAGGGTAAGGGTCAGGGTCAAGGTCAAGTTCAAGGTCAGGGTCAGGGTAAAGGTCAATGTCAGGGTCATGCTCAGCATCAAAGTCAAGGTCAGGGTCAGGGTAAGGGTCAAGGTCAAGGTCAGGGTCAGGGTCAAGGTCAAATTCAGGGTCAGGGTTAAATTCAGGGTCAGGGTCAAGGTCAAGGTCAAGGTCAGGGTCCATGTCAAGGTCAAGGTCAGGGTCAAGGTCAGGGTCAAGGTCAAGGTCAAGGTCAGGATCAGGGTCAAAGTCAATGTCAGTGTCAGGGTCAGGGTCAAGGTCAGCGGCAGAGTCAGGGTCAAGATCAAGGTCAGGGTCAGGTTCAAGATAAAGTTCAACGTCCAGGTTACGGTCAGGGACATGGTCAAGATCAGGGTCAGGGTCAATGTCAAGGTCAGATTCATGGTCAGGGTCAAGGTAAAGGTCATGGTCAGGTTCAAATCAGGGTCAGGGTCAAGGTCAAGGTCAGGTTCAGGGTCAGGGTAAAGATCAGGGTAAGGGTCAGTGTCACGATCAAGGTCAAGGTCAAGGTCAAGATCAAGGTCAAGGTCAAAATCAAGGTCAAGGTCAAGGTCAGGGTCATGGTCAGGGTCAGGTGCAGGGTCAGGTTCAGGGTCAAGGTCAGGGTCAAGGTCAAGTTCAAGGTCAAGTTCAGGGTCAAGGTCAAAGTCAAAGTCAAGGTCAAGGTCAGGGTCAGGGACAGGATCAGGTGCAGGATCAGGGTCCGGTTTAGGGTGAGGGTCAAGGTCAAGGTCAAGGTCAAGGACAGGGTCAATGTCAGGGTCAGGGTCAAGGTCAGGGTCAGGGTCATTGTCAGGGTCAAGGTCAAGGGCAGTGTCAGGGACAGGATCAGGTGCAGGATCAGGGTCCGGTTTAGGGTGCGGGTCAAGGTCAAGGTCAAGGTCAGGTTCAGGGTCAAGGTCAGGGTCATGGTCAGGGTCAAGGTCAAGGTCAAGTTTAGGGTCAGGGTCAAGTGCAAATTCAGGGTCAGGGTTAAGTTCAGGGTCAGGGTCAAGGTCAAGGTCAAGGTCAGGGTCCATGTCAAGGTCAAGATCAAGGTCAGGTTCAGGGTCAAGATAAAGTTCAAGGTCAAGGTTAGGGTCAGGGACATGGTCAAGGTCAGGGTCAGGATCAGGGTCAAGGTCAGGGTCAGGTGCAGGGTCAGGTTCAGGGTCAAGGTCAGGGTCAAGGTCAAGGTCAGGGTCAGGGTCAAGGTCAGTGTCAGGGTCATTGTCAGGGTCAAGGTCAAGGGCAGTGTCAGGGTCAATGTCAAGGTCAGGGTCAGAGTCAAGGTCAGGGTCAAGGTCAGGGTCAGGGTCATCGTCAGGGTCAAGGTCAAGGTCAAGTTCAAGGTCAAGGTCAGGGTCAGGGTCAAGGTCAGTGTCAGGGACAGGATCAGGTGCAGGATCAGGGTCCGGTTTAGGGTGAGGGTCAAGGTCAATGTCAAGGTCAAGGACAGGGTCAAGGTCAGGGTCAGGGTCCATGTCAAGGTCAAGGTCAGGGTCAAGGTCAAGGTCAAGGTCAAGGTCCAGGTCAGGGTCAGGGTCAAGTTATAGTTCAATGTAAAGGTCAGGGTTATGGTCAGGTTCAAGGTCAGGGTCAGGGTTAGGGTCAGGTTCAACGTCAAGGTCAAGGTCAGGGTCAAGGTCAAGGTCAAGTCAGGGTAAGGGTCAGGGTCAAGGTCAAGTTCAAGGTCAGGGTCAGGGTAAAGGTCAATGTCAGGGTCATGCTCAGCATCAAAGTCAAGGTCAGGGTCAGGGTAAGGGTCAAGGTCAAGGTCAGGGTCAGGGTCAAGGTCAAATTCAGGGTCAGGGTTAAATTCAGGGTCAGGGTCAAGGTCAAGGTCAAGGTCAGGGTCCATGTCAAGGTCAAGGTCAGGGTCAAGGTCAGGGTCAAGGTCAAGGTCAAGGTCAGGATCAGGGTCAAAATCAATGTCAGTGTCAGGGTCAGGGTCAAGGTCAGCGGCAGAGTCAGGGTCAAGATCAAGGTCAGGGTCAGGTTCAAGATAAAGTTCAAGGTCCAGGTTAGGATCAGGGACATGGTCAAGATCAGGTTCAGGGTCAATGTCAAGGTCAGATTCATGGTCAGGGTCAAGGTAAAGGTCATGGTCAGGTTCAAATCAGGGTCAGGGTCAAGGTCAAGGTCAGGTTCAGGGTCAGGGTAAAGATCAGGGTAAGGGTCAGTGTCACGATCAAGGTCAAGGTCAAGGTCAAGATCAAGGTCAAGGTCAAAATCAAGGTCAAGGTCAAGGTCAGGGTCATGGTCAGGGTCAGGTGCAGGGTCAGGTTCAGGGTCAAGGTCAGGGTCAAGGTCAAGTTCAAGGTCAAGTTCAGGGTCAAGGTCAAAGTCAAAGTCAAGGTCAAGGTCAAGGTCAGGGTCAGGGACAGGATCAGGTGCAGGATCAGGGTCCGGTTTAGGGTGAGGGTCAAGGTCAAGGTCAAGGTCAAGGACAGGGTCAATGTCAGGGTCAGGGTCAAGGTCAGGGTCAGGGTCATTGTCAGGGTCAAGGTCAAGGGCAGTGTCAGGGACAGGATCAGGTGCAGGATCAGGGTCCGGTTTAGGGTGCGGGTCAAGGTCAAGGTCAAGGTCAGGTTCAGGGTCAAGGTCAGGGTCATGGTCAGGGTCAAGGTCAAGGTCAAGTTTAGGGTCAGGGTCAAGTGCAAATTCAGGGTCAGGGTTAAGTTCAGGGTCAGGGTCAAGGTCAAGGTCAAGGTCAGGGTCCATGTCAAGGTCAAGATCAAGGTCAGGTTCAGGGTCAAGATAAAGTTCAAGGTCAAGGTTAGGGTCAGGGACATGGTCAAGGTCAGGGTCAGGATCAGGGTCAAGGTCAGGGTCAGGTGCAGGGTCAGGTTCAGGGTCAAGGTCAGGGTCAAGGTCAAGGTCAAGGTCAAGTTCGGGGTCAAGGTCAAAGTCAAGGTCAAGGTCAAGGTCAGGGTCAGGGTCAAGGTCAGTGTCAGGTAAAGGATCAGTTGCAGGATCAGGGTCCGGTTTAGTGTAAGGGTCAGGGTCAAGGCCAAAGTCAAGGTCAAGGTCAGGGTCAAGGTCAGTGTCAGGGTCATTGTCAGGGTCAAGGTCAAGGGCAGTGTCAGGGTCAAGGTCAAGGTCAGGGTCAGAGTCAAGGTCAGGGTCAAGGTCAGGGTCAGGGTCATCGTCAGGGTCAAGGTCAAGGTCAAGTTCAAGGTCAAGGTCAGGGTCAGGGTCAAGGTCAGTGTCAGGGACAGGATCAGGTGCAGGATCAGGGTCCGGTTTAGGGTGAGGGTCAAGGTCAACGTCAAGGTCAAGGACAGGGTCAAGGTCAGGGTCAGGGTCCATGTCAAGGTCAAGGTCAGGGTCAAGGTCAAGGTCAAGGTCAAGGTCAAGGTCAGGGTCAGGGTCAAGTTATAGTTCAATGTAAAGGTCAGGGTTATGGTCAGGTTCAAGGTCAGGGTCAGGGTTAGGGTCAGGTTCAACGTCAAGGTCAAGGTCAGGGTCAAGGTCAAGGTCAAGTCAGGGTAAGGGTCAGGGTCAAGGTCAAGTTCAAGGTCAGGGTCAGGGTCAAGGTCAGGTTCAGGGTCAGGGTAAAGATCAGGGTAAGTCTCAGTGTCACGATCAAGGTCAAGGTCAAGGCCAAGATCAAGGTCAAGGTCAAGGTCAGGGTCAGGGTCAAGGTCAGTGTCAGGGACAGGATCAGTTGCAGGATCAGGGTCCGGTTTAGGGTGAGGGTCAAGGTCAAGGTCAAGGTCAAGGTCAGGGTCAAGGTCAGGGTCAGGGTCAAGGTCAGGGTCAGGGTCAAGTTCAGTGTCAGGGACAGGATCAGATGCAGGATCAGGGTCCGGTTTAGGGTGAGGGTCAGGGTCAGGGTCAAGGTCAAGGTCAAGGTCAGGGTCAAGGTCAAGGTCAGGGTCAAGGTCAGGGTCAGGGTCAAGGTCAGGGTCAGGGTCTTTGTCAGGGTCAAGGTCAAGGGCAGTGTCAGTGTCAAGGTCAAGGTCAGGGTCAGGGTCAAGGTCAGGGTCATGGTCAGGTTCAAGTTCAAGTTCAGGGTCAGGGTCAGGTTCAACGTCAAGGTCAACGTCAGGGTCAAGGTCCAGGTCAAAGTCAGGGTAAGGGTCAGGGTCAAGGTCAAGTTCAAGGTCAGGGTCAGGGTAAAGGTCAATGTCAGGGTCATGCTCAGCATCAAAGTCAAGGTCAGGGTCAGGGTAAGGGTCAAGGTCAAGGTCAGGGTCAGGGTCAAGGTCAAATTCAGGGTCAGGGTTAAATTCAGGGTCAGGGTCAAGGTCAAGGTCAAGGTCAGGGTCCATGTCAAGGTCAAGGTCAGGGTCAAGGTCAGGGTCAAGGTCAAGGTCAAGGTCAGGATCAGGGTCAAAGTCAATGTCAGTGTCAGGGTCAGGGTCAAGGTCAGCGGCAGAGTCAGGGTCAAGATCAAGGTCAGGGTCAGGTTCAAGATAAAGTTCAAGGTCCAGGTTACGGTCAGGGACATGGTCAAGATCAGGGTCAGGGTCAATGTCAAGGTCAGATTCATGGTCAGGGTCAAGGTAAAGGTCATGGTCAGGTTCAAATCAGGGTCAGGGTCAAGGTCAAGGTCAGGTTCAGGGTCAGGGTAAAGATCAGGGTAAGGGTCAGTGTCACGATCAAGGTCAAGGTCAAGGTCAAGATCAAGGTCAAGGTCAAAATCAAGGTCAAGGTCAAGGTCAGGGTCATGGTCAGGGTCAGGTGCAGGGTCAGGTTCAGGGTCAAGGTCAGGGTCAAGGTCAAGTTCAAGGTCAAGTTCAGGGTCAAGGTCAAAGTCAAAGTCAAGGTCAAGGTCAGGGTCAGGGACAGGATCAGGTGCAGGATCAGGGTCCGGTTTAGGGTGAGGGTCAAGGTCAAGGTCAAGGTCAAGGACAGGGTCAATGTCAGGGTCAGGGTCAAGGTCAGGGTCAGGGTCATTGTCAGGGTCAAGGTCAAGGGCAGTGTCAGGGACAGGATCAGGTGCAGGATCAGGGTCCGGTTTAGGGTGCGGGTCAAGGTCAAGGTCAAGGTCAGGTTCAGGGTCAAGGTCAGGGTCATGGTCAGGGTCAAGGTCAAGGTCAAGTTTAGGGTCAGGGTCAAGTGCAAATTCAGGGTCAGGGTTAAGTTCAGGGTCAGGGTCAAGGTCAAGGTCAAGGTCAGGGTCCATGTCAAGGTCAAGATCAAGGTCAGGTTCAGGGTCAAGATAAAGTTCAAGGTCAAGGTTAGGGTCAGGGACATGGTCAAGGTCAGGGTCAGGATCAGGGTCAAGGTCAGGGTCAGGTGCAGGGTCAGGTTCAGGGTCAAGGTCAGGGTCAAGGTCAAGGTCAGGGTCAGGGTCAAGGTCAGTGTCAGGGTCATTGTCAGGGTCAAGGTCAAGGGCAGTGTCAGGGTCAATGTCAAGGTCAGGGTCAGAGTCAAGGTCAGGGTCAAGGTCAGGGTCAGGGTCATCGTCAGGGTCAAGGTCAAGGTCAAGTTCAAGGTCAAGGTCAGGGTCAGGGTCAAGGTCAGTGTCAGGGACAGGATCAGGTGCAGGATCAGGGTCCGGTTTAGGGTGAGGGTCAAGGTCAATGTCAAGGTCAAGGACAGGGTCAAGGTCAGGGTCAGGGTCCATGTCAAGGTCAAGGTCAGGGTCAAGGTCAAGGTCAAGGTCAAGGTCCAGGTCAGGGTCAGGGTCAAGTTATAGTTCAATGTAAAGGTCAGGGTTATGGTCAGGTTCAAGGTCAGGGTCAGGGTTAGGGTCAGGTTCAACGTCAAGGTCAAGGTCAGGGTCAAGGTCAAGGTCAAGTCAGGGTAAGGGTCAGGGTCAAGGTCAAGTTCAAGGTCAGGGTCAGGGTAAAGGTCAATGTCAGGGTCATGCTCAGCATCAAAGTCAAGGTCAGGGTCAGGGTAAGGGTCAAGGTCAAGGTCAGGGTCAGGGTCAAGGTCAAATTCAGGGTCAGGGTTAAATTCAGGGTCAGGGTCCATGTCAAGGTCAAGGTCAGGGTCCATGTCAAGGTCAAGGTCAGGGTCAAGGTCAGGGTCAAGGTCAAGGTCAAGGTCAGGATCAGGGTCAAAATCAATGTCAGTGTCAGGGTCAGGGTCAAGGTCAGCGGCAGAGTCAGGGTCAAGATCAAGGTCAGGGTCAGGTTCAAGATAAAGTTCAAGGTCCAGGTTAGGATCAGGGACATGGTCAAGATCAGGTTCAGGGTCAATGTCAAGGTCAGATTCATGGTCAGGGTCAAGGTAAAGGTCATGGTCAGGTTCAAATCAGGGTCAGGGTCAAGGTCAAGGTCAGGTTCAGGGTCAGGGTAAAGATCAGGGTAAGGGTCAGTGTCACGATCAAGGTCAAGGTCAAGGTCAAGATCAAGGTCAAGGTCAAAATCAAGGTCAAGGTCAAGGTCAGGGTCATGGTCAGGGTCAGGTGCAGGGTCAGGTTCAGGGTCAAGGTCAGGGTCAAGGTCAAGTTCAAGGTCAAGTTCAGGGTCAAGGTCAAAGTCAAAGTCAAGGTCAAGGTCAAGGTCAGGGTCAGGGACAGGATCAGGTGCAGGATCAGGGTCCGGTTTAGGGTGAGGGTCAAGGTCAAGGTCAAGGTCAAGGACAGGGTCAATGTCAGGGTCAGGGTCAAGGTCAGGGTCAGGGTCATTGTCAGGGTCAAGGTCAAGGGCAGTGTCAGGGACAGGATCAGGTGCAGGATCAGGGTCCGGTTTAGGGTGCGGGTCAAGGTCAAGGTCAAGGTCAGGTTCAGGGTCAAGGTCAGGGTCATGGTCAGGGTCAAGGTCAAGGTCAAGTTTAGGGTCAGGGTCAAGTGCAAATTCAGGGTCAGGGTTAAGTTCAGGGTCAGGGTCAAGGTCAAGGTCAAGGTCAGGGTCCATGTCAAGGTCAAGATCAAGGTCAGGTTCAGGGTCAAGATAAAGTTCAAGGTCAAGGTTAGGGTCAGGGACATGGTCAAGGTCAGGGTCAGGATCAGGGTCAAGGTCAGGGTCAGCTGCAGGGTCAGGTTCAGGGTCAAGGTCAGGGTCAAGGTCAAGGTCAAGGTCAAGGTCAAGTTCGGGGTCAAGGTCAAAGTCAAGGTCAAGGTCAAGGTCAGGGTCAGGGTCAAGGTCAGTGTCAGGTAAAGGATCAGTTGCAGGATCAGGGTCCGGTTTAGTGTAAGGGTGAGGGTCAAGGCCAAAGTCAAGGTCAAGGTCAGGGTCAAGGTCAGGGTCAGGGTCAAGGTCAGTGTCAGGGTCATTGTCAGGGTCAAGGTCAAGGGCAGTGTCAGGGTCAAGGTCAAGGTCAGGGTCAGAGTCAAGGTCAGGGTCAAGGTCAGGGTCAGGGTCATCGTCAGGGTCAAGGTCAAGGTCAAGTTCAAGGTCAAGGTCAGGGTCAGGGTCAAGGTCAGTGTCAGGGACAGGATCAGGTGCAGGATCAGGGTCCGGTTTAGGGTGAGGGTCAAGGTCAATGTCAAGGTCAAGGACAGGGTCAAGGTCAGGGTCAGGGTCCATGTCAAGGTCAAGGTCAGGGTCAAGGTCAAGGTCAAGGTCAAGGTCCAGGTCAGGGTCAGGGTCAGGGTCAAGTTATAGTTCAATGTAAAGGTCAGGGTTATGGTCAGGTTCAAGGTCAGGGTCAGGGTTAGGGTCAGGTTCAACGTCAAGGTCAAGGTCAGGGTCAAGGTCAAGGTCAAGTCAGGGTAAGGGTCAGGGTCAAGGTCAAGTTCAAGGTCAGGGTCAGGGTAAAGGTCAATGTCAGGGTCATGCTCAGCATCAAAGTCAAGGTCAGGGTCAGGGTAAGGGTCAAGGTCAAGGTCAGGGTCAGGGTCAAGGTCAAATTCAGGGTCAGGGTTAAATTCAGGGTCAGGGTCAAGGTCAAGGTCAAGGTCAGGGTCCATGTCAAGGTCAAGGTCAGGGTCAAGGTCAGGGTCAAGGTCAAGGTCAAGGTCAGGATCAGGGTCAAAATCAATGTCAGTGTCAGGGTCAGGGTCAAGGTCAGCGGCAGAGTCAGGGTCAAGATCAAGGTCAGGGTCAGGTTCAAGATAAAGTTCAAGGTCCAGGTTAGGATCAGGGACATGGTCAAGATCAGGTTCAGGGTCAATGTCAAGGTCAGATTCATGGTCAGGGTCAAGGTAAAGGTCATGGTCAGGTTCAAATCAGGGTCAGGGTCAAGGTCAAGGTCAGGTTCAGGGTCAGGGTAAAGATCAGGGTAAGGGTCAGTGTCACGATCAAGGTCAAGGTCAAGGTCAAGATCAAGGTCAAGGTCAAAATCAAGGTCAAGGTCAAGGTCAGGGTCATGGTCAGGGTCAGGTGCAGGGTCAGGTTCAGGGTCAAGGTCAGGGTCAAGGTCAAGTTCAAGGTCAAGTTCAGGGTCAAGGTCAAAGTCAAAGTCAAGGTCAAGGTCAAGGTCAAGGTCAGGGTCAGGGACAGGATCAGGTGCAGGATCAGGGTCCGGTTTAGGGTGAGGGTCAAGGTCAAGGTCAAGGTCAAGGACAGGGTCAATGTCAGGGTCAGGGTCAAGGTCAGGGTCAGGGTCATTGTCAGGGTCAAGGTCAAGGGCAGTGTCAGGGACAGGATCAGGTGCAGGATCAGGGTCCGGTTTAGGGTGCGGGTCAAGGTCAAGGTCAAGGTCAGGTTCAGGGTCAAGGTCAGGGTCATGGTCAGGGTCAAGGTCAAGGTCAAGTTTAGGGTCAGGGTCAAGTGCAAATTCAGGGTCAGGGTTAAGTTCAGGGTCAGGGTCAAGGTCAAGGTCAAGGTCAGGGTCCATGTCAAGGTCAAGATCAAGGTCAGGTTCAGGGTCAAGATAAAGTTCAAGGTCAAGGTTAGGGTCAGGGACATGGTCAAGGTCAGGGTCAGGATCAGGGTCAAGGTCAGGGTCAGGTGCAGGGTCAGGTTCAGGGTCAAGGTCAGGGTCAAGGTCAAGGTCAAGGTCAAGGTCGGGGTCAAGGTCAAAGTCAAGGTCAAGGTCAAGGTCAGGGTCAGGGTCAAGGTCAGTGTCAGGTAAAGGATCAGTTGCAGGATCAGGGTCCGGTTTAGTGTAAGGGTCAGGGTCAAGGCCAAAGTCAAGGTCAAGGTCAGGGTCAAGGTCAGGGTCAGGGTCAAGGTCAGTGTCAGGGTCATTGTCAGGGTCAAGGTCAAGGGCAGTGTCAGGGTCAAGGTCAAGGTCAGGGTCAGAGTCAAGGTCAGGGTCAAGGTCAGGGTCAGGGTCATCGTCAGGGTCAAGGTCAAGGTCAAGTTCAAGGTCAAGGTCAGGGTCAGGGTCAAGGTCAGTGTCAGGGACAGGATCAGGTTCAGGATCAGGGTCCGGTTTAGGGTGAGGGTCAAGGTCAATGTCAAGGTCAAGGACAGGGTCAAGGTCAGGGTCAGGGTCCATGTCAAGGTCAAGGTCAGGGTCAAGGTCAAGGTCAAGGTCAAGGTCCAGGTCAGGGTCAGGGTCAAGTTATAGTTCAATGTAAAGGTCAGGGTTATGGTCAGGTTCAAGGTCAGGGTCAGGGTTAGGGTCAGGTTCAACGTCAAGGTCAAGGTCAGGGTCAAGGTCAAGGTCAAGTCAGGGTAAGGGTCAGGGTCAAGGTCAAGTTCAAGGTCAGGGTCAGGGTAAAGGTCAGGTTCAGGGTCAGGGTAAAGATCAGGGTAAGTCTCAGTGTCACGATCAAGGTCAAGGTCAAGGCCAAGATCAAGGTCAAGGTCAAGGTCAGGGTCAGGGTCAAGGTCAGTGTCAGGGACAGGATCAGTTGCAGGATCAGGGTCCGGTTTAGGGTGAGGGTCAAGGTCAAGGTCAAGGTCAAGGTCAGGGTCAAGGTCAGGGTCAGGGTCAAGGTCAGGGTCAGGGTCAAGTTCAGTGTCAGGGACAGGATCAGATGCAGGATCAGGGTCCGGTTTAGGGTGAGGGTCAGGGTCAGGGTCAAGGTCAAGGTCAAGGTCAGGGTCAAGGTCAAGGTCAGGGTCAAGGTCAGGGTCAGGGTCAAGGTCAGGGTCAGGGTCTTTGTCAGGGTCAAGGTCAAGGGCAGTGTCAGTGTCAAGGTCAAGGTCAGGGTCAGGGTCAAGTTCAGGGTCATGGTCAGGTTCAAGTTCAAGTTCAGGGTCAGGGTCAGGTTCAACGTCAAGGTCAACGTCAGGGTCAAGGTCCAGGTCAAAGTCAGGGTAAGGGTCAGGGTCAAGGTCAAGTTCAAGGTCAGGGTCAGGGTAAAGGTCAATGTCAGGGTCATGCTCAGCATCAAAGTCAAGGTCAGGGTCAGGGTAAGGGTCAAGGTCAAGGTCAGGGTCAGGGTCAAGGTCAAATTCAGGGTCAGGGTTAAATTCAGGGTCAGGGTCAAGGTCAAGGTCAAGGTCAGGGTCCATGTCAAGGTCAAGGTCAGGGTCAAGGTCAGGGTCAAGGTCAAGGTCAAGGTCAGGATCAGGGTCAAAGTCAATGTCAGTGTCAGGGTCAGGGTCAAGGTCAGCGGCAGAGTCAGGGTCAAGATCAAGGTCAGGGTCAGGTTCAAGATAAAGTTCAAGGTCCAGGTTAGGATCAGGGACATGGTCAAGATCAGGGTCAGGGTCAATGTCAAGGTCAGATTCATGGTCAGGGTCAAGGTAAAGGTCATGGTCAGGTTCAAATCAGGGTCAGGGTCAAGGTCAAGGTCAGGTTCAGGGTCAGGGTAAAGATCAGGGTAAGGGTCAGTGTCACGATCAAGGTCAAGGTCAAGGTCAAGATCAAGGTCAAGGTCAAAATCAAGGTCAAGGTCAAGGTCAGGGTCATGGTCAGGGTCAGGTGCAGGGTCAGGTTCAGGGTCAAGGTCAGGGTCAAGGTCAAGTTCAAGGTCAAGTTCAGGGTCAAGGTCAAAGTCAAGGTCAAGGTCAAGGTCAAGGTCAGGGTCAGGGACAGGATCAGGTGCTGGATCAGGGTCCGGTTTAGGGTGAGGGTCAAGGTCAAGGTCAAGGACAGGGTCAATGTCAGGGTCAGGGTCAAGGTCAGGGTCAGGGTCATTGTCAGGGTCAAGGTCAAGGGCAGTGTCAGGGACTGGATCAGGTGCAGGATCAGGGTCCGGTTTAGGGTGCGGGTCAAGGTCAAGGTCAAGGTCAGGTTCAGGGTCAAGGTCAGGGTCAAGGTCAGGGTAAAGGTCAAGGTCAAGTTTAGGGTCAGGGTCAAGTGCAAATTCAGGGTCAGGGTTAAGTTCAGGGTCAGGGTCAAGGTCAAGGTAAAGGTCAGGGTCCATGTCAAGGTCAAGATCAAGGTCAGGTTCAGGGTCAAGATAAAGTTCAAGGTCAAGGTTAGGGTCAGGGACATGGTCAAGGTCAGGGTCAGGATCAGGGTCAAGGTCAGGGTCAGGTGCAGGGTCAGGTTCAGGGTCAAGGTCAGGGTCAAGGTCAAGGTCAAGGTCAAGGTCAAGTTCGGGGTCAAGGTCAAAGTCAAGGTCAAGGTCAAGGACAGGGTCAATGTCAGGGTCAGGGTCAAGGTCAGGGTCAGGGTCATTGTCAGGGTCAAGGTCAAGGGCAGTGTCAGGGACTGGATCAGGTGCAGGATCAGGGTCCGGTTTAGGGTGCGGGTCAAGGTCAAGGTCAAGGTCAGGTTCAGGGTCAAGGTCAGGGTCATGGTCAGGGTCAAGGTCAAGGTCAAGTTTAGGGTCAGGGTCAAGTGCAAATTCAGGGTCAGGGTTAAGTTCAGGGTCAGGGTCAAGGTCAAGGTCAAGGTCAGGGTCCATGTCAAGGTCAAGATCAAGGTCAGGTTCAGGGTCAAGATAAAGTTCAAAGTCAAGGTTAGGGTCAGGGACATGGTCAAGGTCAGGGTCAGGATCAGGGTCAAGGTCAGGGTCAGGTGCAGGGTCAGGTTCAGGGTCAAGGTCAGGGTCAAGGTCAAGGTCAAGGTCAAGGTCAAGTTCGGGGTCAACGTCAAAGTCAAGGTCAAGGTCAAGGTCAGGGTCAGGGTCAAGGTCAGTGTCAGGTAAAGGATCAGTTGCAGGATCAGGGTCCGGTTTAGTGTAAGGGTGAGGGTCAAGGCCAAAGTCAAGGTCAAGGTCAGGGTCAAGGTCAGGGTCAGGGTCAAGGTCAGTGTCAGGGTCATTGTCAGGGTCAAGGTCAAGGGCAGTGTCAGGGTCAAGGTCAAGGTCAGGGTCAGAGTCAAGGTCAGGGTCAAGGTCAGGGTCAGGGTCATCGTCAGGGTCAAGGTCAAGGTCAAGTTCAAGGTCAAGGTCAGGGTCAGGGTCAAGGTCAGTGTCAGGGACAGGATCAGGTGCAGGATCAGGGTCCGGTTTAGGGTGAGGGTCAAGGTCAATGTCAAGGTCAAGGACAGGGTCAAGGTCAGGGTCAGGGTCCATGTCAAGGTCAAGGTCAGGGTCAAGGTCAAGGTCAAGGTGAAGTTCAGGGTCAGGGTCAGGGTCAAGTTATAGTTCAATGTAAAGGTCAGGGTTATGGTCAGGTTCAAGGTCAGGGTCAGGGTTAGGGTCAGGTTCAACGTCAAGGTCAAGGTCAGGGTCAAGGTCAAGGTCAAGTCAGGGTAAGGGTCAGGGTCAAGGTCAAGTTCAAGGTCAGGGTCAGGGTCAAGGTCAGGTTCAGGGTCAGGGTAAAGATCAGGGTAAGTCTCAGTGTCACGATCAAGGTCAAGGTCAAGGCCAAGATCAAGGTCAAGGTCAAGGTCAGGGTCAGGGTCAAGGTCAGTGTCAGGGACAGGATCAGTTGCAGGATCAGGGTCCGGTTTAGGGTGAGGGTCAAGGTCAAGGTCAAGGTCAAGGTCAGGGTCAAGGTCAGGGTCAGGGTCAAGGTCAGGGTCAGGGTCAAGTTCAGTGTCAGGGACAGGATCAGATGCAGGATCAGGGTCCGGTTTAGGGTGAGGGTCAGGGTCAGGGTCAAGGTCAAGGTCAAGGTCAGGGTCAAGGTCAAGGTCAGGGTCAAGGTCAGGGTCAGGGTCAAGGTCAGGGTCAGGGTCTTTGTCAGGGTCAAGGTCAAGGGCAGTGTCAGTGTCAAGGTCAAGGTCAGGGTCAGGGTCAAGGTCAGGGTCATGGTCAGGTTCAAGTTCAAGTTCAGGGTCAGGGTCAGGTTCAACGTCAAGGTCAACATCAGGGTCAAGGTCCAGGTCAAAGTCAGGGTAAGGGTCAGGGTCAAGGTCAAGTTCAAGGTCAGGGTCAGGGTAAGGGTCAAGGTCAAGGTCAGGGTCAGTGTCAAGGTCAAATTCAGGGTCAGGGTTAAATTCAGGGTCAGGGTCAAGGTCAAGGTCAAGGTCAGGGTCCATGTCAAGGTCAAGGTCAGGGTCAAGGTCAGGGTCAAGGTCAAGGTCAAGGTCAGGATCAGGGTCAAAATCAATGTCAGTGTCAGGGTCAGGGTCAAGGTCAGCGGCAGAGTCAGGGTCAAGATCAAGGTCAGGGTCAGGTTCAAGATAAAGTTCAAGGTCCAGGTTAGGATCAGGGACATGGTCAAGATCAGGGTCAGGGTCAATGTCAAGGTCAGATTCATGGTCAGGGTCAAGGTAAAGGTCATGGTCAGGTTCAAATCAGGGTCAGGGTCAAGGTCAAGGTCAGGTTCAGGGTCAGGGTAAAGATCAGGGTAAGGGTCAGTGTCACGATCAAGGTCAAGGTCAAGATCAAGGTCAAGGTCAAAATCAAGGTCAGGGTCAAGGTCAGGGTCATGGTCAGGGTCAGGTGCAGGGTCAGGTTCAGGGTCAAGGTCAGGGTCAAGGTCAAGTTCAAGGTCAAGTTCAGGGTCAAGGTCAAAGTCAAAGTCAAGGTCAAGGTCAAGGTCAAGGTCAGGGTCAGGGACAGGATCAGGTGCAGGATCAGGGTCCGGTTTAGGGTGAGGGTCAAGGTCAAGGTCAGGGTCAAGGTCAGGGTCAAGTTCAGGGTCAGGGTCATTGTCAGGGTCAAGGTCAAGGGCAGTGTCAGGGACTGGATCAGATGCAGGATCAGGGTCCGGTTTAGGGTGAGGGTCAGGGTCAGGGTCAAGGTCAAGGTCAAGGTCAAGGTCAGGGTCAAGGTCAAGGTCAAGGTCAGGATCAGGGTCAAAATCAATGTCAGTGTCAGGGTCAGGGTCAAGGTCAGCGGCAGAGTCAGGGTCAAGATCAAGGTCAGGGTCAGGTTCAAGATAAAGTTCAAGGTCCAGGTTAGGATCAGGGACATGGTCAAGATCAGGGTCAGGGTCAATGTCAAGGTCAGATTCATGGTCAGGGTCAAGGTAAAGGTCATGGTCAGGTTCAAATCAGGGTCAGGGTCAAGGTCAAGGTCAGGTTCAGGGTCAGGGTAAAGATCAGGGTAAGGGTCAGTGTCACGATCAAGGTCAAGGTCAAGGTCAAGATCAAGGTCAAGGTCAAAATCAAGGTCAAGGTCAAGGTCAGGGTCATGGTCAGGGTCAGGTGCAGGGTCAGGTTCAGGGTCAAGGTCAGGGTCAAGGTCAAGTTCAAGGTCAAGTTCAGGGTCAAGGTCAAAGTCAAAGTCAAGGTCAAGGTCAAGGTCAAGGTCAGGGTCAGGGACAGGATCAGGTGCTGGATCAGGGTCCGGTTTAGGGTGAGGGTCAAGGTCAAGGTCAAGGTCAAGGACAGGGTCAATGTCAGGGTCAGGGTCAAGGTCAGGGTCAGGGTCATTGTCAGGGTCAAGGTCAAGGGCAGTGTCAGGGACAGGATCAGGTGCAGGATCAGGGTCCGGTTTAGGGTGCGGGTCAAGGTCAAGGTCAAGGTCAGGTTCAGGGTCAAGGTCAGGGTCATGGTCAGGGTCAAGGTCAAGGTCAAGTTTAGGGTCAGGGTCAAGTGCAAATTCAGGGTCAGGGTTAAGTTCAGGGTCAGGGTCAAGGTCAAGGTCAAGGTCAGGGTCCATGTCAAGGTCAAGATCAAGGTCAGGTTCAGGGTCAAGATAAAGTTCAAGGTCAAGGTTAGGGTCAGGGACATGGTCAAGGTCAGGGTCAGGATCAGGGTCAAGGTCAGGGTCAGGTGCAGGGTCAGGTTCAGGGTCAAGGTCAGGGTCAAGGTCAAGGTCAAGGTCAAGGTCAAGTTCGGGGTCAAGGTCAAAGTCAAGGTCAAGGTCAAGGTCAGGGTCAGGGTCAAGGTCAGTGTCAGGTAAAGGATCAGTTGCAGGATCAGGGTCCGGTTTAGTGTAAGGGTGAGGGTCAAGGCCAAAGTCAAGGTCAAGGTCAGGGTCAAGGTCAGGGTCAGGGTCAAGGTCAGTGTCAGGGTCATTGTCAGGGTCAAGGTCAAGGGCAGTGTCAGGGTCAAGGTCAAGGTCAGGGTCAGAGTCAAGGTCAGGGTCAAGGTCAGGGTCAGGGTCATCGTCAGGGTCAAGGTCAAGGTCAAGTTCAAGGTCAAGGTCAGGGTCAGGGTCAAGGTCAGTGTCAGGGACAGGATCAGGTGCAGGATCAGGGTCCGGTTTAGGGTGAGGGTCAAGGTCAATGTCAAGGTCAAGGACAGGGTCAAGGTCAGGGTCAGGGTCCATGTCAAGGTCAAGGTCAGGGTCAAGGTCAAGGTCAAGGTCAAGGTCCAGGTCAGGGTCAGGGTCAGGGTCAAGTTATAGTTCAATGTAAAGGTCAGGGTTATGGTCAGGTTCAAGGTCAGGGTCAGGGTTAGGGTCAGGTTCAACGTCAAGGTCAAGGTCAGGGTCAAGGTCAAGGTCAAGTCAGGGTAAGGGTCAGGGTCAAGGTCAAGTTCAAGGTCAGGGTCAGGGTCAAGGTCAGGTTCAGGGTCAGGGTAAAGATCAGGGTAAGTCTCAGTGTCACGATCAAGGTCAAGGTCAAGGCCAAGATCAAGGTCAAGGTCAAGGTCAGGGTCAGGGTCAAGGTCAGTGTCAGGGACAGGATCAGTTGCAGGATCAGGGTCCGGTTTAGGGTGAGGGTCAAGGTCAAGGTCAGGGTCAGGGTCAAGGTCAGGATCAGGGTCAAGCTCAGGGTCAGGGTCAAGTTCAGTGTCAGGGACAGGATCAGATGCAGGATCAGGGTCCGGTTTAGGGTGAGGGTCAGGGTCAGGGTCAAGGTCAAGGTCAAGGTCAAGGTCAGGGTCAAGGTCAAGGTCAGGGTCAAGGTCAGGGTCAGGGTCAAGGTCAGGGTCAGGGTCTTTGTCAGGGTCAAGGTCAAGGGCAGTGTCAGTGTCAAGGTCAAGGTCAGGGTCAGGGTCAAGGTCAGGGTCATGGTCAGGTTCAAGTTCAAGTTCAGGGTCAGGGTCAGGTTCAACGTCAAGGTCAACATCAGGGTCAAGGTCCAGGTCAAAGTCAGGGTAAGGGTCAGGGTCAAGGTCAAGTTCAAGGTCAGGGTCAGGGTAAAGGTCAATGTCAGGGTCATGCTCAGCATCAAAGTCAAGGTCAGGGTCAGGGTAAGGGTCAAGGTCAAGGTCAGGGTCAGGGTCAAGGTCAAATTCAGGGTCAGGGTTAAATTCAGAGTCAGGGTCAAGGTCAAGGTCAAGGTCAAGGTCCAGGTCAGGGTCAGGGTCAAGTTATAGTTCAATGTAAAGGTCAGGGTTATGGTCAGGTTCAAGGTCAGGGTCAGGGTTAGGGTCAGGTTCAACGTCAAGGTCAAGGTCAGGGTCAAGGTCAAGGTCAAGTCAGGGTAAGGGTCAGGGTCAAGGTCAAGTTCAAGGTCAGGGTCAGGGTAAAGGTCAGGTTCAGGGTCAGGGTAAAGATCAGGGTAAGTCTCAGTGTCACGATCAAGGTCAAGGTCAAGGCCAAGATCAAGGTCAAGGTCAAGGTCAGGGTCAGGGTCAAGGTCAGTGTCAGGGACAGGATCAGTTGCAGGATCAGGGTCCGGTTTAGGGTGAGGGTCAAGGTCAAGGTCAGGGTCAGGGTCAAGGTCAGGATCAGGGTCAAGCTCAGGGTCAGGGTCAAGGTCAGTGTCAGGGACAGGATCAGTTGCAGGATCAGGGTCCGATTTAGGGTGAGGGTCAAGGTCAAGGTCAGTGTCAGGGTCTTTGTCAGGGTCAAGGTCAAGGGCAGTGTCAGTGTCAAGGTCAAGGTCAGGGTCAGGGTCAAGGTCAGGGTCATGGTCAGGTTCAAGTTCAAGTTCAGGGTCAGGGTCAGGTTCAACGTCAAGGTCAACATCAGGGTCAAGGTCCAGGTCAAAGTCAGGGTAAGGGTCAGGGTCAAGGTCAAGTTCAAGGTCAGGGTCAGGGTAAGGGTCAAGGTCAAGGTCAGGGTCAGGGTCAAGGTCAAATTCAGGGTCAGGGTTAAATTCAGGGTCAGGGTCAAGGTCAAGGTCAAGGTCAGGGTCCATGTCAAGGTCAAGGTCAGGGTCAAGGTCAGGGTCAAGGTCAAGGTCAAGGTCAGGATCAGGGTCAAAATCAATGTCAGTGTCAGGGTCAGGGTCAAGGTCAGCGGCAGAGTCAGGGTCAAGATCAAGGTCAGGGTCAGGTTCAAGATAAAGTTCAAGGTCCAGGTTAGGATCAGGGACATGGTCAAGATCAGGGTCAGGGTCAATGTCAAGGTCAGATTCATGGTCAGGGTCAAGGTAAAGGTCATGGTCAGGTTCAAATCAGGGTCAGGGTCAAGGTCAAGGTCAGGTTCAGGGTCAGGGTAAAGATCAGGGTAAGGGTCAGTGTCACGATCAAGGTCAAGGTCAAGATCAAGGTCAAGGTCAAAATCAAGGTCAGGGTCAAGGTCAGGGTCATGGTCAGGGTCAGGTGCAGGGTCAGGTTCAGGGTCAAGGTCAGGGTCAAGGTCAAGTTCAAGGTCAAGTTCAGGGTCAAGGTCAAAGTCAAAGTCAAGGTCAAGGTCAAGGTCAAGGTCAGGGTCAGGGACAGGATCAGGTGCAGGATCAGGGTCCGGTTTAGGGTGAGGGTCAAGGTCAAGGTCAAGGTCAAGGACAGGGTCAAGGTCAGGATCAGGGTCAAGCTCAGGGTCAGGGTCAAGTTCAGTGTCAGGGACAGGATCAGATGCAGGATCAGGGTCCGGTTTAGGGTGAGGGTCAGGGTCAGGGTCAAGGTCAAGGTCAAGGTCAAGGTCAGGGTCAAGGTCAAGGTCAAGGTCAGGATCAGGGTCAAAATCAATGTCAGTGTCAGGGTCAGGGTCAAGGTCAGCGGCAGAGTCAGGGTCAAGATCAAGGTCAGGGTCAGGTTCAAGATAAAGTTCAAGGTCCAGGTTAGGATCAGGGACATGGTCAAGATCAGGGTCAGGGTCAATGTCAAGGTCAGATTCATGGTCAGGGTCAAGGTAAAGGTCATGGTCAGGTTCAAATCAGGGTCAGGGTCAAGGTTAAGGTCAGGTTCAGGGTCAGGGTAAAGATCAGGGTAAGGGTCAGTGTCACGATCAAGGTCAAGGTCAAGGTCAAGATCAAGGTCAAGGTCAAAATCAAGGTCAAGGTCAAGGTCAGGGTCATGGTCAGGGTCAGGTGCAGGGTCAGGTTCAGGGTCAAGGTCAGGGTCAAGGTCAAGTTCAAGGTCAAGTTCAGGGTCAAGGTCAAAGTCAAAGTCAAGGTCAAGGTCAAGGTCAAGGTCAGGGTCAGGGTCAAGGTCAGGGTCATGGTCAGGGTCAAGGTCAAGGTCAAGTTTAGGGTCAGGGTCAAGTGCAAATTCAGGGTCAGGGTTAAGTTCAGGGTCAGGGTCAAGGTCAAGGTCAAGGTCAGGGTCCATGTCAAGGTCAAGATCAAGGTCAGGTTCAGGGTCAAGATAAAGTTCAAGGTCAAGGTTAGGGTCAGGGACATGGTCAAGGTCAGGGTCAGGGACATGGTCAAGGTCAGGGTCAGGATCAGGGTCAAGGTCAGGGTCAGGTGCAGGGTCAGGTTCAGGGTCAAGGTCAAGGTCAAGGTCAAGTTCGGGGTCAAGGTCAAAGTCAAGGTCAAGGTCAAGGTCAGGGTCAGGGTCAAGGTCAGTGTCAGGTAAAGGATCAGTTGCAGGATCAGGGTCCGGTTTAGTGTAAGGGTGAGGGTCAAGGCCAAAGTCAAGGTCAAGGTCAGGGTCAAGGTCAGGGTCAGGGTCAAGGTCAGTGTCAGGGTCATTGTCAGGGTCAAGGTCAAGGGCAGTGTCAGGGTCAAGGTCAAGGTCAGGGTCAGAGTCAAGGTCAGGGTCAAGGTCAGGGTCAGGGTCATCGTCAGGGTCAAGGTCAAGGTCAAGTTCAAGGTCAAGGTCAGGGTCAGGGTCAAGGTCAGTGTCAGGGACAGGATCAGGTGCAGGATCAGGGTCCGGTTTAGGGTGAGGGTCAAGGTCAATGTCAAGGTCAAGGACAGGGTCAAGGTCAGGGTCAGGGTCCATGTCAAGGTCAAGGTCAGGGTCAAGGTCAAGGTCAATGTCAAGGTCCAGGTCAGGGTCAGGGTCAGGGTCAAGTTATAGTTCAATGTAAAGGTCAGGGTTATGGTCAGGTTCAAGGTCAGGGTCAGGGTTAGGGTCAGGTTCAACGTCAAGGTCAAGGTCAGGGTCAAGGTCAAGGTCAAGTCAGGGTAAGGGTCAGGGTCAAGTTCAGTGTCAGGGACAGGATCAGATGCAGGATCAGGGTCCGGTTTAGGGTGAGGGTCAGGGTCAGGGTCAAGGTCAAGGTCAAGGTCAGGGTCAAGGTCAAGGTCAGGGTCAAGGTCAGGGTCAGGGTCAAGGTCAGGGTCAGGGTCTTTGTCAGGGTCAAGGTCAAGGGCAGTGTCAGTGTCAAGGTCAAGGTCAGGGTCAGGGTCAAGGTCAGGGTCATGGTCAGGTTCAAGTTCAAGTTCAGGGTCAGGGTCAGGTTCAACGTCAAGGTCAACGTCAGGGTCAAGGTCCAGGTCAAAGTCAGGGTAAGGGTCAGGGTCAAGGTCAAGTTCAAGGTCAGGGTCAGGGTAAAGGTCAATGTCAGGGTCATGCTCAGCATCAAAGTCAAGGTCAGGGTCAGGGTAAGGGTCAAGGTCAAGGTCAGGGTCAGGGTCAAGGTCAAATTCAGGGTCAGGGTTAAATTCAGAGTCAGGGTCAAGGTCAAGGTCAAGGTCAAGGTCCAGGTCAGGGTCAGGGTCAAGTTATAGTTCAATGTAAAGGTCAGGGTTATGGTCAGGTTCAAGGTCAGGGTCAGGGTTAGGGTCAGGTTCAACGTCAAGGTCAAGGTCAGGGTCAAGGTCAAGGTCAAGTCAGGGTAAGGGTCAGGGTCAAGGTCAAGTTCAAGGTCAGGGTCAGGGTAAAGGTCAGGTTCAGGGTCAGGGTAAAGATCAGGGTAAGTCTCAGTGTCACGATCAAGGTCAAGGTCAAGGCCAAGATCAAGGTCAAGGTCAAGGTCAGGGTCAGGGTCAAGGTCAGTGTCAGGGACAGGATCAGTTGCAGGATCAGGGTCCGGTTTAGGGTGAGGGTCAAGGTCAAGGTCAGGGTCAGGGTCAAGGTCAGGATCAGGGTCAAGCTCAGGGTCAGGGTCAAGGTCAGTGTCAGGGACAGGATCAGTTGCAGGATCAGGGTCCGATTTAGGGTGAGGGTCAAGGTCAAGGTCAGTGTCAGGGTCTTTGTCAGGGTCAAGGTCAAGGGCAGTGTCAGTGTCAAGGTCAAGGTCAGGGTCAGGGTCAAGGTCAGGGTCATGGTCAGGTTCAAGTTCAAGTTCAGGGTCAGGGTCAGGTTCAACGTCAAGGTCAACATCAGGGTCAAGGTCCAGGTCAAAGTCAGGGTAAGGGTCAGGGTCAAGGTCAAGTTCAAGGTCAGGGTCAGGGTAAGGGTCAAGGTCAAGGTCAGGGTCAGGGTCAAGGTCAAATTCAGGGTCAGGGTTAAATTCAGGGTCAGGGTCAAGGTCAAGGTCAAGGTCAGGGTCCATGTCAAGGTCAAGGTCAGGGTCAAGGTCAGGGTCAAGGTCAAGGTCAAGGTCAGGATCAGGGTCAAAATCAATGTCAGTGTCAGGGTCAGGGTCAAGGTCAGCGGCAGAGTCAGGGTCAAGATCAAGGTCAGGGTCAGGTTCAAGATAAAGTTCAAGGTCCAGGTTAGGATCAGGGACATGGTCAAGATCAGGGTCAGGGTCAATGTCAAGGTCAGATTCATGGTCAGGGTCAAGGTAAAGGTCATGGTCAGGTTCAAATCAGGGTCAGGGTCAAGGTCAAGGTCAGGTTCAGGGTCAGGGTAAAGATCAGGGTAAGGGTCAGTGTCACGATCAAGGTCAAGGTCAAGATCAAGGTCAAGGTCAAAATCAAGGTCAGGGTCAAGGTCAGGGTCATGGTCAGGGTCAGGTGCAGGGTCAGGTTCAGGGTCAAGGTCAGGGTCAAGGTCAAGTTCAAGGTCAAGTTCAGGGTCAAGGTCAAAGTCAAAGTCAAGGTCAAGGTCAAGGTCAAGGTCAGGGTCAGGGACAGGATCAGGTGCAGGATCAGGGTCCGGTTTAGGGTGAGGGTCAAGGTCAAGTTCAAGGTCAAGGACAGGGTCAAGGTCAGGATCAGGGTCAAGCTCAGGGTCAGGGTCAAGTTCAGTGTCAGGGACAGGATCAGATGCAGGATCAGGGTCCGGTTTAGGGTGAGGGTCAGGGTCAGGGTCAAGGTCAAGGTCAAGGTCAAGGTCAGGGTCAAGGTCAAGGTCAAGGTCAGGATCAGGGTCAAAATCAATGTCAGTGTCAGGGTCAGGGTCAAGGTCAGCGGCAGAGTCAGGGTCAAGATCAAGGTCAGGGTCAGGTTCAAGATAAAGTTCAAGGTCCAGGTTAGGATCAGGGACATGGTCAAGATCAGGGTCAGGGTCAATGTCAAGGTCAGATTCATGGTCAGGGTCAAGGTAAAGGTCATGGTCAGGTTCAAATCAGGGTCAGGGTCAAGGTTAAGGTCAGGTTCAGGGTCAGGGTAAAGATCAGGGTAAGGGTCAGTGTCACGATCAAGGTCAAGGTCAAGGTCAAGATCAAGGTCAAGGTCAAAATCAAGGTCAAGGTCAAGGTCAGGGTCATGGTCAGGGTCAGGTGCAGGGTCAGGTTCAGGGTCAAGGTCAGGGTCAAGGTCAAGTTCAAGGTCAAGTTCAGGGTCAAGGTCAAAGTCAAAGTCAAGGTCAAGGTCAAGGTCAAGGTCAGGGTCAGGGACAGGGTCAGGTGCTGGATCAGGGTCCGGTTTAGGGTGAGGGTCAAGGTCAAGGTCAAGGTCAAGGACAGGGTCAATGTCAGGGTCAGGGTCAAGGTCAGGGTCAGGGTCATTGTCAGGGTCAAGGTCAAGGGCAGTGTCAGGGACAGGATCAGGTGCAGGATCAGGGTCCGGTTTAGGGTGCGGGTCAAGGTCAAGGTCAAGGTCAGGTTCAGGGTCAAGGTCAGGGTCATGGTCAGGGTCAAGGTCAAGGTCAAGTTTAGGGTCAGGGTCAAGTGCAAATTCAGGGTCAGGGTTAAGTTCAGGGTCAGGGTCAAGGTCAAGGTCAAGGTCAGGGTCCATGTCAAGGTCAAGATCAAGGTCAGGTTCAGGGTCAAGATAAAGTTCAAGGTCAAGGTTAGGGTCAGGGACATGGTCAAGGTCAGGGTCAGGGACATGGTCAAGGTCAGGGTCAGGATCAGGGTCAAGGTCAGGGTCAGGTGCAGGGTCAGGTTCAGGGTCAAGGTCAAGGTCAAGGTCAAGTTCGGGGTCAAGGTCAAAGTCAAGGTCAAGGTCAAGGTCAGGGTCAGGGTCAAGGTCAGTGTCAGGTAAAGGATCAGTTGCAGGATCAGGGTCCGGTTTAGTGTAAGGGTGAGGGTCAAGGCCAAAGTCAAGGTCAAGGTCAGGGTCAAGGTCAGGGTCAGGGTCAAGGTCAGTGTCAGGGTCATTGTCAGGGTCAAGGTCAAGGGCAGTGTCAGGGTCAAGGTCAAGGTCAGGGTCAGAGTCAAGGTCAGGGTCAAGGTCAGGGTCAGGGTCATCGTCAGGGTCAAGGTCAAGGTCAAGTTCAAGGTCAAGGTCAGGGTCAGGGTCAAGGTCAGTGTCAGGGACAGGATCAGGTGCAGGATCAGGGTCCGGTTTAGGGTGAGGGTCAAGGTCAATGTCAAGGTCAAGGACAGGGTCAAGGTCAGGGTCAGGGTCCATGTCAAGGTCAAGGTCAGGGTCAAGGTCAAGGTCAAGGTCAAGGTCCAGGTCAGGGTCAGGGTCAGGGTCAAGTTATAGTTCAATGTAAAGGTCAGGGTTATGGTCAGGTTCAAGGTCAGGGTCAGGGTTAGGGTCAGGTTCAACGTCAAGGTCAAGGTCAGGGTCAAGGTCAAGGTCAAGTCAGGGTAAGGGTCAGGGTCAAGGTCAAGTTCAAGGTCAGGGTCAGGGTAAAGGTCAGGTTCAGGGTCAGGGTAAAGATCAGGGTAAGTCTCAGTGTCACGATCAAGGTCAAGGTCAAGGCCAAGATCAAGGTCAAGGTCAAGGTCAGGGTCAGGGTCAAGGTCAGTGTCAGGGACAGGATCAGTTGCAGGATCAGGGTCCGGTTTAGGGTGAGGGTCAAGGTCAAGGTCAGGGTCAGGGTCAAGGTCAGGATCAGGGTCAAGCTCAGGGTCAGGGTCAAGTTCAGTGTCAGGGACAGGATCAGATGCAGGATCAGGGTCCGGTTTAGGGTGAGGGTCAGGGTCAGGGTCAAGGTCAAGGTCAAGGTCAAGGTCAGGGTCAAGGTCAAGGTCAGGGTCAAGGTCAGGGTCAGGGTCTTTGTCAGGGTCAGGGTCTTTGTCAGGGTCAAGGTCAAGGGCAGTGTCAGTGTCAAGGTCAAGGTCAGGGTCAGGGTCAAGGTCAGGGTCATGGTCAGGTTCAAGTTCAAGTTCAGGGTCAGGGTCAGGTTCAACGTCAAGGTCAACGTCAGGGTCAAGGTCCAGGTCAAAGTCAGGGTAAGGGTCAGGGTCAAGGTCAAGTTCAAGGTCAGGGTCAGGGTAAAGGTCAATGTCAGGGTCATGCTCAGCATCAAAGTCAAGGTCAGGGTCAGGGTAAGGGTCAAGGTCAAGGTCAGGGTCAGGGTCAAGGTCAAATTCAGGGTCAGGGTTAAATTCAGAGTCAGGGTCAAGGTCAAGGTCAAGGTCAAGGTCCAGGTCAGGGTCAGGGTCAAGTTATAGTTCAATGTAAAGGTCAGGGTTATGGTCAGGTTCAAGGTCAGGGTCAGGGTTAGGGTCAGGTTCAACGTCAAGGTCAAGGTCAGGGTCAAGGTCAAGGTCAAGTCAGGGTAAGGGTCAGGGTCAAGGTCAAGTTCAAGGTCAGGGTCAGGGTAAAGGTCAGGTTCAGGGTCAGGGTAAAGATCAGGGTAAGTCTCAGTGTCACGATCAAGGTCAAGGTCAAGGCCAAGATCAAGGTCAAGGTCAAGGTCAGGGTCAGGGTCAAGGTCAGTGTCAGGGACAGGATCAGTTGCAGGATCAGGGTCCGGTTTAGGGTGAGGGTCAAGGTCAAGGTCAGGGTCAGGGTCAAGGTCAGGATCAGGGTCAAGCTCAGGGTCAGGGTCAAGTTCAGTGTCAGGGACAGGATCAGATGCAGGATCAGGGTCCGGTTTAGGGTGAGGGTCAGGGTCAGGGTCAAGGTCAAGGTCAAGGTCAAGGTCAGGGTCAAGGTCAAGGTCAAGGTCAGGATCAGGGTCAAAATCAATGTCAGTGTCAGGGTCAGGGTCAAGGTCAGCGGCAGAGTCAGGGTCAAGATCAAGGTCAGGGTCAGGTTCAAGATAAAGTTCAAGGTCCAGGTTAGGATCAGGGACATGGTCAAGATCAGGGTCAGGGTCAATGTCAAGGTCAGATTCATGGTCAGGGTCAAGGTAAAGGTCATGGTCAGGTTCAAATCAGGGTCAGGGTCAAGGTCAAGGTCAGGTTCAGGGTCAGGGTAAAGATCAGGGTAAGGGTCAGTGTCACGATCAAGGTCAAGGTCAAGGTCAAGATCAAGGTCAAGGTCAAAATCAAGGTCAAGGTCAAGGTCATGGTCATGGTCAGGGTCAGGTGCAGGGTCAGGTTCAGGGTCAAGGTCAGGGTCAAGGTCAAGTTCAAGGTCAAGTTCAGGGTCAAGGTCAAAGTCAAAGTCAAGGTCAAGGTCAAGGTCAGGGTCAGGGACAGGATCAGGTGCAGGATCAGGGTCCGGTTTAGGGTGAGGGTCAAGGTCAAGGTCAAGGTCAAGGACAGGGTCAATGTCAGGGTCAGGGTCAAGGTCAGGGTCAGGGTCATTGTCAGGGTCAAGGTCAAGGGCAGTGTCAGGGACAGGATCAGGTGCAGGATCAGGGTCCGGTTTAGGGTGCGGGTCAAGGTCAAGGTCAAGGTCAGGTTCAGGGTCAAGGTCAGGGTCATGGTCAGGGTCAAGGTCAAGGTCAAGTTTAGGGTCAGGGTCAAGTGCAAATTCAGGGTCAGGGTTAAGTTCAGGGTCAGGGTCAAGGTCAAGGTCAAGGTCAGGGTCCATGTCAAGGTCAAGATCAAGGTCAGGTTCAGGGTCAAGATAAAGTTCAAGGTCAAGGTTAGGGTCAGGGACATGGTCAAGGTCAGGGTCAGGATCAGGGTCAAGGTCAGGGTCAGGTGCAGGGTCAGGTTCAGGGTCAAGGTCAGGGTCAAGGTCAAGGTCAAGGTCAAGGTCAAGTTCGGGGTCAAGGTCAAAGTCAAGGTCAAGGTCAAGGTCAGGGTCAGGGTCAAGGTCAGTGTCAGGTAAAGGATCAGTTGCAGGATCAGGGTCCGGTTTAGTGTAAGGGTGAGGGTCAAGGCCAAAGTCAAGGTCAAGGTCAGGGTCAAGGTCAGGGTCAGGGTCAAGGTCAGTGTCAGGGTCATTGTCAGGGTCAAGGTCAAGGGCAGTGTCAGGGTCAAGGTCAAGGTCAGGGTCAGAGTCAAGGTCAGGGTCAAGGTCAGGGTCAGGGTCATCGTCAGGGTCAAGGTCAAGGTCAAGTTCAAGGTCAAGGTCAGGGTCAGGGTCAAGGTCAGTGTCAGGGACAGGATCAGGTGCAGGATCAGGGTCCGGTTTAGGGTGAGGGTCAAGGTCAATGTCAAGGTCAAGGACAGGGTCAAGGTCAGGGTCAGGGTCCATGTCAAGGTCAAGGTCAGGGTCAAGGTCAAGGTCAAGGTCAAGGTCCAGGTCAGGGTCAGGGTCAGGGTCAAGTTATAGTTCAATGTAAAGGTCAGGGTTATGGTCAGGTTCAAGGTCAGGGTCAGGGTTAGGGTCAGGTTCAACGTCAAGGTCAAGGTCAGGGTCAAGGTCAAGGTCAAGTCAGGGTAAGGGTCAGGGTCAAGGTCAAGTTCAAGGTCAGGGTCAGGGTCAAGGTCAGGTTCAGGGTCAGGGTAAAGATCAGGGTAAGTCTCAGTGTCACGATCAAGGTCAAGGTCAAGGCCAAGATCAAGGTCAAGGTCAAGGTCAGGGTCAGGGTCAAGGTCAGTGTCAGGGACAGGATCAGTTGCAGGATCAGGGTCCGGTTTAGGGTGAGGGTCAAGGTCAAGGTCAGGGTCAGGGTCAAGGTCAGGATCAGGGTCAAGCTCAGGGTCAGGGTCAAGTTCAGTGTCAGGGACAGGATCAGATGCAGGATCAGGGTCCGGTTTAGGGTGAGGGTCAGGGTCAGGGTCAAGGTCAAGGTCAAGGTCAAGGTCAGGGTCAAGGTCAAGGTCAGGGTCAAGGTCAGGGTCAGGGTCAAGGTCAGGGTCAGGGTCTTTGTCAGGGTCAAGGTCAAGGGCAGTGTCAGTGTCAAGGTCAAGGTCAGGGTCAGGGTCAAGGTCAGGGTCATGGTCAGGTTCAAGTTCAAGTTCAGGGTCAGGGTCAGGTTCAACGTCAAGGTCAACATCAGGGTCAAGGTCCAGGTCAAAGTCAGGGTAAGGGTCAGGGTCAAGGTCAAGTTCAAGGTCAGGGTCAGGGTAAAGGTCAATGTCAGGGTCATGCTCAGCATCAAAGTCAAGGTCAGGGTCAGGGTAAGGGTCAAGGTCAAGGTCAGGGTCAAAGTCAAGGTCAAATTCAGGGTCAGGGTTAAATTCAGAGTCAGGGTCAAGGTCAAGGTCAAGGTCAAGGTCCAGGTCAGGGTCAGGGTCAAGTTATAGTTCAATGTAAAGGTCAGGGTTATGGTCAGGTTCAAGGTCAGGGTCAGGGTTAGGGTCAGGTTCAACGTCAAGGTCAAGGTCAGGGTCAAGGTCAAGGTCAAGTCAGGGTAAGGGTCAGGGTCAAGGTCAAGTTCAAGGTCAGGGTCAGGGTAAAGGTCAGGTTCAGGGTCAGGGTAAAGATCAGGGTAAGTCTCAGTGTCACGATCAAGGTCAAGGTCAAGGCCAAGATCAAGGTCAAGGTCAAGGTCAGGGTCAGGGTCAAGGTCAGTGTCAGGGACAGGATCAGTTGCAGGATCAGGGTCCGGTTTAGGGTGAGGGTCAAGGTCAAGGTCAGGGTCAGGGTCAAGGTCAGGATCAGGGTCAAGCTCAGGGTCAGGGTCAAGTTCAGTGTCAGGGACAGGATCAGATGCAGGATCAGGGTCCGGTTTAGGGTGAGGGTCAGGGTCAGGGTCAAGGTCAAGGTCAAGGTCAAGGTCAGGGTCAAGGTCAAGGTCAGGGTCAAGGTCAGGGTCAGGGTCAAGGTCAGGGTCAGGGTCTTTGTCAGGGTCAAGGTCAAGGGCAGTGTCAGTGTCAAGGTCAAGGTCAGGGTCAGGGTCAAGGTCAGGGTCATGGTCAGGTTCAAGTTCAAGTTCAGGGTCAGGGTCAGGTTCAACGTCAAGGTCAACGTCAGGGTCAAGGTCCAGGTCAAAGTCAGGGTAAGGGTCAGGATCAAGGTCAAGTTCAAGGTCAGGGTCAGGGTAAAGGTCAATGTCAGGGTCATGCTCAGCATCAAAGTCAAGGTCAGGGTCAGGGTAAGGGTCAAGGTCAAGGTCAGGGTCAGGGTCAAGGTCCAATTCAGGGTCAGGGTTAAATTCAGAGTCAGGGTCAAGGTCAAGGTCAGGGTCCATGTCAAGGTCAAGGTCAGGGTCAAGGTCAGGGTCAAGGTCAAGGTCAAGGTCAGGATCAGGGTCAAAGTCAATGTCAGTGTCAGGGTCAGGGTCAAGGTCAGCGGCAGAGTCAGGGTCAAGATCAAGGTCAGGGTCAGGTTCAAGATAAAGTTCAAGGTCCAGGTTAGGATCAGGGACATGGTCAAGATCAGGGTCAGGGTCAATGTCAAGGTCAGATTCATGGTCAGGGTCAAGGTAAAGGTCATGGTCAGCTTCAAATCAGGGTCAGGGTCAAGGTCAAGGTCAGGTTCAGGGTCAGGGTAAAGATCAGGGTAAGGGTCAGTGTCACGATCAAGGTCAAGGTCAAGGTCAAGATCAAGGTCAAGGTCAAAATCAAGGTCAAGGTCAAGGTCAGGGTCATGGTCAGGGTCAGGTGCAGGGTCAGGTTCAGGGTCAAGGTCAGGGTCAAGGTCAAGTTCAAGGTCAAGTTCAGGGTCAAGGTCAAAGTCAAAGTCAAGGTCAAGGTCAGGGTCAGGGACAGGATCAGGTGCAGGATCAGGGTCCGGTTTAGGGTGAGGGTCAAGGTCAAGGTCAAGGTCAAGGACAGGGTCAATGTCAGGGTCAGGGTCAAGGTCAGGGTCAGGGTCATTGTCAGGGTCAAGGTCAAGGGCAGTGTCAGGGACAGGATCAGGTGCAGGATCAGGGTCCGGTTTAGGGTGCGGGTCAAGGTCAAGGTCAAGGTCAGGTTCAGGGTCAAGGTCAGGGTCATGGTCAGGGTCAAGGTCAAGGTCAAGTTTAGGGTCAGGGTCAAGTGCAAATTCAGGGTCAGGGTTAAGTTCAGGGTCAGGGTCAAGGTCAAGGTCAAGGTCAGGGTCCATGTCAAGGTCAAGATCAAGGTCAGGTTCAGGGTCAAGATAAAGTTCAAGGTCAAGGTTAGGGTCAGGGACATGGTCAAGGTCAGGGTCAGGATCAGGGTCAAGGTCAGGGTCAGGTGCAGGGTCAGGTTCAGGGTCAAGGTCAGGGTCAAGGTCAAGGTCAAGGTCAAGGTCAAGTTCGGGGTCAAGGTCAAAGTCAAGGTCAAGGTCAAGGTCAGGGTCAGGGTCAAGGTCAGTGTCAGGTAAAGGATCAGTTGCAGGATCAGGGTCCGGTTTAGTGTAAGGGTGAGGGTCAAGGCCAAAGTCAAGGTCAAGGTCAGGGTCAAGGTCAGGGTCAGGGTCAAGGTCAGTGTCAGGGTCATTGTCAGGGTCAAGGTCAAGGGCAGTGTCAGGGTCAAGGTCAAGGTCAGGGTCAGAGTCAAGGTCAGGGTCAAGGTCAGGGTCAGGGTCATCGTCAGGGTCAAGGTCAAGGTCAAGTTCAAGGTCAAGGTCAGGGTCAGGGTCAAGGTCAGTGTCAGGGACAGGATCAGGTGCAGGATCAGGGTCCGGTTTAGGGTGAGGGTCAAGGTCAATGTCAAGGTCAAGGACAGGGTCAAGGTCAGGGTCAGGGTCCATGTCAAGGTCAAGGTCAGGGTCAAGGTCAAGGTCAAGGTCAAGATCCAGGTCAGGGTCAGGGTCAGGGTCAAGTTATAGTTCAATGTAAAGGTCAGGGTTATGGTCAGGTTCAAGGTCAGGGTCAGGGTTAGGGTCAGGTTCAACGTCAAGGTCAAGGTCAGGGTCAAGGTCAAGGTCAAGTCAGGGTAAGGGTCAGGGTCAAGGTCAAGTTCAAGGTCAGGGTCAGGGTAAAGGTCAGGTTCAGGGTCAGGGTAAAGATCAGGGTAAGTCTCAGTGTCACGATCAAGGTCAAGGTCAAGGCCAAGATCAAGGTCAAGGTCAAGGTCAGGGTCAGGGTCAAGGTCAGTGTCAGGGACAGGATCAGTTGCAGGATCAGGGTCCGGTTTAGGGTGAGGGTCAAGGTCAAGGTCAAGGTCAAGGTCAGGGTCAAGGTCATGGTCAGGGTCAAGGTTAGGGTCAGGGTCAAGGTCAGTGTCAGGGACAGGATCAGATGCAGGATCAGGGTCCGGTTTAGGGTGAGGGTCAGGGTCAGGGTCAAGGTCAAGGTCAAGGTCAGGGTCAAGGTCAAGGTCAGGGTCAAGGTCAGGGTCAGGGTCAAGGTCAGGGTCAGGGTCTTTGTCAGGGTCAAGGTCAGGTTCAAGTTCAAGTTCAGGGTCAGGGTCAGGTTCAACGTCAAGGTCAACGTCAGGGTCAAGGTCCAGGTCAAAGTCAGGGTAAGGGTCAGGGTCAAGGTCAAGTTCAAGGTCAGGGTCAGGGTAAAGGTCAGGTTCAGGGTCAGGGTAAAGATCAGGGTAAGTCTCAGTGTCACGATCAAGGTCAAGGTCAAGGCCAAGATCAAGGTCAAGGTCAAGGTCAGGGTCAGGGTCAAGGTCCAATTCAGGGTCAGGGTTAAATTCAGAGTCAGGGTCAAGGTCAAGGTCAAGGTCAGGGTCCATGTCAAGGTCAAGGTCAGGGTCAAGGTCAGGGTCAAGGTCAAGGTCAAGGTCAGGATCAGGGTCAAAGTCAATGTCAGTGTCAGGGTCAGGGTCAAGGTCAGCGGCAGAGTCAGGGTCAAGATCAAGGTCAGGGTCAGGTTCAAGATAAAGTTCAAGGTCCAGGTTACGGTCAGGGACATGGTCAAGATCAGGTTCAGGGTCAATGTCAAGGTCAGATTCATGGTCAGGGTCAAGGTAAAGGTCATGGTCAGGTTCAAATCAGGGTCAGGGTCAAGGTCAAGGTCAGGTTCAGGGTCAGGGTAAAGATCAGGGTAAGGGTCAGTGTCACGATCAAGGTCAAGGTCAAGGTCAAGATCAAGGTCAAGGTCAAAATCAAGGTCAAGGTCAAGGTCAGGGTCATGGTCAGGGTCAGGTGCAGGGTCAGGTTCAGGGTCAAGGTCAGGGTCAAGGTCAAGTTCAAGGTCAAGTTCAGGGTCAAGGTCAAAGTCAAAGTCAAGGTCAAGGTCAAGGTCAAGGTCAGGGTCAGGGACAGGATCAGGTGCTGGATCAGGGTCCGGTTTAGGGTGAGGGTCAAGGTCAAGGTCAAGGTCAAGGACAGGGTCAATGTCAGGGTCAGGGTCAAGGTCAGGGTCAGGGTCATTGTCAGGGTCAAGGTCAAGGGCAGTGTCAGGGACAGGATCAGGTGCAGGATCAGGGTCCGGTTTAGGGTGCGGGTCAAGGTCAAGGTCAAGGTCAGGTTCAGGGTCAAGGTCAGGGTCATGGTCAGGGTCAAGGTCAAGGTCAAGTTTAGGGTCAGGGTCAAGTGCAAATTCAGGGTCAGGGTTAAGTTCAGGGTCAGGGTCAAGGTCAAGGTCAAGGTCAGGGTCCATGTCAAGGTCAAGATCAAGGTCAGGTTCAGGGTCAAGATAAAGTTCAAGGTCAAGGTTAGGGTCAGGGACATGGTCAAGGTCAGGGTCAGGATCAGGGTCAAGGTCAGGGTCAGGTGCAGGGTCAGGTTCAGGGTCAAGGTCAGGGTCAAGGTCAAGGTCAAGGTCAAGTTCGGGGTCAAGGTCAAAGTCAAGGTCAAGGTCAAGGTCAGGGTCAGGGTCAAGGTCAGGATCAGGTAAAGGATCAGTTGCAGGATCAGGGTCCAGTTTAGTGTAAGGGTGAGGGTCAAGGCCAAAGTCAAGGTCAAGGTCAGGGTCAAGGTCAGGGTCAAGGTCAAGGTCAGGGTCAAGGTCAGGGTCAGGGTCTTTGTCAGCGTCAGGGTCTTTGTCAGGGTCAAGGTCAAGGGCAGTGTCAGTGTCAAGGTCAAGGTCAGGGTCAGGGTCAAGGTCAGGGTCATGGTCAGGTTCAAGTTCAAGTTCAGGGTCAGGGTCAGGTTCAACGTCAAGGTCAACATCAGGGTCAAGGTCCAGGTCAAAGTCAGGGTAAGGGTCAGGGTCAAGGTCAAGTTCAAGGTCAGGGTCAGGGTAAAGGTCAATGTCAGGGTCATGCTCAGCATCAAAGTCAAGGTCAAGGTCAGGGTAAGGGTCAAGGTCAAGGTCAGGGTCAGGGTCAAGGTCAAATTCAGGGTCAGGGTTAAATTCAGAGTCAGGGTCAAGGTCAAGGTCAAGGTCAGGGTCCATGTCAAGGTCAAGGTCAGGGTCAAGGTCAGGGTCAAGGTCAAGGTCAAGGTCAGGATCAGGGTCAAAGTCAATGTCAGTGTCAGGGTCAGGGTCAAGGTCAGCGGCAGAGTCAGGGTCAAGATCAAGGTCAGGGTCAGGTTCAAGATAAAGTTCAAGGTCCAGGTTACGGTCAGGGACATGGTCAAGATCAGGTTCAGGGTCAATGTCAAGGTCAGATTCATGGTCAGGGTCAAGGTAAAGGTCATGGTCAGGTTCAAATCAGGGTCAGGGTCAAGGTCAAGGTCAGGTTCAGGGTCAGGGTAAAGATCAGGGTAAGGGTCAGTGTCACGATCAAGGTCAAGGTCAAGGTCAAGATCAAGGTCAAGGTCAAAATCAAGGTCAAGGTCAAGGTCAGGGTCATGGTCAGGGTCAGGTGCAGGGTCAGGTTCAGGGTCAAGGTCAGGGTCAAGGTCAAGTTCAAGGTCAAGTTCAGGGTCAAGGTCAAAGTCAAAGTCAAGGTCAAGGTCAGGGTCAGGGACAGGATCAGGTGCAGGATCAGGGTCCGGTTTAGGGTGAGGGTCAAGGTCAAGGTCAAGGTCAAGGACAGGGTCAATGTCAGGGTCAGGGTCAAGGTCAGGGTCAGGGTCAAGGTCAGGGTCAAGGTCAAGGGCAGTGTCAGGGACTGGATCAGGTGCAGGATCAGGGTCCGGTTTAGGGTGCGGGTCAAGGTCAAGGTCAAGGTCAGGTTCAGGGTCAAGGTCAGGGTCATGGTCAGGGTCAAGGTCAAGGTCAAGTTTAGGGTCAGGGTCAAGTGCAAATTCAGGGTCAGGGTTAAGTTCAGGGTCAGGGTCAAGGTCAAGGTCAAGGTCAGGGTCCATGTCAAGGTCAAGATCAAGGTCAGGTTCAGGGTCAAGATAAAGTTCAAGGTCAAGGTTAGGGTCAGGGACATGGTCAAGGTCAGGGTCAGGATCAGGGTCAAGGTCAGGGTCAGGTGCAGGGTCAGGTTCAGGGTCAAGGTCAGGGTCAAGGTCAAGGTCAAGGTCAAGGTCAAGTTCGGGGTCAAGGTCAAAGTCAAGGTCAAGGTCAAGGTCAGGGTCAGGGTCAAGGTCAGTGTCAGGTAAAGGATCAGTTGCAGGATCAGGGTCCGGTTTAGTGTAAGGGTGAGGGTCAAGGCCAAAGTCAAGGTCAAGGTCAGGGTCAAGGTCAGGGTCAGGGTCAAGGTCAAGGTCAGGGTCATTGTCAGGGTCAAGGTCAAGGGCAGTGTCAGGGTCAAGGTCAAGGTCAGGGTCAGAGTCAAGGTCAGGGTCAAGGTCAGGGTCAGGGTCATCGTCAGGGTCAAGGTCAAGGTCAAGTTCAAGGTCAAGGTCAGGGTCAGGGTCAAGGTCAGTGTCAGGGACAGGATCAGGTGCAGGATCAGGGTCCGGTTTAGGGTGAGGGTCAAGGTCAATGTCAAGGTCAAGGACAGGGTCAAGGTCAGGGTCAGGGTCCATGTCAAGGTCAAGGTCAGGGTCAAGGTCAAGGTCAAGGTCAAGGTCCAGGTCAGGGTCAGGGTCAAGTTATAGTTCAATGTAAAGGTCAGGGTTATGGTCAGGTTCAAGGTCAGGGTCAGGGTTAGGGTCAGGTTCAACGTCAAGGTCAAGGTCAGGGTCAAGGTCAAGGTCAAGTCAGGGTAAGGGTCAGGGTCAAGGTCAAGTTCAAGGTCAGGGTCAGGGTAAAGGTCAGGTTCAGGGTCAGGGTAAAGATCAGGGTAAGTCTCAGTGTCACGATCAAGGTCAAGGTCAAGGCCAAGATCAAGGTCAAGGTCAAGGTCAGGGTCAGGGTCAAGGTCAGTGTCAGGGACAGGATCAGTTGCAGGATCAGGGTCCGGTTTAGGGTGAGGGTCAAGGTCAAGGTCAAGGTCAAGGTCAGGGTCAAGGTCATGGTCAGGGTCAAGGTTAGGGTCAGGGTCAAGTTCAGTGTCAGGGACAGGATCAGATGCAGGATCAGGGTCCGGTTTAGGGTGAGGGTCAGGGTCAGGGTCAAGGTCAAGGTCAAGGTCAGGGTCAAGGTCAAGGTCAGGGTCAAGGTCAGGGTCAGGGTCAAGGTCAGGGTCAGGGTCTTTGTCAGGGTCAAGGTCAGGTTCAAGTTCAAGTTCAGGGTCAGGGTCAGGTTCAACGTCAAGGTCAACGTCAGGGTCAAGGTCCAGGTCAAAGTCAGGGTAAGGGTCAGGGTCAAGGTCAAGTTCAAGGTCAGGGTCAGGGTAAAGGTCAGGTTCAGGGTCAGGGTAAAGATCAGGGTAAGTCTCAGTGTCACGATCAAGGTCAAGGTCAAGGCCAAGATCAAGGTCAAGGTCAAGGTCAGGGTCAGGGTCAAGGTCCAATTCAGGGTCAGGGTTAAATTCAGAGTCAGGGTCAAGGTCAAGGTCAAGGTCAGGGTCCATGTCAAGGTCAAGGTCAGGGTCAAGGTCAGTGTCAGGGACAGGATCAGTTGCAGGATCAGGGTCCGGTTTAGGGTGAGGGTCAAGGTCAAGGTCAAGGTCAAGGTCAGGGTCAAGGTCATGGTCAGGGTCAAGGTTAGGGTCAGGGTCAAGTTCAGTGTCAGGGACAGGATCAGATGCAGGATCAGGGTCCGGTTTAGGGTGAGGGTCAGGGTCAGGGTCAAGGTCAAGGTCAAGGTCAGGGTCAAGGTCAAGGTCAGGGTCAAGGTCAGGGTCAGGGTCAAGGTCAGGGTCAGGGTCTTTGTCAGGGTCAAGGTCAGGTTCAAGTTCAAGTTCAGGGTCAGGGTCAGGTTCAACGTCAAGGTCAACGTCAGGGTCAAGGTCCAGGTCAAAGTCAGGGTAAGGGTCAGGGTCAAGGTCAAGTTCAAGGTCAGGGTCAGGGTAAAGGTCAGGTTCAGGGTCAGGGTAAAGATCAGGGTAAGTCTCAGTGTCACGATCAAGGTCAAGGTCAAGGCCAAGATCAAGGTCAAGGTCAAGGTCAGGGTCAGGGTCAAGGTCCAATTCAGGGTCAGGGTTAAATTCAGAGTCAGGGTCAAGGTCAAGGTCAAGGTCAGGGTCCATGTCAAGGTCAAGGTCAGGGTCAAGGTCAGGGTCAAGGTCAAGGTCAAGGTCAGGATCAGGGTCAAAGTCAATGTCAGTGTCAGGGTCAGGGTCAAGGTCAGCGGCAGAGTCAGGGTCAAGATCAAGGTCAGGGTCAGGTTCAAGATAAAGTTCAAGGTCCAGGTTACGGTCAGGGACATGGTCAAGATCAGGTTCAGGGTCAATGTCAAGGTCAGATTCATGGTCAGGGTCAAGGTAAAGGTCATGGTCAGGTTCAAATCAGGGTCAGGGTCAAGGTCAAGGTCAGGTTCAGGGTCAGGGTAAAGATCAGGGTAAGGGTCAGTGTCACGATCAAGGTCAAGGTCAAGGTCAAGATCAAGGTCAAGGTCAAAATCAAGGTCAAGGTCAAGGTCAGGGTCATGGTCAGGGTCAGGTGCAGGGTCAGGTTCAGGGTCAAGGTCAGGGTCAAGGTCAAGTTCAAGGTCAAGTTCAGGGTCAAGGTCAAAGTCAAAGTCAAGGTCAAGGTCAAGGTCAAGGTCAGGGTCAGGGACAGGATCAGGTGCAGGATCAGGGTCCGGTTTAGGGTGAGGGTCAAGGTCAAGGTCAAGGTCAAGGACAGGGTCAATGTCAGGGTCAGGGTCAAGGTCAGGGTCAGGGTCAAGGTCAGGGTCAAGGTCAAGGGCAGTGTCAGGGACAGGATCAGGTGCAGGATCAGGGTCCGGTTTAGGGTGCGGGTCAAGGTCAAGGTCAAGGTCAGGTTCAGGGTCAAGGTCAGGGTCATGGTCAGGGTCAAGGTCAAGGTCAAGTTTAGGGTCAGGGTCAAGTGCAAATTCAGGGTCAGGGTTAAGTTCAGGGTCAGGGTCAAGGTCAAGGTCAAGGTCAGGGTCCATGTCAAGGTCAAGATCAAGGTCAGGTTCAGGGTCAAGATAAAGTTCAAGGTCAAGGTTAGGGTCAGGGACATGGTCAAGGTCAGGGTCAGGATCAGGGTCAAGGTCAGGGTCAGGTGCAGGGTCAGGTTCAGGGTCAAGGTCAGGGTCAAGGTCAAGGTCAAGGTCAAGGTCAAGTTCGGGGTCAAGGTCAAAGTCAAGGTCAAGGTCAAGGTCAGGGTCAGGGTCAAGGTCAGGATCAGGTAAAGGATCAGTTGCAGGATCAGGGTCCAGTTTAGTGTAAGGGTGAGGGTCAAGGCCAAAGTCAAGGTCAAGGTCAGGGTCAAGGTCAGGGTCAAGGTCAAGGTCAGGGTCAAGGTCAGGGTCAGGGTCAAGGTCAGCGTCAGGGTCTTTGTCAGGGTCAAGGTCAAGGGCAGTGTCAGTGTCAAGGTCAAGGTCAGGGTCAGGGTCAAGGTCAGGGTCATGGTCAGGTTCAAGTTCAAGTTCAGGGTCAGGGTCAGGTTCAACGTCAAGGTCAACATCAGGGTCAAGGTCCAGGTCAAAGTCAGGGTAAGGGTCAGGGTCAAGGTCAAGTTCAAGGTCAGGGTCAGGGTAAAGGTCAATGTCAGGGTCATGCTCAGCATCAAAGTCAAGGTCAAGGTCAGGGTAAGGGTCAAGGTCAAGGTCAGGGTCAGGGTCAAGGTCAAATTCAGGGTCAGGGTTAAATTCAGAGTCAGGGTCAAGGTCAAGGTCAAGGTCAGGGTCCATGTCAAGGTCAAGGTCAGGGTCAAGGTCAGGGTCAAGGTCAAGGTCAAGGTCAGGATCAGGGTCAAAGTCAATGTCAGTGTCAGGGTCAGGGTCAAGGTCAGCGGCAGAGTCAGGGTCAAGATCAAGGTCAGGGTCAGGTTCAAGATAAAGTTCAAGGTCCAGGTTACGGTCAGGGACATGGTCAAGATCAGGTTCAGGGTCAATGTCAAGGTCAGATTCATGGTCAGGGTCAAGGTAAAGGTCATGGTCAGGTTCAAATCAGGGTCAGGGTCAAGGTCAAGGTCAGGTTCAGGGTCAGGGTAAAGATCAGGGTAAGGGTCAGTGTCACGATCAAGGTCAAGGTCAAGGTCAAGATCAAGGTCAAGGTCAAAATCAAGGTCAAGGTCAAGGTCAGGGTCATGGTCAGGGTCAGGTGCAGGGTCAGGTTCAGGGTCAAGGTCAGGGTCAAGGTCAAGTTCAAGGTCAAGTTCAGGGTCAAGGTCAAAGTCAAAGTCAAGGTCAAGGTCAAGGTCAGGGTCAGGGACAGGATCAGGTGCAGGATCAGGGTCCGGTTTAGGGTGAGGGTCAAGGTCAAGGTCAAGGTCAAGGACAGGGTCAATGTCAGGGTCAGGGTCAAGGTCAGGGTCAGGGTCATTGTCAGGGTCAAGGTCAAGGGCAGTGTCAGGGACAGGATCAGGTGCAGGATCAGGGTCCGGTTTAGGGTGCGGGTCAAGGTCAAGGTCAAGGTCAGGTTCAGGGTCAAGGTCAGGGTCATGGTCAGGGTCAAGGTCAAGGTCAAGTTTAGGGTCAGGGTCAAGTGCAAATTCAGGGTCAGGGTTAAGTTCAGGGTCAGGGTCAAGGTCAAGGTCAAGGTCAGGGTCCATGTCAAGGTCAAGATCAAGGTCAGGTTCAGGGTCAAGATAAAGTTCAAGGTCAAGGTTAGGGTCAGGGACATGGTCAAGGTCAGGGTCAGGATCAGGGTCAAGGTCAGGGTCAGGTGCAGGGTCAGGTTCAGGGTCAAGGTCAGGGTCAAGGTCAAGGTCAAGGTCAAGGTCAAGTTCGGGGTCAAGGTCAAAGTCAAGGTCAAGGTCAAGGTCAGGGTCAGGGTCAAGGTCAGTGTCAGGTAAAGGATCAGTTGCAGGATCAGGGTCCGGTTTAGTGTAAGGGTGAGGGTCAAGGCCAAAGTCAAGGTCAAGGTCAGGGTCAAGGTCAGGGTCAGGGTCAAGGTCAGTGTCAGGGTCATTGTCAGGGTCAAGGTCAAGGGCAGTGTCAGGGTCAAGGTCAAGGTCAGGGTCAGAGTCAAGGTCAGGGTCAAGGTCAGGGTCAGGGTCATCGTCAGGGTCAAGGTCAAGGTCAAGTTCAAGGTCAAGGTCAGGGTCAGGGTCAAGGTCAGTGTCAGGGACAGGATCAGGTGCAGGATCAGGGTCCGGTTTAGGGTGAGGGTCAAGGTCAATGTCAAGGTCAAGGACAGGGTCAAGGTCAGGGTCAGGGTCCATGTCAAGGTCAAGGTCAGGGTCAAGGTCAAGGTCAATGTCAAGGTCCAGGTCAGGGTCAGGGTCAGGGTCAAGTTATAGTTCAATGTAAAGGTCAGGGTTATGGTCAGGTTCAAGGTCAGGGTCAGGGTTAGGGTCAGGTTCAACGTCAAGGTCAAGGTCAGGGTCAAGGTCAAGGTCAAGTCAGGGTAAGGGTCAGGGTCAAGGTCAAGTTCAAGGTCAGGGTCAGGGTAAAGGTCAGGTTCAGGGTCAGGGTAAAGATCAGGGTAAGTCTCAGTGTCACGATCAAGGTCAAGGTCAAGGCCAAGATCAAGGTCAAGGTCAAGGTCAGGGTCAGGGTCAAGGTCAGTGTCAGGGACAGGATCAGTTGCAGGATCAGGGTCCGGTTTAGGGTGAGGGTCAAGGTCAAGGTCAAGGTCAAGGTCAGGGTCAAGGTCATGGTCAGGGTCAAGGTTAGGGTCAGGGTCAAGTTCAGTGTCAGGGACAGGATCAGATGCAGGATCAGGGTCCGGTTTAGGGTGAGGGTCAGGGTCAGGGTCAAGGTCAAGGTCAAGGTCAGGGTCAAGGTCAAGGTCAGGGTCAAGGTCAGGGTCAGGGTCAAGGTCAGGGTCAGGGTCTTTGTCAGGGTCAAGGTCAGGTTCAAGTTCAAGTTCAGGGTCAGGGTCAGGTTCAACGTCAAGGTCAACGTCAGGGTCAAGGTCCAGGTCAAAGTCAGGGTAAGGGTCAGGGTCAAGGTCAAGTTCAAGGTCAGGGTCAGGGTAAAGGTCAGGTTCAGGGTCAGGGTAAAGATCAGGGTAAGTCTCAGTGTCACGATCAAGGTCAAGGTCAAGGCCAAGATCAAGGTCAAGGTCAAGGTCAGGGTCAGGGTCAAGGTCCAATTCAGGGTCAGGGTTAAATTCAGAGTCAGGGTCAAGGTCAAGGTCAAGGTCAGGGTCCATGTCAAGGTCAAGGTCAGGGTCAAGGTCAGGGTCAAGGTCAAGGTCAAGGTCAGGATCAGGGTCAAAGTCAATGTCAGTGTCAGGGTCAGGGTCAAGGTCAGCGGCAGAGTCAGGGTCAAGATCAAGGTCAGGGTCAGGTTCAAGATAAAGTTCAAGGTCCAGGTTACGGTCAGGGACATGGTCAAGATCAGGTTCAGGGTCAATGTCAAGGTCAGATTCATGGTCAGGGTCAAGGTAAAGGTCATGGTCAGGTTCAAATCAGGGTCAGGGTCAAGGTCAAGGTCAGGTTCAGGGTCAGGGTAAAGATCAGGGTAAGGGTCAGTGTCACGATCAAGGTCAAGGTCAAGGTCAAGATCAAGGTCAAGGTCAAAATCAAGGTCAAGGTCAAGGTCAGGGTCATGGTCAGGGTCAGGTGCAGGGTCAGGTTCAGGGTCAAGGTCAGGGTCAAGGTCAAGTTCAAGGTCAAGTTCAGGGTCAAGGTCAAAGTCAAAGTCAAGGTCAAGGTCAAGGTCAAGGTCAGGGTCAGGGACAGGATCAGGTGCAGGATCAGGGTCCGGTTTAGGGTGAGGGTCAAGGTCAAGGTCAAGGTCAAGGACAGGGTCAATGTCAGGGTCAGGGTCAAGGTCAGGGTCAGGGTCAAGGTCAAGGGCAGTGTCAGGGACTGGATCAGGTGCAGGATCAGGGTCCGGTTTAGGGTGCGGGTCAAGGTCAAGGTCAAGGTCAGGTTCAGGGTCAAGGTCAGGGTCATGGTCAGGGTCAAGGTCAAGGTCAAGTTTAGGGTCAGGGTCAAGTGCAAATTCAGGGTCAGGGTTAAGTTCAGGGTCAGGGTCAAGGTCAAGGTCAAGGTCAGGGTCCATGTCAAGGTCAAGATCAAGGTCAGGTTCAGGGTCAAGATAAAGTTCAAGGTCAAGGTTAGGGTCAGGGACATGGTCAAGGTCAGGGTCAGGATCAGGGTCAAGGTCAGGGTCAGGTGCAGGGTCAGGTTCAGGGTCAAGGTCAGGGTCAAGGTCAAGGTCAAGGTCAAGGTCAAGTTCGGGGTCAAGGTCAAAGTCAAGGTCAAGGTCAAGGTCAGGGTCAGGGTCAAGGTCAGTGTCAGGTAAAGGATCAGTTGCAGGATCAGGGTCCAGTTTAGTGTAAGGGTGAGGGTCAAGGCCAAAGTCAAGGTCAAGGTCAGGGTCAAGGTCAGGGTCAGGGTCAAGGTCAGTGTCAGGGTCATTGTCAGGGTCAAGGTCAAGGGCAGTGTCAGGGTCAAGGTCAAGGTCAGGGTCAGAGTCAAGGTCAGGGTCAAGGTCAGGGTCAGGGTCATCGTCAGGGTCAAGGTCAAGGTCAAGTTCAAGGTCAAGGTCAGGGTCAGGGTCAAGGTCAGTGTCAGGGACAGGATCAGGTGCAGGATCAGGGTCCGGTTTAGGGTGAGGGTCAAGGTCAATGTCAAGGTCAAGGACAGGGTCAAGGTCAGGGTCAGGGTCCATGTCAAGGTCAAGGTCAGGGTCAAGGTCAAGGTCAAGGTCAAGGTCCAGGTCAGGGTCAGGGTCAAGTTATAGTTCAATGTAAAGGTCAGGGTTATGGTCAGGTTCAAGGTCAGGGTCAGGGTTAGGGTCAGGTTCAACGTCAAGGTCAAGGTCAGGGTCAAGGTCAAGGTCAAGTCAGGGTAAGGGTCAGGGTCAAGGTCAAGGTCAAGTTCAAGGTCAGGGTCAGGGTAAAGGTCAGGTTCAGGGTCAGGGTAAAGATCAGGGTAAGTCTCAGTGTCACGATCAAGGTCAAGGTCAAGGCCAAGATCAAGGTCAAGGTCAAGGTCAGGGTCAGGGTCAAGGTCAGTGTCAGGGACAGGATCAGTTGCAGGATCAGGGTCCGGTTTAGGGTGAGTGTCAAGGTCAAGGTCAAGGTCAGGGTCAAGGTCAGGATCAGGGTCAAGGTCAGGGTCAGGGTCAAGTTCAGTGTCAGGGACAGGATCAGATGCAGGATCAGGGTCCGGTTTAGGGTGAGGGTCAGGGTCAGGGTCAAGGTCAAGGTCAAGGTCAGGGTCAAGGTCAAGGTCAGGGTCAAGGTCAGGGTCAGGGTCAAGGTCAGGGTCAGGGTCTTTGTCAGGGTCAAGGTCAAGGGCAGTGTCAGTGTCAAGGTCAAGGTCAGGGTCAGGGTCAAGGTCAGGGTCATGGTCAGGTTCAAGTTCAAGTTCAGGGTCAGGGTCAGGTTCAACGTCAAGGTCAACGTCAGGGTCAAGGTCCAGGTCAAAGTCAGGGTAAGGGTCAGGGTCAAGGTCAAGTTCAAGGTCAGGGTCAGGGTAAAGGTCAATGTCAGGGTCATGCTCAGCATCAAAGTCAAGGTCAGGGTCAGGGTAAGGGTCAAGGTCAAGGTCAGGGTCAGGGTCAAGGTCAAATTCAGGGTCAGGGTTAAATTCAGGGTCAGGGTCAAGGTCAAGGTCAAGGTCAGGGTCCATGTCAAGGTCAAGGTCAGGGTCAAGGTCAGGGTCAAGGTCAAGGTCAAGGTCAGGATCAGGGTCAAAGTCAATGTCAGTGTCAGGGTCAGGGTCAAGGTCAGCGGCAGAGTCAGGGTCAAGATCAAGGTCAGGGTCAGGTTCAAGATAAAGTTCAAGGTCCAGGTTACGGTCAGGGACTTGGTCAAGATCAGGTTCAGGGTCAATGTCAAGGTCAGATTCATGGTCAGGGTCAAGGTAAAGGTCATGGTCAGGTTCAAATCAGGGTCAGGGTCAAGGTCAAGGTCAGGTTCAGGGTCAGGGTAAAGATCAGGGTAAGGGTCAGTGTCACGATCAAGGTCAAGGTCAAGGTCAAGATCAAGGTCAAGGTCAAAATCAAGGTCAAGGTCAAGGTCAGGGTCATGGTCAGGGTCAGGTGCAGGGTCAGGTTCAGGGTCAAGGTCAGGGTCAAGGTCAAGTTCAAGGTCAAGTTCAGGGTCAAGGTCAAAGTCAAAGTCAAGGTCAAGGTCAGGGTCAGGGACAGGATCAGGTGCTGGATCAGGGTCTGGTTTAGGGTGAGAGTCAAGGTCAAGGTCAAGGTCAAGGACAGGGTCAATGTCAGGGTCAGGGTCAAGGTCAGGGTCAGGGTCATTGTCAGGGTCAAGGTCAAGGGCAGTGTCAGGGACAGGATCAGGTGCAGGATCAGGGTCCGGTTTAGGGTGCGGGTCAAGGTCAAGGTCAAGGTCAGGTTCAGGGTCAAGGTCAGGGTCATGGTCAGGGTCAAGGTCAAGGTCAAGTTTAGGGTCAGGGTCAAGTGCAAATTCAGGGTCAGGGTTAAGTTCAGGGTCAGGGTCAAGGTCAAGGTCAAGGTCAGGGTCCATGTCAAGGTCAAGATCAAGGTCAGGTTCAGGGTCAAGATAAAGTTCAAGGTCAAGGTTAGGGTCAGGGACATGGTCAAGGTCAGGGTCAGGGACATGGTCAAGGTCAGGGTCAGGATCAGGGTCAAGGTCAGGGTCAGGTGCAGGGTCAGGTTCAGGGTCAAGGTCAAGGTCAAGGTCAAGTTCGGGGTCAAGGTCAAAGTCAAGGTCAAGGTCAAGGTCAGGGTCAGGGTCAAGGTCAGTGTCAGGGTCATTGTCAGGGTCAAGGTCAAGGGCAGTGTCAGGGTCAAGGTCAAGGTCAGGGTCAAGTTCAGTGTCAGGGTCATTGTCAGGGTCAAGGTCAAGGGCAGTGTCAGGGTCAAGGTCAAGGTCAGGGTCAGAGTCAAGGTCAGGGTCAAGGTCAGGGTCAGGGTCATCGTCAGGGTCAAGGTCAAGGTCAAGTTCAAGGTCAAGGTCAGGGTCAGGGTCAAGGTCAGTGTCAGGGACAGGATCAGGTGCAGGATCAGGGTCCGGTTTAGGGTGAGGGTCAAGGTCAATGTCAAGGTCAAGGACAGGGTCAAGGTCAGGGTCAGGGTCCATGTCAAGGTCAAGGTCAGGGTCAAGGTCAAGGTCAAGGTCAAGATCCAGGTCAGGGTCAGGGTCAGGGTCAAGTTATAGTTCAATGTAAAGGTCAGGGTTATGGTCAGGTTCAAGGTCAGGGTCAGGGTTAGGGTCAGGTTCAACGTCAAGGTCAAGGTCAGGGTCAAGGTCAAGGTCAAGTCAGGGTAAGGGTCAGGGTCAAGGTCAAGTTCAAGGTCAGGGTCAGGGTAAAGGTCAGGTTCAGGGTCAGGGTCAAGATCAGGGTAAGTCTCAGTGTCACGATCAAGGTCAAGGTCAAGGCCAAGATCAAGGTCAAGGTCAAGGTCAGGGTCAGGGTCAAGGTCAGTGTCAGGGACAGGATCAGTTGCAGGATCAGGGTCCGGTTTAGGGTGAGGGTCAAGGTCAAGGTCAAGGTCAAGGTCAGGGTCAAGGTCATGGTCAGGGTCAAGGTTAGGGTCAGGGTCAAGTTCAGTGTCAGGGACAGGATCAGATGCAGGATCAGGGTCCGGTTTAGGGTGAGGGTCAGGGTCAGGGTCAAGGTCAAGGTCAAGGTCAGGGTCAAGGTCAAGGTCAGGGTCAAGGTCAGGGTCAGGGTCAAGGTCAGGGTCAGGGTCTTTGTCAGGGTCAAGGTCAGGTTCAAGTTCAAGTTCAGGGTCAGCGTCAGGTTCAACGTCAAGGTCAACGTCAGGGTCAAGGTCCAGGTCAAAGTCAGGGTAAGGGTCAGGGTCAAGGTCAAGGTCAAGGTCAGGGTCAGGGTCAAGGTCCAATTCAGGGTCAGGGTTAAATTCAGAGTCAGGGTCAAGGTCAAGGTCAAGGTCAGGGTCCATGTCAAGGTCAAGGTCAGGGTCAAGGTCAGGGTCAAGGTCAAGGTCAAGGTCAGGATCAGGGTCAAAGTCAATGTCAGTGTCAGGGTCAGGGTCAAGGTCAGCGGCAGAGTCAGGGTCAAGATCAAGGTCAGGGTCAGGTTCAAGATAAAGTTCAAGGTCCAGGTTACGGTCAGGGACATGGTCAAGATCAGGTTCAGGGTCAATGTCAAGGTCAGATTCATGGTCAGGGTCAAGGTAAAGGTCATGGTCAGGTTCAAATCAGGGTCAGGGTCAAGGTCAAGGTCAGGTTCAGGGTCAGGGTAAAGATCAGGGTAAGGGTCAGTGTCACGATCAAGGTCAAGGTCAAGGTCAAGATCAAGGTCAAGGTCAAAATCAAGGTCAAGGTCAAGGTCAGGGTCATGGTCAGGGTCAGGTGCAGGGTCAGGTTCAGGGTCAAGGTCAGGGTCAAGGTCAAGTTCAAGGTCAAGTTCAGGGTCAAGGTCAAAGTCAAAGTCAAGGTCAAGGTCAGGGTCAGGGACAGGATCAGGTGCAGGATCAGGGTCCGGTTTAGGGTGAGGGTCAAGGTCAAGGTCAAGGTCAAGGACAGGGTCAATGTCAGGGTCAGGGTCAAGGTCAGGGTCAGGGTCAAGGTCAGGGTCAAGGTCAAGGGCAGTGTCAGGGACTGGATCAGGTGCAGGATCAGGGTCCGGTTTAGGGTGCGGGTCAAGGTCAAGGTCAAGGTCAGGTTCAGGGTCAAGGTCAGGGTCATGGTCAGGGTCAAGGTCAAGGTCAAGTTTAGGGTCAGGGTCAAGTGCAAATTCAGGGTCAGGGTTAAGTTCAGGGTCAGGGTCAAGGTCAAGGTCAAGGTCAGGGTCCATGTCAAGGTCAAGATCAAGGTCAGGTTCAGGGTCAAGATAAAGTTCAAGGTCAAGGTTAGGGTCAGGGACATGGTCAAGGTCAGGGTCAGGATCAGGGTCAAGGTCAAGGTCAAGTTCGGGGTCAAGGTCAAAGTCAAGGTCAAGGTCAAGGTCAGGGTCAGGGTCAAGGTCAGTGTCAGGTAAAGGATCAGTTGCAGGATCAGGGTCCAGTTTAGTGTAAGGGTGAGGGTCAAGGCCAAAGTCAAGGTCAAGGTCAGGGTCAAGGTCAGGGTCAGGGTCAAGGTCAGTGTCAGGGTCATTGTCAGGGTCAAGGTCAAGGGCAGTGTCAGGGTCAAGGTCAAGGTCAGGGTCAGAGTCAAGGTCAGGGTCAAGGTCAGGGTCAGGGTCATCGTCAGGGTCAAGGTCAAGGTCAAGTTCAAGGTCAAGGTCAGGGTCAGGGTCAAGGTCAGTGTCAGGGACAGGATCAGGTGCAGGATCAGGGTCCGGTTTAGGGTGAGGGTCAAGGTCAATGTCAAGGTCAAGGACAGGGTCAAGGTCAGGGTCAGGGTCCATGTCAAGGTCAAGGTCAGGTTCAAGGTCAAGGTCAAGGTCAAGGTCCAGGTCAGGGTCAGGGTCAAGTTATAGTTCAATGTAAAGGTCAGGGTTATGGTCAGGTTCAAGGTCAGGGTCAGGGTTAGGGTCAGGTTCAACGTCAAGGTCAAGGTCAGGGTCAAGGTCAAGGTCAAGTCAGGGTAAGGGTCAGGGTCAAGGTCAAGTTCAAGGTCAGGGTCAGGGTAAAGGTCAGGTTCAGGGTCAGGGTAAAGATCAGGGTAAGTCTCAGTGTCACGATCAAGGTCAAGGTCAAGGCCAAGATCAAGGTCAAGGTCAAGGTCAGGGTCAGGGTCAAGGTCAGTGTCATGGACAGGATCAGTTGCACGATCAGGGTCCGGTTTAGGGTGAGGGTCAAGGTCAAGGTCAAGGTCAGGGTCAAGGTCAGGATCAGGGTCAAGGTCAGGGTCAGGGTCAAGTTCAGTGTCAGGGACAGGATCAGATGCAGGATCAGGGTCCGGTTTAGGGTGAGGGTCAGGGTCAGGGTCAAGGTCAAGGTCAAGGTCAAGGTCAGGGTCAAGGTCAAGGTCAGGGTCAAGGTCAGGGTCAGGGTCTTTGTCAGCGTCAGGGTCTTTGTCAGGGTCAAGGTCAAGGGCAGTGTCAGTGTCAAGGTCAAGGTCAGGGTCAGGGTCAAGGTCAGGGTCATGGTCAGGTTCAAGTTCAAGTTCAGGGTCAGGGTCAGGTTCAACGTCAAGGTCAACGTCAGGGTCAAGGTCCAGGTCAAAGTCAGGGTAAGGGTCAGGGTCAAGGTCAAGTTCAAGGTCAGGGTCAGGGTAAAGGTCAATGTCAGGGTCATGCTCAGCATCAAAGTCAAGGTCAGGGTCAGGGTAAGGGTCAAGGTCAAGGTCAGGGTCAGGGTCAAGGTCAAATTCAGGGTCAGGGTTAAATTCAGAGTCAGGGTCAAGGTCAAGGTCAAGGTCAGGGTCCATGTCAAGGTCAAGGTCAGGGTCAAGGTCAGGGTCAAGGTCAAGGTCAAGGTCAGGATCAGGGTCAAAGTCAATGTCAGTGTCAGGGTCAGGGTCAAGGTCAGCGGCAGAGTCAGGGTCAAGATCAAGGTCAGGGTCAGGTTCAAGATAAAGTTCAAGGTCCAGGTTACGGTCAGGGACATGGTCAAGATCAGGTTCAGGGTCAATGTCAAGGTCAGATTCATGGTCAGGGTCAAGGTAAAGGTCATGGTCAGGTTCAAATCAGGGTCAGGGTCAAGGTCAAGGTCAGGTTCAGGGTCAGGGTAAAGATCAGGGTAAGGGTCAGTGTCACGATCAAGGTCAAGGTCAAGGTCAAGATCAAGGTCAAGGTCAAAATCAAGGTCAAGGTCAAGGTCAGGGTCATGGTCAGGGTCAGGTGCAGGGTCAGGTTCAGGGTCAAGGTCAGGGTCAAGGTCAAGTTCAAGGTCAAGTTCAGGGTCAAGGTCAAAGTCAAAGTCAAGGTCAAGGTCAGGGTCAGGGACAGGATCAGGTGCAGGATCAGGGTCCGGTTTAGGGTGAGGGTCAAGGTCAAGGTCAAGGTCAAGGACAGGGTCAATGTCAGGGTCAGGGTCAAGGTCAGGGTCAGGGTCATTGTCAGGGTCAAGGTCAAGGGCAGTGTCAGGGACAGGATCAGGTGCAGGATCAGGGTCCGGTTTAGGGTGCGGGTCAAGGTCAAGGTCAAGGTCAGGTTCAGGGTCAAGGTCAGGGTCATGGTCAGGGTCAAGGTCAAGGTCAAGTTTAGGGTCAGGGTCAAGTGCAAATTCAGGGTCAGGGTTAAGTTCAGGGTCAGGGTCAAGGTCAAGGTCAAGGTCAGGGTCCATGTCAAGGTCAAGATCAAGGTCAGGTTCAGGGTCAAGATAAAGTTCAAGGTCAAGGTTAGGGTCAGGGACATGGTCAAGGTCAGGGTCAGGATCAGGGTCAAGGTCAGGGTCAGGTGCAGGGTCAGGTTCAGGGTCAAGGTCAGGGTCAAGGTCAAGGTCAAGGTCAAGGTCAAGTTCGGGGTCAAGGTCAAAGTCAAGGTCAAGGTCAAGGTCAGGGTCAGGGTCAAGGTCAGTGTCAGGTAAAGGATCAGTTGCAGGATCAGGGTCCGGTTTAGTGTAAGGGTGAGGGTCAAGGCCAAAGTCAAGGTCAAGGTCAGGGTCAAGGTCAGGGTCAGGGTCAAGGTCAAGGTCAGGGTCATTGTCAGGGTCAAGGTCAAGGGCAGTGTCAGGGTCAAGGTCAAGGTCAGGGTCAGAGTCAAGGTCAGGGTCAAGGTCAGGGTCAGGGTCATCGTCAGGGTCAAGGTCAAGGTCAAGTTCAAGGTCAAGGTCAGGGTCAGGGTCAAGGTCAGTGTCAGGGACAGGATCAGGTGCAGGATCAGGGTCCGGTTTAGGGTGAGGGTCAAGGTCAATGTCAAGGTCAAGGACAGGGTCAAGGTCAGGGTCAGGTGCAGGGTCAGGTTCAGGGTCAAGGTCAGGGTCAAGGTCAAGTTCAAGGTCAAGTTCAGGGTCAAGGTCAAAGTCAAAGTCAAGGTCAAGGTCAAGGTCAAGGTCAGGGTCAGGGACAGGATCAGGTGCAGGATCAGGGTCCGGTTTAGGGTGAGGGTCAAGGTCAAGGTCAGGGTCAAGGTCAGGGTCAAGTTCAGGGTCAGGGTCATTGTCAGGGTCAAGGTCAAGGGCAGTGTCAGGGACTGGATCAGATGCAGGATCAGGGTCCGGTTTAGGGTGAGGGTCAGGGTCAGGGTCAAGGTCAAGGTCAAGGTCAAGGTCAGGGTCAAGGTCAAGGTCAAGGTCAGGATCAGGGTCAAAATCAATGTCAGTGTCAGGGTCAGGGTCAAGGTCAGCGGCAGAGTCAGGGTCAAGATCAAGGTCAGGGTCAGGTTCAAGATAAAGTTCAAGGTCCAGGTTAGGATCAGGGACATGGTCAAGATCAGGGTCAGGGTCAATGTCAAGGTCAGATTCATGGTCAGGGTCAAGGTAAAGGTCATGGTCAGGTTCAAATCAGGGTCAGGGTCAAGGTCAAGGTCAGGTTCAGGGTCAGGGTAAAGATCAGGGTAAGGGTCAGTGTCACGATCAAGGTCAAGGTCAAGGTCAAGATCAAGGTCAAGGTCAAAATCAAGGTCAAGGTCAAGGTCAGGGTCATGGTCAGGGTCAGGTGCAGGGTCAGGTTCAGGGTCAAGGTCAGGGTCAAGGTCAAGTTCAAGGTCAAGTTCAGGGTCAAGGTCAAAGTCAAAGTCAAGGTCAAGGTCAAGGTCAAGGTCAGGGTCAGGGACAGGATCAGGTGCTGGATCAGGGTCCGGTTTAGGGTGAGGGTCAAGGTCAAGGTCAAGGTCAAGGACAGGGTCAATGTCAGGGTCAGGGTCAAGGTCAGGGTCAGGGTCATTGTCAGGGTCAAGGTCAAGGGCAGTGTCAGGGACAGGATCAGGTGCAGGATCAGGGTCCGGTTTAGGGTGCGGGTCAAGGTCAAGGTCAAGGTCAGGTTCAGGGTCAAGGTCAGGGTCATGGTCAGGGTCAAGGTCAAGGTCAAGTTTAGGGTCAGGGTCAAGTGCAAATTCAGGGTCAGGGTTAAGTTCAGGGTCAGGGTCAAGGTCAAGGTCAAGGTCAGGGTCCATGTCAAGGTCAAGATCAAGGTCAGGTTCAGGGTCAAGATAAAGTTCAAGGTCAAGGTTAGGGTCAGGGACATGGTCAAGGTCAGGGTCAGGGACATGGTCAAGGTCAGGGTCAGGATCAGGGTCAAGGTCAGGGTCAGGTGCAGGGTCAGGTTCAGGGTCAAGGTCAAGGTCAAGGTCAAGTTCGGGGTCAAGGTCAAAGTCAAGGTCAAGGTCAAGGTCAGGGTCAGGGTCAAGGTCAGTGTCAGGGTCATTGTCAGGGTCAAGGTCAAGGGCAGTGTCAGGGTCAAGGTCAAGGTCAGGGTCAAGTTCAGTGTCAGGGTCATTGTCAGGGTCAAGGTCAAGGGCAGTGTCAGGGTCAAGGTCAAGGTCAGGGTCAGAGTCAAGGTCAGGGTCAAGGTCAGGGTCAGGGTCATCGTCAGGGTCAAGGTCAAGGTCAAGTTCAAGGTCAAGGTCAGGGTCAGGGTCAAGGTCAGTGTCAGGGACAGGATCAGGTGCAGGATCAGGGTCCGGTTTAGGGTGAGGGTCAAGGTCAATGTCAAGGTCAAGGACAGGGTCAAGGTCAGGGTCAGGGTCCATGTCAAGGTCAAGGTCAGGGTCAAGGTCAAGGTCAAGGTCAAGATCCAGGTCAGGGTCAGGGTCAGGGTCAAGTTATAGTTCAATGTAAAGGTCAGGGTTATGGTCAGGTTCAAGGTCAGGGTCAGGGTTAGGGTCAGGTTCAACGTCAAGGTCAAGGTCAGGGTCAAGGTCAAGGTCAAGTCAGGGTAAGGGTCAGGGTCAAGGTCAAGTTCAAGGTCAGGGTCAGGGTAAAGGTCAGGTTCAGGGTCAGGGTCAAGATCAGGGTAAGTCTCAGTGTCACGATCAAGGTCAAGGTCAAGGCCAAGATCAAGGTCAAGGTCAAGGTCAGGGTCAGGGTCAAGGTCAGTGTCAGGGACAGGATCAGTTGCAGGATCAGGGTCCGGTTTAGGGTGAGGGTCAAGGTCAAGGTCAAGGTCAAGGTCAGGGTCAAGGTCATGGTCAGGGTCAAGGTTAGGGTCAGGGTCAAGTTCAGTGTCAGGGACAGGATCAGATGCAGGATCAGGGTCCGGTTTAGGGTGAGGGTCAGGGTCAGGGTCAAGGTCAAGGTCAAGGTCAGGGTCAAGGTCAAGGTCAGGGTCAAGGTCAGGGTCAGGGTCAAGGTCAGGGTCAGGGTCTTTGTCAGGGTCAAGGTCAGGTTCAAGTTCAAGTTCAGGGTCAGCGTCAGGTTCAACGTCAAGGTCAACGTCAGGGTCAAGGTCCAGGTCAAAGTCAGGGTAAGGGTCAGGGTCAAGGTCAAGGTCAAGGTCAGGGTCAGGGTCAAGGTCCAATTCAGGGTCAGGGTTAAATTCAGAGTCAGGGTCAAGGTCAAGGTCAAGGTCAGGGTCCATGTCAAGGTCAAGGTCAGGGTCAAGGTCAGGGTCAAGGTCAAGGTCAAGGTCAGGATCAGGGTCAAAGTCAATGTCAGTGTCAGGGTCAGGGTCAAGGTCAGCGGCAGAGTCAGGGTCAAGATCAAGGTCAGGGTCAGGTTCAAGATAAAGTTCAAGGTCCAGGTTACGGTCAGGGACATGGTCAAGATCAGGTTCAGGGTCAATGTCAAGGTCAGATTCATGGTCAGGGTCAAGGTAAAGGTCATGGTCAGGTTCAAATCAGGGTCAGGGTCAAGGTCAAGGTCAGGTTCAGGGTCAGGGTAAAGATCAGGGTAAGGGTCAGTGTCACGATCAAGGTCAAGGTCAAGGTCAAGATCAAGGTCAAGGTCAAAATCAAGGTCAAGGTCAAGGTCAGGGTCATGGTCAGGGTCAGGTGCAGGGTCAGGTTCAGGGTCAAGGTCAGGGTCAAGGTCAAGTTCAAGGTCAAGTTCAGGGTCAAGGTCAAAGTCAAAGTCAAGGTCAAGGTCAGGGTCAGGGACAGGATCAGGTGCAGGATCAGGGTCCGGTTTAGGGTGAGGGTCAAGGTCAAGGTCAAGGTCAAGGACAGGGTCAATGTCAGGGTCAGGGTCAAGGTCAGGGTCAGGGTCAAGGTCAGGGTCAAGGTCAAGGGCAGTGTCAGGGACTGGATCAGGTGCAGGATCAGGGTCCGGTTTAGGGTGCGGGTCAAGGTCAAGGTCAAGGTCAGGTTCAGGGTCAAGGTCAGGGTCATGGTCAGGGTCAAGGTCAAGGTCAAGTTTAGGGTCAGGGTCAAGTGCAAATTCAGGGTCAGGGTTAAGTTCAGGGTCAGGGTCAAGGTCAAGGTCAAGGTCAGGGTCCATGTCAAGGTCAAGATCAAGGTCAGGTTCAGGGTCAAGATAAAGTTCAAGGTCAAGGTTAGGGTCAGGGACATGGTCAAGGTCAGGGTCAGGATCAGGGTCAAGGTCAAGGTCAAGTTCGGGGTCAAGGTCAAAGTCAAGGTCAAGGTCAAGGTCAGGGTCAGGGTCAAGGTCAGTGTCAGGTAAAGGATCAGTTGCAGGATCAGGGTCCAGTTTAGTGTAAGGGTGAGGGTCAAGGCCAAAGTCAAGGTCAAGGTCAGGGTCAAGGTCAGGGTCAGGGTCAAGGTCAGTGTCAGGGTCATTGTCAGGGTCAAGGTCAAGGGCAGTGTCAGGGTCAAGGTCAAGGTCAGGGTCAGAGTCAAGGTCAGGGTCAAGGTCAGGGTCAGGGTCATCGTCAGGGTCAAGGTCAAGGTCAAGTTCAAGGTCAAGGTCAGGGTCAGGGTCAAGGTCAGTGTCAGGGACAGGATCAGGTGCAGGATCAGGGTCCGGTTTAGGGTGAGGGTCAAGGTCAATGTCAAGGTCAAGGACAGGGTCAAGGTCAGGGTCAGGGTCCATGTCAAGGTCAAGGTCAGGTTCAAGGTCAAGGTCAAGGTCAAGGTCCAGGTCAGGGTCAGGGTCAAGTTATAGTTCAATGTAAAGGTCAGGGTTATGGTCAGGTTCAAGGTCAGGGTCAGGGTTAGGGTCAGGTTCAACGTCAAGGTCAAGGTCAGGGTCAAGGTCAAGGTCAAGTCAGGGTAAGGGTCAGGGTCAAGGTCAAGTTCAAGGTCAGGGTCAGGGTAAAGGTCAGGTTCAGGGTCAGGGTAAAGATCAGGGTAAGTCTCAGTGTCACGATCAAGGTCAAGGTCAAGGCCAAGATCAAGGTCAAGGTCAAGGTCAGGGTCAGGGTCAAGGTCAGTGTCATGGACAGGATCAGTTGCACGATCAGGGTCCGGTTTAGGGTGAGGGTCAAGGTCAAGGTCAAGGTCAGGGTCAAGGTCAGGATCAGGGTCAAGGTCAGGGTCAGGGTCAAGTTCAGTGTCAGGGACAGGATCAGATGCAGGATCAGGGTCCGGTTTAGGGTGAGGGTCAGGGTCAGGGTCAAGGTCAAGGTCAAGGTCAAGGTCAGGGTCAAGGTCAAGGTCAGGGTCAAGGTCAGGGTCAGGGTCTTTGTCAGCGTCAGGGTCTTTGTCAGGGTCAAGGTCAAGGGCAGTGTCAGTGTCAAGGTCAAGGTCAGGGTCAGGGTCAAGGTCAGGGTCATGGTCAGGTTCAAGTTCAAGTTCAGGGTCAGGGTCAGGTTCAACGTCAAGGTCAACGTCAGGGTCAAGGTCCAGGTCAAAGTCAGGGTAAGGGTCAGGGTCAAGGTCAAGTTCAAGGTCAGGGTCAGGGTAAAGGTCAATGTCAGGGTCATGCTCAGCATCAAAGTCAAGGTCAGGGTCAGGGTAAGGGTCAAGGTCAAGGTCAGGGTCAGGGTCAAGGTCAAATTCAGGGTCAGGGTTAAATTCAGAGTCAGGGTCAAGGTCAAGGTCAAGGTCAGGGTCCATGTCAAGGTCAAGGTCAGGGTCAAGGTCAGGGTCAAGGTCAAGGTCAAGGTCAGGATCAGGGTCAAAGTCAATGTCAGTGTCAGGGTCAGGGTCAAGGTCAGCGGCAGAGTCAGGGTCAAGATCAAGGTCAGGGTCAGGTTCAAGATAAAGTTCAAGGTCCAGGTTACGGTCAGGGACATGGTCAAGATCAGGTTCAGGGTCAATGTCAAGGTCAGATTCATGGTCAGGGTCAAGGTAAAGGTCATGGTCAGGTTCAAATCAGGGTCAGGGTCAAGGTCAAGGTCAGGTTCAGGGTCAGGGTAAAGATCAGGGTAAGGGTCAGTGTCACGATCAAGGTCAAGGTCAAGGTCAAGATCAAGGTCAAGGTCAAAATCAAGGTCAAGGTCAAGGTCAGGGTCATGGTCAGGGTCAGGTGCAGGGTCAGGTTCAGGGTCAAGGTCAGGGTCAAGGTCAAGTTCAAGGTCAAGTTCAGGGTCAAGGTCAAAGTCAAAGTCAAGGTCAAGGTCAGGGTCAGGGACAGGATCAGGTGCAGGATCAGGGTCCGGTTTAGGGTGAGGGTCAAGGTCAAGGTCAAGGTCAAGGACAGGGTCAATGTCAGGGTCAGGGTCAAGGTCAGGGTCAGGGTCATTGTCAGGGTCAAGGTCAAGGGCAGTGTCAGGGACAGGATCAGGTGCAGGATCAGGGTCCGGTTTAGGGTGCGGGTCAAGGTCAAGGTCAAGGTCAGGTTCAGGGTCAAGGTCAGGGTCATGGTCAGGGTCAAGGTCAAGGTCAAGTTTAGGGTCAGGGTCAAGTGCAAATTCAGGGTCAGGGTTAAGTTCAGGGTCAGGGTCAAGGTCAAGGTCAAGGTCAGGGTCCATGTCAAGGTCAAGATCAAGGTCAGGTTCAGGGTCAAGATAAAGTTCAAGGTCAAGGTTAGGGTCAGGGACATGGTCAAGGTCAGGGTCAGGATCAGGGTCAAGGTCAGGGTCAGGTGCAGGGTCAGGTTCAGGGTCAAGGTCAGGGTCAAGGTCAAGGTCAAGGTCAAGGTCAAGTTCGGGGTCAAGGTCAAAGTCAAGGTCAAGGTCAAGGTCAGGGTCAGGGTCAAGGTCAGTGTCAGGTAAAGGATCAGTTGCAGGATCAGGGTCCGGTTTAGTGTAAGGGTGAGGGTCAAGGCCAAAGTCAAGGTCAAGGTCAGGGTCAAGGTCAGGGTCAGGGTCAAGGTCAAGGTCAGGGTCATTGTCAGGGTCAAGGTCAAGGGCAGTGTCAGGGTCAAGGTCAAGGTCAGGGTCAGAGTCAAGGTCAGGGTCAAGGTCAGGGTCAGGGTCATCGTCAGGGTCAAGGTCAAGGTCAAGTTCAAGGTCAAGGTCAGGGTCAGGGTCAAGGTCAGTGTCAGGGACAGGATCAGGTGCAGGATCAGGGTCCGGTTTAGGGTGAGGGTCAAGGTCAATGTCAAGGTCAAGGACAGGGTCAAGGTCAGGGTCAGGGTCCATGTCAAGGTCAAGGTCAGGGTCAAGGTCAAGGTCAAGGTCAAGGTCCAGGTCAGGGTCAGGGTCAAGTTATAGTTCAATGTAAAGGTCAGGGTTATGGTCAGGTTCAAGGTCAGGGTCAGGGTTAGGGTCAGGTTCAACGTCAAGGTCAAGGTCAGGGTCAAGGTCAAGGTCAAGTCAGGGTAAGGGTCAGGGTCAAGGTCAAGTTCAAGGTCAGGGTCAGGGTAAAGGTCAGGTTCAGGGTCAGGGTAAAGATCAGGGTAAGTCTCAGTGTCACGATCAAGGTCAAGGTCAAGGCCAAGATCAAGGTCAAGGTCAAGGTCAGGGTCAGGGTCAAGGTCAGTGTCAGGGACAGGATCAGTTGCAGGATCAGGGTCCGGTTTAGGGTGAGGGTCAAGGTCAAGGTCAAGGTCAAGGTCAGGGTCAAGGTCATGGTCAGGGTCAAGGTTAGGGTCAGGGTCAAGTTCAGTGTCAGGGACAGGATCAGATGCAGGATCAGGGTCCGGTTTAGGGTGAGGGTCAGGGTCAGGGTCAAGGTCAAGGTCAAGGTCAGGGTCAAGGTCAAGGTCAGGGTCAAGGTCAGGGTCAGGGTCAAGGTCAGGGTCAGGGTCTTTGTCAGGGTCAAGGTCAGGTTCAAGTTCAAGTTCAGGGTCAGGGTCAGGTTCAACGTCAAGGTCAACGTCAGGGTCAAGGTCCAGGTCAAAGTCAGGGTAAGGGTCAGGGTCAAGGTCAAGTTCAAGGTCAGGGTCAGGGTAAAGGTCAGGTTCAGGGTCAGGGTAAAGATCAGGGTAAGTCTCAGTGTCACGATCAAGGTCAAGGTCAAGGCCAAGATCAAGGTCAAGGTCAAGGTCAGGGTCAGGGTCAAGGTCCAATTCAGGGTCAGGGTTAAATTCAGAGTCAGGGTCAAGGTCAAGGTCAAGGTCAGGGTCCATGTCAAGGTCAAGGTCAGGGTCAAGGTCAGGGTCAAGGTCAAGGTCAAGGTCAGGATCAGGGTCAAAGTCAATGTCAGTGTCAGGGTCAGGGTCAAGGTCAGCGGCAGAGTCAGGGTCAAGATCAAGGTCAGGGTCAGGTTCAAGATAAAGTTCAAGGTCCAGGTTACGGTCAGGGACATGGTCAAGATCAGGTTCAGGGTCAATGTCAAGGTCAGATTCATGGTCAGGGTCAAGGTAAAGGTCATGGTCAGGTTCAAATCAGGGTCAGGGTCAAGGTCAAGGTCAGGTTCAGGGTCAGGGTAAAGATCAGGGTAAGGGTCAGTGTCACGATCAAGGTCAAGGTCAAGGTCAAGATCAAGGTCAAGGTCAAAATCAAGGTCAAGGTCAAGGTCAGGGTCATGGTCAGGGTCAGGTGCAGGGTCAGGTTCAGGGTCAAGGTCAGGGTCAAGGTCAAGTTCAAGGTCAAGTTCAGGGTCAAGGTCAAAGTCAAGGTCAAGGTCAAGGTCAAGGTCAGGGTCAGGGACAGGATCAGGTGCAGGATCAGGGTCCGGTTTAGGGTGAGGGTCAAGGTCAAGGTCAAGGTCAAGTTCGGGGTCAAGGTCAAAGTCAGGGTCAAGGTCAGGGTCAGGGTCATTGTCAGGGTCAAGGTCAAGGTCAGGGTCAGGGACAGGATCAGGTGCAGGATCAGGGTCCGGTTTAGGGTGCGGGTCAAGGTCAAGGTCAAGGTCAGGTTCAGGGTCAAGGTCAGGGTCATGGTCAGGGTCAAGGTCAAGGTCAAGTTTAGGGTCAGGGTCAAGTGCAAATTCAGGGTCAGGGTTAAGTTCAGGGTCAGGGTCAAGGTCAAGGTCAAGGTCAGGGTCCATGTCAAGGTCAAGATCAAGGTCAGGTTCAGGGTCAAGATAAAGTTCAAGGTCAAGGTTAGGGTCAGGGACATGGTCAAGGTCAGGGTCAGGATCAGGGTCAAGGTCAGGGTCAGCTGCAGGGTCAGGTTCAGGGTCAAGGTCAGGGTCAAGGTCAAGGTCAAGGTCAAGGTCAAGTTCGGGGTCAAGGTCAAAGTCAAGGTCAAGGTCAAGGTCAGGGTCAGGGTCAAGGTCAGTGTCAGGTAAAGGATCAGTTGCAGGATCAGGGTCCGGTTTAGTGTAAGGGTGAGGGTCAAGGCCAAAGTCAAGGTCAAGGTCAGGGTCAAGGTCAGGGTCAGGGTCAAGGTCAGTGTCAGGGTCATTGTCAGGGTCAAGGTCAAGGGCAGTGTCAGGGTCAAGGTCAAGGTCAGGGTCAGAGTCAAGGTCAGGGTCAAGGTCAGGGTCAGGGTCATCGTCAGGGTCAAGGTCAAGGTCAAGTTCAAGGTCAAGGTCAGGGTCAGGGTCAAGGTCAGTGTCAGGGACAGGATCAGGTGCAGGATCAGGGTCCGGTTCAGGGTGAGGGTCAAGGTCAATGTCAAGGTCAAGGACAGGGTCAAGGTCAGGGTCAGGGTCCATGTCAAGGTCAAGGTCAGGGTCAAGGTCAAGGTCAAGGTCAAGGTCCAGGTCAGGGTCAGGGTCAAGTTATAGTTCAATGTAAAGGTCAGGGTTATGGTCAGGTTCAAGGTCAGGGTCAGGGTTAGGGTCAGGTTCAACGTCAAGGTCAAGGTCAGGGTCAAGGTCAAGGTCAAGTCAGGGTAAGGGTCAGGGTCAAGGTCAAGTTCAAGGTCAGGGTCAGGGTAAAGGTCAGGTTCAGGGTCAGGGTAAAGATCAGGGTAAGTCTCAGTGTCACGATCAAGGTCAAGGTCAAGGCCAAGATCAAGGTCAAGGTCAAGGTCAGGGTCAGGGTCAAGGTCAGTGTCATGGACAGGATCAGTTGCAGGATCAGGGTCCGGTTTAGGGTGAGGGTCAAGGTCAAGGTCAAGGTCAGGGTCAAGGTCAGGATCAGGGTCAAGGTCAGGGTCAGGGTCAAGTTCAGTGTCAGGGACAGGATCAGATGCAGGATCAGGGTCCGGTTTAGGGTGAGGGTCAGGGTCAGGGTCAAGGTCAAGGTCAAGGTCAAGGTCAGGGTCAAGGTCAAGGTCAGGGTCAAGGTCAGGGTCAGGGTCTTTGTCAGCGTCAGGGTCTTTGTCAGGGTCAAGGTCAAGGGCAGTGTCAGTGTCAAGGTCAAGGTCAGGGTCAGGGTCAAGGTCAGGGTCATGGTCAGGTTCAAGTTCAAGTTCAGGGTCAGGGTCAGGTTCAACGTCAAGGTCAACGTCAGGGTCAAGGTCCAGGTCAAAGTCAGGGTAAGGGTCAGGGTCAAGGTCAAGTTCAAGGTCAGGGTCAGGGTAAAGGTCAATGTCAGGGTCATGCTCAGCATCAAAGTCAAGGTCAGGGTCAGGGTAAGGGTCAAGGTCAAGGTCAGGGTCAGGGTCAAGGTCCAATTCAGGGTCAGGGTTAAATTCAGAGTCAGGGTCAAGGTCAAGGTCAAGGTCAGGGTCCATGTCAAGGTCAAGGTCAGGGTCAAGGTCAGGGTCAAGGTCAAGGTCAAGGTCAGGATCAGGGTCAAAGTCAATGTCAGTGTCAGGGTCAGGGTCAAGGTCAGCGGCAGAGTCAGGGTCAAGATCAAGGTCAGGGTCAGGTTCAAGATAAAGTTCAACGTCCAGGTTACGGTCAGGGACATGGTCAAGATCAGGGTCAGGGTCAATGTCAAGGTCAGATTCATGGTCAGGGTCAAGGTAAAGGTCATGGTCAGGTTCAAATCAGGGTCAGGGTCAAGGTCAAGGTCAGGTTCAGGGTCAGGGTAAAGATCAGGGTAAGGGTCAGTGTCACGATCAAGGTCAAGGTCAAGGTCAAGATCAAGGTCAAGGTCAAAATCAAGGTCAAGGTCAAGGTCAGGGTCATGGTCAGGGTCAGGTGCAGGGTCAGGTTCAGGGTCAAGGTCAGGGTCAAGGTCAAGTTCAAGGTCAAGTTCAGGGTCAAGGTCAAAGTCAAAGTCAAGGTCAAGGTCAAGGTCAAGGTCAGGGTCAGGGACAGGATCAGGTGCAGGATCAGGGTCCGGTTTAGGGTGAGGGTCAAGGTCAAGGTCAAGGACAGGGTCAAGGTCAGGGTCAGGGTCAAGGTCAGGGTCAGGGTCATTGTCAGGGTCAAGGTCAAGGGCAGTGTCAGGGACAGGATCAGGTGCAGGATCAGGGTCCGGTTTAGGGTGCGGGTCAAGGTCAAGGTCAAGGTCAGGTTCAGGGTCAAGGTCAGGGTCATGGTCAGGGTCAAGGTCAAGGTCAAGTTTAGGGTCAGGGTCAAGTGCAAATTCAGGGTCAGGGTTAAGTTCAGGGTCAGGGTCAAGGTCAAGGTCAAGGTCAGGGTCCATGTCAAGGTCAAGATCAAGGTCAGGTTCAGGGTCAAGATAAAGTTCAAGGTCAAGGTTAGGGTCAGGGACATGGTCAAGGTCAGGGTCAGGATCAGGGTCAAGGTCAGGGTCAGCTGCAGGGTCAGGTTCAGGGTCAAGGTCAGGGTCAAGGTCAAGGTCAAGGTCAAGGTCAAGTTCGGGGTCAAGGTCAAAGTCAAGGTCAAGGTCAAGGTCAGGGTCAGGGTCAAGGTCAGTGTCAGGTAAAGGATCAGTTGCAGGATCAGGGTCCGGTTTAGTGTAAGGGTGAGGGTCAAGGCCAAAGTCAAGGTCAAGGTCAGGGTCAAGGTCAGGGTCAGGGTCAAGGTCAGTGTCAGGGTCATTGTCAGGGTCAAGGTCAAGGGCAGTGTCAGGGTCAAGGTCAAGGTCAGGGTCAGAGTCAAGGTCAGGGTCAAGGTCAGGGTCAGGGTCATCGTCAGGGTCAAGGTCAAGGTCAAGTTCAAGGTCAAGGTCAGGGTCAGGGTCAAGGTCAGTGTCAGGGACAGGATCAGGTGCAGGATCAGGGTCCGGTTTAGGGTGAGGGTCAAGGTCAATGTCAAGGTCAAGGACAGGGTCAAGGTCAGGGTCAGGGTCCATGTCAAGGTCAAGGTCAGGGTCAAGGTCAAGGTCAAGGTCAAGGTCCAGGTCAGGGTCAGGGTCAGGGTCAAGTTATAGTTCAATGTAAAGGTCAGGGTTATGGTCAGGTTCAAGGTCAGGGTCAGGGTTAGGGTCAGGTTCAACGTCAAGGTCAAGGTCAGGGTCAAGGTCAAGGTCAAGTCAGGGTAAGGGTCAGGGTCAAGGTCAAGTTCAAGGTCAGGGTCAGGGTAAAGGTCAGGTTCAGGGTCAGGGTAAAGATCAGGGTAAGTCTCAGTGTCACGATCAAGGTCAAGGTCAGGGTCAAGGTCAAGGTCAGGGTCAAGGTCAGGGTCAGGGTCTTTGTCAGCGTCAGGGTCTTTGTCAGGGTCAAGGTCAAGGGCAGTGTCAGTGTCAAGGTCAAGGTCAGGGTCAGGGTCAGGTTCAACGTCAAGGTCAACATCAGGGTCAAGGTCCAGGTCAAAGTCAGGGTAAGGGTCAGGGTCAAGGTCAAGTTCAAGGTCAGGGTCAGGGTAAAGGTCAATGTCAGGGTCATGCTCAGCATCAAAGTCAAGGTCAGGGTCAGGGTAAGGGTCAAGGTCAAGGTCAGGGTCAGGGTCAAGGTCCAATTCAGGGTCAGGGTTAAATTCAGAGTCAGGGTCAAGGTCAAGGTCAGGGTCCATGTCAAGGTCAAGGTCAGGGTCAAGGTCAGGGTCAAGGTCAAGGTCAAGGTCAGGATCAGGGTCAAAGTCAATGTCAGTGTCAGGGTCAGGGTCAAGGTCAGCGGCAGAGTCAGGGTCAAGATCAAGGTCAGGGTCAGGTTCAAGATAAAGTTCAAGGTCCAGGTTACGGTCAGGGACATGGTCAAGATCAGGTTCAGGGTCAATGTCAAGGTCAGATTCATGGTCAGGGTCAAGGTAAAGGTCATGGTCAGGTTCAAATCAGGGTCAGGGTCAAGGTCAAGGTCAGGTTCAGGGTCAGGGTAAAGATCAGGGTAAGGGTCAGAGTCAAGGTCAGGGTCAAGGTCAGGGTCAGGGTCATCGTCAGGGTCAAGGTCAAGGTCAAGTTCAAGGTCAAGGTCAGGGTCAGGGTCAAGGTCAGTGTCAGGGACAGGATCAGGTGCAGGATCAGGGTCCGGTTTAGGGTGAGGGTCAAGGTCAATGTCAAGGTCAAGGACAGGGTCAAGGTCAGGGTCAGGGTCCATGTCAAGGTCAAGGTCAGGGTCAAGGTCAAGGTCAAGGTCAAGGTCCAGGTCAGGGTCAGGGTCAAGTTATAGTTCAATGTAAAGGTCAGGGTTATGGTCAGGTTCAAGGTCAGGGTCAGGGTTAGGGTCAGGTTCAACGTCAAGGTCAAGGTCAGGGTCAAGGTCAAGGTCAAGTCAGGGTAAGGGTCAGGGTCAAGGTCAAGTTCAAGGTCAGGGTCAGGGTAAAGGTCAGGTTCAGGGTCAGGGTAAAGATCAGGGTAAGTCTCAGTGTCACGATCAAGGTCAAGGTCAAGGTCAAGGTCAAGGTCAGGGTCAAGGTCAGGGTCAGGGTCTTTGTCAGCGTCAGGGTCTTTGTCAGGGTCAAGGTCAAGGGCAGTGTCAGTGTCAAGGTCAAGGTCATGGTCAGGGTCAGGTTCAACATCAAGGTCAACATCAGGGTCAAGGTCCAGGTCAAAGTCAGGGTAAGGGTCAGGGTCAAGGTCAAGTTCAAGGTCAGGGTCAGGGTAAAGGTCAATGTCAGGGTCATGCTCAGCATCAAAGTCAAGGTCAGGGTCAGGGTAAGGGTCAAGGTCAAGGTCAGGGTCAGGGTCAAGGTCCAATTCAGGGTCAGGGTTAAATTCAGAGTCAGGGTCAAGGTCAAGGTCAGGGTCCATGTCAAGGTCAAGGTCAGGGTCAAGGTCAGGGTCAAGGTCAAGGTCAAGGTCAGGATCAGGGTCAAAGTCAATGTCAGTGTCAGGGTAAGGGTCAAGGTCAGCGGCAGAGTCAGGGTCAAGATCAAGGTCAGGGTCAGGTTCAAGATAAAGTTCAAGGTCCAGGTTACGGTCAGGGACATGGTCAAGATCAGGGTCAGGGTCAATGTCAAGGTCAGATTCATGGTCAGGGTCAAGGTAAAGGTCATGGTCAGGTTCAAATCAGGGTCAGGGTCAAGGTCAAGGTCAGGTTCAGGGTCAGGGTAAAGATCAGGGTAAGGGTCAGTGTCACGATCAAGGTCAAGGTCAAGGTCAAGATCAAGGTCAAGGTCAAAATCAAGGTCAAGGTCAAGGTCAGGGTCATGGTCAGGGTCAGGTGCAGGGTCAGGTTCAGGGTCAAGGTCAGGGTCAAGGTCAAGTTCAAGGTCAAGTTCAGGGTCAAGGTCAAAGTCAAAGTCAAGGTCAAGGTCAAGGTCAAGGGCAGTGTCAGGGACAGGATCAGGTGCAGGATCAGGGTCCGGTTTAGGGTGCGGGTCAAGGTCAAGGTCAAGGTCAGGTTCAGGGTCAAGGTCAGGGTCATGGTCAGGGTCAAGGTCAAGGTCAAGTTTAGGGTCAGGGTCAAGTGCAAATTCAGGGTCAGGGTTAAGTTCAGGGTCAGGGTCAAGGTCAAGGTCAAGGTCAGGGTCCATGTCAAGGTCAAGATCAAGGTCAGGTTCAGGGTCAAGATAAAGTTCAAGGTCAAGGTTAGGGTCAGGGACATGGTCAAGGTCAGGGTCAGGATCAGGGTCAAGGTCAGGGTCAGGTGCAGGGTCAGGTTCAGGGTCAAGGTCAGGGTCAAGGTCAAGGTCAAGGTCAAGGTCAAGTTCGGGGTCAAGGTCAAAGTCAAGGTCAAGGTCAAGGTCAGGGTCAGGGTCAAGGTCAGTGTCAGGTAAAGGATCAGTTGCAGGATCAGGGTCCGGTTTAGTGTAAGGGTGAGGGTCAAGGCCAAAGTCAAGGTCAAGGTCAGGGTCAAGGTCAGGGTCAGGGTCAAGGTCAGTGTCAGGGTCATTGTCAGGGTCAAGGTCAGGGTCAGGGTCATCATCAGGGTCAAGGTCAAGGTCAAGTTCAAGGTCAAGGTCAGGGTCAGGGTCAAGGTCAGTGTCAGGGACAGGATCAGTTGCAGGATCAGGGTCCGGTTTAGGGTGAGGGTCAAGGTCAAGGTCAAGGTCAAGGTCAGGGTCAAGGTCAGGGTCAGGGTCAAGGTCAGGGTCAGGGTCAAGTTCAGTGTCAGGGACAGGATCAGATGCAGGATCAGGGTCCGGTTTAGGGTGAGGGTCAGGGTCAGGGTCAAGGTCAAGGTCAAGGTCAGGTTCAAGGTCAGGGTCAGGGTCAAGTTATAGTTCAATGTAAAGGTCAGGGTTATGGTCAGGTTCAAGGTCAGGGTCAGGGTTAGGGTCAGGTTCAACGTCAAGGTCAAGGTCAGGGTCAAGGTCAAGGTCAAGTCAGGGTAAGGGTCAGGGTCAAGGTCAAGTTCAAGGTCAGGGTCAGGGTAAAGGTCAGGTTCAGGGTCAGGGTAAAGATCAGGGTAAGTCTCAGTGTCACGATCAAGGTCAAGGTCAAGGCCAAGATCAAGGTCAAGGTCAAGGTCAGGGTCAGGGTCAAGGTCCAATTCAGGGTCAGGGTTAAATTCAGAGTCAGGGTCAAGGTCAAGGTCAAGGTCAGGGTCCATGTCAAGGTCAAGGTCAGGGTCAAGGTCAGGGTCAAGGTCAAGGTCAAGGTCAGGATCAGGGTCAAAGTCAATGTCAGTGTCAGGGTCAGGGTCAAGGTCAGCGGCAGAGTCAGGGTCAAGATCAAGGTCAGGGTCAGGTTCAAGATAAAGTTCAAGGTCCAGGTTACGGTCAGGGACATGGTCAAGATCAGGTTCAGGGTCAATGTCAAGGTCAGATTCATGGTCAGGGTCAAGGTAAAGGTCATGGTCAGGTTCAAATCAGGGTCAGGGTCAAGGTCAAGGTCAGGTTCAGGGTCAGGGTAAAGATCAGGGTAAGGGTCAGTGTCACGATCAAGGTCAAGGTCAAGGTCAAGATCAAGGTCAAGGTCAAAATCAAGGTCAAGTTCAAGGTCAAGGTCAGGGTCAGTGTCAAGGTCAGTGTCAGGGACAGGATCAGGTGCAGGATCAGGGTCCGGTTTAGGGTGAGGGTCAAGGTCAATGTCAAGGTCAAGGACAGGGTCAAGGTCAGGGTCAGGGTCCATGTCAAGGTCAAGGTCAGGGTCAAGGTCAAGGTCAAGGTCAAGGTCCAGGTCAGGGTCAGGGTCAAGTTATAGTTCAATGTAAAGGTCAGGGTTATGGTCAGGTTCAAGGTCAGGGTCAGGGTTAGGGTCAGGTTCAACGTCAAGGTCAAGGTCAGGGTCAAGGTCAAGGTCAAGTCAGGGTAAGGGTCAGGGTCAAGGTCAAGTTCAAGGTCAGGGTCAGGGTAAAGGTCAGGTTCAGGGTCAGGGTAAAGATCAGGGTAAGTCTCAGTGTCACGATCAAGGTCAAGGTCAGGGTCAAGGTCAAGGTCAGGGTCAAGGTCAGGGTCAGGGTCTTTGTCAGCGTCAGGGTCTTTGTCAGGGTCAAGGTCAAGGGCAGTGTCAGTGTCAAGGTCAAGGTCAGGGTCAGGGTCAGGTTCAACGTCAAGGTCAACATCAGGGTCAAGGTCCAGGTCAAAGTCAGGGTAAGGGTCAGGGTCAAGGTCAAGTTCAAGGTCAGGGTCAGGGTAAAGGTCAATGTCAGGGTCATGCTCAGCATCAAAGTCAAGTTCAGGGTCAGGGTAAGGGTCAAGGTCAAGGTCAGGGTCAGGGTCAAGGTCCAATTCAGGGTCAGGGTTAAATTCAGAGTCAGGGTCAAGGTCAAGGTCAGGGTCCATGTCAAGGTCAAGGTCAGGGTCAAGGTCAGGGTCAAGGTCAAGGTCAAGGTCAGGATCAGGGTCAAAGTCAATGTCAGTGTCAGGGTCAGGGTCAAGGTCAGCGGCAGAGTCAGGGTCAAGATCAAGGTCAGGGTCAGGTTCAAGATAAAGTTCAAGGTCCAGGTTACGGTCAGGGACATGGTCAAGATCAGGTTCAGGGTCAATGTCAAGGTCAGATTCATGGTCAGGGTCAAGGTAAAGGTCATGGTCAGGTTCAAATCAGGGTCAGGGTCAAGGTCAAGGTCAGGTTCAGGGTCAGGGTAAAGATCAGGGTAAGGGTCAGTGTCACGATCAAGGTCAAGGTCAAGATCAAGGTCAAGGTCAAAATCAAGGTCAGGGTCAAGGTCAGGGTCATGGTCAGGGTCAGGTGCAGGGTCAGGTTCAGGGTCAAGGTCAGGGTCAAGGTCAAGTTCAAGGTCAAGTTCAGGGTCAAGGTCAAAGTCAAAGTCAAGGTCAAGGTCAAGGTCAAGGTCAGGGTCAGGGACAGGATCAGGTGCAGGATCAGGGTCCGGTTTAGGGTGAGGGTCAAGGTCAAGGTCAAGGTCAAGTTCGGGGTCAAGGTCAAAGTCAGGGTCAAGGTCAGGGTCAGGGTCATTGTCAGGGTCAAGGTCAAGGGCAGTGTCAGGGACAGGATCAGGTGCAGGATCAGGGTCCGGTTTAGGGTGCGGGTCAAGGTCAAGGTCAAGGTCAGGTTCAGGGTCAAGGTCAGGGTCATGGTCAGGGTCAAGGTCAAGGTCAAGTTTAGGGTCAGGGTCAAGTGCAAATTCAGGGTCAGGGTTAAGTTCAGGGTCAGGGTCAAGGTCAAGGTAAAGGTCAGGGTCCATGTCAAGGTCAAGATCAAGGTCAGGTTCAGGGTCAAGATAAAGTTCAAGGTCAAGGTTAGGGTCAGGGACATGGTCAAGGTCAGGGTCAGGATCAGGGTCAAGGTCAGGGTCAGCTGCAGGGTCAGGTTCAGGGTCAAGGTCAGGGTCAAGGTCAAGGTCAAGGTCAAGGTCAAGTTCGGGGTCAAGGTCAAAGTCAAGGTCAAGGTCAAGGTCAGGGTCAGGGTCAAGGTCAGTGTCAGGTAAAGGATCAGTTGCAGGATCAGGGTCCGGTTTAGTGTAAGGGTCAGGGTCAAGGCCAAAGTCAAGGTCAAGGTCAGGGTCAAGGTCAGGGTCAGGGTCAAGGTCAGTGTCAGGGTCATTGTCAGGGTCAAGGTCAGGGTCAGGGTCATCATCAGGGTCAAGGTCAAGGTCAAGTTCAAGGTCAAGGTCAGGGTCAGGGTCAAGGTCAGTGTCAGGGACAGGATCAGTTGCAGGATCAGGGTCCGGTTTAGGGTGAGGGTCAAGGTCAAGGTCAAGGTCAAGGTCAGGGTCAAGATCAGGGTCAGGGTCAAGTTATAGTTCAATGTAAAGGTCAGGGTTATGGTCAGGTTCAAGGTCAGGGTCAGGGTTAGGGTCAGGTTCAACGTCAAGGTCAAGGTCAGGGTCAAGGTCAAGGTCAAGTCAGGGTAAGGGTCAGGGTCAAGGTCAAGTTCAAGGTCAGGGTCAGGGTAAAGGTCAGGTTCAGGGTCAGGGTAAAGATCAGGGTAAGTCTCAGTGTCACGATCAAGGTCAAGGTCAAGGCCAAGATCAAGGTCAAGGTCAAGGTCAGGGTCAGGGTCAAGGTCCAATTCAGGGTCAGGGTTAAATTCAGAGTCAGGGTCAAGGTCAAGGTCAAGGTCAGGGTCCATGTCAAGGTCAAGGTCAGGGTCAAGGTCAGGGTCAAGGTCAAGGTCAAGGTCAGGATCAGGGTCAAAGTCAATGTCAGTGTCAGGGTCAGGGTCAAGGTCAGCGGCAGAGTCAGGGTCAAGATCAAGGTCAGGGTCAGGTTCAAGATAAAGTTCAAGGTCCAGGTTACGGTCAGGGACATGGTCAAGATCAGGTTCAGGGTCAATGTCAAGGTCAGATTCATGGTCAGGGTCAAGGTAAAGGTCATGGTCAGGTTCAAATCAGGGTCAGGGTCAAGGTCAAGGTCAGGTTCAGGGTCAGGGTAAAGATCAGGGTAAGGGTCAGTGTCACGATCAAGGTCAAGGTCAAGGTCAAGATCAAGGTCAAGGTCAAAATCAAGGTCAAGGTCAAGGTCAGGGTCATGGTCAGGGTCAGGTGCAGGGTCAGGTTCAGGGTCAAGGTCAGGGTCAAGGTCAAGTTCAAGGTCAAGTTCAGGGTCAAGGTCAAAGTCAAAGTCAAGGTCAAGGTCAAGGTCAGGGTCAGGGACAGGATCAGGTGCAGGATCAGGGTCCGGTTTAGGGTGAGGGTCAAGGTCAAGGTCAAGGTCAAGGACAGGGTCAATGTCAGGGTCAGGGTCAAGGTCAGGGTCAGGGTCAAGGTCAGGGTCAAGGTCAAGGGCAGTGTCAGGGACTGGATCAGGTGCAGGATCAGGGTCCGGTTTAGGGTGCGGGTCAAGGTCAAGGTCAAGGTCAGGTTCAGGGTCAAGGTCAGGGTCATGGTCAGGGTCAAGGTCAAGGTCAAGTTTAGGGTCAGGGTCAAGTGCAAATTCAGGGTCAGGGTTAAGTTCAGGGTCAGGGTCAAGGTCAAGGTCAAGGTCAGGGTCCATGTCAAGGTCAAGATCAAGGTCAGGTTCAGGGTCAAGATAAAGTTCAAGGTCAAGGTTAGGGTCAGGGACATGGTCAAGGTCAGGGTCAGGATCAGGGTCAAGGTCAGGGTCAGCTGCAGGGTCAGGTTCAGGGTCAAGGTCAGGGTCAAGGTCAAGGTCAAGGTCAAGGTCAAGTTCGGGGTCAAGGTCAAAGTCAAGGTCAAGGTCAAGGTCAGGGTCAGGGTCAAGGTCAGTGTCAGGGACAGGATCAGTTGCAGGATCAGGGTCCGGTTTAGTGTAAGGGTCAGGGTCAAGGTCAATGTCAAGGTCAAGGACAGGGTCAAGTTCAGGGTCAGGGTCCATGTCAAGGTCAAGGTCAGGGTCAAGGTCAAGGTCAAGGTCAAGGTCCAGGTCAGGGTCAGGGTCAAGTTATAGTTCAATGTAAAGGTCAGGGTTATGGTCAGGTTCAAGGTCAGGGTCAGGGTTAGGGTCAGGTTCAACGTCAAGGTCAAGGTCAGGGTCAAGGTCAAGGTCAAGTCAGGGTAAGGGTCAGGGTCAAGGTCAAGGTCAAGTTCAAGGTCAGGGTCAGGGTAAAGGTCAGGTTCAGGGTCAGGGTAAAGATCAGGGTAAGTCTCAGTGTCACGATCAAGGTCAAGGTCAAGGCCAAGATCAAGGTCAAGGTCAAGGTCAGGGTCAGGGTCAAGGTCAGTGTCAGGGACAGGATCAGTTGCAGGATCAGGGTCCGGTTTAGGGTGAGGGTCAAGGTCAAGGTCAAGGTCAGGGTCAGGGTCAAGGTCAGGGTCAGGGTCAAGGTCAGGGTCAGGGTCAAGTTCAGTGTCAGGGACAGGATCAGATGCAGGATCAGTGTCCGGTTTAGGGTCAGGGTCAGGGTCAGGGTCAAGGTCAAGGTCAAGGTCAGGGTCAAGGTCAAGGTCAGGGTCAAGGTCAGGGTCAGGGTCTTTGTCAGGGTCAGGGTCTTTGTCAGGGTCAAGGTCAAGGGCAGTGTCAGTGTCAAGGTCAAGGTCAGGGTCAGGGTCAAGGTCAGGGTCATGGTCAGGTTCAAGTTCAAGTTCAGGGTCAGGGTCAGGTTCAACGTCAAGGTCAACGTCAGGGTCAAGGTCCAGGTCAAAGTCAGGGTAAGGGTCAGGGTCAAGGTCAAGTTCAAGGTCAGGGTCAGGGTAAAGGTCAATGTCAGGGTCATGCTCAGCATCAAAGTCAAGGTCAGGGTCAGGGTAAGGGTCAAGGTCAAGGTCAGGGTCAGGGTCAAGGTCCAATTCAGGGTCAGGGTTAAATTCAGAGTCAGGGTCAAGGTCAAGGTCAAGGTCAGGGTCCATGTCAAGGTCAAGGTCAGGGTCAAGGTCAGGGTCAAGGTCAAGGTCAAGGTCAGGATCAGGGTCAAAGTCAATGTCAGTGTCAGGGTCAGGGTCAAGGTCAGCGGCAGAGTCAGGGTCAAGATCAAGGTCAGGGTCAGGTTCAAGATAAAGTTCAACGTCCAGGTTACGGTCAGGGACATGGTCAAGATCAGGGTCAGGGTCAATGTCAAGGTCAGATTCATGGTCAGGGTCAAGGTAAAGGTCATGGTCAGGTTCAAATCAGGGTCAGGGTCAAGGTCAAGGTCAGGTTCAGGGTCAGGGTAAAGATCAGGGTAAGGGTCAGTGTCACGATCAAGGTCAAGGTCAAGGTCAAGATCAAGGTCAAGGTCAAAATCAAGGTCAAGGTCAAGGTCAGGGTCATGGTCAGGGTCAGGTGCAGGGTCAGGTTCAGGGTCAAGGTCAGGGTCAAGGTCAAGTTCAAGGTCAAGTTCAGGGTCAAGGTCAAAGTCAAAGTCAAGGTCAAGGTCAAGGTCAAGGTCAGGGTCAGGGACAGGATCAGGTGCTGGATCAGGGTCCGGTTTAGGGTGAGGGTCAAGGTCAAGGTCAAGGTCAAGGACAGGGTCAATGTCAGGGTCAGGGTCAAGGTCAGGGTCAGGGTCATTGTCAGGGTCAAGGTCAAGGGCAGTGTCAGGGACAGGATCAGGTGCAGGATCAGGGTCCGGTTTAGGGTGCGGGTCAAGGTCAAGGTCAAGGTCAGGTTCAGGGTCAAGGTCAGGGTCATGGTCAGGGTCAAGGTCAAGGTCAAGTTTAGGGTCAGGGTCAAGTGCAAATTCAGGGTCAGGGTTAAGTTCAGGGTCAGGGTCAAGGTCAAGGTCAAGGTCAGGGTCCATGTCAAGGTCAAGATCAAGGTCAGGTTCAGGGTCAAGATAAAGTTCAAGGTCAAGGTTAGGGTCAGGGACATGGTCAAGGTCAGGGTCAGGATCAGGGTCAAGGTCAGGGTCAGGTGCAGGGTCAGGTTCAGGGTCAAGGTCAGGGTCAAGGTCAAGGTCAAGGTCAAGGTCAAGTTCGGGGTCAAGGTCAAAGTCAAGGTCAAGGTCAAGGTCAGGGTCAGGGTCAAGGTCAGTGTCAGGTAAAGGATCAGTTGCAGGATCAGGGTCCGGTTTAGTGTAAGGGTGAGGGTCAAGGCCAAAGTCAAGGTCAAGGTCAGGGTCAAGGTCAGGGTCAGGGTCAAGGTCAAGGTCAGGGTCATTGTCAGGGTCAAGGTCAAGGGCAGTGTCAGGGTCAAGGTCAAGGTCAGGGTCAGAGTCAAGGTCAGGGTCAAGGTCAGGGTCAGGGTCATCGTCAGGGTCAAGGTCAAGGTCAAGTTCAAGGTCAAGGTCAGGGTCAGGGTCAAGGTCAGTGTCAGGGACAGGATCAGGTGCAGGATCAGGGTCCGGTTTAGGGTGAGGGTCAAGGTCAATGTCAAGGTCAAGGACAGGGTCAAGGTCAGGGTCAGGGTCCATGTCAAGGTCAAGGTCAGGGTCAAGGTCAAGGTCAAGGTCAAGGTCCAGGTCAGGGTCAGGGTCAAGTTATAGTTCAATGTAAAGGTCAGGGTTATGGTCAGGTTCAAGGTCAGGGTCAGGGTTAGGGTCAGGTTCAACGTCAAGGTCAAGGTCAGGGTCAAGGTCAAGGTCAAGTCAGGGTAAGGGTCAGGGTCAAGGTCAAGTTCAAGGTCAGGGTCAGGGTAAAGGTCAGGTTCAGGGTCAGGGTAAAGATCAGGGTAAGTCTCAGTGTCACGATCAAGGTCAAGGTCAAGGCCAAGATCAAGGTCAAGGTCAAGGTCAGGGTCAGGGTCAAGGTCAGTGTCAGGGACAGGATCAGTTGCAGGATCAGGGTCCGGTTTAGGGTGAGGGTCAAGGTCAAGGTCAAGGTCAAGGTCAGGGTCAAGGTCATGGTCAGGGTCAAGGTTAGGGTCAGGGTCAAGTTCAGTGTCAGGGACAGGATCAGATGCAGGATCAGGGTCCGGTTTAGGGTGAGGGTCAGGGTCAGGGTCAAGGTCAAGGTCAAGGTCAGGGTCAAGGTCAAGGTCAGGGTCAAGGTCAGGGTCAGGGTCAAGGTCAGGGTCAGGGTCTTTGTCAGGGTCAAGGTCAGGTTCAAGTTCAAGTTCAGGGTCAGGGTCAGGTTCAACGTCAAGGTCAACGTCAGGGTCAAGGTCCAGGTCAAAGTCAGGGTAAGGGTCAGGGTCAAGGTCAAGTTCAAGGTCAGGGTCAGGGTAAAGGTCAGGTTCAGGGTCAGGGTAAAGATCAGGGTAAGTCTCAGTGTCACGATCAAGGTCAAGGTCAAGGCCAAGATCAAGGTCAAGGTCAAGGTCAGGGTCAGGGTCAAGGTCCAATTCAGGGTCAGGGTTAAATTCAGAGTCAGGGTCAAGGTCAAGGTCAAGGTCAGGGTCCATGTCAAGGTCAAGGTCAGGGTCAAGGTCAGGGTCAAGGTCAAGGTCAAGGTCAGGATCAGGGTCAAAGTCAATGTCAGTGTCAGGGTCAGGGTCAAGGTCAGCGGCAGAGTCAGGGTCAAGATCAAGGTCAGGGTCAGGTTCAAGATAAAGTTCAAGGTCCAGGTTACGGTCAGGGACATGGTCAAGATCAGGTTCAGGGTCAATGTCAAGGTCAGATTCATGGTCAGGGTCAAGGTAAAGGTCATGGTCAGGTTCAAATCAGGGTCAGGGTCAAGGTCAAGGTCAGGTTCAGGGTCAGGGTAAAGATCAGGGTAAGGGTCAGTGTCACGATCAAGGTCAAGGTCAAGGTCAAGATCAAGGTCAAGGTCAAAATCAAGGTCAAGGTCAAGGTCAGGGTCATGGTCAGGGTCAGGTGCAGGGTCAGGTTCAGGGTCAAGGTCAGGGTCAAGGTCAAGTTCAAGGTCAAGTTCAGGGTCAAGGTCAAAGTCAAGGTCAAGGTCAAGGTCAAGGTCAGGGTCAGGGACAGGATCAGGTGCAGGATCAGGGTCCGGTTTAGGGTGCGGGTCAAGGTCAAGGTCAAGGTCAGGTTCAGGGTCAAGGTCAGGGTCATGGTCAGGGTCAAGGTCAAGGTCAAGTTTAGGGTCAGGGTCAAGTGCAAATTCAGGGTCAGGGTTAAGTTCAGGGTCAGGGTCAAGGTCAAGGTCAAGGTCAGGGTCCATGTCAAGGTCAAGATCAAGGTCAGGTTCAGGGTCAAGATAAAGTTCAAGGTCAAGGTTAGGGTCAGGGACATGGTCAAGGTCAGGGTCAGGATCAGGGTCAAGGTCAGGGTCAGGTGCAGGGTCAGGTTCAGGGTCAAGGTCAGGGTCAAGGTCAAGGTCAAGGTCAAGGTCAAGTTCGGGGTCAAGGTCAAAGTCAAGGTCAAGGTCAAGGTCAGGGTCAGGGTCAAGGTCAGTGTCAGGTAAAGGATCAGTTGCAGGATCAGGGTCCGGTTTAGTGTAAGGGTGAGGGTCAAGGCCAAAGTCAAGGTCAAGGTCAGGGTCAAGGTCAGGGTCAGGGTCAAGGTCAGTGTCAGGGTCATTGTCAGGGTCAAGGTCAAGGGCAGTGTCAGGGTCAAGGTCAAGGTCAGGGTCAGAGTCAAGGTCAGGGTCAAGGTCAGGGTCAGGGTCATCGTCAGGGTCAAGGTCAAGGTCAAGTTCAAGGTCAAGGTCAGGGTCAGGGTCAAGGTCAGTGTCAGGGACAGGATCAGGTGCAGGATCAGGGTCCGGTTTAGGGTGAGGGTCAAGGTCAATGTCAAGGTCAAGGACAGGGTCAAGGTCAGGGTCAGGGTCCATGTCAAGGTCAAGGTCAGGGTCAAGGTCAAGGTCAAGGTCAAGGTCCAGGTCAGGGTCAGGGTCAAGTTATAGTTCAATGTAAAGGTCAGGGTTATGGTCAGGTTCAAGGTCAGGGTCAGGGTTAGGGTCAGGTTCAACGTCAAGGTCAAGGTCAGGGTCAAGGTCAAGGTCAAGTCAGGGTAAGGGTCAGGGTCAAGGTCAAGTTCAAGGTCAGGGTCAGGGTAAAGGTCAGGTTCAGGGTCAGGGTAAAGATCAGGGTAAGTCTCAGTGTCACGATCAAGGTCAAGGTCAAGGCCAAGATCAAGGTCAAGGTCAAGGTCAGGGTCAGGGTCAAGGTCAGTGTCATGGACAGGATCAGTTGCAGGATCAGGGTCCGGTTTAGGGTGAGGGTCAAGGTCAAGGTCAAGGTCAGGGTCAAGGTCAGGATCAGGGTCAAGGTCAGGGTCAGGGTCAAGTTCAGTGTCAGGGACAGGATCAGATGCAGGATCAGGGTCCGGTTTAGGGTGAGGGTCAGGGTCAGGGTCAAGGTCAAGGTCAAGGTCAAGGTCAGGGTCAAGGTCAAGGTCAGGGTCAAGGTCAGGGTCAGGGTCTTTGTCAGCGTCAGGGTCTTTGTCAGGGTCAAGGTCAAGGGCAGTGTCAGTGTCAAGGTCAAGGTCAGGGTCAGGGTCAAGGTCAGGGTCATGGTCAGGTTCAAGTTCAAGTTCAGGGTCAGGGTCAGGTTCAACGTCAAGGTCAACGTCAGGGTCAAGGTCCAGGTCAAAGTCAGGGTAAGGGTCAGGGTCAAGGTCAAGTTCAAGGTCAGGGTCAGGGTAAAGGTCAATGTCAGGGTCATGCTCAGCATCAAAGTCAAGGTCAGGGTCAGGGTAAGGGTCAAGGTCAAGGTCAGGGTCAGGGTCAAGGTCCAATTCAGGGTCAGGGTTAAATTCAGAGTCAGGGTCAAGGTCAAGGTCAAGGTCAGGGTCCATGTCAAGGTCAAGGTCAGGGTCAAGGTCAGGGTCAAGGTCAAGGTCAAGGTCAGGATCAGGGTCAAAGTCAATGTCAGTGTCAGGGTCAGGGTCAAGGTCAGCGGCAGAGTCAGGGTCAAGATCAAGGTCAGGGTCAGGTTCAAGATAAAGTTCAACGTCCAGGTTACGGTCAGGGACATGGTCAAGATCAGGGTCAGGGTCAATGTCAAGGTCAGATTCATGGTCAGGGTCAAGGTAAAGGTCATGGTCAGGTTCAAATCAGGGTCAGGGTCAAGGTCAAGGTCAGGTTCAGGGTCAGGGTAAAGATCAGGGTAAGGGTCAGTGTCACGATCAAGGTCAAGGTCAAGGTCAAGATCAAGGTCAAGGTCAAAATCAAGGTCAAGGTCAAGGTCAGGGTCATGGTCAGGGTCAGGTGCAGGGTCAGGTTCAGGGTCAAGGTCAGGGTCAAGGTCAAGTTCAAGGTCAAGTTCAGGGTCAAGGTCAAAGTCAAAGTCAAGGTCAAGGTCAAGGTCAAGGTCAGGGTCAGGGACAGGATCAGGTGCAGGATCAGGGTCCGGTTTAGGGTGAGGGTCAAGGTCAAGGTCAAGGTCAAGGACAGGGTCAAGGTCAGGGTCAGGGTCAAGGTCAGGGTCAGGGTCATTGTCAGGGTCAAGGTCAAGGGCAGTGTCAGGGACAGGATCAGGTGCAGGATCAGGGTCCGGTTTAGGGTGCGGGTCAAGGTCAAGGTCAAGGTCAGGTTCAGGGTCAAGGTCAGGGTCATGGTCAGGGTCAAGGTCAAGGTCAAGTTTAGGGTCAGGGTCAAGTGCAAATTCAGGGTCAGGGTTAAGTTCAGGGTCAGGGTCAAGGTCAAGGTCAAGGTCAGGGTCCATGTCAAGGTCAAGATCAAGGTCAGGTTCAGGGTCAAGATAAAGTTCAAGGTCAAGGTTAGGGTCAGGGACATGGTCAAGGTCAGGGTCAGGATCAGGGTCAAGGTCAGGGTCAGCTGCAGGGTCAGGTTCAGGGTCAAGGTCAGGGTCAAGGTCAAGGTCAAGGTCAAGGTCAAGTTCGGGGTCAAGGTCAAAGTCAAGGTCAAGGTCAAGGTCAGGGTCAGGGTCAAGGTCAGTGTCAGGTAAAGGATCAGTTGCAGGATCAGGGTCCGGTTTAGTGTAAGGGTGAGGGTCAAGGCCAAAGTCAAGGTCAAGGTCAGGGTCAAGGTCAGGGTCAGGGTCAAGGTCAAGGTCAGGGTCATTGTCAGGGTCAAGGTCAAGGGCAGTGTCAGGGTCAAGGTCAAGGTCAGGGTCAGAGTCAAGGTCAGGGTCAAGGTCAGGGTCAGGGTCATCGTCAGGGTCAAGGTCAAGGTCAAGTTCAAGGTCAAGGTCAGGGTCAGGGTCAAGGTCAGTGTCAGGGACAGGATCAGGTGCAGGATCAGGGTCCGGTTTAGGGTGAGGGTCAAGGTCAATGTCAAGGTCAAGGACAGGGTCAAGGTCAGGGTCAGGGTCCATGTCAAGGTCAAGGTCAGGGTCAAGGTCAAGGTCAAGGTCAAGGTCCAGGTCAGGGTCAGGGTCAGGGTCAAGTTATAGTTCAATGTAAAGGTCAGGGTTATGGTCAGGTTCAAGGTCAGGGTCAGGGTTAGGGTCAGGTTCAACGTCAAGGTCAAGGTCAGGGTCAAGGTCAAGGTCAAGTCAGGGTAAGGGTCAGGGTCAAGGTCAAGTTCAAGGTCAGGGTCAGGGTAAAGGTCAGGTTCAGGGTCAGGGTAAAGATCAGGGTAAGTCTCAGTGTCACGATCAAGGTCAAGGTCAGGGTCAAGGTCAAGGTCAGGGTCAAGGTCAGGGTCAGGGTCTTTGTCAGCGTCAGGGTCTTTGTCAGGGTCAAGGTCAAGGGCAGTGTCAGTGTCAAGGTCAAGGTCATGGTCAGGGTCAGGTTCAACATCAAGGTCAACATCAGGGTCAAGGTCCAGGTCAAAGTCAGGGTAAGGGTCAGGGTCAAGGTCAAGTTCAAGGTCAGGGTCAGGGTAAAGGTCAATGTCAGGGTCATGCTCAGCATCAAAGTCAAGGTCAGGGTCAGGGTAAGGGTCAAGGTCAAGGTCAGGGTCAGGGTCAAGGTCCAATTCAGGGTCAGGGTTAAATTCAGAGTCAGGGTCAAGGTCAAGGTCAGGGTCCATGTCAAGGTCAAGGTCAGGGTCAAGGTCAGGGTCAAGGTCAAGGTCAAGGTCAGGATCAGGGTCAAAGTCAATGTCAGTGTCAGGGTCAGGGTCAAGGTCAGCGGCAGAGTCAGGGTCAAGATCAAGGTCAGGGTCAGGTTCAAGATAAAGTTCAAGGTCCAGGTTACGGTCAGGGACATGGTCAAGATCAGGTTCAGGGTCAATGTCAAGGTCAGATTCATGGTCAGGGTCAAGGTAAAGGTCATGGTCAGGTTCAAATCAGGGTCAGGGTCAAGGTCAAGGTCAGGTTCAGGGTCAGGGTAAAGATCAGGGTAAGGGTCAGAGTCAAGGTCAGGGTCAAGGTCAGGGTCAGGGTCATCGTCAGGGTCAAGGTCAAGGTCAAGTTCAAGGTCAAGGTCAGGGTCAGGGTCAAGGTCAGTGTCAGGGACAGGATCAGGTGCAGGATCAGGGTCCGGTTTAGGGTGAGGGTCAAGGTCAATGTCAAGGTCAAGGACAGGGTCAAGGTCAGGGTCAGGGTCCATGTCAAGGTCAAGGTCAGGGTCAAGGTCAAGGTCAAGGTCAAGGTCCAGGTCAGGGTCAGGGTCAAGTTATAGTTCAATGTAAAGGTCAGGGTTATGGTCAGGTTCAAGGTCAGGGTCAGGGTTAGGGTCAGGTTCAACGTCAAGGTCAAGGTCAGGGTCAAGGTCAAGGTCAAGTCAGGGTAAGGGTCAGGGTCAAGGTCAAGTTCAAGGTCAGGGTCAGGGTAAAGGTCAGGTTCAGGGTCAGGGTAAAGATCAGGGTAAGTCTCAGTGTCACGATCAAGGTCAAGGTCAAGGTCAAGGTCAAGGTCAGGGTCAAGGTCAGGGTCAGGGTCTTTGTCAGCGTCAGGGTCTTTGTCAGGGTCAAGGTCAAGGGCAGTGTCAGTGTCAAGGTCAAGGTCATGGTCAGGGTCAGGTTCAACATCAAGGTCAACATCAGGGTCAAGGTCCAGGTCAAAGTCAGGGTAAGGGTCAGGGTCAAGGTCAAGTTCAAGGTCAGGGTCAGGGTAAAGGTCAATGTCAGGGTCATGCTCAGCATCAAAGTCAAGGTCAGGGTCAGGGTAAGGGTCAAGGTCAAGGTCAGGGTCAGGGTCAAGGTCCAATTCAGGGTCAGGGTTAAATTCAGAGTCAGGGTCAAGGTCAAGGTCAGGGTCCATGTCAAGGTCAAGGTCAGGGTCAAGGTCAGGGTCAAGGTCAAGGTCAAGGTCAGGATCAGGGTCAAAGTCAATGTCAGTGTCAGGGTCAGGGTCAAGGTCAGCGGCAGAGTCAGGGTCAAGATCAAGGTCAGGGTCAGGTTCAAGATAAAGTTCAAGGTCCAGGTTACGGTCAGGGACATGGTCAAGATCAGGGTCAGGGTCAATGTCAAGGTCAGATTCATGGTCAGGGTCAAGGTAAAGGTCATGGTCAGGTTCAAATCAGGGTCAGGGTCAAGGTCAAGGTCAGGTTCAGGGTCAGGGTAAAGATCAGGGTAAGGGTCAGTGTCACGATCAAGGTCAAGGTCAAGGTCAAGATCAAGGTCAAGGTCAAAATCAAGGTCAAGGTCAAGGTCAGGGTCATGGTCAGGGTCAGGTGCAGGGTCAGGTTCAGGGTCAAGGTCAGGGTCAAGGTCAAGTTCAAGGTCAAGTTCAGGGTCAAGGTCAAAGTCAAAGTCAAGGTCAAGGTCAAGGTCAAGGTCAGGGTCAGGGACAGGATCAGGTGCAGGATCAGGGTCCGGTTTAGGGTGAGGGTCAAGGTCAAGGTCAAGTTCGGGGTCAAGGTCAAAGTCAGGGTCAAGGTCAGGGTCAGGGTCATTGTCAGGGTCAAGGTCAAGGGCAGTGTCAGGGACAGGATCAGGTGCAGGATCAGGGTCCGGTTTAGGGTGCGGGTCAAGGTCAAGGTCAAGGTCAGGTTCAGGGTCAAGGTCAGGGTCATGGTCAGGGTCAAGGTCAAGGTCAAGTTTAGGGTCAGGGTCAAGTGCAAATTCAGGGTCAGGGTTAAGTTCAGGGTCAGGGTCAAGGTCAAGGTCAAGGTCAGGGTCCATGTCAAGGTCAAGATCAAGGTCAGGTTCAGGGTCAAGATAAAGTTCAAGGTCAAGGTTAGGGTCAGGGACATGGTCAAGGTCAGGGTCAGGATCAGGGTCAAGGTCAGGGTCAGGTGCAGGGTCAGGTTCAGGGTCAAGGTCAGGGTCAAGGTCAAGGTCAAGGTCAAGGTCAAGTTCGGGGTCAAGGTCAAAGTCAAGGTCAAGGTCAAGGTCAGGGTCAGGGTCAAGGTCAGTGTCAGGTAAAGGATCAGTTGCAGGATCAGGGTCCGGTTTAGTGTAAGGGTCAGGGTCAAGGCCAAAGTCAAGGTCAAGGTCAGGGTCAAGGTCAGGGTCAGGGTCAAGGTCAGTGTCAGGGTCATTGTCAGGGTCAAGGTCAGGGTCAGGGTCATCGTCAGGGTCAAGGTCAAGGTCAAGTTCAAGGTCAAGGTCAGGGTCAGGGTCAAGGTCAGTGTCAGGGACAGGATCAGTTGCAGGATCAGGGTCCGGTTTAGGGTGAGGGTCAAGGTCAAGGTCAAGGTCAAGGTCAGGGTCAAGATCAGGGTCAGGGTCAAGTTATAGTTCAATGTAAAGGTCAGGGTTATGGTCAGGTTCAAGGTCAGGGTCAGGGTTAGGGTCAGGTTCAACGTCAAGGTCAAGGTCAGGGTCAAGGTCAAGGTCAAGTCAGGGTAAGGGTCAGGGTCAAGGTCAAGTTCAAGGTCAGGGTCAGGGTAAAGGTCAGGTTCAGGGTCAGGGTAAAGATCAGGGTAAGTCTCAGTGTCACGATCAAGGTCAAGGTCAAGGCCAAGATCAAGGTCAAGGTCAAGGTCAGGGTCAGGGTCAAGGTCCAATTCAGGGTCAGGGTTAAATTCAGAGTCAGGGTCAAGGTCAAGGTCAAGGTCAGGGTCCATGTCAAGGTCAAGGTCAGGGTCAAGGTCAGGGTCAAGGTCAAGGTCAAGGTCAGGATCAGGGTCAAAGTCAATGTCAGTGTCAGGGTCAGGGTCAAGGTCAGCGGCAGAGTCAGGGTCAAGATCAAGGTCAGGGTCAGGTTCAAGATAAAGTTCAAGGTCCAGGTTACGGTCAGGGACATGGTCAAGATCAGGTTCAGGGTCAATGTCAAGGTCAGATTCATGGTCAGGGTCAAGGTAAAGGTCATGGTCAGGTTCAAATCAGGGTCAGGGTCAAGGTCAAGGTCAGGTTCAGGGTCAGGGTAAAGATCAGGGTAAGGGTCAGTGTCACGATCAAGGTCAAGGTCAAGGTCAAGATCAAGGTCAAGGTCAAAATCAAGGTCAAGGTCAAGGTCAGGGTCATGGTCAGGGTCAGGTGCAGGGTCAGGTTCAGGGTCAAGGTCAAGTTCAAGGTCAAGTTCAGGGTCAAGGTCAAAGTCAAAGTCAAGGTCAAGGTCAAGGTCAGGGTCAGGGACAGGATCAGGTGCAGGATCAGGGTCCGGTTTAGGGTGAGGGTCAAGGTCAAGGTCAAGGTCAAGGACAGGGTCAATGTCAGGGTCAGGGTCAAGGTCAGGGTCAGGGTCAAGGTCAGGGTCAAGGTCAAGGGCAGTGTCAGGGACTGGATCAGGTGCAGGATCAGGGTCCGGTTTAGGGTGCGGGTCAAGGTCAAGGTCAAGGTCAGGTTCAGGGTCAAGGTCAGGGTCATGGTCAGGGTCAAGGTCAAGGTCAAGTTTAGGGTCAGGGTCAAGTGCAAATTCAGGGTCAGGGTTAAGTTCAGGGTCAGGGTCAAGGTCAAGGTCAAGGTCAGGGTCCATGTCAAGGTCAAGATCAAGGTCAGGTTCAGGGTCAAGATAAAGTTCAAGGTCAAGGTTAGGGTCAGGGACATGGTCAAGGTCAGGGTCAGGATCAGGGTCAAGGTCAGGGTCAGCTGCAGGGTCAGGTTCAGGGTCAAGGTCAGGGTCAAGGTCAAGGTCAAGGTCAAGGTCAAGTTCGGGGTCAAGGTCAAAGTCAAGGTCAAGGTCAAGGTCAGGGTCAGGGTCAAGGTCAGTGTCAGGTAAAGGATCAGTTGCAGGATCAGGGTCCGGTTTAGTGTAAGGGTCAGGGTCAAGGCCAAAGTCAAGGTCAAGGTCAGGGTCAAGGTCAGGGTCAGGGTCAAGGTCAGTGTCAGGGTCATTGTCAGGGTCAAGGTCAGGGTCAGGGTCATCATCAGGGTCAAGGTCAAGGTCAAGTTCAAGGTCAAGGTCAGGGTCAGGGTCAAGGTCAGTGTCAGGGACAGGATCAGTTGCAGGATCAGGGTCCGGTTTAGGGTGAGGGTCAAGGTCAAGGTCAAGGTCAAGGTCAGGGTCAAGATCAGGGTCAGGGTCAAGTTATAGTTCAATGTAAAGGTCAGGGTTATGGTCAGGTTCAAGGTCAGGGTCAGGGTTAGGGTCAGGTTCAACGTCAAGGTCAAGGTCAGGGTCAAGGTCAAGGTCAAGTCAGGGTAAGGGTCAGGGTCAAGGTCAAGTTCAAGGTCAGGGTCAGGGTAAAGGTCAGGTTCAGGGTCAGGGTAAAGATCAGGGTAAGTCTCAGTGTCACGATCAAGGTCAAGGTCAAGGCCAAGATCAAGGTCAAGGTCAAGGTCAGGGTCAGGGTCAAGGTCCAATTCAGGGTCAGGGTTAAATTCAGAGTCAGGGTCAAGGTCAAGGTCAAGGTCAGGGTCCATGTCAAGGTCAAGGTCAGGGTCAAGGTCAGGGTCAAGGTCAAGGTCAAGGTCAGGATCAGGGTCAAAGTCAATGTCAGTGTCAGGGTCAGGGTCAAGGTCAGCGGCAGAGTCAGGGTCAAGATCAAGGTCAGGGTCAGGTTCAAGATAAAGTTCAAGGTCCAGGTTAGGATCAGGGACATGGTCAAGATCAGGTTCAGGGTCAATGTCAAGGTCAGATTCATGGTCAGGGTCAAGGTAAAGGTCATGGTCAGGTTCAAATCAGGGTCAGGGTCAAGGTCAAGGTCAGGTTCAGGGTCAGGGTAAAGATCAGGGTAAGGGTCAGTGTCACGATCAAGGTCAAGGTCAAGGTCAAGATCAAGGTCAAGGTCAAAATCAAGGTCAAGGTCAAGGTCAGGGTCAAGGTCAAGTTCAAGGTCAAGTTCAGGGTCAAGGTCAAAGTCAAAGTCAAGGTCAAGGTCAAGGTCAGGGTCAGGGACAGGATCAGGTGCAGGATCAGGGTCCGGTTTAGGGTGAGGGTCAAGGTCAAGGTCAAGGTCAAGGACAGGGTCAATGTCAGGGTCAGGGTCAAGGTCAGGGTCAGGGTCAAGGTCAGGGTCAAGGTCAAGGGCAGTGTCAGGGACTGGATCAGGTGCAGGATCAGGGTCCGGTTTAGGGTGCGGGTCAAGGTCAAGGTCAAGGTCAGGTTCAGGGTCAAGGTCAGGGTCATGGTCAGGGTCAAGGTCAAGGTCAAGTTTAGGGTCAGGGTCAAGTGCAAATTCAGGGTCAGGGTTAAGTTCAGGGTCAGGGTCAAGGTCAAGGTCAAGGTCAGGGTCCATGTCAAGGTCAAGATCAAGGTCAGGTTCAGGGTCAAGATAAAGTTCAAGGTCAAGGTTAGGGTCAGGGACATGGTCAAGGTCAGGGTCAGGATCAGGGTCAAGGTCAGGGTCAGGTGCAGGGTCAGGTTCAGGGTCAAGGTCAGGGTCAAGGTCAAGGTCAAGGTCAAGGTCAAGTTCGGGGTCAAGGTCAAAGTCAAGGTCAAGGTCAAGGTCAGGGTCAGGGTCAAGGTCAGTGTCAGGGACAGGATCAGTTGCAGGATCAGGGTCCGGTTTAGTGTAAGGGTCAGGGTCAAGGTCAATGTCAAGGTCAAGGACAGGGTCAAGTTCAGGGTCAGGGTCCATGTCAAGGTCAAGGTCAGGGTCAAGGTCAAGGTCAAGGTCAAGGTCCAGGTCAGGGTCAGGGTCAAGTTATAGTTCAATGTAAAGGTCAGGGTTATGGTCAGGTTCAAGGTCAGGGTCAGGGTTAGGGTCAGGTTCAACGTCAAGGTCAAGGTCAGGGTCAAGGTCAAGGTCAAGTCAGGGTAAGGGTCAGGGTCAAGGTCAAGGTCAAGTTCAAGGTCAGGGTCAGGGTAAAGGTCAGGTTCAGGGTCAGGGTAAAGATCAGGGTAAGTCTCAGTGTCACGATCAAGGTCAAGGTCAAGGCCAAGATCAAGGTCAAGGTCAAGGTCAGGGTCAGGGTCAAGGTCAGTGTCAGGGACAGGATCAGTTGCAGGATCAGGGTCCGGTTTAGGGTGAGGGTCAAGGTCAAGGTCAAGGTCAGGGTCAGGGTCAAGGTCAGGGTCAGGGTCAAGGTCAGGGTCAGGGTCAAGTTCAGTGTCAGGGACAGGATCAGATGCAGGATCAGTGTCCGGTTTAGGGTCAGGGTCAGGGTCAGGGTCAAGGTCAAGGTCAAGGTCAGGGTCAAGGTCAAGGTCAGGGTCAAGGTCAGGGTCAGGGTCTTTGTCAGGGTCAGGGTCTTTGTCAGGGTCAAGGTCAAGGGCAGTGTCAGTGTCAAGGTCAAGGTCAGGGTCAGGGTCAAGGTCAGGGTCATGGTCAGGTTCAAGTTCAAGTTCAGGGTCAGGGTCAGGTTCAACGTCAAGGTCAACGTCAGGGTCAAGGTCCAGGTCAAAGTCAGGGTAAGGGTCAGGGTCAAGGTCAAGTTCAAGGTCAGGGTCAGGGTAAAGGTCAATGTCAGGGTCATGCTCAGCATCAAAGTCAAGGTCAGGGTCAGGGTAAGGGTCAAGGTCAAGGTCAGGGTCAGGGTCAAGGTCAAATTCAGGGTCAGGGTTAAATTCAGGGTCAGGGTCAAGGTCAAGGTCAAGGTCAGGGTCCATGTCAAGGTCAAGGTCAGGGTCAAGGTCAGGGTCAAGGTCAAGGTCAAGGTCAGGATCAGGGTCAAAGTCAATGTCAGTGTCAGGGTCAGGGTCAAGGTCAGCGGCAGAGTCAGGGTCAAGATCAAGGTCAGGGTCAGGTTCAAGATAAAGTTCAACGTCCAGGTTACGGTCAGGGACATGGTCAAGATCAGGGTCAGGGTCAATGTCAAGGTCAGATTCATGGTCAGGGTCAAGGTAAAGGTCATGGTCAGGTTCAAATCAGGGTCAGGGTCAAGGTCAAGGTCAGGTTCAGGGTCAGGGTAAAGATCAGGGTAAGGGTCAGTGTCACGATCAAGGTCAAGGTCAAGGTCAAGATCAAGGTCAAGGTCAAAATCAAGGTCAAGGTCAAGGTCAGGGTCATGGTCAGGGTCAGGTGCAGGGTCAGGTTCAGGGTCAAGGTCAGGGTCAAGGTCAAGTTCAAGGTCAAGTTCAGGGTCAAGGTCAAAGTCAAAGTCAAGGTCAAGGTCAAGGTCAAGGTCAGGGTCAGGGACAGGATCAGGTGCTGGATCAGGGTCCGGTTTAGGGTGAGGGTCAAGGTCAAGGTCAAGGTCAAGGACAGGGTCAATGTCAGGGTCAGGGTCAAGGTCAGGGTCAGGGTCATTGTCAGGGTCAAGGTCAAGGGCAGTGTCAGGGACAGGATCAGGTGCAGGATCAGGGTCCGGTTTAGGGTGCGGGTCAAGGTCAAGGTCAAGGTCAGGTTCAGGGTCAAGGTCAGGGTCATGGTCAGGGTCAAGGTCAAGGTCAAGTTTAGGGTCAGGGTCAAGTGCAAATTCAGGGTCAGGGTTAAGTTCAGGGTCAGGGTCAAGGTCAAGGTCAAGGTCAGGGTCCATGTCAAGGTCAAGATCAAGGTCAGGTTCAGGGTCAAGATAAAGTTCAAGGTCAAGGTTAGGGTCAGGGACATGGTCAAGGTCAGGGTCAGGATCAGGGTCAAGGTCAGGGTCAGGTGCAGGGTCAGGTTCAGGGTCAAGGTCAGGGTCAAGGTCAAGGTCAAGGTCAAGGTCAAGTTCGGGGTCAAGGTCAAAGTCAAGGTCAAGGTCAAGGTCAGGGTCAGGGTCAAGGTCAGTGTCAGGGACAGGATCAGTTGCAGGATCAGGGTCCGGTTTAGTGTAAGGGTCAGGGTCAAGGTCAATGTCAAGGTCAAGGACAGGGTCAAGGTCAGGGTCAGGGTCCATGTCAAGGTCAAGGTCAGGGTCAAGGTCAAGGTCAAGGTCAGGGTCCAGGTCAGGGTCAGGGTCAAGTTATAGTTCAATGTAAAGGTCAGGGTTATGGTCAGGTTCAAGGTCAGGGTCAGGGTTAGGGTCAGGTTCAACGTCAAGGTCAAGGTCAGGGTCAAGGTCAAGGTCAAGTCAGGGTAAGGGTCAGGGTCAAGGTCAAGTTCAAGGTCAGGGTCAGGGTAAAGGTCAGGTTCAGGGTCAGGGTCAAGATCAGGGTAAGTCTCAGTGTCACGATCAAGGTCAAGGTCAAGGCCAAGATCAAGGTCAAGGTCAAGATCAGGGTCAGGGTCAAGGTCAGTGTCAGGGACAGGATCAGTTGCAGGATCAGGGTCCGGTTTAGGGTGAGGGTCAAGGTCAAGGTCAAGGTCAGGGTCAGGGTCAAGGTCAGGGTCAGGGTCAAGGTCAGGGTCAGGGTCAAGTTCAGTGTCAGGGACAGGATCAGATGCAGGATCAGTGTCCGGTTTAGGGTCAGGGTCAGGGTCAGGGTCAAGGTCAAGGTCAAGGTCAGGGTCAAGGTCAAGGTCAGGGTCAAGGTCAGGGTCAGGGTCTTTGTCAGGGTCAGGGTCTTTGTCAGGGTCAAGGTCAAGGGCAGTGTCAGTGTCAAGGTCAAGGTCAGGGTCAGGGTCAAGGTCAGGGTCATGGTCAGGTTCAAGTTCAAGTTCAGGGTCAGGGTCAGGTTCAACGTCAAGGTCAACGTCAGGGTCAAGGTCCAGGTCAAAGTCAGGGTAAGGGTCAGGGTCAAGGTCAAGTTCAAGGTCAGGGTCAGGGTAAAGGTCAATGTCAGGGTCATGCTCAGCATCAAAGTCAAGGTCAGGGTCAGGGTAAGGGTCAAGGTCAAGGTCAGGGTCAGGGTCAAGGTCAAATTCAGGGTCAGGGTTAAATTCAGGGTCAGGGTCAAGGTCAAGGTCAAGGTCAGGGTCCATGTCAAGGTCAAGGTCAGGGTCAAGGTCAGGGTCAAGGTCAAGGTCAAGGTCAGGATCAGGGTCAAAGTCAATGTCAGTGTCAGGGTCAGGGTCAAGGTCAGCGGCAGAGTCAGGGTCAAGATCAAGGTCAGGGTCAGGTTCAAGATAAAGTTCAAGGTCCAGGTTACGGTCAGGGACATGGTCAAGATCAGGTTCAGGGTCAATGTCAAGGTCAGATTCATGGTCAGGGTCAAGGTAAAGGTCATGGTCAGGTTCAAATCAGGGTCAGGGTCAAGGTCAAGGTCAGGTTCAGGGTCAGGGTAAAGATCAGGGTAAGGGTCAGTGTCACGATCAAGGTCAAGGTCAAGGTCAAGATCAAGGTCAAGGTCAAAATCAAGGTCAAGGTCAAGGTCAGGGTCATGGTCAGGGTCAGGTGCAGGGTCAGGTTCAGGGTCAAGGTCAGGGTCAAGGTCAAGTTCAAGGTCAAGTTCAGGGTCAAGGTCAAAGTCAAAGTCAAGGTCAAGGTCAAGGTCAAGGTCAGGGTCAGGGACAGGATCAGGTGCAGGATCAGGGTCCGGTTTAGGGTGAGGGTCAAGGTCAAGGTCAAGGTCAAGGACAGGGTCAATGTCAGGGTCAGGGTCAAGGTCAGGGTCAGGGTCATTGTCAGGGTCAAGGTCAAGGGCAGTGTCAGGGACAGGATCAGGTGCAGGATCAGGGTCCGGTTTAGGGTGCGGGTCAAGGTCAAGGTCAAGGTCAGGTTCAGGGTCAAGGTCAGGGTCATGGTCAGGGTCAAGGTCAAGGTCAAGTTTAGGGTCAGGGTCAAGTGCAAATTCAGGGTCAGGGTTAAGTTCAGGGTCAGGGTCAAGGTCAAGGTCAAAGTCAGGGTCCATGTCAAGGTCAAGATCAAGGTCAGGTTCAGGGTCAAGATAAAGTTCAAGGTCAAGGTTAGGGTCAGGGACATGGTCAAGGTCAGGGTCAGGATCAGGGTCAAGGTCAGGGTCAGGTGCAGGGTCAGGTTCAGGGTCAAGGTCAGGGTCAAGGTCAAGGTCAAGGTCAAGGTCAAGTTCGGGGTCAAGGTCAAAGTCAAGGTCAAGGTCAAGGTCAGGGTCAGGGTCAAGGTCAGTGTCAGGTAAAGGATCAGTTGCAGGATCAGGGTCCGGTTTAGTGTAAGGGTGAGGGTCAAGGCCAAAGTCAAGGTCAAGGTCAGGGTCAAGGTCAGGGTCAGGGTCATTGTCAGGGTCAAGGTCAAGGGCAGTTTCAGGGACTGGATCAGGTGCAGGATCAGGGTCCGGTTTAGGGTGCGGGTCAAGGTCAAGGTCAAGGTCAGGTTCAGGGTCAAGATCAGGGTCATGGTCAGGGTCAAGGTCAAGTTTAGGGTCAGGGTCAAGTGCAAATTCAGGGTCAGGGTTAAGTTCAGGGTCAGGGTCAAGGTCAAGGTCAAGGTCAGGGTCCATGTCAAGGTCAAGATCAAGGTCAGGTTCAGGGTCAAGATAAAGTTCAAGGTCAAGGTTAGGGTCAGGGACATGGTCAAGGTCAGGGTCAGGATCAGGGTCAAGGTCAGGGTCAGGTGCAGGGTCAGGTTCAGGGTCAAGGTCAGGGTCAAGGTCAAGGTCAAGGTCAAGGTCAAGTTCGGGGTCAAGGTCAAAGTCAAGGTCAAGGTCAAGGTCAGGGTCAGGGTCAAGGTCAGTGTCAGGTAAAGGATCAGTTGCAGGATCAGGGTCCGGTTTAGTGTAAGGGTGAGGGTCAAGGCCAAAGTCAAGGTCAAGGTCAGGGTCAAGGTCAGGGTCAGGGTCAAGGTCAGTGTCAGGGTCATTGTCAGGGTCAAGGTCAAGGGCAGTGTCAGGGTCAAGGTCAAGGTCAGGGTCAGGGTCAAGGTCAGTGTCAGGGACAGGATCAGGTGCAGGATCAGGGTCCGGTTTAGGGTGAGGGTCAAGGTCAATGTCAAGGTCAAGGACAGGGTCAAGGTCAGGGTCAGGGTCCATGTCAAGGTCAAGGTCAGGGTCAAGGTCAAGGTCAAGGTCAAGGTCCAGGTCAGGGTCAGGGTCAAGTTATAGTTCAATGTAAAGGTCAGGGTTATGGTCAGGTTCAAGGTCAGGGTCAGGGTTAGGGTCAGGTTCAACGTCAAGGTCAAGGTCAGGGTCAAGGTCAAGGTCAAGTCAGGGTAAGGGTCAGGGTCAAGGTCAAGTTCAAGGTCAGGGTCAGGGTAAAGGTCAGGTTCAGGGTCAGGGTAAAGATCAGGGTAAGTCTCAGTGTCACGATCAAGGTCAAGGTCAAGGCCAAGATCAAGGTCAAGGTCAAGGTCAGGGTCAGGGTCAAGGTCAGGGTCAGGGTCAAGGTCAGGGTCAGGGTCAAGTTCAGTGTCAGGGACAGGATCAGATGCAGGATCAGGGTCCGGTTTAGGGTCAGGGTCAGGGTCAGGGTCAAGGTCAAGGTCAAGGTCAGGGTCAAGGTCAAGGTCAGGGTCAAGGTCAGGGTCAGGGTCTTTGTCAGGGTCAGGGTCTTTGTCAGGGTCAAGGTCAAGGGCAGTGTCAGTGTCAAGGTCAAGGTCAGGGTCAGGGTCAAGGTCAGGGTCATGGTCAGGTTCAAGTTCAAGTTCAGGGTCAGGGTCAGGTTCAACGTCAAGGTCAACGTCAGGGTCAAGGTCCAGGTCAAAGTCAGGGTAAGGGTCAGGGTCAAGGTCAAGTTCAAGGTCAGGGTCAGGGTAAAGGTCAATGTCAGGGTCATGCTCAGCATCAAAGTCAAGGTCAGGGTCAGGGTAAGGGTCAAGGTCAAGGTCAGGGTCAGGGTCAAGGTCAAATTCAGGGTCAGGGTTAAATTCAGAGTCAGGGTCAAGGTCAAGGTCAAGGTCAGGGTCCATGTCAAGGTCAAGGTCAGGGTCAAGGTCAGGGTCAAGGTCAAGGTCAAGGTCAGGATCAAGGTCAAAGTCAATGTCAGTGTCAGGGTCAGGGTCAAGGTCAGCGGCAGAGTCAGGGTCAAGATCAAGGTCAGGGTCAGGTTCAAGATAAAGTTCAAGGTCCAGGTTACGGTCAGGGACATGGTCAAGATCAGGTTCAGGGTCAATGTCAAGGTCAGATTCATGGTCAGGGTCAAGGTAAAGGTCATGGTCAGGTTCAAATCAGGGTCAGGGTCAAGGTCAAGGTCAGGTTCAGGGTCAGGGTAAAGATCAGGGTAAGGGTCAGTGTCACGATCAAGGTCAAGGTCAAGGTCAAGATCAAGGTCAAGGTCAAAATCAAGGTCAAGGTCAAGGTCAGGGTCATGGTCAGGGTCAGGTGCAGGGTCAGGTTCAGGGTCAAGGTCAGGGTCAAGGTCAAGTTCAAGGTCAAGTTCAGGGTCAAGGTCAAAGTCAAAGTCAAGGTCAAGGTCAAGGTCAAGGTCAGGGTCAGGGACAGGATCAGGTGCTGGATCAGGGTCAGGTTTAGGGTGAGGGTCAAGGCCAAAGTCAAGGTCAAGGTCAGGGTCAAGGTCAGGGTCAGGGTCATTGTCAGGGTCAAGGTCAAGGGCAGTTTCAGGGACTGGATCAGGTGCAGGATCAGGGTCCGGTTTAGGGTGCGGGTCAAGGTCAAGGTCAAGGTCAGGTTCAGGGTCAAGATCCGGGTCATGGTCAGGGTCAAGGTCAAGTTTAGGGTCAGGGTCAAGTGCAAATTCAGGGTCAGGGTTAAGTTCAGGGTCAGGGTCAAGGTCAAGGTCAAGGTCAGGGTCCATGTCAAGGTCAAGATCAAGGTCAGGTTCAGGGTCAAGATAAAGTTCAAGGTCAAGGTTAGGGTCAGGGACATGGTCAAGGTCAGGGTCAGGATCAGGGTCAAGGTCAGGGTCAGGTGCAGGGTCAGGTTCAGGGTCAAGGTCAGGGTCAAGGTCAAGGTCAAGGTCAAGGTCAAGTTCGGGGTCAAGGTCAAAGTCAAGGTCAAGGTCAAGGTCAGGGTCAGGGTCAAGGTCAGTGTCAGGTAAAGGATCAGTTGCAGGATCAGGGTCCGGTTTAGTGTAAGGGTGAGGGTCAAGGCCAAAGTCAAGGTCAAGGTCAGGGTCAAGGTCAGGGTCAGGGTCAAGGTCAGTGTCAGGGTCATTGTCAGGGTCAAGGTCAAGGGCAGTGTCAGGGTCCATGTCAAGGTCAGGGTCAGAGTCAAGGTCAAGGTCAAGTTCAAGGTCAAGGTTAGGGTCAGGGTCAAGATAAAGTTCAAGGTCAAGGTTCGGGTCAGGGACATGGTCAACGTCAGGGTCAGAGTCAAAGGTCAGTGTCATGGTCAGGGTCAGGGGCAGGGTCAGGTTCAGGGTCAGGGTAAAGATCAGGGTAAGTCTCAGTGTCACGATCAAGGTCAACATCAAGGCCAAGATCAAGGTCAAGGTCAAGGTCAGGGTCAGGGTAAAGGTCAGTGTCAGGGACAGGATCAGGGTCCTGTTTAGGTTGAGGGTCAAGGTCAAGGTCAAGGTCAGGGTAAAGTTCAAGTCAGGGTCATGCTCAGCGTCAAAGTCAAGGTCAGTGTCAGGGTCAAGTTCAAGGTCAAGGTCAGTGTCAGGGTCAATGTCAACTACAGAGTCAAGGTCAAGATCAAGGTCAGGGTCAGGGTCAAGGTCAAGGTCAGGGTCAGGGTCAAGGTCAGGGTCAGGGTCAGGTTCAGGATCAGGGTCAGGGTCCGTTTTAGGGTGAGGGTCAGTGTCAAGGTCAAGGTCAGGGTCAGGGTCAAGGTCAGGGTCATGGTCAGGTTCCAGTTCAAGTTCAGGGTCAGGGTCAGGTTCAACCTCAAGGTCAATGTCAAGGTCAATGTCAAGGTCAAGTTTGGGGTCAAGGTTAAAGTCAAAGTCAAGGTCAAGGTCAGGGTCAGAGTCAGGGTCAGTGTCAGGGACAGGATCAAGAGCAGGATCAGGGTTTGGTTTAGGGTGAGGGTCAGGGTCAAAGTCACGGTCAAGGTCAAGGTCAGGGTCAAGGTCTAGGTCAGGGGCAGGGTCAAGGTCAAATTCAGGGTCAGAGTTAAGTTCAGGGTCAAGGTCAGGGTCCATGTCAAGGTCAATGTCAGGGTCAGTGTTAGGGTCAAGGTCAACGGCAGAGTCAGGGTCAAGATCAAGGTCAGGGTCAGGGTCAAGATAAAGTTCAAGGTGAAGGTTAGGGTCAGGGACATGGTCAAGGTCAGGGTCAGAGTTAAGGTCAAGGTCAGGGTCAGGGTCAAGGTCAACGTCAGGGCCAAGGTCAAGGTCAGGATCAGGGTCAAGGTCAAGCTCAGGTTCAGAATCAGGGTCAGTCTCTTCTCAAGGTCAGGGTCAGGGTCAAGGTCAAGATCAAGGTGAAGGTCAGTGTCAGGGTCAAGATCAAGGTCAGGGTCAGGGTCAGGGTTGGGAACCTTCTTTCCCAGGACTGGGGACTATACAGAATTCGGGACGCGCGGCCGTGTTAGGGAACCGAACCAGGGACAAGGGGCTGATAACCCTACACGTCACTGGGACTAGAAGCATATTTAGGATATGGAACCTGGGACTCGGTCCGGGGACAAGAGTCTACCTCTGGACCCGGGGCAGGAGTGCGGAATCGAACTTCGTTCCCAGGGCTTGGGAACGTACACGACACGGGGACTACGGACCGATACGGGGACTCAAAATAGGGACCCGGGGCTGGGGACCCTACACGGCACGGGGACTAGAATCCGGTGTGGGGAATCAAACGACGCTCTATTCCGCACTCCTGCCCCGTCTCCCAACGTGGACTCTTGTCCCCTGCTCGGGCCTCAGGTTCGATTCCCCACACGGGCTTATAGTCCCAGGGTCGTGTAGCGTCTCCAGCTCCTTGTCCCTTGTTCGATTCCCTACCCCGGCCGCGCTTGCCCGGGTCGGGTTGATATTGTATAAACTCACTTTAGGATAGAATAAAACTTGTGGTTAAAAATTAATGAGAACAAAGTAAATGACATCTTGTTATCTGTTGTCCTTCTGTTATGTTGAAGCATCTTGTTATTTGAAAACACCCCGTTTTCTGTTAACCATCAGTCAGGCTGAGACTTGAGATAACTTGAGTCAACTGTCTGTTATGTCCTGTTAACTGAGACTTCCTGTTATCTGCCGACCCTCAGTTAGGCCGAAAGCCAACTCAGCATTTTTACAGCTTGGAAAACAACTGATTAAGCAAAAGGTGAAAAGTGCATTACGAGGAAGACCTACGGCCTTCCTCCCAAAGACCACTGCCCACATCCCGAAGACCCAGGCCCACAATTCTTGGAAGACTTTGCGCAAGCGCAAGGACTGATAAGCTAATTTACATACGAAGCGAGAGTGGGCGGGATTAGGTAATGAATATGTATAGGCGCTAATAGAATATTCATTGTTTCGCTCTATAAATATGAGATAGTTTGTCACTTCGAACATGCACGATAGGAGGAAGGATCCCCCGTGCATCCAGCGCTGCAATAAAGAATATATCACTTACGGAAAATTCGGCTTTGATCTTTAAATCAATTTGGCACCCCAGATGGGACAACCTCTCTGCCGCACCGCAGGACCCGCTGGGAACAGGACTTCCTAGGGTACCCCCGGGATTTCCCGGAGGGACTCCTCGACTCACCGGATCACTGCGGAGGCAGACAAGGACCCCATCATTGTAAGTGAGTATATTCTTTATTCTGGTTTGGTTTTCTGGTAGACCGGTCATCTGGAACTGTCTGTAAGTCGGAAGGTGATCTTCTGCGTGGCAGTGTTTGGTATATACTTTGTGGTTAACACCATAAGTATATCTGGGGACCTTAAGGAAGGAGCTCGCTTTAAGGTCCATCTGGAATTGTAACTCTGGTTCTGGAACTGTCTGTAAGTCGGAAGGTGATCTTCTGCGAGGCAGTGTTTGGTATATACTTTGTGGTTAGCACCATAAGTATATCTGGGGACCTTAAGGAAAGAGTTCACTTTAAGGTCCATCTGGAATTGTGTTGCCTATTTTGGTTTTCTGACTCATGGAGTGTGGTATTTAACTATGGTTATTGGTACTGCGATTTTGGCTATTCTCTTGGTGCTAATAGTAAGTTTGTGGCATTGTTATAAGAAAGATATCGTTACGGTGTTACACTTTTCGGTTTTCTGACTTATCACATGTGGAATTTGACTTTGATTGTTGTTATTGTGACTTTGGCAATATCTCCTGGTAATAATAGTAGTTTTGTGACATCGCTATTGAAAGATACCTGCGTGCCCGCATTTTTGTAAGTGATACATGTATTCTGAAAGTGTAAACTGGAAAATGGGGGGGCGAGCAAGTAGTGAAATTCCTAAGAAAAGTACGCTTGGTTGTATTATGTGTCATCGGAAGCATATGGGGGGGGGGGCTCCGTGTGGAAGTGAAAATAAGAAAACTCTGATAAAATATTGTAATCAATGGTGGCCGCTTCATAAGCTGGAATGTGGAAAAAGTGGCCTTTTAATGGAGCTTCAAACTATAATACTTTGCTACAGTCAATGTTGTTTTTGAGAAGGAAAATAGGATGGAATGTTGTATACTGATGTTGTTTCAGCATCTTGGAGGGAAAAGGTACGGAATTAAGTTGGTCCCTGACTGCGCCTTTGATGTTGGCATTAGAAAAGTACAGGCTGGAAAAAGATAAAGGAAGTGTTAAAAAGGTTATTGAAAATGTTAAAGGTGTTTGAAGTTGAATGAGCAGGGAAAGAGGATGTAGGAATGTTAACAGTTCTGTCTCAGCCCGGGGCTGAGACCTTAAAATCTTGGGTGTTAGCCCTCTGGGGCAAAGGGATCATGATGGGTCCCAGAGAGTTGTCACAGAAACAGAAAAGCAGTTAACTCTTAAAACAACCTGAGTTCATGTGTGAGCTCAGATTGCCAATGGGATTGGTCAGGGAACTGTGGACAATTGCATTTCCCTGACCGACCCCCACTAAGACCCAAATCATCCTGAAAATTATGAACGGTTAAGTAAATACTAAAATCCGGACGAATTGGGAATTGAGAATATGCTTCCATCAAGGTCTAAAAGAAACCCCTGTGGAATTTTTGGATCAACTTTGAAATGTAATGAAAAAAAAAAAAACCACGGTTTGGACCTGGCTTCAGAGGACAAATTGACTACCTTTTTCTCTAGGGTAATCATCGGCCCCTGATTTCAACGGGAATAACGGGGACCTGGGGAATCTACCCTAGCAGATCCTCTACTGGTTATAATGAAGTTAGGAGAGGAACAGAAGTGAAATTTCTTATTGATATGGGGCAACGTATTCAGTTCTAAATCAAGCATTAATGCCTTTACGGAATGATTATATTAGGGTAAAAGGGGTGCAACCGAAAAGGCTTATTTTTGTGAATCTTTGAAGTACAAGTTGGGGAAATGTTATATATGGAGTGGTAATTCGTTAATAAAGAAGGGGGAGATTTAGGAATGTGGCCATGGGGGTTGGAAAACCCCATGATTGAGATAACATTAGACTCTTAACGACGAGGCCATCAGGAATATAAGAGTCTAGAGGGAACAAAGAAGGGTGATTCAGGAGACTCCATGCAGTCTCCGGTTTCTTGTTCTCCAGCCGTTAAGGCATGGATGTTTCTGGGTGTTTGCTGTTTTTGTTACATTCAAAGTTGTTTGACCAATGAAAAAGTTGTTTTGAAAAGAGCTGCTGTGGAGAGAAGGGTATAAGAGGGGAGCCTGCCCCCAAAGGAGAAGAAGAAAAAAAAAAAAGGCAACACTATGAAGTTACATCAGTAAAGAAGCAGGAAAAAGAAGTGAAGAGGAACAGGCTGGGAGAATGGAGACTGTTAAGTTATGGAACTTAAAGGATTGTTTGTTACCTATCCTGATTGTATGTATGTATAGCCATACTCGGGTTATTATGTAAAGCAATGTTCTGTATACATGTATTTAGAACGTTTGATGTTTATGTGTGCGTGTTGATGGAGCGTAGACTCCCTGCACACCCAGCACTGTTTACTTGCCTTTTATACCTTTTAAAAATATTTGTTTTATAAATATTACAAAATTCAGACCTCATTTATAACAGGAAACAAAGGGGGATACATAGGTTTTTACATCCACCTGGATCTCCAAAATCTCTATTAGGTTGAGATTTGTTAAAACAATTAGAAGCAGAAATTATCTTTGAAAAAGGGAAAATGGAATTAAGAATAGGAGAAGAACAACTAATAAATGTGTTAAGCCTGGCACTAATATAAACAGACCCTAAAAGTGAAATACCCTTAGAGATCCTAAATCAAGTATATCCAGGAGTTTGGGCTACTGAAGTCCCCGGAAGAGCTAAAAATGTGACCAAGGTTAAGCAATATCCTTTGAGGATAGAAGATAGGAAAGGAATTAAAGAGATAATTGATAGATTTATACAGTATGGATTATTGATTGAATGCGAATCAGAATACAATACACCCATATTGCCAATTAAAAAGGCAGATGGAAAAAGATATAGGTTAGTTCAGGATCTAAGGGCCATAAATAAGATCACCGAGGATATACATCCAGTAGTGGCAAACCCTTATACTTTGCTGACTAAATTAAAGAATAGTCAAGTCTGGTTTACCGTACTGGATTTAAAAGACGCCTTCTTCTGCCTGCCCTTAGCCACTGAAAGCCAAAACCTATTTGCCTTTGAATGGGAAAACCCTGACTCAGGCAGAAAGACACAGCTTACGTGGACAGTGCTACCTCAAGGATTCAAGAATAGCCCCACTATTTTTGGAAACCAATTAGCAAAAGAACTTGAAACTCGGATACCTCCGGACACTGAAGGGGCTTTGTTACAATACGTAGATGATCTCTTAATAGCTACCAAGACTAAAGAGAGTTGTATTCAATGGACTATTAGTTTCCTTAATTTTCTGGGTTTAAATGGATATCGAGTCTCTCAACAGAAAGTCCAGCTGGTTCAACAACACGTGACCTACTTGGGATTTGGAATTTGAGGAGGCCAGCGAGAACTAGGAACTGAACGTAAGGAAGTCATCTGCCAGACTCCAGAACCCCAAACGGTAAAAGAGCTACGAACCTTTTTAGGAATGACAGGTTGGTGTCGCCTTTGGATTTATAATTATGGACTAATGGTAAAGCCTCTATATGAATTGATAAAGAGTAATCAGTCAAAGTTAGTCTGGACTGGAAAAGCACGAAAAGCCTTTAAACAACTTAAACGAGAATTGATGCAAGCTCCGGCTTTGGGATTACCGGATCTCTCGAAACCCTTTTGGTTGTTTTCTCATGAGAGACAAGGGATAGCTTTGGGAGTACTAGCACAAAGATTGGGTCCCTATAAACGAGCAGTAGCTTACTTCTCTAAACAATTAGATGAAGTAAGTAAAGGATGGCCCGGATGCCTTCGAGCTGCTGCAGCTGTTGTTATCAATATACAAGAAGCTCGGAAGTTTACAATGGGACAGAAAATGACAGTGTTAGTCTCCCATACGGTCTCAACAGTTTTGGAACAAAAAGGAAACCATTGGCTTTCACTACAAAGATTTTTTAAAATATCAAGCAATATTAGTAGAACAAGATGATGTGGAAATTGTGGTCACTAACGTCGTAAATCCAGCTTCTTTCCTTAGCGGACCTCTGGATGAACCTATAACTCATGATTGTATAGAAACAATGGAGACTGTGTATTCTAGTCGACCCGATCTTAAGAAAGAACCTTTAGAAGATGCTGATGAGTCTTGGTATACTGATGGAAGCAGCTTTGTAAAACAAGGACAACGTAAGGCAGGATACGCTGTTACAACTGCTCAACAGGTAATCGAGTCTAAACCATTACCCCCTGGGACGTCCGCCCAGAAAGCAGAGATAATTGCTCTTACACGAGTACTGGAACTAGCAGCAGGAAGGAAAATAAATGTCTGGACAGATTCTAAATATGCATTCAGCATGGTACATTACTTATGGAGCAATTTGGAAAGAACGTGGATTGTTGACTGCTCAGGGAAAACAGATAAAACATGCTGAAGAAATTTTAAGGTTGTTAGAGGCAGTAAAACAACCAGAAAAGGTAGCTATCATGCATTGTTGGGGACATCAAAAGGGGGATGCTGATTTTGAAATTGGAAATCGATTGGCAGATCAGGAGGCTAAGCGGGCAGCTGAAATAACTGAGGTGAAGGCACTGTCTTTGATACCAGACGGTAAAATCCAAACTATATACATGAACCAAAAAGCCAAATTATACAAAAGAAGACTTAAAATTAATTGAAGATTTGAAAGGTAAAATGAAACCAGATGGATGGGTGTATTTAAAAGATAACCGTGTAATAATACCCTCTAATTTGACATGGCCCATAGTTCTTACAGAACACAATAAAACACATTGGAGAGAACAAGTAACTCAACAATGTAGCATTTCTTTAATAGAATAAAATTTGGAATAATTGGTAAAGGAAATTATCTGGGACAACAGTGGTAAGTTGATTTTTTCAGAACTCCCTAGAAAAGGGGGGTATTGTTATTTACTGGTTCTGACTGACACGTTTTCAGGATGGCCCAAAGCTTTCCCTGTCGAACAAACAAAGCAAGAGAAGTGGTTAAAGTCTTGTTAAATGAAATAATACCATGCTTTGGGATTCCAGTAGCAATGTCTTCTGAGCGAGGTTCACATTTCTGTGCACAAGTGGTACAACAGATAAGTAAGATTCTAAAGATAGATTGGCAACTGCATACTCCTTACAGACCGCAGGCAAGTGGACAAGTAGAAAAATGAACCATTTAATTAAACAACAAATAGCTAAAATCGGACAAGAGGCTAATTTGTCATGGCCTCAATCCCTCCCTTTAGCATTGCTTAGAATCAGAGTTAAACCTAGAGTAAAAGAGAATTTGAGCCCCTTTGAAATTTTATATGGAAGGCCATATCAATTTCTATTTAGTGGAGAGGATCTAACGCAGCTGGGATCAGAATATTTATATACTTATATAACTGAACTTCAAAAACAATTAAATAAAGTACATAAATTTGTGTTAGGGACCAAGGCTAGAGAGTTGGATCAACCAATCCACCCCTTTGAGCCCGGGGATTATATATATCATGTGTTACATGGGAACAACAAGGATTTATTTGTGAAAGCAATACAACTGATGCTCAGGATGTATGTTTTGACATGGAGCAAGGTGTCTGCCACTTTGAAATTCATCCAAATACTAGTCAAAAGACTGTGCTTGTATATGCTGGTCAAGGCTGTGTGTGTTTAAGACAAATGTGCATGGCAAGGTATTGAGGGGTACATATCATAAGACTGGGAAGAAAATTTTTGTATTAAGCAAAAGAATTTACTAGATTTTCCAGAAAAGGGGGAATGATATTGTATAAACTCACTTTAGGATAGAATAAAACTTGTGGTTAAAAATTAATGAGAACAAAGTAAATGACATCTTGTTATCTGCTGTCCTTCTGTTATGTTGAAGCATCTTGTTATTTGAAAACACCCCGTTTTCTGTTAACCATCAGTCAGGCTGAGACTTGAGATAACTTGAGTCAACTGTCTGTTATGTCCTGTTAACTGAGACTTCCTGTTATCTGCCGACCCTCAGTTAGGCCGAAAGCCAACTCAGCATTTTTACAGCTTGGAAAACAACTGATTAAGCAAAAGGTGAAAAGTGCATTACGAGGAAGACCTACGGCCTTCCTCCCAAAGACCACTGCCCACATCCCGAAGACCCAGGCCCACAATTCTTGGAAGACTTTGCGCAAGCGCAAGGACTGATAAGCTAATTAACATACGAAGCGAGAGTGGGCGGGATTAGGTAATGAATATGTATAGGCGCTAATAGAATATTCATTGTTTCGCTGTATAAATATGAGATAGTTTGTCACTTCGAACATGCACGACAGGAGGAAGGATCCCCCGTGCATCCAGCGCTGCAATAAAGAATATATCACTTACGGAAAATTCGGCTTTGATCTTTAAATCAGGGTACACTCCTCAGCCCCGGTACAAGGATGTATTCCCTAAAACGGCCCCGGGTCTTCGGAACGAATCGGGACCCTGAAACTGGTTGCCAGGTTTGATTCACCACACCGGATTCTAGTCCCCGTGCCGGGTAGGGTCCCCAGCACCGTGTCACTGTTTCGATTGACCGTATCGGCCCCATTCCCCGGGTCGGGTACAATCCCCCGCCCTGGGAACGAAGTTCGATTCCACACTCCTGCCCCCGGTCCCAAGGCAGACTCTTGTCCCCGGACCGGGGCCCAGGTTCAATACCCTACACATGCTTCTAGTCCCAGTGTCGTGTAGGGTCTCCAGCTCCTATGACCCTTGTTCGATTCCCTACCCCGGCCGCGCTAGCCCGGGTCGGGTACACTCCTCAACCCCGGTACCTGGATCTGTTTCCTAAAACGGCCCCGGGTCTTCGGATCGAGTCGGGACCCTGACCCTGGTTGCCAGGTTTGATTCCCCACACCGGATTCTAGTCCCCGTGCCGTGTAGGGTCCCCAGCCCCGGGTCCCCAGTTTGATTCCCCGTATCGGTCCGTAGTTCCCGTGTCGTGTACGTTCTCAAGCCCTGGGAACGAAGTTCGATTCCGCACTCCCGCCCCCGGTCCCAAGGCAGACTCTTGTCTCCGGACCGGGGCCCAGGTTCAATACCCTACACATGCTTCTAGTCCCAGTGTCGTGTAGGGTCTCCAGCTCCTTGTCCCTTGTTCGATTCCCTACCCCGGCCGCGCTTCCCCGGGTCGGTTACACTCCTCAGCCCCGGTACCTGGATCTGTTTCCTAAAACGGCCCCGGGTCTTCGGATCGAGTCGGGACCCTGACCCTGGTGGCCAGGTTTGATTCCCCACACCGGATTCTAGTCCCCGTGCCGTGTAGGGTCCCCAGCCCCGGGTCCCTAGTTTGATTCCCCGTATCGGTCCGTAGTCCCCGTGTCGTGTACGTTCCCAAGCCCTGGGAACGAAGTTCGATTCCGCACTCCCGCCCGGGGTCGCAACGTGGACTCTTGTCCCCGGCTCGGGTCTCAGGTTCGATTCCCCACACGGGCTTCTAGTCCCAGGGTCGTGTAGGGTCTCCAGCTCCTTGTCCCTTGTTCGATTCCCTACCCCGGCCGCGCTTCCCCGGGTCGGGTACACTCCTCAGCCCCGGTACCTGGATCTGTCTCCTAAAACGGCCCGGGGTCTTCGGATCGAGTCGGGACCCTGACCCTGGTTGCCAGGTTTGATTCCCCACACCGGATTCTAGTCCCCGTGCCGTGTAGGGTCCCCAGCCCCGAGTCCCCAGTTTGATTCCCCGTATCGGTCCGTAGTTCCCGTGTCGTGTACGTTCTCAAGCCCTGGGAACGAAGTTCGAATCCGCACTCCTGCCCCCGGTCCCAAGGCAGACTCTTGTCCCCGGACCGGGGCCCAGGTTCAATACCCTACACATGCTTCTAGTCCCAGTGTCGTGTAGGGTCTCCAGCTCCTTGTCCCTTGTTCGATTCCCTACCCCGGCCGCGCTTCCCCGGGTCGGGTACAGTCCCCAGCTGCGGTACAAGGATGTATTCCCTAAAACGGCCGCGGGTCTTCGGAACGAATCGGGACCCTGAAACTGGTTGCCGAGTTTGATTCCCCACACCGGATTCTAGTCCCCGTGCCGTGTAGGGTCCCCAGCCCCGGGTCCCTAGTTTGATTCCCCGTATCGGTCCGTAGTCCCCGTGTCGTGTACGTTCCCAAGCCCTGGGAACGAAGTTCGATTCCGCACTCCCGCCCGGGATCGTAACGTGGACTCTTGTCCCCGGCTCGGGTCTCAGGTTCGATTCCCCACACGGGCTTCTAGTCCCAGGGTCGTGTAGTGTCACCAGTCCCTGGTCCGTAGTTCGATTCCGTACCCTGGACCCGGGTCCCCGGGTCGGGTACAGTCCCCAGCTGCGGTACAAGGATGTATTCCCTAAAACGGCCCCGGGTCTTCGGAACGAATCGGGACCCTGAAACTGGTTGCCGAGTTTGATTCCCCACACCGGATTCTAGTCCCCGTGCCATGTAGGGTCCCCAGCCCCGGGTCACTGTTTCGATTGACCGTATCGGCCCCATTCCCCGGGTCGGGTACAATCCCCCGCCCTGGGAACGAAGTTCGATTCCGCACTCCTGCCCCCGGTCCCAAGGCAGACTCTTGTCCCCGGACCGGGGCCCAGGTTCAATACCCTACACATGCTTCTAGTCCCAGTGTCGTGTAGGGTCTCCAGCTCCTTGTCCCTTGTTCGATTCCCTACCCCGGCCGCGCTTCCCCGGGTCGGGTACAGTCCCCAGCTGCGGTACAAGGATGTATTCCCTAAAACGGCCCCGGGTCTTCGGAACGAATCGGGACCCTGAAACTGGTTGCCGAGTTTGATTCCCCACACCGGATTCTAGTCCCCGTGCCATGTAGGGTCCCCAGCCCCGGGTCACTGTTTCGATTGACCGTATCGGCCCCATTCCCCGGGTCGGGTACAATCCCCCGCCCTGGGAACGAAGTTCGATTCCGCACTCCTGCCCCCGGTCCCAAGGCAGACTCTTGTCCCCGGACCGGGGCCCAGGTTCAATACCCTACACATGCTTCTAGTCCCAGTGTCGTGTAGGGTCTCCAGCTCCTTGTCCCTTGTTCGATTCCCTACCCCGGCCGCGCTTCCCCGGGTCGGGTACAGTCCCCAGCTGCGGTACAAGGATGTATTCCCTAAAACGGCCCCGGGTCTTCGGAACGAATCGGGACCCTGAAACTGGTTGCCGAGTTTGATTCCCCACACCGGATTCTAGTCCCCGTGCCATGTAGGGTCCCCAGCCCCGGGTCACTGTTTCGATTGACCGTATCGGCCCCATTCCCCGGGTCGGGTACAATCCCCCGCCCTGGGAACGAAGTTCGATTCCGCACTCCTGCCCCCGGTCCCAAGGCAGACTCTTGTCCCCGGACCGGGGCCCAGGTTCAATACCCTACACATGCTTCTAGTCCCAGTGTCGTGTAGGGTCTCCAGCTCCTTGTCCCTTGTTCGATTCCCTACCCCGGCCGCGCTTCCCCGGGTCGGGTACACTCCTCAGCCCCGGTACGTGGATCTGTTTCCTAAAACGGCCCCGGGTCTTCGGATCGAGTCGGGACCCTGACCCTGGTTGCCAGGTTTGATTCCCCACACCGGATTCTAGTCCCCGTGCCGTGTAGGGTCCCCAGCCCCGGGTCCCTAGTTTGATTCCCCGTATCGGTCCGTAGTCCCCGTGTCGTGTACGTTCCCAAGCCCTGGGAACGAAGTTCGATTCCGCACTCCCGCCCGGGGTCGCAACGTGGACTCTTGTCCCCGGCTCGGGTCTCAGGTTCGATTCCCCACACGGGCTTCTAGTCCCAGGGTCGTGTAGTGTCACCAGTCCCTGGTCCGTAGTTCGATTCCGTACCCTGGACCCGGGTCCCCGGGTCGGGTACAGTCCCCAGTGCGGTACAAGGATGTATTCCCTAAAACGGCCCCGGGTCTTCGGAACGAATCGGGACCCTGAAACTGGTTGCCAGGTTTGATTCACCACACCGGATTCTAGTCCCCGTGCCGGGTAGGGTCCCCAGCCCCGGGTCACTGTTTCGATTGACCGTATCGGCCCCATTCCCCGGGTCGGGTACAATCCCCCGCCCTGGGAACGAAGTTCGATTCCGCACTCCTGCCCCCGGTCCCAAGGCAGACTCTTGTCCCCGGACCGGGGCCCAGGTTCAATACCCTACACATACTTCTAGTCCCAGTGACGTGTAGGGTCTCCAGCTCCTTGTCCCTGGTTCGATTCCCTACCCCGGCCGCGCTTCCCCGGGTCGGGTACACTCCTCAGCCCCGGTACCTGGATCTGTCTCCTAAAACGGCCCGGGGTCTTCGGAACGAGTCGGGACCCTGACCCTGGTTGCCAGATTGATTCTCCACACCGGATTCTAGTCCCCGTGCCGTGTAGGGTCCCCAGCCCCGGGTCCCTAGTTTGATTCCCCGTATCGGTCCGTAGTTCCCGTGTCGTGTACGTTCTCAAGCCCTGGGAACGAAGTTCGATTCCGCACTCCTGCCCCCGGTCCCAAGGCAGAATCTTGTCCCCGGACCGGGGCCCAGGTTCAATACCCTACACATGCTTCTAGTCCCAGTGTCGTGTAGGGTCTCCAGCTCCTTGTCCCTTGTTCGATTCCCTACCCCGGCCGCGCTTCCCCGGGTCGGGTACAGTCCCCAGCTGCGGTACAAGGATGTATTCCCTAAAACGGCCCCGGGTCTTCGGAACGAATCGGGACCCTGAAACTGGTTGCCGAGTTTGATTCCCCACACCGGATTCTAGTCCCCGTGCCATGTAGGGTCCCCAGCCCCGGGTCACTGTTTCGATTGACCGTATCGGCCCCATTCCCCGGGTCGGGTACAATCCCCCGCCCTGGGAACGAAGTTCGATTCCGCACTCCTGCCCCCGGTCCCAAGGCAGACTCTTGTCCCCGGACCGGGGCCCAGGTTCAATACCCTACACATGCTTCTAGTCCCAGTGTCGTGTAGGGTCTCCAGCTCCTTGTCCCTTGTTCGATTCCCTACCCCGGCCGCGCTTCCCCGGGTCGGGTACAGTCCCCAGCTGCGGTACAAGGATGTATTCCCTAAAACGGCCCCGGGTCTTCGGAACGAATCGGGACCCTGAAACTGGTTGCCGAGTTTGATTCCCCACACCGGATTCTAGTCCCCGTGCCATGTAGGGTCCCCAGCCCCGGGTCACTGTTTCGATTGACCGTATCGGCCCCATTCCCCGGGTCGGGTACAATCCCCCGCCCTGGGAACGAAGTTCGATTCCGCACTCCTGCCCCCGGTCCCAAGGCAGAATCTTGTCCCCGGACCGGGGCCCAGGTTCAATACCCTACACATGCTTCTAGTCCCAGTGTCGTGTAGGGTCTCCAGCTCCTTGTCCCTTGTTCGATTCCCTACCCCGGCCGCGCTTCCCCGGGTCGGGTACAGTCCCCAGCTGCGGTACAAGGATGTATTCCCTAAAACGGCCCCGGGTCTTCGGAACGAATCGGGACCCTGAAACTGGTTGCCGAGTTTGATTCCCCACACCGGATTCTAGTCCCCGTGCCATGTAGGGTCCCCAGCCCCGGGTCACTGTTTCGATTGACCGTATCGGCCCCATTCCCCGGGTCGGGTACAATCCCCCGCCCTGGGAACGAAGTTCGATTCCGCACTCCTGCCCCCGGTCCCAAGGCAGACTCTTGTCCCCGGACCGGGGCCCAGGTTCAATACCCTACACATGCTTCTAGTCCCAGTGTCGTGTAGGGTCTCCAGCTCCTTGTCCCTTGTTCGATTCCCTACCCCGGCCGCGCTTCCCCGGGTCGGGTACAGTCCCCAGCTGCGGTACAAGGATGTATTCCCTAAAACGGCCCCGGGTCTTCGGAACGAATCGGGACCCTGAAACTGGTTGCCGAGTTTGATTCCCCACACCGGATTCTAGTCCCCGTGCCATGTAGGGTCCCCAGCCCCGGGTCACTGTTTCGATTGACCGTATCGGCCCCATTCCCCGGGTCGGGTACAATCCCCCGCCCTGGGAACGAAGTTCGATTCCGCACTCCTGCCCCCGGTCCCAAGGCAGACTCTTGTCCCCGGACCGGGGCCCAGGTTCAATACCCTACACATGCTTCTAGTCCCAGTGTCGTGTAGGGTCTCCAGCTCCTTGTCCCTTGTTCGATTCCCTACCCCGGCCGCGCTTCCCCGGGTCGGGTACACTCCTCAGCCCCGGTACCTGGATCTGTTTCCTAAAACGGCCCCGGGTCTTCGGATCGAGTCGGGACCCTGACCCTGGTTGCCAGGTTTGATTCCCCACACCGGATTCTAGTCCCCGTGCCGTGTAGGGTCCCCAGCCCCGGGTCCCTAGTTTGATTCCCCGTATCGGTCCGTAGTCCCCGTGTCGTGTACGTTCCCAAGCCCTGGGAACGAAGTTCGATTCCGCACTCCCGCCCGGGGTCGCAACGTGGACTCTTGTCCCCGGCTCGGGTCTCAGGTTCGATTCCCCACACGGGCTTCTAGTCCCAGGGTCGTGTAGTGTCACCAGTCCCTGGTCCGTAGTTCGATTCCGTACCCTGGACCCGGGTCCCCGGGTCGGGTACAGTCCCCAGTGCGGTACAAGGATGTATTCCCTAAAACGGCCCCGGGTCTTCGGAACGAATCGGGACCCTGAAACTGGTTGCCAGGTTTGATTCACCACACCGGATTCTAGTCCCCGTGCCGGGTAGGGTCCCCAGCCCCGGGTCACTGTTTCGATTGACCGTATCGGCCCCTATTCCCCGGGTCGGGTACAATCCCCCGCCCTGGGAACGAAGTTCGATTCCGCACTCCTGCCCCCGGTCCCAAGGCAGACTCTTGTCCCCGGACCGGGGCCCAGGTTCAATACCCTACACATACTTCTAGTCCCAGTGACGTGTAGGGTCTCCAGCTCCTTGTCCCTGGTTCGATTCCCTACCCCGGCCGCGCTTCCCCGGGTCGGGTACACTCCTCAGCCCCGGTACCTGGATCTGTCTCCTAAAACGGCCCGGGGTCTTCGGAACGAGTCGGGACCCTGACCCTGGTTGCCAGATTGATTCTCCACACCGGATTCTAGTCCCCGTGCCGTGTAGGGTCCCCAGCCCCGGGTCCCTAGTTTGATTCCCCGTATCGGTCCGTAGTTCCCGTGTCGTGTACGTTCTCAAGCCCTGGGAACGAAGTTCGATTCCGCACTCCTGCCCCCGGTCCCAAGGCAGAATCTTGTCCCCGGACCGGGGCCCAGGTTCAATACCCTACACATGCTTCTAGTCCCAGTGTCGTGTAGGGTCTCCAGCTCCTTGTCCCTTGTTCGATTCCCTACCCCGGCCGCGCTTCCCCGGGTCGGGTACAGTCCCCAGCTGCGGTACAAGGATGTATTCCCTAAAACGGCCCCGGGTCTTCGGAACGAATCGGGACCCTGAAACTGGTTGCCGAGTTTGATTCCCCACACCGGATTCTAGTCCCCGTGCCATGTAGGGTCCCCAGCCCCGGGTCACTGTTTCGATTGACCGTATCGGCCCCATTCCCCGGGTCGGGTACAATCCCCCGCCCTGGGAACGAAGTTCGATTCCGCACTCCTGCCCCCGGTCCCAAGGCAGACTCTTGTCCCCGGACCGGGGCCCAGGTTCAATACCCTACACATGCTTCTAGTCCCAGTGTCGTGTAGGGTCTCCAGCTCCTTGTCCCTTGTTCGATTCCCTACCCCGGCCGCGCTTCCCCGGGTCGGGTACACTCCTCAGCCCCGGTACGTGGATCTGTTTCCTAAAACGGCCCCGGGTCTTCGGATCGAGTCGGGACCCTGAAACTGGTTGCCGAGTTTGATTCCCCACACCGGATTCTAGTCCCCGTGCCATGTAGGGTCCCCAGCCCCGGGTCACTGTTTCGATTGACCGTATCGGCCCCATTCCCCGGGTCGGGTACAATCCCCCGCCCTGGGAACGAAGTTCGATTCCGCACTCCTGCCCCCGGTCCCAAGGCAGACTCTTGTCCCCGGACCGGGGCCCAGGTTCAATACCCTACACATGCTTCTAGTCCCAGTGTCGTGTAGGGTCTCCAGCTCCTTGTCCCTTGTTCGATTCCCTACCCCGGCCGCGCTTCCCCGGGTCGGGTACACTCCTCAGCCCCGGTACCTGGATCTGTTTCCTAAAACGGCCCCGGGTCTTCGGATCGAGTCGGGACCCTGAGCCTGGTTGCCAGGTTTGATTCCCCACACCGGATTCTAGTCCCCGTGCCGTGTAGGGTCCCCAGCCCCGGGTCCCTAGTTTGATTCCCCGTATCGGTCCGTAGTTCCCGTGTCGTGTACGTTCTCAAGCCCTGGGAACGAAGTTCGATTCCGCACTCCCGCCCGGGATCGCAACGTGGACTCTTGTCCCCGGCTCGGGTCTCAGGTTCGATTCCCCACACGGGCTTCTAGTCCCAGGGTCGTGTAGTGTCACCAGTCCCTGGTCCGTAGTTCGATTCCGTACCCTGGACCTGGGTCCCCGGGTCGGGTACAGTCCCCAGTGCGGTACAAGGATGTATTCCCTAAAACGGCCCCGGGTCTTCGGAACGAATCGGGACCCTGAAACTGGTTGCCAGGTTTGATTCACCACACCGGATTCTAGTCCCCGTGCCGGGTAGGGTCCCCAGCCCCGGGTCACTGTTTCGATTGACCGTATCGGCCCCTATTCCCCGGGTCGGGTACAATCCCCCGCCCTGGGAACGAAGTTCGATTCCGCACTCCTGCCCCCGGTCCCAAGGCAGACTCTTGTCCCCGGACCGGGGCCCAGGTTCAATACCCTACACATACTTCTAGTCCCAGTGTCGTGAAGGGTCTCCAGCTCCTTGTCCCTGGTTCGATTCCCTACCCCGGCCGCGCTTCCCCGGGTCGGGTACACTCCTCAGCCCCGGTACCTGGATCTGTCTCCTAAAACGGCCCGGGGTCTTCGGATCGAGTCGGGACCCTGACCCTGGTTGCCAGATTGATTCTCCACACCGGATTCTAGTCCCCGTGCCATGTAGGGTCCCCAGCCCCGGGTCCCTAGTTTGATTCCCCGTATCGGTCCGTAGTTCCCGTGTCGTGTACGTTCTCAAGCCCTGGGAACGAAGTTCGATTCCGCACTCCTGCCCCCGGTCCCAAGGCAGACTCTTGTCCCCGGACCGGGGCCCAGGTTCAATACCCTACACATGCTTCTAGTCCCAGTGTCGTGTAGGGTCTCCAGCTCCTTGTCCCTTGTTCGATTCCCTACCCCGGCCGCGCTTCCCCGGGTCGGGTACACTCCTCAGCCCCGGTACCTGGATCTGTCTCCTAAAACGGCCCGGGGTCTTCGGATCGAGTCGGGACCCTGACCCTGGTTGCCAGGTTTGATTCCCCACACCGGATTCTAGTCCCCGTGCCGTGTAGGGTCCCCAGCCCCGGGTCCCTAGTTTGATTCCCCGTATCGGTCCGTAGTCCCCGTGTCGTGTACGTTCCCAAGCCCTGGGAACGAAGTTCGATTCCGCACTCCCGCCCGGGGTCGCAACGTGGACTCTTGTCCCCGGCTCGGGTCTCAGGTTCGATTCCCCACACGGGCTTCTAGTCCCAGGGTCGTGTAGGGTCTCCAGCTCCTTGTCCCTTGTTCGATTCCCTACCCCGGCCGCGCTTCCCCGGGTCGGGTACACTCCTCAGCCCCGGTACAAGGATGTATTCCCTAAAACGGCCCCGGGTCTTCGGAACGAATCGGGACCCTGAAACTGGTTGCCAGGTTTGATTCACCACACCGGATTCTAGTCCCCGTGCCGGGTAGGGTCCCCAGCCCCGGGTCACTGTTTCGATTGACCGTATCGGCCCCTATTCCCCGGGTCGGGTACAATCCCCCGCCCTGGGAACGAAGTTCGATTCCGCACTCCTGCCCCCGGTCCCAAGGCAGACTCTTGTCCCCGGACCGGGGCCCAGGTTCAATACCCTACACATACTTCTAGTCCCAGTGTCGTGTAGGGTCTCCAGCTCCTTGTCCCTGGTTCGATTCCCTACCTCGGCCGCGCTTCCCCGGGTCGGGTACACTCCTCAGCCCCGGTACCTGGATCTGTCTCCTAAAACGGCCCGGGGTCTTCGGATCGAGTCGGGACCCTGAAACTGGTTGCCAGGTTTGATTCCCCACACCGGATTCTAGTCCCCGTGCCGTGTAGGGTCCCCAGCCCCGGGTCCCTAGTTTGATTCCCCGTATCGGTCCGTAGTTCCCGTGTCGTGTACGTTCTCAAGCCCTGGGAACGAAGTTCGATTCCACACTCCTGCCCCCGGTCCCAAGGCATACTCTTGTCCCCGGACCGGGGCCCAGGTTCAATACCCTACACATACTTCTAGTCCCAGTGTCGTGTAGGGTCTCCAGCTCCTATGACCCTTGTTCGATTCCCTACCCCGGCCGCGCTACCCCGGGTCGGGTACACTCCTCAGCCCCGGTACCTGGATCTGTTTCCTAAAACGGCCCCGGGTCTTCGGATCGAGTCGGGACCCTGACCCTGGTTGCCAGGTTTGATTCCCCACACCGGATTCTAGTCCCCGTGCCGTGTAGGGTCCCCAGCCCCGGGTCCCTAGTTTGATTCCCCGTATTGGTCCGTAGTTTCCGGGTAGGGTACAGTCCCCAGCCCTGGGAAAGAAGGTTCCCAACGCTGACCCGGACCGTGAACCTCATCTTGATTCTGACTCTTCCCTAAACCTGACCCTGACCTTCACCTTGACCCTGACCCTGACCCTGAACATGAAACTGACCTTGACCTTGAAACTGACCCTTACTTTGACCTTGACCCTGACCTTGACCTTTACCCTGAACTTGACCCTGACCCTAATCTTGACCCTGACCCTGATATTGAACTTGACCCTGAACCTGACCTTGACCCTGACCTTGACCCTGACCCTGACCTTGACACTGACCATTACCCTGACCATGAACTTGAACCTGAACTTGACCCTGAACCTGACCCTGCCCGAACCTTTACATTGAACTTGACCCTGACCCTGACCTTGACCCTGAACCTGACACTGACCTTGACCTTGAAACTGACCCTGACTTTGACCTTGAACCTGACCCTGACACTGACCTTAACGCTGAACTTGACCTTGATCTTGAACCTGACCATGACCTTGACCCTGACCCTGACCCTGACCTTGACCCTGAACCTGACCCTGAACTTGAACTTGACCCTGAACCTGACCTTGACCCTGACCTTGACCCTGAACTTGACCTTGACCCTGACTCTGACCCTGACATTGACACTGACCATTACCCTGACCATGACCTTGAACTTGACCTTGAACATGACCTTCACCCTGACCGTGACCCTGACTGTGACCTTGACCCTGACCTTCGCCCTGAACTTGACCTTGACCCTCACTCTGACCCTCACCTTGACACTGACCATTACCCTGACCATGACTTTGAATTTGACCTTGAACCTGACCTTGACCCTGACCTTGCCCCTGACCCTGACCTTGACACTGACCCTGAACCTGACCTTGGCCTTGACCTTGACCCTGACCTTGACCTTAATCCTAAACCTGACCTTGAACTTGACCCTGACCTAGACCTTGACCCTGACCTTGACCTTGACCCTTACCCTGACCCTGACCCTGATCTTGACCCTGACACTGAACTTGACCCTGATCCTGATCCTGAACTTGACCTTAATCCTAAACCTGACTTTGACCTTGACCCTTACCCTGACCCTGACCTTGACGCAGACCTTGAACCTGACCCTGACCCTGACCCTGATCTTGACCCTGACCCTGAACCTGACCTTAATGCTGACCCTGATCCTGACCTTGACCTTGACCCCGACCCTGACCTGGACATTGAACCTGACCCTGACCTTGACCTTGACCCTAACCCTGACCTTGACCTTGACCCTGACCCTGACACTGACCTTAACGCTGACCCTGACCTTGACCTTGACTCAGACCCTGACCTTAACCCTGATCTTGACTTTGACCATGACCCTGACCCTGAACCTGACCTTGACATTGATCCTGTCCCTGACAATGACCTTGACCCTGACCTTGACCCTGACCCTGAACCTTACCCTGACCCTGACTTTGACCTTGACCCTTACCCTGTCTGTGACCTTGACCCTGAACCTGACCTTTACCTTGAACTTGACTGTGACCTTGACCCTGACCTTGACCTTGACTCTGACCCTGAATTTTAACTTGAACTTGAACCTCAACTTGACCCAGATCTTGACCTTGACCCTGACCCTGAACCTGACACTGACCTTGACCTTGAAACTGACCCTGACCTTGACCCTGACCCTGACCCTAAACTTGACCTTGACCCTGACTCTGACCCTGACCTTTACCTTGACCTTGACCCTGACCCTGACCCTGACAGTGATCTTGACCCTGACTCTGACTCTGACCTTGACACTGACCATTACCCTGACCATGACCTTAAACTTGACCTTGAACCTGACCTTGACCCTGACCCTGACTGTGACCTTGACCCTGAACTTGACCTTGACCCTCACTCTGACCCTCACCTTGACACTGACCATTACCCTGACCATGACCTTGAACTTGACTTTGAACCTGACCTTGACCCTGACCTTGACCATGACCTTCACCTTGACCCTGAAACTGACGCTGAACTTGACACTGACCCTGATCCTGACCTTGACCTTGACCCTGACCCTGAACTTGACCTTGACCCTGACCCTGACCTTGACCTTGACCCTGACCCTGAACTTGAACTTGACCCTGACACTAACACTGACCTTGACCTGGAACCTAACCCTGAACTTTAACTTGACCTTGACCCTCACCTTGACCCAGATCTTGACCTTGACCCTGACCCTGAACCTGACACTGACCTTGACCTTGAAACTGACCCTGACCTTGACCCTGACCCTGACCCTAAACTTGACCTTGACCCTGACTCTGACCCTGACCTTCACCTTGACCTTGACCCTGACCCTGACCCTGACAGTGATCTTGACCCTGACTCTGACTCTGACCTTGACACTGACCATTACCCTGACCATGACCTTGAACTTGACCTTGAACCTGACCTTGACCCTGACCCTGACTGTGACCTTGACCCTGAACTTGACCTTGACCCTCACTCTGACCCTCACCTTGACACTGACCATTACCCTGACCATGACCTTGAACTTGACTTTGAACCTGACCTTGACCCTGACCTTGACCATGACCTTCACCTTGACCCTGAAACTGACCCTGAACTTGACACTGACCCTGATCATGACCTTGACCTTGACCCTGACCCTGACCTTGAACCTGAACCTGACCCTGAAGCTGAACTTGACCTTGACCTTGACCCTTACCCTCACCCTGACCTTGACCCTGACCCTGAACCTTACCCTGACCCTGACTTTGACTTTGACCTTGACTCTTACCCTGTCCGTGACCTTGACCCTGAACCTGACCTTTACCTTGAACTTGACTGTGACCTTGACCCTGACCTTGACCTTGACTCTGACCCTGAACTTTACATTGAATTTGACTGTGACCTTGACCCTGACCTTCATCTTGACCCAGACCCGGACCTTAACCCTGACCTTGACCCTGACCCTGACCTTGACCATGAACTTGACCCTGACCTTGACCCTGAACTTGACCTTGACCCTCACCCTGACTTTGACCTTGACCCTGACATTGACGCTGACCTGCACCTTGACCGTGACCTTGACCCTGAATCTGACCTTGACCCTAAACCTGACCCTGAACTTGACCTTGATCTTAACCCTGACCTTGACCTTGACCTTGACCCTGACTTGATCTTGACCTTGATCCTGACCCTGACCTAGACCTTGACCCTGAAGTTCACCTTGACCCTGACCCTGATCTTTACCGTTACATTGACCCTGACCTTGACCTTGACCCTGACCCTGAACATGAAACTGACCTTGACCTTGAAACTGACCCTTACTTTGACCTTGACCCTGACCCTGACCTTTACCCTGACTTTGACCCTGACCTTCACCTTGACCTTGACCCTGACCCTGACCCTGACAGTGATCTTGACCCTGACTCTGACTCTGACCTTGACACTGACCATTACCCTGACCATGACCTTGAACTTGACTTTGAACCTGACCTTGACCCTGACCTTGACCATGACCTTCACCTTGACCCTGAAACTGACCCTGAACTTGACACTGACCCTGATCATGACCTTGACCTTGACCCTGACCCTGAACTTGACCTTGACCCTGACCCTGACCTTGACCTTGACCCTGACCCTGAACTTGAACTTGACCCTGACACTAACACTGACCTTGACCTGGAACCTAACCCTGAACTTTAACTTGACCTTGACCCTCACCTTGACCCAGATCTTGACCTTGACCCTGACCCTGAACCTGACACTGACCTTGACCTTGAAACTGACCCTGACTTTGACCTTGAACCTGACCCTGACACTGACCTTAACGCTGACCTTGACCTTGATCTTGAACCTGACCATGACCTTGACCTTGACCCTGACCCTGACCCTGACCTTGACCCTGAACCTGACCCTGAACTTGAACTTGACCCTGAACCTGACCTTGACCCTGACCTTGACCCTGAACTTGACCTTGACCCTGACTCTGACCCTGACATTGACACTGACCATTACCCTGACCATGACCTTGAACTTGACCTTGAACATGACCTTCACCCTGACCGTGACCCTGACTGTGACCTTGACCCTGACCTTCGCCCTGAACTTGACCTTGACCCTCACTCTGACCCTCACCTTGACACTGACCATTACCCTGACCATGACTTTGAATTTGACCTTGAACCTGACCTTGACCCTGACCTTGCCCCTGACCCTGACTCTGACCCTGACCTTGACACTGACCCTGAACCTGACCTTGGCCTTGACCTTGACCCTGACCTTGACCTTAATCCTAAACCTGACCTTGAACTTGACCCTGACCTAGACCTTGACCCTGACCTTGACCTTGACCCTTACCCTGACCCTGACCTTGACCTTGACTCAGACCCTGACCTTAACCCTGATCTTGACTTTGACCATGAACCTGACCCTGACCCTGACCCTGAACCTGACCTTGACCCTCACCCTGACTTTGACCTTGACCCTGACACTGACGCTGACCTTCACCTTGACCGTTACCTTGACCCTGACCTTGACATTGATCCTGACCCTGACCCTGACACTGACCTTGACACTGACCTTGACCCTGACTCTGACCTTGACCCTGACCCTGACCCTGAACTTGACCTTGATCTTGACCCTGACCTTGACCTTGACCTTGAACCTGACTTGATCTTGACCTTGATCCTGACCCTGACCTTGACCTTAACCCTGAACTTGACCTTGACCCTGACCCTGACCTTGACCATGAACCTGACCCTGAAACTGACCTTGACCCTGACCCTGACCCTGAACATGACCTTAATCCTAAACCTGACCTTGACCTTGACCCTTACCCTGACCCTGACCCTGACCTTGACTCAGACCTTTACCCTGACCCTGACCTTGACCTAGACCCTAACTCTGAACTTTACATTGAATTTGACCGTGACCTTGACCCTGACCTTGACCTTGACCCAGACCCTGACCTTAACCCTGACCTTGACCTTGACCATGACCCTGACCCTGACCCTGACCCTGACCTTGAACCTGAACCTGACCCTGAAGCTGAACTTGACCCTGACCCTGAACCTGACCTTTACCTTGAACTTGACTGTGACCTTGACTCTGACCTTGACATTGACTCTGACCCTGAACTTGGACTTGACCCTGACCATGACCCTGACCTTGACCCTGACCCTGAACCTGACACTGACCTTGACCTTGAACCTGAACCTGACTTTGACCTTGACCCTGACCCTGACACTGACCTTAACGCTGACCCTGACCTTGATCTTGAACCTGACCATGACCTTGACCTTGATCCTAACCCTGACCCTGATCTTGACCCTGAACCTGACCCTGAACTTGACCTTGACCCTGACTCTGACCCTGACCTTGACACTGACCATTACCCTGACCATGACCTTGAACGTGACGTTGAACTTGACCTTGACACTGACCCTGGCCCTGACTGTGACCTTGACCCTGACCTTGACCCTGAACTTGACCTTGAACCTGACCTTGACCCTGACCTTGACCCTGACCTTGACACTGACCTTGACCTTGACCCTGACCCTGACCCTGATCTTGACCCTAACCCTGAACCTGAACTTAACGCTGACCCTGTCCCTGACCTTGACCTTGACCCTGACCCTGACCTGGACATTGACCCTGACCCTGATTTTGACCCTGACCCTGACCTTGACTCAGACCTTTACCCTGACCCTGACCTTGACCTAGACCCTAACTCTGAACTTTACATTTAATTTGACCGTGACCTTGACCCTGACCTTGACCTTGACCCAGACCCTGACCTTAACGCTGACCTTGACCCTGACCTTGACATTGATCCTGACCCTGACCCTGACCTTGACCCTGAACCTGACCCTGAAGCTGAACTTGACCTTGACTTTGACCCTTACCCTCACCCTGACCTTGACCCTGACCCTGACTCTGACCCTGACCCTGACTTTGACCTTGACCCTGAACCTGTCCGTGAACTTGACCCTGAACCTGACCTTTACCTTGAACTTGACTGTGACCTTGACCCTGACCTTGACCTTGACTCTGACCCTGAACTTGGACTTGACCCTGACCGTGACCCTGACCTTGACCTTGACCCTGACCTAGACCTTGACCCTGACCTTTACCTTGAACTTGACTTTGACCTTGACCCTGACCTTGACCTTGACCCTGACCCTGAACCTGACACTGACCTTGACCTTGAAACTGACCCTGACTTTGACCTTGACCCTGAACCTGATCCTGAACTTGACCTTGATCCTAACCCTGACCTTGACCTTGACCCTGACCCTGACCCTGACCTGGACATTGACACTGACCCTAACTTTGACCCTGACCCTGACCTTGACTTAGACCTTTACCCTGACCCTGAACTTGACCTAGACCCTAACCCTGAACTTTACATTGAATTTGACCGTGACCTTGACCCTGACCTTGACCTTGACCCTGACCCTGACACTGACCTTGACCTTGAACTTGACCCTGACCTTGACCCTGAACTTGACCTTGACCCTCACCCTGACTTTGACCTTGACCCTGACACTGACGCTGACCTTCACCATGACCGTGACCTTGACCCTGACCTTCACATTGATCCTGACCCTGACCCTGACACTGACCTTGACACTGACCTTGACCCTGACTCTGACCTTGACCCTGAACCTGACCCTGATCTTGACCTTGATCTTGACCCTGACCTTGACCTTGACTTTGATCCTGACTTGATCTTGACCTTGATCCTGACCCTGACCTTGACCTTAACCCTGAAATTGACCTTGACCCTGACCCTGACCTTGACCATGAACCTGACCCTGAAACTGACCTTAACGCTGACACTGACCATGACCTTGACCTTGAACTTGACCTTGACCCTGACTCTGACCTTTACCCTAACCTTGACCCTGACCTTGACCTTGACTCTGACCCTGAACATGAAACTGACCTTGACCTTGAAATTGACCCTTACTTTGACCTTGACCCTGACCCTGACCCTGACACTGACCTTGGCCCTGACCTTGACCTTGACCTTGACCCTGACCCTGACCTTGACCCTCACATTTACCCAGATCTTGACCTTGACCCTGACCCTGACCCTGACCTTGACCCTGACCCTGCCCCTGAACTTGAACTTGACCCTGAACCTGACCTTGACCCTGACCTTAACCCTGAACTTGACCTTGACCCTGACTCTGACCCTCACCTTGACACTGACCATTACCCTGACCATGACCTTGAACTTGACCTTGAACTTGACCTTGAACCTGACCTTGACCCTGACCTTGACCTTGACCCTGACTCTGACCCTGACCTTGACACTGAACCTGAACCTGACTTTGGCCTTGACCTTGACCCTGACCCTGACCTTGACATTGTTCTTGAACCTGACCCTGACCTTGAACTTGACCTTGAACCTGACCTTGACCTGACCCTGACCCTGACCTTGATCTTCAATCTGAACCTGCCCTTGACCTACACCTTGACCCTGACCGTGACCCTGACCTTGACCTTGACCCTCACTCTGACCCTCACCTTGACACTGACCATTACCCTGACCATGACCTTGAACTTGACCTTGAACCTGACCTTGACCCTGACCTTGACCCTGACCTTGACCTTGACCCTGACTCTGACCCTGACCTTGACACTGACCCTGAACCTGACCTTGGCCTTGACCTTGACCCTGACCTTGACCTTAATCCTAAACCTGACCTTGAACTTGACCCTGACCTAGACCTTGACCCTGACCTTGACCTTGACCCTTACCCTGACCCTGACCTTGACCCTGACCCTGACCCTGATCTTGACCCTGACACTGAACTTGACCCTGATCCTGATCCTGAACTTGACCTTAATCCTAAACCTAACTTTGACCTTGACCCTTACCCTGACCCTGACCTTGACGCAGACCTTGAACCTGACCCTGACCCTGACTTTGACTTTGACCTTGACTCTTACCCTGTCCGTGACCTTGACCCTGAACCTGACCTTTACCTTGAACTTGACTGTGACCTTGACCCTGACCTTGACCTTGACTCTGACCCTGAACTTTACATTGAATTTGACTGTGACCTTGACCCTGACCTTCATCTTGACCCAGACCCGGACCTTAACCCTGACCTTGACCCTGACCCTGACCCTGACAGTGATCTTGACCCTGACTCTGACTCTGACCTTGACACTGACCATTACCCTGACCATGACCTTGAACTTGACCTTGAACCTGACCTTGACCCTGACCCTGACTGTGACCTTGACCCTGAACTTGACCTTGACCCTCACTCTGACCCTCACCTTGACACTGACCATTACCCTGACCATGACCTTGAACTTGACTTTGAACCTGACCTTGACCCTGACCTTGACCATGACCTTCACCTTGACCCTGAAACTGACGCTGAACTTGACACTGACCCTGATCCTGACCTTGACCTTGACCCTGACCCTGAACTTGACCTTGACCCTGACCCTGACCTTGACCTTGACCCTGACCCTGAACTTGAACTTGACCCTGACACTAACACTGACCTTGACCTGGAACCTAACCCTGAACTTTAACTTGACCTTGACCCTCACCTTGACCCAGATCTTGACCTTGACCCTGACCCTGAACCTGACACTGACCTTGACCTTGAAACTGACCCTGACTTTGACCTTGAACCTGACCCTGACACTGACCTTAACGCTGACCTTGACCTTGATCTTGAACCTGACCATGACCTTGACCTTGACCCTGACCCTGACCCTGACCTTGACCCTGAACCTGACCCTGAACTTGAACTTGACCCTGAACCTGACCTTGACCCTGACCTTGACCCTGAACTTGACCTTGACCCTGACTCTGACCCTGACATTGACACTGACCATTACCCTGACCATGACCTTGAACTTGACCTTGAACATGACCTTCACCCTGACCGTGACCCTGACTGTGACCTTGACCCTGACCTTCGCCCTGAACTTGACCTTGACCCTCACTCTGACCCTCACCTTGACACTGACCATTACCCTGACCATGACTTTGAATTTGACCTTGAACCTGACCTTGACCCTGACCTTGCCCCTGACCCTGACTCTGACCCTGACCTTGACACTGACCCTGAACCTGACCTTGGCCTTGACCTTGACCCTGACCTTGACCTTAATCCTAAACCTGACCTTGAACTTGACCCTGACCTAGACCTTGACCCTGACCTTGACCTTGACCCTTACCCTGACCCTGACCTTGACCCTGACCCTGACCCTGATCTTGACCCTGACACTGAACTTGACCCTGATCCTGATCCTGAACTTGACCTTAATCCTAAACCTAACTTTGACCTTGACCCTTACCCTGACCCTGACCTTGACGCAGACCTTGAACCTGACCCTGACCCTGACTTTGACTTTGACCTTGACTCTTACCCTGTCCGTGACCTTGACCCTGAACCTGACCTTTACCTTGAACTTGACTGTGACCTTGACCCTGACCTTGACCTTGACTCTGACCCTGAACTTTACATTGAATTTGACTGTGACCTTGACCCTGACCTTCATCTTGACCCAGACCCGGACCTTAACCCTGACCTTGACCCTGACCCTGACCCTGACAGTGATCTTGACCCTGACTCTGACTCTGACCTTGACACTGACCATTACCCTGACCATGACCTTGAACTTGACCTTGAACCTGACCTTGACCCTGACCCTGACTGTGACCTTGACCCTGAACTTGACCTTGACCCTCACTCTGACCCTCACCTTGACACTGACCATTACCCTGACCATGACCTTGAACTTGACTTTGAACCTGACCTTGACCCTGACCTTGACCATGACCTTCACCTTGACCCTGAAACTGACGCTGAACTTGACACTGACCCTGATCCTGACCTTGACCTTGACCCTGACCCTGAACTTGACCTTGACCCTGACCCTGACCTTGACCTTGACCCTGACCCTGAACTTGAACTTGACCCTGACACTAACACTGACCTTGACCTGGAACCTAACCCTGAACTTTAACTTGACCTTGACCCTCACCTTGACCCAGATCTTGACCTTGACCCTGACCCTGAACCTGACACTGACCTTGACCTTGAAACTGACCCTGACTTTGACCTTGAACCTGACCCTGACACTGACCTTAACGCTGACCTTGACCTTGATCTTGAACCTGACCATGACCTTGACCTTGACCCTGACCCTGACCCTGACCTTGACCCTGAACCTGACCCTGAACTTGAACTTGACCCTGAACCTGACCTTGACCCTGACCTTGACCCTGAACTTGACCTTGACCCTGACTCTGACCCTGACATTGACACTGACCATTACCCTGACCATGACCTTGAACTTGACCTTGAACATGACCTTCACCCTGACCGTGACCCTGACTGTGACCTTGACCCTGACCTTCGCCCTGAACTTGACCTTGACCCTCACTCTGACCCTCACCTTGACACTGACCATTACCCTGACCATGACTTTGAATTTGACCTTGAACCTGACCTTGCCCCTGACCCTGACTCTGACCCTGACCTTGACACTGACCCTGAACCTGACCTTGGCCTTGACCTTGACCCTGACCTTGACCTTAATCCTAAACCTGACCTTGAACTTGACCCTGACCTAGACCTTGACCCTGACCTTGACCTTGACCCTTACCCTGACCCTGACCCTGATCTTGACCCTGACACTGAACTTGACCCTGATCCTGATCCTGAACTTGACCTTAATCCTAAACCTGACTTTGACCTTGACCCTTACCCTGACCCTGACCTTGACGCAGACCTTGAACCTGACCCTGACCCTGATCTTGACCCTGACCCTGAACCTGACCTTAATGCTGACCCTGATCCTGACCTTGACCTTGACCCCGACCCTGACCTGGACATTGAACCTGACCCTGACCTTGACCTTGACCCTAACCCTGACCTTGACCTTGACCCTGACCCTGACACTGACCTTAACGCTGACCCTGACCTTGACCTTGACTCAGACCCTGACCTTAACCCTGATCTTGACTTTGACCATGACCCTGACCCTGAACCTGACCTTGACATTGATCCTGTCCCTGACAATGACCTTGACCCTGACCTTGACCCTGACCCTGAACCTTACCCTGACCCTGACTTTGACCTTGACCCTTACCCTGTCTGTGACCTTGACCCTGAACCTGACCTTTACCTTGAACTTGACTGTGACCTTGACCCTGACCTTGACCTTGACTCTGACCCTGAATTTTAACTTGAACTTGAACCTCAACTTGACCCAGATCTTGACCTTGACCCTGACCCTGAACCTGACACTGACCTTGACCTTGAAACTGACCCTGACCTTGACCCTGACCCTGACCCTAAACTTGACCTTGACCCTGACTCTGACCCTGACCTTCACCTTGACCTTGACCCTGACCCTGACCCTGACAGTGATCTTGACCCTGACTCTGACTCTGACCTTGACACTGACCATTACCCTGACCATGACCTTGAACTTGACCTTGAACCTGACCTTGACCCTGACCCTGACTGTGACCTTGACCCTGAACTTGACCTTGACCCTCACTCTGACCCTCACCTTGACACTGACCATTACCCTGACCATGACCTTGAACTTGACTTTGAACCTGACCTTGACCCTGACCTTGACCATGACCTTCACCTTGACCCTGAAACTGACGCTGAACTTGACACTGACCCTGATCCTGACCTTGACCTTGACCCTGACCCTGAACTTGACCTTGACCCTGACCCTGACCTTGACCTTGACCCTGACCCTGAACTTGAACTTGACCCTGACACTAACACTGACCTTGACCTGGAACCTAACCCTGAACTTTAACTTGACCTTGACCCTCACCTTGACCCAGATCTTGACCTTGACCCTGACCCTGAACCTGACACTGACCTTGACCTTGAAACTGACCCTGACTTTGACCTTGAACCTGACCCTGACACTGACCTTAACGCTGACCTTGACCTTGATCTTGAACCTGACCATGACCTTGACCTTGACCCTGACCCTGACCCTGACCTTGACCCTGAACCTGACCCTGAACTTGAACTTGACCCTGAACCTGACCTTGACCCTGACCTTGACCCTGAACTTGACCTTGACCCTGACTCTGACCCTGACATTGACACTGACCATTACCCTGACCATGACCTTGAACTTGACCTTGAACATGACCTTCACCCTGACCGTGACCCTGACTGTGACCTTGACCCTGACCTTCGCCCTGAACTTGACCTTGACCCTCACTCTGACCCTCACCTTGACACTGACCATTACCCTGACCATGACTTTGAATTTGACCTTGAACCTGACCTTGACCCTGACCTTGCCCCTGACCCTGACTCTGACCCTGACCTTGACACTGACCCTGAACCTGACCTTGGCCTTGACCTTGACCCTGACCTTGACCTTAATCCTAAACCTGACCTTGAACTTGACCCTGACCTAGACCTTGACCCTGACCTTGACCTTGACCCTTACCCTGACCCTGACCCTGATCTTGACCCTGACACTGAACTTGACCCTGATCCTGATCCTGAACTTGACCTTAATCCTAAACCTGACTTTGACCTTGACCCTTACCCTGACCCTGACCTTGACGCAGACCTTGAACCTGACCCTGACCCTGATCTTGACCCTGACCCTGAACCTGACCTTAATGCTGACCCTGATCCTGACCTTGACCTTGACCCCGACCCTGACCTGGACATTGAACCTGACCCTGACCTTGACCTTGACCCTAACCCTGACCTTGACCTTGACCCTGACCCTGACACTGACCTTAACGCTGACCCTGACCTTGACCTTGACTCAGACCCTGACCTTAACCCTGATCTTGACTTTGACCATGACCCTGACCCTGAACCTGACCTTGACATTGATCCTGTCCCTGACAATGACCTTGACCCTGACCTTGACCCTGACCCTGAACCTTACCCTGACCCTGACTTTGACCTTGACCCTTACCCTGTCTGTGACCTTGACCCTGAACCTGACCTTTACCTTGAACTTGACTGTGACCTTGACCCTGACCTTGACCTTGACTCTGACCCTGAATTTTAACTTGAACTTGAACCTCAACTTGACCCAGATCTTGACCTTGACCCTGACCCTGAACCTGACACTGACCTTGACCTTGAAACTGACCCTGACCTTGACCCTGACCCTGACCCTAAACTTGACCTTGACCCTGACTCTGACCCTGACCTTCACCTTGACCTTGACCCTGACCCTGACCCTGACAGTGATCTTGACCCTGACTCTGACTCTGACCTTGACACTGACCATTACCCTGACCATGACCTTGAACTTGACCTTGAACCTGACCTTGACCCTGACCCTGACTGTGACCTTGACCCTGAACTTGACCTTGACCCTCACTCTGACCCTCACCTTGACACTGACCATTACCCTGACCATGACCTTGAACTTGACTTTGAACCTGACCTTGACCCTGACCTTGACCATGACCTTCACCTTGACCCTGAAACTGACCCTGAACTTGACACTGACCCTGATCCTGACCTTGACCTTGACCCTGACCCTGAACTTGACCTTGACCCTGACCCTGACCTTGACCTTGACCCTGACCCTGAACTTGAACTTGACCCTGACACTAACACTGACCTTGACCTGGAACCTAACCCTGAATTTTAACTTGACCTTGACCCTCACCTTGACCCAGATCTTGACCTTGACCCTGACCCTGAACCTGACACTGACCTTGACCTTGAAACTGACCCTGACTTTGACCTTGAACCTGACCCTGACACTGACCTTAACGCTGACCTTGACCTTGATCTTGAACCTGACCATGACCTTGACCTTGACCCTGACCCTGACCCTGACCTTGACCCTGAACCTGACCCTGAACTTGAACTTGACCCTGAACCTGACCTTGACCCTGACCTTGACCCTGAACTTGACCTTGACCCTGACTCTGACCCTGACATTGACACTGACCATTACCCTGACCATGACCTTGAACTTGACCTTGAACATGACCTTCACCCTGACCGTGACCCTGACTGTGACCTTGACCCTGACCTTCGCCCTGAACTTGACCTTGACCCTCACTCTGACCCTCACCTTGACACTGACCATTACCCTGACCATGACTTTGAATTTGACCTTGAACCTGACCTTGACCCTGACCTTGCCCCTGACCCTGACTCTGACCCTGACCTTGACACTGACCCTGAACCTGACCTTGGCCTTGACCTTGACCCTGACCTTGACCTTAATCCTAAACCTGACCTTGAACTTGACCCTGACCTAGACCTTGACCCTGACCTTGACCTTGACCCTTACCCTGACCCTGACCCTGATCTTGACCCTGACACTGAACTTGACCCTGATCCTGATCCTGAACTTGACCTTAATCCTAAACCTGACTTTGACCTTGACCCTTACCCTGACCCTGACCTTGACGCAGACCTTGAACCTGACCCTGACCCTGATCTTGACCCTGACCCTGAACCTGACCTTAATGCTGACCCTGATCCTGACCTTGACCTTGACCCCGACCCTGACCTGGACATTGAACCTGACCCTGACCTTGACCTTGACCCTAACCCTGACCTTGACCTTGACCCTGACCCTGACACTGACCTTAACGCTGACCCTGACCTTGACCTTGACTCAGACCCTGACCTTAACCCTGATCTTGACCTTGACCCTGACCCTTACCCTGAACCTGACCTTGACATTGATCCTGTCCCTGACAATGACCTTGACCCTGACCTTGACCCTGACCCTGAACCTTACCCTGACCCTGACTTTGACCTTGACCCTTACCCTGTCCGTGACCTTGACCCTGAACCTGACCTTTACCTTGAACTTGACTGTGACCTTGACCCTGACCTTGACCTTGACTCTGACCCTGAATTTTAACTTGAACTTGAACCTCAACTTGACCCAGATCTTGACCTTGACCCTGACCCTGAACCTGACACTGACCTTGACCTTGAAACTGACCCTGACCTTGACCATGACCCTGACCCTAAACTTGACCTTGACCCTGACTCTGACCCTGACCTTCACACTGACCATTACCCTGACCGTGACCTTGAACTTGACCTTGACCCTGACCTTGACCCTGACCTTGAACTTGACCCTGACTCTGACCCTCACCTTGACACTGACCCTGAACCTGACCTTGGCCTTGACCTTGACCCTGACCTTGAACTTGACCCTGACCCTGACCCTGACCTTGACATTGATCTTGAACCTGACCCTGACCTTTAACTTGACCTTGAACCTGACCTTGACCCTGACCCTGACCTTGACCTTGACCCTGACCCTGAACTTGAACTTGACCCTGACACTAACACTGACCTTGACCTGGAACCTAACCCTGAACTTTAACTTGACCTTGACCCTCACCTTGACCCAGATCTTGACCTTGACCCTGACCCTGAACCTGACACTGACCTTGACCTTGAAACTGACCCTGACTTTGACCTTGAACCTGACCCTGACACTGACCTTAATGCTGACCTTGACCTTGATCTTGAACCTGACCATGACCTTGACCTTGACCCTGACCCTGACCCTGACCTTGACCCTGAACCTGACCCTGAACTTGAACTTGACCCTGAACCTGACCTTGACCCTGACCTTGACCCTGAACTTGACCTTGACCCTGACTCTGACCCTGACATTGACACTGACCATTACCCTGACCATGACCTTGAACTTGACCTTGAACATGACCTTCACCCTGACCGTGACCCTGACTGTGACCTTGACCCTGACCTTCGCCCTGAACTTGACCTTGACCCTCACTCTGACCCTCACCTTGACACTGACCATTACCCTGACCATGACTTTGAATTTGACCTTGAACCTGACCTTGACCCTGACCTTGCCCCTGACCCTGACTCTGACCCTGACCTTGACACTGACCCTGAACCTGACCTTGGCCTTGACCTTGACCCTGACCTTGACCTTAATCCTAAACCTGACCTTGAACTTGACCCTGACCTAGACCTTGACCCTGACCTTGACCTTGACCCTTACCCTGACCCTGACCTTGACCCTGACCCTGAACCTGACCTTAATGCTGACCCTGATCCTGACCTTGACCTTGACCCCGACCCTGACCTGGACATTGAACCTGACCCTGACCTTGACCTTGACCCTAACCCTGACCTTGACCTTGACCCTGACCCTGACACTGACCTTAACGCTGACCCTGACCTTGACCTTGACTCAGACCCTGACCTTAACCCTGATCTTGACCTTGACCCTGACCCTTACCCTGAACCTGACCTTGACATTGATCCTGTCCCTGACAATGACCTTGACCCTGACCTTGACCCTGACCCTGAACCTTACCCTGACCCTGACTTTGACCTTGACCCTTACCCTGTCCGTGACCTTGACCCTGAACCTGACCTTTACCTTGAACTTGACTGTGACCTTGACCCTGACCTTGACCTTGACTCTGACCCTGAATTTTAACTTGAACTTGAACCTCAACTTGACCCAGATCTTGACCTTGACCCTGACCCTGAACCTGACACTGACCTTGACCTTGAAACTGACCCTGACCTTGACCATGACCCTGACCCTAAACTTGACCTTGACCCTGACTCTGACCCTGACCTTCACACTGACCATTACCCTGACCGTGACCTTGAACTTGACCTTGACCCTGACCTTGACCCTGACCTTGAACTTGACCCTGACTCTGACCCTCACCTTGACACTGACCCTGAACCTGACCTTGGCCTTGACCTTGACCCTGACCTTGAACTTGACCCTGACCCTGACCCTGACCTTGACATTGATCTTGAACCTGACCCTGACCTTTAACTTGACCTTGAACCTGACCTTGACCTTGACCCTGAACTTGACCTTGACCCTCACCCTGACTTTGACCTTGACCCTGACACTGACGCTGACCTTCACCTTGACCGTTACCTTGACCCTGACCTTGACATTGATCCTGACCCTGACCCTGACACTGACCTTGACACTGACCTTGACACTGACCTTGACCCTGACTCTGACCTTGACCCTGACCCTGACCCTGAACTTGACCTTGATCTTGACCCTGACCTTGACCTTGACCTTGAACCTGACTTGATCTTGACCTTGATCCTGACCCTGACCTTGACCTTAACCCTGAACTTGACCTTGACCCTGACCCTGACCTTGACCATGAACCTGACCCTGAAACTGACCTTAATGCTGACACTGACCCTGACCTTGACCTTGACCTTGACCCTGACACTGACCTTGACCCTGACCCTGAACTTGACCTTAATCCTAAACCTGACCTTGACCTTGACCCTTACCCTGACCCTGACCTTGACCCAGACCTTGAACCTGACCCTGACCCTGATCTTGACCCTAACCCTGAACCTGAACTTAACGCTGACCCTGTCCCTGACCTTGACCTTGACCCTGACCCTGACCTGCACATTGACCCTGACCCTGATTTTGACCCTGACCCTGACCTTGACTCAGACCTTTACCCTGACCCTGACCTTGACCTAGACCCTAACTCTGAACTTTACATTGAATTTGACCGTGACCTTGACCCTGACCTTGACCTTGACCCAGACCCTGACCTTAACCCTGACCTTGACCTTGACCATGACCCTGACCCTGACCCTGACCCTGACCTTGAACCTGAACCTGACCCTGAAGCTGAACTTGACCTTGACCTTGACCCTTACCCTCACCCTGACCTTGACCCTGACCCTGAACCTTACCCTGACCCTGACTTTGACTTTGACCTTGACTCTTACCCTGTCCGTGACCTTGACCCTGAACCTGACCTTTACCTTGAACTTGACTGTGACCTTGACCCTGACCTTGACCTTGACTCTGACCCTGAACTTTACATTGAATTTGACTGTGACCTTGACCCTGACCTTCATCTTGACCCAGACCCGGACCTTAACCCTGACCTTGACCCTGACCCTGACCCTGACCTTGACCATGAACTTGACCCTGACCTTGACCCTGAACTTGACCTTGACCCTCACCCTGACTTTGACCTTGACCCTGACATTGACGCTGACCTGCACCTTGACCGTGACCTTGACCCTGAATCTGACCTTGACCCTAAACCTGACCCTGAACTTGACCTTGATCTTAACCCTGACCTTGACCTTGACCTTGACCCTGACTTGATCTTGACCTTGATCCTGACCCTGACCTTGACCTTGACCCTGACCCTGAACATGAAACTGACCTTGACCTTGAAACTGACCCTTACTTTGACCTTGACCCTGACCCTGACCTTTACCCTGACCTTGACCCTGACCTTCACCTTGACCTTGACCCTGACCCTGACCCTGACAGTGATCTTGACCCTGACTCTGACTCTCACCTTGACACTGACCATTACCCTGACCATGACCTTGAACTTGACTTTGAACCTGACCTTGACCCTGACCTTGACCATGACCTTCACCTTGACCCTGAAACTGACCCTGAACTTGACACTGACCCTGACCCTGAACTTGAACTTGACCCTGACACTAACACTGACCTTGACCTGGAACCTAACCCTGAACTTTAACTTGACCTTGACCCTCACCTTGACCCAGATCTTGACCTTGAACCTGACCCTGAACCTGACACTGACCTTGACCTTGAAACTGACCCTGACTTTGACCTTGAACCTGACCCTGACACTGACCTTAACGCTGACCTTGACCTTGATCTTGAACCTGACCATGACCTTGACCTTGACCTTGACCCTGACCCTGACCTTGACCCTGAACCTGACCCTGAACTTGAACTTGACCCTGAACCTGACCTTGACCCTGACCTTGACCCTGAACTTGACCTTGACCCTGACTCTGACCCTGACATTGACACTGACCATTACCCTGACCATGACCTTGAACTTGACCTTGAACATGACCTTCACCCTGACCGTGACCCTGACTGTGACCTTGACCCTGACCTTCGCCCTGAACTTGACCTTGACCCTCACTCTGACCCTCACCTTGACACTGACCATTACCCTGACCATGACTTTGAATTTGACCTTGAACCTGACCTTGACCCTGACCCTGAACCTGACCTTGGCCTTGACCTTGACCCTGACCTTGACCTTAATCCTAAACCTGACCTTGAACTTGACCCTGACCTAGACCTTGACCCTGACCTTGACCTTGACCCTTACCCTGACCCTGACCTTGACCCTGACCCTGACCCTGATCTTGACCCTGACACTGAACTTGACCCTGACCCTGATCCTGAACTTGACCTTAATCCTAAACCTGACTTTGACCTTGACCCTTACCCTGACCCTGACCTTGACGCAGACCTTGAACCTGACCCTGACCCTGACCCTGATCTTGACCCTGACCCTGAACCTGACCTTAATGCTGACCCTGATCCTGACCTTGACCTTGACCCCGACCCTGACCTGGACATTGAACCTGACCCTGACCTTGACCTTGACCCTAACCCTGACCTTGACCTTGACCCTGACCCTGACACTGACCTTAACGCTGACCCTGACCTTGACCTTGACTCAGACCCTGACCTTAACCCTGATCTTGACTTTGACCATGACCCTGACCCTGAACCTGACCTTGACATTGATCCTGTCCCTGACAATGACCTTGACCCTGACCTTGACCCTGACCCTGAACCTTACCCTGACCCTGACTTTGACCTTGACCCTTACCCTGTCCGTGACCTTGACCCTGAACCTGACCTTTACCTTGAACTTGACTGTGACCTTGACCCTGACCTTGACCTTGACTCTGACCCTGAATTTTAACTTGAACTTGAACCTCAACTTGACCCAGATCTTGACCTTGACCCTGACCCTGAACCTGACACTGACCTTGACCTTGAAACTGACCCTGACTATGACCTTGACCCTGAAAGTGACCCTGACCTTGACCCTGAACATGACCCTGAACTTGAACTTGACCCTGAACCTGACCTTGACCCTGACCTTGACCCTAAACTTGACCTTGACCCTGACTCTGACCCTGACCTTCACACTGACCATTACCCTGACCGTGACCTTGAACTTGACCTTGACCCTGACCCTGGCCCTGACTGTGACCTTGACCCTGACCTTGACCCTGACCTTGAACTTGACCCTGACTCTGACCCTCACCTTGACACTGACCCTGAACCTGACCTTGGCCTTGACCTTGACCCTGACCCTGACCTTGACCCTGACCCTGACCCTGACCTTGACATTGATCTTGAACCTGACCCTGAACTTTAACTTGACCTTGAACCTGACCTTGACCTTGACCCTGAACTTGACCTTGACCCTCACCCTGACTTTGACCTTGACCCTGACACTGACGCTGACCTTCACCTTGACCGTTACCTTGACCCTGACCTTGACATTGATCCTGACCCTGACCCTGACACTGACCTTGACACTGACCTTGACCCTGACTCTGACCTTGACCCTGACCCTGACCCTGAACTTGACCTTGATCTTGACCCTGACCTTGACCTTGACCTTGAACCTGACTTGATCTTGACCTTGATCCTGACCCTGACCTTGACCTTAACCCTGAACTTGACCTTGACCCTGACCCTGACCTTGACCATGAACCTGACCCTGAAACTGACCTTAATGCTGACACTGACCCTGACCTTGACCTTGACCTTGACCCTGACACTGACCTTGACCCTGACCCTGACCCTGAACTTGACCTTAATCCTAAACCTGACCTTGACCTTGACCCTTACCCTGACCCTGACCTGGACCCAGACCTTGAACCTGGCCCTGACCCTGATCTTGACCCTAACCCTGAACCTGAACTTAACGCTGACCCTGTCCCTGACCTTGACCTTGACCCTGACCCTGACCCTGACCTGCACATTGACCCTGACCCTGATTTTGACCCTGACCCTGACCTTGACTCAGACCTTTACCCTGACCCTGACCTTGACCTAGACCCTAACTCTGAACTTTACATTGAATTTGACCGTGACCTTGACCCTGACCTTGACCTTGACCCAGACCCTGACCTTAACCCTGACCTTGACCTTGACCTTGACCCAGACCCTGACCTTAACCCTGACCTTGACCTTGACCATGACCCTGACCCTGACCCTGACCCTGACCTTGAACCTGAACCTGACCCTGAAGCTGAACTTGACCTTGACCTTGACCCTTACCCTCACCCTGACCTTGACCCTGACCCTGAACCTTACCCTGACCCTGACTTTGACCTTGACCCGTACCCTGTTGGTGAACTTGACCCTGAACCTGACCTTTACCTTGAACTTGACTGTGACCTTGACCCTGACCTTGACCTTGACTCTGACCCTGAACTTTACATTGAATTTGACTGTGACCTTGACCCTGACCTTCATCTTGACCCAGACCCGGACCTTAACCCTGACCTTGACCCTGACCCTGACCTTGACCATGAACTTGACCCTGACCTTGACCCTGAACTTGACCTTGACCCTCACCCTGACTTTGACCTTGACCCTGACATTGACGCTGACCTGCACCTTGACCGTGACCTTGACCCTGAATCTGACCTTGACCCTAAACCTGACCCTGAACTTGACCTTGATCTTAACCCTGACCTTGACCTTGACCTTGACCCTGACTTGATCTTGACCTTGATCCTGACCCTGACCTAGACCTTGACCCTGAAGTTCACCTTGACCCTGACCCTGATCTTTACCGTTACATTGACCCTGACCTTGACCTTGACCCTGACCCTGAACATGAAACTGACCTTGACCTTGAAACTGACCCTTACTTTGACCTTGACCCTGACCCTGACCTTTACCCTGACCTTGACCCTGACCTTCACCTTGACCTTGACCCTGACCCTGACCCTGACAGTGATCTTGACCCTGACTCTGACTCTGACCTTGACACTGACCATTACCCTGACCATGACCTTGAACTTGACCTTGAACCTGACCTTGACCCTGACCCTGACTGTGACCTTGACCCTGAACTTGACCTTGACCCTCACTCTGACCCTCACCTTGACACTGACCATTACCCTGACCATGACCTTGAACTTGACTTTGAACCTGACCTTGACCCTGACCTTGACCATGACCTTCACCTTGACCCTGAAACTGACCCTGAACTTGACACTGACCCTGATCCTGACCTTGACCTTGACCCTGACCCTGAACTTGACCTTGACCCTGACCCTGACCTTGACCTTGACCCTGACCCTGAACTTGAACTTGACCCTGACACTAACACTGACCTTGACCTGGAACCTAACCCTGAACTTTAACTTGACCTTGACCCTCACCTTGACCCAGATCTTGACCTTGACCCTGACCCTGAACCTGACACTGACCTTGACCTTGAAACTGACCCTGACTTTGACCTTGAACCTGACCCTGACACTGACCTTAACGCTGACCTTGACCTTGATCTTGAACCTGACCATGACCTTGACCTTGACCCTGACCCTGACCCTGACCTTGACCCTGAACCTGACCCTGAACTTGAACTTGACCCTGAACCTGACCTTGACCCTGACCTTGACCCTGAACTTGACCTTGACCCTGACTCTGACCCTGACATTGACACTGACCATTACCCTGACCATGACCTTGAACTTGACCTTGAACATGACCTTCACCCTGACCGTGACCCTGACTGTGACCTTGACCCTGACCTTCGCCCTGAACTTGACCTTGACCCTCACTCTGACCCTCACCTTGACACTGACCATTACCCTGACCATGACTTTGAATTTGACCTTGAACCTGACCTTGACCCTGACCTTGCCCCTGACCCTGACTCTGACCCTGACCTTGACACTGACCCTGAACCTGACCTTGGCCTTGACCTTGACCCTGACCTTGACCTTAATTCTAAACCTGACCTTGAACTTGACCCTGACCTAGACCTTGACCCTGACCTTGACCTTGACTCTTACCCTGACCCTGACCTTGACCTTGACTCAGACCCTGACCTTAACCCTGATCTTGACTTTGACCATGAACCTGACCCTGACCCTCACCCTGATCTTGACCCTGACCCTGAACCTGACCTTGACCCTCACCCTGACTTTGACCTTGACCCTGACACTGACGCTGACCTTCACCTTGACCGTTACCTTGACCCTGACCTTGACATTGATCCTGACCCTGACCCTGACACTGACCTTGACACTGACCTTGACCCTGACTCTGACCTTGACCCTGACCCTGACCCTGAACTTGACCTTGATCTTGACCCTGACCTTGACCTTGACCTTGAACCTGACTTGATCTTGACCTTGATCCTGACCCTGACCTTGACCTTAACCCTGAACTTGACCTTGACCCTGACCCTGACCTTGACCATGAACCTGACCCTGAAACTGACCTTGACCCTGACCCTGACCCTGAACATGACCTTAATCCTAAACCTGACCTTGACCTTGACCCTTACCCTGACCCTGACCTTGACCCAGACCTTGAACCTGACCCTGACCCTGACCTGCACATTGACCCTGACCCTGATTTTGACCCTGACCCTGACCTTGACTCAGACCTTTACCCTGACCCTGACCTTGACCTAGACCCTAACTCTGAACTTTACATTGAATTTGACCGTGACCTTGACCCTGACCTTGACCTTGACCCAGACCCTGACCTTAACCCTGACCTTGACCTTGACCATGACCCTGACCCTGACCCTGACCCTGACCAAGAACCTGAACCTGACCCTGAAGCTGAACTTGACCTTGACCTTGACCCTTACCCTCAACCTGACCTTGACCTTGACCCTGAACCTGACCTTTACCTTGAACTTGACTGTGACCTTGACTCTGACCTTGACATTGACTCTGACCCTGAACTTGGACTTGACCCTGACCATGACCCTGACCTTGACCCTGACCCTGAACCTGACACTGACCTTGACCTTGAACCTGAACCTGACTTTGACCTTGACCCTGACCCTGACACTGACCTTAACGCTGACCCTGACCTTGATCTTGAACCTGACCATGACCTTGACCTTGATCCTAACCCTGACCCTGATCTTGACCCTGAACCTGACCCTGAACTTGACCTTGACCCTGACTCTGACCCTGACATTGACACTGACCATTACCCTGACCATGACCTTGAACTTGACCTTGAACATGACCTTCACCCTGACCGTGACCCTGACTGTGACCTTGACCCTGACCTTCGCCCTGAACTTGACCTTGACCCTCACTCTGACCCTCACCTTGACACTGACCATTACCCTGACCATGACTTTGAATTTGACCTTGAACCTGACCTTGACCCTGACCTTGCCCCTGACCCTGACTCTGACCCTGACCTTGACACTGACCCTGAACCTGACCTTGGCCTTGACCTTGACCCTGACCTTGACCTTAATCCTAAACCTGACCTTGAACTTGACCCTGACCTAGACCTTGACCCTGACCTTGACCTTGACCCTTACCCTGACCCTGACCTTGACCTTGACTCAGACCCTGACCTTAACCCTGATCTTGACTTTGACCATGAACCTGACCCTGACCCTGACCCTGAACCTGACCTTGACCCTCACCCTGACTTTGACCTTGACCCTGACACTGACGCTGACCTTCACCTTGACCGTTACCTTGACCCTGACCTTGACATTGATCCTGACCCTGACCCTGACACTGACCTTGACACTGACCTTGACCCTGACTCTGACCTTGACCCTGACCCTGACCCTGAACTTGACCTTGATCTTGACCCTGACCTTGACCTTGAACTTGAACCTGACTTGATCTTGACCTTGATCCTGACCCTGACCTTGACCTTAACCCTGAACTTGACCTTGACCCTGACCCTGACCTTGACCATGAACCTGACCCTGAAACTGACCTTGACCCTGACCCTGACCCTGAACATGACCTTAATCCTAAACCTGACCTTGACCTTGACCCTTACCCTGACCCTGACCCTGACCTTGACTCAGACCTTTACCCTGACCCTGACCTTGACCTAGACCCTAACTCTGAACTTTACATTGAATTTGACCGTGACCTTGACCCTGACCTTGACCTTGACCCAGACCCTGACCTTAACGCTGACCTTGACCCTGACCTTGACATTGATCCTGACCCTGACCCTGACCTTGACCCTGAACCTGACCCTGAAGCTGAACTTGACCTTGACTTTGACCCTTACCCTCACCCTGACCTTGACCCTGACCCTGACTCTGACCCTGACCCTGACTTTGACCTTGACCCTGAACCTGTCCGTGAACTTGACCCTGAACCTGACCTTTACCTTGAACTTGACTGTGACCTTGACCCTGACCTTGACCTTGACTCTGACCCTGAACTTGGACTTGACCCTGACCGTGACCCTGACCTTGACCTTGACCCTGACCTAGACCTTGACCCTGACCTTTACCTTGAACTTGACTTTGACCTTGACCCTGAACTTGACCTTGACCCTGACCCTGAACCTGACACTGACCTTGACCTTGAAACTGACCCTGACTTTGACCTTGACCCTGAACCTGATCCTGAACTTGACCTTGATCCTAACCCTGACCTTGACCTTGACCCTGACCCTGACCCTGACCTGGACATTGACACTGACCCTAACTTTGACCCTGACCCTGACCTTGACTTAGACCTTTACCCTGACCCTGAACTTGACCTAGACCCTAACCCTGAACTTTACATTGAATTTGACCGTGACCTTGACCCTGACCTTGACCTTGACCCTGACCCTGACACTGACCTTGACCTTGAACTTGACCCTGACCTTGACCCTGAACTTGACCTTGACCCTCACCCTGACTTTGACCTTGACCCTGACACTGACGCTGACCTTCACCATGACCGTGACCTTGACCCTGACCTTCACATTGATCCTGACCCTGACCCTGACACTGACCTTGACACTGACCTTGACCCTGACTCTGACCTTGACCCTGAACCTGACCCTGATCTTGACCTTGATCTTGACCCTGACCTTGACCTTGACTTTGATCCTGACTTGATCTTGACCTTGATCCTGACCCTGACCTTGACCTTAACCCTGAAATTGACCTTGACCCTGACCCTGACCTTGACCATGAACCTGACCCTGAAACTGACCTTAACGCTGACACTGACCATGACCTTGACCTTGAACTTGACCCTGACACTGACGTTGATTTTGACTCTAACCCTGCCGCTGACCTAGACCTTGACCCTGAACTTGACCTTGACCCTGACTCTGACCTTTACCCTAACCTTGACCCTGACCTTGACCTTGACCTTGACTCTGACCCTGAACTTTACATTGAATTTGACTGTGACCTTGACCCTGACCTTCATCTTGACCCAGACCCGGACCTTAACCCTGACCTTGACCCTGACCCTGACCTTGACCATGAACTTGACCCTGACCTTGACCCTGAACTTGACCTTGACCCTCACCCTGACTTTGACCTTGACCCTGACATTGACGCTGACCTGCACCTTGACCGTGACCTTGACCCTGAATCTGACCTTGACCCTAAACCTGACCCTGAACTTGACCTTGATCTTAACCCTGACCTTGACCTTGACCTTGACCCTGACTTGATCTTGACCTTGATCCTGACCCTGACCTAGACCTTGACCCTGAAGTTCACCTTGACCCTGACCCTGATCTTTACCGTTACATTGACCCTGACCTTGACCTTGACCCTGACCCTGAACATGAAACTGACCTTGACCTTGAAACTGACCCTTACTTTGACCTTGACCCTGAACCTGACCCTGAACTTGAACTTGACCCTGAACCTGACCTTGACCCTGACCTTGACCCTGAACTTGACCTTGACCCTGACTCTGACCCTGACATTGACACTGACCATTACCCTGACCATGACCTTGAACTTGACTTTGAACCTGACCTTGACCCTGACCTTGACCATGACCTTCACCTTGACCCTGAAACTGACCCTGAACTTGACACTGACCCTGATCCTGACCTTGACCTTGACCCTGACCCTGAACTTGACCTTGACCCTGACCCTGACCTTGACCTTGACCCTGACCCTGAACTTGAACTTGACCCTGACACTAACACTGACCTTGACCTGGAACCTAACCCTGAACTTTAACTTGACCTTGACCCTCACCTTGACCCAGATCTTGACCTTGACCCTGACCCTGAACCTGACACTGACCTTGACCTTGAAACTGACCCTGACTTTGACCTTGAACCTGACCCTGACACTGACCTTAACGCTGACCTTGACCTTGATCTTGAACCTGACCATGACCTTGACCTTGACCCTGACCCTGACCCTGACCTTGACCCTGAACCTGACCCTGAACTTGAACTTGACCCTGAACCTGACCTTGACCCTGACCTTGACCCTGAACTTGACCTTGACCCTGACTCTGACCCTGACATTGACACTGACCATTACCCTGACCATGACCTTGAACTTGACCTTGAACATGACCTTCACCCTGACCGTGACCCTGACTGTGACCTTGACCCTGACCTTCGCCCTGAACTTGACCTTGACCCTCACTCTGACCCTCACCTTGACACTGACCATTACCCTGACCATGACTTTGAATTTGACCTTGAACCTGACCTTGACCCTGACCTTGCCCCTGACCCTGACTCTGACCCTGACCTTGACACTGACCCTGAACCTGACCTTGGCCTTGACCTTGACCCTGACCTTGACCTTAATCCTAAACCTGACCTTGAACTTGACCCTGACCTAGACCTTGACCCTGACCTTGACCTTGACCCTTACCCTGACCCTGACCTTGACCTTGACTCAGACCCTGACCTTAACCCTGATCTTGACTTTGACCATGAACCTGACCCTGACCCTGACCCTGATCTTGACCCTGACCCTGAACCTGACCTTAATGCTGACCCTGATCCTGACCTTGACCTTGACCCTGAACTTGACCTTGACCCTCACCCTGACTTTGACCTTGACCCTGACACTGACGCTGACCTTCACCTTGACCGTTACCTTGACCCTGACCTGGACATTGATCCTGACCCTGACCCTGACACTGACCTTGACACTGACCTTGACCCTGACTCTGACCTTGACACTGACCCTGACCCTGAACTTGACCTTGATCTTGACCCTGACCTTGACCTTGACCTTGAACCTGACTTGATCTTGACCTTGATCCTGACCCTGACCTTGACCTTAACCCTGAACTTGACCTTGACCCTGACCCTGACCTTGACCATGAACCTGACCCTGAAACTGACCTTGACCCTGACCCTGACCCTGAACATGACCTTAATCCTAAACCTGACCTTGACCTTGACCCTTACCCTGACCCTGACCTTGACCCAGACCTTGAACCTGACCCTGACCCTGACCTGCACATTGACCCTGACCCTGATTTTGACCCTGACCCTGACCTTGACTCAGACCTTTACCCTGACCCTGACCTTGACCTAGACCCTAACTCTGAACTTTACATTGAATTTGACCGTGACCTTGACCCTGACCTTGACCTTGACCCAGACCCTGACCTTAACCCTGACCTTGACCTTGACCATGACCCTGACCCTGACCCTGACCCTGACCAAGAACCTGAACCTGACCCTGAAGCTGAACTTGACCTTGACCTTGACCCTTACCCTCAACCTGACCTTGACCTTGACCCTGAACCTGACCTTTACCTTGAACTTGACTGTGACCTTGACTCTGACCTTGACATTGACTCTGACCCTGAACTTGGACTTGACCCTGACCATGACCCTGACCTTGACCCTGACCCTGAACCTGACACTGACCTTGACCTTGAACCTGAACCTGACTTTGACCTTGACCCTGACCCTGACACTGACCTTAACGCTGACCCTGACCTTGATCTTGAACCTGACCATGACCTTGACCTTGATCCTAACCCTGACCCTGATCTTGACCCTGAACCTGACCCTGAACTTGACCTTGACCCTGACTCTGACCCTGACCTTGACACTGACCATTACCCTGACCATGACCTTGAACGTGACGTTGAACTTGACCTTGACACTGACCCTGGCCCTGACTGTGACCTTGACCCTGACCTTGACCCTGAACTTGACCTTGAACCTGACCTTGACCCTGACCTTGACCCTGACCTTGACACTGACCATTACCCTGACTATGACCTTGAACTTGACCTTGAACCTGACCTTGACCCTGACCTTGACCCTGACCTTGACCTTGACCCTGACCCTGACCCTGATCTTGACCCTAACCCTGAACCTGAACTTAACGCTGACCCTGTCCCTGACCTTGACCTTGACCCTGACCCTGACCCTGACCTGGACATTGACCCTGACCCTGATTTTGACCCTGACCCTGACCTTGACTCAGACCTTTACCCTGACCCTGACCTTGACCTAGACCCTAACTCTGAACTTTACATTTAATTTGACCGTGACCTTGACCCTGACCTTGACCTTGACCCAGACCCTGACCTTAACGCTGACCTTGACCCTGACCTTGACATTGATCCTGACCCTGACCCTGACCTTGACCCTGAACCTGACCCTGAAGCTGAACTTGACCTTGACTTTGACCCTTACCCTCACCCTGACCTTGACCCTGACCCTGACTCTGACCCTGACCCTGACTTTGACCTTGACCCTGAACCTGTCCGTGACCTTGACCCTGAACCTGACCTTTACCTTGAACTTGACTGTGACCTTGACCCTGACCTTGACCTTGACTCTGACCCTGAACTTGGACTTGACCCTGACCGTGACCCTGACCTTGACCTTGACCCTGACCTAGACCTTGACCCTGACCTTTACCTTGAACTTGACTTTGACCTTGACCCTGACCTTGACCTTGACCCTGACCCTGAACCTGACACTGACCTTGACCTTGAAACTGACCCTGACTTTGACCTTGACCCTGAACCTGATCCTGAACTTGACCTTGATCCTAACCCTGACCTTGACCTTGACCCTGACCCTGACCCTGACCTGGACATTGACACTGACCCTAACTTTGACCCTGACCCTGACCTTGACTTAGACCTTTACCCTGACCCTGAACTTGACCTAGACCCTAACCCTGAACTTTACATTGAATTTGACCGTGACCTTGACCCTGACCTTGACCTTGACCCTGACCCTGACACTGACCTTGACCTTGAACTTGACCCTGACCTTGACCCTGAACTTGACCTTGACCCTCACCCTGACTTTGACCTTGACCCTGACACTGACGCTGACCTTCACCATGACCGTGACCTTGACCCTGACCTTCACATTGATCCTGACCCTGACCCTGACACTGACCTTGACACTGACCTTGACCCTGACTCTGACCTTGACCCTGAACCTGACCCTGATCTTGACCTTGATCTTGACCCTGACCTTGACCTTGACTTTGATCCTGACTTGATCTTGACCTTGATCCTGACCCTGACCTTGACCTTAACCCTGAAATTGACCTTGACCCTGACCCTGACCTTGACCATGAACCTGACCCTGAAACTGACCTTAACGCTGACACTGACCATGACCTTGACCTTGAACTTGACCCTGACACTGACGTTGATTTTGACTCTAACCCTGCCGCTGACCTAGACCTTGACCCTGAACTTGACCTTGACCCTGACTCTGACCTTTACCCTAACCTTGACCCTGACCTTGACCTTGACCTTGACTCTGACCCTGAACTTTACATTGAATTTGACTGTGACCTTGACCCTGACCTTCATCTTGACCCAGACCCGGACCTTAACCCTGACCTTGACCCTGACCCTGACCTTGACCATGAACTTGACCCTGACCTTGACCCTGAACTTGACCTTGACCCTCACCCTGACTTTGACCTTGACCCTGACATTGACGCTGACCTGCACCTTGACCGTGACCTTGACCCTGAATCTGACCTTGACCCTAAACCTGACCCTGAACTTGACCTTGATCTTAACCCTGACCTTGACCTTGACCTTGACCCTGACTTGATCTTGACCTTGATCCTGACCCTGACCTAGACCTTGACCCTGAAGTTCACCTTGACCCTGACCCTGATCTTTACCGTTACATTGACCCTGACCTTGACCTTGACCCTGACCCTGAACATGAAACTGACCTTGACCTTGAAACTGACCCTTACTTTGACCTTGACCCTGAACCTGACCCTGAACTTGAACTTGACCCTGAACCTGACCTTGACCCTGACCTTGACCCTGAACTTGACCTTGACCCTGACTCTGACCCTGACATTGACACTGACCATTACCCTGACCATGACCTTGAACTTGACTTTGAACCTGACCTTGACCCTGACCTTGACCATGACCTTCACCTTGACCCTGAAACTGACCCTGAACTTGACACTGACCCTGATCCTGACCTTGACCTTGACCCTGACCCTGAACTTGACCTTGACCCTGACCCTGACCTTGACCTTGACCCTGACCCTGAACTTGAACTTGACCCTGACACTAACACTGACCTTGACCTGGAACCTAACCCTGAACTTTAACTTGACCTTGACCCTCACCTTGACCCAGATCTTGACCTTGACCCTGACCCTGAACCTGACACTGACCTTGACCTTGAAACTGACCCTGACTTTGACCTTGAACCTGACCCTGACACTGACCTTAACGCTGACCTTGACCTTGATCTTGAACCTGACCATGACCTTGACCTTGACCCTGACCCTGACCCTGACCTTGACCCTGAACCTGACCCTGAACTTGAACTTGACCCTGAACCTGACCTTGACCCTGACCTTGACCCTGAACTTGACCTTGACCCTGACTCTGACCCTGACATTGACACTGACCATTACCCTGACCATGACCTTGAACTTGACCTTGAACATGACCTTCACCCTGACCGTGACCCTGACTGTGACCTTGACCCTGACCTTCGCCCTGAACTTGACCTTGACCCTCACTCTGACCCTCACCTTGACACTGACCATTACCCTGACCATGACTTTGAATTTGACCTTGAACCTGACCTTGACCCTGACCTTGCCCCTGACCCTGACTCTGACCCTGACCTTGACACTGACCCTGAACCTGACCTTGGCCTTGACCTTGACCCTGACCTTGACCTTAATCCTAAACCTGACCTTGAACTTGACCCTGACCTAGACCTTGACCCTGACCTTGACCTTGACCCTTACCCTGACCCTGACCTTGACCTTGACTCAGACCCTGACCTTAACCCTGATCTTGACTTTGACCATGAACCTGACCCTGACCCTGACCCTGATCTTGACCCTGACCCTGAACCTGACCTTAATGCTGACCCTGATCCTGACCTTGACCTTGACCCTGAACTTGACCTTGACCCTCACCCTGACTTTGACCTTGACCCTGACACTGACGCTGACCTTCACCTTGACCGTTACCTTGACCCTGACCTGGACATTGATCCTGACCCTGACCCTGACACTGACCTTGACACTGACCTTGACCCTGACTCTGACCTTGACACTGACCCTGACCCTGAACTTGACCTTGATCTTGACCCTGACCTTGACCTTGACCTTGAACCTGACTTGATCTTGACCTTGATCCTGACCCTGACCTTGACCTTAACCCTGAACTTGACCTTGACCCTGACCCTGACCTTGACCATGAACCTGACCCTGAAACTGACCTTGACCCTGACCCTGACCCTGAACATGACCTTAATCCTAAACCTGACCTTGACCTTGACCCTTACCCTGACCCTGACCTTGACCCAGACCTTGAACCTGACCCTGACCCTGACCTGCACATTGACCCTGACCCTGATTTTGACCCTGACCCTGACCTTGACTCAGACCTTTACCCTGACCCTGACCTTGACCTAGACCCTAACTCTGAACTTTACATTGAATTTGACCGTGACCTTGACCCTGACCTTGACCTTGACCCAGACCCTGACCTTAACCCTGACCTTGACCTTGACCATGACCCTGACCCTGACCCTGACCCTGACCAAGAACCTGAACCTGACCCTGAAGCTGAACTTGACCTTGACCTTGACCCTTACCCTCAACCTGACCTTGACCTTGACCCTGAACCTGACCTTTACCTTGAACTTGACTGTGACCTTGACTCTGACCTTGACATTGACTCTGACCCTGAACTTGGACTTGACCCTGACCATGACCCTGACCTTGACCCTGACCCTGAACCTGACACTGACCTTGACCTTGAACCTGAACCTGACTTTGACCTTGACCCTGACCCTGACACTGACCTTAACGCTGACCCTGACCTTGATCTTGAACCTGACCATGACCTTGACCTTGATCCTAACCCTGACCCTGATCTTGACCCTGAACCTGACCCTGAACTTGACCTTGACCCTGACTCTGACCCTGACCTTGACACTGACCATTACCCTGACCATGACCTTGAACGTGACGTTGAACTTGACCTTGACACTGACCCTGGCCCTGACTGTGACCTTGACCCTGACCTTGACCCTGAACTTGACCTTGAACCTGACCTTGACCCTGACCTTGACCCTGACCTTGACACTGACCATTACCCTGACTATGACCTTGAACTTGACCTTGAACCTGACCTTGACCCTGACCTTGACCCTGACCTTGACCTTGACCCTGACCCTGACCCTGATCTTGACCCTAACCCTGAACCTGAACTTAACGCTGACCCTGTCCCTGACCTTGACCTTGACCCTGACCCTGACCCTGACCTGGACATTGACCCTGACCCTGATTTTGACCCTGACCCTGACCTTGACTCAGACCTTTACCCTGACCCTGACCTTGACCTAGACCCTAACTCTGAACTTTACATTTAATTTGACCGTGACCTTGACCCTGACCTTGACCTTGACCCAGACCCTGACCTTAACGCTGACCTTGACCCTGACCTTGACATTGATCCTGACCCTGACCCTGACCTTGACCCTGAACCTGACCCTGAAGCTGAACTTGACCTTGACTTTGACCCTTACCCTCACCCTGACCTTGACCCTGACCCTGACTCTGACCCTGACCCTGACTTTGACCTTGACCCTGAACCTGTCCGTGACCTTGACCCTGAACCTGACCTTTACCTTGAACTTGACTGTGACCTTGACCCTGACCTTGACCTTGACTCTGACCCTGAACTTGGACTTGACCCTGACCGTGACCCTGACCTTGACCTTGACCCTGACCTAGACCTTGACCCTGACCTTTACCTTGAACTTGACTTTGACCTTGACCCTGACCTTGACCTTGACCCTGACCCTGAACCTGACACTGACCTTGACCTTGAAACTGACCCTGACTTTGACCTTGACCCTGAACCTGATCCTGAACTTGACCTTGATCCTAACCCTGACCTTGACCTTGACCCTGACCCTGACCCTGACCTGGACATTGACACTGACCCTAACTTTGACCCTGACCCTGACCTTGACTTAGACCTTTACCCTGACCCTGAACTTGACCTAGACCCTAACCCTGAACTTTACATTGAATTTGACCGTGACCTTGACCCTGACCTTGACCTTGACCCTGACCCTGACACTGACCTTGACCTTGAACTTGACCCTGACCTTGACCCTGAACTTGACCTTGACCCTCACCCTGACTTTGACCTTGACCCTGACACTGACGCTGACCTTCACCATGACCGTGACCTTGACCCTGACCTTCACATTGATCCTGACCCTGACCCTGACACTGACCTTGACACTGACCTTGACCCTGACTCTGACCTTGACCCTGAACCTGACCCTGATCTTGACCTTGATCTTGACCCTGACCTTGACCTTGACTTTGATCCTGACTTGATCTTGACCTTGATCCTGACCCTGACCTTGACCTTAACCCTGAAATTGACCTTGACCCTGACCCTGACCTTGACCATGAACCTGACCCTGAAACTGACCTTAACGCTGACACTGACCATGACCTTGACCTTGAACTTGACCCTGACACTGACGTTGATTTTGACTCTAACCCTGCCGCTGACCTAGACCTTGACCCTGAACTTGACCTTGACCCTGACTCTGACCTTTACCCTAACCTTGACCCTGACCTTGACCTTGACCTTGACTCTGACCCTGAACATGAAACTGACCTTGACCTTGAAATTGACCCTTACTTTGACCTTGACCCTGACCCTGACCCTGACACTGACCTTGGCCCTGACCTTGACCTTGACCTTGACCCTGACCCTGACCTTGACCCTCACATTTACCCAGATCTTGACCTTGACCCTGACCCTGACCCTGACCTTGACCCTGACCCTGCCCCTGAACTTGAACTTGACCCTGAACCTGACCTTGACCCTGACCTTAACCCTGAACTTGACCTTGACCCTGACTCTGACCCTCACCTTGACACTGAACCTGAACCTGACTTTGGCCTTGACCTTGACCCTGACCCTGACCTTGACATTGTTCTTGAACCTGACCATGACCTTGAACTTGACCTTGAACTTGACCTTGAACCTGACCTTGACCCTGACCTTGACCTTGACCCTGACTCTGACCCTGACCTTGACACTGAACCTGAACCTGACTTTGGCCTTGACCTTGACCCTGACCCTGACCTTGACATTGTTCTTGAACCTGACCCTGACCTTGAACTTGACCTTGAACCTGACCTTGACCTGACCCTGACCCTGACCTTGATCTTCAATCTGAACCTGCCCTTGACCTACACCTTGACCCTGACCGTGACCCTGACCTTGACCTTGACCCTCACTCTGACCCTCACCTTGACACTGACCATTACCCTGACCATGACCTTGAACTTGACCTTGAACCTGACCTTGACCCTGACCTTGACCCTGACCTTGACCTTGACCCTGACTCTGACCCTGACCTTGACACTGAACCTGAACCTGACTTTGGCCTTGACCTTGACCCTGACCCTGACCTTGACATT